>CM062805.1:602679664-603997586 GCA_031772625.1 Pinus tabuliformis
GGCCACACGATCTCTACATATCTGAACAAGCTCACCACCTGTAGGGATGAGCTTGGAAGTGTAGGGATCACGACAACTGATGATGACATGGTGAGTCTTTCTCTCCTCGGTCTTCCTAAGAGTTGGCATAGCTACCAAGACTCAGTTAATGGAAGAGAGAAACTTCCAGATTGGGAACAACTTTGGTTCGATCTGATGCAGGAGGAGATAAGAAGAAGCACCAGAGATGGATCTTGATCAAAGCAAGATGATGAAGAAAATCTAGTCTTAATGAGTAAGGCAAGGAAAGGGAAAGGGAAGGCATCCCATTCCAAATCCTGTTCTTCCCATGGTGGGAAGAAGTTTGACAAATCAAAAGTGCGATGCTTTCATTGTCATGAGGTGGGCCATTATGCTACAAATTGTCCACAGAAGAAATCCAAGAAGGGATCAGATGGTGAGGCACCGACCTCACAGTTTGAATTGGATTTCTCCATCATCGCATGCATGGTTTCATCAATGGTGGGATGTGTTTGGTACCTAGACAATGGAGCCTCTTTCCACATGTCCAGCGACAAGTCTCTTTTCCGTACCCTGGAGGAGAAGGATCTCCAGATGCGGATCAAGATGGGCGATGATGGAAAGTACCGTGTTTCAAGTGAAGGTACGGTTGTGTTTCAGAGGGAGCATGGAGCTCCTCTCACCTTGACTAATGTAAAGTATGTCCCGAGTCTGAAGAAGAATCTTGTGTCTGTCGCTATGCTAGAAGACAAAGGCTATGATATAGTCTTTAGTAAAGGAAAGGTATTCCTGAGGCATATTGGTACTGGACAGACCAAGAGAATTGGGATTCAAGTTAAGAATCTCTACAAGTTGGAGGTAGATGACTGTGTTGCATTGAGCTCCAAAGTAGAGTTGGTGTAGAGCCAAGATGATGACAAGCTATGGCATAGAATATTGGGCCACTTGCACCATGGAGCCTTGAAGATCATGTAGCAGATTTCTACCGGACATCCCAAGGGAAAACTGGAGCAGACGGATACATGCAAAGGTTGTACCTTGGGTACGTATGCGAAATCTTCCTTTTAGGATCAAGACAATAGAGCTAGAGAAATCCTGGAGCGAGTTCACACAAATGTATGTGGACCATTCTCTACAGCCTCCACCACTAAACAAAGGTACTATGTTATTTTTATTGATGATTTTTCTCGTAGATGTTGGATCTACTTTATGCAAAAGAAGGATCAGACCTTCTTGAGGTTTTGTGAGTTTAAAGCCTTGGCAGAGAAAGAATCTGGAAAGAAAATAAGGGCCTTGTGTAGCGACAATGGTGGAGAGTATGTCTCCCAACATTTTAAGGACTTCTGCGCTGCAGAAGGAATTAAACGGGAGTTGACGGCACCCCATAACCCACAGCAGAATGGGGTGGTTGAAAGGAAGAACAAATTGATTGTGGGAGCAACTCGAGCGATGTTGCATGACCAAAGCCTACCACTTCATTTTTGGGCTAAATCATGTAATACAGTAGTATACTTGCAGAACAGAAGCCTGCACCATATACTAGGGATGAAGACACCTATGGAGGTCTTTTCCGGGAAGCGACCAGATGTGAGTCACTTCAGGATCTTTGGATCATCGGTTTATTACCATGTGACCAAAGATGTCAAGAAGAAGCTAGATACAACAACTGAGTTGGGGATACTTGTGGGTTACACTAATACAACCCACAACTATTAGGTGTTCCTACCTACCAGTCAGAGGACAGTGCTATGCAGAGATTTGAAGTTCGATGAGCAAAAAGCCATGCAAGTATTACTTGAGAGGGAGCTCAAGTTGCGTGCAGAGGAGGAAATTTCAGTTCCTAAGCAGGAGGAGCCTCAAATTGATGTGGAGCAGCCACATGCAGAGGATCCGGGAGTGGAGACATCCACTCATGTTGAGTCTTCCAGAGATGGGCGAAACTCTCAAGGGAAGTTGACAGGTTGATGTTGGATGCGCGAGAGAATGTGGGACAACCATCTTCTCAGCGCAGACAGAGGAGGTCACCCGAGCGGTACACTGGTTACATGGCCCTAGTTGGGGAGTGTGTAGAGTCTGAACCTTCTTCATTCGAGGAGGCAGTGCAGCAACCAGTCTAGGTTGATGCAATGGTAGAGGAGTACGACTCTATCATTCAGAACAGTGTGTGGGATGTTGTCCCAAGACCTCAGGACAAGTCAGTGGTGAGTTCCAGATGGCTTTACAAGGTAAAGCAGGTAGCTGATGGCAGTGTTGAGAAACATAAGGCAAGATTTGTTGCCCATGGTTTCTCATAGGTTGAGGGGATTGTCTATGATGAGACCTTTGCTCCTGTAGCAAGGTACTCATCTATCAGATCGATGTTGGAACTATCAGCTCAGATGGGTTGGAAGATCCATCAGATGGATGTGAAGACCGCGTTCCTCAATGGGAAGATTAAGGAAGAGGTGTACATTGAGCAGCCGAAAGGTTTTGAGACTTTCAGTCATGAGTCGCATGTGTGCCAACTCAAGAGGGCTTTGTATGGGTTGAAGCAAGCACCTCCTGCTTGGTACACCAAGATTGAAAATTATTTCACCGGGTTGGGCTTCACCAAGAGTGAAGCAGATGCGAACCTTTACCACATCATGGTAGAAGGTAAGCCATTGATCATTGTTCTTTATGTGGATGATTTGATTTTGTCAGGTGATGATCAGTTGATCAAGTCTTGCAAGGAGGACCTTGTAAGAGAGTTCGAGATGAAAGACATGGGTCTTATGCACTACTTTCTAAGCCTGGAAGTGTGTCAGAAAGATGGGGAAGTATTTGTTCTCAAGGAAAGTATGCCAATGAGATACTCAGGCGCTTCCACATGGAGAAGTGCAAGCCCATGCAGACTCCTCTAGCTGGTAACTGGAGGAAGGAGGATGCTAATTCAGATGAGGTAGTAGCTGCTACCGTTTATCAAGCAGCTTGTGGGTTCACTAATGTATCTAGTGAACAAACGACCAGAATTATGCTTTGCAGTGAACCAGCTGAGTCAAGTTATGGTTAAACCTACCAAGCTATTTTCGAAGGCAACGAAGCATGTGCTGAGATACCTCAGAGGC
Source organism: Pinus tabuliformis (assembly GCA_031772625.1). Classification (NCBI taxonomy): domain Eukaryota; kingdom Viridiplantae; phylum Streptophyta; class Pinopsida; order Pinales; family Pinaceae; genus Pinus; species Pinus tabuliformis. Next base: position 602,682,751 of record CM062805.1, read on the forward strand.
ATATCTCAATATGGATTGTGGTACAAACAGACAGAGGGAGTGAAGCTTCAGGGCTTCATAGATGCAAATTGGGCAGGGAGTCCATCAGACCGGAAGAGAACTTTTGGAGGAATCTTCATCCTTAGTTCAGCTGCAGTTTCCTGGTATAGCAGGAAAGAGAGGTCAGTTGTACTTAGCTCAATAGAGGCTGAATACATAGCTGCCAGTCAAGCAGCATGCGAGGCCATTTGGATGCGAAAGATTCTAGTGGTATTGTTTGGTCAGAGGATGGATCCGACTGTGATCTACTATGATAATGAGAGTTGTATCAAACTCTCTGAGAATCCATTTTTTCATGATAGGTCCAAGCACATTGATATCTGGTACCATCATCTTCGAGACTGTGTGGTCAAGAGGATCTTGATGTTGCTGTATGTTTCGACCGAGGAACATGATACAGATATTTTGACTAAGGCATTGTCAAAATTCAAGTTCGAGTTCCACAGAGATAAGATTGGGGTGACTGATAATTCCCTTCTTGTTGAGAGGCAGTGTTGAAAATAGCAACAAGAAATGCTAAAAATAACACTGCTATAAATAGCATTTTGGGATACATTCCAATTTTAGTCAGTCCCTAAACTAAAATTGTGAATTAAAATTCGAATTTGATCTTAGCAGTTGTTTAAAATAATTAATTAATTCATCTTGAGTTAATTAGATGTAGGAAATCAAACATGAAGTCTATGTGAAGACATGCTACAGTTTCTCCATTGATTGAGGAAGTTATCCCTTGATTAAAGGAGATCAGGATAAGTTGTACTTTGAGTTGTAATTAGTTAGCTCAGTTAACTGAGTTAAGTCCAATTAGATTAGTTCAAATAGTTTTTTGAACTAATTGTGAGTTTATTTAGTTAATGCATGCATGCATGTAATTGCTGCACTTCAAATAACTGAATATTATCTCATAAATAACTCATGCATGTTAGTTCAGTCAGAGACCTAGTTGAGATCAGGTGATGGGACAGTGTACTGTCAGTTGTAGGAATATTGCATGGAGGATATCTCTTGCATGTAGAAGGAATTCATTGCTTGGAGATTGCGCAGTTACTTTTGAGTTTGATGAGTGTGTGATGATGCTAATTCACAAAGGTGGCAGCATTGGACCCCAAGAGAAACTGTGCAAGGAAGTAGGAGGCTTGGAGAGCAAGGGAAGGCATATATTGTGTCTATTCAGTCTATTTGCTAAATTGTTGGATTGTACTGAGAGTAGGATAGCTTTTGAGCTAATGCTTTGTGTAATCTGAACATATTTCCACTTGTATGATAATACAAAGATTAGGGTTTTTGGCCGGGGTTTTCCCAGAGTATTCTTCTATGTTCATGTGTGATTGCTTTCTCATTCTTAGTTATATGTGTTCTATTTGATCTTGCTCATAATCGCTTAAGCTTCTGCAAGTTTGTTGTAGAAGTAGATCTTGTATTTTGCTTTAGTATATTGCATAATCTGTTTATCTACAGTGGGAGATTCTACAAAATATGTATTTCATTTCATTCCTGCATAATCCTAAACCACTCTACCATAATATGGGAATAACCTTGTGAATAAGATCCCCCAATCCATTGAATGTATCTAATATCTTTGATACACAACGTTGAAAGAAGTGTAAACTATAATTTAACACACACACACACACTCACTCACATATAGATAATTTGTCAATGGGATAATCCATATAAATGCATGAAGAGAAGGCATAGGAAAAGAGATGGCTCAAACATCCACATAGTTAGAATAACTATAGAGATGAAGTATATTATAATCATCCATACTTTTACTCAACCCCCATGATTTGATAGCTAAGGAAAAATTCCCCACTAAACACCACTTGCATTCAATGAATGGTGGTTTGGGTCTTAAATAAGGCACATGGTGAAAACCTTAGGATTATTTCTTAACCCATTAGATCCCCTTTCATTTTCCCCCTCTAGTGATCTCATAACCCCTCTCATGCTCCTTCATAGCTAGAATTGGACCTTTTCTATTAACATTCAACATGATATTTGAATATATTGAGGATACCATGGCAGTTCTACGTCATGGTGTGCCTAAAGCACATTTATCCAAAAGACATTCCCATGCATTCATTAGTCAGGTCACTTGGCCTTGAGCTCCACACTAATAATTTATGATAGAATGTTTACATCATTTACACATGAGGTCATTTTTATAACTTGACTCTCCTCATTATATCTACTTATTTACAGTTTGGTCCAAAACAATTTAGGTGTCAAAAATGGGAATATTATAATACCCATACCCTTCCAGTAACACATCTTTGGTTCTCTTTCACTTCCTTCAATACTACATGTTTTCATTCTCCATCTAAATCTGTGATATTATCCTCTTCATTGCAACTTTGCATAGCTATTGGCTATGTTAGATGATAATGTTCAAACACTTCTTTCATTTCCTTGGAACACCTCTAATGTCTTAACATTCCAACATATGCCTGGAGATATCATCAAAAGAAAATCATGCATTTCCATTTTGTGTAGCATTTATCCCATATATTATCCCATATATAAGGAATTCAACTTCATAATTGAAGCATATATATTCTTCACACGAGATAAAGTATGTTATTCCACTCAATACTTATATATAATGAATATATTTGAATATATCTCTACTCCAAAAAGGTCAACATAAGAGAGCCTTAAGTCAATGTCTTCTTTGACACACCCCATGTGTGTATGTGTCTTGCTCCCATGTAGCACATAACATCATCTCTCATAAAAAAATCTTTCAATTCACTTCTTCCTTACTACACTCACCCTTCTAAGCTCAAGCACCTCCTTCTTTGCTAAGCAACCCCTTGGGTGATCTTTCTTGCCAAGGATTTCATAGAAAATAATAAAATGGAATTATATAGTCTCACTCCTAATGAATACCAGTGGAAACATCTAACAAACAATTGCTTACCAAACTTATGGCATATCGTATTATTCCAATGTCATCCTTGCTATGCTTTCGAACTTACAACATCCATAATATATGCTTACTAGATAAAACCATCATCTCACCTGTATTCTATCTTCTTTCTCTTACCCTGATGATGGATCCCATTTGGGATTCGAAACGTTGGTGTAAAAATTCCATTACTGTGGGTTCTCCGGTCAAAAATTCAAAAAGCTCAAACCACAGATCTCTGAAATCCAATATACACATATAGTTACCATGAGATCTTATCATAAAAATTTCACATAGAAATTTGAATTTGTTTCATTCAAAATCCATATTTCACGATAATGAGATTACTCTTAGAATTTTTAGCCCTAGCATGTAATAGTGACTAATATTCATTATGGGCTTACATTCATTGCTATAAGACATTTGTACTTGAAACATTGTCCTTCTTGACAAAGCTTCCATTCAACCAAACAACAATGACTATTTATGAATATAATATTTCATTGCAACATTCACAACACATGAGCCAATATTAGAATATGACACACCAATAATTCACTTTCTATCATCAACATTTTAAATCCAATGAAATATTATTCACTATACAATTATTAGCACAAGAAAACATTCACACAATGCAACCAAATATATGTTCCAATATTGTTAGGGTCATACACTAACATTCCTACTTTAGGTTATGTAGGAATTAGTTAATTAACGTATGTAGCCATATTTTCCTACTAAGGTCCATTATTTAGTAGTGGATAGTTGCTTTTTTCTTTTCTTTTTTTTGCAGTAACACCATAGGCGGGCCCACCCAAAGGGAACACACACCCATTCGACTCCACTGATGGAGTCTGACCCGGATGAATCTGAGGAGGATCGAACCCATGCCTTGTGATAAAGGGCCAACAACTTGGCAGTGGGGCTTTCACCAACTGGGCTAGCCATCCAAGCTTGTAATGTAGATAGTTGCTAATGTAAAAGGGTCCACTTTACTGGATATGGCTAAATAGTAGGTTGGTTCATTAGTTAGTGGTGGATAGTTATTATTTTAAAAGGTTCCATGTTATTGAATAAGGTTGAATAATTAGCTTGTACTCCTTAATAAGGGGACTACAAGTATTTTGGTTTTTGCATTGATAATATATTTAAAGAGATAGGGGGCTATAAAATGTTTTTTTATTTGGCGCCCACCATAAGCCCGCTTGACCCTTGCCTGATGCGGAAAAGTGATTTCATTCTTTTTTTCGCATTTCATCAGAGACGAAAACATGGTTTGACCTAAGCAGTTAGGTGGTCTATTCGAGTGATTCGAGTGGTATATTCGTGAGGGCAAAGCATCTGCCTGTTTCCGCATTATCATAGCCTGTATCTGCCTGTATCTGCATTCACCGTTCATAGGCATTCACCGTTCATAGGCATTACCCGTAGGCATTCACTGTGCATAACCTTGCCTTACCTTTCGCTGGCCCTCTAGTTCGAAAGCCAGTTATTGATCCAATTTATCCAATTGAATCACCTGTTTACTTTGAACCAATTGAAGTCGATCCAGCAATCTCACTCATTGGAGATACAGGCCCATAGCCCGTAGCATCCTTTCCTTTTCTATACCCATATCCTGTGTTAGGGGCCTGCGGCATTGCAACAGTTTCACCTGTTTAAGAGTATGTTGATCAAGTCAAATAAACAGCTCGAAAGCCAATATCAGTAGATCCCACAGAGGCAGAAAAGGTTGGAGCAAAGATAGAATCCCTCCCATTTCGAGAGGCATAGCCCGTAATTCCAGTCCCTGTTGGAATTTACCCAGATTTGTTTCTTGAAATGTCACCCCACCCTAAGAGACAAGTGAATATTTCTCTCTTCCTTTTTATTATCATAATACAAGGGTATTTTTCATATTTCATATTAGTTGTGTCTCTTATATATGGTATTTTACATATATATAATATATATATATATATATATATATATTATAGATAAATATATATATATATATACTTTGTTTTTGTTTCAAATCTAAAGGTTGAGGAACATTTCAAGTGGTGTTTGAGCTCTTTCCTAAGCCAACATGCCTCTAGATTTAATATTTATTTTTAGGCTAAAGACATGTCCTATGTCTATAACATAGAAATATGTCATATAGTGGCTAAACCTATTGACAATGAAGAATACAAATAGAACATATAAGTTGTGTCACTTGGTTGGACACCCATTTTAATCTCTTGCAGTACCCTTTCTGGTAATACCACATTAGGCAACACCTATATAAATAATTTTCTTCCATGTATCATGTGGTATATTAGAATCCCTTTAGATACACTTGAAATTAGCCTTACATAGACCCATGGTTGTCCTTTTTCTATAGTAAACTGAAAACAATGATTGAGGAGATCACTTTCATGTATTAGGAAATTGGGCAGCATGGCTAAGGGTATAGTCTATCCTCCTTAGTATTGTGAAATATTTGGCTAAGTATTGTTGAAAACCCTTTAATATATTAGAGAGCCATAGTACTTGATAGTCCTTTGTCCTTAGCACCCTAAAGCTCTGACGGCTATAGTTTTTCAATGAATTTCCTATATATTTTTATATAGAAGGAGTTCATGAATTATGTTGATATGATAATAATCAATGAGAAGTAATACTGCCACTGGCTTAATTTTTTTTTTGTGGTTCCCATCAAAACCATTATGTGAGAACTATTTCAAAATATTCATTGCATCATGCTAATCATGAGGGTCTACCTCTCTATAACCTTTTTTTGTGCACCTAACAATACAATGTTTATGGTATTGTTGTAGCGGCTATAACCACCCTCCAAAATTTTTCCTTCTATTTTTTTTAGAGGCTTCCTCCTCAAAATATTAGCAGCATGTCTTGCACTGATCAAGTACTTGTGTTTCATTCAAGTTTATCTTTCACTTTGCAGCTTGTGTTCACTAACTTGTTTTGCTGACCAACCACAAGCTGACCTCGTGACTTGGTTCACATCTGGTTCTTGTGTTGTCTTGGAAAATTGTGCAATCCTAGAGGTAAACAACATTTCTCTCAGGAATTGGGCAGAGTAGCCCGACAGTCAGTGCTGCTCTCCAAAAATGCACAGAGCAGTCTCACAAACAACCTTGCTCAAAGAAATTGCACAGAACATCCCAACATTGGGCTTCTGCTCAGGAATTGCGCAAACCAAGCTGGTAACTTTTCTTCAGCTAGGAAATTGCTCAAAGCATGAGAGGCATCTAGAGCCACTCAAGCTATAAATTGCACAGAAGCATTCCATCAGTTGTTGTCCTATGCATGTGTAGGCAAGTTGCCTGGTTCCCTCCAAAACCGCACAATCTTCCCATGTATGCATGGTATCCTTTCCCAAAAGAGAAAAAAATAAAAAATCATCCCTAAAAAATAGGGATCTATTTTTAGCACTGGGAGTTACATGCAAGTTGATTTTAGAAACTTCCCACTAATTATCACTTTTTCCTAGATTTGTGGCATGCGCGCCATAAACCCTAAGTCTACCAAATCTATTTAAACAATGCCCTAGATCTCATTATACACATTTGACATTGGAACTATGGCATTCTCAAGGCATCTAGGAACCTTCGGCACAGTCGACACAACTTTTTCGGGTAAGTTTTGCTTTTCAAGTCTTTTTCTTTTTTTTCTGTTGCTTTTATTATCTTGGCTTGTGTGAGTGTTGTTTTGCATGTTTTATTGAACAACCACAAATGTTTTAGTTTATTTTAACTTGTAAAAGTGTTTTTCAAGTTTTGCATTGTCTTTCTTAAGCATCGCATGCATAACACTATTTTTGCAGTAACATTCGCTGCTGCAGTGACCCTCTCCACTAGCTCCGTTGTTCGTCCATTTGACCGATTACTACATTGGTTTTGATTGCATGCATGATTATTCACTCCTATTTGCACCATCCTTTGCTTAAACTTTTAGATCTACTCGTTTTCAAGTTGCCCTTGGGCAAATCTATGCTGCCTTAGCTCAAGTCTTGCTCTCCCTGGCATACGAGTCTGCGCATTCCTGAACTCAAGGCTTTGCCTTGGCTCCAGGAATTATGTAGAGGATGCCTGTCACTAGCCTCCAGTTGTGGTCTACACAGTTCTGAGAGTCAATGCCCAGTCTTTCCCACTGGGATTGCTCAATGCACAGTCCCAGCCAGTAGTCAAGTCGGACTGAATTGCGCATTGCGCAGTTCCAGTGCACAATCAACCTAGATGTACTACGCTCTATGCAGTTCCAATCAACAGTAGGTCTCATTGGCAGCTGAGATTGCGCAATGCATAGTTCCAACTGACATCCTCCCAACCTTGAGAGTCACTACTACAAAATCTTGCCCAACAGTCACCTGTTTTGTTGGATTATAGATCCTTAAAGTGCATTGTGTTTTTTAAACTAACATTTTCTTTTGTGAGTGTCTGCTCTGTCTCTAGGTACATCAGTTGTTGAGAAATCTCTCAGTAGTAAAGGCATTATGGTTTGCAACAGAGCTGGATCAAAGGACACTGTAGAGAGCAACACTAGAGATGTGGTTGAATAGGTGCCAATAAACTTGCCCATCTATGCAGACATGCAGATGTTCATACAGAAGGACATGAAGATCACATGGAAATAAATAAAGGACATATTTGCAGGCACTTTCAAGGAAAATCTGGAAGATCGTCAAGTCTATGTCAACATTCAAAAGTCAGCCTTGGACAAGGTTGCATGCAGTTACCCCACCTTCTCGTGTGTAGATATCATTCACTAGATTGTCTCACATACTGATCTTGAGATAATGAAACTGAACAACACCAATGGAACACAACTTGCCATCTTTAGGATGGAAAACTACCATCAGATGTATCACTCGCCACAACTAGTGAACTACATGGGTGCATTGTTCTTCACTCCCAACAAAAATGTGAACTCAAGAGATATCTTGAAGCATTGGGTAAAAGAGCCATCGAAGTTCAGGACAACACCCAATCAGGTCTACAAGACAAGATCACTCAAGAGGGCTTACCAACTCCTAGTCATCTTTGCATGTCACTTTTATGGCCAAGAGATCACAGAGACCTTCCCACAGATTTGGGTTATTATGTTAGATCAATTTGAAAATGAAGGAAGACCTTTCAATTGGTCAGACATGTTGGATATTCAACTAAAAGTGCATGTATAAAATGCTCACAATCTGCCTAAGGATGGACAAGCAAGATTCTATATGTATGCGTAGCCTCTTGATGCAATCTATGCCCAACAACAGCTCTATGGCATGGGTTGGACATGGACACCATCAGAAGAAGTTGTGAATTTTTATTGCAAGGTTCTTTCTGAATGCAGCTACTGATGAGTCATGACGAGGCTGTATGACCACTTAATTTCCCCACTGTATAGGTTGATATTTGAACTGGACCCACCTTGCATGTCCCAGGAAGTGATGTAGGCATTTCTCAACATTGAAAATCGGTATGCCTCACCCGGTGGCACCTTCATCAGGATATTTGGCACAGATAAGCCTCTGCACGAGCTACCAAGGTTTTCCACAAACAAGATGGTCATGAAAGAGGTTGCATACCACATCTCCACAGGGTTGTTAGCAACACTACACAGGAGGAAGAAGCACCATGGCCTACTCTTCCTTTGCAGATTGGGTTGTACAAGATTGTACCTTGAAAGATGTAGATGTTGAGACCGAGGACTTGAAGAAGTTCAAATTAAGTACCAAGAGTTTCAATTCATATGATCCTCACTACATATGAAAGAACCACTGTGTGAAGGTGTACTTCCCATGGGTCCACAAGGCATGCCATTGGCTAGAGGAAGATCCTTAGAGGTATTTATATAGCTCCTATAGTCTCAATGAACTGGTGAGCATGGTTGTAGAATGGAAAGCGACACTATAGACAACAACACTATAGGAAGCAACAACAACAACAACAGTGAGCAACAAACTGACACAAGACAAAGGCAGGAGGAAAATTGCCGAGAGCGTAGAGGTTGAGAAAAGCTACAATTTCAAAGAAGACCCACTTGTTGAAAGAGTAGCCTTGGAGATAGATGCAAAGAGGTGATAGCATGACAAGAGAGTAGCATAGAGAAAGAGGAAGAAGAAAATATTGGAAGAAATAGAGAGGAGATTGCAAGAGACAGAGAAGAAGCTAAAACCAAAACAAGAGATTAGGAGGAGAGAGAACGAAGAAAGAAATAGGAATAGGAAGAAGGAAAAGGTGCACTAATAGAGAAAACTACGTAGATACAAGTTGAGACAATAAAGAAGCGAGTAGATGAAGAAGAGGGTGAGAAAGTACAAGTTCAGGAACTTGCTCAGCAAGATGAGCAGTTTGTTGAGGCAACAGACATGGAGACGAAACATGATTTCATGTCGAGGGCATTCAAGGTTGTACCACAGTCTCTGCCACCTCCAGAACCACAACCAGTCCCAAGCGAGGAAGGAGAGGTTTCTCTCCTTGATGATGATGCAGAGATGGATGTGTACAATCTAGCATTCGATGAGACACAACAAGGATTGTACAGGCATGAAGAAAGAAACTCCCAGATAATCATACATTACCTATGCACATAGAAGAAAGGGTGATTGTACTAGATGTTAGAAGAAATCTAGTTTCCATGGACAAGGCTTCTAAGGATTATGTAGAAGCCATGAGTTCAATGGTCAAGTTCTTGATAACAAAAAATGATCGAATGATGAAGTACTTGCAAGAGGCTAGGCAAAGAGCAGAGAATGAAAAAATAAATAGTGGCAGAGATATCAACTTTGGAGGCCACCATATGGATAGTGTATAATAGGTTTGTCACCATGCAAAAAGTGGTTGTTTGTCTATACAGCTTTTAGTAGCAGTGCGCGTAGACAACCCAAACTGTCAAAGACATCCACACTGCTATTGCGCACATGCAAGAATGGACAATGAGGTACAAGGGAGACACTCTTTACTTGCACAAGAAGATGAAGGAACATGCTGAGCTAGACAAAGCACGTATTCAGATGCAGATATGGAATTATGAGTAGCTCCCTCTACTCATCACTAGCATTGAGGCTTCCTATGCATGGTTGTTCGAGAGTTTGGATGTCATAGTGAAAACGCACAATATCCCTTCCATCGGAACCCTCACCCAGGCCATGAAGAAGAACCACGTCATGCTAGATGTTGAAAAGTACATAGAGCAGTTGATGTGCATAGCCACCAATGATGAGTTGCAGCTCAACACAAAGAACATGCAAAGGTACATCAATGTTCCAACCACACTCAGGACAATGTTGCGCATGCTTGAGGATGAGTTGGAAAGAGGTTTCAAAACCATATACGCGGAATCCATGGAGGCAAGGGTCCACTTTGAAAAAGATTCCATCAAGCAGTACGAGACACAATAGAGAAGTGCCAAGCTTGGTATCAGTTAGTCACCGAAGATCACTATGAGGAGGTTACCGATTTGGTCTTTCCCCAAGACCTCAAGTGATGTTGTTTTTCTTGTCAAGCTGAGTCAAGCCTATTTTTATCCCACATGGGTATATGTAGAAATTGAATTATTGGAAATGTATTTTAAGTGAAATTCCAAGTGTCATTAGTGGAATGTGAAGAGTCACTATGTAATGTGAAGAGTCATGAGGGTAGTCCAAGATTCAAAGGGGAATATCGAGGGTTAACCCACCCTTTGCTATATATAGAACCTCATAATTCATAGTACAGGCTTTTGGCTAGGCATTGCTTAGAGAAGGCTTGGAGAGTATTGTGACAAGCCTTGGCTTCTCCACAGTGCAGAATGAGTACATCTCTTTAGAGGAGCAGGCAGTGTTGACTATAATGTTCCACTATTGTGGCTAGTGGGTGTCAATGGTGTATGTATGGATGGAACTTTCACTTTATATATATAACAGAGCCAACATGTTTCATGCATATGTTATTATTGTAGTCAAACTATTCTGGTTGCTTTAGCAATGTATGTTATTTAACTTACACATTTGTCTATGAACTATTTTGTATGCAATTGTATGAATCTTGTTGTAAATGTGTTGTTGGTCTAACCCCTCACTTTGGATTGTGGACTATTCTGCTTTCCATCTTGTGATGTCATTCAACTCATGTGTTCCTTTCTGGCTGCATACTATTACATGCTTCTAAGGGGCACACTTCCTTTTCCCCTCCATGTGTTAGAACCCCCATGCCTCTCACTTGACTCACTACAAGGCTGCACACTTGCTTCCGAAAAATATACCACACTTACCTCTGTGTTCTATCGCAGTCAAGCCATTGCTTTACTACCCACTGTTGGGACTCCTACTCCAAATGGTCTGAGGTCTAGTTGGGACTTCTTACTGAGGAGATACCTTGGCAAGTTGGCGGGTCCAACAACATCAACATTTCTGGTGCTAGGAGGGCCAAATGACAAGCTGAGTCCTCAAAGTCTATTTTGAATCTATATAGATTCTTCATGACTTACATTACAATTAATCCTCCCACATTTCTATCTCATGGGTGTGATTTTGAAGTGTCGTAAGATCTCCTTGATGACTTGTGACGTTTCACATATGATGGTGAAGGCAGAGCAAATTTGCTTAGTCATGGAGTGGCCTTCATGGTTTTCTGTGAAAGAAATGAAATCCATGAGGATCACATTGCCTTCTCGCTATTCTCATTCACGTTCCGAGGGCACACACTACAATGGTGTGTCACATTTCCCACAACCTACATTCACTCTTATGATAAGATGATCAGAGATTTGGCCCATGCTTTCTATCATTATGATTGTAAAGCACTCAATAAAAAAAATATGGAATTACAGAAAGCACTGATGAATCACTTTTACAATTTCGGAAACGCTTCGAAAATATCTCTTTTCAAATTCAAGAAGATGAAATTGATTGGAAATTTCTTCATGAAAGATTTCAGTATGTTCTTCACATATCTAAAAATCCTCACATGTTAGAATCATTTGAACCCATCCCAGCATACCTCAGTGTTAGAATTGCCAAATCTAAGACTGACAAGTTTGCTGTCACAAGTGACCTTCCGTCTGTTTCTCATAAAATACCTCTAGCTCCACAGGGTGAGGTGGGAGAAGGTGCGTGCACATCTGTTGAACTATCACATCCCCCCACCCCACTTGCTCTAGATATCTATGCAAATTTGGCTTGCAATCTTGTTGGTTGTCATGTGAACTTGTTCTCTCAACCTTCATCCTCTCATTCTGTTGATCCTCCAAATTTTACTGTGTTGTGTTTCCTTGTTCTAGACTCTACATTTGTTTTTCACGGGGATCAATTTGTCGTTGGAGTTGGTCTTGAGCATCCAACCTGCATTGTCATTTATGATGAGTATGTGTGGGAATCTAAAGAAGAACACACGAAAAAGGATGGCCTCCTTCCATTCGCACCTCATCCGATGTTTCCTAACATCTTTTGTGATTCTGTTATTTCTCATTTGTCTTTTGAAAATCCATCCCCAAATGTTTTTACTTCCGACCATTCACAAAACACACTGGATGCCAGTTTGTCATTTGATTGTGGAGAGGACACATATTTCTTTCTGAATTCACCTAATCTATCATCTTTTCTTTCTACAAAATTAGAGGGTGGACAATCTTGTTTCTCATCAACCCCTCTGTATGATTCATCAAATCATGAGGATGCCAATGAACATATCGAATTTCATGATTGTGGCTATTGTGATCTCTTTACTCCTTCATTCGATCACGATGTCAATTTTTTTTATGTTGATATTTCTAATCCACCCATATTTGATGATCTACCTAATGATGAAGTGGAAACCCCTCAAGCTTTCGAGGCACTTCAGCCCAAGTTAATGGTTATGTCAGGTCCTCACTATCTTGAGGTCTATTATTCTTTTGATCAGAAATTGTTGTAGATCTAACCCAAGAATATTATAGATCCGATATGAAAATATAAGATAATATGAAAATATTATAGCTCTGATACCACTTGTTAGTTTCTCTGATACCACTTGTTATAGATCTAATCCATAAATATATGATAATAGAATTAAGCCAAGAAATAACAAGATAGAAATAGATAGAAATTCTTCTTTATTATCAAGACCCTTAAGGTAGGGTAACACCATACATTCAATCCTTAAGGAAGGAAAATACTCCACAAGCCATATGCCTGTTCATACAATAATCCTTCACTATCTCCCATGTGGAGTCTCTAGCCTCTATATAGGCCTCATACATACAATACCATGGGTCATTACCATGGTTCCCTCATACCATCAACTAATATCATGGGCCCATTACATTATTATTAACTACTTGTGGTCCCTTACATGACATGGGTTAACCACCTTATTTATTACTATGGCCCATCCCATTATTACATTATTACTTTGGGTACCTCCCTTGGTACCCCATATTATCCCCCTAGGTATATAACAGAAATTTGTTGAAACACCTCAGGCTCTTCACCACTCTCTTGTTTGCATTGAAGATCAATCTAGTTTACAGATTTCACATCCTCCACCTGAATCAAATGATCCCATCACTCATGCATTAGAGGAATCCTACACAACGAGCACTCTTGTTAAGTGAAAGTTGTCTTCCTTTTTCATGTTTTCTCGTTTTTCATGGATATGAAAATATAAGATAATATGAAAATATTATAGCTCTGATACCACTTGTTGTAGCTATGATACCACTTGTTATAGATCTAATCCAGAAATATATGATAATAGAATTAACCCAAGAAATAACAAGATAGAAATAGATAGAAATTCTTCTTTATTATCAAACCCTTAAGGTAGGGCAACACCATACCACTTGTTTATAGATCTAACCCAGAGATATTATGATAATAGAAATAACCCAAGAATAATAAGATAGAAATAGAAATGCTTCTCTTTATTGATATCAAGACCCTTAAGGTAGGGTAACACCATACATTCACTCCTTAAGGAAGGAGAATACTCCACAAGCCATATGCCTGTTCATACAATAATCCTTCACTATCTCCCATGTGGAGTCTCTAGCCTCTATATAGGCCTCATACATACAATACCATGGGTCATTACCATGGTTCCCTCATACCATCAACTAATACCATGGGCCCATTACATTATTATTAACTACTTGTGGTCCCTTACATGACATGGGTTAACCACCTTATTTATTACTATGGCCCATCCCATTATTACATTATTACCTTGGGTACCTCCCTTGGTACCCCATATTATCCCCCCTAGGTATATAACATTCCACCCCCCTAATCATGTTTTGTCCCCGAAACATGGGAAGAACATAAATAATAAGATCTACTCAAAAGATTAGTCCACTGGTACCATGCACGTGCATCTAGCCATCCAAGAGAAAGGTGAACCCTCGATCTCGCTGGTGCCTCGCTCGCTTGAGATGGAAGCTGACTGTTGCAGCTCTTCAATGTTGATGTGTAGTAGGTGGATCTAGGCTCCTTGCTATCCATCATATGGGGGTTGTTGTCCTTGTGGCTAGTTGGTTGCCATCGTGTTGGTTGTTTTCTTGCGGGGTGATGTGGGTGATGATATGTTGAAGTTTTAACCCACGGTGTCTTTTTCTTTAATTCACCCTGCTATGGTGCCTGTTGTGGTGTCTTCTTTTCCAATATGACTTCAACCACTGAGCCCTCTTCTGATGTATCAGCACCTGTAACCTTTTCTGCTTCCGCCTTTGTTTGTGTTTGATTGTCTATCATCACTGGCTCATCATCTAATATGTTAGACCCTGGAACATCTTTTGCTTCAGTCTCCTTGCACTCTACCTTTTTATTAATGGAAATATCCTGTAATGTAATTTTCTTCTTTTTATACCAAAGCTTCAGGAATTTCTTCTGTACATTAATATTGATAGCACCCACTGATTCCATCCAAGGGTATCCCAAAACAACATCTATGTTATCCATATTTGAAGCATAAAAATCACTATGCAACACATACTTATCCATAGAAATCTTCAAATCCTTGTACACTTGAACATTCTCATCATCAACTTGTGTATTTTCAATGTGTTTTGTTGGAACTTGCAATTTTTTGGCCAAATTAACATTGATGAAATTATGCTTGCAACTAGGATTTATAGAAACCATGATTTTCTCTTTCTGAATCAATCCATGAACCTGTAGTAAGGAGACACTCGTAGCAATTAACCTCTTATTTGTCTCATTCTCCTTTTTTCTAGCCCGAGACCATTTGTCCAAAAAGACTTTTTCAAATTCTGCATCTAAAAGTTTGATCAACTGCTTGTAGTCAAGTGATAGATTCCATTTTTGAGCCTCATCTGTCATATTAATCAGCATTGGAATCTTCCAATGTGTCCCATGTGTGGACTTGTATCTCTGTATGAATTCTTCAATAGTAGGACCATCATCTTTCCCTGTAAAATATAGCTTCTCCATGAAGAGGGTTTGAGAAAAATTCACTTACTTGGCGAAAATTTGAAATTGTCACAGTTTCGTCAATATTGCTCAGAATCCTTATTATGACCTATTTTCAGAAATGGAACAATCATTCTGCATTTACCCATGTGATAGAAATCCTAATCCAGGCACTAGAATTCCAAATCTGTGCTACAACTCTCCCACCGCAACCAAAATTTCTGCAAAAAGAGCTGATTTTAAATCAGCGATATCTCCCTCATCCGGACTTCGATTCGACCGATTTTTTTTTGAAATCGAGTATTTTTTCACATAGAATCCAGATCTACAATTAGATTTTTTAGATATTGTACTAGAACATCTAGATCTGCGCCGCAAAATCGCTGCCCTGAAAATTGTCTGCAACCCCACTGATTTTTAGATCAGCGATATCTCCTTCATCCGGACTCCGATTCAACCGATTTTTTTTTTGAAAGCGGCTATTTTTTCACAAATAATCCAGATATGCAATTAGATTTAGCAGATCTTGCACCAAAACGTACAGAGATGATCTACAAACTCGCCGCCCCTGAAATCCTGCAAAAATTAAAAAAACTCTCCACTTTTGTGCCCAAGAAAGTGCTCTAATACCACTTGTTGTAGATCTAACCCAAGAATATTATAGATATGATATGAAAATATAAGATAATATGAAAATATTATAGCTTTAATACCACTTTTGTAGCTCTGATACCATTTGTTATAGATCTAATCCAGAAATATATGATAATAGAATTAACCCAAGAAATAACCCAAGAAATAATAAGATTGAAATAGATAGAAATTCTTCTTTATTATCAAACCCTTAAGGTAGGGCAACACCATACCACTTGTTATAGCTCCGATACCACTTGTTATAGATCTAACCCAGAGATATTATGATAATAGAAATAACCCAAGAATAATAAGATACAAATAGAAATGCTTCTCTTTATTGATATCAAGACCCTTAAGGTAGAGTAACACCATACATTCACTCTTAAGGAAGGAGAATACTCCACAAGCCATATGCCTGTTCATACAATAATCCTTCACTATCTCCCATGTGGAGTCTCTAGCCTCTATATAGGCCTCATACATACAATACCATGGGTCATTACCATGGTTCCCTCATACCATCAACTAATACCATGGGCCCATTACATTATTATTAACTACTTGTGGTCCCTTACATGACATGGGTTAACCACCTTATTTATTACTATGTCCCATCCCATTATTACATTATTACCTTGGGTACCTCCCTTGGCACCCCATATTATCCCCCCTAGGTATATAACAGAAATCTGTTGAAACACCTCAGGCTCTTCACCACTCTCTTGTTTGCATTGAAGATCAATCTAGTTTACATATTTCACATCCTCCACCTGAATCAAATGATCTCATCACTCATGCATTAGAGGAATCCTACACAACGAGCACTCTTGTTAAGTGAAAGTTGTCTTCCTTTTTCATGTTTTCTCATTTTTCATGGTCAGAAGAGTGTACATGATCATCGTCTATGCACAGTATATTGCAACACCATGATATGTCCGTAGAATGTTTGTCTTGCGCTTTTACTCTTTTCTTTTCTGTGGATGCATTCAAACTTTGAGTGTGTTGGTATTTATTGTCTTATCTTTCTTGTGTGCTGGTTTACTTGAATATATTTCTGGTCAACTATGCCTTCACCAACATGGGTCAACCAATGCGTCAGTGGCTGCATTGAAAATATCACTTCACGTGAGTAGGACCATGCACTATTTAGTTTAGGAGTAAGAGTAGTGTTTTCTTTCTTGTTTTCTTTGCTTGCATGTTTTTCTTTGCTTACTTGTTTTTATTTCATTTTACTTTTGTTCTTTGCTTTGTTCATTTACTTGTTATTCACCCATAGGATTAGATTCACATGAAACCATGTTTGGCTCTTGAGACAAGTAGGGTGAAGTGCAAAAGACTTGTACAACTATCAACAATTGGTTATCAGTTATCCTCTCTCTTATGAATACATTGTTTTCTTCAGTCAATGAGACCCTGATGGAAAATAAGTTTTTTTCAGAGTGAGTCTTGGTGAAAACACAACACTTGCACTTTTAACTAGTACAACCTACTCTAATTGGTTTTTCTATATTTGGTTAACCCTTGTCGGCTCGATCAAGTAGAGTAAGGTGAGGGGGAAAATCCTAACAAGTATTGTCAAGGTATATATAACATAATTATTTGAAGGGACAACCTCTTCTGCTCTTAATAATTTAGGATCCCTCTTCTACCTCATGAAAATAAATAAGTGCATATGCACAGTTCTCTGAAAAAAATGAATAAAAAAATTAAAAATAGATAAAGGCGAAGAAGAGAAATGCTTCTTGCGCAGAGAGGTGATGCAAGTAGCTCTGTCGGGTTACTAACTAGGCTCGTTGGCAGCAGAGCAATTCTTGTGTTCCTACGTGAATCTGTCAGGGTACTGTCCAGGCCTGCTGGCAGTGGAAAAAAAACAGAGATGAAACTAAAGCTCTGACAATCATATTACTTGTGCATCAATATACCCCTCTTCCCTAATCAAAACAACTCAGTTGACTTGGTTTGCTATGTGTGTTGATCGATCAAGAGAATGGAAAGCACTACATATTTAACACAAGCTAGTGAAGAAGCTATGACGATCAAAGAATCGAACAATACTTCCGGAGGAGTTAGACTCGCTTTACATGAAACACGGTCCATACATAGAGTTGGAGTTCTACCAGTGTCTCGCCAATGTTGTAGCGGCTACAACCACCCTCCAAAATTTTTCCTTCACTTTGTTTTGGAGCCCCCCTCCTCAAAATCTTAGTGGCATGTCTTGCATTGCTCGGGTACTTGTGTTTCATTCAAGTTTATCTTTCACTTTGCAGCTTGTGTTCGCTAACTTGTTCTGGTGACCAACCATAAGATGACCTCGTGACTTGGTTCACATCTAGTTCTTGCACTATCTTGAAAAACTGCGCAATCCTAGAGGTAAACAAACCTTGCTTTCAGAAATTTCGCAGATGAGCCTGATAGTCAACCTGCTCTCCAAAAATGCGCAGAGCGGTCCAGTAGAAATCCTTGCTCAGAGAAATTGTGCAAAACATCCTGACACCAGCCTTCAGCTAAGGAATTGCACAGACCCAGCTCACAGCTTATCCTCAGCTGGGAAATTGCGCAGACCATGAGAGGCAACCAGAGGCACTTAGCCCAGGAATTGCATAGAAGCATTCCATCAACTGCTACTAGATGCATGTGCCGACAAGTTGCCCGATTCCCTCCAGAACCACACAATCTTCTCATGCATGCATGGAAACCTTTCCCGAAAAAAAAAGAATCCCTAAAAAATAGGATCTATTTTTAGCACTTGGAGTTTGTACAGATCCATCTGGGCACATCAAATCCCAACATCCAGATCAGTGTTTTAGGGCTCATCAAACCATAATTTCAGT
Organism: Pinus tabuliformis; assembly: GCA_031772625.1. Taxonomy (NCBI): domain Eukaryota; kingdom Viridiplantae; phylum Streptophyta; class Pinopsida; order Pinales; family Pinaceae; genus Pinus; species Pinus tabuliformis. The sequence continues at coordinate 602,701,532 of CM062805.1, forward strand.
TGCTTGATGCCCTAAACAAGTCACCCCTTTGAATGCCTCCTTCCCAGATAGTTTCATGACTTGAAGACATCTAGAAATAGCCTCTAGAGGGACCAGCGCAGGTAAGCCCTTATGAAGGTGCGTTGCAGAGCAGTTAAGTTCATTGCCAGGGTGATCTGCAGAGAACTTAGGCTTCCTTTCACCTGCACTAGGTGAGAATGAGTAAAATTCACATAGGGTTTGGGGAATATTCTTATCTTTTGGAGTCATCTAGAAGTTTCCCTCACTTATCAACTCCTATGAGCTTGAAAATGGATGAGGAATGAGTTAAGATGCATCCTATCCCCTCACCCCTTCCTCCATGGAAATAATTCTAAGTATGGAAGGCCATTCATTGCCACCAATAATGACAAAACCTCCTTCACCTTCCTATAAATTGACCACTCATCTAAGTGATCAAGAGCTGGATTATGTTGAATTATAAGCAGATAATGTTGTTATGAGACTTGGCTTTGAAGCAAGTATTGTGATCTACAAGTTGTCATGATTTTGATGTCATGTGGATGGGATCCAGTTGGAGGAATGGCTTTGAAGCAAACACCAATGGTTGTAATTCCTTCTTCTATATAAAAAAGTGTTTGAACCTTTTCCCATATGTTTTTATTGTTTAGAATGATTATATGTGTGAATTGTATCTGATTCCTTTCACTTATATTCAATAGATCGTATGCTTTGATCAGTTTTTTGTCTTCTATTGTGTTTACAGGGTACTCCTCAAGTGGATTAAGTACGGGAAAGAGCAACGAAATCGATACAAGGGAGACGAGAAGAAAGAAAAACTACAAATAGGCCCTGTATCTTCTCATCTTATCTATTGCTTATAGGAAAAGTCTAAAACACTTAAACTATTGTTCTAGATACAACTACTTATCTAGGGAATTAGTATTTATCCGTAGATGCTAAATTCTCCAAAACAGAGTTACACACAAGTTGATTTTAGAAGCTTCCCGCTAAGTGTCACTTTTTCCTAGATTTGTAGGATGTGCGTCATAAACAATAAATCTACCAAATCTATTTAAACAATGCCCCATATCTCATTCTACACATTCAATCTTGGAGATCTGTCATCCCCAAGGCATCTAGGAACCTTCGACATAGTCGATGCAACTTTTCCGGGTAAGTTTTTCTTTTCAAGTCTTTTTGCTTCTTTTTCTGTTGCTTTTATTTCCTTGTCTTGTGTGAGTGTTGTTTCGCATGTTTTATTGAACGACTGCTAACATTTTAGTTTTTTTAACTTGTAGAAGTGTTGTTTCAAGTTTTTCATTGTCTTTTTTAAGTGTCGCATGCATTACATTATTTTTTCACTAATGTCACGTTGCGGCGACCCTCTCCACTAGCTTTGTTGTTCGTCTGTTTGACTGATTCCTGCATTGCTTTTGATTGCATGCATGATCATTCACTCCTATTTGCACCATCCTTTGCTTACACTTTTTGATCTACTCGTTTTAAAGTTACCCTTGGGCAGATTTGGGCTGCCTTAGCTCAGATCTTGCTTTCCCTGGCATGATCTGTGCATTCTTGAACTCAAGGCTTTACCTTGGCTCCAAGAATTGCATAGAGGCTACCTGTCACTGGCCTCCAGATGTGCTCTACGTAGTTCCAGGAGTCAATTCCTAGTCTTTCCCACTGGCATTGCATAATACGCAGTCCCATATAGAAGTCAAGCCAGAATGAACTACGCATTGTGTAGTTCCAGTCCATAGTCAACCTAGCTGGACTTCACTCTGCGCAGTTCCAGTCAGCAGAAGGTATCAATGGTAGTTGAGACTGCGGAATGTGCAGTTCCAACATATAGTCTCCCAACCTTGAGAGTCACTAATGTGCAATCTTGCTTAGCAGTCACCCAGTTTGTTGCATGATCAATCCTTGAAGTGCATTGTGTTTTTTAAACTGACATTTTCTTATCGTGAGTGTCCTCTTTGTCTCCAGGTACATCATTTGTTGAGAAGTATCTCAGTAGTACAAACATCATGGTTTCCAAGAGAGCTAGATCAAAGGGCACTGTAGAGAGTAGTACTGGAGATGTGGTTGAACAGGTGCCAATAAAATTGCCCATCTATGTAGACACGCAGTTTTTCGTAGAGAAGGACATGAAGATCACATGGCAAGAAATAAAGGACATATTTGCAGGCACTTTATAGGAATATCTGGAAGATCATCAAGTCTATGTCAACATTCATAAGTCAGGCTTGCACATGGTTGCATGTACGTACCCCGCCTTCCCATGCGCAGATATCATTCACTGGGTTGTCTCACATACTGATCTCGAGACGATGACACTGAGCAGCTGCAGTGAAACACAACTTGCCAGCTTCAGGATGGAAAAATACCATCATATGTATCACTTGCCACAGCCGATGAACTACATGGATGCATTATTCTTCACTCCCAACAATAATGTGAAGTCAAGATATATCTTGAAGCATTAGGTAAAAGAGTCATCGAATTTCAGGACAATAACCAACCAGGTCTACAAGACGAAGTCACTTAGGAGGCTTACCAACTCTTATTCATCTTTGCATGTCACTTGAATGGCCAGGAGAGTACGGAGACCTTCCTGTAGAGCTGGGTTTTTATGTTGAATCAGTTGGAAAATGAAGGAAGGCCTTTCAAATAGTCGGACATGTTGGCTCTTAAGCTAAAAGTGCATATATCAAATGCCCAGAATCTGCCTAAGGATGGACAAGCAACATTCTATATGTATGCATACCTGCTTGATGCAATATGTGCCCAACAAGAGTTCCATGGCATGGGTTGGACATGGACACCATCAAAAGAAGTTGTGAATGTTTAATACAAGTTTCTCTCTGAGTGCAGCTACCGAGGATTCATGATGAGGTTGTCTGACCACTTCATTGCCCCACTGTACAGGATGATATTTGAAGAAGACCCACCTTGCATGTCCCAGGAAGTGATGCAGGAATTGATCAACATTGCAGATTGGTATGCCTCACTCGGTGGCACCTTCATCGGGATGGCATGGATAAGCCTCTGCATGAGCTACCAAGGTTTGCCACGAACAAGCTGGTCATGCAAGAGGTTGCATACCACATCTCCACAGGGTTGTTAGTAGCACTGTACAAGAGGAAGAAGGCACCATGGCCTACTCTTCCTTTTCTGATTAGGTTGTACGAGATCCGTACCTTGAAATATGTATATGTTGAGACTGAGGACTTGAAGAAGTCCAGATTCAGCTCCAAGAGTTTTAATCCATATGATCGTCACTAGATATGAAAGAACCACTGTGTGAAATTGTACTTCCCATGGGTCCACGAGGCATGTCATTGGACAAAGGAAGATCCTTGGAGGTATTGCTATAACTCCTCTAACCTTAATGAACTGGTCAGCATGGTTGTAGAATGGAAAGTAGCACTATAGGCAACATCACCACAGGAAGAAACAAAAACAACAACAGTGAGCAACAAACCGACACAAGACAAATGCAAGAGGAATATTTCTAAGAGCGCAGAGGTTGAGAAAATCTACAAGCTCAAAGAAGATCCACTTGTTGAAAGAGTAGCTTTGGAGATAGATGCAAAGAGGTGACAAGGCGGCAAGAGAGTAGCACAAAGAAAGAGGGAGAAGAAAATATTGGAAGAAACAAAGAGGAGATTGCAGGAGATGGAGAAGAAGCTGCAAGAAGAAGAAGATCTCAAGAGGAGAGAGAATTAGAAAGGCAGAAACAGGAAGAGGAGGAAGGACAAGGTGCACTGATAAAGAAAATTGCGCAGATACAGGTTCAGACAACAGAGCAGCCATGATATGAAGAAGAGGGTGAGCAGGTTCAAGTTCAGGAACTTACTCAATAGGTTGAGCAGTTGGTTGAGGCAATAAACATGGAGACAAAATAGGAGCTAGAGGACCAAGACATCGATCTCATGCCAAGGGCATTTGAGGTTGTACCATAGTCTCCACCACCTCCAAAACCACAATCAGTCCAGAGCGATCAAGGATAATTTGTTCTCCTTAATGATGATCTGAAGATGGATGTGTACAATGTAGCATTCGATGAGACACAACTAAGGATTGTATAGGCACGAAGAAAGCAACCCGCGGATGATCATACATCACATGCACACACAGTAGAAAGGGTGATTTACCAGATGTTAGAAGAAATTCAGTTACCATGGTTGAGGCTTCTAAGGCTTATGTAGAAACCACGAGTTCAACGGTCAAGATCTTGATAGTAGAAAATGGCTGAATGGAAAAGGACTTATAAGAGGCCAAGAAAAGAGCAGAGAAATTCACAGGATTCTCCATGAAAAAGATGAAGAAAGAAATAGTGGCAGAGATATCAACTTTGGAGGCCACCATGCAAACAATGTATAATAGGCTTATCACTGTGCAAAAAGAATTTGTCGATCTATACGGATTTCTGAAGAAGTGCACGCAGACAACCCAAACTCTCAAAGACATTCACACTACTATTGCGCACATGTAAGAATGAACAATGAGGTATAAGGGAGCCTTGCTTTACTTTCACAAGAATATGAAGCCACATGCTGAGCTAGGTCATACCACAGTCTCCACCACCTCAAGAACCAAAACGAATCCCAAGTGAGCAACGAGAATTTTTTCTCCTTGATGATGATCTGGAGACGAATGTGTACAATATGGCATTCGAAGAGACTCAACAAGGATTGTACAGGAATAAAGAAAACAACTCTAGGATGATCAGACATCACCTACGTGCACAAAAGAAAGGGTGATTGTACCAAATGTTAGAAGACATCCAATTGCCATGGCTGAGGCTTCTAAGGCTTATGCAGAAGCCACAAGTTCAATGATCAATTTCTTGATAGAAGAAAATGATCGAATGATCAAGGACTTTCAAGAGGCCAAGTAGAGAGCAAAGAAGCCCATAGGATCCGCCACGACAAAGATGAAGAAAGTAATAGTGGTAGAGATATCAACTTTAGAGGCCACCATGCGAACCGTGTATAGTAGGTTTGTCACCATGCACAAAGTGATTGTCCATCTATATGGATTTCAACAATAGTGTGCGCAGACAACGCAAACTCTCAAGGACAGTCACACTGTTATTTCCCACATGCAAGAATCAACAATGAGGTATAAGGGAGCCCTGCATTACTTGCACAAGAAGATGAAGCCACAGGCTAAGCTAGACAAAGCACAAATTCAGATGTAGATATGGAATTATGATAAACTCCCTCCACTCATCACTAGAATTGAGGCTTCATATGCACGGTTGTTCAGGAGTTTGGATGTCATAGTGTGAACGCACAAGATCCCTTCCATCAGAACCCTCACCGAGGCCAAGAGGAAGAACCAAGTCATGCTGGATGTCGTCAAGTACATATAGTAGTTCATGTGCATAGCCACCATCAATGACTTGCAGCTCAATGTAGAGAACATGCAAAGGTACATCAATGGTCTAGCCACACTAAGGACAATGCTGCGCATGCTTCAAGATGAGCTGGATAGAGGTTTCAGAACCATATACCTACAAGCCATGGAGGTAAGGGTTCGCTTTGACAAAGATTCCATCAAACAGTATGGGGACACAATAGAGAAGTACCAAGCTTGGTATCATTTCATCACCAAAGATAATCGTGAGGAGGTTACCAATTTGGTCTTTCCCCAAGACCCCAAGTGATGTTGTCTATCTTGTCACGATAACTCAAGACTATTTTTTCCCATATGGGTATATGTGGAAATTGTATTATTTTAAATGTATTGTAAGTGAAATTTGAAGTGTCATTAGTGGAATGTGAAGAGTCACTATGTAATGTGAAGAGTCATGAGGGTATTCCAAGAGTCAAAGGGAAATATAAAGGGTCACCCCACCCTTTTCTATATATAGAACCTCATAACTCATAGTACACAATTTTGGGAGCGAAGATTTTGGTTACGAATTGCTTAGAGAAGGCTTGGAGAGTATTGTGGTGAGCCTTGACTTCTCCACAGTGCAGAGTGAGTACGTATCTTTGGAGGAGCAGGGGGTGTTGACTCTAATGTTCCACTATTGGGGCTAGTGGTTGTCAATGGTGTATGTATGGATGGAACTTTCATTTTATAGCCAACACATTTCATGCATATGTTGTTATTGTAGTTGGACTATTATGGTTGCTTTAGCAATGTATGTTATTTAACTTACACATTTGTGTATGAACTATTTTGTATGCAATTGTATGAATCTTGTTGTAAACATGTTGTTGGTTTAACCAATCACTTTGGATTGTGGACTATTATTCTTTCCAGCTTGTGATGTCATTCATCTCATGTGTTCCTTTCAGGCTGCGTACTATTACAACCTTCTAAGGGACACACTTCCTTTTCCCCTCAATGTGTTAGAATCCCCATGCATCTCTCTTGACTCATTGCAAGGTCACACACTTGATTCTCACAAATATACCACACTTACCTCTGCGTGCTATCATAGTCAAGGCATTGCTTTACTACCCATCGCTGGGAATCCTACTCCAAATGGTCTGAGGTCTAGTTGGGACTTCTTACCAGGGAAATCCCCTGACATGTTGGCGGGTCCAACACTGTCAACAGGTATATCTCAAATGAGTCAGTTCAATTGCCACGAGTCATAGTGAGATAAGTTGGAAAAAATATTCAATGAGATCTTAGAATTTCCCATGGTCCATACTCGCAGCATGGAATCAATGGATGATAAAATTCAAGATCTACATTGTAAAAATGAGCAACTTGAATCCTGAGTTTTTGAAATTATTTCTTCAGTAAAGAACCTTATTCTTTATTTTGAGCATAAATTGGGGTATCTATGTACATTAACCTTGGGTATCAAGGCATCCTTAGAAAGATAATAACATCACACTCTCAAACTCTTTCTAGCTAACCGCTGCACACACTTTTAGAATCATAACTTATGGAATTGATTTTTGAAGGTAGGCATCAAAAAGTTTGATTATTTTGATCCATATGGATAGGCAACACAAATGGTACATTATAAATATCTCCATGGAATTATTAAAATCCTAATTAAAATTAAGAGTGGATGTTTTATATTTGGATACTAAATTTTGGCAATGGTAAAAAATGCTTATGGTGGATAGATTTCTTGGAGCCTTTTTATGAAGGCAATTTATTGTAATTTTCAATGAGATACTCATTATTTGGGGTGATTGTTAATTTTAGGTATGTTCTATGCTTAGAGCAATTTATTTAAATTTTCACTGTTAGCTCAATATCTTTTCCAGATTAGCAATCACATTAGCATTAAAGTAAACTGCAAATAGAACATAAACATAAATCATAGAAGACAAGCAAGACAAGAGGACACAAGATGTGGCACTAGCCAAAGACAAACCCCAATGTGGGGAAACCCTTGATTAATTCTTCTTATATGTTCTTCAATAGTTTAGCAAAGAGAGAGAGAGAGATAGTACATTTACAACAAAAGTCGACACTTTGACTTATCTAGAAAAGAGCATAGGTCATATCTAAGAAGATGATACATGAGATTAGTTGAAGACATGCTACTTCAACTGATTCTCCAAGGTGACTCCTTCACCTATCGTTGTGCTGCATTTCGTCATCATGCTGCACCTCACTGCGCTGCACCATGCTGCACCCATCATCACTATGTTGCATCTCATCACACTTCATTAATCATGACTATACCTATCACTGTACTGCATTATGTGCCATTGTTACACCATGTTTCCATACTAACCTATGTGTTGGTTGCACCTTGCTTCCTTGTTGTCCCTAGCATGCTTGTTGTCCTTAACATGCTTGTTGTTGCATGCTAGCTGTCCCTTACATGCTAGCTGTAACATTGCATGCTTGGTGTATTTGCTTCTAAGTTCCATGCAACTATCCCAATGTTAGATAGTTGTCCCTTGCATGCTGCTCTCCTTCGGAGATAGATTCTCTGACAGTTCCCAGCAGTTCTAGCAGTTCTGACTGTTCCCAATAGTTCCAGCTATTCTCGGAAGTTTCGACAGTTCTGACTATTCCAGAAATTCCGGCAGTTCCAGAAATTCCAACAGTTCCTGGCAATTCCAGTAGTTCCCGACAGTTCCAACAGTTCGTGACAGTTCTAGTAGTTTCGGCAGTTCCTGACAGTTCCTGACAATTCCTGGTGGTTCTGAAAGTTCCGACAGTTCCGGCAGTTCCCGTCCAGAAGTTCTGGCAGTTCCCGCAGTTCTCGACAGTTCCCACAGTTCTGACAGTTCTAGTTGTTCTAGCAGTTCCGGCAATTCCGGCAGTTCTAACAATTCCAGCAATTCCAGCAGTTCCTGGTAGTTCCTGGGAGTTCCCGTAGTTGCGGTTGTTCCAGCAATTCTCGACAATTCCGATAGTTCCAGCAATTCCCGGTAGTTTTAGAAATTCTCGATAGTTCTCAACAATTCCTGCAGTTCTTGGTAGTTCCCGGCAGTTCCCGCAGTTGTGGCTGTTTCGGCAATTCCCGACAATTCTGATAGTTCCGGAAGTTCCTAGTAGTTCTGGAAATTCTTGATAGTTCCCGACAGTTCTGGCAGTTCTGGCTGTTCCCAGCAGTTCCTGGAAGTTTTGGCAATTCCCAGAAGTTCCGACTTCTGCCCTCTAGATTAGGGCAGTGTTATCCCTTATGATCTCTCCTCTATTAAAACCCAAAGACAAGTATAGAGGACGAGATCCAAAGTGTGTTGAAAATGACTTAAATGCCACCTCTATTTATACTAAAACGTTGAGCACAAGTGGGGTTTATTTGGTTGCTCGCCAACCTTGATGAATTGTCCCATAACACAAATAAATTCATATCTCCATGAATACTTATCAGAATCGGATGATCTTTAGATCAATCCTACACTTCTCGATGAGAGGGATCCAAGAAAAATATCAGCTTCCATTAATAAGATGATCCACATGGAGTTTGGCCCTAGTTGCCAATTTTAATAGTGATTAACAAAATTATGTCAAATAGGTTCAATTATACTTTATAACAACCTTTGAGGTTGAGAATCCATATAAGGAGCTTTCCTGCCTCCTTTTTTAAAGAATGTTTCAAAAATGACCTCAAGAAGGAAATTCTAACACAAACAATGATGCAAGGCCCAACTACTTAGTTGGAAGCATAAGAGTAATCTAAAGAAGTCAATATGGTAATCACTACCTAAACCAAAAGACTCTCTTTTCACCTGTTACACTCACCTTCCTTTAGCAACTACCACCAACCCCCTAAATCTCCACCTTTGAGAATTCAAAAGTTATCTGAGAAGAGACAGTTGAATGTAACACTTATAACGTTGATATAATTGTGATGAGTGGTATTCTATTGGGCATAAATGTAAGGAAAAATATTAAAATAATAAAATTATGTGTTGCATCACGCTAAGCATATGTTGTCACACTAAGTTAGAAGTGTCATCTATGTAGTCTAATATATATCGTCTCATTAACTATAATTAGCTAAATTGATGTAACACCCTCCTCCCACATCTACCCAAGCAACTGGCCAGCCAGGGTAAACATGCGACAAGAGGCCACTATGATACATTTCGACCTCATAAGTCATGTTAAGGAAGTGGAACCAATGGAAACACACCATACAAACATTCAACATCAGCTTCGGGACCCTCATGAACCAATCCAACTACTTCAGGACTCTATAATACACTCCTCCCACATCTACCCAAGAAATCGACTAGCCGCAGTAAAAATGCGACGAGAGGCCACTATCATATGATTCAACCTCCTAAGTCACATTAAGTAAGTGGAACCGATGGAAACACACCCTACAAACATTCAACATCAACTTTAAGACCCTCAGGAACAAATCTTACACTTTAGACAACTTTCCCTTGGGTCCCACTGAACTTTTAGACAACTTAAGCCTCAGTCACTCTCATGCTATAAGCATGACAACATTTAGAAACCCAAAGTTGCTCTCACAGGCTTGCCTACCAACATCCAAAGACTAAATTTGTCAGTGTTATGCCAACATTCCCTGGATTTGAGCCACTTTTTTAGGCCCAAAGCCTAGGTCACTGCCCAAAATTTCATGACACCTTCAAAACAATAAAATAACATGGAAATGATAGTACTAAAGATAATGCTTGAATGAAACCTTGTCTGGAACCCTACTATCCATGACAGGCATTTCGTAAAACATGTCACGAATATGTAAACTATAGGTGTAAATAATAGTTTTGAGCATACGGGTCTCATACTTAACTGATAATCGCTAAGAACCATTGATGCCTCAACACATCAACTACCATTCCATCCATTAGGTCATAAATACATTGATCATTCAATTACAAGTAAAAACATGATGAAAGGCATACATAGTTGTTGTCATAATCCACATACATAACCAACATAATAGCAACATAAATACTTATGAAAGTACAACCATGTAGACCACATTTAATCCATCAAATGCTCATAGAAATATAGGGAAAATAACCTTTCCTTAATGAAGCAAAATCGAAACCCAGGATGGGACTTCCACGTTCCATCCGACCGTAGAATGGTTGAGTCAAAATCCCTCTTCAACCATTCACCCCCATGCCATATTCCAAGCATGAATGTGGGATCTCTTAGAACAAATCAATCCACCTCAACCCATCAAATAGTGATTCCACCTTATGGTCGAACATCACAAAACCATCATCGTATCGGTCTTGATCCCAGCGATCCAAGGCTCTAGAGTGTTTGTTCCAACCAAGACTCTAGGACTAGTAACTCCACCCACAACTATCGCCAGCTCCATAGCGTTTGTCCAACCAAGGCTCCAGGACTAGTAACTCAACCCACCAAGGGCTCCAGAGCATTTGTCCAACCAAGGCTACAGGACTATTAACTCAACCCATGCTATTACAGGGCTCCAGAGCATTTGTCCAACCAAGGCTCCAGGAACTAGTAACTCAACCCAAGCTAAGGAAACATGAGAGCTAACCAAAAACCAACAATGAAAGTAAACCCACATTCACCATGGCTATCCAGGAAATGGAAAGGCTAGGAAATCCACTGTGAATCCAGAAAATCGTCTATGTCAATGACAAATCACAAGCAACAAACCACTTTCATATGTCATGCATGCCAAAACTAAGGAAATAAACATACATGCAACTCGGTACCTGCAAGAAAATCCGATGTAGTTGCTGATCTCGATGCCCTTTTGTGCTTTCCTGCTTTTCCTTTTCCTTCTTTCTCCAAGAATCCAAGTATGCCACACCCATAAAGAGTGCTCCAAGAAAACACTAAGTCTCCAAGATTATGAGAGAGAGAGAGAGAATAATGAAAGAGCTCCAAAAGTAAACTGACAAAAGGTTACCAATTGATCCTCAGAAGCCTCTTTATGAATGAGGTTTCTATTTTCTTCAATTTGCCTTATTTTCCTTCATTTTCCTCCTCACATGAAAATTATGACCTTTCACCTCCTTTTTCTCTTAATTTCCATTATTTTCATAAATAAATGTGCCAAAAATGCCATTTTTCCTTTCCAAAGCCTTTATCCATTGCCTTTGCCAATTTCCTTAGCCATAAAAAATCACAAGTGATCCCCATCACTAGGATTTTTCCCAACATTAAGTTGGTAATAAGTGTCCCATCATCCGTGGTTATTATTTTGCCTTTATTTACTTTTATTACATGGAAGTTTCACTAGGGATGTTATAGAACCCTCTCCCTTGGGGGAACATCATCCTCGGTGTTCAACAACACCTATATCCACAAAACTATTGTAAGAAAAATATATTGTCGAAGGAGCTTTATAACTTAGCTCGTTGCAAGCCCCAAGGGTTAGGTCAACTAGTTGAGTCCCCGTTGTGAAGTACCTCACCAATTGGGAGGTCACAGGGTCAATTCTCCTCGATACCCTTGAGGTTAGACCCTGCTAGTATGGCTGGCGGGCTTTAAAAGATTCCCTTCGGGGTTGATCTACCCAGATTTTTCCAAGGGGAAAAAAACTTAGCTTGTTGCGGTATTTACAATGATCAACCTGCTAAGAAGCAAACCAACATGAAACATAACAAGAATAACATCATAATGACATGACACCCATACCACTTACTGGAGATTTATAACATACCTCATAGCGGTATTCACTTCCATATACATATGTGCATAAACCATCATCACCAAAACATATATCAAAAACTATACTAAATCATATACCAAAACACCAAGCCAAAACTACTTTGCCTCAACTAGCAAAAAATCAAGGATATATAACCCACATCTGATTTGCCATCTCCCATGTAGTTTCATCGGGTCCAAAGTGCTTCCATTTCACCTTAACTTGCTCAGTTGCTCGGTTCTGAAGCATGAGCACCGTTTTATGAAATATACACTGAGGCTCCAACTGTAATTCTCCATCTGGTTCCACCTACAATACATACCAGTCAATCACATGATCAACATCCTTAAGATACTTCTTAAGCAATGATAGATGGAAAAAATTATGGACTTTCACTATCGGAGGCAGTGCAAGTCGATAGGCTATTGGCCTAATCCTCTCAATAATACTAAAGGGTCCATAAAACTGTGGTGCCAACTTGGCACAGGATCCAATCCACAAGGAACTCTTCTTTAGTTTGATGTGAAAGTACACCTGTTCTCCAACCTGGAACTCCTTGAACAACATGTTCCAATTGTTATAACTCTTTTGCCTATCTTGTGCTGCTTTTAGATTTTTCTTGATTACCTAAATTTCTTGTTCCATGTCTGCCAACATATCCGGTCCAATAAGTACCCTAGTAGTTGTATCACTCCAACTAATAGGAGTATTGCAACTTTGCCCACACAATTCCTCAAACAAACTCATCCTCAAAGATTCTTGATACCCGTTGTTGTATGCGAACTCTACGAAGAGAAGATACTCCTCCCACTTATATTGCTAATGCATCACATACATCCTCAACATGTCCACCAATATCTTATTGACCCTCTCTGCCTGTCCATATGTCTACGAATGATAAGCCGTACTGAAGGCCAACTCTATGCCCAAACCTACAAATAACTCCTTCAAAAATTGGAAGTGAAATCTTCTTTGGTACACCATGCAATATGAACACATCTCGAATGAATACCTGTGCTACATCACTCGCTGAGAATGTTGACTTCATTGGAATGAAATGTGTAGCCTTTGTCAAACTGTCCACAACAACCATGATGGAATCATGTTGTCTCGTTTTCTTCGGAAATCCTGTGATGAAGTCCATGGAAATGACTTCCCATTTCCACTCTGGAATCACAATTGGCTGTAGAAATCCACCTAAATGTTTACACTCTTCCTTCACTCATTGACAGTCAAAACATCTATCCACAAAATCTGCTACATTCCTATTTAAATTAGGCCAATAATAAAATCTCTTCTCTGTTGTTTGTGTCTTTTGGTAGCCTGGGTGACCTAAATAAGGTTTCACATGAAACTCCCTCAAGATCACCTTCTTGAGCTCACTGCTATTCGACACATATCCTGTCTCGAAACCTGGCCAATCCATTTTTTGTAAGACAATAATCCATATCATGTGCACTTGCACCTGTATCTGTACCTATACCTATACTTGTACATGTACCTATAATTGTACCTTCACTTGTACGTGTACTATCACCTATACCTGTACCTATACCTATACTATCACTTATACCTGTACTAGTACTCTTCTGTAACCTGTGCACAATATCCATATATCTGACATCCTGTTGACCTGCCTGCAAGATCCTATCCTATAGATATGTCCCATAGGAGCTCATAATTGCTAAGTGATTTACCTGTATCCGCCTCCTAAGAGCTTCTGCCACTTTGTTTTATTTACCTTTGATATATCTGATCTCAAAATCAAACTCACTGATCACAGTCAACCACTGAGCCTACCTACCGTTTAGATTCAGTTGGTCAAATAGATATTGCAAACAATTGTGATCACTCATCAATGTGAACTTCCTTCCCAGAAGATAGCATCTCCACATCTTCAATGCATGTATAATCGTTGCCAGCTCAAGATCATGTGTGGGAGATTTTTTCTCGTACTCATTCAGTTTCTGTGACTCATAACATACCACCTGTCTATCCTGCATAAGGACTCTATCAAGTACATTCTTGCAAGCATTTGTGCACACTACAAATTCTTTGTCCAGATCTACAATCTTTAACATTGGTGCATGTGTCAACAACTTGAACTGCTAAAAAATGGCCTCACACTCCTCTGCCCATTCATACTTCTTACCTTTCCTTTGCAATGACGTAATAGGATAAACAATCTATGAGAAGTTCCTCATGAACCTCCTGTAATAGCCTGCCAACCCCATGAAATATCTCACCTTATCCACATTCTTAGGAGCTACCCATTCCATGATGGCTCTTATCTTTTCTAGATCTACTACAATGCCCTCCTTGGAGACCACATGTCCCAAGTAGTGTAGCTCAGTATGAAAGAAACTACACTTGTTGAGCTTAGCACACAATTGATGCTCTCTCAACAACCTCAACACTGCTGCTAAATGTTCGACATGCTCTTCCTCATTTTTGGAATATACTAGTACATCATTAATGAACACAATAAAAAACTTATCAAAATATGGATGCAACACACTATTCATCAAACATACATTAGATGAAATTTGTAGGAATTTACAGGGTAAGTTCCTCAGATAGAACACCAAAGGACACCACTCACAAACAGATCACAGATCAATACACCAGTATCCTTGACGTGGTTGAAACCCTCAAAGAGGGAAACAATCCACATCCTGAGCCATCGCAGCCACTTCAGGCAATTTATTAATGTAAAAGAAATAAATTTACATAAGCTTCTCTCATGAACGGTCACCCTACAAATGACTGTCCATTCTCTTTAAATAGATATCATGGACCAATCGGGTGTCAAGCCACGTATCAAGTGTCGTAATACCGAGGAGAGAATGAACCGTCAGATCACTTCATGTCTAGAACATATCATGACCATCGGTTTATAAGTTACAAAAGTACATAGTAAATAAACACACTTTACCTAACTCTACACTAGACCAAGTTATACTTAACTATTTCCTATGTGTTAGAATATCCTAACATCCCCCCTTAAGAACAACTTGGGATAGGATTGAAGGATGTAAAAATATGACACAATAGGAGAAGGAAGGAGGCATTAGAGCCTATCCCCCCTTAGTGACAACTTCCTGAACTCCAACCATAAATCGAAGTTTAGTAAACTTCGCCTCTATGAGAGCCTTTGTAAAGATGTCTGCAACTTGATCATCGATTAAACAATATTGCACTTCAAGAACATAGTCATGAATGAACTTTATGATGAAGTGCATGTGTAGTTCAATGTGTTTTCTGCACTGATGTTGGACTGGATCTTTTCATAGTTGAATGGCACTTTGATAATCACACCAAAGTGTAGTCAAATGTTGCTGCCGAAAGCCAAACTTTGATAGGATCTAACGAAGCCACACGACTTCCTTACTAGCTTCTACGATGCCACGATACTCTGCTTCTGCTGAAGAAAGAGAAATGGCACTTTTTTTTTACAAGCCCATGTAATAGGTCCAGAACCAAGAGTGAATACATAATCTGCAGTAGACTTCTGATCATCAGGGTCACTAGCCCAATCGAAATCAGTGAAACCAAACAATAGAGGAGATGCTTCTTCACTATATTGAATCCAAAACTGAATTGTACCTCGAAAACAATGAAGTATTATTTTAACTTATTTCCAATGACTTTCATGTGGGTTTTGCATAAACCGAGCAATAAGGCCAACAACAAAGGAAAGGTCGGGACGGGTATGGGTAAGATACAAAAGTTTTCCTACAAGTTGATGGTGTAAGGTAGCATCAACTTCAGGGGAAGTACAAGTGACTGAAAGTTTGGCTCCAGACTGAAAGGGAGAAGGGGTTGGCTTACAGTATTCCATGTAAAAGTGGCGTAGAAGATCACAAGCATACTTGGACTGGGAAAGGGAAATACCTTCCTTGGGTTGCAAGACTTGAAGACCAAGAAAATAATGCAAGTGTCGTAAGTCTATCATTTCAAACTTCTTTTTAAGGCTAGACTTCACATGGTTTATAAGGTTGGGATCACTACCAGTAAGGATAAGATCATTAACATAAAGAACAAGAATGATAAGAGACTTACCCACTTTCTTGGTGTAGATAGTATTGCCAGAATGACACCTAGAAAAGCCAGTATCTAAAAGAAAGCTACCCATTTTGGCATACCAAGCCCGAGGGGATTGCCTGAGACCATAAAGGGATTTCTTAAGCCGACATACAAGGCTGGTGTCTGTTTGTATAAAGCCAGGAGGTTGTTCCATATGGATTTATTCATGCAAGTCCCCATGCAAGAAGTCAGATTTAACATCCATCTGATGGACTTCCCATTTGAAAGAGGCAGCAAGGGAAAGAACAAGCTGGATAGATTTCATTTTGGCAATAGGAGAGAGGGTTTCAGTATAGTCAATGCCTTCAACTTGTGAAAAACCATTAGCAACAAGACGAGCTTTATTTTTATCAACTTTTCCATCTGGTCCAAACTTGGTTCTGTAAACCCATTTGAATCTAACAAGTTTTCATCTCTTTGGAAGAGAACAAGATCCCATGTATCATTTTCCAATAACAAATTATATTCTTCATTTATAGCCGCATCCCAATCTGGATGGCTTGAATCTTCTGCAAAGGTGTCAGGATCATAATTCACTAAAGCTTGAGCCAATAAAGAAGAGGCTCTATCGAACTGAGAACGTGCATGTCGTTGATCTGTAGGATCACCTGCAAGAGCACCTAATACATCCCGCGTAGCACAAACCCATTTTGGAAGTTGAGGAGAAGAAGGAGGATCCTGAGAAGGTGGGGGAGGATTGTCATCCTCGCTGTCATCATATGAAGAAGAAATATTTTTAGAAGTAGAAGGGATAGAGAGAAGTGGCACATCCGCCGAACTAGGCTCGTAGGCCGATATATTTTCAGCAAACTTTACATCTCTTCTAATGATACCATTTTTAGACTTAGGTGAAAGAAGTCTATATCCTTTGACATCTTCAAAATATCCAACAAGAATACATTTTTCACTCTTAGGTTCTAAGGCTTTATGTTTCTCATCTGAAATATGGGCCCATGCTTAACTTCCAAAAACATGAAAGTGACTTACATATGGTTTAATTGAGCTCCATGTTTCCTCTGGAGTGACATTCTTTAAAACCTTAGTAGGAGTGCGATTTACTATGTAATTTCAGTTAATTGCTTCTGCCCAAAACTTAAGACTAAGTCCTTTAGATTGAAACATACAATTAGCCATTTCCTTTAAGGTGTGATTCTTCCTTTCAGCTACACCATTTTGTTGTGGAGTATATGGAACAATATGTTGCATTTGATTTCCATGCTTAGTGAAAAAGTTGACGAATTGTTGTTAACATATTCTCCGCCATTATCAGATCTTAGCTTAATAATTTGATGTCCAAATTTCTTCTCAACAAAGGCCTTAAAGGCCAAGAACATGTTAAATACTCCACACTTGAGTTTTAAGAAGTATACCCAAGTGCATCTAGAGAAACCATGAATGAAAGTTAAGAAATAGTTGTAGCCAGAGAATGAAACAACTAGAAGTGGACCACATAAATCACTATGCACAAGCTGTAAAGGGGCTAAGGCATGCCAAGAGGCACGTTTTTCAAAACTATCCTGATGATGTTTTCCAAGTACACATCTGGAACAAACACCATCTCTGGAAGATACCATAGGAAGACCTGTCACCATATTTTCTTTACATATATTTTGAAGGGAGCAATAGTTTAAGTGACCAAATCGCTCATGCCAAAGTTTGCTCACTTCATCATTATGAGCAACAAATACCGAGGGAAGAGTTGAAAACCCAAAGTTGTTAAACTTATAGAACCTTGTAGAATCATTAGAAATGCCAGTAGCTAAAATCTGTTTAGGATCTCTTAGGTCTTTAATTACAACATCATGAGGTAAAAATTCAATGATTTTACCTTCACCTGAATGAGTTATCTGATATACAGATAGAAGGATGCAGGATAAGGTTGGAACACATAATACATCATTAAATTGACCATTGTCTAGATGAATAGTTCCAATCCCTACAACACTAAAAGATCTATCATCACCAACATATATATTTTTGTTGTTTGAATCATTTAAAGAAGAAAACATGGCTTTGTTTTAGGCCATGTGATAAGAAGCTCCAGAATCAATGAGCCACTCATGAGAATGAGAAGAAGAAGATACATTTAGTGCATAACTAGACTGAGATGCTTGACAACCACATGCAGAAAGTGTTATTCTTGAAGATGAAGTTGAAGTTGAATAGTGCTCCAAATGGATGTTATGCTTCTTCATTGCTACTTCCAAGGCTTCCATCTTCTTAAATCATTTGGATTCTAAGTGGCCATCTCGATTACAAAAGTTGCAATTTCTATCAGTCTTCTTCCCTTTGTTTTTATTTGCCTTATCATTTTTTTGAATTGATTTTTCATTTTGAGACTGAAAGTGCTTAAGACCCTTGGTTGGTTTAGGACCATTCCTTTTAGGATGTTGCTTCTTAGGATTCTTTGAACTTGGTTGTTGCTAGGCAGCTAAGGCTTTCTTAGAAGAGTTTCCAAGATTAAGAAGACCAAGATGTAAGATTTTTTCTTGTTCTCTTATTAAAGAATCACAAAAGGCATCAAAAGAGGGGGACTTAGAGTCTTGTCCTTGAGAAATAAAGGCTTCTCTAGTAGAATGAAAGGTGGAAACAAACACAGAGTAGGCTGGTCCCAACTTAGTAAGAATGGAATAAATAAGGCTATCATCTTCTTTCTTAACCTTAACACCTTCCAAGAGAAGTCTAAGGTTCTTGAACTTGGAAAAAAAATCTTCAATGGAAGAAATATTAATGGGGTCCAATGTAAGCAACTCATTTTCAAGTTAATGGGCTCTGATTTCATTTTTAATTCCAAAAACTTTATTGAGTTGTTTCATTGCTTCATCAGAGGTATCAAGTTATGTGATATGAAATCTAAGGTCTGGAGAAATAGACATCCCTATCAACCCACATGCTTGATCTTCCCTATTTTCCCATTTGGCTTGCTTACCTCCATCTTTAGGTTTAGACTCTTGGCTTGAGGCTATTCTATAAAGACCTTTAATTCTAAGTAAATCCTCCATGTAGGACACCCATTGAAAGTAGTTGGTGTTGTCAAGAATAACTTGGCATGTAACTGAAAATGAAGCTATAGATGTTGAAACTAAGTGTTCCAATGGAAAGATCTCGAAAAATTAGGTCGATTAAAAAAACAGCTCTGAAAACGACTTCCGGATGAAGAAGTTATGGCTTTTTGAAGAAAAGTTGTTGAAGATGTCGACGAAGAGCGTGAATGTGCGGAAGTGAATGATAATGTTATATTTAAAAAAAATCCCCCCATTTCCAAACTTAATATAATTAGCTCACTTAGAAAGAAAATTATGTGACCCACTTTTATAAACAAGTGAAAGTCACTCTTACAGTTGTACTTTATGAACTACCCGCTAAATTGTAACTTAAATAAAAGATAAAAATACTTTAGAATTATAAGTGACTCACTTTTTATAATGGGTGAGAACACTTTTACATAACGTAACTTTAAAACATAAGTTACATTTGCTTTTTGAAAAAATAACTCAACAAAAAGAAATACTTGAACTCAAGACCTCTATTCTCATAAAGTAACTTTAGACCAAGTGAGCTAGTTCAAAAGGTTAGTAATTTTTGGAAAATAGGAAGGTTTTTGTTTTTGTTTCTTTTTTTAAGATTTGGGGTGCGTGCTTACTTAAAACAACCCTTTTTGCCTACCAAAAAAACCACATAACCCAACACAGAAACCTTATGTCTTGAAATTAGCTTTTGCCGGAGACTGAGTATTTTCCACAATGTTCCTAATTTTCCAAGATCACACTAAGGCACAACAGAAAAGAGCATATGCATGAGAAAAATTCTTCCTTTCCATTTTTGATTTGCCCAGATCGCACAGAGTCGCGGGGCAAAGAGCATATGCAGAAATGAAAGGTGTAGATCCGGTAATAAAAGACAGAGAGATAAATAAACCGAAATAAATAGAGAGATAAATAAGTAAAACTGCAAATAAAGATTGTATACCTCTAGAACTTAAAAATGACGTAGTTAGGGCTACCGGAAACCTTTTTGCATGAAACAAAAGGGGTTCCTCACTGTAACAGATGCTCCTAACACAATAGAGTAGTACTCTCAGCCTGAAAGCGATCAGAAACAATAGATCTAGGAAATGATAGTCAGATGCAGTTGCATCAACTTCGGATTTGGATCACCAACAGATGTAGCCCTCAAATGTCTCTAATACCATGTAGGAATTTACAGAGTAATTTCCTTAGATAGAACAGCAATGACACCGCTCACAAACAGATCACAGATCAATACACCAATATTCTTGATATGGTTAAAACCCTCAAAGAAGGAAACAGTCCACGACCTAAGCCAACACGACCACTTCAGGCAATTTATTAATGTAAAAGGAAGAAATTTGCATAAGCTTCTCTCATGAACGGTCACCCTACAAATGACCCTCCATGCTTTTTAAATAGAGATCATGGACAAATCGAGTGTTAAACCACAGATCAAGTGTCAGTAATACCGAAGAGAGAATGAACCATCGGATCAATTCATGTCTAGAACATATCGTGACTATCAGATTGTAAGTTACAAAAGTACATAGTAAAGAAACACACTTTACCTAACTCTACACTAGACCAAGTTATACTTAACTATTTCCTATGTTTAAGAATATCCTGACAAATTTTAGCCTAAAAGTGCCCATAAAAGTTTCACGTAATTTTCATGTCATAATATGTAAACCAAAATTCTTTAAATTTAAAAGAGGTACAAGTAAATATTTTGGAGGGAAAAGAAGAAAAACTACCTTTTTTAATTGTATTTTTAGCTTATCTCCTTATAGGTTTAGTCAAATTTCAAGTGTCGACACTCATTGGATGCCGAATTAAATTATACATCCAATGAGTACCCATCATGCATACTTTTGAGAAGACCCACATTGTTAAAACTTGAAGATACATTAAAAAAGTGTATTCAATGTGTTTTTTAAATGTATCTTCATTTTTTTTTATCAATGTAGGTCTTCTCAAAATATGCATGATGGGTACTCATTGGATGCGAAATTTAATTCTTCATCCAATGAGTGTCTACACCTGAAATTTGAGTAAACATAAGGAGATAAGGCAAAAATACAATTAAAAAGAAGTTTTCTTCTTTTCCCTCCAAAATTCATCTCTTATTTTATTATTTTAACTATTATTTTATTTTTTTCGTTAGGAGGCCACTTTTAGGCTGAAATTTCCTCTAATGTAATTGTAGCTGGAGCATTAGTTAAGCCAAATGGTACTACAAAAAACTCATAATGCTCATACCTGGTCTGGAAATTTGTCTTCTAAATGTATTCCTCTTTGATGCGTACTTGATGTTATCTCAACCTCAAGTCGATCTTAGAGAACACTGCTTCTCCCTCTAGCTAATTGATCAAGTCATCAATCCTCGACAATGGATACATGTTCTTGATGGTCACTTTGTTCAACTAGCTGCAGTCAATGCATAATCAGAGAGTAGCATCTTTTTTCTTCACAAGCAATACCGGTGCGCCCCATGGTGATACACTTGGCCTAATGTACCCCTTGTCCAACATTTCCTTCAGCTGCAACTATAACTCAACTAACTCAGGTGTGCTCATCCTGTAAGGTGCTTTTGATGCTAGAGTTACCCTTGGCACCAACTCAATAGAAAAGTCTACCTCCCTACGAGGTGGAAACTCTGTAATGTCCTCAGGAAATACATCCTTGAACTATTGTAAAACTGGGTACCTCCTCAACACATCTATATCCTAAACTCCCTTACCCTTATCACTAGAAAATGTGCACTGCAAATAACTTACACCCTTTCCTGCGACTACTCTTTGCTTGCATAGTTATCACCATCCTAACTGATGTGGCTTTCTTATTACCCTGTAAGATTCTTGGTTCCCCATTGTCATCAACAAAATCAATAGCTTTTTCATAACAGTCTACCTTGGTTCTATGAATATACAACCAATCCATGCCCAACAACATACTATATGATACCAACGGTAATACATTTAGATGTGCTGCAGTAGGCATACCATTTAAATCAAATGCACAAGCACTCACCTAATGATGAACTTCCTTCTTCATACCTGTAGCCAACTGCACTAACCAAGACTCTACATGCAATTCCTTACTCAAACCACACTTATCCAACAAGTCAGGACTAACATGGCTATAATTAGATCCAGGATCAATCAAAATAGAAATAACTTGATCAAAAAGCTTATCGTCCATCTCGATGATAGATGCCTAATGCTCTTCCTATTTGTTATCCAATGCTTCATAAAGAGGTGGAATACTCTGACCAACAACCCCAATAGTCTGTGCCTCCTGCACATTGTATATCTTAGGTATACCACTCTGGTACTATGGGCAATCCCTCCTGCAATGATCTCCTCCACAAGTCCAACACTGCATGGACTCCTTATTCTTCTCCTCAAATCTGTGTCCCTATCCTTTATCTGATGCATTAAACCTCTTAAGTGGTGCAACATTCTCCTTATTACCTGAATCCTGAGATCTTGCTCGTTTCTTGTCTCGTTTTCCTTTATTCTTTGGATTACCTCTCTTGTCTGGCTTAGTTTTGGACTTGCGCTTCGATTATTAATAGCAATGCCTTAGCTTTCGAATGACCTCCTCCGATGATCTAGGCTCATCAAACCCAATCTTATCTTTAAATGCCACTGGTAATCCACTAATGAGCCTCTGAATCTTGGCCTTTTCCTTTATGAGATAAGGTACATATCTCAACAACTCTAAGAATTTACTATTGTACTCATCATCTGTCATGGAACCCATCTTTAGCTCATAAAATTATTTCTCTCTGTCATCAAAGTATCTCTCTGATAGGTACTTCTTATTGAATAACTGCTCAAATTCATTCAAAGTCAAATTCTCCTCATGAATACATATGGCATTCTTCACATATTTCCACAAAATGTATACTTTACCATGGAGAATGAATGTAGGTTTTCTGGCTTTCATGTTCTTCGAATAATCATGCAACCTGAAGAACTTATTCATGCCAAGCAACCATGCCTCTACATCCTAAAATTTCTTCATCTCTCCATCAAATGTTGGTGGATTTTCTTTCTTGAACTCATCTGGTAAATATCCCATATCACTCCTCCTGTAAGGATGATAACGATGATGATCATGATGCCTATTTGAATCAAAACTGGAATAATACCTGTGTCTATCCCCTCTCTTATCCAGAGTGTCTAATAGTATTCCATATCTAACTGTTTCATCTCTATCTGACCTATGACCACCATGTGATCGACTACCATATGCCTCGTTAGTTCTATCCTCCTACTCATAGCTGATCTGACGTGGTCCCTGTCGCTGAAAATATGACAAACTCTGAAGTATCACTACATTTACCTTTGCTTGTTTCTCTTGTGCCTACATGATTATGTCATTATCTACGTTGCAACTCCTTATTTATTCCTTTAAGATTCTCAATGTAACTTCCAAATAGGAAGAGTTCCCAACACCATACTTCTCTTCGGATTCATAGGGAAAGTCTTTGTAGTCAACCATCTTGCTAGCCAGTTGATATTTCTTCCTACAAGGTATATCATGTCAACTAAACCAAATCATAATGAACCAACGTACCTTAGCATAGCTCGACGAGGATACCTTGTCTGCAAGATCAACAAATCAATGTGATACATGAATAACATAATCGTGACAACATATAGAAACATAAAACATAAGCATATGACCATGCAACTGTCATTCTAGCTAGGGTCCAGTCATTAATGCATGACATCATCAACAACACACACCACAACCTCATGCATGACAAACACCATCATTACGTCACTATACACTTGATGACATGCAAACATGAGCATGCATAAGCGTTGCATAACCATCCACACATATGCATAAACACATATGATCAAGCATGAATGAACAATACTTGAAATCAAACTTGCAAGAATGGTACATGCAACTACGCATACAGGAATGTAACCAAACATGCAATATTGTAACCAAACATACTACAACGATACATGTAAGTGACAAAAGCTGACATGTAGCCAATCATACACTCACAACGATGCATCCCATGGTAAAACACATCAACTGTACATGACGACATCGCTACAACAATGATCCACATCATCCAAATGCAACAAACACATGGAATGCAAGTGTGAGTGATCCGAAATTGATCGAAGACAAACAATTAAGGTATTATAGACTCATGTGCATGGATTTGCCTATGTTATTTTATGCAACAGATCGATAAGATTGCGAAATACACAGACACTGAAGCAGTTAGAGAAACATATTAGGCAAACATGTAAACACAACAAGTTTAATAAGGAGTTCACCCAATACTCCTGGGCTACGTCTCCCGGTCTGACCTTCAGTGGTGGCCTCTCTATTATGTTTTCAAAAGCAGAGTTTTTACAACAGTGAGCTCAATTTGAGTGTCACACAGCAGATATGAATCAGCAAGACTGTACTTGGATCCCCCAAGTCTTCAGAGTACATAGACTCTACTTACTGAAACTCAACCTCTATTGGTCACAGTAGTATGAGCCCAATCTGAGACTCATACATGACAAGCATATACATAGGAGTTTTCTTGAACCTTTAAAGCCTTCTCTGGAGTACACAGACTCTCTGACTCTCTCTGGCTCTATCTGGCTCAATGTTTCCTTTGCTTCTGCAGGTCAGCTCGGCTCCTTCTTTTTGATCTTAGCTTTCTGCGTCTAACTAACTCTCCTAACTTGCTTGCTTCTCTCTTTGTTAGTTCATGGCTTTAAAGCCAATCTTCTTTCTGACTGTTCGTTTCCACTTCCCGGCTTTCTGGTTTCCCTGCCTTTGTCCGTCTGAATCCCTCTGTTCGGCGTAATCATTACTTTATAACGCCTCACAGGGAGGTGGCCACCTGTTTCATAACGAACCGAGTGTCAGTTATCTTGGACGTCTTTGAAATGACCATTTTTACTGTTAACTCCAAGAATGCCCGCGAACATGATCTTCTGCCAATGCATCATCCATGTTGGACTTCAAATCTTATACAACTCTGCCTGTTTACCCCGTTGAATCCGGTCATCCGTCGGATTGCGTCTCCGCTGTCGATCTGGAGCCTCCAGATCCTATGGTCATCGTTCATATCGGGTAGATAAGTAACATGACGTTTACCCGTCCGATGTGAGCGGCTTTCTCTCTCTTCCGCCGGATGCGTGTCACTCCTTATGTGGCATCGGGTGGGACTCGGTTGAAACCGCTTACTGCCTTGAAGCCCTCCCGATATCTTGCTGGTGTTGTGGGACCTCGCCTTTGAAAAAATCGGCTTGATATCCATTATGTTTTATAACTTTTCGGGTCCGGGTCGCTCGGGGATTTTCCTTCTCTGAGGGGTTTGCCCGACGATATGAGATTAGCGACTTGTCGCTAATTGCATATCAAAAACCACCCCCGTTTCTCAAAAAGGCCTCCCATTTTTCCAATTCGTGATAGCACGCGTTACCATGGGCCAACGGTCTACGTGCTTGACCAAGGGTCCTCGTTGCTCCACGCTGTTCACAAATTACAACTGTTTCAAGGATATTTCTAATAAGTTCATTCTTTGTAAGACTTTGAAACTTTGGCATGAATTTTACAGAGTTCATGAAAACCTAGAGAGTGTTTTAGGATCCAATTTGGATCATGACCTTCCCACTGAAAAATATTTTGGACCACCAAAAGTTGGTTTTTAAGCATCAATCAAGTGAGGGTATAGATTCCTCGCTTGCCTAATTTCTATCCATTTTACACTGCTTGGTTTTGAACCTTTAAGCCCAATTCTAAGGTACTCAACATCCCCTCTGTGTGTGTTTCTCACCTTCCTGTCTAGAACCATATCTTCCTACAACTCATTGAGATATTCAGGCAATAGATCATCAATAGAAGGCAACTGACTCTGCTCTTCGAGATCTTCAATCAATGAAGGTTCAAATAAGATTATATTTTCTTCATTTAACCATTTTCCTTTTTAAATTATTAATTAACTTATAAAATTTTATTTATTTATTTATTTATTTATTAGGTCTCATGCCGAATATAGGTCATTTAATTAACTAATTTTCCTTTTAATTATTAATTAAATTATAATTATTAATACTTTTAAATAATATTATTTATATTTTTAGGCCTTTCAAGGTCATTTTTTGACTAATTATTAATTAACTTATAGTTTTTAATTATTAGGTCTCGTACCATTTACCTTAATTTATTTATTTTTATGAATTAAAATATTATAATAATTTTGACCCCTGTCCTTAAGTCAAACTAGCCGTTGGAGATGTTAGCTGTTGGAGGCTCCGCTCAGACTATTTAGCATGATGAGCTAGATCTGTTTCTTCAACTTGTCCTGACGATGAACCACACTAGTTGGTTCGAAACGTGTCGACAAATGAGATTCCATGTGATTTTCGCCGAAATCTTTCTCTAACTTGAGATGGATCACAGAAGCCTAAACTCTATTAGGTTCAAATATTCTCAAGATTTCTGCATTAACTACAGAATAGATGTGCATGTAAGCTGGCAAATCAAGGCGAAAAGCATTTTCACCGATTTTCTCAAAGTATCCTGAAAGGTCCATACCTTATTGGCTTCAACTTCTTACCTTCACCTTGCATCTTGTATTTTCTAATATATAGCCAAACTTGATCACCAACTTAGAAACTATGCTCAATCCAATGCTTATCATGCCTTGCCTTGTACTTGGCTTGGATCTTTTCCAGCTATTCCTGTACTGCCTAGTGAATCTCTTGGATTTGTTCAATGAACTTGGTAGCCTTGTCCACATCACTGTGTCCATCAACCGCTATGTCTTTACCAAAGACAAAATCCAAGGGATACCTTGGTGTTAAACCAAAACAGGTCTCAAAAGGAGATCTCTGTGTAGAAGAATGTTTAGCACGATTGTAAGCATGCTGCACATAACATAAATGTTCATCCCAAAGCTTGGGATGCTTGCTACAATAGCCTCTGAGCAACCGAATCATTGTCCTGTTGACCACTTCTATTTAGCCATCTATTTGTAGATGAAAGGTTGTTCTCTTCTTCAATCTAGTGTCCATCAATTCCCACAGACTCAACTAAAACTTCCCAACAAATCGGGAATCGCGATCAGATACAATGGAAGTGGGTAATCCAAAATGAACCCATACATGCTGAAAGAACAACTTTGTTGTTTTTTCAGCTGTAATTTGTTTGTTACAAGGTATTAAAATACACATTTTGCTGAACCTATCCACAATAACATATAAATAGTCATGACCTTTTCTAGATTTAGGCAGTCTCCCGACAAAGTCCATGGAAACGCTTTCCCAAGGATGAGAAGGAACTGGTAGTGGAGTGTACAAGCCTAGTTTTCTATTGCTAGGCTTGCTTTTAGCACACATGGTACACCCTCTTACATATCTAGAAATTGTCTCATTCATTTTTGGCCAATAACAAAATCTTTGCAGTTGTGCAAGTATTTTACTTACACCAAAGTGACCTGATATTAGAGAAGTGTGTGCTTCTCGAATTATCTTTACTCTTTCAATTTGTGGAATGCATAACTTTCAAAAATGATACAAGAGTTGGTCCTTAACATGATAATCCAATTCTTCTACTTGTTTTCCATGGCTCAAAGTTGCATATACATCTTTAAAATCTATATCTTGAGCATACTGTTCATTGTAGCTTTCATGCAATACTGAATTATGCTTAAGTATAGTGGATGCATTTATGATTGGTTTGGACAACATATCTGCAACTTTATTGTGTATGCCCTTTTTATGTCTGATGACAAGATGAAACTGTTGTAGAAAACCCATCCACCTATAGTGTCTTGATTGCTGCAACTTAGTTTGGGAGTGTAAATATTGAAGTGGTTGATGATCAGTATGTATAACTATCTCTTTGCCCATTAAATAATGTTTCCACTTTTTCACACTCTGTACCAATGCATATAATTCCTTATCATATGTGGGATAATTAACTACTGTAGAACTAAATATCTTAGAATGATAACATATGTGTTTACCGTGCTGCATCAACACTGCTCCCATGGCATAGTCACTGGCATCGGTTTCAATCTCAAATGGTCTTTGAAGATCAGGCAATGCTAGTACTGGTGCTGTACTAATCTTTTCTTTTAAGGTGTCGAAGGCTTTCTACTGTTTGCCTCCCCACTAAAACACCTTGTTCAATCTTGTTAAAGCATGTAAGGGAGCTGCAATCAAGGAAAAGTTAGAAATAAACTTTCTTCAGGGATCTATCTTCAATTCACCACCCCCTACAATATGACCCAAATAATTCAAAGATGTTTTGCCAAATTCACATTTTGAGAGCATAACATAAATATTTTCTCTTTTCAAAACATCTAGAGTCTGCTTTACATGCTTAAAGTGTTCTTCCCATGTTTTACTAAATATAGGAATGTCATTTAAATATACAATGACAAAATCATCAATAAAAGGCCTGAGTAAATCGTTCATTACTCTCATGAAAGTAGCAGGAGCATTAGTTAAGCCAAAAGGCATAACTAACCACTCATACAATCCCCACTTTGTCTTGAAAGCAGTCTTCCATGCATCTTGCTCTACAACTCTGACCTAATGGTAGCCACTATGCAAGTCCAACTTGGAAAAGTAAACAACTTCTTTCAACTGATCTAATAGATCATCTATGCAAGGAAGGGGATAATGATTTTTTATTGTTATCTTATTCAATGCTCGGTAATCAATGCACATTCTCCATGAGCCATCTTTCTTTCTCACCAAGACAATTAAAGGTCCACATGGTGATGTGCTAGGTCTTATGAACCCTTTCTCGAGCAGCTCCTGTACCTACTTCTTGATTTCTGCATTCTCTAAAGTAGACAACCTATACATTCCGATGTTAGGCAATGGAGCATCTTGCTACAAATTAATATCATGTACTATTTCCTTTTTGGGTGGCAGACCTTTAGGTTCTTGAAATAGTATATCATATCCTCAAACAACTTTTTCTAAATCATCTTGCTGTTTAGCATTACAACCCTGAAATACATTGGTTTTATCATGTTTCTTTTCCTTTACAACCATCAGTAAAAAATGTTTGCATGAATTTACAATTCTTTTCATCTGCCCTGAGTTTATGAGAGTATAATTATCCTTGAGTTTATGAGCTCTTACAATATATTCAATTCCATCTTTAACGAGCTGATACTTGTTTTCTGCCCTATAGAAAATAGCTTTTCTATCATACAAGTAAGGACTTCCTAAAATAATTCCACATATATCCAAGGGAACAATATCTAACTCAACCTCATCTACAAATGCTGACCCAAAAGAAAACCTAAGTTTACATTTTCTAGTCACTTGTAGCTTTGCTTTATCACATAACCAACCTAATGGATATGGTTTCTTGTGAGGTGTGGTTAGTAATCCCAACTTCTTTACAATTTCTTCAAAAAATAAATTTACTTGTGAGCCACTATCAAACAAAGTATCAATCTTTTGATGTTTGGAAATAACTCTAATATGAAAAAGCTCATGTCTTTTCCTCTCATTTTCTTCATTATCAGTAGATTGTGCAAAATTACTAGTAGATGCTTTAGAATTTTTACCTTTTATACCTGTGGCTGCGATTGTTGTTTCATCTCCTGAGTCTGACCCCAAATCCTTTTGAATAGTTGTAGCAATCTTCTTCTTTTTGCTATCGTACTTCTTGGGTTTCAGCTCTGGATGCAGAATCCAACAGTGTTCATCATCATTCCCATCCTTCTTGCAGTGAGTGCACGAAGGCTTGGTCTTTTGTACAACATTTGTCTTCCTCTCTTTCCATTTCTACTTTTTCTTTTCCTTATTCTTTCTTACAGTGGGTTTTGATGATCCCCCAACTTCTGGGTTCACATTCTTGCCTCTAGCCTTTAGATGTGTAGCCTGAACAGATACCTCATCTATGCTAGTGGGATTAAATGAGAATGGTGTGCTTTAAATAGCTGTGTAGACCACCTATATACTTCAGCAGAGTTTTAGGTGAGTCTAAAGAAATTCCTAGAATCAAAGCTCTTTTCCTAAATTCTTGAGTGTAACCTTGTACACTTACCCCTTTCAATTGTCAAAGAGTTTGCCAACTCATCATGGCTTGCTGCATATAAGCTAATGGATAGAACTATTCTTTAATTGCAGAAACAAATTCACTCGAGACAAAAAGAATTTTACCATGCTTCTTCATGTCATCTTATGTCTTGCCTTCCCACCATACCAAGGCAGTGCCTCCAAGGCGTAGGCTGGCCAACTAAATCTCACTACTGTCTGAATCAATGCTCTGCACCTTGCAATACACATCAATATGTCTATTCCAATTATCCAACTTCTCTGCATTCAACTCTCCATCATATATTGGTAAATCAAATTTAACATCTAATTTAATCAAAGATGTCTTCTTCTTATTTTCAGGGCTATTAGGAGGTGTTTGAAGCTTTTCTTCTTTCCCTTTGCCTTAAGAATGGTCATTGAGGAGAAATTATTCTGCTCCTTTATCTTGTTTGGACTTTGATGAATCTTCTTCTCTACCTTTGTTAAATTCTCTATACATTTCCTCTTCCACGGATCTCATGGTCATGAAACTATCCATGAACTGAGGGTCTGATTCTAAGGGAATTTCTTCTGTCATTTCCCTCTCAGGATAGACTCTTCGAATTTCTGGGTTAGCTCCAACCAATTCTCCTTCTCCTAATTTGAGCTTTGTCCTAGTTAGCATTCAACAACAAAATCTAGCACAAGCTTGTCTAAGCTTAGCAACCTAGAGCTCTGACACCACTTGATCCGAAATTGATCGAAGACAAACAATTAAGGTATTACAGACTCATGTGCATGGATGTGCCTATGTTATTTTATGCAACAGATCGATAATATTGCAAAATACACAGACACTGAAGCAGGTAGAGAAACATAACAGGCAAACATGTAAACACAACAAGTTTAATAAGGAGTTCACCCAATACTCCTGGGCTACATCTCCTGGTCCAGCCTTCAGTGGTGGCCTCTCTATTATGTTTTCAAAAGCAGAGTTTTTACAACAGTGAGCTCAATTTGAGTTTCACATAGCAAATATGAATCAGCAAGACTGTACTTAGATCCCCCAAGTATTCGGAGTACACAGACTCTACTTACTGAAACTCGACCTCTATTGGTCACAGTAGTATGAACCCAATCTGAAACTCATGCATGACAGGCATATATAGAGGAGTTTGCTTGAACCTTTCAAGGCTTCTTTGGAGTACACAGACTCTCTGACTCTCTCTGGCTCTGTCTGGCTCGATGCTGCCTTTTCTTCTACAGGTCAGCTCGACTCCTTCTTTCTGCTCTTAGCTTTCTATGTCTAACTAACTCTCCTAACTTTCTTGCTTCTCTCTCTGTTAGTTCGTGGCTTTAAAGCTAATCTTCTTTCTGACTGTTCATTTCCGCTTCCCAGCTTTCTGGTTTCCCTACCTCTGTCTGTCTAAATCCCTCTATTCGGCGTAATCATTACTGTATAACGCCTCACAAGGAGGTGGCCACCTATTTCATAATGAACTGAGTGTAAGTTCTCTTGGAAGTCTTTGAAATGACCATTTTTACCGTTAACTCCAAGAATTCCCATGAACACGATCTTCTGCCAACACATCATCCATGTCGGACTTCAAATCTTATACAACTCTGCCTGTTTACCTCGTTGAATCTGGTCATCCATCAGATTGCGTCTTCATTGTCGATCTGGAGCCTCCAAATCCTATGGTCATCCTTCATATCAGGTGGATAAGTAACATGACGTTTACTCGTCCGATGTGAGAAATTTTCTCTCTCTTTCGCCGGACGCGTGTCACTCCTTGTGTGGCATTGGGCGAGACTTGGTTGAAACCGCTTACCGCCTTAAAGCCCTTTCGATATCTTGCTGGTTTTGTGGGACCCTGCCTCTGACGGAATCGGCGCGATATCTATTATGTTTTATAACTTTTTGGGTTCGAGTCGCTTGGGGCTTTTCCTTCTTTGAGGGTTTTGCTCGGCAATATGCAATTAGCGACTTGTCACTAATCGCATATCAGAAACCACCCCCGTTTCTCAAAAAGACCTCCTGTTTTTCCAATTCGTGACAGTGCGCGTTACCATGGGCCAACAGTCTACGCGCTTGACCAAGGGTCCTCATTGCTCCACATTGTTCACAAATTACAACTGTTTCAAGGATATTTCTGATAAGCTCGTTCTTTGTAAGACTTTGAAACTTTGGCATGAATTTTATCGAGTTCATGAAAACTTAGAGAGTGTTTTAGGATCCAATTCGGATTAGTGAGAGACACATTCAACTAACATGCATGCATGAACAACACATAGCCCATCTAGTCTGAGGGGTGAACCATGATCTGATACCACTCTGTAATACCCTCCTCCCACATCCACCCAAGCAATCGACTAGCCACAGTAAAAATGCGACGAGAGGCCACTATGATATGATTCGACATTCGAAGTGACGTTAAGTAAGTGGAACTGACAGAAACACACCATACAGACATTCAACATCAACTTAAGGACCCTCAGGAACAAATCTTACACTTTATACAACTTGCCCTTGGTTCCCATTGAACTTGTAGACAACTTAAGCCTCAGTCACTCTCATTCTATAGGCATGTAAACATTTAGAAACCCAAAGTTGCTCTCACAGGCTTGCTTACCAGTGTCCAAAGAATAAATTTTTTAGTGCTATGCCAACATCCCTTGGATTTGAGCCACTTTTTCAGGCCCAGAGCCTAGGTCACTGCCTAGAATTTCATGACACCTTCAAAACAATAAAATAACATGGAAATGCTAGTACTAAAGCAAATGCTTGAATGAAACCTTGTCTGGACCCCTATTAGCCATGATAGGCATTTTGTAAAACATGTCACGAGTATGTAAACTATAGGTGAAAATAATAGTTTTGAGCATATGGGTCTCATACTTAGCTGAGAATCGGTAAGATCCATTAATGCCTTGACAAATCAACTACTATTCCATCCATTAGGTCATAGATACATTGATCATTCAATTACAGGTAAAAACATGATGAAATCCATACATAGTTGTTGTCATAAAACACATACATAACCAGCATAATAGCAACATAAATACTCATGAAATTACAACCATGTAGACCACATATAATCCATCAAAATTCTCATAGAAATACAAGGAGAAATAACCTTTCATTAATAATGCAAAATCCAACCCAGGATGGGACTTCCAATAGGGGAGTTTTGAGGTCTAAAATAGGAATCCTGAGGAAATTATAAAATAATAGTGGAAATAATACAATAAGATTTGATTGCATCATCAAATTTTAGAGGGGAAAAAAGAAAAAAATAGTTTTTCAACTCGTATTTTCAACTTATCTCCTTACACATGTACTCAAATTTCGAGCAGAAACACTCGTTGGATGCATAATTTGATTCCTCATACAAGTAGTACCCATGTTGCATACTTTTGATGGACCTTGCTACATGAAAAATGAGAAATACATGAAAAATGTGATTGCAATCACATTTTTTCATGCATTTCTCATTTTTCATGCAGTGGGGTCAATCGAAAGTATGCAACATTGGTACTCATTGTTTGAGGAATTAAATTTTGCATCCAACAAGTACTCCCTCTTGAAATTTGAGTAAAACCTTAGTGATATAAGTTCAAAATACAAGTTGAAAAGTAGTTTTATTATTTTATTATTTTTTAATCTTTTTACTTGTTTACTCCAAAAATGGTGAATCATCCCCCATGGTTGACATCATCATCTTGAATCCTATTGGTTCTTATAAAGTTTATTTTGGTCGTACATTTTTATTAGGAGGCCCATTTTAGACCTCAAAACTCCCCTAATGCACATTTCACCTGACCATAGAATGGCTGAGCCAAAATCTCTCTTCCACCATTCATCATCGTGCCATATTCCAAGCATGAATGTGGGATGTCTTAGAACACATCAATCAAAATTCATCCAGGGCTTCTAGAGGCCATCCAACTCAACCCATCAAATAGTGATTCCACCTCACGGTCAGACATCACAAAACCGTCATTAGATCAATCTCTATCCTAGCCATCTAGGGCTCCAGAGCATTTGTTCCAACCAATGCTCTAGGACTAGTAACTTGACCCATAGCTTCCACCGATCTCTAGAGTGTTTGTCCAACCAAGGCTCTAGGACTAGTAACTCAACCCACCAAGGGTTCCAGAGTGTTTGTAGAACCAAGGCTATGAGACTAATAACTCAACCCAAGCTATTACAGGGCTCTAGAGCGTTTGTCCAACCAAGGCTCCAAGAACTAGTAACTCAACCCAAGCTAAGGAAACATGAGAACCAACCAAAAACCAACAATGAAAGTAAACTCACAATCACCATGGCTATCTAGGAAATGGAAAGGCTAGGAAATCCACTGTCAATCCAGGCAATCATCCATGCCAATGACAAATCACAACCAACAAACCACGTGCATATGCCATGCATGCCAAAACTAGTGAAGGAAACATACATGAAACTTGATACCTGCAAGCAAATCTGATGTAGTTGTTGATCCTGATGCCCTATTACACTTTCCTTTTCTTCCTTTGCCTTATTTATCCAAGAATCCAAGTATGCCACACCCACCAAGAGTGCTCCAAGAAAACTCTAAGTCTCCATGTGTATGAGAGAGAGAGAGAATAATGGGAGAGCTCCAAAACTGAACTGAAAAAAGGTTACCAATTGATCAATAGAAGCCATTTTATGAATGAGGCCTCTATTTTCTTCAATTGCCATTATTTTCTTTCATTTTCCTCCTCACATGCAACATGTGACCTTTCACCTCCTTTTTCTCTTAATTTCCATTATTTTCATAAATAATGTGCCAAAAATGCCATTTTTCTTTTCCAAAGCCTTAGCCATTGCCTTTACCAATTTCCTTAGCCATAAACAATCACAAGTGATCCCCATCACTAGGATTTTTCCCAACATTCAACTTGGAATAAGTGTTCCATCATCCATGGTTGTTATTTTGCCTTTATTTACTTTTATTACATGGAATTTTCACCATGGTTGTTACAGTTGAGTTAATGTAGAGCTGAGAAGTAGTGAAGGTTAATCACTTTGTTGTTTCATTAAGGATAATAGCCTAAGTTGAATTAATATAGAGCTAAAAGCTAAAAGTAAAAAATAATATTATAATTTTTAGATTCTTGTGCACACAATAAATAATGTAGTGCCAAATATGTAAACTTATACTATATTTTTTTTGGAAAAATTATAATTTATTAAATATACTATTACCCTTTTCAAATAATTAATAATAAATTAAACCGATAAAAAAATTTATATATATGTTTGTAGGTTCAGTTAGTAAGACATGTCCAGGGTGGATTGAACTTCCAATCATTTGGAGTCACGAGGGCTTGCCAACATGATTTTTGCCAATTGTACTACCATCCACGAACAAAAAAAAGTATAATTAAATAATAATGAAATTTAAAATAAAAATAATAATATATATTTATAAATATTTTATATTATATATAATATTTTATCACATAATATAATTTATTAATCATTAGTTGTTAGATATTATGATAATTATAATTACGATTAATATCTATGAATACTATAACTGGTTTACCTTAAAAAAAGTTAAAAATTATTTATATTTCTTTAAAATTTTAAGAGAAGTGTTTCAAGATTGTCAAAGTTATTATTTATATTTCTTTAAAATTTTAAGAGAAGTGTTTCGAGATTGTCAAAGTTTTGATTACTTGGAATTTTAGAAAATTTAATATTGTTTACATTTTGAAATTGAGTTATAATTTTTGAAATTAAGTTCTACTTTAGATGTATAAAAGGAATTCTTACCCATAGTATTTTGGGAGCAATTTTTTTCTTATTTATAATTAATCTTCTATGAGCAAACATTCCGTGTAGCAATGAACTCTCCTCTATCTCCTATTATTGCTAATCTATTTATGGAAGACTTTGAAACCAAATCCCTTGAATCCCCCCCCTCAAACCTAACCTAGGGAAAAGATTCGTCGATGACACCTTTATTATTTGGCCACATGGGAGAGAGAAATTAGATATGTTCCCGCATCGCCTTAATATTCAATTTGAATTTATCAAATTCACAATGGAAGTTGAGGTTGATGGTGGCCTGCCATTTCTTGACATCCTAATTACAAGGAATCATGATGGTTATGTGTCTCACCAAGTCTATTGTAAAGAAACTCACACCGAACAATACCTCCACGCTATCTCCCACCATCATCCTGCTCAGAAACTTGGTGTTCTCAATACCCTAGCAACCAGAGGTGTGAGAATTTCAGACAAAGAACATTTTGAAAATGAAAATACCCATCTCATGAAGGTATTTGAAAAGAATAGGTACAAAAGAAACCTAGGAATCAAAGCATTCAAAAATGCTAAAAAAGGGCCTAAAAATAAACAACAAGTGGACAATGTTGTTCGTAAAGTACACCTCCCCTACATCATGGGAACCATTGACAAAAATTGCCCATATTTAAAAAAATAAAAATATCAAAACCACTTTCAAACCTATCAACACAATTCGAAACTACCTCAAATCAGTTAAAGATCCCATTGATCCTAAATATCAAAAAGGAGTTTATTTAATTCCATGTTCATGCGGAAAACCATACATTAGAGAGATTGGATGGTCCATTATGACTAGGATTCAAGAACATGTCCCTAACATAAAACACAATCATTCCAAAACCTCAGCTTTAGTTGAACATTCCAATAAAACCAAACATCAAATTTGTATTGAAAACACCTGTATCCTAGCCAAAATTGATCACTATTACCATAGGAAATTTAGGGAAGCTATAGAGATAGGAAAACATCTTGATAACCTTAATCATGATGATGGATGGAAAATAAGTGAGAATTGGATTCCCACCTTGACCATCAAATCTATCTCTATTTACTCCTTTATTATACTTTCCTCTATTCAACTTTATTGCCCTCACTAACTTAATCATTATTATCATATATATTAATTAATACACTTTACCTATTCTCTACATTAACAATTTTTATTAACACTTTATTATTACATTACATTAACTTTGTATTAACTTCATTAATACATTATATTTCATATTACATATTAACTTTGAAAACTTTACTTAATACATTATGTTTCATTATAAAACCCCAATTCTAATATTACTTACATTTAACACTTTATATTTCACTTCATATCATATTACACTTTATTAATAGTAAAATAAATCTTAAATTTCTATTTTTTATTAGGATTTTAATCGTGTTGGATCCTTACCATTCTTTCGCTTCCTAGTTTAGCTATTCATTCATTTATATATACATATCACCTTCATATGATCAAACTGTCACATCTTTAATTATTCTAGAAGATGAACCACATAAGATGGTTCGAAACATCGATACATTAACCAATATCAATGTGATGGATCCGGAAACTAATTCACACAACACAAATTGCAGAAGCCTCGAATCTATAATAATAATAAATTATATAATATAATATATATCAATTGTTATATATAATATATTATGTTGTACAAATATAATTTGTTAGTTAACTAACCACTTATATTTTATATGGTATATTATATATTATAGTTTGTTGTAATTTGTTATTATGTCAATAAGCATGTTTATTTTGGAATAGGGCTTTCATAACTTTAATTTAATTAATATAACATTCATGGAATATTTTAGAATATTATTATTAGTAGTCACATATCACATGTTGAGATTTATCTTAAAATTAGTTATGCCCTTTCTACCATTTTAAGTTTTTTTATTAATTAAAAAAAATTGTCATACGAAATGAGTTATGCTTTTTTGAGCATGTAGTATTGATAAGCTATAGTATTGTAACAAAGCCTATTTAAGAGTTAAGAATGGTAAAGTGGAGATAAATCTCCATGATTAAGAATCTTGTTACATGTTTTTTAAATGTCAACTTATATATTAGATCTTTTCATAATAATAATAATAATAATAATAATAATAATAATAATAATAATAATTGTTATTATTATTATTATTATTATAGTTGGTGATCAAGTGCTTTATTAAAGAACTCCTTGATGTGAAGTCATTGGTTCAATTCCCTCCCCCGATAAGGGTGATATATTGGACATGATTAAGATGTAGCCCTGCCAAGCTTATAAAAAAAATGAAAAGTTATAATTTTTTTTATTCTTTGCTATGTGAGATGTACTATGTGTTTCGATGTTTATCACAGATTAATTCCTATTGGTTTTATTGTTGCTGTTAGTAACAAGTATTGCATAGAAACCTAGTCCCCGTCATTTAAATTATGCTATCAAAAAGTGGACTAATAAATTAATATTTAAAGTGGAGAAATTAATTGCCTACTTAGGCACAAGGATTTGGTGGGTAGTATCCACCAATAAATAATGTTGAGATATAACTCCCGGAAAAAATAGTTATTTGCATATTATTCTTATCCATTTTGTATGCAAAGACTTGCTTAAATTACATTGGGTAGTACCTGATAGGAAATATGTTATTTACCTTAGTATGAGTTATTTTCAAGGATTCAATTTTGGGTTGTTTTTACTACTAAGTTAACAATTAAAAAATCACTACACAAATATCTAAAAATCATGGCATGAATAATACAATTGTATCCATATCTTATGGAAAAAATTGTGAGGTAGTTATCCCAATGACATTATAGTGTGCAAAGGTTATAATAGGACCTTTAAATTATAGTCCAATCAAATATTTGAAAAATAGTTTTTTGTTGATAAAAAAATTTCTATTGAATCATAACCATTTCCTTATAGAAATCAAAATTTGTCCATCTCACTGTCATGGTCTAATACAAGGGAAACCAAATCAATGGCGATGAGTGCTACTGTCATAAAGACCCAACATCAAAACTTTCTAAATCTAAATGTTGAACTAACTAGCCTCTTGATAAAAAAATATTTGAGACGGTTGACAAAATAACAACATAGTAGATTCAAATTATCTTGGCCATAAATCTAACTATTAAAATCAAATTTTGTAACCAAAACTTCAACCAAAAGTTTTGAACAATTATCATTTGTCAGAAGATGTCACTAGGGCTTAGTCCTATGCACTAGAACCTGCTGGAGATTTAAGACCACACTGGAGGTGACCTTCAATATGTTCCAAGAGAGCATCAAGGATGACCAAGAAGGAGTGGTGGTATCATTGGACTACCTGAATTTCATTGAGGCATGCAATGATCTCATTGCAGTCCTCATATTTCTCTTTGAGCACATGGCCCAAGAGTGCCTTCATTTTCCTATGGAGGGTAATATAATTAAAATATTGACTTCACCTTCCCCTAGTGTAACCAAGATCAAGTACCGAACTAGAAACTTCAGTTTGGATTTCCAAGTCAAAGTACGCCTGGAGATAATTGGCGGTGAAGGCTTCTACGTGGCGAGTCTCAACCTAGGATTTTGGAGGGGTGGATGAGTGGAAGTTTATGACAATTGTGTTGGCATTATGACACAGGTTTGGCACTATGACACAGGTGTTGTCCTTGATGGAAACTCACTCAAATGACAGATCACAATTCAGGCTCTCAAAATGAAGGAAAAAGAGATATATGCAAGTTCCTCTTAACCAAGTCGCATATACACGCGGGATTGCCGATCAAAAGGCACGTATACATATGCACACACTTTCATGTAAGGAAAAGCGCATACATGTGGGAAAACTTATTTTTGGTCCATGGTATTTAGTCCTTGGTATTTGGACCTATGGTTTTGGACCATGGTATCTCATCTAAAGTGTTGAACCCAGGTATTGGGTCCATGGTATTGATTCTCTATGGTTTTGGACCATGGTATTGAGTAAGGCCTAAGAATATAAAAGGGGAAGGAGATCATTAGGCAAATGTATTCACTCAAGCATTGAATATCTTATGAAGAGCAAGATCTAGAATTGGGTTATGGTGCATAGCTGGATCTGAACCAAGGAGGAAACTGAGCACTAGAAGAAGGATAAGTTCTATTGATGGGTCAAGATCTTAAGGCTTGAATAGTAATATCTATATGTGATTTTGATCTGTTATAATTGGGGCATGACTTGATCTATAAATCTGATAATTTGGGTATAACTGATGTCTGAATAAGTGAAAAGGGAAAATTATCTTTTATAGATCTGTACACAGGTTCAACACAGCAAAGGTGTGTATACACGCTGGTTCAGTAAGTCAAAACAGCGTATACACTGGTTGGCCTTAATACAGAAGTGTATGCTTGCAGTTTCTACATATTGAAGTAGCGTACGTCTCATGAAATATGTTTTAGCTACTTATGTTTATTGTTGCAATGTTCTAGGTTCAGGATTGGTTTCTGGTTACTGTTAATGTATTCTGGTTACAGCATTCAGAGAAGTAATTGTTTGATTCAGTTTTCATTGAAGCAAAGGAGATTGGTTGATGCAGATGTATTTGATGTTTGATTATTGTAATTGATGGATCCAGTCTGAAAATTTATGAAACGTGGTCCCTGGAAGAAAAGATAAAGTTGTAGCCTTCTGCAGGTCAGCACCTATGTACTAGTACATCAGCTAGTACAAGAGCTAAGGGGGTTGTAGCTCCCTTCCAGGAGAAGCTGGAGAACGAGAGAAGGTTGTAGCCTTCTACAGGTAGAAGCCTGCGTACTGGTATAAGACTGCACCAATACATAAATATTTTAAAAAGAAGTTTCTTATTAAAAGAAGATAAAGACGAATTGTAGCAAGTGGTTTTCACCCACATTGGGTTTCCACCTTATATCTTGTGTCCATGTGTGTGATGATCTATTTTGTTTTACTGCACCTGTTTACTGTTCTTATGGTTAATGAAGTTCTGATGCACTGATTAAAGATCAACATTTAATGAATCATAAGTTTACTAATATACGCTGGTTGCTTTAGACACAGTAGCGTATATATGCAGTTTCCCATAACTGAAGTAGCGTATACAAATCTAATTGTGAAATGAAAAAGAATTGATTTGATAATACTGATTCAGCCCCCACTCTCAGTATTATTTCCAACAAATTGATTGGGCCTGTGTCTAAGCTAGGGGCCTGATTGAAGGTCCACAACCTCTAGACCCTTACAGATATCTCATCCTCTAGCATGGCTTGGCAATGAAGAAAAGGCCCCCCCAAAGGAGGTGAAAGCAAATAGCACAAACAAGAACCATATAAGGAAAAGCTAAGAAGGTGGATGAAGAGTGGAACTAGATAAATGAAGGGACATGGTTGAGCATTAAGATGTTAATAGGGTATAACTAGGGGTAACCGCCGAGCTTGGATAAAAGACCTAGTAAACCAAAGCAGTCACAAAGATTCTATTCACACCAGGTCACCCTGTAGACCAGACACTAAATGCCACCATTCAAAGATAAAAAAAACTCATAGTATGAAAAAGAGTGTACATAGGAAGTGTTACTCATTCTCTGGTAGCCCATCAAGATCAAATATTTGTTGTTTGAGTCCCTAATTTCTCCTTCATAGCTTGAATTCCCCATCGAAATGCTTCCTTGGCCTCGTCCTTGCAATAGGTACCAATTATTGTAGAGTAGTAGCTACTGGAAATATCCATTTTCGAGGGACCAATGCCTTTGATTCCTGATACACCAAAAAGGCTAGAACTATAGTAGAATTTTCCCACCAAAAACATGGATTTTGTGCTTATAACGCAAAAGAACACGATTCTACATCAGGGAAAAAATGGGCTCCCAACGAAGGTTAAGTTTGTCATCGTAATGTTATATATGGGAGGGTCTATTGACATGTGTGGTTGCATGGGGCAGGATGGCCATCCCAACCCCCATCTTGAATGCAAGGTGAGGCAATGGGGTGGTAGGCCTCCCCTCGTACTATTGCCTCTTTATCCAACACTTTGTTCAGGGATTGAAAAAAATTGTAATAATATTAAAAATATATATTTATTTTAAAATTTAAACATTATAATGTGTATTAATCAATGCTAAAATAATAGTGGTCGATAGACAAATCGATTGTTATAGCCTTGCAAGATGAGATAGTGGGTTTTGCCTCTTTATCCAACACTTTGATTGGGGATTGAAAAATAATTTTGTAATAATATTGAAAATAAATATTTATTTTCAAAGTTAAACATTATAACTTGTATTAATCAATGTTAAACTAATAATGGTCAGTATACAAATCGATTGTTATAGTCTTGCATTGGCAAGGACTAGTAATTAGTTCTAATATATAATATTAATTATCATTGTTAAATAATTTTCTATTTGTAACTAATAAATTTAAACAATATCATATTAATTGTAATTAATGTATAATATTGTTAGTAAGTTATCAGTAATAAAGTATATTATATAAAATACCCATGAGGTGTAGACCAATTATTTTATTAGTCCCCATGAGGTTACTAGTTCAAATCTCATGGGGAGGGGTTGGGAATGGGATCCACCTTTGAGGGAATCAAACTGTTCTAAGGGGCATCCAAGCTCTATCAAAATTTGCACAATGTTGGTGATAACATCCCATTGGTAGTCAGATCATTTTTTTATCTATTAGGGCTGGCCCCAACCTAGTTCAATTTTTATTTTTATATTGTATAAAATAGTATTATATATTATATGTGTTAAAATATTTAATTCATTGTTTCAATGTTTTATATATTTATATTATGTAATTAGTTATTATTTATTATTGTTTTTTAAATAATTAATAAAATAAAATGTTCAGCTTATTTCAAAGTGATTCCATTATTATTTTGATTTATGTGAGATTTATTTTAAAAAACATTGAAAATAGTGATAAAGATAAATTACTTTTATTTATTATATAAAAAATATTTATCATATATTAAGATGATTTTCCTGAAATATCAACCAAGGTGAGGTTTATATGTAATTTTATATTGTCAAATAAAAATGAGATATGATTATCTTTGCCTTCTGGGGTCAATTTTATTCTCCGAAATCTTGAGAGTGCATCAGTTATGGTTGCTAACTCTATTTTGAGCTTTTCGAGAGCTCAATATCTATCCCACTGGCTAATTCGAGAGTCTATGAGTGGTTGAGTCCTACTTCCAACTCAATGATTATTGTTGACCCAATTTCTTGAAATTCCATTGGTTTTTCATTTCCAGCTCATTAACCATATTTTTCTCTTATGAAACCCATTTTAGATGAAAATTTGCTCTAATGGTATGTTCCACCCCAAGACCACATAGAAGACATCCTATTTGATGAAAACCCTAACAAAGAATGTGAAGATGCACCCCTTCTTCTCAGGACATAATAATCATACCATCTCCTTATGAAGAACCTCAATTTTTTATCTACTTTATCTAGTTTTTACGCATTGCAAACTCTAAAGTTGA
This sequence comes from Pinus tabuliformis, assembly GCA_031772625.1. Lineage (NCBI taxonomy): Eukaryota > Viridiplantae > Streptophyta > Pinopsida > Pinales > Pinaceae > Pinus > Pinus tabuliformis. The sequence goes on from CM062805.1 coordinate 602,745,029, forward strand.
TTGGGTATATTAAGAACTAGAAGGTGTTTGTGTTTAGTGATAGTGATAACAATAACAATTTCATTCTCATGAAAGTGGTAGAATACACCCATTATTATGTCCATTTTATATTTTATTTTCAAGTGATGGTAGTTAATGGGGTATGATGAAGTGTGGAGGCCAGTGTGAAAAAATGAGACTTTAGATGGGAATGTATCATCTCAAAACTCATTTATTTTATATTGAAATGGGTGTTTGTGATGTAGTCTTAGGTGCAAAATGATTGTGCACTATGGAACAAGTCACTAGAAATTTTAATGATTAATTTATGTTTCAATAAGTATGGGCATAAACATACATTTAAGGGGATTAAATCTGGGTCCCCTTAAATTAGTATCTCTCAGTATATGGAGACATTATTGGAGAAATCATACTCATGCATTATAGCCTAGTTCCATGCTATACAAGTAGTGCATATCCCCACATAGGAGATTCTCCCTTATTTATAGCTCGTCATGGCTAAACATCAATAGGAATTTGAAACCCCATGTCTTGCCACCTTCACATGACATGACGATGGTGTTCTCCTAGTTCTAGGTATCAACTACCTAATGTACATCAACCTCATTGACATGCTTTTGCATATAAGAATGAAATATAAAATATCATCAAGGAACTATTATAAGAGAGAGTCGTATGTCCTACCATTAACCCTTATTCCTCACATATGGTCATGTTACTAAAGAAAGAAGGAAATTTGATATGTGTTCTGGTTTTTAGGCTATTAATAAGTTTATCATTAAGGATAAATTTACCCATTCCTATTATTGATCATCTTTTGGATTAGCTTCATGGAGCCAAGTTCTTCACTAAACTAAACCTCAATAGGATACCACAAAATATGGGTGGAAACATCCCTAAGATAATATTTCACACACATGAAGGTCATTATGAGTTTTTAGTGATGCACTTTGAACTTTACAACACTCCATCCAACTTTCAAGGTCTCATGAAAAAGATATTTTGAACCTTCCTACGTAATTTTGTGTTGGTATTCTTTCATGATATATTAATCTACAACAAAATGTGGGGAGCCCATATTGATCATGTTGATAAATCCTTGCAACTCTAATGGGACCACCAATTATTCCTTAAGCATTCCAAATGTGATTTGGAGCTCTAGAAGTTTAATGCTTGGATCGCATCATCAATCAAGATGGGGTGCAAGTAGATTTTTAGAAAACTATTACAGATATGCAAGGATTTCCCCATCTCAATACCTTTGATGAGCTTGCATGGGTTTTTAGGAACTGTCGAATACTATAGGGAATTTGTGAAAAAATACTAAAAAAATACTATTCCCTTAACAACACTACTAAGAAAGAATGCATTTGTATGGAGTGATGCTATTGAACAAGCCTTCTCAACCTTAAAGGATGCCATATGATCTACTCTAGTCATATAAATGACAAACTTCTCCAATAGTTTTGTCTTCAAAAGTGATGCCTTAGGTAGAGGGTTAGGTGTGGTATTGATGCAAGAAGGACACCCCTTGGAATTTAAAAGTATTCGTGGGTTTAAAATTTAAGAAAGTCCACCTATAAGAAAGAGCTTATAGTTATCCCCCATGAACTAGAGACTTGGTACCAATATCTCATTGGGAGACATTTCCATATTAAGACGAACAATCATAGGATAAAATATCTTCTAGAACAATGATTAACATCACTACAGTAGCATAAATGGTTCACTAAAATTCTTGAGTATTATCATGAGATAACATATAGGAAAAATAAAGAAAATGTGGTGGTTAATGCTTTATTAAGGCTATAAAAGGAGGAAGAATCCATCTTTGCCTTAACCTTACCAATTCTTGAATGGTTAGAGGAAGCCCAAAAAGCATGGCTTACAAATGACACCATGGTTCAACTCATCCATAGATGTCAAGAAGATCCAACCCTCATAAAGGTTATACATGGAAAAAATACACCTCACATTATAAAGAGTGCATTTTTATAGTAAAAAAAACAATGTATCTTAGAGGAGTTTCATTCATCACCTACAATGGGTCACTCTAGCTTTCATAAAACTAATAAATGAGTTAAGTGGTCCTTATTTTGGGAAGGAATGAAAACAAACAACTATAATTTGTAGAAACTTATGGCACATGCCAAAGAATAAAGGGTGAGATGATGAAGACACTAAGGGAATTACAACCACTACCAATCCCATTGAATGTTTGGACCGATGTCTTTATAGATTGCATAATGGGTATTCAAGAAATTGGTACCAAATTTGTCATAATGGTGGTACTTGATCACCTTTCCAAATATTTTCATACTTTTTATTTATGTCTTCCTTAGTTGTCCAAGTCTTCATGGATCAGATTTTTAAGTTACATGGCATGAATAATTCCATTAATATCGAATATAGTTCCCACATTTACAAGAAAATTTTGGCAATGGTTGTTTAAACTTTATGGTACTTGTTAAAAAATGTTCACTATGTATCATTTCCATAATGATGGTCAAATAGAAGTAGTGAATGCGTGCTTACAAACCTATTTCTCATTCTTCACTTCTAAAAAGAAACACAAATGAACATAATGGTTACCCCTTTCAAAATGTTTTTACAATGCCATTTCTCATGGCACTACTAATGACTCCATATGAAGTTATCAATGGAAAAAAGCTTCTATTAGCAGTTTCTTATTTTACCATGTACTTCCAAGTTTCATGTAATCAATGAAACTCTTCAAATGAGAGAAGCCATTCTCCACACACTTAAGGAAAATTTGCTTATGGCTCAATATAGAATGAAGAAACAAGATAACCAATATCACTCTAATCATTATTTTGAAGAAGGGGATTAAGTGTTTCTTCACCTTCAACCCTATAAAAAAACCACCCTCAAAAATAAAATCCACCATAAGATAGCACCAAAATTACATGCACCTTATAATATCATCCAATGCATTGGATCAATATCCCACAAATTAGCTCTCCTCTCCCACTAAAAGATTAATGTAATATTTCATGTGTCATGTCTAAATAAGGTAGCAAGATTAAGTTATAGGGTGCAAACTGACCTGCTAGAACATGATAACAAGGGGTCCATTTAGCTCTAGCTCAAAGCTGCATTAGCCACCAAAGTGTGTCAATTATGATAGCGCACATTTTAAGAGGTATTGATCTAGTGGAAAATATGTTGCAAGAAGATGTCACTTAGAAACTGACCATGATTTTGTAGCAATTTTTGAACCTTTAGCCTTGAGAACATTGTTTCTTTAGAAGGGGGAGGGGATATTAAGGTTGTTTTTATCACCCAAAGAATGATCACCTAACCATTTCATACTAGGTGGATCGAAAAACACTGTGTAGGATCCATTTTACCATGGTAAATTCACTATCACTATAATAAATAATTTAATAAACCACTTTTATTATATCATTTCTGATTAAAATTCAAAAAACCCCATGAGAATAATTGAATAAATCATTATTTATTTAATTTTCTCTAGAAATAATTATACAATAATTATTTGATCATTATTTCTTAATCAATTTTGACTCAATCACCTTGGAATATTTAAATAAATCAGTGTTTATTTATTATTCCTTATTTATTTCATATTTTCCTTATGAGATAATTATTAAACTACTATTTAATAATAATTTTTTTCTTAATTCTTACAAAGTGATTAATAAATCATTTTTATTTGTCAATTATTTCAACGACTTTCTAAATAAATATATTTGACCATTTTGAATATCTTTTCCCTCTCCAAAAAATATAATAAAGTATTCCCAACCGCTGGATTTTGATTTGGTCAATAATATTTTATTATTTTCCAATTTCTAATTTAGCTAAATAATTTGTTATAAATAAGATGATTTTCCATTCATTCTTCACCATGATCATTATCATCGTCACCATTGTCATCTCACAATATTTGAGCTCCCACTTGAGTGACATCTTGCTTTTGGGTTTTTTTTCTTTTTGATGAAGTCGGTTGCTGTATTAAATCTTAAAATAAAAGTCAGGAATTTGAGTCCTGAGGTACATGAAGATCCAGGATGGTTCAGGAGCAGAGGAGTTACATAAAGAAATTTTCTCCTTAGTCCTGGATGTCCTAGCTTTGAAAATTTCTGAACTGAGATATACTCTAACAAATTGGAACAATAGGAATTTACATTTGCATATCATTTCTAAATTATAATGGCTTAGACTGGAAGACAGGCCGCGTTGAGTCCATGATCCCACACAAGGGAGACACAAGAGGGATCGACTCCATCACTGATGATAATTCCATCGCTGATGCAGGAGTTGGAAGCGCTGGATGATCTGTTGTAAGAGAGCATTCAGAGAGCTTTTCTTTTGAGCCATCAGACTAATTACTATCGAAGAGTCTCCAAAAACTTTAGCTGATCTAATACCTAGTCCGATGAATTGTTTTAGCCCTTGATACATGGCCAACACTTCTGCCCTGTTGTTTGAGATCTTCCCTAAACCCCATTCAAAATAGATGACACATTCCCCATTGGCATTGGAGATCCAACCCCCTGCACCAGCAATGCCTGGGTTTGACTTGGATGCCCCATCGAAAAAAAGGCAGAAAATATTACAATTTTGTAGCGAAGTTGCAAACTCCTCCTCTTTGTACCTTATCTTCCAACTGTGGGTTTCTTGATTGCGCTGATCTCTCTTAATATTGCCATTCTGAGTGTTATAGTGATTGTCCAGTATATAGCTGATAAAACTCCTTTCTTCCACACTGTACAGAGTTGCATCGATGCTGCTATGGGTTTTAACAGCAACCATTTCGAGTGCTAGTGTCTTGGCCTTGCTGCAAGCAAATCTTGGAGTCGCATTCTTATCCTTGAAGATTTTTTGATTTCTAATAAGCCAGATACTCCATAGCATGGTGTATGGAAGAGTGTTCTAGACCCTCTGCGCTAAGTTTCTCTTCTTGTTTTTACAAGGGCAGTTCTTTTTCCAGTGATGAATCGCGTCTCCTATGGAATGCTGGGAAATACGAGGGAGGTTGATAGTAGGATACAGTTCTTTCCAGCAGTCTATCGCAAAGGAACAGTCTACAAAGAGGTGTTTCATGGTTTCTTCCACAGCGTAGCAGTTGGGGCAGCGTGATGGTCAATTGATCCCCCTCTTTTCTAAGTTCTCTGCTGTTAGAAGTTTTCCTTTTAGCAAGGTCCAGACAAAGAACTTAATTTTTGGAAGAGCCTCTAACTTCCACACCATTTTCCAGTGGTTCCATATTGGCATGGGAAAGGTGTTGTGGCAAATTTACTGGTGGGCTGCTTTCACACTGTAGTCTGAGCCTGTAAGGTCCCATCGAAAGCCATCCAGCTCATTCTTTTTGACAGGAGCTTTGCTGTGGAGGAGAGACTGCAGAAAGGAAAGACTAGGTTTGAGAGCGATGGGGACATCGGGGAAAGACCAACCAAGCCATAGATGAGTTAGAGGATCCCAGCTGGAAATTTGATTCAGGTAATGGATACCTTTGTTGTTGAGATAAGAGAGAATAGGAATGGTTTCGTCATGAATGTTTATAGGTTGTTGTCCCAGGATTTTATTAGCTCCAATCTTAATGTTGGTTCCTCCTTTAGGCACTTTAGAAGTATTTTGGGTAATGAATGGAATGGTTTTTTTTACATATGCTCCAGATTTTTGAGGAGTCTCTGTTGGGAATAACAGAGTCTAGCAGGTGCTGTCTCGAGCAATTCAAATATTTGATTTCCAGAACCCTTTTCCACCATGAAGAAGAACCAATGATGAGCCTCCAAATGATCTTCCCTCCGAAGGCAAGATTTAGAAATTTGGGGGATCTAACTCCGAGACCTCCTCTATCCTAGGTTTGGATAACTTGTTTCCAACTGACTAAATTGAATTTCTTTTTATCGATTTTCCCTCCTTGCCAAAGGAAGTGGCGAAGGATTACATCCATTTTTTTATGAAAGGAAGTTGGGGCTTGATATAAGGAAAATTGATAAAGGGGGAGAGAGGTAATACTGGATTTAAGGAGGATGAGCCAGCCTGCTGGGTTGAGCCAGGCTGAGCCCCACTGCTGCACTTTCTGCTTCACCTTGTCAATGATGATGTCCCATGTTCCTGCCTTCAGAGGTCCTAGGCTTACAAGCATGCCCAAATATGAGAAATGCATCCACTCAAGGTTGCAAGGGACTCCAAAAATATTTGCGATATTGTGGATGGCTTGATTGGTTGCATTCCATCCATATATACAGCTTTTTAACTGATTTACCGAACCTCCTGAGTACCCCATAAATTTGTCAAGAAGGATCTTGAATCTCCTTGCTATAGTGGTGGAGGCTCCTCCAATTAACAAGGTATCATCGGCGAACTGAGAGTGATTGATATTCTTGACTCCATTTCTGTATTTGATTCCAGTGATGAGGCCCACTCTTCTATTATAGTCCAGAGCTTGACTGGAGGATTCAGCCATAAGGATGAATAAATACGGGGAAAGGGGGCAACCCTGTCTGAGACCCCGGGAGGATTGGAAGGCTTTTCTGAGTCTGCCATTAACCAAAGGGGAGATCCAAGGCCCAGAAATGCAAGCAGTGATGAGACTAATGAAATGCAGCTCAAATCCCATCTTTTTTAAAACAGCAATAAGGAAAGAATGCCTAACTCTGTCAAAGGTGTTAGCAAGGTCGAGTTTAAGGATAAACCCTTTCTCCTTCCTAGAAAGGCTCAAGTGAATGGCTTCTTGGACTAAGAGAATGGAGTCAGCAATTTGTCTGTTGGCCAAGAACCCTCCTTGATTGTCCGAGATCAGAGAGGGGAGGAGGGGCTTGAGGTGAGAGGCAAGGATTTTAGACAAAATTTTATATGAGGAGTTGCATAGAGAAATGGGTCTAAACCGAGAAAAGGAAGTGGGCCTATTTCCTTTAGGGATGAGAGCCAGAAAAGTGGTGTTGGTGTATCCTCCTATTTTGCCCTTTCTCTGGATCCATCTGATCATCTTTGTCAAGTCCTTTTTTATTAGACCCCAATAAGCCTTGTAAAAACAAATGGGGAATCCATCAGGCCCAGGAGCCTTATCAGGATTCATAGACCAGATCGTTCTTCTAATTTCTTCCTCTTCGATTCCCTTTGTCAGGTTGTCGTTCATTTCTCTGGTGATTTCCTTGGGCAAGTATTGAAGAAGGTCACCATAATCCTCTTCTCCTTTGGTTTCCATTAGAAGCTCTCTGTAATAATCAGTGGCAACTCTTTTGATGGCTTCTTGGGTATTTTTTTGGTTGCCTTCATTGTCCAAAATTGAGCTGACATTGTTCTTGAGTTTTCTTGCCATGGCCTGTTTGTGAAAAAAGGCAGTATTTTTGTCACCGCCTTGAAGCCAGAGCTGCCTTGACTTTAATCTCCATTTTAACTCTTTTTGTCTATTTATGTGACTCAACTGTGCATAGAGTGATCCTTCTTGCTCCTTATTTTGGTGAGAGAGGCCCTGAACCTCTATCGTTCTTTGAATGCATTCAAGTTCAGTCTTAATTTTCTTTTTGGTCTCTTCAGGTTCTTTGTAGTTGGTTCTAGCCCATTCTTTGATGACCTGTTTGGTTCTTTTCAATTTAGATTCCCATATGAATCCTGGTGAGCCTTCGACGTGCTGGTTCCAGGATCCCTGTACAATTTCTCTAACCGTCGGATTCCAATTCCAAAGTGGACTATATCTAAACGAGATTGGCCCGAGAGGACAATGAGTTTCCAGCGTAAGTGTAATGGGGTAATGAGCAGAGGCTGAGGTGGATAAAATGCTAGCGTACCCCACAAAAAATGAGGAGAGGAACGATACATTAATTAAGAATCTGTCCAGCCTTTCCATTATATTGCCATTGCCAAGCCTGCGGTTGCTCCAGGTGTACTTGTGATTTTTTGGTACAACGTCCACCAATTCATGATCTCGGATAATTGCTTCCAAACGACCTCTGGAGGGGTCAGGAGAAAAGCAACCTCCCCTTTTTTCATTGGCGTGCAAGATCAAGGTGAGATCGCTTGCCACTATAATGTTTGAAGTCGTTTCTATATCAAAAAAAGCCTTTAAATCATCCCAACAACTTTCCTTTTCTCTGTAGTGGTTGGGGGCGTAGACATTGTAGACAACTGCTGACTGTTTATCGATTTTGTTTTCCAGAACCGTTCTAATCCAATGCTGATGTAAATTAACTGTTGTGCAGTTCCATTTACTGTGGTCCCAAAGGGTGGCAATTCCATCGGAAGCTCCTCTTGAGTCACTGGTACAACCTTTGTATTGTTTCTGCTGATCAATAATTCCTCTTATTTCTTGTTGCTCTAGTTTTGTCTCCTGAATCAAAATTATGTCTGGATTTTCACTATGTATAAGATCTCTAAGGGCTAATACTTTTGAGGGGTGCCCTAGACCCCTGCTATTCCAAGACAACATTTTCATCATTGGGCAACTGGTTTATGGAGAGGTGCCCACCTCTCTTGAGTTGTCTCCTTCTCATGTTGCCCCAGGATGAAAGCTTCTATAGGGTTTTGGGTGCCCATGGCTATGTCTTTTTGAGCATTCTCGTCTCTGTGTTGCTTGGCCGATTTTCTTCCAGGACTTGAAAGAGTCACCGGAGGATCCATGATCTTTAGACGTGCTTCTGGTAAGCCTAGGAAAAGGGGGATCGAGGGAAGCCTGCGAAGGGGGGATCAGGGAGGGAGAAGGATCTGAAGGTTCAGAGGGGATCAAGGGGAGCAGAGAGGGATCCTCAGGAGGAGGGTCAAGGGAAGATAAAACAAAGAAGGGGTTGGAAGAGGAAGGGAGGGGTGGATCAAGAGGGGGTTGAGCAGGAAGGGGCAGGGAGGATGAGGAGGGGCGAGGAGCAGAGGGAGTAGGAGGATCAGATTCTAAAGGAGCTTTGGATGTTGGGGAAGAATTTTTCTTTTTGACTGGTTCCCAATGGCCTTCTTGATCATCATTCTCTGCAACAACAAGATTAGGACGTCTATTGGCAAAGTGGCCGTATTCGTGGCATACCTTGCATTTAAAAGGAATCTGCTCATAATCAAGCTACTGGATATGGCTCCATTCGTCCACTTTCAGTTTTATCGCTTCAGGGATTCATTTGTCGAGATCCACTTCGACACAAATCCTCGCACATGCCTGCATGTTCTCTTTCGGTTCGCTACGATCTATGTATTTGCCTACTGCGTTCCTGATGGCTCGAACAGATTCATCTCCCCAGCAGTGGAGAGGGAGATGAGGAAGACGAACCCAAACCGGAACAACGCTGGGGACATCCAGTTCAGGGTCAAAATCTGGTGTCCATTTATTCAGGTACAGGTCCCTGGAATCCATAAAATAGGGCCCATTTCTGAAGATTAGGTCCTTATCCTCTTTAGATTCGAAGTGGAATGTGAAATATCCTTTCCCACAAAACCTTATGGAGATCTTCCCTTGAATTTTATCTGTCCAGTTTCTTTCAACCCATCTTTGAATGGTTTGGGGAGATGGCCAGAGGCCTGTGAATTGGCCAATGAGGCCCTTTTCAGCCAGGGACAGAGCGGCCATGCGGGGAAAGACTGGAGGCAACTAAACCTCTTGAATCCCATCCAGTTTTTTCACAAACTTTGAGAGGGTAGGTCTGGGGCGCTGTGGAGGGAGTGATTTCACCAAGGCTAAGAAGGCGTTTTGTGGTCCAACCCTTCCGAGGGGGGATCTGGAGGATCCATGGCTGGGGTCGAGGTCCAGACAGCCGAAGGCAAGTCGCAGTCAATGGGCATGCACGGGAGCCACAGCGTCGAAGAAAACATGCATGGTACTCAAGTGAAAAAGTTATGGTATATACTTACACATACAATAGTCCTGCTTTTGGGTTTTTTGCATATTGAGATAGAGAAACAAATCACTGAAGCATAAGGACATCAAAAGAACACATCTCACAAAGGGGGATCTACAAACCCATGTTGTAAATCTTCCTAACCAAGTTTTTAAATAAAATTATTATTCATTTGAAGTCCTCCACTGGGTTATTGAAGTTTCATTTATTGTTGCTATATGTTTTGGGCTTGCATCATATATTTTGTTGCAGGGTTTTCTCACATTTTATTGCAGATTTGAAGCATAGAAGTAGCCATTTTTTTTTTGTTAGAGTCACTCGTCACCAGTGACTTAAGTGAAGTATTTTGGTTACACTTGTAATAATTTTCATACTAACAAATGGCAACTCCACTTGGTTTTTAGCTACATAGTCATCAACAAATGAAAACTCCACTAGTGTAGTAATTCAAAACCTCGATGATTGTTGTTTCAACTATCGTAAGTGATTTTCCAACTATTTTTAGCCCTATCAATTTTTATTTTTAGATCTCCTTTGTTTTTTGGAAAATTTTATGTTTTTGTTGGGGTTCCACATCTTTCCGTAGGTCACAAGTACCAACTGAGCAAGAAATGGCACATTCTAGGTCAGATCTGCTGAGCGAGAGAAGTAAGAGAATATCACACTTTTTGGCCCAATAAATGTGCCCAGAATGAACTTTTCTGCCCAAAATATGCAGCAACGCACTTTTCAGGTTAATTTCTACATTCTGTCATTTTTCAGAAAAAAATTTCAGAATTTTCGAGTTTTGTCAACAATGTTGCGTGTGTGCTGGGAAGGGTTCCTGATATTTATTGAGCCACCTCTAGGCCTAGATCAACTTATTAGTTTCTCATTGAGGAAGAAAAAATCACCCTAGGGTTTAGAGTATACATCCACCATTTAGGAATAGATTTGTTGAGTTGAGGAGTTTAGGGTGTAGCATTTTCAGCCACTGATTTTTAGGGTTTTATCCACTATTTTACAACCCTTTTAGATAGGTTGTTTCATCATCTTACTCCATTTATATTTTAGTGTTGCCTTTCCCCCTTAGGATCTCCTTGCGTATCTTGGTTTTTGGAGCTTCTTTCCTATCTTTTTCTGGCATTTTCACCTATGCTTTTTGTTTGTTTTCTGCACCAGTTTTAGTAGCCCTTTGCCTTTAGATCCCATTCCCTTAGAAATTATGTCTTATGGATATTTTATGTGTCTTTGAGTTTATTTTTTTCCATTTCTTTCTTAGCTTCTTGATTTCCTTCTTGGGTGGGGGGTTGTGTGCTTGAATTTGCTATTTATTTTACTATCCATTTTCAATATTATTTACAGTTTTTCAACACTTTATTTTCAGCAGTACATGGCATCATAAAACATGCTCAATTAACTCATCCACTTGACACATCATTTTCACACACACATAGACACTAAGAGAATGTGAGCTCGATTAACACCGCCAAGCCAAGACTTGAAATACTATAACTTAATAATCCAACTCACATAGATCAAGCCCACTTGGGCACCAGGGCCAAAACAATATTTGTAGTTAGGTGTAGTGTTAGTGGGATAGGCTTTCAACAACACCCATTGATCACTTACATTGAGACATATAAGTTGACATATTAGGGAGCTAAAAATATTTCACCATCCCACTGTCTAAAGCTAAAGTGCGCCGAAAACCCGATTCAGAGGGGGTTAGGCTAAATCAATGTGTAGGTGATTCTCCTTAGGGCTACCCAACCCGTGGTAGGGAATTTCATGCCGTGGTTTATGACCAACAAGCTCAAGACACGACCACCCCCATGGGATGAAGGTAACCTTAGTGGCCAATATTAGGAAAACACCCTATAGGACTGGTTGTGGGTAAGCAGTTGGTCCTCTACCCCACCTTTGTCTAGACAACTTGCTTGTGGGGATTAGATCTAGGACTGGTTAGAGGATTTAGATCACCTTTATGCTAGAGGTCATTTTTTCTTTGATATGATGTGTTTGCCTGAATTAGAGTAGCATATCATTATAGTTAGTTTTCACTTGCACCACTGCACCAGTGTTTTCTTGCTATTTATTACTCTCTTCTCATATCATCACCCTTTATTATACTGATTCATCTTTGTCTTGAAACCATTTTGCCTCTTAGGCATCTTTCGTGGATACTTCGTGGCCTTCACCATCAGTTTCCTTTAAGACATCTTACTCCTCCTCATCGAGTAAGAGTTCATCCTCCTAGTCCTCCATTAGGTCCCCATACTAACTCTAGTTCTTATAATTCTTCCAATTCTTCCTCTCATTCCACATCTTCCCAATCGTGTACCACCACCATGTCAAGCACCATAATGGGTAGTGGAAAACCAGGTGGTAACCAAGGTAACCCCACAGGTGGAACCTTTATTAGTATGGTCATTGTTGGGAATCATGATTGTCTTTACACCAAAACCAACAGGTGTTAGTCAATGATTGCATCACCAGAGATAAGGATCCATGAGAGACAGTTAGTCCATGTCGCAAAACACATGGGGAGCATTGGTTTATCCAATGTCCAACAATCTCCCCCCTAATGCAAGCCAAGTGGGTATCGAACTCGAGACCTACGCTCTGATACCACTTGTTGGGAATCACAACTATTGTTAGACCAAAACCTGCAGGTGTTAGTCAACGATCACATCACTAGAGATAAGGATCCACGAGAGGCAGTTAGTCCATGTTGCGAAACACATGGGGAGCATTGGTTTATGATTAGCCTCATCATTGGGTAATTATATGGGCCTTAATTCACCTCCTAGCTTAGTAAGACCAACTATTCTCATAACTTATTGCATACTTTTGATTATATTTTGTTTATAAGATGAGTTAGAGTTGGATATTTTGCTTCGTGGTTTAATGTGCATTTAATGCAGGATTAAAGGATAAAAGCAAGGAATTTTGGCAAAGACCAAGGTCAAAACTCGAATGGGACAAGGGAGAGGGATTATAGGAGGTAAATCATCCTCATTTACTACCCCTCCATTCGAATATTCCTCCATCAACTCGGAGTGCAAACAACCAAATCATGAGGACTAGAAGGAAGTCGAGCAAGTGAAAGACAAAGCACCAGTTTATCTCGAGTTTGGGAGTCGAGCCTCCCTAATTTTAATGAATTCGTTCTAGACTTCAGATGTATAAGTAGAGAAGCCTAGGACCTCAGTGGGATTCAAATTTTTGATTGTAAAACTCTACTCTATTTTCGAGATGCAGGACTTGTGACAGTTTTTTATTTAATCCATTGTTTTGGTAATAAGAATGAATTTTGTTTTGAGCCAACACTGAGTTAAAATAGAGGGATGAAGCTCTTGGGTTAGGGCCCAATCCCAGCAGCCAAAACTCCTCTTTATTGTACATGTATGCTAGTATAGATTCATAGCTTAATTGTTCATTTGCTTAGTAGATGAATTTCCATTACAGCAGTATAGATTAGATTGGTGTTACACAAAAATATCGTCACCATGATTTTTTGCAGTCAGTATGGGTCTATCATCACTTGTACTATCCTCCTAAGCAAGTCTCAGACCTTAGCGCTTCAAGTCAAGCTTTGAAAATGAGAGAAAGACATTGAAAATCAATTAAACTCTGGTTCCGCACTTTCTCTCACTGTTACCTGCGGTCCCATACCTTATGTTTACAAAAACTGCGGACCTGCCCGCTTTGTCCCTAAAGGTGTGGGTGCGGACCCCTGTGAAAGTAAAAAAGGTGCAAGTTTATTCTAAAAAACTCACTTTGGGTTAATTCTAGATGATTCTAGAAGGAATTTTGACGTGGATTTGCCGCTCTTAGGTGGTTCATGCATCCCAAAAGAGAAGGAGCTAATCCCTTGATGAGAGGAGCTATCCCTTTGAAGGAGGGCTTTATCCCTTTGAAGGAGGACCTAGTAACTTCCCTCCATTGCACTATAAATTCAGGCATTGGGCTGGTTGCTAGAAAGGTTAGAAGCTGAACGTTTTTGAGGGTAAATGCTGGTGAAATTAATACTTCCTAGTTGAGCTTGAGAGGAAAGATCACATACCTTTTTGGCTTCAATGGGAAGAGAGTGAAACTTGTCAAAGTAGAGGAGACTTCTTGCTGGTCCCTGGGAGGAGCTTGTACAGCGTCAAGGCTCAGGTTGTAAAGTTCTTCTTCTTTTGAATTAATACAATCAAACTCATTTTTCTCAACAAGTATCTCATGTTATTTGTTTCATGAACTCCTTGACTTTCATGTTAAATATGTTTTATGATATTGGCTTTTCAGGTGCTATTTAATTTTTTTGCTTGTTTGTGCTTGCAGATTCGCGATAAAGGAGCTCATTTGGAATCGAAGGAGCGAAGGCTTCCACCAACTTGCGTTGGACCTAAGGTAGGCCCTAAAAACACTTGTTTGTCTTTGTTTATAAAAGCATATTTAGAGAAAGATAGTGTGTGATTGGTTCGCTTGTCATTAGGTCTTCTTTAGATTCTAGGAAGGTCTATCTTGTCCGCAAGATCGACTTATTCTGTGTGACAAAATGGCGTTATCATTTTTTTGAACTCGTTAAAACTTACGAAAAAGTGAAACCTTAGAGTCACCTTTAAGCTCTTTTCTGACTCCTAAAACATGAAAAGGTCGCCGAGTTTTTCTTTTTAAACTCGTTAAAATGGAACTAAAAAGATGGTCCACTTACAGCTCTTTTCCGACCATAAAAACATGAAAAGATTGTCGGATTTTTTTCGTTTCAAATTCGATATTGGTTATAAAATGACGTGTCGTTGATCACTTTTTTACTTTTTCGGATCAAGGGCACTAATTACAAAAAATACTCCTTGGTCGTAATGATCAAGCGGTTCTCTCAAGTATTATTTTATACTTTTTCGGGCTTGGGAGACACAAATTTATGAAAAAGGTCAACCCTGGAGTCTTCTTAAGTTTTTTCAGACTCTCTAAAATTGAAAAACGCCGAGTTTCTCCTATACTGGACTCGTTAAAATTTCACAGTAAAGGACCTGTTCAATTACAAACAGGAACGAACCACTCCTTCTTAGGGTTCAAATTTAAACTAAGTTGGACTCATCCGAAGGATGAGTTTATAATCAAGCAAATGTTATCCTCCTCAAGCTTGTCAAAAACAAAGAGGTACTTGCCAGAAATGGTGGGGGAAAAGAGAGAAAAATGAGCCTGTTTGTCATACTTTGTAACCACTCTTGAACACGACACTTTTATTCACCTGGGTTGGGAAATCCTTTGCCTAACAGTTGATCAAACCACATTGAAATTGTTCAGCTGGTTTCTGGGTATTAACTTTGGGTTAATTGTCACCAAGCCATCTGTCGTGTCGTTATGTGTTCAAGAGGTCACTACCAATAAGCCATTCATCTGCAAAATATCTGTCATCCATCTTGACCATCCCTGAGTCAGTCTTTGCAGCTAAACTTCTTCAACTTGATCTATGATTTCGTGTTGTGGGCTTGCCTGCGACGGATCACTTTCTATCGACTTCAGCTCATTATCTAGAAAGATGATCTAGAAATCGTCAGTACCTTGGGATCTGCATGCCTCAATGGCAGGTTTCTCGCCTTTGACGACAGGTTGCATCATTGACCTTCGATCAGAGGATTCCATGACATGTTCGACATCAACACATTTATTCACATCTCATGGATTGTACTGGGTACTTTGAGAGCCATTGACATCACTGGTGGTTTCTCTCACAATTGTTAACAGTTTACATCATTGACTGGTAATCAAGTGGTTTCTACCATGTTCGACTTCAACACATTCATTCGCATGGATAGAATCGTATTGTTTTGGGAAGTAGAAATGAAGACCCTGGATCTAGTTTCCACAATCCAGGCTGCGAAGAATTTTGTCTTCATTATATAATGGACTATTCATAAATAGATGGCTACGCCCATACTGTGTCCACATGAGTCTATACTTGTGATGTATTACAAGATCATTCCTGTATCAGAGCAGTAGTTAGTTTTTAAGTCAGTTTTGATCTGAGTATGGGAATGCCTACCTCAGCGATGATATGATCTCATATATATATCTTGCATTGAATGTTTTTACAGGTTCCAACCGGACTCTCCACAAGATGATCCTCGAAATGACAAAGTACTTCACTCTTCCTAAATGATAAATGAAATCCTCATCTACTATAGACTTCGTACTTTAGGGGGCAATCTGTTACACAAAAATATCATCACCATGATTATTTGCAGTCAGTATGGGTCTATCATCACTTGTACTGTCCTCCTAAGCAAGTCTCGGACCTCAGCTCTTCAATTCAAGCTTTTAAAATGAGAGAAAGACATTGAAAATCAATGAAACTCTAGTTCCGCACTTTCTCTCACTGTTACCTGCAGTCCCGCACCTTTTGTTTACAAAAACTGCGGACCTGCCCGCTCTGTCCCTAAAGGTGTGGGTGTGGACCCCTGTGAAAGTAAAAAAGGCGCAATTTTATTCTTAAAAACTCACTTTGGGTTAATTCTAGATGATTCTAGAAGGAATTTTGACGTGGATTTGCCGCTCTTAGGTGGCTCATGCATCCCAAAAGAGAAGGAGCTAATCCCTTGATGAGAGGAGCTATCCCTTTGAAGGAGGGCTTTATCCCTTTGAAGGAGGACCTAGTAACTTCCCTCCATTGCACTATAAATTCAGGCATTGGGCTGGTTGCTAGAAAGGTTAGAAGCTGAACATTTTTGAGGGTAAATGCTGGTGAAATTAATACTTCCTAGTTGAGCTTGAGAGGACAGATCACATACCTTTTTGGCTTCATTGGGAAGAGAGTGAAACTTGTCAAAGTAGAGGATACTTCTTGCTGGACCCTAGGAGGAGCTTGTACAGTGTCAAGGCTCAGGTTGTAAAGTTCTTCTTCTTTTGAATTAATACAATCAATCTCATTTTTCTAAACAAGTATCTCAGGTTATTTGTTTCATGAACTCCTTGACTTTCATGTTAAATATGTTTTATGATATTGGCTTTTCAGGTGCTATTTAACTGGTTTGCTTGTTTGTGTTTGCAGATTCGCGATAAAGGAGCTCATTTGGAATCAAAGGAGCGAAGGCTTCCACAAACTTGAGTTGGACCTAAGGTAGGCCCTAAAAACACTTGTTTGCCTTTGTTTATAAAAGAATATTTAGAGAAAGATAGTGTGTGATTGGTTCGCTTGTCATTAGGTCTTCTTTAGATTCTAGGAAGGTCTATCTTGTCCGCAAGATCGACTTATTCCATGTGACAAAATGGCGTTATCATTTTTTCGAACTCGTTAAAACTTACGAAAAAGTGAAACCTTAGAGTCACCTTTAAGCTCTTTTCTGACTCCTAAAACATGAAAAGGTTGCCGAGTTTTTCTTTTTAAACTCATTAAAATGGAACTAAAAAGATGGTCCACTTACAGCTCTTTTCCGACCGTAAAAACATGAAAAGATTGCCGGATTTTTTTCGTTTCAAATTCGATATTGGTTATAAAACGACGTGTCGTTGATCACTTTTTTACTTTCTCGGATCAAGGGCACTAATTTCGAAAAGTACTCCTTGGTCGTAAAGATCAAGCGGTTCTCTCAAGTATTATTTTATACTTTTTCGGGCTTGGGAGACACAAATTTATGAAAAAGGTCAACCCTAGAGTCTTCTTAAGTTTTTTCAGACTCTCTAAAATTGAAAAACGTCGAGTTTCTCCTATACTGGACTCATTAAACTTTCACAGTAAAGGACCTGTTCAATTACAAACAGGAACGAACCACTCCTTCTTAGGGTTCGAATTTAAACTATGTTGGACTCATTCAAAGGATGAGCTTATAATCAACCAAATGTTATCCTCCTCAAGCTTGTCAAAAATAAAGAGGTACTTGCCAGAAATGGTGGGGGAAAAGAGAGAAAAATGAGCCTGTTTGTCATACTTTGTAACCACTCTTGAACACGACACTTTTATTCACCTGGGTTGGGAAATCCTTTGCCTAACAGTTGATCAAACCACATTGAAATTCTTCAGCCGGTTTCTGCGTATTAACTTTGGGTCAATTGTCACCAAGCCATCTGTCATGTCGTTATGTGTTCAAGAGGTCACTGCCAATAAGCCATTCATCTGCAAAATATTTGTCATCCATCTTGACCATCCCTGAGTCAGTATTTGCAACTAAACTTCTTCAACTTGATCTATGATTTCGTGTTGTGGGCTTGCCTGCGACGGATCGCTTTCTATCTACTTTAGCTCATTATCTAGAAAGATGATCTAGAAATAGTCAGTACCTTGGGATCTGCATGCCTCAATGGCAGGTTTCTCGCCTTTGACGACAGGTTGCATCATTGACCTTCGATCAGAGGATTCCGTGACATGTTCGACATCAACAAATTTATTCACATCTCATGGATTGTACTGGGTACTTTGAGAGCCATTGACATCACTGGTGGTTTCTCTCACACTTGTTAACAGTTTGCATCATTGACTAGTAATCAAGTGGTTTCTACCATGTTCGACTTCAACACATTCATTCGCATGGATAGAATCGTACTGTTTCGGGAAGTAGAAATGAAGACCCTGGATCTAGTTTCCACAGTCCAGGTTGTGAAGAATTTTGTATTCATTATATAATGGACTATTCATAAACAGATGGCTGTGCCCATACTGTGTCCACATGAGTCTATACTTGTGATGTATTACAAGATCATTCCTGTATCAGAGCAGTAGTTAGTTTTTAAGTCAGTTTTGATCTGAGTATGGGAATGCCTACCTCAGCGATGATATGATCTCATATATATATCTTGCATTGAATGTTTTTACAGGTTCCAACCGGGCTCTCCACAAGATGATCCTCGAAATGATAAAGTACTTCACTCTTCCTAAATGATAAATGAAATCCTCATCTACTACAGACTTCGCACTTTAGGGGTCAATCTGTTACACAAAAATATCGTCACCATGATTATTTGCAGTCAGTATGGGTCTATAATCACTTGTATTGTCCTCCTAAGCAAGTCTCAGACCTCAGCTCTTCAAGTCAAGCTTTGAAAATGAGAGAAAGACATTGAAAATCAATGAAACTCTGGTTCCGCACTTTCTCTCAATGTTACCTGTGGTCCCGCACCTTCTGTTTACAAAAACTGTGGACCTGCCCACTCTGTCCCTAAAGGTGTGGGTGCGGACCCCTGTGAAAGTCAAAAAGGCGCAAGTTTATTCTAAAAAACTCACTTTGGGTTAATTCTAGATGATTCTAGAAGGAATTTTGACGTGGATTTGCTGCTCTTAGGTGGTTCATGCATCCCAAAAGAGAAGGAGCTAATCCCTTGATGAGAGGAGCTATCCCTTTGAAGGAGGGCTTTATCCCTTTGAAGGAGGACCTAGTAACTTCCCTCCATTGCAATATAAATTCAGGCATTGGGCTGGTTGCTAAAAAGGTTAGAAGATGAACATTTTTGAGGGTAAATGCTGGTGAAATTAATACTTCCTAGTTGAGCTTGAGAGGAAAGATCACATACCTTTTTGGCTTCATTGGGAAGAGAGTGAAACTTGTCAAAGTAGAGGAGACTTCTTGTTGGACCCTGGGAGGAGCTTGTACAACGTCAAGGCTCAGGTTGTAAAGTTCTTCTTCTTTTGAATTAATACAATCAAACTCATTTTTGTCAACAAGTATCTCATGTTATTTGTTTCATGAACTCCTTGACTTTCATGTTAAATATGTTTTATGATATTGGCTTTTTAGGTGCTATTTAATTTGTTTGCTTGTTTGTGTTTGCAGATTCACGACAAAGGAGCTCATTTGGAATCGAAGGAGCGAAGGCTTCCACAAACTTGCATTGGACCTAAGGTAGGCCCTAAACACACTTGTTTTCCTTTGTTTATAAAAGCATATTTAGAGAAAGATAGTGTGTGATTGGTTCGCTTGTCATTAGGTCTTCTTTAGATTCTAGGAAGGTCTATCTTGTCCGCAAGATTGACTTATTCCATGTGACAATTGGTTGTGTGATAGTTTGCTTCCATTTGTGCCTTTTTTCAAGTAGAAGGTTAGCAAGGAGAAAAAGGATCACCACAAGGTTGTCAGCAGGTGTCTCAACCTCACTTCCTCCCTCTAGGACCATGACTTGAGGAAGGGACCCTTCAACAGCCCCAAAAACATAGATTTCTAGTTCTTGTATGAGCTTTGGAGTTTGTTGTCTTTGATTCAGTATTTGTTTCATGTTGCAAGGCAGATCTCATTGTCATATTTTTCCATCTCCACTTCTGCAATAAGATCTCACTCATGCTTTCATTCCCTTCAGTAAATTTCTTCATGCATAATATAGGCAATTGATTCATGCTTTTCTAGTTTATGAAAATGTATCTTGTTGCATAGTTCTTGGAAGAAACACATGTTTTAAGAAAAGCAGGTACTTCAGGAGGAGACCTAGACTTCATCACTAGCAACCACCTTCCACTTCATCCACCTTAGCCATCTCTTGTTTCACCATCACCCTCACTAGTTTTTCATCATTTTTCATTGAAATTCCCCTAGATACATTGAGTGAATCTAGCCATCTCTTATCTTGGATATTGACTCTTGAGTGCTCCTAGACCTTCTAACACCCCATTCCACTCATCACACACCTTTCCCAAGCTTCCCAACACCTCCAACACCTCACAATTAGCTCTCAGTTGTATCTTGTAGGTTTCATGTAATTCCTACAGGATCATCCTGTAGGTTTCTAGTACATCCTGTAGGTTTTCCTGAAACGGCCTGTTTTGAGGCCGAATTGATGGAAAACCTTTAGGAAGTCACAAAAAACCTCTTAGGACCCCTCCACACCATCCAACCACTTCATAAACCTTCTAGCCATCCTCAAACACCTTCCATCCACCTGTCACATCCACAAGAACAATTAGTTTGCATACTTGATTTTGCCTAAAAAACCCAAAAAGGTGAAAACATATTTAGTTTAGTTTTTTGCTTGCACATTAGTATAGTTTGATGCTTTTTACTTCTGCAACTTAGATAGTAGCATTTGTTTAGTGTTTATTTAGCAATTTTGCTTAGCATAGCTGCTTAAATGGTTAATTAGGCATGGTGTGATTTATCATTACATGTTTTTTTCATTACTGCAGTAGAGTAGCTCTCTTAGAGTAGATTTTCCCTTCTTCCATCAAAGAATCAAGCTTCTTCTGACTCCATAGAAGGATGGCTTGGAACCCAGTAGTCTCTTGCCAGCTGAACAATGACAACAAGTAGGACCATCACTTTTACTTGTGCATACAACACTGTCACCTCCAAGTTTGTATGAACCCCAGGTTGATAAGTAAAGTTGGTAGCCCAGGAGTTGCAACATTCTTGCTATAATATTGGCACTCATCACTTTTTGGCGCTGTTGTCGGGGAGGTGTCTGAGTATAATGTGATTACTGCTTTATTTTCTTCTATTTCTTGTCTTCAATATTCTATTGTTAGTTTATTTTTACAAAAGTAACCTAGTTGCTTCCTTTATTTCATTTTTCATTATATGCTTTCCTTTCCATTCTGTAAGTAGGATTTCAATTCAGCAAGTAGCTTTTTCATTATGTCAGTGATTTTCATTCAATCAACAATTTCATTTCTGCAAGTACTTTCTGAGTTTAAAAAAAAAGAAAACAAAACCAATACAAAAATATTTCCTTTCATGCCTCATAGGAATAGGGACAACGTAGGGAAATTTTCGCCAAATATCCCCACTGCATCCAACAGTGAACCTTCTCTCTTCATCGGTGGCTGTGAACTGGAGGAACCTTTAGGTGAGCAACCTGACATATTTGAAGAACCTACAGGCGAAGAAGAAGAAGAGGAACCCATTCCTACTTAACCAATGGCTAAAAACCAAAATGACAGAGGGAATAGAGAGAGAGTTGAGGGTGCCTTCCCCATCAGGGAAACCAACGGGGACACCAAGATGAAAAATATAAGCCCCTCTTCCCTACCTCATTTCCATGGCCTGACCACATAGGACCCCGACATTTTCCTATTTGCATTTGTTGTTATATGCTGAACCTATGACTATACAGATGATGAGAAAAAGTTAAAACTATTTCCATCTACCCTCAAGGATGCAACATTCCGCTGGTTCATGGGCTTACCTGGAGATAGCATCACAGCTTGGGATCAGATGTAACATGCCTTTAACAACCAATATCGGGACTACTGTCAGTCAAAGGATACTAAAGAAGAAATTTTCAGGATGACCATAGGCCATGATGAATCCTTAGAAGATTATGAAGAAAGATTCCAACTCAGCTACAAAAGGGCGAGGTGCACACTTGACCTTGAGTCACTAAAGCTAGTCCTGCTCAGGTGAGTAAGAGAAGATCTTCTGGATACCTTACATTCGTTAGCAGGATGAGATATCTACCAATTACCCTATGAGGATATCAAGACTATCTTTAGAAACCATTCTAGGGCGGCCAAGAAAAAGGGTAGGGGTAGTCAACCTATGGCCAGTACATCATCTTCCAACTCATCCATCAAGGGTGAAATTGGAAACATGCTGGAAGATTTCAAAAGTGAGATGCTACAAACCCTTGCCTTGCAAATGGACACCATGAAAATTAAAAGGAAGCAGGAGGAAGCATAGAGAGCCTTGGCCATCTTTTGTCCTAGATGCACCAAGAGGCATCCTAGGAACAAATGTCCATTGAACTGTATTGAAATTTGCTTAGTATGTGAAAAAAACCACTCCACAGACAAATGCCCTTATTTACCCAAACTCAAAGTTGTATATTAAGGAGCTGAAGGGGTCACTGAGCATATTTGCTACATTAACCAAAGGAGACCTTTTGGGCCTATATGATACTAGCAAGGCATGCAAGGGTCATCCCTTGCATATTACAACCCCAACCAAACCACAACTATACCATCTTGGGGACCCCCTGCTCATCCTTCCTGGTCTACATCCCCTCCTTGGTCCTATGCATCTCAATATAATTCTCAGTGAGCCAGCAAGTCATTTCATCCTTACGCTCTTCCACAACCTCAGTAGAATACACCACTCTAGGGGTGGAGGCCCCAATACAACAATGATCTAGCTCTATTGCCTCCACTGCCTGCCCAACCACAACTCCTACACTCTGCTCCACCCAAGAAATCCCAAATGCCTGCCTAGCCAAATCTGAACCCGAACAATATGCAGGCTTAGTAGGTATACAGTGGAGAGACATCATATCTAGCTTATGCTATGGAAATCCAAGAGATTAACCTAAGATCTAGGAGAGTTCTCTCGGATAACCAACCTCCCCCTCCACCTAGGGAGGTTGAGGAAGAAAGAGAGGAAAGAAACGTTAAAGTAAATCCACCCTTTCCTGAGAGATTAGCCCAACCACTCCAACCTACCCCAGAAGAGACTGAACTTCTTTGAGAATTGAAAAATATATGTGTAAAGATCCCCTTTCTCCAGGCAATAAAAGGTGTTCCCATTTACTATAAGTTGATTAAGGAGAAATGATTCAAGCATCCAGGGAGGTGAAAAATGGATGCCCCTACCATTAATTTCATTCGGCAGTTGTCCGACTTAATGCTAGGGCAGGCAATATGTCCAAAATATTTGGACCCTGGAAGCCCTGTAGTAGATGTGCACAACAATGGCACCATTTTCCCACACACTCTGATCGATCTTAGGGCTACCATTAATGTGATGACCAAGGACACCATGCTCAAGCTCAACCTCCAAAGCGTCATTGAGGAAGACCACAATAGTTTTGCAACTTTCAGACCGTTCCACAGTAACCCCTAAGGGAATTGTGGAGGATATGATGGTCTCCATTGACTCCTGGGAGTACCTTACAAATTTCCTAGTTCTCCAACCTAAGGACAATCTTACTGGTTATCCTCTCATCCTTGGGAGGCCATGGTTGGCCACAACCAGTGCTTAATATGACCATTAAGAATGGGCATATGTCCAAGTAGTTAGTCCTATACCCTCCTGCTCAATCTTCTCTAGAGCATGCTTTACCTTTATGGTTGGAGGAGGAGGAATAAGATGAGGTTTATTCCACCCAAATTTATGCTTTGGAAGCAACCATGGGAGGAAGAAAACAAGATGAGGATGACTTGATTGAACACCTGCTCCAAAGTCCAACTCCTGGTTCATTAACTTTAGAAGAAGCAATAAAGGAAACCCAGAAAAATCATCCAATTGACTTATGATTGGCCGATTCCAACCCACTCCATGTCAAAACCATAGAATTTAGCCCAAAGAAAACCTTGAAAATTAATCCATCTCTTTCTGCCCTCAAAGAGGAGAAGCTATGCAACATGTTAAAGGAAAATCTAGAATCCTTCGCTTGGAGTTACATGGAAATGAAGGGAGTACACCCCTCAGTGTGTACTCACCACATATACATCAAAGAAGGTTGAAAGCCAGTCCTGCAACCACAAAGGAGGATGAATCCATCTCTTAAAGATATAGTTAAAGAAGAACTGCAAAAACTGCTAGATGTAGGATTCATTTACCCTAACTCCAATAGTGAGTGGGTCTCCCCTTTGGTGTTAGTTCCCAAGAAAAATGGTAAGTGGAGGATTTGTGTCGATTATAGGGAGTTGAACAAAGCCACAAAGAAGGATCATTTTCCTCTACCCTTCATTGACCAAGTGCTAGACGGCCTGTCAGGAAAAATGTTTTTGTCTTTCCTAGATGGATTCAGTGGGTACAAACAAATCCAGATCTACCCAGAAGACTAGGATAAGACCATATTCACCTGTCCTTGGGGTACTTTTCCCTATAGGGTCCTTCCTTTTAGCCTATGCAATGCTCCTTCCACTTTCCAGAGGGCAGTCTTGAGTATTTTTGCCAAATTAGTCCATGATGACGTGGAAATTTATATGGATTATTTTACACATTATGTTTGTGATTTTCAAGAAGCCCTGACTAACCTAGGCAAAGTACTGCACAAATGCATTGAAATGAACCTGTCTCTTAGTCCTGAAAAATGTGAATTCTTAATGATTACAGGGACCGTGCTAGGTCATTCAATATCTCAACAAGGATTATAGGTGGACCCAAACAAAATAGCCATCATCCAAAGGGTCCCACCTCCTCAAAAGCAGAGAGATGTCAGAAGTTTCTTAGGGTTAGCTGGATACTACCGAAGGTTCATAAAGGACTTCAGCAAGTTGGCCTCTCCTTTATTTGGTTTGTTGGCCAAAGATTCTGAGTTTATATGGTCAAAAAGCTATCAAGAGGCCTTAGACATTCTAAAGGGTAAGTTAACCACTGCACCAATTCTCCAAGGCCCAAACTAGGCCCTCCCCTTTCATATTCATGTTGATGCCTCACACAAAGCCATAGGAGCAGCCCTAGGTCAGGTAGAGGAAAAATTGCCTTATGCTATCTATTTTATCAGTAAGAACTTGTCAAAGGTTGAGCTAAATTATATAGTGACTAAAAAGGAACTCCTGGCTATTGTGCATTCATTAAACAAATTCAGGCATTACATTACAGGCTATCAAACATTTGTGCATATTGACCATGCTGCAATCAAATATTTAATGAAAAAACCAGATGTGAATGCTCGAATTATAAGATGGTTGCTTTTATTACAACAGTTTGATCTAACCATTGTTGATAAGCTTGGTAAGGAAAATGTTGTTGCAAACTTTTTATCTAGGGTAAATGTGCCTGCAGGTGAAGAAGGAATGGTGGATGACCAGTTACCAGATGAGCACTTGTTTTTTATTTCAGTTCTCTCTCCATGGTTTGTTGATATAGAAAACTATTTGGTATCAACACAGTTCCCACCAAACTTGCCCTCCAAAGAAAAGAGCAAGATAGTCAGGAAAAACACCCCCTTCACTTGGATTGGGGGTAATCTTTTCAAACTTGGCCCATATTAAATCTTGAGAAGATGTGTCAGGGAAGAGGAAGTCTTCCACATCCTTCTGACCTGTCATGATGGGCCTTGTGGAGGTCATTTTGCAGCAAAGAGGACAACATTCAAAGTGTTACAAGCAGGCTATTATTGGCCTACTCTTCATCAGGATGTGAAAAAGTACACTAGTCAGTGTGATCGGTGCCAGAGGATGGGAAGGCCTACTCCAAGAGATGAAATGCCTCTATAGCCTCAAGTGGATTTCGAGCCATTTGACAAGTGGGGCATGGACTTCATTGGGCCTATTGACCCTCCTTCAAAGCAAAAACAATACATTATTGTGTGCACTAATTACTTGACTAAGTGGGTTGAAACCAAGGCAATTAAGGCAAAAACAGAAGAGAAGGTGGTTGAATTCCTAAGGGAGAATGCATTCTACAAATTTGGGTACCCTAGAGATCTGGTCACAGACTAAAGTAGCTAGTTTAATTCCAACATGATTGAAGACCTGCTCACCCATCATAAGATCAAGCATAGGACCTCCACTCCCTATCATCCACAAGCTAATGGGCAAGTGGAGGTGACCAACAAAGCACTGGAGGGCATCTTAACCAAGGTGGTGAGTAGTAGCAGGAAGGATTGGGTAGAAATATTAGATGAGGCCACCTGGTCCTATAATACCACATGGAATACCACCACTGGATTCACACCCTATGAGCTAGTCTATGGGAAAAAGGCCTTGATGTCCATTGAGTTTTAATATAACACATTAAGGATGGTAGCCCAACTAGATTTGGATCTCAGTAGTGCACAGGAAGAGAGATTGTTCCAATTGAATGGCTTGGATGAATTCAGAATGCAGGACCTCCTACATACAGAGGTAGTTCAACTTCAGAGGAAGATGTAGCATGATAAAAATATTAAGGAGAAGCAATTTTAGGAGGGTGATAGGGCATTTTTATATGATTCTAGGTATAAAGACTTTAAGGGAGAGTTAAGGAAAAGATGGCTCAGACCTTATGTTGTGGAAAGACAAATGAAAACTATAGATGAAGAAGCCATTCCTTTGATTGTTAATGGGCACCGATTAAAAATGTACAAGAGACCTTTATCAAAAAATGAGTTCATTGATAATATCAATAAAACAATGATGATGGTGGAGCAAGTTCCAGCTCCTCCCTCATCAAATCACTGAGAAAGAAGAAGAAAGAATAAGGACTCAAGTGAAAACCTCCAAGAGGCACTTGAGTCCCATCTTTGGGTTGAAAGCCTCGTGAGGTGGCCCAGTGATGAAGAAAAAAAGAAAGAACAAAAAGAAAAAGAGAATAAGAAGATCCCTAGATAAAAACCTTCCTTGAGGCGCCCAGGGAAAACAACTAGGTTGAAAACCTCTCTGAGGCAGCCTAGTTGTTTTTCAAAACTATATATATATATATATATATATATATATATATATATATATATATATATATATATATATATATATATATATATATATAGTTGTCATGAAATTTCCATTTGCAAGTGGGTGAGAAAGATAGTTAAGGAGCAAAAGAGGATCCCAAGGAGACCCCTTCCTCTCATATATTCATCTTCTCCACTCCTTACCATGCATCCCTCCATCATTTTTGTCATTTTTCCACTCCATTGCTTCGATTTATGCAAAGACTATGTTTTCTATAGGATCCCTTGTATTCCTACAGGATCCCCTAAAAACCTACAAGATGATCTTGTAGGAATTACAGTGACTCAGAAATCCTACAGGAAGCAATATGGAGGCACATGATGGATTTGTTAGGTCCCTAAAATTCACCCTATGCATGATCTAGCACCTCACCTCATCCACCATCATCATCCCTACACTCACCATTCAAAACAAAAAAAATCAGTTTCAATGGTTTCTGTTAGTCTTAGAAAAAAAGGGAAACAGGGAGGAGTAAGAGCATTACCTAAGTATCCTTTGCTCTCCACACTTATACTCCCTCTTTCCATCCATGTCACCATCCTCACAACCCCAGCAAGCAAATTATTAAAGAATTCTGAGGGAGAAGCAGCTACAGGACATCCTGTAGGAAATCCTGTAGCAACCTATCCCACAAAATACCAATCACAACAGCAATAGGTCTTCACTAGGATGATCCAGGAGCTCCACAACAGCAACATCAGATCTTCAGCCACAAATACCTGCAAAAGAAAAGAAACCATTAGCAGACAGCAAGAGGAGGAAGAAGAATGGCATGCAGCAAATATACAACGCAACACCTCTGGTCTTCAAAAACTGTAGCATAGCATTGAAACCATAGGTAAGTATCCCGCTCGCTCACTCATATGCATCATGTAGTAAAAAATTGTAAGGGTTATGAGATAGTTGGTTTATAAGTGAAAAGGTGGCCAGTTAACTTGGCCACCTTCATTCAGTCAGCACATGCACAATCGGGTGTCCTCTCACACGTGGCTACAATCAACTCAAAGACAAAGGAGTAGAACAAAAAGCGGTTAAACTACAGATCTACGAGGTGGGAGCTGATTAAGAGGATTGGGAAATGATGAGGTGGTAGTGGGGACCAATGGTCCAAAAATGGCAATGTACCTTTATTGCCAACACAACACCTCACCCCAAATCACCATAAGAGGAAATGAAACATCATTCCCATGCATTCATGCATTTCATCTCCTCGAAACTCCCTCACTCAAGTTGCTCTCATAACCTAGGCCACCCACTGAAAGAAAAGATCCATCGTTCTGCATAGGAATTCCTACAGGATACACAGAGACTGTCTACAAGATACACAGAGATTGTCTACACGATTGGCAGAGAAGAGTTCAAAAGGGATATCATGGGAATTGGTCACTACAACCAGTCTAAAGAGGTAGGCTCTACAATTTCATCCCCCTTTGCAAGTAAGTGAACCAGGGATACTCTGAAATTGAGTGAATTTAGTAATTATGTGAAGTGAATTAAATACACAGTCAACTCTGTTTTGCTCCTGCATTTGAAAATTTGTGTCAACCCTCTCATTTTCTCCTCAAGCTTCACCAGCAAGATGACAGGAGGGTTTAATAGGAGAGAGCCCACAAACATTGTGAGAATCCAACAACACCCCCGGGTGCTTGAAATATTTACAAGACACAACTAGATGGGATTGTTCAAAAAATTCAGAGGGTATGATGATGAGGTGGCTCAAGAAATTTCTCTCTCCCTCACTCCACATAGCAGAATCCATGCCACGGTTGTAGTAAGTGGCCTCACTATAGATCTCACCCTAGAGCTCATTAGTAGGGTCACCACACTTCCCCTAGGAATCC
This sequence comes from Pinus tabuliformis, assembly GCA_031772625.1. Classification (NCBI taxonomy): domain Eukaryota; kingdom Viridiplantae; phylum Streptophyta; class Pinopsida; order Pinales; family Pinaceae; genus Pinus; species Pinus tabuliformis. The sequence continues at coordinate 602,773,939 of CM062805.1, forward strand.
CATGGAAAAAAGAAGACAAAGGAGACATCCAGGTGGCAAAAAGAAAATTCATTTTAGAAGGTGAAGAACCCACTGAGGAAAAAAATGGAGTAAGGAGGGAAAGTGTGCCATACCCATGGAGTGAGGTAGGCTACCAAATCATCAAATACATCTCATGTGAGGGTAGATATAGTGTTGTCTATGGCTATCATTTCAGGATCCTTGAGGAATTAAGATTTGGGGTAGAAACACCACCTCACCAAAGACTCAACATATCATATTTCTTTCTGCAATCACACATAGACTCAAGCATCAAAGTGAAGGAGGGGAATTACCAACAATTGGCTCACCATGGGTTGATTAGGATCCTCATTGAAGATGCCCTGCAAAACCTCAAAACCCCTATAACATGGTAAGTCTTTAGAGACTTGCCAGTAGAGGATGACATCAAAGCCCTCACTTATGATGTTAGTCCTACTGTCAGTGAAGAGGACGTAAAATAGGAAGAGGAAGATACAGAGCAAGATAAGGATGAGATGGATGAATAAGGAGTTGACATAGAGGAACATGATGAAGCTGAAGAAGAAGAGGGAGAAGAGAAGGAGGATGATGAAGAAACAAAGGAGGAAATTGAGGAAACTGATAGAGATGATGAAGATCTACAAGAGGAAGAAGATAGGAAAAACAGAGAGGAAGAAGGCAATAAAATAGAGTGGAAAGAACACAAGGAGGAGTCACCTCGAGTGTCTCAAGAGGCCACTAAGAGAGAGGCAGCAGCTACCCTCACTGCTCTCAGCACCCCAATCAATCAAAAAGGAAAAAGGTAGAGGCAAACTCCACTATATTTCAAAACAAGAAAGAGCACAAGAATAAAACAGGGGAAGCCACAAACATGAACAAAAATTCCTATTGAGATTGAAGATTCCCCTACACAAAAAGAAAAAATGCCTTCCCCTAGGTCCCCTATCAGCTATGTAAGGAGGCCTACTACTAGATCAACTTCCTCAAAGGGTAAGGCAATCCTACAGGATACTCTGCTAAATCTATAGGAGGCACAGAAATTGGAAAGAAAGGTAGGGGAGCAGCAAGAAGCTAAAGAGGAAGACCCAGAGACAAAGGAACCCAGCCCCCAACCTAACCTGGACTCCTATTACCAGTTTATTGAAGGAGGTAGGGTAATACCTCAAAATTTTTCCATCCCACTATTCTTCGAGCTTGAGAAGGAGAGGGCCAGAACCCACCGATGGATGAAAATTGCCAAATCAAAGGGGGTGGAAGACATTGGGCACATGGAAGAGAAACTCAAAGAAATGGGCAGAGAGCTAAGTGGCTTAAGGGAAAAATACGTTATAATGAGAAATCAACTTGAGACGGAAAATGCATGGCTAAGGGGATAGTTGCAGGAAAGAGAGAACCAACTAGCATGTATGGCCAACCTCTCCTTGGAGGCAATCTAGTGTAGGATGCCAGCTAAATCCTATGCTCTTTACCTTAAAGAACAATGGATCCAGTTTCAGATTAAGACACTAGCATAGAGGGGAACCATGCCATTTCAGGACTACAGGCAATTTATTAATCTTCATGATCAAAGTACACTAGAGGATAGGGCCAAAATGGTTGAGTTTTATTTGCACAACATGGCCCTCATAGACATGAATGTTTGGGACCCTAATGCCAAGTTAGGAGATCTACAATTAATGGCTTTGGCATCATGGATGAACCATGAGGAGTCAAGAGCTGCAGAGATGAAAATGATATTGGCCAGAGAGCAAACTGAACCTCTTTTGATCAAAGCAAACAAGCAAATCCCATGGCCCTCATCAGTACCCATAATCTGATTACAAATGATCCTCAGTTGGCACCTAGATATCTTGCTACCCAAGAGCAAGCAATTTCACATTTTGAGGACATGTTTAGGCTGCTAGGAGATGATAGGATACATGCTTGTTGGCTTGTTCGGGCCTGACCCAGGTTCGGAGGTGATTTAGCCAAACAAATCCTAGTACTACTGGCCATTTCAGCAAAAGTCCATGGAGCACAGACTGAGGTCTCACCCGAAGTAGTATGGTAGGGTGCTAAAACCAGGTTTCTGCACCCTAGGGATGTCTGATGGGTTCAAGTGGTCTGCGGTTCGACCTTGCGTGCACGTTGCTATGCGCACTTACCTATACCTCGCAGCTTGTGATGCTATCTTCGCGCGGCCCTACTCAAGGGGCAAAGAGTGTTATTACCCAAGTCCTTACTAGTAGTCCTATCTTAGTTGATTAAATTAGCTTATTGTATGCTTTCAGTTATACTTAACTATATTCACAATTCATACAAGTGCGCATAGTAAATAAACAGTATGATTGCAATTCATATTCAACAGATAATATCCCAAGACAGATACATGTAATTTAGATAAAAATTATCTTTATTATTCTCTTCCTTCGGTTACAGACTCTATTTCACCCTGCACACTCAGTGCATGGCGAAATAGGCCACGCACTCAGCTATGGACTTTACTAGGCCTCTGCGCACTCAACTACAGAGCCTCTTGCTACTACTATGACCTAAGATACACTTAGACACTTGCTCTGTACTTCTATCTCATACTTTTCTCTAACTTACTACCCTCTTTTTACACTTAGAGCTTCACTCTATTTATACAATCTCATGGTCCGCAGACCATGGGTAGGCCAACATTACATTCAAAACTTAGGGTGGGCAACCTTATGACTCTAACATACATTTCACGCCTGCAATTCGCAGAGATTTACAACAATATTAACTCAAAACTTGGGCTTTGAGCCCCAAAACATGCTATGGGGGGATTCCATGCCCAACAGGCCCCCAACACAAACATCATGACTCACCCTTGAGTCACTCTGTCGGTGCGACGATCTTGGCACGAAGTCCCTCAAACTGCTCTCGAACAGTACTGATGTCTGCAGCGCACTGAGCTGCTTCTTGCTGAACCTGTTGCATCCGTTCTTCTGAGACCTCTATGGTCGACGTGCTTTCCTGCATCTACACATGCATCCCCTGTATGTGTGCAAGCTTCCCTTCGATTTTTTCCATGATCGTGAAGGCCTCGTCAATCCATGGTTGAACGTGTGCTTTGAGAACTTCTTCCTTATGGCATGCTGCGTCCACCTGCTCCTTTAATACCTTGGCTTGTTGCATCCTCGCAAGCCGCTGAGTGAGGACTACTATCTGCGTAGTTCCTCTAACACTGTCGTACTGCTGCTGGAGTTCACGCACTTCTGTCTCTAGCCACTGGATGTTGGGGTCCTCTTGCAAAGTTGTGAGGACCTCAAGTGCCTATTCTAACACATTGGTGCAATCGCCCACTGCACCTCCAATTTCTTCCAACCCTATTGCAATAGTGCTAGCGCACTATTCTCTAATTTTCGGGGGAGTGGAAGGCTACGCCTTCAACTGTAGCTTGGCGATCTTGACATTCAGCTCTAGTTGCACCTTTTTCGTCTCTTCCCTGGCCTCATGGACTCCAACTGCCAAACTGTGGATCCGCACTTCTACCAGAAGATCTGCTGTGATGGCCAATGTTGGGACTCAGAATTGACCTATTTTTGACCTTATCTTTTTGCCGTATTATTATCCTTTTGCAGTCATAAGTTGAAAGCTTTTATTTTATAATGACATAATGACCCCAAGGTACGAAGTAACCTCCCGCATATCTATGTTTAATTGTTTATTTCATATTCGTGAATATCTTTATACTTATCCTTGGAAACGCTGACTAAACTGTCAAGTAATTGCCTTAAGCTTGCAGGAATTATAATGTATAGTTGTTGTAACACCAAAAACAACAACTACGTAGTTGCTGTAACACCAGAAATAGCAACTACGTAGTTGCTGCAACACCAGAAGCAGCAACTCCGTAGTTGCTACAGTCAGCAACAGCAATCACCTAAAGCAAGCTATTTTGTAACAGCCGCGAATAACAGATGGAAACTATTTAAAGAACCCTAACGTGGCATAATCAAGCGGAGGTCTAAAGCAAGAAGAACACAGTCAGCATGGCCTAAACCAGGAACAACATGGGGAAATGGCAAAGGAATATGAAGATCCCGAGAAGACGGTCGAAGTCAGTTACCCGCTATGTAACAGCCAGAGCTCAAGAAAGAACGTATTATCATACTGTTGTAACAGCATTCTGAATTGCTTATTTTTTATAAGATGGGTTAACTGAATGGGCTGTAATACTTGATTGTAATAGATGTCTCCTCTATAAAGAGGAGACATCTACATGAAAAGGGGATTAGTCAGTGTCTATGGCCAGTCTGTAAGAAGAGATCTTGAGAACATCAGCAAGTCTGAACTTTATTGTATTCAAAACTTTTTGGTAGATGAATATAAAACTGTTTTGAGCACTTAATCCAGTCTTTGTTTTCCTGGGGAATCTTGTGAGAGGGACAGGGCCCACCTTCCTCACAAGATTCACCCATTTACTTTCTTGTCAAGTGTGTAAGTGTGCAATAGTTTCTTTCTGGTACTCTGTTTGGATTTGATAGCATTACCTCTGGTATTCTCTGTTTTGCTAGTACTCTGTTTCATTAATCATTTGAGTTTGTTTCTCACCGGTGAATGAGAGTGCAGTGTGCATTAGTAATCTGATTACAGGGGCAGGTGCTGAACGTCCCCACCTGGAGGATAGGGTCCTGATCCTCTGCCAACAGAGCATCCATCCTTTCGCTTTCCAGATTTGTAGTTTTAATTAATTGCTTTTATTTTAACAAGTACTGTAATGACATAGCGTAAGAATCACGTATACTACAGCTTTTCAATGCTTTTAGATTTTAAGTACATACAGTACGCAGTAGCCTTTGGAATAAAAAGACTTTCCCTGGTTGACAATTAATGTGGTACTTGAATGTTTAATTCATAAACAATTCAACTAGCCAACATTTTGGCGCCGTTGCCGGGGAAGGCAACTAAAGAATTCTAAAAGCATTAATGGTTTCTTTGTGAAAATAACAGGTGTATGAGAGGACACAAGAAACCTAATTTTACAGGCGGCAAAGGAGGAAGGAAGACTTACATCGACGAAATCATCTCTAAGGCCGAAGCATCACAGAGGACGAGTTCCCGGAGACCTCAGATCCAATACTCCTCACAAACAGACCAACAGACGGAGGAAGTAATAGGACCTGAAAGGAAGCTAGAAGCACCAGAGTACACTGAGAAACCGGTAGAAGAACCTGAAGAAACAGAAGACACAGAAGATAAAGCGAGTGATTCAGGGAAAAGACCAATGGAGGATAACAGAATAGAAGGGAGAGGGGAAAACTCGCTCTCTACCCTGGAATTCCCTATTGGGGAGCTCCCGAGAGGAACAACCACCATGAAAAACATCCCACTCTCGGCATTACCCAATTTTCATGGGTTATCCTCTGAAGACCCGGACGAATTCCTCTTTGAATTCGACATACTGTGTAGAAGCTATGATTACATAAGTCCTAATCAGAAGCTGAAGCTGTTTCCAGCAACACTAAAAGGGAACGCATTGAGGTGGTTTATGAGCTTAGGAGCTCAGGCAATCACCACCTGGGACCAGATGAAAGAGGGATTTCTGGCCAAGTATCAAGACTACTGCCGGACAAGAGAAAGGAAGGAAGAATTGTTTAAAATGGTCCAGAAAGAGGACGAGAATTTGGAAGATTTCGTGGAAAGATTACAGTATAATCTGCAGCGGTCTGATCATCCTAATATGAGTAAAGATATTTTGAAGACCATACTGCTGAAAGGGGTAAGAGATGACTGCCTGGACATGTTGAACATGCTTGGGAAAGGGGACATTTCCAAAGAACCCTTTGATGAAATTATTAAGCTCTGCATGCGGTGTTCAAGGGGAGCGGCAGGTAGATCAAAAAGCAGAGATAATGTGTATTCAAGGGTTCAGAAGTCAGCCAGTGGAGGAGAAACAAGAGCTGAGATAGGTAACTTATTAGAAGAATTTAAAACTGAAATGCTAAGTTCCTTTGCTTCACAAATTGATGCTCTGCAGGTTAAGAAAAAACAGGCAGAAGCAGAAGCTGCTCTGGCAATTTTCTGTTCAAAATGCAGAGAAAAACATCCACTCAGAGAATGCCCACTGGACAAGATACCTATATGCACAATCTGCGAGAAGGATCATGAAACACAGCAATGCCCCTCTCTGCCTGGAATCAAAGCAGCACTGCAGACAACTGAAGAAGAAGCTGAAGCAGTGTACCTGATGACACAGAGGAGGCAATGGCCGCAAAGACAAGGTATGAGCTCTAATACAACATTCAATCGTTGGAATAATAATTCTCCTTTTTACCCACCCATGAATCAAATGCAATACCCACCCTTCAACACAATGAACTTTCCACTTATGCAGCAACCAAATATTCCTTTTTCTGACCCTACTATATGGAATCCTTGGGCTCCCCAGCAACCATACTTTAATCAATGGAATCCAAACTGGGCAGCCCAACAGATACCTTTTCCTCAACAACAACAATCTCTTTCCTTACCATCTAATAATCCTCTGAATAATCAGGTAATGAGACCGCAGCTGCCTGTACAACCTAACCCCAATCCAAATAATAATAAAGCCCTGCAAGTTATTGACATTCAAAATCAGCCTATCTCTCCCCTGCAATGTAATGATATTCACCTTCGCTCAGGGAGAATAGTTGAACCTATTATAGATGATATCACGGACTCTGACAAAGAAGAGGCTAGAAAAGAGAAACCAGCTAACCATAGTGCTGAAACAGCAGAATCAACACCTAACAATAATGATCAAACAATAGATCCGCCATTCCCTGAAAGGCTGACTCTCACTAAAACACCTGAACAACCTACCTTCAATCTTTTAGGAGAGCTACAAAACTTGTATGTCAAAATCCCATTATTGCAAGCACTAAGGGATGTTCCTATATATGCTAGAACTATTAGAGACATTTGTATAAAAAAACCTGGAAGGAAGGCTAAAGATCCCCTCACAGTTCATGTGATGGGGGAATTAACTGCCTTAATGACTGAAAAAGATTATCCTGTGAAGTATGGTGACCCTGGTCACCCTACAGTAACAGTCCAGGTCGGAAAAACCTTTATCTCTAAAGTCTTAGTAGACTTAGGAGCTGCAATAAATATCATGACACTCGAAACAGCTCAATTGCTCCAGCTAAAAAACTTTATCAGGGAAACTCCAACTATCTTAGAATTAGCTGACCGTTCTACGATTAAACCTGAAGGGGTCATTGAAGACCTTATAATCTCTGTAGAATCCTGGAATTACCCAGTTGACTTTGTGGTATTACAAACTAAAACAAAGTTGGGGGGTCATCCGTTGATTCTAGGGAGACCTTGGTTGGCTACAGCAGATGCTTTCATCAGCTGTAGATCTGGATCAATGACCATCTCCAATGGACAAGAAACTAAACAGCTGACCCTCTATCCTCATGCCACTCCCATGATTAATAGCGACAATTCTGTATGGGTAGACTATGAGGATGAGGAAACCCAACCGATATTAACTATTGGACAAGCTTTGACTTTTAAAGACTCCACCGAAGATGAACTAATTAGCAGTTTTATTTCTGAACCCTCTTCGGTTAATCCAGAAACATTTAACCACTTCGCTGCAATCCTAGAACTTGAATCCCAGCAGAATATGAAAGATGAAAACTTATGCCAGACATCATTAGGCAACCCTTCCAAGAGCACAACAGTTGAAATTGAACCTGGTAAAACGCTGAATATAAATCCCGATTTGACTGATGATGAAAAACATAAATTAATAAAGTTACTCCAAGCAAACAAAGAGGCATTTGCATGGGACTACACAGACATGAAAGGGATCTCCCCTGAATTATGTACTCACCGTATTTATATTAAGGAGGGATCCCGGCCAGTCTGTCAACCCCAGCGAAGAATGAACCCTAACCTTAGAGAAATTGTGAAGGAGGAACTCCAAAAACTTTTAAATGCAGGATTTACATATCCAATATCTGACAGTGAGTGGGTTTCTCCACTCGTAATTGTACCAAAGAAGAATGGGAAATGGCGAGTATGTGTAGACTATAGATCATTAAATAAAGCAACCCAGAAAGATCATTTCCCTTTACCTTTTATTGATCAAGTATTGGACAATTTAGCAGGTAAGAAATTCTTCTCATTCTTGGATGGGTTTAGTGGATACAACCAAATTAGAATTGCACCCCAGGATCAAGACAAAACCACATTTACCAGCCCATGGGGAACCTTTGCTTATAGAGTACTTCCATTTGGGTTGTGTAACGCTCCAGCGACATTTCAAAGAGCGGTGATAGGAATCTTTTCTGATATGTTAAACGATTCATTAGAAATATTCATGGACGACTTTACTCCTTATGGAGTGACCTTTGAAGATGCTCTGCAAAACCTTGAAAAAGTACTTAAGCGGTGCATAGAAGCACACCTTGCTTTAAGCACTGAAAAGTGCCATATGATGATGAATTAGGGTATTGTATTAGGTCATTTCATTTCATTTTTAGGAATTCAAGTCGACCCAGCTAAGATTCAGGTGATTCAGAACCTTCCTATCCCCAAAACACAAACTGAGGTGAGAAGTTTTTTAGGACATGCCGGATATTACAGAAGATTCATTAAGGATTTCTCTAAAATAGCTTCTCCTTTGTTTGTGTTATTAATGAAAAATGCTGAATTCAAGTGGACTGATGACTGTGAGAATGCATTCAATAAACTTAAGCATCAGTTGTCCACAGCTCCTATTTTGAGAGGACCTGATTGGGCATTACCCTTTCATATTTCCTCTGATGCCTCAGATACGGCAATTGGAGCTGTCCTGGGTCAGGAAGAAAACAATCTCCCCTATGCTATCTATTTCATCAGCAAAAACATGACACCAGCCGAGCTAAATTATACAGTAACTGAGAAAGAATTTTTAGCAGTTATTTATGCTATTAATAAATTTCGGCATTATATTACTGGCTATACTACCTTTGTGCATACTGACCACTCGCCCATCAAGTATTTAATGAATAAATCAATTACAAATGCTCGAGTCACCAGGTGGTTATTACTATTACAGGAATTTGATATCACAATTGTAGATAGGCCAGGAAAAGAAAATGTAGTTGCTGATTTTCTTTCTCGTTTAAAAACTGATGAAAATGTTCCAGTAGATGATTATTTTCCTGATGAGTATCTATTTGCAGTATCTGCTCACTCACCTTGGTATGCAGACATTGCCAATTATCTAGTTGCAGGAAAATTACCATCACACCTATCACACAGGGAAAGAAGGAAGATCATCCAGCAAAGTGCTAGGTACAGCTGGATAAGCGGGTGTCTGTTCCACACAGGAATAGATCAAGAAATTAGGAGATGCGTTGGGGAAGACGAGATTTATGATATATTGAAAGCTTGTCACGATGGTCCTTGTGGAGGACATTTTGCAGATAAAAGAATAGCTCACAAGGTACTTAGAATGGGTTATTACTGGCCATCACTGTTTAAAGATGCTAGAAAATATGTGAAGGCTTGTGACAGCTGTCAAAGAATGGGCCAGCCCAATCATAGGGATGAAATGCCACTCAATCCCCAGGTAACTCTCGAACCCTTTGAGAAATGGGCATTAGATTTCGTAGGTCCCATTAATCCTCCATCTAATCAAAGAGTTTACATTTTAGTATGTACAGATTACATGACTAAATGCGTAGAGGCCAAAGCACTCATTAAAGCTAATGAAGAAGCAGTACTAACATTCTTATTTGAGGAAATCTTTGTTAGATTTGGACTACCCAGAGAATTAGTCACTGATGGAGGACCTCCTTTCAATTCTCATGGTTTCAAAGATACGCTCCAAAAATATCACATCAAGCATAAGATGACCACACCATACCACCCCCAAGCAAATGGGCAGGTGGAAAGCACCAACAAGGTCATAGAAGCTATCTTAACAAAAACGATAAAGGAGAATAGAAGGGACTGGTTCCAGCGCTTGCCCGAGGCTCTTTGGGCCTACAGAACTACCTGGAGAAACACAACAGGATTTTCACCCTATGAATTGGTTTTTGGAAAGAATGCTATTTTTCCTGTAGAGTTTGAGATTAAAACCTTAAGAACTGCCTTAGCTGTTAACCTTGATTTAACTGATGCACAGACAGCCAGGTTGCAGCAGTTGCAGGAATTGGATGAGAAAAGATTGGATGTCGTCCACCAAACAACTATGATACAGCAACAAAGGAGCAGATGGCATGACAGAACCATCAAGCAAAAGCAGTTCCAGAAAGGTAACTGGGCTCTACTTTATGATTCACGTTTCGAGAATTTTCAAGGGAAGCTGAGAACAAGATGGTTAGGGCCGTACGAAGTGGATACTGTTTTCCCAAATGGAACGGTTAGACTTTTAACAATTGATGGAAGCAGAACACCACTGTTAGTGAATGGCTACCGACTTCGGTTATATCAGCGGCCGGTTTCCAAAGAGGACTTTAAAGCCACTTGCATGGCAATAAAACAGTATTCTTTTCCAGGGGAACTTGCTGTCCCTCAAAGCACTTGAATTTCTATTATTTATGTAATCTTTAGGATTAGACATTTTTTTTTTTTCTTAGAAACTAATAAATCCTGCCAAGGATTGCGATGTTACATCTCAGTATTTTGCAGGTGTTAGCATTGGGAAATAGCTGAGAACAAAAGTCTCGAAAGGAATTACTGTGTGGACTCCGAATTTCTGTTGCTGCAACACCACTTCCCGTTGCTGCAACACCACTTCTTGTTGCTGCAACACCACTTCCCGTTGCTGCAACACCACTTCCCGTTGCTGCAACACCACTTCCTGTTGCTGCAACACCACTTCCCGTTGCTGCAACACCACTTCCTGTTGCTGCAACACCATTTCTCGTTGCCGCAACACTATCCTTGTTGCTGCAACACCATTTCTGTTGCTGCAACACTAGTTCCATTACTCCAGCACATTCCCCGTTTTCACAAACATCTTTCCCCAATCCCTGTTGCCCCAATGGTAATTTTCTGTTGCTGCAACACCAGTCCCGGTGCCACGATATTGCTTCCCGGTCACGAAATATCCTTCCCAGCAAAATTCCCTCACGAGCAAATCCTGATAAAATATACCACCTCTCGTGATGATTACAGCACCTTATTATCACTTCCCATCATTATCATTACAAATCACCCATATTCCCGTGCTTTCAGATCCGCGGTAATTATTATAATTTGACAGAAGACAAGAAAAGACTTTTTGACGCAGCGATCAAAAAGGTAAAGTACGAAGGTACGCACGTTTATGAATGAGCATTAAATAATAGATAATGCGGAAAAAGGTTGATAGGTCCATCAAATGATTGCATTCCCAATCATATCATTTACACGTAGGAAGGGGGGGGGATTACCAAAGCAATTCTCATAATGACAAACCACGCCAACCACCGCCACCCTTAATTCTCCCGGTCGTATGTAAAAGCTACAGCATGTTACCATTTGTGATGTATACTCTGAGTTGAAATCGGTAGCTCGGCTCTGAATTCTGAAGATTCACCGAGACAACAGCCATGGGAGGAACCCTCATTACTCATGAACCAAGCACAACAGCAGTCCTGGAACTCTTTCCGGAAATTTACCAAATTTTCTTACAAGCTGGATGGATAGAGTATTTCAAGAGACTTCCGGACTTTGACGAGCAGCAAGTCCTGGAATTCACATGCAATTTGACAGAAGGATTCTCTGTCGTCCAAGGAATTCAAGTTCCAGTTACGGAAGAAATCATAGCTGAGGTCACCGGATTACCAGCCACTGGCACACGGTGGTTCAGCAGAAAGCACCTGATTCTGAATGCACAGCAAGACTTTCTCCGACCGGGCGAGGAAGTAGAAACCAAGGACAGAGGTGTAGCACTGCGGTCGTTACCTCAACCATGGCCAAAAGTCGCGGAATTCGTCAAGCAATATCTGACATGCGAAGGTCGTTACCAGGTAATTTACCAGCATGACTTTGTCCTGTTAAATCACTTAAGAAATGGTCAATTATTGAACATGCCATATTATTTGCTGGGTTGTCTCAAAAATATGTCACGATATGCTATGAAAGCGAAGCATCCAGTTCTCTCCCTAAAACATCATCGCTTAGCCCAATTGCTGATTAACAGAGCTCTCGCTCTAAACATCCCTCCACCCCCCATTAATCCCCATCTGGAGGAAGGAATTCCACAGCCTGAGCATGAAGGTCCTCATCAAGAAGAGGAAACTCTTCGTCAAACTGAGGATACACCTCAGCAAGACCAAGAGCTTCCTCAACAAATGGACGACATGCCTGAACAAACCCCTTTGGAAAACCCTCAGCAAACAGAGCATATTCCCGAACAACCCCAGCAAACACCCCTGCATGTTACTGAGAATGAACAAGCAGCAGCGGAATTAACCACATCTCCCAAAAGAACCAATCCTTCCGCTCCCATACTCAGTATTTCTACTGATGATTCCGACGATAATATCCCAATTACTCAGCTTAAACGAAAAATGCAGCAGGTAAAGAAAACCCCAGCAAAAAGAAGAAGAACTAGGGTTTCAACCAAAGCACCTACTACCCCGACTACTGTCCCTACCTTAAAGGCCAGCAGGAAGAGAAAAACACCTCAATTCCCTGCTTCCCTACCAAAACGAAAATCGGTAGTAGTTGAATCCCCTAATTCCTCCAGTTCACCACCCATCGCTTTAAGAACCCGCACTCCAGCCACTCCTCGAAACTCCTCTCCCTCACCCACAGAGGCTGAGATGCAGAGTGTTCATAGCTTCGTGGCATCATATCTTAAGACAGCTGATACACAAGAACCAGCTGCCAACACCCAGAGTGATAGTGACCAAGTGGCTACAACACAAGAAACAGCCACTACCCCAGGTGATACACAAGAACCACCTGTGGGGAATACTGATCAAATTGACGAAGCACAACCTCTGCCTCCACTGGAATCCACTGTCCCACAGGATCAGCCTACTATACCCGCCCTACAAGAAGAAATTGAGTTTCTGAAATCTCAGATTCAGGACTATCAGGAAGAGATAATAAGGGTCAGGGAAGCATATCAGAAAGAATTCAGCCTGCATGTTTTAGCAAGAGTAGCGTCTGCAGCAGAGAAAAGTAAAGATAACGAATATATGTGTACAAATTGTGGTGAAATATATACTCAGGCAGGATATAAGGTAGTACAAGAACCAATGAAGGAAGCCTCCGCTGCTGAAAATGAAACAAAGGAGTCTGCTGATGCAGAAATAGAAATCCCACAATTCTCTGCTGAGATAGAAAAACCTGTTGACACACAAGAACCAACAGGATCTTCAGAGGAAGTGCAGACAGAGAGACCTGTTGTTACACAAGAACCAACAGGATCTTCACAAGAAGTGCAGACAGACAGACCTGTTGTTACACAAGAACCAACAGGATCTTCACAAGAAGTGCAGACAGACAGACCTGTTGTTACACAAGAACCAACAGGATCTTCAGAAGAAGTGCAGTCAGAGAGACCTGTTGCTACACAAGAACCAACAGGATCTTCAGAGGAAGTGCAGACAGAGAGACCTGTTGCCACACAAGAACCAACAGGATCTTCAGAAGAAGTGCAGTCAGAGAGACCTGTTGCTACACAAGAACCAACAGGCCATCCAGAGAACATGCAGGACCAAGATCAAGAACTTACTGACACACAAGAACCAGTAAGTTCACCTCAAACTGCACAAAATCAAGGAATTACTAACACACAAGAACCAATAAGTTCTTCAGAGACTGCACAGGAACAAACAAAGGAGCTTGCTGATACTACACAGGAAGAAAAGAAAGAGGAGAACAAGGATTCACCCCGGCCTACCCAATCTGCTATGCAAGAAGAAGCTACACAAGAACCAGGAAATGAAGAAAGAAACACTGAAAGTGTTATGGAACAAGAAAAAGACATAGAAGAAAATGAGGAAAAAGGTACAGACTCACCCCGGCTTACCCAGAGTATTATGGAGGAAGAAGAAAAAGACACAGACTCATCACCGCCTACCCAGATTATTATGGAAGAAGAAATAATTTCAGGAGAAAATGAAGAAAAACTGGACTCACCTAGCCCTATTCAAGTTGCCAAGGAGCTAGAAGAAGAAGAAAAAGATACAGACTCATCACGGCCTACCCAGATCATTATGGAGGAAGAGCAAATAGTTTCAGAAGGGAACAAAGAAGAATTGAATTCGCCCAGCCTCAGTCAAACTGCCAAGGAGCAAAGAGAAGTCGAAGAAAAAGGGACAGATTCGCCCCGGTCCACCAAAATTACTTTGGAGCAAAATGGATTAGTCCAACAGGAGGAGGAAACTCTAGTCAAAGATGAAGAGAAAGATGCTGGATCATCCCAGCCCACTTCAATAGAGCAGATGACCCTGATTGACGCCTGTATACAAACAGAACTCCCCACTGTTAGTGATGCATGTATAGAAACAGAAAGTTTTCAGGAATTAAAAGGTAGGTGGTGGAGAGAATATCAGCAGTCTCAAGGCAAAGCATTCGAACAACAAAAGGGGACCTGGTTTGATCATGCTTATAAGAACTGGGAAGCACTGGAACAGTGTAGGGCCCAGTATAAAGAAATCAAGGAACTGAAAAACAGAATGTCCCAGATGTTTGAGTTATGTCAAAGAATGCTTGCCACAAGGAAACCCTCTTTTAACTATGCTACATTTTTTAGGGAAAGACTTGCATTCATACAGCTGAAGGCTGTCAAAGAAGGGAGGCCTCATCAAGTGGTCACAGCAGAGCAGTTTATGCAGACCTTTGCAGAGGCATCCAAAAACGATCAAAACCTGCTATGTGAATTATACCTCCATAATGAGGCCGTGTCTGAAGAAAGGAACATGAACATGATACCTGTAGTTGGTGACATTCAATTGAGAGCCTTCATCTCCTTTTTGGCTAATCAACTTACCTGGCAGAATGCCTATGTCTCAGCCCATCAGAACGAACAGAATTGTCTTCTGTGGATTCGAGCTGAACCACAGAACGCTGCCACTTTCATTTCACAACACTTAAAAATGGTAAGCGATCCTGATATGAAGGATCATGTCATGAGACTGCAAACAGAGGTCCTAACAGACTGTCAACGTTATGTAAAGATCAAAGCATCCTTGGCTGTTAAAGAAAATAAATTGTTTTGGGAAAACTGCCCTGCAGAAAGGCAGGAATATCACCTGTATAACCCATCAAATCTACAGGTAGCACTTTCAAGGGTCCCTCAGTATGTTGAATGCATGCAGCGTTATGCTGAAAATTGGATGGGTTATAAATTTAAATTCCCACTTTTATGGTTGTCTGATGATCAGTATAAGGGCCAATTTGGACTTTCTAACAGAGAAGAAGCGGCAGCATGGAAGCATATACAAACTGTTTGTGGTTTCAGAAGGAAGTTTGATGTTACTCCCTACAGCTATTGTCTTAGTAATCTGCATTGTTCGTCCCAGTTCTCCGACTCAGACTCAGAGTAGCCATTGCATGGGGACATGGAATTTCTTCAATTGGGGGGGATGTTGGGACTCAGAATTGACCTATTTTTGACCTTATCTTTTTGCCGTATTATTATCCTTTTGCAGTCCTAAGTTGAAAGATTTTATTTTATAATGACATAATGACCCCAAGGTACGAAGTAACCTCCCGCATATCTATGTTTAATTGTTTATTTCATATTCGTGAATATCTTTATACTTATCCTTGGAAACGCTGACTAAACTGTCAAGTAATTGCCTTAAGCTTGCAGGAATTATAATGTATAGTTGCTGTAACACCAAAAACGGCAACTACGCAGTTGCTGTAACACCAAAAACAGCAACTACGCAGTTGCTGCAACACCAGAAGCAGCAACTCCGTAGTTGCTACAGTCAGCAACAGCAATCACCTAAAGCAAGCTATTTTGTAACAGCCGCGAATAACAGATGGCAACTATTTAAAGAACCCTGACGTGGCATAATCAAGCGGAGGTCTAAAGCAAGAAGAACACAGTCAGCATGGCCTAAATCAGGAACAGCATGGGGAAATGGCAAAGGAATATGAAGATCCCGAGAAGACGGTCGAAGTCAGTTACCCGCTGTGTAACAGCCAGAGCTCAAGAAAGAACGTATTATCATACTGTTGTAACAACATTCTGAATTGCTTATTTTTTATAAGATGGGTTAACTGAATGGGCTGTAATACTTTATTGTAATAGATGTCTCCTCTATAAAGAGGAGACATCTACATGAAAAGGGGATTAGTCAGTGTCTATGGTCAGTTTGTAAGAAGAGATCTTGAGAACATCAGCAAGTCTGAACTTTATTGTATTCAAACCTTTTTGGCAGATGAATATAAAACTGTTTTGAGCACTTAATCCAGTCTTCGTTTTCCTGAGGAATCTTGTGAGAGGGACAGGGCCCACCTTCCTCACAAGATTCACCCATTTACTTTCTTGTCAAGTGTGTAAGTGTGCAATAGTTTCTTTCTGGTACTCTGTTTGGATTTGATAGCATTACCTCTGGTATTCTCTGTTTTGCTAGTACTCTGTTTCATTAATCATTTGAGTTTGTTTCTCACCGGTGAATGAGAGTGCAGTGTGCATTAGTAAGCTGATTACAGGGGTAGGTGCTGAACATCCCCACCTGGAGGATAGGGTCCTAATCCTCTGCGAACAGAGCATCCATCCTTTCGCTTTCCAGATTTGTAGTTTTAATTAATTGCTTTTATTTTAACAAGTACTGTAATGACATAGCGTAAGAATCACGTATACTACAGCTTTTCAATGCTTTTATATTTTAAGTACATACAGTACGCAGTAGCCTTTGGAATAAAAAGGCTTTCCCTGGTTGACAATTAATGTGGTACATGAATGTTTAATTCATAAACAATTCAACTAGCCAACAGCCAACTCTGGGACGCATCGGCAAGCGTCATCTACCGTCTGCACCTATTTTTGATTCTGCGACAACAACTTGTGCGCTGCAAGCTGAGCTGCTCTATGTTTATCTTCCGCTAGCTAAGAACTTGGATCGCATGGCTCTCCTTGGTGTGAAACTCTGCCATTATCCCATCTTGTAGCTGATACAACATTTCTCGCAGAAGGGCAGCCAAATTAAGGCCAAGTCCTTTCAACATGCTAATTGAAAATCTATTGGTCACATTCGCTGTAATTATGGCCCCTTCTGGCAATACTATCATATTGTCCACCCGTGTGCGTAGCATCTGCTCTGCTGCTGAGGATCCTGCTATGAGGTGAGTAGAAAGGGTACCCACCTGAGGAGGCTGCACCTGTAATTCCTGCAGCTGCGCCCTGAGGGCCCCCAACATAGTCTGATGCTCCTGCATAAAATCCTGAAGCACTTCATTCGTGACATCACCAACCATGTCGCTGATGTCATGGAGATCACCTTTAGTTAAGGTGATCAGGTCAATGGCCAACTTCAAGGCCTTGACCTGTTTCCTTGGTCTTGCTCTTTCTGCGATGCATGGGCGCTTTAACTGTGTGGACGCAACCCCTGGGTTTGCACTCCCTTATGCTGTTTCTGCTTCCTCCACCTCCTACCCCTGTGAGGATGTTGCTTGGCCCTCATCTTCCTGTGTAGTTGCTGCCTCTTCTATGGCCTTCTTCTGCTCTGTGGCTTTCTATGCCGCTTCTCGCACTGCCCCTACCTCAGTTGCTACTTTTTCCTTTCGCCTTTTCTCTTCCAATTGAGTGACGCGCATCTTGGCATCGTCCTTTTTCTTATGTTCTTCTGCCTCCTCTAGTTCTACCAGATCTGGGGCGTGTCATTTGAGAGGCCATCTCCAAGATAAAAAAAGTCACGTCATCAGTGGCTACAAACGGTAGCTTCGTCCACTTCTTCGTCGGATCCTTTCACGCCCTGATATAGATGTTGTGCATATCAGCTTTGAAGTCTGAAAAACTCTGCAGACTATTATACACCATAGGTGACAAGCACAGCCTCCAATTGATCCACATCCGGATGCTCACCTCCATGAGTACCAAGAAAATTTTGGTGTCGCGAATCTGTTTCACGTCCTTTGTGGCCCAAAGTGAAGTGTACTTCGCGGCCTCTAGTAACTCTCTGTCAATGTTGGGGAATTTACTATCCTTTGATAGTTCTCTCGCTACTAGCAATATGGATAAGAGCAACCATGCGTAGTGGAAGGTTTTACCCTACTCTTGGGCTTTGTGATAGTTTGTTAAAAATTTCTCGTAGAGGAATTCAGACTAGTTGAACTGGACCCCCTCCGTGCACTGCGGCTAGAGAGACCATCGGCGCTAGTACCTCATCGGCGCGACATTTCCTCATAACTTTACCGGCTAGGAGTTGGGTTTCTATACAAACCCCTTTGTCCTTGATGTTGGAGATAGTGTAGCCCCTCTTCTTCTTCTCTAGCTTATATTTTGCCTTCATGGCTTCTGCGAGAGCCAAATCGCTTCCCTTTCTGACTATAGTCACGAGGTCCTTTTCTTTATAGGGGAGCTGATAAATATAGTGAATGAGGTCTATCGTGATGGGAATAGGCTCCTCCAACCATAGATACCCATCATGCACCAAGCAGAGCAGCTGCCTGATGACGAAAATGGTGATGGGCGTAGTGGAAATGTGGTATCCATAATAAGTGCAACAACCCAGCCTTTTCCACACCATGCAGCCATTTCCGCAGCTCTAACGTTATCACCGCCCCCTCAGTATTCTGCTTCATCAAAGTCATGGTCTGCAGATGAGGGAAATTCTCACGGTTAGCGAGGTCCCAATCTTCAAACTTCATGGTTGGTACACGGCCTAGGTGCATGCCCTCAAATACAATGCCATCTGGAAGGAGCGAGGTTTGGAGTGAACTCTTCGTTTCGTCCAGATCCTTCGGCACTTTGGTTTTCCGCTTCCGCAGAGGGACATACGCAGGTAGTTTTGTTTAAGAGTGTAATGGCTGGATATCCTCTTCCATGTCTTCATCTTTTTCTTCTACGATGATCAGGGCTTGCAAGTATTCTTCTTCCTCATCCGTTTCTATTGTGACTTCTTTCCCTTTCTCTACCATGGTTAGTTTGTTGTGCTGCAGATTCCTCAAGGACACACGTACTGGACCCATTGCCTATTTGTCCTTCTTGGACCTCGATGTTCTCAGTGATTTGGGGATTTCTATCACCACCTCGGTGCCTTTTGGAACATCCTCCACCATTTGGGTACACGCAGCCTCACCGGCGGGTACCTCTTCAATTCCCAACCCATCCTTAGTGGTCGTCATCATCTCTAGGTTGTATGCTATCTCTCACGAACTTAGGGGCTCAATTATCACTCGGTTCTCAATGCTTTGTGCTCTGCTCAAGTGCTCAATTCTCAAATGACCAAGTGTTGTTTGCTGGCCAGCCCTTTGAGTTTTATAGCACCTTTTGAATTCGAATTCAACCGTTCCCCCCAATTTCGGGCCATTAATGCTTTCTTGGTGGTAGATTTTCCCAAATATTGCCCATAACTCACGTCTTAAATGCCCGCTGCCCACTCCATTTGGCCTCAAATCAAACATCCCATCATGAATAGTGACACCAACAGTCACTTCCCAGCCAACCCGCGTGGCAACACAGCCCTCCATGCACGGTCACGAACCCTGTGACATTATGATTCTGCGTGCATTTCCAATATCGTGCAGCTCCCAAGCAAAATATTTTATAGTCCCGCGCTCCCTTTCAACTGCCTGCAGTGCTAAGACTGTTCTCCCTATGGCTAGTCAGGTGGTCGTACCACCTGTGCGGGACTCCATCCCATCCTTCACCATGGTTCATGAAGAATCCTCATCGTTCGTTGTGGTGATTGGCACCGCGCACTTTACTACTTGCAACATGCTACCCTGGTCACTTCGTTTGGCGACATGTGGTCCAAGCCATGGTAGCAGACTAACCAGTTCACAATGATAGTCCTCCAACTTGTTAGTATGATCGTACGCATCTTACCTTACCATTCCTGGGTTTTCAATGAGAAATGCTTCCTTTATTTCATCTTCCATCAAAAAACTTTTCTCCCTTATCCATACACAGTTTTTTCGAGTTCGCGAAGTATAAAGTTTCCCCGTTAGATTTCTTCCTCAAGTCTTATATGTTCTATTTCTCATAGCTGAGTGATTTCTTCGTTTCGATCTACGCGAAACATCGTATCTATAGTTGCTATTACGCGCGGATTCGGCTTCGCATGTGCCATAGGGATTATAGCACCTACTTCAAACTTTTGCTTCGGAAGTGCTTGTGCAGTCAGAGTTTTGCATATGGTCCTATAAGCCGACACAACAGTTGGTACGTGCAGGTCCCAGTCGGTGCATTTCACATGATGGACCCTGTTCAACACTTTGCACACCTTTTCAAAGACTTCCCCGTGTATGATTTTCGGCGTGCTATGTCTTATCATACTTCGTCATTTGCGCACTTGCCTTGCTTTCTTCTGCTTGTTGTTCCTGCTTCCTATCATGATAGCGGTGTGCATTCGTGTGGGCTGCATACCATATGCCTGTAGCCATCTAGAAAGGTGGGCACAGGCTGTTTCATCCATCATGCCTGGATTCCATCCACATCTGAGGCTTCCCAAATCATAAGTGCATCATCTTTCTACATTCGCACTAGTCCTCAAAGCTTCTCTGATGCGTATCCCACCACCTTGCGGGCATAGCGCGCAGTGCCCATTTCAGAGCATCAAACCACTACTATTATGGCACTCTGCTTTCAAATTTGTTTAGGAATTCATCCACCACTGTCAACCCGTCATACATAGGCAAGTCCCTTACCTATGTTGTCATGCAACACAGTGATCTTACCATCGTGTTGCAATTGAGCATGGTTACCTCGTGTCACCAGTTTTGCCATCGTTCTATTTCCTCATCTGAATCTGATGTGCAGGAGCTTTTATGCTCCCACGAAATCCGACCATCCGTTGTAGGATTAACCCAACCCTGTTCCCAAATGGTTATCTTGTAGATACAATCTAGCTCTTCATCGCTCTCGTTGCCCTGCACTGGCTCTATGTAGCGCGCTCCTTCCGCAAGGTCTAAAGGTACCACTACGCGCAGTGCCTTTTTCTCAAAAATCATTTTTGCACTTATTCAGGTTTATCACTCTGGTCATATCAGTGGCCCAATATATTCCTAGTAGTGTGGCATAGGGATTGCTGTCATCGACAATCTCTATCACTTCGAAATCTGCAAGCATGCTCACACCTTCAATGTCTACCGTTATCCCCTCCAATCTTCCCATCGGTAGGATCTTTTGTTGGTTCGCCATTCATAATGAATAGGGGACCATTACAATGTGGGCCTACCCATGTGCTCCCATGTCTGCTTTGGTAGAACATTCACGTCCGATCCTAGATCCAGAATTACTTGATCCATTTCATACTCTCAATTTGTGCAGCCAATCTCATTTCCCTTCCTATTCACAATGTATGCTTTTTGAGCTTCCAAACTATGCATGGTTCTCTCGACCCAACGCACCTAGTGATAATCTCTTGCAGTCCCTTCACAACTTTTTTGTCACACAACAGCTTCATACAAGTCTCCAGAAAGGTAGTGAGCATTGAAAGATCCATCTCCGGTCCTATTTGATCCTTACTACCTAAAGTGGAGGCCTTCATGAAGCTCTTCTTAGCTTCCATGAATGTCTCCTTCACGCGCTCCAAATCAAATTCAGGTTCCTTTGTAGGAGCCTTGCAAACCCACACACTTTCTTCAGGCTACTTACCTTTGTCATCTCCTATCATGATAGCGCTTTGGAGCACGATGTTTACTTTCGAGTCCTCTTCACGCGAATCAGACCTCATCATTTGCAAATTCTGAGTCGAGGGAGACTGGAGTATCCCTTATCGTGCAACCTCACTATCAATGTAGGGTAGTCCTCTGTCTCATGATCAAACTGAGTACAATATAAACATGATTCTCTCGTCGAATTTGTACAATCATGGGCATAATTCCCTGGCCCTCCGCAATTATAACAAATCAGTTGTCCACGACCCCTTCCTGGTCCCATTCCACCTCGACCTCGTCCACATCCCTGAAATCCAGCGCACACCATCCCTGCATTTGGATTGAGGGCTTGCATTTCGGTATGCACTCTGTGGCAGGAGTCCGATCCATCATCAGCTCGTAACTTTTGTAGGTGCGCTCATCATGGCCTACCGACCTGCAGAAATTACAGAACAATTGTTGGGACATCTGTGTATACTTCTGTAATAAGTGACAGTTATCTGTAGCATGTTTTCCTCCTATCTTACAAATCACACACCATAATGTAGGCATCGCGCTTGACCCTGCTTATGCCTCTGGTCTTAATGGCATCGTCCCTCCTGCTACTAGGTAATTCACTAAGACTGGACAATGGTCCTTGTCATGCCCCTGGCCTTTGCATTTTATGCACCATGCCTCCTCGTGTGCTTCTGAGTGAGTTGTCCTGTCCTATTTCAAACGCTGCATTTCCAAACAAAAATTTTGTAGTTGCACATGGATTTTTTGGACTCTCAAGCCAGGAACTTGTATGGGGTCTCATGTAGTCTCATTGCAATCTACAAAGCTTCGACCTCGATGGATAATTTCTATTGTGATAGCGCCGTCCTTAAATCTAGCGTTAGTGACGCTACAAACCATGCGTGGTGTTGTCCATCCGTCAAGGTCATGTTGGCTTCATGAATCATACTCTTCAGTCTCTGATCCAGATCCCATGGGGTCTCACCTAGAAGCATCGTAATTTCCTTAAACCTAATAATCGATTGTGCCTCCTATTTTGGCCTACTAAATTCCCTGTTTAGTGCAGCCTGGATATCTACGATCCCTGCATTTGGATGGTCATTAGAATGCTTAATGTACCATATTAGTGCACGATCCTGCAACGCGCTTACCAATGTTGCCTTCTTTATATTGTCATCTATGACTCCTTGTGCTTCCCATACAACTTTTACCACGAACCAAAATTGGTTTGGATCTTCATTCCCTACTCCTCTGTATACTGGAAATTTTATCGCGCTCGCCATATTAAACTATGGTGGTGGCGGAGGTGGTGTGGGCGGAGATGGAGTTGAAGATGGTGAGACTAGTGGTGGTGTAGGTGGAGGTGGTATGCGTAGAATTTACTGCCTTATCAACTGATCACACTTCCATGTGAAACTTTCGCGAACTCTTCCTCACTTTATCGCTGAGGTGAAATCAAGGGGCTAGTTTCTATTTTTGTGCTACCTTTTTTCCTATAGAACCTCCCACTTCATGTAGCCCCAAACATCAATTTATCTACATAACCTTCTTTTCACACAATAGCATTTTAATCCAAATGTTCAAAGATTTAATGTACTTACCTTGCGATCCATTGAGGAAGCGTTGTTCTGCCTCGCTGTAGCTGACTTTCGTGTCTACCACGAACTCAGTGATAAACCCTCCTATAATTTGATCGAGCCAATGGTCCACAGCGTGCACGATCTTGTCTTACAATGCTTCTAGTCTGCGCACTAATTTTGGAGTCCACACAATCGGTTTGTCGAGCCTACACCTTCCCTGACTATCTGCTAGCCTTGCGATCCACTCATATAACTCAGAGGGGAGGGATGCAAAGAAAATTTCGTGGATTTTTGTATATAAGTAGCACTCTAACCACTATCCCTTTGATACTCATGGATTCATGTTTTCTTATGCCGCGAACTCGTGAATCTTTCTGTCTAACCACCCTTCAACTTCTTTCTTCATCGGGTTCCAGTGACACGACATCAGACATCCCTTATGCAGATCCTAGTCCCGGCAACGGAACCATTTTTTGGCTTGTTTGGGCCTGACCTAGATTTGGAGGTGATTTAGCCAAACAAATCCCAGTACTACTGGCCCTTTCAACAACAGTTCGCAGAGAGCGGACTGAGGTCTCACCTAAAGTAGTATGGGAGGGTGCTAGAACCAGCTTTCTGCACCCTGGGGATGTTTGATGGGTTCAAGTGGTCTGCGGTTCGACCCTGTGTGCATACCGCTACACGCACTTTCCTGTACCTCGTAGCCTATGATGTTGTCTTCGCGCAACCCTACTCGGGGGCCGAACAGTGTTATTACCCAAGTCCTTACTAGTAATCCTATCTTAGTTGATTAACTTAGCTTATTGTATGCTTTCAGTTATCCTTAACAATATTCACAATTCATACAAGTGTGCGTAGTAAATAAACAGTATGATTTCAATTCATATTCAGCATATAATAACCCAATTCAGATACACGTAATTCAGATAAAACTTCTCTTTATTATTCTCTTCCTTCAGTTACAGACTCTATTCCACCCTACGCACTTAGGTGTAGGGGTCCACGCACTCAGTTGCAAACTTTACTACGCCTCTGCGCACTCAACTGTAGAGCCTCTTCATACTACTACGACCCAAGATACACTTAGACACTTTCTCTGTACTTCTATCTCATACTTTTCTCTAACTTACTACCCTCTTTTTACACTTAGAGCTTCGCTATATTTATATAATACCATGGTCCACGGACCATGGGTAGGCCAACATTACATTCAAAGCTTAGGGTGGACAACCCTATGACTCTAACATACATTTCGTGCTTGCAATTCGCGGAGCTTTACAGCAATATTAACTCAAAACTTGGGCTTTGAGCCCCAAAACATGTTGTGGGGGGATTCCATGCCCAATGGGCTTCTATGCAACAAGAGGGGAAAGAACACAAGGAGGAGTCGCCTATGGTGTCTCTAGAGGCCACTGAGAGAAAGGCAGCAACTTCCCTCACTACTCTTAGCACCCCAATCAAGCAAAAAGGAAAAAGGCAAAGGCAGACCCCACTATATTTCAGAACAAGAAAGAGCACAAGAATAAAACAGGGGAAGCCACAAACATCAACAAAAATTCCTATTGAGATTGAAGATTCCCCTACACAAAAAGACAAAATGCCTTCCCCTAAGTCCCCTATCACCTATGTAAGGAGGCCTACTACTAGATCAACTTCCTCAAAGGGTAAGGCAATCCTACAGGATCCACAGCAAAATCTACAGGAAGAAAAAACAATCCTATAGGATACTCTGCTGAATCTACAGGAGGCACAAAAATTGGAAAGAAAGGTAGGGGAGCAGCAAGAAGCTAAAGAGGAAGACCTAGAGTCAAAGGAACCTAGCCCCCAACCTAACTTGGGCTCTTATTACCGGTTTATTGAAGAAGGCAGGGTAATACCTCAAAAATTTTCCATCCCACTGTTCTTCGAGCTTGAGAAGGAGAGGGTCAGAACCCACCGATGGATGCATATCGCCAGATCAAAGGGGTTGGAAGACATTGGGCACATGGAAGAGAATCTCAAAGAAATGGGTAGAGAGCTATGTGGCTTAAGGGACAAAGAAGCTATAATGAGAAATCAACTTGAGACAGAAAATGCATGGCTGAGGGGACTGTTGCAGGAAAGAGAGAACCAACTAGAATGTATGGCCAACCTCTCCTTGGAGGCAATCCAATGTAGGATGCCAACTAAATCCTATGCTCTTTACCTCAAATAAAAATGGTTGCAGTATCAGATTACGACACTAGCATAGAGGGGAACCATGCCATTTTAGGACTACAGGCAATTTATTAATCTTTGTGACCAAAGTACACTAGAAGATAGGGCCAAAATGGTTGAGTTTTATTTGCACAGCATGGCCCTCACAGACATGAATGTGTGGGACCCTAATGCCAAGTTAGGAGATCTACAATTAATGGCTTTGGGCTACAGAGATGAAAAGGATATTGGCCAGAGAGAAAACTAAACCTCTTTTGATCAGAGCTGAACAATCAAATCCCATGGCCCTCATCAGTACCCATAATTTGATTGCAAATGATCCTCAGCTGGCACCTAGATATATTGTTGCCAAAGAGTAGCCAATTTCACATTTTGAGGACATGTTTAGGCTGCTAGGAGATGATAGGATACATGCTTGCCTAATAAGATGGAATGAACTACCACAGAGCTTAAAGATAATAGAATATCACTCTCCACAAAGGTTGAGAGAGGAACTCAACAAGACACCTATGTATAAGCAAGCTATGCAAAGGTTTAAGGTCACTTGTATATGCCTAAAACTTAGTCCACCACTACTCTTAGGGATGATAGAAGGGAGAAAAGAACAAGAAGAAAAGAGGCAGTGGGAAGAAGTAGAAAAGAAAGCAGGCTTCTATGAACAAGAAGAGGAGACCACAGTAGAAGCATGGGTTGTCAGAGAGGCTACCAGAGCCATGAAGGATATGGATATTAAATAAGTTGCTCAGAGGATGAGCAACACTTTCAGTAGGGAGGTTATGATTAGCCTCATCATTGGGTAGTTATATGGGCCTTAATTCACATCCTAGCTTAGTCAAACCAACTATTCTTATAACTTATTGCATACTTTTGATTATATTTTGTTTATGAGATGAGTTAGAGTTGGATATTTTTCTTTGTGGTATAATGTGCATTTAATGTAGGATTAAGGATAAAAGAAAGGAATTTTGGCAAAGACCAAGGTCAAAACTCGAATGGGACAAGGGAGAGGGATTATAGGAGGTAAATCCTCCTCATTTACTACCCCTCCATTCGAATATTTCTTGATCAGCTCGGAGTGCAAACAGCCAAATCATGAGGACTAGAAGGAAGTCAAGCAAGTGAAAGACAAAGCACCAATTTATCTCGAGTTTGGGAGCCAAGCCTCCCTAAATTTAAGGAATTCGTTGGAGACTTTAGATGTATAAGTAGAGAGACCTAGGACCTCAGTAGGATTTGGACTTTTGATTGTAAAACTCTACTCTATTTTCAAGCTGCAAGACTTGTGACAGTTTTTGATGTAATCCATTGTTTTTGTAATAAGAATGAGTTTTGTTTTGAGCCAACACTGAGTAAACTGAGAGGGCTGAAGCTCTTGGGTTAGGGCCCAACCCTAGTAGCCAAAGCTCCTCTTTATTGTACATGTATGCTAGTATTGATTCATAGCTTAATTGCTCATTTGCTTAGTAGATGCATTTCCATTACACCAGTATAGATTAGATTGGTTGTATGATAGTTTGCTTCCATTTGTGCCTTCTTTCGAGTAGCATATTAGCAAGGAGAAAAAGGATCACCACAAGGTTGTCATCAGGTGTCTCAGCTCACTTCCTCCCTCTGGGACCATGACTTGAAGAAGGGACCCTACAACAGCCCCAAAAACACAGATTTCTAATTCTTGTATGAGCTTTGGAGTTTGTTGTCTTTGATTCAGTATTTGGTTCATGTTGCAAGGCATATTTCATTGTCATATTTTTCCATCTCCACTTCTGCAATAAGATCTCACTCATGCTTTCATTCCCTTCAACAACTTTCTTCATGCATAATATAGGCAATTGATTAATGCTTTTCTAGTTTATGAAAATATATCTTGTTGCATAGTTCTTGGAAGACACACATGTTTTAAGCAGAGAAGGTACTTCCGGAGGAGACCCAGACTTCATCACTAGTAGCCACTAGTTTTTCATCATTTTTCATTGAAATTCCCCTAGATACATTGAGCAAATCTAGCCATCTCTTATCTTGGATATTGACTCCTGAGTGCTCCTAAACCTTCTAACACCCCATTCCACTCATCACACACCTTTCCTAACACCTCAAACACCTCACAATTAGCTCTCGGTTGTATCATGTAGGTTTCCTATAATTCCTACAGGATCATTCTGTAGGTTTCTAGTACATCCTGTAGGTTTTCCTGAAACGACTTGTTTTGAGGCTGAATTGATGGGAAACCTCTAGGAAGCCACAAAAATCCTCCTAGGACCCCTCCACACCATCCAACCACTTCATATACCCTCCATCCATCCTCAAACACCTTCCATCCACCTGTCACATCCACAAGAACAATTATTTTGCATACTTGATTTTGCCTAACCAAAAAAGTGAAAACAGATTTAGTTTAGTTTTTTTCTTGCACATTAGTATGGTTTGATGCTTTTTACTTTTGCAACTTAGATAGTAGCATTTTTTTAGTGTTGATTTAGAAATTCTGCTTAGCATAGATGTTTAAATGGTTAATTAGGGTACAGTGTGATTTAGCATTACATGTTGTTTTTTCATTACTGCAGTAGAGTAGCTCTCTTAAAGTAGATTTGCCCTTCTTCCATCAAAGGATCAAGCTTCTTCTGACTCCATAGAAGGCTGACTTGGGAGCCCAGTGGTCTCTCACCAGCTGAACAGTGACAACAGGCAGGACCATCACTTTTACTTGTGCATACAGCACTGTCACCTCTAAGTTTGTATGAACCCCAGGTTGATAAGTAAAGCTGATAGCCCAGGAGTTGCAACATCCTTGCTGCAATACTAGCGCTCATCAATTTATCTAATGTACAACAACCACTAACCCTCCTTTGCTTCCTTATATGGTTGGTTTGTGCCTCCCTGATTTCAACCAGCTCACTAATGAACCTCTTTTCCATCATCCAAATTGGCCTCCTATGCCTACCAAGCTTCCTTCCGACATTCCCAAGTTCGAAGGTAATCCTGGAGAAGACCCCACAAATCATGTTTTCTCTTTTCATATGTGGTGTTAATCTAATTCCATTACCAAAGACTCAATTTGTTTTTGCCTTTTCCAGCGCACCGTAATTGGAGTTGCTGCCAAATTGTATGCGAACCTACCGCATGCCTCCCATTCCACCTTTGTCACTCTCACCAAATATTTTCTTTCATATTTCTAGCTACCTCTCTGATGTGACACAAGTACCAAAATTTTGACCTCTTTTCGTCAAAATTCTGCCACCCACCTGACCATGTTCAAGAATGACACAGAAGGAGGAGCAAGTGTAGAGCCCCTAAGTTTGAAGACCATGTATATATGGATTGGTTTCTAAGAATGCTTTTGGCCCCTATAGGTAAATATATCGCCTCTCACTTCCATCAGACTAAGGAAGAAGATCTCTATATAGCCTTAAAATATGGTTTGATATATGCTCAATCAAGTTATGTTTACATTGTATTCCCTGATCTTCCTCAACCTGGTGGTGCTAGTGCACTCGGGGTATCTCATGATGTTGAAGGTATCATTGGATCCCTTTCCCACCCTCAACCATCACCATATTATCAACCTTCTATGAGTTATGGTCAACCCCAGAGGGGTACCAATTCCACTTACATCTATCCCCTCCCGATCCTTCGCATCTCAACTCTTACCAAGGTATAAGAACATCATGTGGATACCCTCATATGCATCAGTTGATGATAGGTCCATCTGTTTCTCAACATGGTTATCAAAATGTTTCATAAAATCCTTACTATCCTTATGTAGCACATAACACTCCATCCCCACTGGCACCAACACCTCAACCTACCATGCCTCCTCTGCCTCTGCCACCCTAGCAATTGCCTCCTCAAGGTCAAGTGTATGCCCAATAGAGTACTACCGATCCCCCCAACCCTAAGAGAAGGAATAAGGGGAAGGGTAACTAGAACCAACAACCTCAAGGTAACTAAGGTAATAAATTTCCATAACCTAATGGCCCTAAGGGTTACCATTCTAATCATGCAACCCAGCAACAGGGAGGAAAACCCAAGAAAAACAAGGATCTTAGAACCAATAAACCTTGTGCCTATTACATATTTTTTGGCCATTATACTCATGAATGTCCCCTTTTACCTTAGATTCTCCAAGCATGGGAAGATCAAGCAAATGCTTCTTGAGGACCTCATCCCATTGCTCCACCTCCTCCCCCTCCTGCTTCATCACAACTAGTTGTGCCTACAAATCCTTTTCCTCATCAAGGATATGCGGCTACCCAACCCACACAGAGTAATATAAACCCCCAACTTTCACAATTTGTCCAAAACAATTACCATATTCTCATGATGAATTCTGAAGTGGTCAACACGGAACAATCCAACCTCCAAACTCAGTCATTCCAATATGACAAGCCTCCTGCAAATTCAGTGACTGATTCTCAACCCAAAGTTTCCACTAAGCCTTTTTCATCACCAAATGGAACCTTACAAATCCATCTACCTAAAGTCGAGGTTCCCCCCAAGATCCCCAAAGGTCCATTACGTTGAAATTCATCTTCATATAAAGTTACCCATACTTATAACAAGTAGATGACTTGGTGCAATCTCTTGCTTCCATGTCAATGTTCGAAGTCCTCTAGACGTGGCATCCTAATGGAAAGCTCTACTGTCTGATTTGGGTGCTATGGATCCTGTCTGATTTGTCTGATTTATAAAATGCAACATCCCCCCTTCCTTCATTTGTTTCCTTTCAAATACCAGTCTCCATAAAAAATGCTACTATCCAGTGGTGTATAATAGACGAAGGCACCTCCACCTGTGTGATGGTCACTAGTGTTTGGAAGCAACTAGGTTCCTAGTACATGTCCCCATCCACTATCAATAGTCGAACTTGGGATGGTCACCCATCATAGCCCCTTGGTTTATATCGTGACTGCCCCATCACTATTGCTGGAAATATAGTCTTGATTGATATTGAATTCATTGATTCCCCATTAGCCTATAACCTCTTGTTGGTTTGTAGTTACACCTATGCCATGTTCGTTGTCACACCCATTGTCTTTCGCAAGATGTGTTTTCCTCACAATGGAAACATCGTCACTATCTATCAGTTGAATTACTATGACCCTTAGTCTCAAACCTCTCCATAGACCACTATCTCATCGATGACTAGAAATAAGACTATCCTTTCCTTAACCGATGTTTCTTGTTGAGTCTACAAATATTCGATGCTACTTGGGGCCTATTATGGACCATTTCCTACTTTTTGTGAGCTTATATATTCAAGTGTTTGCATGCTCCAAGCATCACGACCACTAGCAAGTGATCTTGTATTTCTTCACAATCCACAACCTCCTACTCCTAACTCAACTCAGACTTCAGGTACAATTCCTCCAGGCCATTTTTCTTTCGTTGGTATCTCTCCTGGTCCTTTTTAAACAAGAACTATTCCCCAGGTCCTAACCATCCTAGAGTTTTTCCTTGAGATCATTACCCTTCTAGTCATATACCTTTATTATTCCCACCACCAGGAATATTTTCTACCCCTGTTATGGCTACGTTGAGTCTTCCAAACATCACTTTGGTGATCCATGTATGATACATTGATCCTCCTACAAACAATCCTAACCAGCTCAAACCTTACACAACTTGGAATCTAGTTCAACTTGTTATTCCTTCCCTTTCCTTTGCTTCAGTTCCAAAACAACCTCAATAGGAAGCCATTCCTCTTGCAAAAGAATCTAGTGAGGGGGGAAAGCCCAGAAAAAGGGAATCAAAGACAAGGCACCCCAGCTAACTCCCACTCCTCCTAAATCACCAAAGCCTACTCCTCCATGCACTTTGTGTGATGTCATTAGGCATGCCACCAATAATTTTCCCGAACTTCCTCATATTAAGAATGTGGTCTCTATTACTTTACCTTACTCTAATATTCCTGAGGTCCATGTTACCTTACCTGAGTCCACCAAGAAAAAAAATCATTACACATGAATCACCCTTGTGCTTTGTGTGATAACTATGGCCATTATTGAGATCACTATCCCTGTCTTCAAGATTTTCATGATACACTTCAAGTGCTTCCTGAGTTATATGCCGCTCATAGTGATTTCACTTCTCCTCTACCTGCGGGTTCTAGCCCCACTGCTTTGCCACAATAGGAGTTTTCTCAACCCACCATTGTGATTCCCCTCCTAATGTCAAGATGATGGTTAGTTCCACCCCCATTCTCTACCTATCATTATCCATAGGATTGATATATTGGGACTCTCTTGGAGGTTCCTATTGTGATTTTGGCAAACCCTCTTTGGTTAACACTTCAATCTCAACATCGATAGATGTCACATCTACTAGTCATTTGTCCATCCCTCTCAATGATATGTATGTGAACCTTGTCTCCCATGAAAATGCCTCAAGTATTTCCTCTTCATCATTTGATCCTTCTTCCTCTCGTCCTCCCATATTTTATTCCAATTAGGACATTATGGAAGCCATGACCACCCGTAATTATCCTTTGGATGATATGCACCATCATGCGTACTTCCTTCTTTAGTAAACCCATGATCATTTTTTTGTGGCATCAAAAGACTTCATCCATGGTGAGGTCAACTGGTTCAAAAATCCCATTCCTAAACCAGATGCTTTGTAAGAAGGAGATATGGCTAACATCTCCCCTACCATAAAGATTAACATTTCGAATAAACCGGGGGTTGAATAAAATATCACCTTGGGGTATAATGCACCTTGGAAGAAATTGAATCTTACACTAATTTATTCAGCTAATTTTGTGATGTTTTCGCCTGGTGTTATTTTGAGATGCCCAAACTTGATCCCTCCATTGTTGAACACCACATTGACACTTGGCCCGATGCCATTCATGTCCACTACAAACAAAGACCTATCCATCCTTCCAAATAAGATGATATTAAATATGAAATCGATAAGCTCAAGCAAGATGGGTTGATTTATCCCATTGAATACACCACATGGGTGTCCAATCATGTTCTTATTCTACAGAAACAAGGCAAAATTTGTGTCTACATGAAATTTCACGATTTGAATAAAGCTTGTCCCAAAGACAAATTTCTCACACCTACCATAGACAAAATAATTAATGAGTGTGCAGGGCATGAGGTCCTTTCCTTTATGGATGGATTCTCCAGATACAGCCAAATATGTACTCGTTATGTTGATCAACTTAAAATTTCCTTCACTATTTTTTGGGGAAATTTTGTCTATCAGCCATGCCTTTTGGTTTGAAGAATGTTGGGGCCACTTTTCAACGTGACATGTCCTATTGTTTCCATGACCTGGCTCATATTATCCTTTCATATATAGACGATCTCATTGCTTGTTCCAAACTTTGGTCACAACACCTTGCTACTTTATGTATTGTTTTCCTCCAATGTCGCAAGTACAACATTGACCTCAATCCACTTAATTGTGACTTTTGTGTTCTTGACGGACACCTTTTGGGCTTCATTGTGTCCAAATATGGTATTACCCTTGATCCCGTCAAAGTTCAAGACATTCTCAAACTTCCTCCACCTCGCAACCTTCACCAGTTACAAAGCCTCCAAGGCAAAGCCAACTTCCTTTGTCAGTTTATTCCTGACTATGCCACTACTACTCATGGATTCCTCAGACTCCTTCGCTCCAAAATTCCTTTTTTTTTGGGATGACCAAGCTCAGCAATCCTTTCATGCCCTCAAAAGTGCCCTCAATTTCGCTCCCTTGATTAGCCCACCTAACATTGAGAGGGACTTCATATTGTCGGGGTCCTAATATAGGAAGATACAACTGGGAATCAACACATCATTTATCATGTGAGTAAAAACATTAATATAATCACTCTCTCCTATTCACATGAGGAAAAGTTAGCCCTGGATGTTGTGTTCTCCGTTCAAAATCTTTGTCATTATATCTTCATGCATAATGTCAAAGTTGTGACTAATTCCAACCCAATGGAATTCCTATTGAGTTGACAGATCATCAATGGGAAGAATGCCCGCTTGATAGTTATCCTGCAAGAATTCCTTCTAGAATTTGTCACACCCAAGAGTAAGAAAGGATTAGCTGTTGTTGAGTTCATTTCTGATTTTCCTACTAGTGCGTCAGATTTTTCGGTAAATGATGACCTTCTAGATGAACATTTGTTCACTATAACCTCAAATGATCCTTGGTATGGTGACATCCTCACCTATTTGTAAAATAAAAAATTTACCCTCCATCTCAATCGTGATGATAAACAATGTATTATACATCAAGCCCCTCGCTATTGTTACCGGGAAAAGTGTCTATTTAGAACTGCTCTATCCCACTAAGGTGTGACAGCTGCCCTAGAAACAAACGGAGAAAAACTACTTTTCTATTTCCTTTATGAATTAAAGATAGAGGGGGATAGAAAGAACCGACCTGTGTCTTGTGCTAATCCTTTGATCCAATCCCTCTCTTCTTTGACAGCTTCTAGCTACTTGCTCCCTTACTTGCCCAGCTTCACCAAGTACCTGTAAGATCACAGAAGAAGAAAACTATACAAAGACATGGATCTATATTCATAAACAGCTTAGGATAATATTTAAGCTAACCATACAAATGTAACAAGCATCAATGATACAAAATCATGGAGGAAAATATCAAATAGTTTTTATTGATATACAAGAAGATCCAGGAGGAGTTACAACCGATGATTCCTGACCCAGCATCAACCTCCCAACAAAGAAGCCCCTCTTCACCTCCAACAAAGCATAAATCACCCAATACTCTGATATCTATCTCAAAACCAACAGTAATTCCTTAAAATGTGCAAAATTCCAGCCTCTGGATCTCTGGGATGAGGGATCCATATATAGATGTATGCAAGGAGGATGAGTCAGCTTGTGATTTGATTAGTGTCTTCTCTCTGTCAGTTCTTGCTTCCACTTGGAGACTGAAAGCCTCTTACTCATCCTTGGTCGAATTCAGTGAGGCAAGTGTCACAAGAGAAGATTCTGGAAGCTTCCATTGTCTTTCCACCTCGCGGAATGACACTGCCATTTGTCATTTCTCGCCCAATGCACCCTCACAGTGCATTTAGGTGTGTTGCAATGCACCTAGCTAGTTTGTTTAGGTGCTATTCAACGCACCTAGCCAGTGTAGCAGCTGAAATGATCCTGTTTTGACTTATTCTGAGCAGTTTCTGGTGGAGAACTTCTGGGAGAAGCTGTAATTTGTTGACCTTGTTCCTTTAGGGGTTAGAACAACACTTTTAGGGACTTAGGAGCCCTTGGTTTATGGACATTTCATGCTTGGAGCTGCAAGGCACAAAAATGTCTATAACAGTTGCCCCCTAAAGTATGAGGCCGTTAATCGGGTGAAATGCTTTATTGTGAGGATCCGAAGTTCTTTCAATGCTGGGAGGAGACCTGTAATAAGATACAATACAATACATTATCTTCATACTGTTTTCATGATCTAGCTGAGGCGGGCATTCCCATGCTCAGCTTTATAAATTCATTTTCATGTACATAGGACAGACAATCGTCTGATTGTAGACTGATGATTCTGATAGAGCCATCATCCTTTTGGTAGGATGTTTATCTGTGCTGCAATGTTGTACATTTAATGTCTTTATTTTCCTGAATATATATCGCAGCCCGGATGGATGAAACTAGATCTGGGGTCTTCAATCTCGTCCGATCTTCACTCGATGTACAAGTCGATCCATGTGAGAAATGTTTTGAAGTCGAACATGGAAAGACATCGCTTGATTACCAGTCAATCATGTAAACTGTTAACAAGCGCGAGAGGAATCACCGATAATGATAATGACCCTCAAGGTACTACAATACAATTCATGTGGTGTGAATAAAGGACTTGGCGTCGAACACCACGCAAAATCTTTTGGTCGAAGGCCATTGATGTAAACCTATCGCCAGAAGTGAGAAACTTGCCATTAAGGCATGCAAGCTTCAAAGTACTGAATGGGGTGTTCCTAGACCAACTTCTTGGATAATGAGCTGATGTCGACAAGAAGTGATCTGTCACAGGAGCGCCTTAAATAATCCCACATCAATGACATGGAACGGAGTAAATGATTTTGATGGAGGTGAAAACGATCTGATGATATACGGTTCAGGGTGGCGGTCATGAAAAATGGAGTATAACGTATGGTAGTGGGTGGCACACAGGTGACTTCTCTGGATGACTTCTCTTGAACATGTCGGCGACACTGATGTGATGGATTGGTAGCATTAACCCCAAATGTGGATGGTATGGTGTGACCATGGCGATGTGACCGGTGAATGAAACAACCCAACCCAACTCGGACACGGAGTGGAAGTGTCATGTTCAAGAGCGACTTGCTACCAATAAAGATTCTTTGAGTTTTCTTCCCAATTTTTCCCTAGTCATTGCTGACCAGTACCTCTTTATTTTTGTCAAGCTTGAGGAGGATAACATATGCTTGTTCTATAATTTTCCCTTCGGGCAAACCCATCGCTATGTTTTAACGAGCCTAGCGACAGTGAAACTCGTTCTCGTCTAAAGACAAGTTTGTCACTATTAAGCTTTTTAACGAGTTTAACGACAAAGATAACTCGGTCCTTTTCATTTTTAGAGAGTCTGAAAAGGTATGTAAAGGTAACTCCAAAATTCCTTTTTCATCATCTAATCCCTTAAGTCCGAAAAAGTATAAAACAATACAGAAGGGATGAATTTTCGATAGTTTTAACGAGCCGAACAAATCAAGCGCTTGATCTTTTTGTGCAATAATCCCTCAGGTCCAAAAAGATTAAAATCTAGAGGAGGGATAGCACTTCCTGTCCCTTTAATGAGCTGGAAGGCCAAGGACTCGGCAATCTTTTCATATTTTACGAGTCAGTTGAAAAGAGCTTAAAGAAGACTCGTCTTTTGAGGAACGAGTGATAAGACGGGTCGCAGCTGATTCCAGGTAAGGCTTGGAATTTTCCAATCACGGCAGTGTCACAAGGATGGCTAGTGAAATCACTCTTCGCAGCTGTTCCTCAAAATGGGTAAACAATCAAATGGAGGTGAATGATCGGCCAATGTAAACGTGGAGGTGACGGTGCAAACATGACCAAGGCTTTAATGGCTGAAGTACTACATTCATGGTGGTTATTTACCGGGGAATAGTTCATTTTTTAACGAGCTTACACACGGGTGGAAACATTTGCTCGGTGCGGGTTTATTTTTTAACAAGCTTGAACCTTGCGGTAACACTGCTCGATTGGATGGTCTTGTTTTGATTTTACCATAAATAGCTTTGTCCTTTCAGAGATCGTACTGTATTTTCAACTGCTTCATCAAACTAGTCAGAAATGAACAATATTTGCTTGAAAACGAGTTAAAACGCTAATATTTTACTTTGAACTACGTAAAAGTAATTAAAAAGTGTTTTTTACCTCTCATTTTACCATTTCATTTGAACTTGGTTTGTTGGAGCTTTGGAGGTGCTTTTCCCCCTCGATTTTCATCAGTTGATTTTGGGAGATTCTGTGGACGATTCTCGGCGCCGTCTGGACCAGGTAGGAGCTAAACCTGAGCTCTTTCATTTCATGGTTTCCATTTTGCATTTTGAGCTTGATTCCTAGCTTTTCTGAGCCCCTGGGGTTTAAGGAACTCGTTCTGCCATCAACGCACCCTCAGTGTATCGAAACCTGCGCTGAATGTTGGCCTGTCTAAAGGCTATCTAACATTCAACGCACCTAGAACACTGCTGCAGGTGCGTTGGGCGCAAAAAGGGAATTTGATGCACAATTTTTGATGGAATTTTTTCCTGTTTCTCACCAAAATCAGGACCTAACTCCTCTCTTGTTTGTTTTTCAGAGGTCTTTGGAGTAAGATGACCATTACATGGTGAGAACGTGAGCATGAAGAAGAGGACCTGCTTGCCCTACATGATCCAGTTACAATGAACGCGCTACGGAATTGTGGCTTGCTGAAGTTCTTCCGCATTTCTAGCATGAGACAGCAGATCAACTTACTGCAGTATTTGCTCGATGCTTGGGATCCTACCAATCAGGTTTTCCAGATCAGGGGCAAATCTATCCCCTTGACTGTAGTAGACATTTATTTCTTGACTGGCTTGTCGAGGCGGGGTGCCCCCATCTCTTTGTCAGGTTCGGCTCGAGGAGGCGATTCTGTGAGAGATTATGTCCGCCGGTACTATAGAGAAGGATCTCAGCCGAGTAAAGACGGCAAGATCATCATCCGTGATGTCACTGACAGGTCCCTTAGGACTATTTGTTTACTTTTGTTAGGATGGTCGGTAGTGCGTCTCTTCATGTAGCCAATCGATCTTATATGCAGCATGCCTTGGAATGCCTCCAACCGAAGGTGTTCAACTGGTGCGATGCAGTACTTCTTGTGATGAAAGAACAGTGGACCAAGATAAAGAACGAGAGGTTGAAGAACTTTGGGTATGGTTCTATTTTGACTGCCTTTGCCTTGGAGAAGATACCACTGATGCAGCCGCAGTACATTGCACTCGATTTACCTTCTCCTACTGAACCACGTATGCAGAGATGGGTTGACCATATGTCTAGGCATGTTGGCCAGTCTCAGATTTCATTTTCTGATACCTTCTTTAGGTGGTTTGATCGTCAGGAGATGGTTTATTCTGAGTATCCATACGCTGGCATGGACTTCCGGGGTGATCCAGATTTAGTACTGCCAGATGGCGAGCAGTGGGGCGCCATTGGTAAAATTTTTGACCATATTGTTGTTTATCGTTTTTTTCTTATAATGTCCTTGTGCTTTATTCTATCAAGACTTTAATAAAACTCATGTGTACATGCAGATGTTGGTCCCGTTCGTCCAGTAGTTCGCCTGAGAGTACCAGGTGCTGCCCCAGTAGGAGAGGCCGTCGGAAGAGCTATTCTTCATGACCTCGATGTGGCCGAGACTCTCACAGTTTTGCAGGAGCAAGTTGAGGGCCTCACTCTCAGTATTCCAGATGTGAGGACCGACAAGCTACCTTTGCGGTTACAACGGCATACTACTGGTGTGCCCAGACGATGGACTCGTCTCCTACGCATGATCGCACAGGCTGTGACTTGCTATCACGAGCATCATTAGACTAGGGTGCCCCCTAGCATTTTGAGTTTTTGGGTCGTTTGACCGATTTTGTCTTGGTTACAGAACATTATGTGTAAACCATAAATAGTTATATATATTTTTGATTTTCGGAGTTTTATTTTGGTTGAGCTACATGATCCACATGCGAAACATTGATGACGTGTTTCTTTTTATAAATGTTGCAAATGTCTATCTAACACATAGTTTGCTAATGAGCCAGTTAATGTGTTTAAGTTTCTGGAAATATGTTGATATTGAATAAGATCAAATTGTCTTTCCAAAATCTTAACCCTTAGGAACATGGGATAAATAGCTGGGTTTCGGACGGAATATATACCATTGAGTTGTAGTATTACGAGTTGTGAGTCTAGCCTGACAATTAGTTGGCGTATACCATGAGTGATGGCATCAGAGAGAAGTTCTATCAACGCGCTATACTCAGCGATGTTATTCGTTGATCGACCAATACATACACCTCTGAAACTTACTAACTTGCCGCTTGGATCAAAAATGGCCCAGGCTACGGAGGACAGGTTCCGGCGAACTACGACTCGCTCCGTCGGCATATCCAACACATGGCTCCAATAGGTTTGACATCTGCAATAAATGTAAAAAGTGGATTACTTGACCAAAACAAACACTTTAGCGAAAACAAAAACATAACAAAAGCATACTGGTTACCATTACGCATAGTAACGCTTGAGGTACAACCCATTACGAGGTTGCGCCAATGGAATTCCGTCATAATCCATTAACTCGTAGGCTCCTTTTGCTAACACTCATTTAACAATATAGGGGCCCATCCATAAAGACTTAAATTTACCTGCTCCCAATTTATCGGATTCTTGGTCGTAAAGCAAGACCAAGTCTCCTTCTGAGAAGACACGGGGTTTGACATTTTTGTCGAAATGCGCCTTGACTCATTTCTTATGGGCTTCGTTAGCCAAAGCGGCGTCACGACGGGTTTCATCCAATTGGATTAATTCCAAGAAACGAGCCTCTTCTTCTGAAGTTCCGGTGAGGAGATAAATTGCGAGTTTGAGAGACGAGATTTCACACTGGATTGGTAAGACTGCTTCCAGGCCATATACCAGTTGGAAGGCTGTGAACCCGGTTGCATTCCTTACCGATGTTCGGTAAGCCCACAAGGCTGAGTACAGGATTAGGTGCCATCTTCTTTTGTGAACTCCGATCATCCTTTGCAGCATGCATTTCAGGACCTTGTTGATCGATTCAACTTGTTCGTTGGCTTGCGGATAATACGGAGTAGAGTTGTCGTGAGACAACCCTAGTTTGGCAGCTAATTCGACCATCATGTGATTGCGAAAATGTGATCCATTATCTGTGACTATAGCCTGCGGTACGCCAAATCTGGCGACTACATGATTGAAAAAGAAGAGGGCAGTTGTTTCACCAGTATTATCTAATGTAGGCATCACCTCGGCCCATTTGGTAAAATAGTCAACTGCGACTATGATATACCCATGCCCCCCGGTCGAGGTGGGGTTACATGTCATGAAATCGATGCCCCATTTGGCGAATGGCCCAACAGCAACTATTGGCTGTAGAGGTGCGGGTGGTCTTCTGGTTTTGCTATCAAAAATTTGACAAGCATGGCAACTTCTGACTGCGGTTATGCAATCTTTGAACATTGTTGGCCAGAAGTATCCTGCTCGTAAATTTTTTTGTGTTGTAGCATATCTAGATTGATGCCCCCCACACGCGCCTGAATGACACTCATTCAGGACTTTTTCGGCCTCCTCATGGGTGAGGCACCTTCTCAGAACTGTATCGATACCACGACGGTAAAGTTTATCACCGACGATCATGTAGTCTTTTGCTTGGTATCGAATACGTTTTTGTTCAGAGTGGGAGGTGCTCGGCCTAAATTTTTGGGTTTGGAGATAAATGATTATATCCCCATACCACTTATTTCTTGTAGATATCAGAAACAAACTCTCATCCACGATTGATTCTTAGTATGTTTCATCGTTGGACGACAATGGGAGATCGCAGAATAATTCTGCGAAAACTAGAGCTTTCTTTGACTTGGATTTTACAAATTCCAAATCAAACTCTTGTAGGATTGCTATCCATTTTGAGTATTTTCCCCCCAGTAACTGTCGCGACAATGTATAAGTCATGGGGTTGCAATCTGACAGAATGGTAGTTTTCCGAAAGAGGACATAGTGTCGAAATCTTTGTATCGCTTGAACAGCTGCAAGCGCTAGTTTTTCAACGTAAGAATATTTGCTTTCTATATCATTTAAGTTTTTACTTAAATAATATATAGGATGCTCAATTCCATCGACTTCTTGAACTAAAACCATTGCGATGGTCGTATCTGCTGTAGCTAGATACAAGTTAAAATCTTTTTGATAATTAGGGGCGTACATTAATGATGCTTTCATCAGGGAATATTTTAGAGCATCAAAGGAAGCTTGTGCAACCTGATCTCAGACAAAGGGTACCTCCTTTTTCAAAAGACATGTATAACCTTTAGCAAGTTCAGCATAATTTGGAATGAACCTCCTCAGAAAGTTTGCTTTCCCTTGGAGTTTCTGAATCTGAAGCAAATTTGAAGGTGGAGGCAAATTTATGATTGCCTGGACCTTACATGGGTCGAGACGAATCCCATCCTTGGAGACTACAAAGCCAAGTAAACGACCAGAACTGACGCAAAATACACATTTGTGCGGATTGAGTCGTATCTTGTAGTGTCGGCAATGTAGAAATATCGCTCTTAAATTCTGCGAATTATCAGTTCGCTTTCACAAATGAGCTGGAAGGTCGTCGAGGTATGGTTGAACGATGTTTTTCATGTCGTGGAAGGCATAATTCATTGCCCTCTGAAACGTCGCCCCTGCGTTCTTTAAACCAAAGGGTAATTTTCGATATGCGAATGTGCCCCACAGACAAATAAATGCAGTCTTTGACTGGTCCTGTGGGCAGATATTTATTTGATTATACCCGGAGAATCCATCCATGAATGAAAATATTTCGCATCCGGCGCATTCATCAATAATCTGGTCGATGAAGGGTGTAGGGTAGTTGTTTTTTGGACAAGCTTGATTTACATCCCTATAATCGACGCACACTCTAATTGTCCCTTGTTTTTTCATAACAGGGACAATATTCGATACCCAATCGGTTAGAGGAACCGGGTAGATGAAACCAACATGGAGAAGTTTTTCAACTTCTGCCTTAATGGTAGCGGCTTTCTTGGGGTGCACCTGCCTTAGCCGTTGTCGTACTGGTTTGACATCTAGATACATCTTAATTTCGTGTTCAACGATACTCGAGTCAATTCCTGGAATTTCACTATATGACCAAGCAAAGACATCTCTGAATTCGCGAAAAAGAGCGTTATATATTTCCAGTTCTGATGGAGAACAACATTTGCCAACATAAATATTCTCTACAACATCTGTTTTGGTCGAGATATTTATGGCTATAGTCTCTTCAATGTTGGACAAGTTTCGCTCGGAATCCACCATATTTAGAGTATTTGATAGAAAATCAAAGACTGAAGGATGATAAAAGTCATTTTGAGTATCTTCTCCACAATCCGGAAGAAGAGAACGATGGCGGGAATAATTCCATGGTGCTCCTTCAATTACCATTGATTGGACAATTCCTTCGTCGGTGACATGCACTCGCGACCAAGGATCTGAAGGAGTACCATATTCTCTAGACCTATCTATCCAAACGCTTGATGAGCGTTGATTTGGGTTTGCCTCCCATGCTAGGAACATTGATTGCTATAATATTTCCGTTGGGCTTGGGGGCAAAACCACTGCATGATCCATGTCAATATCATTTTCTGAGATCTTTGTAGAAGATATCATGTTGCAGGTTCCTATCGACGCTACTTCCGCCAGATTGATTGGAGGTGGAAGAGCGAAAGTTCCCATTAGTATAGGATCTTTTAGTAGGCCTACTCCGATATTCTGAAGTGAATGGGGGCTTCCATGGATCATGGGAATGCTTCCAGTAACTTGAGAACCATTGGGGAGGAAGTTTTGTTGATCGACGATTGTAATCCCTCCTTGAAAGGGAAATGCAATCTTTCTAAAATAGATCGACACAACAGCTGCCATGGCATAAATCCATGGTCTTCCTAGTAGGATGTTGTAATCAAGATTCCCATCGATGACTTCAACATCTATTTCTACCGTTTTCCCTCCTAGTTCAACTTTCAAGTTATTTAGGATACCATATGGGGTATATGTCCTTCCGTCAAAGGCTTTTAATGTCGTCGAAGATCGCGACAAGGTTGGAGATCCTAAAGTTTTCCAACAACTCATCGACATAATCCATGTAGATGCCCCCTCATCAATAATTGTTCGATCAACAGTTTTGTTGAGGGCTTTCACTTGAATAAGGAAATCTAGTTGAGTTGGTAACTGAGGATCGTATCCTTTATGATCGAAGGATACAAGATTGGAATCCTTTGGGTCAATCCCACCAATGGCTGATAATAAAGCCTGCCTTTGGGATGGGCAATTTTGTAGTACTTCAAGAGTCGACATAGCGGATGGCGATTGGGCCAAATCTTCCACTATGTTATAATGCTATGCCGCTCTAGCATAGGGATTAAATGTCGACTTGTGTACTACTCCCTTTGGCGGTTTTATCGTTAATTCAGGAATGGTGGGTGGCACAACTTCTATCGAAGTTGTTGTCGAACTACTTGGTTGATCTTTATCCTTGTTGTTCGACCGCTGTGGATTCCCATAATCTTTGTTCCTTGTCGATATCAAAGCATCATTTTTCTGTTTTGAAACTGACAACATTAGCACTTGAGACGGGGAAGCATTTCCACTTTCAACTAGATTTGTTCCTGGATTTGGAAACGGATCAGTTAACACTGCGGAGGTTTTTGAATTCTTGAAGAATTTTTTAACCTCAACTCTGTATGGACAGTCTGTGGTCCGATGATCCTCATCGCATATAAAGCAAGGAAATTTTGGTTTCCTATTTCCAGGAGGGTTTGAAGAAGATTTTTCAGGTGATGATTCCTCCTGTTTCTTCTTCTTCCCTTTGCCTTTCTTCTTGCCCCCTGGTTGTTTGGTTTCTTTTCCTTTATCTGTCGATATGGCATTTACTTCTGAAGCAAGAAGTTCGTCTTTTGCATTTTGACCTGAAATCTTATGGGCCTTTTTGGATGTAGCCTTTTTCGATTTCGTGTCTGT
The DNA here is from genome assembly GCA_031772625.1 of Pinus tabuliformis. Lineage (NCBI taxonomy): Eukaryota > Viridiplantae > Streptophyta > Pinopsida > Pinales > Pinaceae > Pinus > Pinus tabuliformis. Next base: position 602,817,665 of record CM062805.1, read on the forward strand.
CGTGCCAATCACGCCATCGCCGGCATGAGAGTCATTGTTTGATTTAGGAGGAGGAGGAATTGAGAATTCCGGTCTAGGGGCGTCAGGTATTTTGTCGTAGAGCGTTCCATACTGAGTATAGATCAAGTCCAGATATTGTGAACGAGCGATAACTTGCTCTTCTGTTACGACTCCCCCCTTTGCCACATCTTCTGTGATGGAAGGCAGTAATGACTTGATAAACCATTCAGCTACGAGCTGATCGGGGACGTACTTTATTACCATCCTACGACGATGTCGCCACTCATGTATATGATCATATATGTGAGTGGCCGTTGTCTGTTTGAAGTTGGTAAGAAGTTCTGTTCCCGTTTCGTACCTTATTGGTAATTGAAAATGGGTTAAAAAGGTTGTGGCTAAGGTACTGAAGTTGTCGAACGAAGCTCTAGGCAATTCAATGTACCATTTTGCCGCTGGACCCGTTAACGTCCTTTGAAAGAGGCGAAGTCTTATCGAATCATCATTTAGGGTGTTTGATGAACACCATAGATGAAATGTCATCACGTGATTCGATGGATCTTCACGCGGATTTCCATTAAATTTAGGAATATCTGATGGAAGTTTATGCGGAATCGCTGGCCACCAAGGGGCGTAAGCAATTGGATTGTTTGTTAACCGATTTAAATCAGGTAACTCTAAGGTTGCCACAAAGGGTAACTGTTGATTCAGGTTAGGTGAAGCATACCCAGGATAAGATGGGATTGCCTGAGCAGTTGGTCTTTGCATACCAGCATAATGCATTTGATGCTGGTATGTTTGGTAAGGTTGGTGGACATGACCATTGTAAAATGGTTGATTTTGACCGTTTTGAATGTACGGCTATCCACTGTTCGCAAAGATTTGCTGCTCAGAACCTTGGTATACTTGTTGGAATTGCGGTTGTTGGTATTGCTCCAGCCATGGTTGTGAAGCCATGTGCTGTTGCGCTATACTAACCGTTTGACCAAGGTGAGGAGTAATTGTACCCATCTAGACCTACGTCGCTCCACTAGTCGGCGATTGTGGTTGAGTCGCAGGGTCAAGGGGCTGTTGCATTACAACCTGAGAAAACTGAGGTTGGCATACAACAGGCAGCGTTTGAACTTGCGACACTGTCACAATAGCTGGCGTAGTCGGGATATTTGACATAGGTATGCATTGTTGCATCGAATACACAACTCTTGGTTGTTGAGGTAGTATAGGTACCCAACAACTTGAGGTAATTCCAGTGTAACCTGAATGTTGTTGTGAACTCCCGTATGGATATCCTCCCGGAGGGGATAATGAAAGGGCATACTGCCCCCCATACAGTGGTAATCTAGAACTCAAGGGAATTGTTTGCCCTTGGGGACCGGACTGCCCAAATTGACCTCCAAATGGATCAATTTGTTGAGACTCAACATAAGAGTTTCCGGATATTATTCCGAATGAACAAACAGGAACGGACCATACTGTCGTAATAGCCCCTGAGTGGGCTCCTTCTAGCGGCTGAGAGCTAGTCGGGACAGATGGTATGTCGGCGAACATTGTCGAAGTGATAGCAGGGAGTTCTGCCGTCGCTATGTCAGATGACACAGTCCTAGATGTTGACGGTTGCTCAGACATTTGTAGTCTATCCAAAAGATTACCTAGCGATTCTACAGGAGCTTCCGCTGGTGGTAGACTAACTTCTGATGAAGAAGGATATAGAGTGATCCCGACTCCAAAGTGCGTTGGAGTACTTGTTTGAGGATCTTCTACAATTTCTTCAATAGCAATCAGACCAGGTGGAAGGGGAAGACCGTCAGGTCCGTAAAATATTTCTGGTGCCGAAGAAGGTGTGAAATCGGCAGCGACAGATGTTTGAAGAGTAAGACTCTCCGAATCGGTTGTAGATGGAACTGGTTCGATAACACAAGTGTTTACTCTTAAACTAGGATCAGTATCACTGTCCTTCTGTGGCTGTTGAACTTCTTCTGTAGAGGCAGGGATTCCAGAAATGTTTGGAGTAACCGGAGTCTCTTATGTCGTTGGAACACTTGTTCTAACTTTAATAGGAGATTTGGAACCGGTTAAACGAGTTTGCTTTGTCCGTACTGATTTCGATTCCAGAGACAAAGACGGTTGACTCGTAAGCCTCCACGAACGATGGGGTTTCAATTGACTTTCTTCCACGATTGCGGATTACTCGATCAACTAAAATAAAGGGAAGGTATGTTTCCGAATTAAATGAATTTTAGATGCTTTGACACAACTTGTTTTTTCAGTTTTTAAGAGTCGAGAAAAACAAAAGATGACTCTAGTCTCCTTCGATTTTTAATGAGCCTGAAGTGACAAGTGCTCAGATGGACCTTTTCCATTAAGGAGTCTGAAAAGGAACGAAAGGGACTGCTCTGGAGATCTAGGTAGAGGGAGTACCAAACCAATCGCAAAACTGCAGAATACTTTTTACGGTACGACAGTCAATCTTCCCGAATGCTGTGTTCAATGCATTGTGATCGATAGGGCGACAGACACGGCTTCCGATGGATAAAGGATTTAAGCCTATAGGGGTCTCCCAAAATATACTTGACGGTACGTGGGAGCACAAGTCTGTACTGGCACTTATCGTCTCAAAGTGGAGGAATCACCCAACCATTAGTGAGGACAATAGTTACCAGGCTTTACGACGCCAGAATACGTCTCTAGCCTAGACCTCTAAATGTTGTGCATTAAGTTCCAAAGCGTTGTTAGATTCATTGAATTTATTTTAAGTTGATCTTTCTTATGAAGTTTGCCTTTTGGGTTCACCACGAGATGTAGATGTAATTCCTAAAATGCCATCTAAAGATGATAAACAAACTTTTATCTCTTTTGTGCAATGAAAATCCTAGCTACTAGAGGAAAAGAAAGACACAATCTTTTCACAAAGAGCAAAGAGCACACTGTAAATTCACTTTCCTAAATCAAGCCAAACAGAATGTCAATACGCAAATGCACATGCATGTATTTGTTTTCGACTTTCTTAGTATTGATGCTAAAAAGAAAGTTGATGTACAAATCTGAATTTGCTTTCAAGCGACAAACACAAACAAGCTTCTTTTCGAAATCAAAAGATAAAGACGATTACGACACTTTACGATTTTGAAATGAACAATCGTTTTTGACACTAGAAAGTCACAAATTCAAACCAAAGGAAATAGTACAAGTATAATCGACCATCAACAGTAATCAAACTTTCTCCTATGATCGAAATCGACACTTGCGACAGATCTAAATCAAAGGACGACAGTACGACTATTCTACTTTTGCAATGGAAAACTGTAAACGACTCAACAAACACACAAAAACATCTACAGTTCTTTTGTACAAAGGAGGCGGAATAACAGCAAGGAAAAAGGGTTTTTAAACAGACATATACTGATCACAGGCTGCAAAAATCAGAGACAAAAGTGGAAAGAATGAAGCACAAGAACCTCAGCTGCACAGGGCTAGTCTGATTAGCGCACCTGTAACACAGAGAAACTAAATTGCAGCGCAAGTTGCCCTTTCGGGAAGTGCGCTGAAATGCAGGAACTCTTAACAGTACCTGCGCTGGGCCAGAAACGAGAATCTGTCTGGGTTCTGGGTCACGGTTTGCAGTTCAGTCTTTGGTTTTTGGCCGAGTAAAAGCAATCAGTAATGCACAATCAGGGGTAGATCTAAGGAGGGTCTAAGAGCTATCACAAGGGAAATCAAATCGTTTGTGAATCAGTTGTTCAAATCATAAACAGATCCAGTGAATGGATTGAAGCAGCAGATGTCTACTTTGCATTTGTTATGGCAAATGCAGTTCGAATGCTACTTATAAGTTTATGAAACAAACAACAAAAAGATACACAAACAAACTAATTAGACAATCGTCCCCAGTGGAGTCGCCATTTTGTTTCTGGGAAAAGTGTCTATTTTGAACTGCTCTATCCCACTAAGGTGTGACAGCTGCCCTAGAAACAAACGGAGAAAAACTACTTTTGTATTTCCTTTATGAATTAAAGATAGAGGGGGATAGAAAGAACCGACCCGTGTCTTGCGCTAATCCTTTGATCCAATCCCTCTCTTCTTTGACAGCTTCCAGCTACTTGCTCCCTTACTTGCCCAGCTTCACCAAGTACCTGTAAGATCACAGAAGAAGAAAACTATACAAAGACATGGATCTATATTCATAAACAGCTTAGGATCAGATTTAAGCTAACCATACAAATGTAACAAGCATCAATGATACAAAAGCATGGAGGAAAAACTCAAATAGTTTTTATTGATATACAAGAAGATTCAAGAGGAGTTACAACCGATGATTCCTGACCCAGCATCAACCTCCCAGCAAAGAAACCCCTCTTCACCTCCAACAAAGCATAAATCACCCAATACTCTGATATCTATCTCAAAACCAACAGCAATTCCTTACAATGTGCAAAATTCCAGCCTCTGGATCTCTGGGATGAGGGATCCATATATAGATGTATGCAAGGAGGATGAGTCAGCTTGTGATTTGATTAGTGTCTTCTCTCCGTCAGTTCTTGCTTCCACTTGGAGACTGAAAGCCTCTTACTCATCCTTGGTCGAATTCAGTGAGGCAAGTGTCACAGGAGAAGATTCTGGAAGCTTCCATTGTCTTTCCACCTCGCGGAATGACACTGCCATTTGTCATTTCTCGCCCAACGCACCCTCACAGTGCATTTAGGTGTGTTGCAACGCACCTAGCTAGTGTGTTTAGGTGCAATGCAACGCACCTAGCCAGTGTAGCAGCTGAAATGATCCTGTTTTGACTTATTCTGAGCAGTTTCTGGTGGAGAACTTCTGGGAGAAGCTGTAATTTGTTGACCTTATTCCTTTAGGGGTTAGAACAACACTTTTAGGGACTTAGGAGCCCTTGGTTTATGGACATTTCATGCTTGGAGCTGCAAGGCACAAAAATGTCTATAACGGCTATATCCTCATTGGTGAGGATATTTATCATCATGGTGTCGACATTGTCCTTTGTCGTTGTCTCACCCATGTTGAAGCTGAGCAAGTGCTCAATGCCTATCACATCAATGCTTATGGTGGTCATATCTCCATAATGGACATTTCCTAGAAAATCATGTGTGTTATATACTTTTAGCCTTCTCTCCTTAGCTATTACATTGAGGCAATCAAACATTTCCCCAATTGTCAATTATATGCCCCAAAGGCTCAAGCCTCACCTGCTCCTCTCAATCCTGTCATCGCAACCAATCCTTTCTGTAAATGAGCCATTGAATTTATGGAGCATTGAACTCCATATTATAATAACCATAAGTATATTATCATGGTCATCGAGTATTTCACCAAATGGGTTAAATCCATTCCCACCTTCAATAACACTGCAACTACTGCAACCCTATTCTTCTTTAACCATGTAATCACTCGACTCGGGGTTTGGAAACAACTGATTTCCGAACATGGCCAACACTTTGAAGATGAGATATGGTGTGAGCTATCCTCACTGTTAGGCTTTGAACACCAATATTCATCAACTTACTATGCCCAAGGTAACAAAAAAGTTTAAGCTATTAATAAAATACTTAAAACTATGCTTTAATAGACGATGAATAAACACAAGACCAACTTACATCTTATGCTCTTCCTTGAATTGTGGGCCTATAGAACTTCTGTTGAAACCAACATTGGTTCACTCCTTTCTACCTTGTCTATAGATAAGAGGAAGACTTACCAATTGAGTGTGAAATCCACTCCCTCCACCTTGGTGTTGAACTCCTCTTGGATACCCAATGTTTATAACATTGACTAATCATGCTTGAGCACACCAATGAAGACTGTCTAGTTGCTTTGCAAAACCATTGAAGCAGCCAAAAAGGCCACCAAAGCTCAGTATGACCATAAATTTCACCCCCATACCTTTCATGAAGGAAACCTTCCTGTTTATGACCAAAATCACGATGCATTGGGACATGGAAATTTTGAACCATTATGGATCAACACTTACATCATCTATAAGTGTTTGGGAAAGGAGGCATACCTTCTAGAGGGACTAGAAGGAGAATTATTCCCAACCCTCGCAATGCGCTCTACCTGAAGAAATTTTACCCATAGAATTTCCATTTGAGATGTGTCTTCTTTTTTATTTCTACATTTAGGTAGCTTTCATCCCCCATCATCTCATTTGTTTTAATATTGCACTTTTCAAATGGATCCATCATCCACACTAGATATCAGTTATGTCAATGATGTGAGTCACCTCTCTAGGAATCTAGCCTCGACAACTTGGACAATTTTCACCCCTTTTTATTCGTTAGTCCACTCCAACAACATCTGCATTGGATCTGCCACTGATAACCAGGTCAAATATGATGTAGTGATAGGTTTGTAAGTTGATTCCTTTGATCATCGCATCCTTCACCTTCATGTTTGTATTAATTCCTTGTTACTTGTCATGCAATTGAATGGCGTCTATCATGTGCATAATCCTATCTTATTTAGAAAATATCCATGAGCTAAGGTTTTGGCACGTGAATTTCAATCCATTACATTCAATCATGTTCTTATAACACAAAATAACTATGTAGATACCATTACAAGCAACATTCTAGATTGGCATTATCACATGCATATACAAGAAGACATACATAAAATAAACAAATGGTGAACCACAATCATCACAAAAGATGCATAACCATATTATGTATCATAATATCTAACATATAAAGTTTGGATTCCACTAATCTAAACACATCCCACATGCCCATATAATTTTACATACAAAAAATTGGCTACCCCATGTCCTTATGCCTAATCACTCTCCTTTGGTGGATCCCGTGCCAGTGGATCCATTCCACCCACTCGTATGTCTCGAACTACCTAAATAGCCATTGTTATGTGCCTCATGATACCTCACCACTCATAGGGAAGACCAATGCACACATTTGTATACTAATATTCTAGCTTGTGTCATATGTGCTCTGTCACCCCGGTCAGTAGCAAGTTGAACCTACGTCAGAGATCCTCTAGTAGCACATCACCATCTAATCTCTATTGGGATGTTGAACCTCTCTGATCTGCAGCCCCAGATGCTACGGATCATCTTGCATATCTTTCCGACCTCATCGGTGTTATATATGCATGCCACAAATTTAGAAATCAGTAACACATACATACATTTTCTAAACTATACATGTGATCAAAATATAGCAACTATCACTTAGCATCTAGACCCCATGCTCGTCCTGGCCGTAGTGGTAGATCAGGATCCCCTTGAAAATTAATTCCACTATATGGATAGTTGTTTATGTACAGAGGCATTTTGTCCCAATGCACAAAGAACTCAAGTTGGAAAAATTGTCTGACTCCCCCTCCTCCACCTCGTCATATTAGTTGTCCCCAACGACACATCCTGGGCTCTTGTGGCCCCCCATCATGAATATGTAAATGTTGATGGATGGTAGGGATATTCTCAAAGAATAATGATCATAAAACTTTCCCAAATGAATAGTTATCATTGGCCCGCTACATGCATATACTCAAATAACATTTCAATGACATCAACAACATCTGTGCCCACCCATAGTAGGTCCCTCCTAGAAAAATATCCACCATCATCATCTTTCTTTCATAAATGCAGTGGCAGGCATGAATACCTAAGATCTACACCACTACTACGTTCGTAGCTCATCTCTCATGTATCTCCAAGTCCTATATATAAATGTTTATGTCCTTCGCCTAAGTCCCAAGTACACAATAACAATCCACAAACACTCTAATATGCCTCGCATGAGGCAATACTAGATGAATCTCTCCCATCACCCTCAAAGGTGGTAACTCTGTCAAAAAATATATGTCCTGAATCATGATCTCAATCCTATGCCCCTGTATCACAAAGGCCTCCTGATCTACATCAAAGTAAGTCACAATCTAGGACAAAATTGGCTTACCTACCCTCATTAATGGGTTCTCCAAGAACTTAAGTAACCCATACAGTGCCAAAGGCCCTCTGACAGCCTACTCCCCCTGAATCTTAGAACAAAGATCATCAAAATCACGTTCACTCCATACTAACTTTAACTCTACCATACCTACAAAATACCATTATATTTTGTCGATTCAAAGTCATAACATTCTTGTTCAACACTCAACCTCAGCTCCCTAGAACCAACCAACACCAATTATGCCTCTGGTTTAGAGCACAATGTTTCCCCCAAATATTTCATTAGGTGCACTTTATAGCCCTTTTTTTGCGCCCCAGGGAAAAACAACCCAAAAAGTGCGTTGTGACTGTGAGGAAGAGATGGGGTTTCTCCCAATTAGTTAAGGCCCTAATCTAAAATTTCAATCCACTGAAATTGATCTATAAGGTTAGGCGACATACCTAAAACTTGTAGATCCAAATTCTGATGGTCGGTTTGTCCGTAACAAGATAGGCAAGGTTTAGGGCCATCTCATCCTCTCCAAATTATCCAACAACTTATTATGAAAATGAATTGGATTTGGAGGAAAGAAACCCTTTTATAGGAAAAACCCTAGTTTTTCTATCGCCCATTGCGACCAAACCATAGATCAATTTGTTGAACCATCAACATCGTTGGAAATCTCTCATCAAATTCTATAATGGGCCTATTTTTGTTTATGCTAATTTGACACTTCACCAGGAAGCCATTTTTCCACGAGGTCTCACTGTACTGCCTATTAAAATCGAATTTCTTCATATGAGTCACCTCTACTCTAGTACCACTTTACCTTTGCACTAATTGACTCACGTGTCGATTTTCGTCATGAGTAACCATTATTTACTCATGTTTTTATGGTCCCCTTTAGTCCTCCCTCATGTGGCAACATCGTCAATTTACCCTTGTTCAGAGCATCTGAGATGAGTCACCCTTGCATTCATGACGTTTGTTCAGAGTCCCATTGAATTTTTCTATAATGTATCATCCATATTTTCATTGCATTCATCCCATTTTTCTCATAATTGGACTCCAACTATACTGATTTGTCTTTGAAAATCCTTCACCTCAGTAATTGACCATCCCCTCTAGAATTGAGTCAGTTGCTACAAAGTCATCCATGCATATTATGCTCTGACAAGGGAATTTGTTAGTCCACCTCTCATCTTGTGTCCTTTGATCATCATCACTGGTGTCATTACATCCGTCACATTACTATAATCCTCGTGGCTTTGTTGAGGAATCATCATTATCTCAAATCTGGCAGGCCCTCTTCCATCGACTTCAACACATTTATTCCAAAATAGTGGTTTAGAGGGTAGTGTACCTTGGTTCCATCTTCCATCATTGTTCGGTACCTCGAATCAAGCAAAGGGAATCCCCATTTTCCTTTGACTTGGTTGATTCACGTGTGCTTGACTCTAGATCATCATCACACAATTGAGAATTTTACACTTGATGGTCCAACGATTGTACCAACTTTTCCCAGGTGTGTGTGAGATGTTTCATACCTCATGAGGGGGTGACCTTTCAAACACCCCCCCACATTCACAAATGTTAGCAACTTCTGATACAACCTCAGATGCAGTTCCATAGATTTGACTAGCTCAATCCACCTCGCTTAAAGCGCCCACAACATGTGTGCCTCATTCAAATGATCCATCTAGATTTTAAAATCCCTTTGTAGTTGAACAAGGCTTCTTGGTTGTGATCCCCTCTCACCATGTCAGCTTGAGGGGTATTATGTCTCATGTACTTAGATCAACAAAACTTATTGTATTCAGTCCTAGCCTATGTTTTTCGAAGCACATCATCTACATGGGATTCATTGTATCATTGTATCACTTTTTGGGTCATTGATGCAAACATATCATGTATCATGTTTCATGTATCATGTAATTTGTTTTTCAAACCCACATTGTTGGACACAACATTATTATCTATACTCAGTTATCTTGGTGGGTATGGGTATGCATCCCCCGTCTCATTTGAGATCATGTACTCCAAAATAAAAAGAGACTTATATCAGTTTAGTATGTCTCACCCCCTCCCTTCCCAGTCCTTCCTTGCCTTGCTTTAGATCTCTCTCTCTCTCTCTCTCTCTCTCTCTCTCTCTCTCTCTCCCTTTTGGTGTCTCGTGAAAGTGTAACCTACAACATATTTCGATCATACGATTTGCTCCTAACGCTCTTACATTGGGGGGAAATATGTTATCTGATCTAGAATTATGAAGGAATACAATAGAACACAAATATAAACACAAACATAGAGATGCAAAAAAAATAAAACTTCATTTCATTAACATCAAAGAACTGAAATATGCTTACGTATAGAATGGAAATAAAATATCTTGAGCGACGGTAGCTTATCTCTGTGAAGAGATGTGGTAGCTACGTGCCTCTGAACTGTGTTACAATGAGGCTCAAGGGACTTTTAATTATTGAACAACAAAGGGAAACCCTAAACAACAAAAAATCTAACCCTAAGAGATGGAACACCAAGAGTTTGTGGGCCTCGCTAGAATTAGTTTGCCATCCAACTTTCCAGGGTCGTAACTTGTTCATATGATCTATGTTTGGTGCATACGATACCTTGTTATAAATATATCTATGAGTATTAAATGATTTTTGGTATGCCAATACTTAAGGCTACAGGCCTACAATATACCTCCAAAAAAATCTTGTTTAGGGCGTCAAAACAACTTAAAAAGTTAAGGGCCCGAACAATTGCTAAAAATTGTAATTACTACTATAATCAAGGAAACTAATGAAAGTGATTGGAGGTCTAGGTGGAATAGGATGGTGGCCACCAATATCCACCTGGATCAGTCCTCCCCCCTTAGGAAGCAATGGTCCCCATTGCATGCAAAGCCTCCAGGAGGTAAGGAAATTTCTGTTGAACTTGGTCCCTAGTGTGCCACTTCCCAGAGTGAAGGAGTTGGTCTACTTTGCAACTCGATATAGATGAATCCTCTACTGGCAAGTGTTCTTGATATATTTATACATGATCCTATCAATTGTGGCATGTTCAATACAACTTGGGTTGAGTTATGTTGGTGTCAACTGCTGAACAACATCATAGTCTCCAACATGGGCGAAAGTATGACCGCAACCAATCCACATTGAATATTGGGTGCAGGATAAGGAACGGTGGAATGCTGAGCTCAAAATAATCCCCTCCCTACAACCTTAGTGATGCCCATATTAGATCATGTGAAGGTTGTAGTGGAGACCAATGAGCCACTCCTTCTACAAATGTAACCAAACTTTGTCACCCACCTAGAACTTGTGTGGCACCCAATTCTAATCATGATGTTTCTTGTACTTTGCATTTTCTCTATCCAATATGTCATGGACATATTGGTGGATGTGCTTAATGAAATAAATGAAGATGTTAGCCCTGCCAGATTTGCACTATACATGAGCTAAATCTACCTGAGTAGTTGCAAATGGTATGGTGATGTCAACGGGACATAGTGGATGGAATCCCAATCCCACCTGAAAGGGTTTATGGCTAGTTGAGCTATGGAGAGCCCTATTGTAGTTGTGTTGGAAATAGAGGAGGCTCTCATCCCATGTGCATGGGTTCTTCAGGTTGTACATGCTCAAGACGTGCACAATCATCCTATCGATGACCAGTTTTTGTCATCAGTTTGGGGGTGAAAGGTTGTGGACTTAGTGAGCTTGGTATCAAACAATGACAAGAGGCTTGACCATAATGGACTTAGGAACCAGCTGTCCCGATATGAGATAATGGAATGTGGGATCCCAAAGTGTACCCATACTCATTTGAAGAATAATTTTCTAGTGGCTTTTGTTGAGATACTCTTCTTGCAAGCCGCCATAATGACCATCTTAGAGAATTTTTCAACTACCACAAAAACATAGTCATTTCCATGCTTGGTAGAAGGAAGTCCCGACATGTAATCCTTGGAGATGGATTCCCATGGCCGGCTAGGAGTAGGAAGACGAGTATACATGCCTTGCTTCTTAATTTTGGGTTTAGAAATGACACAAACAATGCAAGATATGATGTACTTCCCAAGATCTTGTCGAAGGTTTGGCCAATAAAAATATTTTTGCAGTATTGCCACTGTCTTTTCTACCCCAAAATGTCCAACAACTTAAATGTAGTGCACCTCCAAAATCCTATTGGAACGCTCGCTTGAAGGCACACAAAGGTGTCCCAGGTGGCATAATAGCGTGTCCTGGACATGAAAGTTTGGAAGCTACTTACCTCCCAGGAGCATCTGGTATGTGGTGTCGAATTTTGGATCACTCTTGTAAAGATGTGGCCATCCGAAAGTCTTGTGTCCTGTTGTGCCCTACAACAACCCCCCATTTCGTATCATCTCTATTCATAACAATCAATTATATGAAATGGGTCCCTTTTAAAAAATTAATTGGTATCAATGAATTTGTTCGAAAAAGGTATGATAATCAAATGTCTTTGTGAATTAAAGCCTTTTTTCGAATAACAATGTTTCCAAAATAAAACAATCTTTGGTTATTGTGATAAAGCGATCGCAAGATCGCATATTGCAATACCAAAAGAGACGCATTTAAATGGCACTTTGGTCTTTGCCGATGCGATATCGCTATCGGCGATCGGCGGTATTCAATGCATACACAAAAAAGAGCACATATCTTATACCCCGATGCGACGCTATATCGGCGATCGGCTATCGGTACTGCCTCTTGTGGGAAAACGCTTTAAGTTTTAAACCCCGACCCGATGTGATATCGCTATCGGCCGTCGGCAGTATCCCATGCACTCCCATAAGGCACTCATGTCTTTCCCCGATGCGATGCGATATCGCTATCGGAAGTCGGCAAATCTCTTAATATGCATCTGGTAATGTGTTCACACGCTAGCCCGATGCGATATCGCTATCGGCGTTCGCTGGGACTACTTTCAAACGATAAACTAACTCTTTCCCCGATGCGATGCGACATTGTTCATCGGTAATCGGCATTTTCAAAAAGTGATTGCTTTAAGCCTTAAAGTTATATTTAAATCCGGTTGATAAAGCGCAGATTTCAAGATGCCGTTAAAGCAGGGATAAGGTAATGCATGCGTATTTAATAACTTTGCCCCTTCGTTTAAACGAATACTTGCGTCTAAGGCATTATCATATCTGTTGCACGCGTTAGGAGGTCATTCAACCGAATAACAGTGTAATGGTCATTTAATGAGTAGCAGGCCTTAAAAACACCATTAATGCATATGCGATCTCTTACCAGTGATTGGATCCGCAGCCACTTCTTGAAAATTAATATCGCCACGCTTCAAGTGATATATATCTTTCACATTATGCTTTGTCTTCATTATTTCTCGTGTTACGATTTCTCTTGCATTTGTGTAGAGTTCGTTTGTGGAGAAAAGCCTGAATATGATGGGGAAGAAAAATAAGAGGAGTTCTGGTTCCACTACAACACCTGTTGCAGGTCAAGCTGCTACAATTTCGAAGAAAGGCCTAATCTCAGACACTACGTGCGCTGGTCTTGCTAGGACCACATGGCAGGGCACATATAATCTGTTGGAGGCCGAGCAACCACAAGTGACAGTGAGAACGGCTAGTGTTGATGTACTAAGGAAGTCTGATGCAACGCTCAAAGACTTGGCCGACTCCTTTTTACACAGAATAGCGGCCAGAGAGCAGGTGCTCCCTTACACAGATGTGGTGCGCTGGGCAATTGAAGAAATCCCTATCACTGATAGAACTTTCCATACAAGGGACGGAAGGATTTTCGGGTCATTCAAGCCTGATGACCTGAGGCGAATGTATCATCTGCCTGAACCGGAGCTAGTCTACAACAGAGCCTTCGTGGAGAAATTCGCAAAAGAAAATGAATCACCATCCGAACCCCTCCGAGATTGGAGGCAGAACCCAGCCAAGCACAAGCATGAAAGTTCGGGTAAGTACTCCAACGTTTCTTTGGCTTCTCCCTATTGCTATGCGGGGATTATGATGTGTAGATTGTGGGGATTACATGACTCCGTTAATATTGAGATTGACATGGTTCCCTTAATGGAAGCGGCTATCAATAGTATAATTATGGATTGGGCCACTATTCTTTCTGATAAGTTGTTCGTAGCTGTTCGTGAATTTAGACACAAAACTAAAGTCACCGAAAGGAAAATCCCGCCATTTTATTATACCGCTTACATTATGGATACCCTGTGTTTTAATTCTGAGTTTCCTGTCCTCGGTTGGAGATGGACCACCCAAGATCCAACACCCATTCATTTATACCATCAGAAATTGTGGAAGTCTTATTACAAGGATCATTTGTACCAAATTTGTAATGGTTTCATGGTGCCCATTTACTATTCTATCTATGACAAACCCATTCCCAGAATTTCCTATGAAGCTTCTTTTGACTTACCAGCCATAGCGAGTTGGTTCGGGGAAGAGTATTTCACCTATATCAGAGTTTTTGGGAGTAAGGCTAGGCCACATGTCCTCCCTTTGTATATCCCAGACAAGCTGTTAGCCAGGGAAATCTGCTACCAGATTATGGCTGAGAGTGTCACACAAACTCTCAAAGAGGAGAAGAAGAAAGGTTGGCCCCCTTTTCCTTTAAGAATTGGGGTTTTTACTTTGCTTAATTACAAGCATGCAGAAAAAGAAGCGACAAAAATCCAAACTTTATCCCTGGCCACTATCCCAAACAGACTCTATGATCCAAAGCAAAATGCCTACTTTGCCCTTGAACAAGCAAAATTAACAAAAATTGATCATCAAGAGGATATGTTTGATGACCTGTTCGCAGGTACCGAGTCAATAAGCCAAGCCAAACAGCTTGCCAAAATGAAATACAATGATGAGGCGTTGACTGAGTTTAATAAACTTAGGGAGGAGAGGTTGCAAACTCTGCCTCTAGATTTATTATCCACAACTCCAGCGTCTTCCTCAAGCGAGCCTGGTCGGCAACAGATACATCCACCTCCTGTTACAACTAAAGAACAGGATAAACAACTGGAGGAACGGCAGAAGAAGCTGCAGGCTGAGAAGCAAAGAAAAGAGCAAGCAGAGAGGCAGAAAAAGGAGCAGATAGAAAGGCAGCAAAAGGCAAAGAAGGAAGAAGAGCAGAGGAAGAAGAAGGAAGAAGAGAAACTAAAGAAAGAACTAGCAGATAGGCAGAAAAAGGAATTGGAGGAGCAGCAGCGAAAAGCACTTGAAGAACAGCAGAAGTTAGAACAAGAAAAAGAACGGAGCAAAGCCCATACAGAGCAACATAAGCCAACCTCCACCGATCCTGAATTGATTAAACAATGGAACCAATTCGATTCCATTATCAGTAGTAAAGAAGGCTCCAAAGACAAAGGCTCCTCTAAAACAAGCGATGCGCCCGATACCACTTCTTCTCAGGTTCTAGGAGGAACCAGCGACCCACCCATTTCACAGTATGTCGAGATAATCAATAAGGACCCTTCCGATCAAATTGTTCTCCAGGTGGAAGAAATTCCTCCCCTGGATGTTTTCTACAGCCCAAAGCATAGAGCCGTTATCAAGCGCTCTAAGAAAAGACGAAGGCTTGATCAACCTTCTATCTTTCCTGAGCAAACAGTCACGGGCAATATGGTCTGGAAGGAGGATTTGGATCCCTCCGATGATCTAACAAAGCTATCGCAATTCGCGGGAGCTTATTCTGCAGCAACTATCGACAAAGCATCGGAGGTAAGTCTTCTGTTGAAGACTAAGGACCATGAAATATATGCATTACAGGCAGAGCCAATTGAAGCGAAAAACAAAGCAGCACAGGTGGAAGAGCAGTTGCTGGCTCAACAGCAAGAAAACAATTTGTTAACCCAGCAACTGCAAATTGAAAGACAAAGGATAGACCAAAGTGAAACTCAGAAGGCAAAAGAATTGTCGGAGGCATTGTCACAGTTGAAAGCGTCAAATGAGCTGATGATGAAATCGAAAGATGAGCGAATAGCTCAACTATCAGCACAGCTCGAAGGTATCAAGAGCACACAGAATGTGAAAGTTTTCAGAGCAGAAGCCACCCAAATAAATGGCGCATTACTGTCTCAGATCAGACTTCTATGTCAACAACTTGCTAAGGCTGAGCCATTATGCGAAATATCTACAACAGTGTGTGCACAAATAGAGAAGGCCAGGAATGAGCTAGATCAGGCCGAAGAAGCCATATCCGATTATACTGAGTGGCAAGACACTGACGAAGGGAAAGCAGCGAATTTTTCCCGAATCCATGAAGCGTACAAGGACATCCTCTTCACGGAATGGAACACTCAGGTAATGAAAGCAGAAAGGGCGGCTTCCAGGTGTAAAATAATTGCCAGCAATATGATTGACCTAGTCAATGATACACTTTATTTGGCAAACATGATCTCCAAGTGCACACCTGGAAGCATAACAACAGCAGGTATGCTTGAAGAATCAAGTTATCATGACTTGGAGGAACAGAGGAAGTTAATTACCGGAGTAAATACTTTAACCTCTGATGCATATTGGCTCTTTCTAATCAAGCCACATACTCAAAGGTCTGCTCTCAAGTGTTTAACAGATGCCCTCGGATGCTTGATCCCCGACATTCAAGATGCTACAGATGATGCCCAGCTAACTTCGCGTCTCAACACTCCACCAGAAGTAGAGCCAATGCTGGCGATATGTCAGCTAAGGAGTAAAGGCAAAGAACCCACCGAATGAAGCATTGCCGCCAACTGCCAGATTGCCAAGAAAGATGGAACAAACATTTATTGATGCCAATTTAATAGCTTTTCAGTTGTTTAGATATTTAGATTAGTATAGTATTTATAGACCATTTCATTGTTTTGGAAAAGGTCGTAAAATTTTGTAACAGACTTAAAAGGCTGAAGTTTGCACTATTGTGCTTCAGTCTATATTCTTTTGTGAAACTCGACCAACGGTTCTGAATTTTGATTAGAAGGCTGTTTTACACAATTGCGCACGACTGTCTGTTGTTTGGAATGCTTTCTGATTTGAAGGAAGGACTGCGACATAGTGGTTAATATACTGGATTGATCGAGCAGCTTACATGGTACTATTATCTGTATCTGTGTTCTTTCTTATTATATGAATTACTGTGTTATTATCTTTGCTATTGTTGAATGCATGTATGCGATATAACAGCGAATCTTCATTTCGTTTCACTATTGAATGTTTTGATGATTTGTTATCTCTTTCACCCATGCATGTATCAATGATATGAACGATTAAGTGTAGTAATTCGCTCTAATCGCTCTGCATAACTAATTATGCAGAGCAATGTTTAAATGGTTTTAAACATCTATGCTTATAGTGTTAGAGTCATCTACATGCCTGCCTTAAAGCACAGATCATCAAACGCTACGCTTTGCGAAGTGATAAATCCCGGGATCCGATTATAGTTATTACATTTTGTTTATAGTTTAGCTGTCCGCTTATTACCATCTTATGTCATAAGTCACTCATCCATCCCGTTCACTTATAATTCTTGGGAAACTGGTCCCATTATCCCCAGTTGGAACCACTATTCCAAACGGAAAAGGAGCTGCACTAAGGTCCGGACCGGGTGGTTTCCCCTTTGTTGTGGCAGCGATTTTCGAGGCCTCAACAAAATTGGCGCTAGAAGGAGGGCTTTAACTGTGAATGGCAAGCCGACCCAAATCGGCAAGTCATTCTAAGAGTAATTTTCCCTCCAAACCTCCTCGTTCTTCTCAATTACATGCTAGTTCGCCAGCCCATAACCAAGAAGAAGAGGAATCTACCACCACTGCTCAATCCCATCATATCCCAGAACAGCTAAGTCTTGAATCTCCTGAAGTCCAGTCTCTAATCCATAAACTTCAGAGCTTCTTGATCTCACCACAGAAATCTGAGATATCAGAAAGCAGTGCGACTTCGCAGTTCAACCTCACTCATCCTCTTACCAGACTTCAGAGCGAAAAACTTGGTATTGAACCCACTGAGTTTCCTTTACCCAAAAGGAAAAAATCAAAGAAAAATACTGAAGGATCTGATACTGGGGATTTTTCTTCCACATCCTCCATTTCATCTCCTCATCTGCAAAGTCAACCACCCACTCCTCCATTACATATTGTTGTTCACTAGGGAACAGAAGCCTCAATATCCCAATCTATTCACTCCTCATCTTCAACCCTTTCCAACACATCCGGAATCCCAGCAGTAGTCCCAACCACTGTTGCCATTATAATGGCAGATCCATGGACTAGGCCAGGAGCAGTCAACATGCCTGGACCATTGCATGATCTACCCAATGACCCCGAAAAATGGCTGCCTAAATTCAATCCAGACGATGGGATCCAGGCTGAAGAACACATCAACAACTTCATGTTAGCAGTTAACCTAAAAGGAGTGACAGAGCAAGATGTCGTAGTAAGACTTTTCCCTTACACTTTACAAGGATCAGCAGGATCCTGGTATTTTTCCTTACCCTCTGGTTCGATTACCAGTTGGAATACATGCCAAGAGCAGTTTCTCACTAAATATGGAGACGATAGGTCCTTAGCAACCTTAATAAATGACCTCTCCAATTTGAGAATAGAGCACGGGGAACCAATAAAGGAGTTTAATGCCAGATTTAATAAACTACTGAATAAAATCCCTACCGCTTCTAAACCAAGTGAACAAATCCAAAGCGAATGGTACATCACTGCCCTACCTGCCAACATAGCTATCTTTGTTGACAGGGCTGGCAAACCTACGTTAGCTGAAAATATGAAAGAAGCACTTGCCGTTGAAAAGCGCATCAATGCTCTTGAAAAGAAAGCTGCTCTAGAAGATAGAAAAGCTAAAAAAGTCTCGTTTAAAGAAGATTCCAAGAAGAAAACCCCGAAGGACCCATATGACATGGAAGGTTTACAAAAGGTCCTTAAAACATTGTCCAATGAAATGGTTGAGATTAAAAAGCAGGTGGCCGAAACTTCAAGCAAAAGACCATTTAGGACTTTTAAGAAAACCGAATCAAAGCCACCTAATGTTATATCTAACGTTGATTCGGACCAAGAAGAAGAGGAAGAGGAAACACCTTCACAGACCGATGATGAAGAAGAAGTAGCTGAATGCCACGGAATGTGGGATTTTATACTCCCAAACTCTGATATGGGGAATGAAGAAGAAGCCTTTCCGGTTACTACAAGAAGTAAAAGCACTCCTGAACCCGCCCAGGCAACTTCAAAGAAGAGGAGCGCAGGCGCTACTACAGCAAAGGAAAAAGTTCCCCCTAAGAAGTCGCCTGTAGTAGCCCCCCAAAACCAGCCTTCAACTTCTAGTTCTCCTTCAACATCCAAGACATTAGTGATATCTGACTCAATGGAGTATAATATTGTTGATGATATGAAGAAAAATAAGGCAAATATAACTATGTTTGAGCTTAGCAAATTAAAACATCAACAAAAATTACTTCTCAAAGAATTAAATGCTGTTCCCTCTACTCCCCTTCCCAGTACAAGAGCTGCCAACGATCAAGGCCAGCCTCCTGCAGGTATGGTTGAAGCTACCGATTCAGTTTTAATTGGAGATAAATCAAATTCTCACACTCCACCCTTCCTGCTGACGTACGAGATTTATAATAGAAACCTGCACAACTATTTAATTGATTCAGGGGCTTCATCTAGTATAATGCCAGCTTCAGTTTGTTCTAAGCTGAACATTGAGCCACAGAAGTCAGCTACTCATATTGTGCAGTTGGATAGGACTAAAGTGCAGGTAGTGGGTGAAATTAATTCTGTAACCATCAGGTTGTCTGCCGACCCCAGGGTTGTCCAGAGAATTGATATTTTAATTGCAGACATACCTGAATTTTATGGTTTAATATTGAGCAGAGATTGGTCCGAAAAACTGCACGGGTATATTTCTACAGATTGGTCACATATGTGGCTTCCCTACAAGGGAAAGCCAAATCAAATAAGGATCGATCGTGAGAATCATATGACCCACACAGTTACTGAATTCGAGCAAGATAACCAACCTGTGGCATTCAACAACAACATTTTGGGGAACTATTCGGCAGAATCATTCTTTGGCAACTTTGTTGCCCAACCATCTCCTTTTTCAGTCAATCATTTTACATCTCAAATAGAAAATTTCTCACAAACTGATAGGTCCAGATGTTTTAATGAGGCTGAGAAAAATGTATATACTTTTGTTAATATTCCTTTATTTTGGTCTCTGTATTTTGATGGCTCTAAGTCCTCTGAAGGTTCAGGAGCTGGATGTGTATTGGTTAGTCCGCAAGGAGAAAAGACAATGTTGTCTTGTAGGTTAGAGTTTGAGTGCACTAATAATACAGCCGAATATGAAGCTTTAATCCAAGGATTATACAAAGCAATCGGCCTGGAGGTACGATATCTAAAGGTATTCGGCGATTCGGAAATCATTGTCAAACAGGTTAGAAATGAAATTCATTGCCTTTCGACTCACCTTAAACATTACCAATCGCTCGTTCAAGAGCTCACCTCACACTTTTTGGCATTCAACATTTCTTCTATACCTCGATCTCAAAATTCAGCCGCAGATTTACTAGCCAATGTAGCTTCAAAGCTTCTACCTTCTGAAGACTACAGCCTTGATAGATTTTCTGTAGAATTACTTTTCAGACCCTCAATTCCTGACAATGTCACTAATTGGAGAGTATTTAATCATGATGATGATATTTTGCAATTTTTAACTTCTGAGAATTCTTATGATAAGCAAGTTATTGAGGAAGATGATCATGATTCCCAGATGAAAGAAGTGCTCAAAGAAAATTCGATCCCTAAGCCAGTAGTAAAACTAGAAGATCTTTATGATATCAAAGACAGGTTTAAACCTGTAATTAATACAAAGCTTCAGAGTTCTACCCTTAGGTTTGAATTAATAAATCTAGGAACAAATGAGTCTCCTCAAAACATCAATTTAGGAACAGGTCTATCTCAGAAGGAAAAGGAAGCATTTATTAAATTGTTAAGAAAGAACAAACAGGTTTTTGCATGGAAATATGATGACTTAAAGACATATGATACATCTATTATCCAGCATACCATTCCTATGCTTCCTGATCAGAAACCGATTCAGCAAAAATTAAGAAAAATACACCCAAATTTGGAGAGCCAGATTAAGTCGGAGCTTAATAAGCTCTTGAAAGCCAAAATTATTTTTTTGGTCCGACATTCAAACTGGGTCTCTAATATGGTGCCAGTCAGAAAGAAAAATGGCGACATTCGAATTTGTATTGATTTCAGGAATTTAAACAAAGCAAGCTTAAAAGACAACTTCCCATTGCCTACTATGGAGCAAATTCTTCAATCGGTGGCAGGTTCTGAATTGATGTCTTTTCTAGACGGTTTTTCAGGGTACAATCAAGTTCTGGTACATCCTGATGACCAGCTTAAAACTACATTCAGAACAAAATGGGGGACCTATGCATATCAGAAGATGCCTTTTGGTCTTATAAATGCCGGAGCGACATTTCAGAGAGCTATGGACATGGCCTTCAGAGGCTTAATTAATCAATCAGTAGTCGTCTATCTAGACGATATTACTGTGTATTCTAAGAAGAGAGATAATCATTTGCACGACTTAAATCAGATCTTTCAGCGATGCAAAAGATATGGTATTTCTCTAAACCCAAAAAAGTCCTTCTTTGCTCTAGACCAAGGAAAACTCTTAGGCTTTATAGTATCCAAAGATGGCATTTATATTGATCCTGATCGGATTAATGAAATTTCTGAAATCCCTTTCCCACATAACAAAAAATCAATGCAGTCATTTTTGGGTCAGATTAATTTTGTCAAACGATTTGTTCCAGATTTTTCGCAGATTGTATTACCACTTCAGACAATGATCAAGAAGAATTCAGTTTTCAAATGGGGATCAGAAGAAAAGCAAGCTTTTGATGTTATCAAATAGTCAATAATCAATGCCCCAGCCTTGAATACTCCAAATTTTTCTAATCATTTTACACTATATACTATTGCATCCAACACTTCATATGCCGCAGTACTCACACAACTGAATGATAACAACTTAGAAGCACCCATATCATTTTTCAGTTCAAATCTTCAAGGTGCCGAATTGAATTATTCTGATGTGGAGAAACAAGCCTTTGCTGTGTTCAAAGTAGTCAAACATTATAGACCCTTCCTTTTGAAAACCCACACGAAAGTTATAGTTCCTTTCCCAGCGGTAAGACAACTATTAATTCAGAAAGAATTGGGTGAAAAAAGAGCCAATTGGGTTACAACGCTTCAAGAGTATAATTTAGAAATAAAGCCAGCAAAGATTGTTAGGGGCCAAGGTTTTTGCAGGATATTGGCAGGAACATCAAACATTTACGAATCAAGCGATGAGGATCAGATTGAATCCATCAATCAGATAAGTGTCACTGATTCTGAATCTCAATATGCTAATTTGATATTTTATTTGAAAAATGGTTATGCTCCTCCAAATTTATCTTACAAAAATAAAAGGGCCATTAGGTTAAAAGCTAAGAATTTCACTCTCATTGATGATCTGTTGTTTAAACAAAATTATGATTCTATCCTGTTAAGATGTCTTGAGAAACCTGAAGCTCAAAAGGTTTTGCAGGAGCTACATGATGGACCAGCTGGGGGACATTTTGGAGCTGACACAACAGCTCACAAGATTATTCATGCTGGATATTATTGGCCTACTCTATTTAGAGATTTCCATGAGTACGTAAGAAAATGCCTTAATTGCCAAACATCTGGTGGAAGACAACGAAAATCAGCTTTCCCTCTCCAACCTGTCAATATTGAACAGCCATTCGAACAATGGGGATTAGATATCATCGGGGAAATTACTCCACCATCTTCCAAACAACATAGGTATATCCTTACTGCTACTGATTATTTTACCAAATGGGTAGAGGCTATTCCTTTGAAGGCGGCAAACACAGAGGCAATCATCGAGTTCATTGATCAGTTCATCATTACCAGGTTTGGTGTTCCAAACGCTATTGTTTTTGATAATGCTTCCTATTTCTCAGGAAACGCTATGTATGATTTTGCTATTAAAAGGGGGTTTAAACTGAAATATTCTTCCAATTATTATCCCCAGGGAAACGGTTTAGCCGAATCTACTAATAAGAATCTCATCAAAATCATTAAGCGAACTGTTGAACAGAATCATAGAAACTGGCATAAATCTTTGGTCTTTGCATTATGGGCTGATAGAATAACACAAAAGGCTTCTATAGGGACCTCTCCTTTCAATTTGGTATATGGAAAGGAAGTCGTGTTGCCTACAAATCTTGTTCTCCCATCTTTAGCCCTAGTGCAGTTCATTCAAGAGACTCTGTCTTCTTCTATCCAACTTAGACATGACCAAATTCTCAAATTAGAAGAAGAGAGGGAAAAAGCCAGAATCACTCATGCCAAACATCAACAAATCATCAAAGCATCCTTCAACTCAGCATCATCCGGTTCCAAACAACTTCAAGTTGGTGACTTAGTTCTCAAATGGGACAAGGCCCATGAAGATAAAGGTAAGCATACCAAATTTCAGAAAATGTGGCTTGGACCATTTCAGATCTGTGAAAAGATAGGCCATTCAACTTTTATATTGCAAGACTTATCAGGGTTGAGAGATTTTCTCCCCGTCAATGGCCTGATCCTGAAGAAATTCTTTAATTGAGAAGGTAACCCCTTCTCCTTTTGTAGATTTGCGTAGTTTGTAGGATTGGTAGGAAATAAAATTGTAGAGTATCTCCATTGACCTTTTGTTGTGTTTGACGAAGCTGTCTCACAAAAATAATATAAATATTTGTTTTTAGATAATAGAACCCTCAATCAAAAGAAATAGTTTCTAGGAAATTAGATATCCTTGTGTTCTGAAACTATAATCTAAATTTTGAAGACTCCTCTCAAGAGGTAAGAGTTATGAATCATTTTCTGTTTCCAAATCTAGTCTCCAAAGGTTATCTGTTAAAAGATAGAGGCTAACCCATTTTCAGTATCTTCAACTCTTCACCTGTCATCCACCTACTCTTAAGGAGAAAAATTGTTCACCCCATTCACTAAAGGTTATGATTACTCAGAGTGTAATTCTAAAATATAAAAGATTAAAGATAAGAGGTCTTATCATAAGCCTGCTTACCATGTTCATAGGGAAATAGGTTAACTAACATTACCAATACTGCCTACCAAAACAGGGCAATGGCTTGAAATTTCAAGACAAGGGGTCTCATCACGAGCCAGCTTGATCAGTTAAATTATTACCAGTGAATGGCATTGTCATAAACTGGCTACCAAACCAGGACAATGGCTTTTTATCTTATTTATTACAAAGAAAAACAGATGAAAAATAAAATATGAAAACATTTTATGGATTCATTCTGTTAATCACACTCTTATGTGAATGGAAAAGTGGACAATACTATGGTTAAAAGGTATCCCTGTCGAGACTATAAACGTTTGCTGGCAACAGAGGCTCTACCTATGACAAAGGGGTTAATTATAAAAGCTGATGTGGGAAAGTTTTCTATTTTATCACTATGAACCAATAAAGACTTGTTTTTGAAACTTATTATGTATTTGGTTTCTTGAAACTAAATGGGATGAAGTTAACAAAATGGAGTTCACTTTAGTCAGAACACATGAATAGCTAGTTATATTAGAAATTTCTCCTTCTGATTGAGTTTCTATTTATGAAAAGCTTGAGTGTTTATGTTAATTTCAGAGATAACTGGTTCTACCAACGAATCGCCAATTGTTGTGCCCTACAACAACCCCCCATTTCGTATCATCTCTATTCATAACAATCAATTATATGAAATGGGTCCCTTTTAAAAAATTAATTGGTATCAATGAATTTGTTCGGAAAAGGTATGATAATCAAATGTCTTTGTGAATTAAAGCCTTTTTTCGAATAACAATGTTTCCAAAATAAAACAATCTTTGGTTATTGCGATAAAGCGATCGCAAGATCGCATATCGCAATACCAAAAGAGACGCATTTAAATGGCACTTTGGTCTTTGCCGATGCGATATCGCTATCGGCGATCGGCGGTATTCAATGCATACACAAAAAAGAGCACATATCTTATACCCGGATGCGACGCTATATCGGCGATCGGCTATCGGCACTGCCTCTTGTGGGAAAACACTTTAAGTTTTAAACCCCAACCCGATGTGATATCGCTATTGGCCGTCGGTAGTATCCCATGCACTCCCATAAGGCACTCACGTCTTTCCCCAATGCGATGCGATATTGCTATCGGAAGTCGGCAAATCTCTTAATATGCATCTGGTAATGTGTTCACACGCTAGCCCGATGCGATATCGCTATCGGCGTTCGCTGGGACTACTTTCAAACGATAAACTAACTCCTTCCCCGATGCGATGCGACATTGTTCATCGGTAATCGGCATTTTCAAAAAGTGATTGCTTTAAGCCTTAAAGTTATATTTAAATCCGGTTGATAAAGCGCAGATTTCAAGATGCCGTTAAAGCAGGGATAAGGTAATGCATGCGTATTTAATAACTTTGCCCCTTCGTTTAAACGAATACTTGCGTCTAAGGCATTATCATATCTGTTGCACGCGTTAGGAGGTCATTCAACCGAATAACAGTGTAATGTGTTGGAAATAATACTGAGAGGGGGGGTGAATCAGTATTATCTGATTAATCAAACTTTTCAAATGCCCAAAAACATATACGCTACTTCAGTTAAGTGAACCAGCGTGTACACGCTACTATGACGAAGTAAAACAGCGTATAAGCAGAAAACTCACAATTTAGTTGGCTTATTCTTCAATTAAGTGCATCAGGACATTATTCATCATATTAACAGTAAACATGTGCAGTATAACAGAACAGATAAAAAGCCACACACATGAACACCAAGATATAAGGTGGAAACCCAATGTGGGTGAAAACCACCTGCTGCAAGTTGTCTCTATCTTTCTTAATATGAAACTTCAGTTTACAATCTTTTGTACTGGTGCAGCCTTATACCAGTACGCAGGCTACAACCTGCAGAAGGCTTCAACCTTCTCTCGTTCTCCAAACTTCCTTGGAAGGGAGCTCCAACCCCCTTTGCTCTTGTACTAGCCAAGATACTAGTACGTAGGTGCTGACCTACAATTTTCCTTCTTCCAGGTATCACTTTTCATACATTTTCAGACTTGGATATTCCTGAAGCACAACATTACAATCTGAAGACCACAATTCATTCAATTTTCACAACAGATCATTGAAGCATAAAACAACCCAACTTTGAATCACTGAACCACTGAACCCTGTCAATCACCAGTTACCAGAACACAGAGCAGACTACAGAACTCTGTAATAACAGTCAGACCCCACTGTAAACTCAAATCAAGCTTCAAAAGATATACGCTACTTTAATGAACAGAAACCGCGTATACACGCACTTTTACCGAAGCCAACCTGCGTACAGATCTAAAAATAAACTTTCTCAATTTGCAGCTGTACCAGATATTAGTTAGACTCAGAACGTAACATTGCGACAATATGCAGATCTAGAAATACGCATAATCAACCATATCATGATAGTGCATTTCAAACCATTTGATCCCGATCTCTCCTTAGATCTAGTTCTCCATCAACCGATGAGATCTCTCCTTAGCTCAGATCAACCAACTCAGAACCTGCATATCAGATCTCTTTCTCTCTTAGATATTCATGCCTTGTCGAAAGATGATCTTTGCCTAATGATCTTCTTCTCCTTATATAGCCTTAGGCCTTTCTCAATACCAAGAGCCAAAACCATAGTAACACAATACCATCAACTTTAAAACTAGGGATCGACACGCCCGTCGAGACATAATGGTCCGAAATCATAGGCACAACTTCCAAGGTCTAACCACCATGAACCAAAGGAACCTTTCCACATACACGCGCTTTTTCTGAATCGAACTTGCGTGTACACGCGACTTGGGCTTAACGAAAGAGCGTGTATGAGCTTTCTTGCCATGCTGTACTGAGATCTGTCTTCTGATTAAGTTGCCATCACCTGTACTAACCTTTGAGCACCTGTACCATCCACTGGGTGAGTTGCCATCAAGGACAACACTTGAACCATAATGCCAACAATCTCCCCCTTTGGACTTGATGGCAACCACCACACCAAGTCACTCTCCCCCTTTGACATCAAGGGCAAAGGGAGGACCAAGATATTCTCTTCCTTGGTAATCCTTCTGCTGTCCATACTGCTGTCCATACTCCCCCTGAGTACATGCTGAAATCTCCAAGTGTGCTCCCCCTTTGTGAATGCCAAAGAGTACCAATCTATCCATCCTGCTCACCAAGTGCTGTTCATGCTCCCCTTGACTGTAGGCAAGATCTGCAAAAGATGTTCTTCAAGAAGAACATGACTCTATACATCATAAAAGACCTTCCTATCACCAAAGACTCATACATACATCCATTTCTCAACTAAGTGAGGATATACAAAAAAAAATGACTCATCCACCCAACCAAGTGGGGATACATCAATATCTAACCATGATAATACATGAACATTTCATCATTCATCCCAGGCATAGTGGGGAAACCAACAAAGGCCGTTACATGACCTTGACACCATAAAAGAGACAAGAGAGATACATGACATAGAGACAACAGATCTAGACCAAGACTTAGGAAAGACACCAGCAGCATCTGATAAACATCTTGTTAGATTAGCAACTAGAATTTCTTTCTGAGCTCCTTCTTAAACCAATCAACCAAAACATCTGAATGCCAACAATGCTTTATGAGACTTTGAGCTGCTCCCCCTGAACCTGTGCCTGTTGCACTCCCTGAAACTGTGCCTGAAGAATTCTGACATTCCTATTGCTGTTCAGAACTTCAGAGTTTTCCCTTGCTGTTCAGAACTTCATATACGCGTTTTATCCTGTACAAAACAGCGTATGTACGCGGATATTATTTCTGCAACAAGCGTCCAGCATACACGCGACTTACCCAGTATGAATCCGCGTGTATACGCTCATATCCCTTCCGTAACCTGCGTATACCAACTTTTCTGTAGAACAAACAAACTTCAACAACAGGATGAAGCATCAACTACTCCCAGCTTTTGTCTGAGATATTCAAAAGTTTCCCTGGGCAGTGGTTTTGTGAGAATATCAGCAACTTGCTCCTTAGAAGGAACATACTCCAACTTGACCTTCTGCTCAAGCACTTGTTCCCGAAGAAAATGGTACTTGATTGGTATGTGCTTGGTCTTTGAGTGCATGACTGGATTCTTTGAAATGCTGATTGCACTTGTATTATCACATAAGATAGAGACAGGTGGAGTGCAAGTGATTTGAAAGTCCTGCAAGGTCTGCATCATCCAAAGAAGTTGTGTGCAACAAGATGCTGCAGCCACATATTCTGCTTCAGCTGTAGATAAGGCAATCGAACTTTGTTTCTTGCTGAACCAAGATACTAATCTGGAACCCATGAAGAAAGCACCTCCACTTGTGCTTTTCCTATCATCCACACTTCCAGCCCAATCTGCATCTGTGTAAGCATGAAGAGTGAGATCAGTATTTCTAGGATACCATAAGCCATAGTTTTGGGTCCCTTGAAGATATTTGAAGATTCTTTTGACTGCCTGAAGATGAGTTTCCTTTGGGTTGGCTTGAAATC
The DNA here is from genome assembly GCA_031772625.1 of Pinus tabuliformis. NCBI lineage: Eukaryota > Viridiplantae > Streptophyta > Pinopsida > Pinales > Pinaceae > Pinus > Pinus tabuliformis. The sequence goes on from CM062805.1 coordinate 602,846,188, forward strand.
TTCCAACCATTCCTACTGCATGTGTAATATCTGGTCGAGTACCTGTCAAATAAAGCAAACTCCCAATCATGGATCTATAAGTGGGTTGGTGGACTGCTGCTGATTCATCATTTGCACTGAGGCTGCATCCTGTAACCATGGGTGTACATACTGGCTTTGACTCTTCCATGCCATACTTCTTCAAGATCTGCTTGAGGTATTTGGTTTGAGACAAGAAGATACCTCCTTCATTTTGTTGGATTTGCAATCCAAGAAAATATGTCAATTCTCCAAGAAGTGACATTTCGAATTCTTTCTGCATAACCAAGGCAAAGTTTTGACTCATGGTCTCTTCATTGCTGCCAAAAATAATATCATCTACATAAACAACAAGAATTAGCAATTTGTTATTTTCAACTTTTATATAGAGATTGCTATCTGCTGATCCTTTTGAAAAGCCTTGTTGGTGAAGATATTTGTCCAACCGATAGTACCAAGCCCTTGGAGCTTGTTTGAGCCCATAGAGTGCCTTTTTCAATCTGCATACAAGGTTTGGATCATTTCCAAGAATGAACCCATCTGGCTGCTCAATATATACTTCTTCTTCTAAGTCTCCATTCAGGAAGGCTGATTTCACGTCCATTTGAAATACCTTGAAGTTTTGAAAGCTTGAGAGAGCAAGGAACATTCGGATGGCCTCTAGTCTTGCCACAGGAGCAAAGGTCTCTTCAAAATCTATTCCTTCTTGCTGTGCATACCCTTTACAAACAAGTCTGGCCTTGTTTCTAATTACTTCTCCATTTTCATTTAACTTATTCTTGAAGACCCATTTTGTTCCTATTACATTCTTATCTTTTGGTCTAGGAACTAATTCCCAAGTGTTGTTCCTTTCGATTTGCTCAAGTTCTTCATCCATTGCTTTGACCCAACATTCATCTTTGCATGCTTCTTTCACATTTTGTGGTTCAATGGAGGAGAGTAGAGCCAAGTAGCTTGAAGCTTCTGCAAGTGTCCTTCTTGTTTGTACTCCTGCTTCTTTCTGCCCCACAATCTGAGTTTCTGGATGATTCTTTTGGACATATCTGGATGGAGTCTTCTCTTCTATTCTTGTCTGCTCCTCTGGTTCTTCTTGAGATTCTTCTTCTTCTTGAGGTTCTTCTTCTTCATCATTTCGCCTTTGAGAGTAACCTTCATCTTCTTCAATGTCTTCATGATGAACTTGCCTAGGAATATATCCCTTCTCATCAACCACTATATCAATACTGTCAACAATTCTGCCAAGTCTTTTATTGTAGCACTTGTATGCTTTGCTATGTGGAGAATAACCAAGAAGAATGCCCTCATCTGCTCTAGGTTCAAGTTTGCCAAGTTGCTCATCAGTGTTCTTAATATAACATTTGCTCCCAAAGATTTTGAAATGCTTCACGGAAGGAGTTTTACCACTCCAAAGCTCATGAGGTGTTTGAGTGCTGTTTACTCGGACATTTGTTTTGTTAAGAATGATAACAGCAGCATGTGCAGCTTCACCCCAGAAGGTTGCAGGAGTACCTGATTCATCGAGCATAGCACGAGCCATTTGTTGGATAGTTCTGTTCATTCTTTCCACAACCCCATTTTGCTGAGGAGTTCTAGCTGTAGAGAATTCTCTTCTTATCCCATGTTCATCGCAGAAATCGAAAAATTCATTTGATGTGAACTCCCCACCTCTGTCAGATCTGAGGCACTTAATTTTGTGTCCTGATTCATTTTCAGCCAATGCTTTGAAGGATTTGAATTTTTCGAATGCTTCATCTTTGTGCTTCATAAGCCCTAACCAAACAAACCTTGAGAAATCATCAATGAATAATATCAGATATTCTTCTCCTCGAGGTGTCCTTTTCCTAAATGGACCACATACATCTGTATGGACTAGCTCAAGAGGCAAGCTAGCTGATCCTTCCTTCTCTGGAAAGTTAGTTCTGGTTTGCTTTCCAAACTGACAAGATTTGCATATGGTGTTGTCTGGAATTTTGATATCTGGAAGATCGCGAACTGCCTGATATTTGCATGCTTTCCTTATTTGTGAGAAGCTTAGATGTCCCAACCTTCGATGCCATAACCAGTGCTCTTCATCCTTGCTAAGATAGCATTGTTGTTGTCCTTCTTCAAATATGTACAGATTATTTGGAGTTCTTTTGCCTTTGAGAACTGTTTTACCTGTATCAAGATCACGAACAAGACATCCATTCGATCTGAAAATAACCTCGGTTTTTTGATCACACATTTGGCTGACACTTAGAAGATTATGCTTCAATCCATCAACATACAAAACATTTCCAGCCTTGACCTTTTCTTTCAAAGGAGCAATACCTTTTCCTTTTATAGTTGCAGGAGTATCATTTCCAAAAGAAACTTTCTTTCCCTTTTCTAAAGTAGAATAAGATTCAAGTTTTTCTTTATCACCTGTCATATGTTTCGAACATCCACTGTCAATGTACCATAGATTTTCCTGTCCTTCTGCATAAAACGCTATCCCACATCTTTCTGTCTGAGGTTCTTTTATTCTCCATTTTTTGGTGCTCGTGGCTTGTTCCTTTTTCTCCTGAAACCTGCTCCTGCATTCAGACTCTTTATGACCAAAATTATTGCAAATAGAACATTCAACTTCATTTTCAAGAACCGAAAAGTTGTTATAGGTCCTCTTTGTAATCCCTGTCATACTTCTTTGTTTTTGAGCTTCCCTAGTCATGATTGTTTTATATGCAACACATTGAGCTGCTTTGTGACCAAAGTTATGGCAAGAAAAGCATTGTCCATTGAAGAAGCTTCTGCGGTTATTGAATCTACCAGCCAACTGATTGTAATTTCTATTTTCATCTATTCTTGTGCCAAACTGAGAAGATTTTACCTGTGGTTGGTTGTAGCTTTTGTTCACCCTTAAGAAGGATTGTCCCTGATAGTTTCTGTTTGTAATTCGTCCCTGCTTTACCTGATTATCTTCATTGTTCTTCTGCTCATTTCTTCTTGCTGCATCAAGATAACTTTTTGAGGTGGATGCTTGAGAGGTTTCTCCATTATAGCCCAAACCTGTCTTGTTTAGAGGAGACCGCTGCACATTGATAATCTCATCCAAAGTTTCAGATCCTTTGACAAACTTAAGATTAATAGTTTTTGTTTTCTCAATTTCTTTTCTGAGACCAACAATTTCACCTTCTAGTTTTTCAAGATGTTTTTCCTTTTCATCAATTTGAAATTGCAAAGTATCAATGATCACACTCTTTTCTTCTATGCATCTCTTGAGTCTAGTAATTTCATTATAGAGATTATCCACATCTACAGCATCCTCATAATCATCATCTTCAAATGCCATTAATAGCTTATATTTATTACCTTGTTCATCTTCATCACTGTTTGATAAGCCATCACTATCTTCATGGGTGTAGTAGCTTTTCTTATTTGCACTTTGTTTCTTATTCCATCTAGCAGGTTCTTTTCCTTTATCCTTATTTGGACATTTTGCAGCATAATGACCTACTCTTCCACAAGCAAAGCATTTGAAAGGTAGCTTACCTCTGAACCTTCCAGCACCCCTTTGAAGATTTCTGACAAAGTTTGATTCTTCTTCCTCTTCTTCTGGAACATGGCTTGCTTCATAGTAATCTTCTTTTCTTGATGCCTTAAAAGCAGCTTCCCTTCTGTCTGATGGACCTCCCTTTCTCATTTCATAAGCAGTTAGAATTCCATGTAGCTGAGACATAGTGAGAACTTTGAGATTTTCCTTTTCTTCTATTGCAGATACTTTAGATTCAAACTTGGGGGATAATGATCTTAGAATCTTTTGAACTACTATAGTCTCTTTTATTTCTTCACCCAGATTTTTCATACAATTAACAATCTCATCTACCCGAAGAAAATAATTAGCCACACTTTCATCATTATACATCTTGAGGGTCTCATATTGAATCCTAAGAGTTTGAAGTTTAGCTTGCTTTACCTGTTCATCTCCTTCATAGCTAGTGATCATTTTGTCCCATATCTCTTTTGCTGATTTGAAGTGCATGACCTTCATGAATTCTGTTTGAGATATACTTCCTAATAGAGTACTGACTGCTTTTGCATTTGTTTCATATGCCTTTTTCTCAGCTGGATCTGTAGGAGTAGCTGAAGGAAAAGCATAGCCTGTTTCTACAATGTCCCAAACTTCTGTACCAAGAGATTGAAGATATGCAGTAACTCTTACCTTCCAATAATTGAAATTTGTTCCATCAAAAATCGGTGGCCTGATTGATGCTTCTTTCTCGTAGTTGCTCATGATGAATGATCTTCCTTCAAGCGATCAAGCTTCTCTGAAGGACCTGCTCTGATACCAATTGTTGGAAATAATACTGAGAGGGGGGGTGAATCAGTATTATCTGATTAATCAAACTTTTCAAATGCCCAAAAACATATACGCTACTTCAGTTAAGTGAACCAGCGTGTACACGCTACTATGACGAAGTAAAACAGCGTATAAGCAGAAAACTCACAATTTAGTTGGCTTATTCTTCAATTAAGTGCATCAGGACATTATTCATCATATTAACAGTAAACATGTGCAGTATAACAGAACAGATAAAAAGCCACACACATGAACACCAAGATATAAGGTGGAAACCCAATGTGGGTGAAAACCACCTGCTGCAAGTTGTCTCTATCTTTCTTAATATGAAACTTCAGTTTACAATCTTTTGTACTGGTGCAGCCTTATACCAGTACGCAGGCTACAACCTGCAGAAGGCTTCAACCTTCTCTCGTTCTCCAAACTTCCTTGGAAGGGAGCTCCAACCCCCTTTGCTCTTGTACTAGCCAAGATACTAGTACGTAGGTGCTGACCTACAATTTTCCTTCTTCCAGGTATCACTTTTCATACATTTTCAGACTTGGATATTCCTGAAGCACAACATTACAATCTGAAGACCACAATTCATTCAATTTTCACAACAGATCATTGAAGCATAAAACAACCCAACTTTGAATCACTGAACCACTGAACCCTGTCAATCACCAGTTACCAGAACACAGAGCAGACTACAGAACTCTGTAATAACAGTCAGACCCCACTGTAAACTCAAATCAAGCTTCAAAAGATATACGCTACTTTAATGAACAGAAACCGCGTATACACGCGCTTTTACCGAAGCCAACCTGCGTACAGATCTAAAAATAAACTTTCTCAATTTGCAGCTGTACCAGATATTAGTTAGACTCAGAACGTAACATTGCGACAATATGCAGATCTAGAAATACGCATAATCAACCATATCATGATAGTGCATTTCAAACCATTTGATCCCGATCTCTCCTTAGATCTAGTTCTCCATCAACCGATGAGATCTCTCCTTAGCTCAGATCAACCAACTCAGAACCTGCATATCAGATCTCTTTCTCTCTTAGATATTCATGCCTTGTCGAAAGATGATCTTTGCCTAATGATCTTCTTCTCCTTATATAGCCTTAGGCCTTTCTCAATACCAAGAGCCAAAACCATAGTAACACAATACCATCAACTTTAAAACTAGGGATCGACACGCCCGTCGAGACATAATGGTCCGAAATCATAGGCACAACTTCCAAGGTCTAACCACCATGAACCAAAGGAACCTTTCCACATACACGCGCTTTTTCTGAATCGAACTTGCGTGTACACGCGACTTGGGCTTAACGAAAGAGCGTGTATGAGCTTTCTTGCCATGCTGTACTGAGATCTGTCTTCTGATTAAGTTGCCATCACCTGTACTAACCTTTGAGCACCTGTACCATCCACTGGGTGAGTTGCCATCAAGGACAACACTTGAACCATAATGCCAACATAATGGTCATTTAATGAGTAGCAGGCCTTAAAAACACCATTAATGCATATGGGATCTCTTACCAGTGATTGGATCCGCAGCCACTTCTTGAAAATTAATATCGCCACGCTTCAAGTGATATATATCTTTCACATTATGCTTTGTCTTCATTATTTCTCGTGTTACGATTTCTCTTGCATTTGTGTAGAGTTCGTTTGTGGAGAAAAGCCTGAATATGATGGGGAAGAAAAATAAGAGGAGTTCTGGTTCCACTACAACACCTGTTGCAGGTCAAGCTGCTACAATTTCGAAGAAAGGCCTAATCTTGGACACTACGTGCGCTGGTCTTGCTAGGACCACATGGCAGGGCACATATAATCTGTTGGAGGCCGAGCAACCACAAGTGACAGTGAGAACGGCTAGTGTTGATGTACTAAGGAAGTCTGATGCAACGCTCAAAGACTTGGCCGACTCCTTTTTACACAGAATAGCGGCCAGAGAGCAGGTGCTCCCTTACACAGATGTGGTGCGCTGGGCAATTGAAGAAATCCCTATCACTGATAGAACTTTCCATACAAGGGACGGAAGGATTTTCGGGTCATTCAAGCCTGATGACCTGAGGCGAATGTATCATCTGCCTGAACCGGAGCTAGTCTACAACAGAGCCTTCGTGGAGAAATTCGCAAAAGAAAATGAATCACCATCCGAACCCCTCCGAGATTGGAGGCAGAACCCAGCCAAGCACAAGCATGAAAGTTCGGGTAAGTACTCCAACGTTTCTTTGGCTTCTCCCTATTGCTATGCGGGGATTATGATGTGTAGATTGTGGGGATTACATGACTCCGTTAATATTGAGATTGACATGGTTCCCTTAATGGAAGCGGCTATCAATAGTATAATTATGGATTGGGCCACTATTCTTTCTGATAAGTTGGTCGTAGCTGTTCGTGAATTAGGCACAAAACTAAAGTCACCGAAAGGAAAATCCCGCCATTTTATTATACCGCTTACATTATGGATACCCTGTGTTTTAATTCTGAGTTTCCTGTCCTCGGTTGGAGATGGACCACCCAAGATCCAACACCCATTCATTTATACCATCAGAAATTGTGGAAGTCCTATTACAAGGATCATTTGTACCAAATTTGTAATGGTTTCATGGTGCCCATTTACTATTCTATCTATGACAAACCCATTCCCAGAATTTCCTATGAAGCTTCTTTTGACTTACCAGCCATAGCGAGTTGGTTCGGGGAAGAGTATTTCACCTATATCAGAGTTTTTGGGAGTAAGGCTAGGCCACATGTCCTCCCTTTGTATATCCCAGACAAGCTGTTAGCCCGGGAAATCTGCTACCAGATTATGGCTGAGAGTGTCACACAAACTCTCAAAGAGGAGAAGAAGAAAGGTTGGCCCCCTTTTCCTTTAAGAATTGGGGTTTTTACTTTGCTTAATTACAAGCATGCGGAAAAAGAAGCGACAAAAATCCAAAATTTATCCCTGGCCACTATCCCAAACAGACTCTATGATCCAAAGCAAAATGCCTACTTTGTGTTGTGGGGAAAAGTATCCGACTCGGAATGACCCTATCCCTACTCTAAGGGTGATAGTTCCTTAGCAACAACTGAAAGTAAAGCTTTGATATTTTTCCTTTATGAAAGTACAGAGAAGGAAGAAAAGATTGACCAACCGATGTCTTTCGCTTTTGTCGATCCTGTCTTCTCTCTTTGCCTCTTGCTCCCAGCTCCTTGCTCCTTTTACCGGCCCAGCTACACAAAGATCCTGCAAAACAAGAGAGGGAAACTACAAGAAACATGTACTCATAACTGATGCATGGATTAGAATGAATCAAATATACAGATAAAAACAATACGTCATTGCAATACAAGTATATAGGAGAACATCAAAGCTTTATTGATAGAAGAAAAAGGTTCTGAGAAGGTTACAACCATAAATGGCTCCAATCCAGCAGCACCTCCCCAGCAGCAAGAAATCTCCTCTTCCCCTCTATAAAAGCAATCACCCAATAGCTCTAACTGTGAACCAACAGCACTTCCTTGCTTTGCACCAAATTCCAACCTCCTTAGACCTCATGAGATAGCTCTATATATAGGAGATTTGGAGAAAGGACGAGTCAGCTTGAGGCTGGCTTCAAGCTGACTAGTGTCCTCTCCCACTTCAGTTATACTTCAGTTCTTGAGTCCACTTGGAGATCCTTGCTTCCACTTGGAGTTTAAGAACCTCTTACTCATCACTGGGCGAATTCCCTGATCCAAGTGTCATTTTGGAAGCTTCCTGGGCATTGACACCTTGAGAAATGAGCCTGCCACTTGTCCAAACACGTTCAGCGCAGATGGCTAGTGTTGGAGTTGACATTCAGCGCAGGTAGCCAGTGTAGCAGTTGACATGATCCAGAATTGCCTTGTTTTTGAGCGTTTTTAGGTGGAGAACTGATTTGAAGTGTTGTGGTTTGCTGACCTTGTTCCTCTAGGGGTAAGAACAACATGTTTAGGGACTTTGGATCCCTTTGATTATGGACATTTCATGCTTCATGCTGTAAGGCACAAAAATGTCTATAACACTTTGCCCTTGAAAGAGCAAAATTAACAAAAATTGATCATCAAGAGGATATGTTTGATGACCTGTTCGCAGGTACCGAGTCAATAAGCCAAGCCAAACAACTTGCCAAAATGAAATACAATGATGAGGCGTTGACTGAGTTTAATAAACTTAGGGAGGAGAGGTTGCAAACTCTGCCTCTAGATTTATTATCCACAACTCCAGCGTCTTCCTCAAGCGAGCCTGGTCGGCAACAGATACATCCACCTCCTGTTACAACTAAAGAACAGGATAAACAACTGGAGGAACGGCAGAAGAAGCTACAGGCTGAGAAGCAAAGAAAAGAGAAAGCAGAGAGGCAGAAAAAGGAGCAGATAGAAAGGCAGCAAAAGGCAAAGAAGGAAGAAGAGCAGAGGAAGAAGAAGGAAGAAGAGAAACTAAAGAAAGAACTAGCAGATAGGCAGAAAAAGGAATTGGAGGAGTAGCAGTGAAAAGCACTTGAAGAACAGCAGAAGTTAGAACAAGAAAAAGAATGGAGCAAAGCCCATACAGAGCAACATAAGTAAACCTCCACCGATCCTGAATTGATTAAACAATGGAACCAATTCGATTCCATTATCAGTGGTAAAGAAGGCTCCAAAGACAAAGGCTCCTCTAAAACAAGCGATGCGCCCGATACCACTTCTTCTCAGGTTCTAGGAGGAACCAGCGACCCACCCATTTCACAGGATGTCGAGATAATCAATAAGGACCCTTCCGATCAAATTGTTCTCCAGGTGGAAGAAATTCCTCCCCTGGATGTTTTCTACAGCCCAAAGCATAGAGCTGTTATCAAGCGCTCTAAGAAAAGACGAAGGCTTGATCAACCTTCTATCTTTCTTGAGAAAACAGTCACGGGCAATATGGTCTGGAAGGAGGATTTGGATCCCTCCGATGATCTAACAAAGCTGTCGCAATTCGCGGGAGCTTATTCTGCAGCAACTATCGACAAAGCATCGGAGGTAAGTCTTCTGTTGAAGACTAAGGACCATGAAATATATGCATTACAGGCAGAGCTAATTGAAGCGAAAAACAAAGCAGCACAGGTGGAAGAGCAGTTGCTGGCTCAACAGCAAGAAAACAATTTGTTAACCCAGCAACTGCAAATTGAAAGACAAAGGATAGACCAAAGTGAAACTCAGAAGGCAAAAGAATTGTCGGAGGCATTGTCACAGTTGAAAGCATCAAATGAGCTGATGATGAAATCGAAAGATGAGCGAATAGCTCAACTATCAGCACAGCTCGAAGGTATCAAGAGCACACATAATGTGAAAGTTTTCAGAGCAGAAGCCACCCAAATAAATGGCGCATTACTGTCTCAGATCAGACTTCTATGTCAACAACTTGCTAAGGCTGAGCCATTATGCGAAATATCTACAACAGTGTGTGCACAAATAGAGAAGGCCAGGAATGAGCTAGATCAAGCCGAAGAAGCCATATCCGATTATACTGAGTGGCAAGACACTGACGAAGGGAAAGCGACGAATTTGTCCCGAATCCATGAAGTGTACAAGGACATCCTCTTCACGGAATGGAACACTCAGGTAATGAAAGCAGAAAGGGCGGCTTCCAGGTGTAAAATAATTGCCAGCAATATGATCGACCTAGTCAATGATACACTTTATTTGGCAAACATGATCTCCAAGTGCACACCTGGAAGCATAACAATAGCAGGTATGCTTGAAGAATCAAGTTATCATGACTTGGAGGAACAGAGGAAGTTAATTACCGGAGTAAATACTTTAACCTCTGATGCATATTGGCTCTTTCTAATCAAGCCACATACTCAAAGGTCTGCTCTCAAGTGTTTAACAGATGCCCTTGGATGCTTGATCCCCGACATTCAAGATGCTACATATGATGCCCAGCTAACTTCGCGTCTCAACACTCCACCAGAAGTAGAGCCAATGCTGGCGATATGTCAGCTAAGGAGTAAAGGCAAAGAACCCACCGAATGAAGCATTGCCGCCAACTGCCAGATTGCCAAGAAAGATGGAACAAACATTTATTGATGCCAATTTAATAGCTTTTCAGTTGTTTAGATATTTAGATTAGTATAGTATTTATAGACCCTTTCATTGTTTTGGAAAAGGTCGTAAAATTTTGTAACAGACTTAAAAGGCTGAAGTTTGCACTATTTTGCTTCAGTCTATATTCTTTTGTGAAACTCGACCAACGGTTCTGAATTTTGATTAGAAGGCTGTTTTACACAATTGCGCACGACTGTCTGTTGTTTGGAATGCTTTCTGATTTGAAGGAAGGACTGCGACATAGTGATTAATATACTGGATTGATCGAGCAGCTTACATGGTACTATTATCTGTATCTGTGTTCTTTCTTATTATATGAATTATTGTGTTATTATCTTTGCTATTGTTGAATGCATGTATGCGATATAACAGCGAATCTTCATTTCGTTTCACTATTGAATGTTTTGATGATTTGTTATCTCTTTCACCCATGCATGTATCAATGATATGAACGATTAAGTGTAGTAATTCGCTCTAATCGCTCTGCATAACTAATTATGCAGAGCAATGTTTAAATGGTTTTAAACATCTATGCTTATAGTGTTAGAGTCATCTACATGCCTGCCTTAAAGCACAGATCATCAAATGCTACGCTTTGCGAAGTGATAAATCCCGGGATCCGATTATAGTTATTACATTTTGTTTATAGTTTAGCTGTCCGCTTATTACCATCTTATGTCATAAGTCACTCATCCATCCCGTTCACTTATAATTCTTGGGAAACTGGTCCCATTATCCCCAGTCGGAACCACTATTCCAAACGGAAAAGGAGCTGCACTAAGGTCCGGACCGGGTGGTTTCCCCTTTGTTGTGGCAGCGATTTTTGTGGCAGTTTGGGGGTGAAAGGTTGTGGACTTAGTGAGCTTGGTATCAAACAATGACAAGAGGCTTGACCATAATGGACTTAGGAACCAGCTGTCCTGATATGAGATAATGGAATGTGGGATCCCAAAGTGTACCCATACTCATTTGAAGAATAATTTTCTAGTGGCTTTTGTTGAGATACTCTTCTTGCAAGCCGCCAGAATGGCCATCTTAGAGAATTTTTCAACTACCACAAAAACATAGTCATTTCCATGCTTGGTAGAAGGAAGTCCCGACATGTAATCCTTGGAGATGGATTCCCATGGCCGGCTAGGAGTAGGAAGACGAGTATACATGCCTTGCTTCTTAATTTTGGGTTTAGAAATGACACAAACAATGCAAGATATGATGTACTTCCCAAGAACTTGTCGAAGGTTTGGCCAATAAAAATATTTTTGCAGTATTGCCACTGTCTTTTCTACCCCAAAATGTCCAACAACTTAAATGTAGTGCACCTCCAAAATCCTATTGGAACGCTCGCTTGAAGGCACACAAATGTGTCCCAGGTGGCATAATAGCGTGTCCTGGACATGAAAGTCTGGAAGCTACTTACCTCCCAGGAGCATCTGGTATGTGGTGTCGAATTTTGGATCACTCTTGTAAAGATGTGGCCATCCGAAAGTCTTGTGTCCACAAGAGTTGAGTAAAGTGGTCAACGTCATGACTAACGATCAGCTAAGGCAGTTTGCGACATTATTTTTGTTACTATTCTTATACTTAATGTTCAAATGGAACCATTTCAGATATGTGGACCATTTTTTATGGAAACCATTCTGCAACTTTCATTTTGTCTCTATGAACTCCAGGGGTTGGTGGTCTGTGTGGATGACCATTTCCTTCCCCAGAATGTAATGCTTCCATTAGTGGCAGACCTGAAAAATGGAATACATCTATTTTTCATAAGTGGGATACTTTCATAATGTATTTGAAAGTGTCTCACTATGATATGTGATGAGCACTAGTATTGCAGCAAGAATGTTACAACTCCTGGGGCTACCAACTTTACTTTATCAACCCAGGGTTCGTACAAACTTGGAGGTGACAGTGATGTATACACAAGCAGATGCGATAGGTCCACTCTTTGTCACTGCTAAGATGGTGATAGACAACTATGGTTTCTCAAACCAACCTTCTATTGATTCAGAGGAAGCTTGATTACCAATGATGAAAAGGGAAATTTGCACTAACTGGAATCTTGTCTACTGTAGTAAGGAAAGACTGAAATCAAATGCTTAGACACACCACTCATCTAACTAATTTCTAAGAGCCTTTTCTTCAAAAGAATGCTAAGTTAACATGTATGTAATCCTACTGTCCTAGGCATGCAATCTGAAATAACCAAACACTCTATTGTTGTGCATGTAAGTGAACATAATAACTCTTTTTTCATTTTTTTCCTTTTTGTGTGAAAAATATGAATGCTAAATCCTCTTGGTGATGTGGTAGGTAGGTTAGAGATGGTAGTGAAAGGTCAGATGGATTGGGAGGAAATTAGAGGTCTTCTCCTATCTTCCTAGATGCTTTTTCATAATTTGTCCTTAAAACAGGCCACTACAGGTCGTCCTATAGGATGTTCTAATGCTTCCTAAAGGATGTCCTAATGCTCCTACAAGATCCCCTATATTCCTATAGGTTTCGGCTGAGAGCAATAGGAATGATTTGGAAGTTGGTGTAGGGCTTAGGGAAGGTGAATGGTGGGAGAAATAAAGCAAGGGAGTGACTAAGACTTCTTCAAAGCCCAAAACAGAGTTTGTAAGATGGTTGGATTTGCTCAACAAACCTGGAAAGTTGTTCTTATGGAAGGATGAATTGTTTGAGGGACTTAGTGGAAAAAGTGATGACTATGGATGGATGATATTAGGATGGGGTTGTTGGTCATGAGATCTCCCTGCACTGTTGGAACTCCTGCACTGTGTCAATCACTGGCATTTATCCAAGAATCATGTCAAATAAGAAAGATTTTCAATCAACTAAAGAAAACATAATTTTATTATCTAGTTTCCTAGCTCATGCATGGAAATACTTCCAGAATAATGTGAAACACTATGAGATCTAATACAAGGCTGAAGATATCAGAGATGACAATTGATTCCTATTGTTGAAAATTGAAAAGATGTTGGCCTAAGTAGCAGAAAACCCTAAATTCCATGAGAAATCAAAATTCTGTCCTTTTTGAGCTACATAGGAGTCCTTTCCTCAAACCATGGTCCCTGAAGGGAGGAGTGAGGCCAAGTCCACTTTCTAATATCTTTTTGGTATTCCTTTATCTTTCTAAGCTACTGAGAAAGTAAGACACAAATGGAAGCAAACTAATCCAAATTCACAACTACTTGCAATGAAATAACGTTAAAACAAATTCAACCATTAATCTATGAAATCAACTAAGAATACAAGTACAAAAAGAGGAGCCTTTGCTACTATGGTTGGGTCCTAACCCAAGAGCTTCAACCCTCTGAGTCAACTCGGTGTTGGATCAAGGAAATGCTCATTCTCATTATCATATTAGAAAAATTACATAACAATGTCTTCCACAATTCTCGAACTCGAAAATGCTCAGTGCTCTTACATAAAAAATATGAATCCTAATGAGGCTCTAGGCCTTCTTATTTATACAACTGAAGTATCCAATGAATTTCTTAAATCTAGGGAGGCTTGGCTCCAAAACTCAAGATGAACTAGCTCTTAACTATCACCGTCTCGGTTTCCTTTTGACCTTCATGAATCCGCTGCTTGCAACTCCGAGTTAGTGTGATTTGATGGAGGAATATTCGAATGAGTGAGGATTAAATGAGGAGGATCTATCTCCTAGAATCTCTCCTCCTTGTCTCATTTGAGGTTTTTTCCCTTAATTAGCCAAAATTGCCATGATTTGTTCTCAAAAACCTCAAATCAATGCACATTAGACCACTATACATAACATCTTACTTTTACTCATCGCATTAAGAAAAATATAATTAAAATATGTGAGGAATTATGAGAAGAGTTGATTTTAATAAACTTGGAGGTGTATTAAGGTCCATATAGTTACCTAATGATGAGGCTCATCATCAACCCCCTATTGAAAGTGTTGCTCATCCTCTGAGCAACTCAATCTATATCCATGTCCTTCATTGCTCTGGTGGCCTCCCTCACATCCCATGCTTTTGATGTAGTTTCTTCTTCCTATGAATAAAATCCTTCCTTCCTCTCTATATCTTCCCACTACTTTCTTTCTTCCTCTTCTTTCCTTCCTTCCAAAATTCTTAAGAGCAGTGGTGGAATGAGTCTCAAGCCAATCCAATTGACTTTGAGTCTTTGTAGAGCTTTCTTGTACATGGGTGTTCTATTTAGTGCCTCTCTCATTCTCTTATTTTCAAGCTGTAAGGGAAGGTGTTCCATCTCCTTTGGCAAGCTTGCATGATGTCATCTCCTAATAGCCTGAACATATCTTCAAAGTGCATGAGTACTTGCTCTTGGGCAAGAAGCTACCTAGGTGCAAGCTTAGGGTCATTGGCAATCAGGTTGTGGGCGTTGATGACGGCCATTGGATTACATTGCTTAACTCTTATCATGAGGGGTTTTGTCTCTTCTCTTGCAATTACCTTTTTCATCTCTACAACTCTTGCCTCCTCATGATTCATCCATGATGTTAAGGCCATCAATTGCAAGTACCCTAGTTTTGAATTTGGGTCCCACACATTTAAATATGTCAAGGATAAGTTGTGTAGGTAAAACTCAGACATTTTCTCTCTATCTTCTAGGGTGCTTTGATCATAGAGATCAATGAATTATATGTATTCTTGGAAAGGCATAGTGCCTATTTGTTCCAAAGTCTTAATTTGAAATTGTAGCCACTATTCCTTAAGGTACAAGGCATAAGACTTTGCTGGCATCCTGCACTGGATTGCCTCTAAGGATAAACTAGCCATAGCTGCCAACTGGCTTTCCCTTTCTTGTAACTATCCCCTTAGCCATTCATTATTTGCTTCCAACTAAGCTTTCATCATTACCTCTTGTCCCTTGTGCTGCTCAACTCTCTTCCCATCTCCTTTACGTTCTCCTCCATGTGGCCCACATCCTCCACTCCTTTAGATTTGGCAATTTGCATCCACCTGTGTGATTTTTCCCTTTCTTTTTCAAGCTCAAAGAATAAGGGGATTGAAAATTTTTGTGGGATGAACCTACCCCGTTCAATGAACCTGTAGTAAGAGTCAAGGTTGGTTTGAGAACTAGGTTCTCTCAGTAGGTCTTCCTTCTTTGTTTCTTACTGAGTGATACCTTCTTGGTCCATTTTCTGAGTTTCCTGTAGGTTTAGCAGATTTTCCTGTAGGATGGCATCTGCTTCATGTAGGTCCTTATGTGTCTCTTGTAGGAGACCTTTTCCCTTTGATGAGGCAGACCTTGTGACAGGCCTCCTAACATAGGTGATGGGAGATTTGGGAGAGGCTTGTCTTGATGATCCTTCTCCTTGATTTTTCCCAAGAGGAGTTATCTTCTCTTGTTTCTTTGGTGAGTCTTCAATGAAAATATGAATTTTGGTGGGTGTTTGAGTTCTTCCTTGCCTGATTCTTGTGACTTTTCTTGTCCTAAAGTACAGTGGGGTTTGTCTCTGTCTCTTTCCTTTTGGCTTGATAGGTGTACTTAGGGCAGTAAGAGAATTTGTTGCTTCTTTCTCAGTGGGTTCTATGGATTCCCTTTGTGATTCTTCCCCCTCTTTTCCTTGAACTGTGGGCCTCTGTTCTTTTTTCTGTTTTGTTTCCTCTTTTCCATTCTCCTCCTCATCATTGTCCTTCTCTTCCTCTTCTTCCTCCAGTTCCTCACGTTGTTCATATGTTTCTTCTTTTGTTTCTTCTTCTGTCTCTTCTTCATTTTCTTCCTCCTTTTCTTCCTCTTTTTCCTCCTCCTTTTCTTCCTCTTTTTCCTCCTCCTTTTCCACTTCTTCCCTCTCACTAGCAGTGGGGATTTTTTTATATTCATGGGCTTTTATTTCTCCCTTTGCCTGCATGTCTCTTAAAGTTATCCATGTAACAGGGAGTCTTAGGTTTTAGAGAGAATCTTCTAGGATAAGTTTGATTAAACCATGATGGGTTAGTTGTTGATGTTTTCCTTCCTACACTTTTATGCTCATATCTATCATTGATTGGAGAAGAAAGCAGGGTATACTTAGTTTTTTTTAGGAGGTGTGTCTACTCCAAATATCAATTCTTGGAGAAGCCTGAAATGGTATCCATACACCACACTGAATCTCCCTTCACATGATATATATTTAATGAGGTGGTAGCTAATTTCATTCCAAGGGTATGTAAGGCTTCCTCTATTGACCCCATTTTTGTCCTCCATTGCCTCCTCCCCTTCCATAAAGAATTTCTTCTTTGCAAGGGTGTTGTTACCCTTATCTTATTTTATCCAAGGCAACCTTAAAGGAAGTGTGGTGATTATGCTTATGATTTCAGGGGTGATTTCTACTAATAGGCCTTTCACCACATCAGTGGCATGGGTCCTAGTGAGGGGTATGAGTGAGAGAGCAAAGTCTCTAGCCACCCCATCATCGTATCCCCTCATTCTTTCAAAGAAACCCATCCAACTGTGCCTTGTGAAGATTTATACTACATGAGGGTGTTGTTGAATTCTTACTCTGTTTGTGGGTTCCCTCTTGTTAAAACCCCCTGTCATTTTTCTTTGGTAATTGTGGAGGCTTGTATGGGTATAATTCAAGAATTTAGTGGGTGAGATAGATTAAATGAGAACACTGCAATATAATTCTCCTAGACTACAACTTCCTTTAACCAAATGGAGGATTTTTTCTTTGTTTTTAACTAGAAAAGATGGGAAGGTATAGCTCCTACCTCCTGGTTATTGTATGATGAGGAAAAATCTTGATCCTTCCTCCTTAAATGCCCACTGATAATTCTATAGATGACTACTCTATATCATGTAGGTCTTCCTGTAGAATCCTGTAGGATCCTATAGGTGCCTCTGTGCTACAAAATACTCATTGTCTTTCCTATAGATGTTGCTTCAAGAGGCCGAGAGAAACATTGTGTCACATGGAACGAGTCATTCTTGCGGACAAGATCGACCTCCCTAGTATCTAACGATATCTAGTGACAAGCAAGCCAATCAAAAACTATCTTTCTCCAAATTGCAATTTATAAACAAAGGCAAACAAGTGTTTTATGCCTACCTCGGGTCCAATGCAAGTTTGTGGAAGCCTTGCTCCTTTGATCCAAATGAGCTCCCTTGTAGCGAATCTGCAAACACAAACAAGCACACAAATTAAATAGCACCTAAAAAGCCAATATCATAAAGCATACTTATCATGATGATCAAGGAATTCATGAAACAAATGACATAAGACAATTTGTTGAGAAAAATGAATCTGATTGTATTAATTCAAATCAAAGAAGAACTTTACAACCTGTGCCTTAATGTTGTACAAGCTCCTCCCAGGGTCCAACAAGAAGTCTCCTCTACTTTGACAAGTTTCACTCTCTTCCCAGTGAAGCCAAAAGATATGTGATCTCTCCTCTCAAGCTTAACTAGGAAGTCTCAATTCCACCAGCATTTACCCTAAAAAATGTTCAGCTTCTAACCTCCCTAGCAACTAGCCCAATGCCTTAATTTATAGTGCAATGGAGGGAAGTTACTAGGTCCTCCTTCAAAGGGATAAAGCCCTCCTTCAAAGGGATAGCTCCTCTCATCAAGGGATTAGCTCCTTCTCTTTTGGGATGCATGAACCACCTAAGAGCGAACCATCCACGTCAAAATTCCTTCTAGAATCATCTAGAATTAACCCAAAGTGAGTTTTTTAGAATAAACTTGCACCTTTTTGACTTTCACAGGGGTCCGCACCCACTCCTTTAGAGACAGAGCGGGCAGGTCCGCAGGTAATGTGAACAGAGGGAGGGAAGGTTGAAAGCTGAACATTCCTAAGGGTAGATGCTGCTGGAATTAGGACTCCCTTATAGAGCTTGAGAGGAGAGATTCCCATCCTTTCTTAGCTTCATTTGGAAGTGGGTAAGCCAATCAAAATAAAGGAGAACTCTTGCTGGACCCTGGGAGGGACCTGCACAACACCAAGGCTCAGGTTGTAATGGTTTCTTTTGTTTCCACTTAATAAAATAAACTCATTTTTCTCAACAGATTGTTATACATGATTTGTTTCATATACTCCTTGGTCTGTATGATGAATATGTTTTATTTTATGAGTTATTCAGGTGCTATGTAATCTTTTTTTTGTTAGTGAATGAAGGTTTCGAAGAGAAGGAGGAGCTCATCCGGATCGGTAAGGCTGGACTACTACAAAGCGTTGGACTAAAGGTATGTTATAAACACCTAATTACTTGTATTCTAAATGCATATTTAGAGAAAGGTAGTGTTTAATTGTCTTGTTTGTCACTAGAAAGCATTAGCTTCTAGGGAGGTCAGTTTTGTCCGCAAAATTGACTCTTTCCACATGACAAAATGGCGACCATACTGGGGAACTCCATTGATGTGAATGATTTTTCCTTTGTGTGAAACTTTGATTTGAGAAAGATGCCAGATACGCACGTACTACAAACGGTAAACCTCGGATTATTGTCGAGGAGCCTGGGGTCACTTGTCGGTAAACCTTGGATTATTGTCAAGGAGCCGGCAAGGGGATTGAGCTTGTTACTCTGCCCTTGCGTGCTATCGGGTCGTAGACTGTTCCCCCAGGTATATTTGTTGCTGTTGGTAACCTTAGTGACCATTATCTTTAGGATTCTACCCGAGGTGACGGTGGAGGGAAGATCCCACTGTACCTGGAGCAGACGTCGGCTAGACTCACTTGGATTTTCCGGGGGGTTCACTTCACTCGAGACGGTTAAAGTGGAGGAACTTGTGCCGGTCTATTCATTAAGAAGGTTGTCGGGGTAACTGTTCCACCCGCCACTTCTGTACTGAATTCGACGATGTTGGGCTTCATCACCAACTAGTGTTTTCGGTCCGGAAGGCTACTGTTTGTGTATGGTTTGACGCCCTAGATTCTTTAGGCGTGTGATTCGAATTTGTTTGGTTCTTTAGAGACTTTAGGCGGTTTGCTTTGAGATTTTACTTTGTTTGCGTGTGCGGTAGTTAAAAGTTTTTAACTGTGGCTGAATTACCAAGACAGTCCCGTAGACTTCGGGGCCAGTCTCCTGAGATTGTTACCCTGGCCGATTTATTGAGGAAGTCCCATAGACTTCGGGGCGAACCTCCTGAAGATGTCTCGGGTCATTACGAAGGTTTGAAAGTCCTTGTAACTCCTAGTGGCAGTAAAGTAGGTTCACCTGAAGAAGGAGAGTCGTCGTTGGTAGTCCATCCAGATTACCAAGGTCTAGAAACATGTTATAATCCCGAAGCTGTTGCAGTTTCCGAGCTTGCTGGTAGTTTTTCATCTACTAGTGATATAGGCGAAGAACCTGAAATATCTGAACCTATTACTCCAACTTCTAGTGTTCCTGATTCACCAAGGATAGAAAGAGTCATCACCGAAAATCTTCCTTCTAGTTTGATAGCTATTGAAGAACTTGCTCCAGAAGAAGAAATAGGCGTCTCTATCCTTGAAGATCAACCTACTATTGATCTAAGGGAGCGTGAATCCATTTTTTACAGTCCTCCTAGAAGTACTACTTGGTATCTTTCGTTAACCAATTATTTGGACAACTCAGGGTCAAGTTTTTCTCCACCTCGTACTCCTTATCCACCCGGAGGTATTTATACTCCTGTAAATATGTCTGGTCAGTCGTCCGTGTTCACTCAATCTCCTGAATCTTTCTTGTACAGTGGTCCTTCTGTTCCCTCTGGGTATCAGTCACTTTCTGGTACTTTTGCGGGAGCATCTCCTCAACCCATTGAACATGGGTTATTAACTGGAAACAATGGTAATAAACCGTTGGGTGTAGGAGACATTTACATGATGTCAGGTTCAATTCCTGGTTCTCAACCTCAAGTTGGCCAGTTACCGCCTGGGGGGCAACCTCAAGGTACACAAATTGCGTCTGGGGGGAAACCTCAAGGACAGTATGTACCCATAGTGAAATACATTCCTCAAGGTCAACCCCAGCCTTAATATGTACCCCAAGGTCAACCTCAGTATCAATTTATGCCTCAAGGTCAACCCCAGTATCAGTACTTACCTCAAGGGTATCTACCTCAAGGTCAGTACTCAAGTCAAGGTTATCAACCACCCCAAGGTCAATCTTATGCTCAAGGTACGGGAAATGTACCTTTCAATTATCAATCCTACCCTCAATCCGGTTATGGATCTCAATATCCTCAACCTGTCATGGGTCAATACCCCGGAATGAACATAGTGTGGGATCCATCGCAAGTTCAACAGGTGTTGCAGCCAAGTGTACAGTTGTCATCTCAAACTGGACAACCTTTAGTTTTTGGTCCACCCCAGCAACCAGTCCAGTCTA
Source organism: Pinus tabuliformis (assembly GCA_031772625.1). Taxonomy (NCBI): domain Eukaryota; kingdom Viridiplantae; phylum Streptophyta; class Pinopsida; order Pinales; family Pinaceae; genus Pinus; species Pinus tabuliformis. The sequence goes on from CM062805.1 coordinate 602,866,870, forward strand.
ATGTTCAAACTTTTATACCTTCGATAGTTACTCAGTCGCCCATTGCGCCTAGTACTCCATCTCAAACGACTGCTGCGACTACCGCAACATCTGTTCAATCTACCGCACTTACTTCTGGAGTATCGACAGCTCCGGTTTCTACTGTCTCTGCAACTACTCCTCAGACATCTTTACCATTGTCTGGATCCACGATTCAAACTACGGTTCAGATGCCTATAGGACAACCTGGTTTAAGTACGGTTGTCACTAGTCAACCACAATTCACTTATCAACCGTACCAGGGACAGTACCAATACGGGCCTGCTGTCCAGCAGCTAGTTTACCAGTATCAACCGTATCCTGGGTACACTTATCAACAACCTCAGCAACCCCAGTACAGTCCGGTTAATCCTGGTTTTCCGGGAGGATACAATATCCCGAACGCGATTCCTATTCCAAGTTATCTTGGATATCCTCCTCCTGGGACTGGTCTTGTGACCTAGAGCTTTAGGGATCCTAATCGGCAATTACCGTTTATCGCAACTTTGGATTTACCAGACTTGTCGCGCCTAACGAACGATCCGATCAATTATCTTCCGTTTTGGCCGCCAATGCCAAATAAGTTGCCCAGTGACATACCCAAGTTCGAAGGTAAGTCTGGAGAGGACCCGTCGAATCATGTGATGACTTACCACCTCTGGTGTGCCTCAAATTCCATCTCGGATGATTCGATCCGCTTACGTCTTTTCCAGCGTACGCTCATTGGTCTCGCGGCCAAGTGGTACATTGAGTTACCACGGGCCTCTTTTTATAATTTTAGTCAGTTAGCTACCTCGTTCTTAACTCATTTTCAGTTTCCGGTCAGATATGATAATGGCACAGAGTTACTAACTTCATTAAAACAGTCAACGTCCACTTATATTTCCGATCATATTCATGAATGGAGACGTCGAAGGCGATTAGTGAAAGTTTTTATCCCGGACCAAATCTTAGCTGAATGGTTTGTTAAATCATTATTACCGAAGATTACTGAAGACGTAGCTAAGGCCGGCGTAGTTACTGAGGAGCAAGTGATTGCTCAAGCGTAGTACCTTGACTTAGTTTACACTCAGTCAGGTACGTTACATGAAAAGATCCCAGATCTTCCAAAGTCAAATCAAATCGTTGCTGCTCCTTCGGGATCTCATGTTGCTGATGGCATGATTGGTACGGTGAATACTAAAAGCAAGAAGAAGTCTTCAAAGAATTCTTCGCCCATTATAACCTTACCAGACTCCCCGACAGGAGAATCTTCTGCTGAAGTTTCCGCTGATATTCACGCTATAGAGTCATCTACGACTAAATCAAAAAACGGTGGGAAGAAGAAAGGCAAGAAGAAGAATAAAGCAGACAAAACTCCAAAGGAGAAAACAGAAAAGTCGGAAAACAATGACGAAAAGCGCAAACCTCGATATCCTTGTCTTATTTGTGAAGAGGATCATTTTACAAGAGATTTCCCTCATCGGGCCGAGGTTGTGAAAATCGTCAAGGGTTCCTCAACTCCTGCTGTTTTGAAAGATCCATTTCCAAAGCAGGAGAGTAAGATGATAGGTTCTTCCTCGAGTGCCAGTGAAGAACCCATATTGATGATGTCTCATGTAAGGATTGCGACTCGATCGCAAGATTATGGTAGTAAGAGTCCTGTTGATGGCAAAGAAGCAGAATCTTCTCATTCAAATCCATCAACCTCAGCTCCCGGTTCCGATCCACTACAGATCGAGAAATCCAACCCTGACTTAGTAATCAAACCACCCGCCAAGGGTGTACTTCGAAGGTCTGCTTTCAATCCACATGCGAGAGCGGCCCAGAATTACAACATTGTTGAGGATTTAGCTATTTCACCCTCAGTAATGTCGGCTTTGGAAGTGCTGCAATCATGCCCAGCACAACACAAATTATTTTTGTCGGCTATAGGAGCTATTGATTTTCAGGACCCGAACCTAATAATCTTTGATCTAGAAAATAGTACACCGCGTTTACCTCATCAAATGGCTTTCCAGATTCCAGTGATAGTCAAAAACAGGCCTATTCATCGGACTGTAATTGATGAGGGAGCTTCCACGTGTATTATGTCGATACAGTGCTGGAGATCGCTTGGTTCTCCTTCACTAAATCAATTCTCGACCATTCTTAAGGCCTTTGATGGCCGTGGGTTCCATCCATTTGGCATTCTACAGGATTTACCTATAGGGGTTGAGGGAAAAACCGTTAGTCTAGATATGGAGGTGGTTGATGCCCCTCTAGACTATAACCTTCTTTTGGGTCGAAGTTGGTCTTACGCTATGACAGCGGTCGTTTCATCGGTCTTCAGAGTAATAAAGTTTCCACACAATGGCAAGATCGTAACCATAGACCAGCTGGCTTACTTTTCATCCGACCCAACCTCTTCAGAGAGTATCCAACATGTCTGTAAAACGACTATCCCTTATAAGGATGTTGGAGTAGGATTAGTTAAAGATGTCGGTTTACTGGGAACTTTTCCTTTTCCTCCAATCAACGCCGTATCTTCATTTGCATCTATTCATATGATTACTTCAAACACTATTGTTTATGACGATCCTTGGATCGTTCCTTCTGAATCTGAGATAGACTCATTTGGCGATGCTATGCCTTTGAGTCCATATGAAATTGCCTATGAAGCCGTGCACTCTTTTACCGACCCAAGTTCAACCAAAATCGACCAAATGAATGTGGTCCGTGAGGAATCACTTTTCACGTCAACCTCGGAATTAATAGCGTTTCCCGAAGTTGTGTCATCTGACGAACAACTTTGCGAAGTCTTGTGCGTAGGCGATTTACCATGGGAAGATCTCCATCATAGATCTTCGTTTTTACCTGAGGATGATCATTTTGAAAACGATTTCTCATCAATATTTACAGCTGAATATGTCAAAGAAGCTCAGAGTCCAATGAAACATCCTGATTCAGTGCTGAATTTGGGAAACATTTCTCGCACTATTCCCATTGACATTTCAATCAAGCCCAGAATTGTTGAGCACATTCATATAGGTGCCTCGTGTTCAGATGACGAAATTCAGACATACAAGGCCCTATTTCAAGAATTCCACGACGTGTTTGCCTGGTCCTATGAGGAAATGCCAGGAATTGATCCTGCGATTGTTGTCCATGAGATCAAGACTTACCCGGATGCTAAACCCGTCCGGCAACGTTTGCGTCATATTCACCCACGAAAAGAGGCTGCGATTAAAGCAGAAGTTGAGAAGCTGTTGAAAGCAGGTTTCATTTATCCGATCCCGTTAACGGATTGAGTATCGAATATTGTTCCGGTTAACAAAAAGCAAGGAACAATAAGAATATGTATCGACTATAGGGATATTAATCGTGCTTGTCCAAAGGACAACTACCCAACACCCTATATCGATCAAATAATTGATGATTGTGCCGGCAGTGAAATATTTTCCTTTATGGACGGTTTTTCCGGCTACAACCAAATCAATATTCTACCTGCCGATCAACCAAAAACGGCTTTCATTTGTCCATGGGGGACATTTGCTTACTGCAAATTACCTTTTGGACTTAAGAATGCCGGAGCCACTTTGCAAAGGGCAATGTCTTATGCGTTTTATGACATCAAACACATTGTGCAACCGTATCTCGATGATTTGCCCGCTCACTCCTTACATCGAGCTGATCACCTCGTCCATTTACGAGCAATTTTCATGAGGTTTAGGCATTATCGTATACGGTTGAACCCACACAAATGTGTCTTCTGTATAGAAGTGGGACGATTGCTGGGATTTGTAATTTCAAAAGCCGGCATCCGCGTCGATCCCTCGAAGGTAGAAGCTATCATCAAATTGCCTCCTCCTTCGAGTCTTCACCAACTCCAAAGTTTGCAGGGGAAAGCAAACTTTTTACGCCGATTCATTCCTAACTACGCCGAGATTACCAATGGTTTTACCCGGTTGTTGAAACAGAACGCTCAATTCTCTTGGGATGAGATAGCTCAGAAATCTTTTGATGCACTCAAACACGCGTTGACCCATGCACCGTTGCTGCATCCTCCCAACTACAACCAGGATTACTTTTTGTACCTCGCCGCCACTCATTCCACCATTGGAATGGTCTTAGTTCAGGAAGATGAATTCAGAACGGAACATGTGATATATTACCTTAGTCGGACCTTAAATCCAACTGAGCTCAAGTATTCACATGTGGAGAAATTGGCATTAGCAGTCGTTCAAGCTATCCAACGTTTTCGTCACTACATTCTACTCCGTAAAACTACAGTCATTTCGGATTGCAACCCTATGATCTACATTTTAACTAAGCAATTGCTAGGGGGCAAGTACTCCAAATGGATTGTTATCCTGCAGGAGTTAGACTTGGAATTTGAAAAATCTAAGTCTAAGAAATCTTTAGTTTTTGCTGAGTTAATGTGTGACTTCCCGCGTGCTGACACAGAAACTGTGGTAGAGGAACCCATTGCGGACGAATCTTTGTTTCTCATCAGCACTTTAGATCCGTGGTATGGGGATATAATCGTCTATCTCCAGACCCAATCCTTTCGGCCCGAAGTTTCAAAGTCGGAATGTCGGAAAATTCGATTCCAGTCCCAACAGTACAAAATTATTGGAGATACTCTTTATCGCCGTGGGGCGGACTTGGTTTTTCACCGTTGCTTAACTCACGAGGAAGCAGAAAGGGTTTTGAATGACTGTCACTCTAGAGCGTGTGGCGGTCATATGTCTGGGTATGCCACAGCCCAAAAGATATTGCACGCTGACTACTTCTGGCCGTCCTTGTTTAAAGACTGTATTATTGCGGTCCGGAAATGCCACAACTGTCAAGTGTTTGATCGCAAGATGCGCGCACCACCTGCTCCTCTCCATCCTATAATTGCCGTTGGTCCTTTTTCCAAATGGGGTATCGATTTTATTACATGTAACCCTCACTCGGCTGGGGGGCATGCGTATATCATCCTTGCGGTTGATTATTTTACTAAGTGGGCCGAGGCGATGCCTACATTCGAGGCAAACGGCAAGAAAGCTGCAATTTTCGTATTGAATCACATTATTGCTAGGTTTGGTGTCCCACAAGCGATATTCACTGACCATGGGCGCCATTTTCGAAACGTTATGATGACAGAACTTACAGGCCAGCTTGGTTTGCGTCACGATAGCTCAACTCCTTATTATCCACAAGCGAACGGTCTGGTTGAGTCCATCAACAAAGTTTTAGTTATCATGATCCGACGAATCATTGGTATTCATCGGTCAAATTGGCACAACATGTTATTTTCCGCGCTTTGGGCAAACCGAACCTCAGTGAAAACATCAACAGGGTTCACTCCTTTCCAACTAGTTTATGGTTTGGAAGCTATGCTGCCCATTGAATGCGAAATCCCGTCACTTCAAATGGCTGTCGAATTACTTCCAGCTACTTCCGAAGAGGAGAAGCGTTTATTATACTTATCTCAATTAGATGAGACTCGACGTGACACTGCATTGGCAATCGAGACTCACGCAAAACGTATGAAAGCTCAGTATGATCGAAATGTGACCCCTCGAAATTTTTCGGAAGGAGACCTAGTGCTATTATATGATCAAGCTAATGATAAATTAGGTGCTGGAAAATTCTTTCCTATGTGGCATGGGCCCTACATTGTCAAGCGAAAGCTAGCAAAAGGGGCCTATGAGCTGGTAGATTTTGACGGGGACTCTTTGGGTAAACCCAGAAATGGACTTTACCTAAAGAGGTATTATGCTTAAATGATGGGTATGGAGATTTTAGTTAGGTTTTTCTTTCTAGTTGGTGTGTTTGTTAGTATAGACAATGTGCTTAGCTTAGAAAGTGTGTTTTTCGTCGTTATTCTGGCTTATCTTGGTTTTACTCTTGATATTGCAGATGTCGACGCCTCTCCAAACGTACATTGGATTTGCTGATGGTGCTTGTCGTAGTACACGAAATATCTCTTCCGCAGCTTGGGTTATCTATTCACCCTCTGACGAGTTAGTTTCTATGCATGGGGTGAGCCTCGGTCAAACAACAAACAACATTGCAGAATACAGTGCAGTGATCGAATTATTGTCTGAATCTATTTCATTTGGGGTTCGAAGTTTGATAGTGAGGTTAGATTCTGAACTCATTGTATTACAGCTTAATAGAGTGTATGCCATTAGAAATCCAGTGTTATTAAGATTATTTTTGAGAGTGCGCCTCTTGGAACGTGAATTTGATTACAATTAATCTCAGCATATTCCAAGGTCTTTAAATACATTAGCAGATGCAATTGCTTCTCGAATGTTAGACAGACATTTGCGATAATCATACATGTAAATTTAAAAACATTTCATCACACATGTTTAACAAGATAAGCCAGTAATAATGATATATATAGATAGGAGTGTGTCAAAAATACCTCGTCTTCAGTCATAGGTTGAAAAACACCTTATGATCGGCAAAAATGATAAGTACAAAAAACCAAAATGCCATATGTGTCTACAAAAGCGACCATCCAATCACTCGTGATGCTCTCTATACGACACCACTGCATGGGCTACCCTACACAAGAACCTCCTAAAAGGTCTTAGGACTATGACGACATAGCGCTGAAGCCTGATAGGAATATCATCTATAGTAGTCTCTGGTATGTCTGTCATAAGACGCTCTAGGTCTTGTTCCAACTCAGCTAAGGTCTCTGCGGCCGCATCCTGTGGGGCCGGTACCGGTGCAACTGGTAGTCTCCTCTCGAAAGGCCGGAGATTGGCTGGACGGTGTGGGCCTACATCTGCATTTTGAAAATTATTACTGTCAGTTTTGAGACGATATAAAAACAAAAAAAATAGATAATTTAAAAACTTGTGAAAAATGAAGTACCTGTGTCATCCCACTGTTCTCCCGGTGGAAGAATCATGTCCAGATCTCCATGAAAATCAACTCCGGAATAAGTAAAATCTTGTATCGAGAAGATCTAGTTCTCCAACCAGTGAAAATACTCTGGTCTAAATCGGACAACCTCCGTGCCCTCGTCAGGATGACGGGCCATCACCGCAACCCATCGCGTCAACTTAGGCTCTCGGGGAGGCCCAAACTCAACAGTGAGCTGCTGTGGGATCAGCATCGGAACCCTCTCTAGGGCAAAACTCACAACTAAAGGCCCATAACCAAAAGTCTTCAGCTGTCCGTTTTTGGTCCTAGTCAGTTGGCCCTTGAAGTTGGCCAACACAGCATCGCACCAGTTGAAAATGGTGCCCCGATAGCAATCAATCGCCATCCGCATCTGGGATCCAATGGCAATGTGCAAAGCGGCAGCCCCGCAAAGTCTGGTAACTGTAAAGGCAATTACCATAAGTTCAGGTCGGGATATCTTTTTAATCTCTATCCCCTTATCCTGGTTTTGATTATTACACCACTCTAGACGGAGACTAGTGATGGACTGGCCACCCGGCCTAGTCCCGGATAGAGTCAATTGTTCGCCCCTCTTGGGAAAACCAGTGAGAAAGTAAATATATGAGGGCTCTATCTCGAGCTAGTGCCCTCCAATGTAAAAGAACTGATCCTAAACGTTCCACCTTTCAACCAGCCACTCTAGAAAGCGCACCTAGGCCCTCATGCCAGGTATGGCCCAGTATTTGTAAAGGCCGCATGCCTTCAAAGCATCAATGGAAGGTTTGTGATTAATGGCGGCCAAATCAACATCTTCGTGTTCTCTCTCCCGCCAATCAAGCATGGTGGGAAATCTACACACCATAAAACATCTGTTAGAGTCCATAAAATTAAAATTTTTTGGTTCATTTTGGAGAAATGGGGGTTTGAAAATCCTCTCCGCGGTGTACACAGCCTGCCTTTAGAGATAGAGCGTGTGTACGCAGGTTCTCTTAAGGCAAGCTGCGTACGCCCGGCATTTTCCCAACTGAGAAAATGTCGGGGTATGCAGGTCACCAGTGGAGCACCTGCGTACCCCGAAAAGCGGACCTTGAAACCCCAAGGCCTCCAAAAAATGAAACTAAAGCTTAAAAACAAATTCTAAATGGATGGAGATGAAGAGGAGGATGTTGTAGAATACCTGATGAGACGGCATTCGGTTTCGACGGTCGGATTCTCCGCAATGTCCACGGGAAGTTTCTTGCCAAAAGCCCTTTTTCTCTCCTCAACAGTAAAATGGTAAAAGCTCTTTTTATAGGTTTTTTGAGTAAATAAATGTTAAATTTGTTTATTTTCCACCATGAAAAGGTATTTTTCAAAGTATTTTTATCTATCTTTAAACATGTATGAGTAATGTGGTGGTTTTTGTGCAGGATAAAGGATTTTAAGGGAAAATTGTCATTTTTCACAAACAAAAACATCATAGTCATCTTTTAAGCCCTTTTCTAACTCCTAAAACATGAAAAGATTGCCGAGCGTTTATTTTACACTCGTTAAAATGGAATTAAAAGACGATCCTCTTATAGCTCTTTTCTGACCGTAAAAACAGGAAAAGATTGCCGGATTTTTGTCGTTTCAAATTCGATACTGGAAATAAAACGACGTGTCCTTGATCGCTTTTTACTTTTCAGGTCAAAGACACTAACTATGAAAGTACTCCTTGGTCGTAAAAAAACCAAGCGGTTCTCTCAAGTATTATTTTATACTTTTTCTGGCTTGAGGGACACAAATTTACGAAAAAGTTCAACCCTGGAGTCTTCTTAAGTTTTTTCAGACTCTCTAAAATTGAAAAACGTCGAGTTTCTCCTATACTGGACTCGTTAAAATTTCACAGTAAAGGACCTGTTCGATTACAAACAGGAACGGACCACTCCTTCTTAGGGTTCGAATCTAAAAACTAAGTTGGACTCATCCGAAGGATGAGCTTATAATCAAGCATATGTTATCCTCCTCAAGCTTGTAAAAAATAAAGAGGTACTTGCCAGAAATGGTGGGGGAAAGGAGAGGAAAATGAGCCTATTTGTTATCCTTTGTCTCAGAAGAAGCCTTATCACCACTCTTGAACACGACACTTTTCATTCACCTGGGTTGGGAAATCCTTTGCCTAACAGTTGATCAAACCACATTGAAAATCTTCAACCGGTTCCGGGTATTAACTATTGGGTCAATTGTCACCAAGCCATCTGTTGTGTCATTATGTGTTCAAGAGGTCACTGCAAATAAACCATTCATCTGCAAAATACCCGTCATCCATCTCGACCATCCCTGAGTCAGTCCTTACAGCTACATTTCTTCAACTTGATCTATGATTTCGTGTTGTGGGCTTGCCTGCAACGGGTCGCTTTCTATTGACATCAGCACATTATCTAGAGAGATGACCTAGAAATCGTCAGTACCTTGAAATCTGCATGCATCAATGGCAGGTTTCTCGCCTTTGACGACAGTTTACATCATTGACTTTCGATCGAAGGATTCCGTGAAATGTTCGACATCAACTCATTCATTCACATCTCATGGATTGTACTGGGTACTTTGAGAACCATTGACATCACTGGTGGTCTCTCTCACACTTGTTAACAGTTTACATCATCGACTGGTAATCAAGTGGTTTCTACCATGTTCGACATCAACTCATTTATTCGCATGGATAGAATCGTACCATTTCGGGAAGTAGAAATGAAGACCCTGGATCTAGTTTCCACCATCTAGGCTGCGAGGAGATTTGTATTCATTATACAATAGACTAATCATAAACAGATGGTTGCATCCATACTGTGTCTACAAGAGTCTATGGTTATGATGTACTGCGAAATCATTCCTGTATCAGAGCAGTAGTTAGTTTGCTAGTTAAAGTTTTCAATCTGAGTATGGGAATGCCTACCTCAGCGACGATATTATCTTATATATGTATTTTGTGTTGAATATTTGCAGGTTCCAACCGGGCTCTCCATAAGATAATCCTTGAAATGATAAAGTACTTCACCCTTCCTAGATGATATGAAACCCTAATCTACTACAGGCTTCGCACTTTAGGGGGCAATCTGTTACACTAAAATTTGTCACCATGACTATTTGCAGTTAGTATGGCTCCATCAACTGTCATACTATCCTCCTTGGCAAGTCTTATACCTCTACTCTTCATGTCAAACTCCAAGAAAGAGAGAAAGTCTTTAAAAATCTATATATCTCTGGGTACGCAGTTTCTCTTAGCCTTACCTGCGTGTACGCACCTCAAGTTCACAATACCTGCGTACTTGTACGCTCCGTCTGTAAAGGGGTGGGTGCGTACTCCTGTAAAGGTCAAAAGGCGCAAGTTTCACTTCAAAAAAGTTACTTGTGGTCATTTCTAGAGAATTCTAGAAGTTTGTTTGATGTGTATTGAGCGCCTCCAGATGGTTCATGTATCCCTATGAAAGAGGAACTTATCCCATCAAGAGGGGAGCTATCCCATTCAAAGAAGGGCTTATCCCATTGATGGTGGACCTGATTAAATTCCTCTAAAGCACTATAAATACAGGCATTGGGCCAGAGGGAGGGGAGGTTGAAAGCTGAACATTCCTAAGGGTAGATGCTGCTGGAATTAGGACTCCCTTATAGAGCTTGAGAGGAGAAATTCCCATCCTTTCTTAGCTTCATTTGGAAGTGGGTGAGCTGATCAAAGTAAAGGAGAACTCTTGCTGGACCCTAGGAGGGACCTGCACAACACCAAGGCTCAGGTTGTAATGGTTTCTTTTGTTTCCACTTAATACAATAAACTCATTTTTCTCAACAGATTGTTATACATGATTTGTTTCATATACTCCTTGGTCTGTATGATGAATATGTTTTATTTTATGAATTATTCAGGTGCTATGTAATCTTTTGTTTGTTAGTGAATGCAGGTTTCGAAGAGAAGGAGGAGCTCATCCGGATCGGCGAGGCTGGACTACTACAAAGCGTTGGACTAAAGGTATGTTATAAACACCTGATTACTTGTATTCTAAATGCATATTTAGAGAAAGGTAGTGTTTAATTGTCTTGTTTTTCACTAGAAAGCCTTAGCTTCTAGGGAGGTCAGTTTTGTCCGCAAAATTGACTCTTTCCGCATGACACAGGGTCTTCATTTCTACTTCCCGAAACAGTACGATGCTATCCATGCGAATGAATGTGTTGAAGTCGAACATGGTAGAAACCACTTGATTACCAGTCAATGATGTAAACTCTGAACAAGTGTGAGAGAAACCACCAGTAATGTCAATGGCTCTCAAAGTACTCAGTACAATCCATGAGATGTGAATAGATGTGTTGATGTTGAACATGTCACGGAATCCTTTGATCGAAGGTTAATGATGCAACCTATCGTCAAAGGCGAGAAACCTACCATTGAGGCATGCAGATCCCAAGGTACTGACAATTTCTAGATCATCTTTCTAGATAATGAGCTGAAGTTGATAGAAATCAATCCGTCGTAGGCAAGCCCACAACACGAAATCATAGATCAAGTTTGAAGAAATTTAGTTGCAAGGACTGACTCAGGGATGGTCAAGATGGATGATAGATATTTTGCAGATGAATGGCTTATTTTCACTGACCTCTTGAACACATAACGACACAGCAGATGGTTTGGTGACAATTGACCCAAAGTTAATACCCAGAAATCGGCTGAAGACTTTAAATATGGTTTGATCAACTGTTAGGAAAAGGATTTCCCAACCTAGGTGAATAAAGGTGTCGTGTTCAAGAGTGGTTACAAAGTATGACAAACAGGTTCATTTTTCTCTCTTTTCCCCCACCATTTCTGGCAAGTACCTCTTTATTTTTGACAAGCTTGAGGAGGATAACATTTGCTTGATTATAAGCTCATCCTTCGGAAGATTCCAACTTAGTTTTATTTCGAACCCTAAGAAGGAGTGGTTCGTTCCTGTTTGTAATTGAACAGGTCCTTTACTGTTAAATTTTAACGAGTCCAGTATAGGAGAAACTCGGCGTTTTTCAATTTTAGAGAGTCTGAAAAACTTAAGAAGGCTCCATGGTTGACCTTTTTCGTAAATTTGTGTCTCCCAAGCCCGAAAAAGTATAAAATAATACTTGAGAAAACTTCTTGATCATTACGACCAAGGAGTACTTTTCGTAATTAGTGCCTCTAATCTGAAAAAAGTAAAAAAGTGATCAGTGACACGTCGTTTTATAACCAATATCGAATTTGAAACGACAAAAATCCGGCAATCTTTTCATGTTTTTACAATCAGAAAAGGGCTGTAAGTGGACCGCCTTTTTAGTTCCATTTTAACGAGTTTAAAAAGAAAAACTTGGCGATCTTTTCATGTTTTAGGAGTCAGAAAAGAGCTTAAAGGTGACTCTAATGTTTTTGCGTCGAAAATTACCGATTTCACCTGAAAAATCGGTTATCCTGAACAAAAACTCAAACATTACTCATACCTGTTTAAAATGGATAAAAATGCTGCAAAAGTTACCTTTCTAAAGTGAAACATAAACAAATTAACAACTCATTTATTCAAAAAACTTATAAAAAGGGCTTTCATCAATTCATTTTTACCGTTTGAGTTTTGGGTGAGAAAATAGAGCTTTTGGTCAGAAACTTCTCGTGAACATTGCGGAAAATCCATCCGTTGGAATTGAGCGCCGTCTCCTCCAGGTAATCTACATCATCCTACTCTTTAATTTCATCTGTTTCAAATTGATTTTTAGGGTTTAATTTAATTTTTTAGGAGCTTTTAGGTCAAAAAACCTGCGCGCGGGGGTCCGCAGGTATAACACAGGGGACCCATGGACCCCGACTTTTTCGCAATGGGGAAAAAGTCATGGGTCCACACCTGCCATGAAGGGAAGGTGCGGACCCACGCACTGTCTCTAACAGAGAGGGTGCGTACCCCGCGCAAAGGTTTTTTAAACCTAACAAACTCAAATATCACCCAAAAATTTCCATTTTACATATTCTAATTCGCCTTTTTGTTGAATGTAGAGTATACATCATGCTTGATTGGTGAGAACGGGAGCATGAGGACATAGATCTCGCCGCAATAAATCATCAACCTTCGATTGATGCATTGAAGGCATGTGGCTTATACAAATTCTGGGCCATACCTGGCATGAGGGCCTAGGTGGACTTCTTGCAATGGCTGGTAGACAGGTGGAGCATACAGGACTAGTGCTTCTTCATTGGTGGTCACTAGCTCGAAATGGAGCTAGCAGACATATACTTTTTGACTGGTTTGCCTAAGAGAGGTGAACACTTGACTATATTCGGGACTAGGCCAGGTGACCAGTCTGTCGATAGCCTCCAGCTAGAGTTCTGTAACAACCAGACTAGAGAAAAAAGGATAGACATCAAAACCATATCCCTTCCTGAACTCATGGTAATCGCATTTACTGTTACCAGGCTCTACGGGAGCGCAACACTACATATAGCCACTAGATCCCAAATGGATGGCAGTTGACTACTTTCAAGGCACCATCTTCAACTGGTGCGATGCTATTTTGGGTAATGTAAAAGGCCAACTGACCAGAGCCAAGAACGGACAACTAAAGACCTTTCGATATGGTGCTTTATTCGTGAGCTTTGGTCTGGAGAGGGTCCCAATGTTGGTCCCACAGCACCTCACTGTTGGAGCTGGACTTCCTCGAGAGCCCAAACTGATGCGATGGGTTGCAGTTATGGCCCGTCATCCTGAGGAGGGGACAGAGGTCGTTCGATTCACACCTGAGTATTTCCATTGGTTGGAAAACTAGGCTTTTGCTATTCAGGACTTTCCTTACACTGGGTTAGATTTTCGCGGTGACCCAGACATGGCTCTTCCACCAGGAAAGCAATGGGATGACTTAGGTAAAATCATTTTCAAAATTTTTCTAATTTAATTTTTTTGTTTTTATCTCGTCCCAAAATTGATAGTAAAAGTTTAAAATGTAGATGTAGGTCCACAGCGACCAGCTGCTCTCCGGCCCTATGAGAGGAAACAACCAGCGATAGCGGCACCAGTCCCACAGGACAAATCAGCAGAGACCTTGGCCGAATTGGAGAGCCATCTAGAGCATTTAACAGGAGACATTCTAGAGACCGGAATAGATGACATTCCTCTTCGACTACAGCGCTATGTGATTGGGGTCCCAAGACCTTTCAGGAGGTTCCTTTGTAAGGTGGCACGTCCAGTGGTTTCTTATCGAGATCATCACCAGTGATAGGATGATCACCTATTGTAGACACATATGACATTTTTGCTTTTTGTACTATCATTTTTGCCGATCATAAGGTGTTTTTCAACCTATGATCGAGGATGATGTATATTTTGACACACTCCTATATTATACTATATCACTATTACTGGCTTATCTTGTAAAACATGTTATGGAATGTTTTTAAATTTACTTGTATGATTATTGCAAATGTCTACTTAACATTCGAGAAGCAATTGCATCTGCTAATGTATTTAAATATCTTGGAATATGCTGATATTCAATATAATCAAATTCACATTCCAAGAGACGCACTCTCAAAAATAATCTTAATAACACTGGATTTCTAATGGCATATACTCTATTAAGCTGTAATACAACGAGTTCAGAATCTAACCTCACTATCAAACTCCGAATCCCAAATGAAATAGATTCAGATAATAACTCAATCACTGCACTATACTCAGCAATGTTGTTTGTTGTTTGACCGAGGCTTACCCCATGCATAGATACCAACTCGTCAGAGGGCGAATAGATAACCCAAGCTGCGGAAGAAATATTCTGTGTATTACGACAAGCACCATCAGTAAAACCAATGTATGTTTGGAGAGGCGTCGACATCTGCAATATCAATAGTAAAACCAAGATAAGCAGGAATAATGACGAAAAACACTCTCTAAGCTAAGCACACTTTTTAAACTACAACACGCCAGCTAGAAAGAAAACTAACCTAACTACAAAATCTCCACACCTGTTTTAAAGCATAATACCTCTTCAGGTAAAGACCATTTCTGGGTTTACCTAAAGAGACCCCGTCAAAGTCTACCAGTTCATAGGCTCCTTTTGCCAGCTTTCACTTGACAACATAAGGACCATGCCACATAGGTACGAATTTTCCAGCGCCTAATTTATCATTTTCTTGATCGTACAATAAGACTAGGTCTTCTTCTGAAAAATTTCGAGGGGTCACATTTCGATCATACTGAGCTTTAATACGTTTTGCATGAGTTTCGATCGCCAATGCAGCATCATGTCAATTCTCATCTAGCTGAGCCAAGTATAACAAATGTTTTTCCTCTTCAGAAGTGGCTGGAAGTAACTCGATGGCCATTTGCAATGACGAGATTTCGCATTCAATGGGTAATACAGCTTCCAAACCATAAACTAGTTGGAAAGGAGTGAACCCTGTTGACGTTTTTACTGAGGTTCGATATGCCCAAAGCGCTGAAAATAGCATGTTATGCCGATTCGACCTATGAATCCCAATGATTCGTCGAATCATGATGACTAGAACTTTGTTGATGGCTTCAACCAGACCATTAGCTTGTGGATAATATGGAGTTGAACTATTGTGACGCAAGCCAAGTTGGCCTGTAAGTTCAGTCATCATAACGTTTCGAAAATGACGCCCATGATCAATGATAATCGCTTGTGGAACACCAAACCTAGCAATTATATGATTGAACACGAAAATCGCAGTTGTTTTGCCGTCTGCCTCAAATGTAGGCATCGCCTCGGCCCACTTGGTAAAATAATCTACCGCAAGGATGATATACGCATGCCCACCGGCCGAGTGAGGGTTACATGTAATAAAATCGATACCCCATTTTGCAAAAGGACCGATGGCAATTATAGGGTGGAGAGGAGCAGGTGGAGCGCGCATCTTTCAATCAAAAATTTGGAAGTTGTGGCATTTTCGAACCGCATTAATACAATCTTTAAACATAGACGACCAGAAGTAGCCAGCGTGCAATATCTTTCGGGCTGTGGCATACCCAAACATATGAACGCCACACGCTCCAAAGTGACAGTCATTTAGAACCCTTTCATCTTCCTCATGAGTTAAACAACATCGAAAAACAGAGTCCGCCCCACAACGATAAAGAGTATTTCCAATAATTCTGAATTGTTAGGACTGGAATCATATTTTTCGACGTTCTAACCTTGAAATTTCTGGCCGAAAGGATTGGGTCTGGAGATAAATGATGATATCCCCATACCATGGATCTAAAGTGTTGATTAGAAATAAGGATTCATCTGCAATGGGCTCCTACACCACAGTTTCTGTGTCAGCACGCGGGAAGTCACACATTAACTCCGCAAATACTAAAGATTTCTTCGACTTAGACTTTTCAAATTCCAAGTCGAACTCTTGCAAGATCACAATCCATTTGGAGTACTTGCCCCCTAGCAATTGCTTGGTCAAAATATAGATCATAGGGTTGCAATCAGAAATTACTGTATTTTTACGTAGTAAAATGTAATGACGAAAACGTTGGATAGCTTGAACAGCTGCCAATGCCAATTTCTCCACATGTGAGTATTTTAGCTCAGTTGGATTTAAAGTTCGACTAAGGTAATATATCACATGTTCAGTACCGAATTCATCTTCCTGAACTAACACCATTCCCATGGTGGAATGGGAAGTGGCGAGATACAAGAAGTAATCCTGGTTCTAGTTGGGAGGATGCGATAACGGTGCATGGGTCAACGAGTGCTTTAATGCATCAAAAGATTTTTCAGCTATCTCATCCCAAAGAATGGAGTATTCTGTTTCAACAACTGGGTAAAACCCTTTGTGATCTCGGCGTAGTTAGGAATGAATCGACGTAAAAAGTTTGCTTTCCCTTGCAAACTTTGGAGTTGGCGAAGAGTCGAAGGAGGAGGCAATTTGACAATAGCTTCAACCTTCGATGGATCGACGCGAATGCCGACTTTCGAAACAACAAACCCTAGTAACCGACCCGTTTCTATACAGAAAACACACTTGTGTGTATTCAACCTAATCCGATAATGCCTACACCTCATAAATATTGCTCATAAATGGATAAGATGATCAGCTCGATGTAATGAATGAGCAGGAAAATCATCGAGATAGGGTTGCACAATGTGCTTGATGTCATGAAACGCGTAAGACATGGCCCTTTGAAAAGTTGCCCCGGCGTTCTTGAGCCCAAAAGGTAATTTGCAATAAGAAAGTGTCCCCCATGGACAAATGAAAGCTATTTTTGGTTGATCGGTAGGTAGAATATTGATTTGATTGTATCGGGAAAAACCATCCATGAAGGAAAATATTTCACGGCCGGCACAATCATCAATGATTTGATCGATATAGGGAGTTGGGTAATTGTCTTTTGGACAGGCTCGATTAATATCCCTATAATCGATACATATTCTTATTGTCCCTTGACTTTTGTTAACAGGAACAATATTCGATACCCAATCCGTTAATGGAATCGGATAAATGAAACCTGCTTTGAGTAATTTTTCAACTTCTGCTTTAATAGCAACAGCTTTTCTTGGGTGGATCTGATGCAAACGTTGCCAGACTGGTTTAGCATCCAGGTAAGTTTTGATTTCATGCACAACAATTACGGGGTCAATTCCTGGCATATCCTCATATGACCAGGCAAACACGTCGCGGAATTCTTGAAATAGGGCCTTATATGTTTGAATTTCATCTTCCGTACAAGAGGCACCTATATGAATGTTTTCAACAATTCCAGGCTTAACCGAAATATCAATAGGAATAGTTCGAGAAATGTTTCCCAAATTTAACTCTGAATCAGGATTTTTCATTGGATTCTGAGGTTCCTTGACATATTTAGTCGTAAAAATGGATGAAAAATCATTTTCAAAACAATCACTCTCGGGCAAAAATGAAGATCCATGATGAAGATCTTCCCATGGTAAATCATCAACACATAGGATTTCACGAATTTTCTCATCAATGTGAACAAGTTCGGAAAACATTGTTGGGTCCGAGTTTGATGTTGCAAGTGATTCCTCATGGACCACATTCATTAAGTCAATTTTGGTTGAAGATGGGTCGAAAAGCGACTGCACGGTCTGATACGCAATTTCATATGGACTCAAAGGCATAACATCACCAAATGAGTCTATCTCAGATTCGGAAGGTACGATCCAAGGATCATCATAAACAATAGTGTCTGATGAAATCATATGAATGGTTGTAGTAGAAGACGATGCGTTGATAGGAGGAAAAGGAAAAGTTCCCAGTAAACCAGAATCTTTAACTAGTCCTACTCCAACATCCTTATACGGGATAGTTGTTTTGTCGACATGCTGAATACTTTCAGAAGAGGCTGGGTCAGATGAAAAGTAAGTCAGCTGGTCTATAGTTATGATCTTTCCATTATGAGGGAACTTTATAAGCCAAAAGACCGATGAAACGACAGCTGTTATAGCGTAAGACCAACTACGACCCAAGAGAAGGTTGTAATCTAGAGGGGCATCAACCACCTCCACATCTAGATTAACAGTTTTGCCTTCAACCCCTATAGGTAAATCCTGTAGAATGCCAAAAGGATGAAACCCACGGCCATAAAAGGCCTTTATAATCATCGGGGATTGATTTAGCGAAGGAAAACCAAGCAATTTCCAACACTGTATCGACATAATACACGTTGAGGCTCCCTCATCAATCACAGTCCTATAACAAGGTCTGTTTTTTACTAACACTGGGATCTGGAAGCCATTTGATGAGGAGCCATTTGATGAGGTAAGCGCAGTGTACTATTTTCTAGATCGAAAATTATAAGGTTCGAGTCCTGAACGTCAACATCTCCTATAGCCGACAATAGCAATTTACGCTATGCTAGGCATGATTGCAGCACTTCCAAAGCCGACATTGCTGAAGGTGAAACAACTAAATCTTCAACAATGTTATAGTTCTGAGCCGCTCTTGCATGTGGATTGAAAGCTGACTTTCAAAGTATACCCTTGGCGAGTGGTTTGATTACTAAGTCTGGGTTAGGTTTCTCGATCTGTAGCGGATTGGAACCGGGAGATGAGGTTGATGGGTTAGAATGAGAAGATTCTGCTTCCTTACCATCAACAGGACTTTTACTTCCATAATCATGCGATCGAGTCACAATCCTAACATGGGACATCATCATTATGGGTTCTTCGGAGACATTTGAGGAAGAACCTATCATCTTACTGTCTTGACTTGGAAAAGAATCCTTCAAAACAGCAGGCGTTTGGGAACCTTTGACAATTTTCGCAACCTCTGCACGATGAGGGCAGTCTCTTGTAAAATGCTCTTCGTCACAAATGAGATAAGGATAACGAGGTTTGCGTTTCTCATCATTTGATTTTGCTTTTTCTAGTTTCTCTTTCGAATTCTTATCTGTTTTATTTTTCTTCTTCCCTTTCTTTTTACCGCCGAATTTTGATTTGGCTGTAGATGACTCTACAACATGAATATCGGCGGAAATTTCCGCGAAAGAATCTCCTGTCGGGGAATCTAGCAAGGCTATGATAGGAGAAGAATTCTTAGAGGATTTCTTCTTACTTTTGGTATTAAACGTACCAATCATACCATCAGCGGCATGAGACCCTGAAGGAGCTGCAGCGATTTGATTTTGTTTAGGAAGATCGGGGATTTTCTCGTGCAACGTACCTAATTGCGTATAAACTAAGTCAAGGTACTGAGCTTGAGCAATTACTTGCTCCTCAGTAACAACTCCGGCCTTAGCTACATCTTCAGTGATCTTTGGCAATAAAGATTTTTCGGCTAAGATTTGATCCGGAATAAAAACCTTCACTAAACGTCGTCGACGTCTCCATTCATGAAGGTGATCTGAAATATAAGTGGACGTAGATTGTTTTAACGAAGTTAATAATTCTGTGCCATTGTCATATCTGATTGGCAACTGAAAATGAGTTAAAAATGAAGTAGCTAGCTGACTAAAATTATAAAAAGTGGCTCGCGGTAACTCAATGTACCACTTGGCCGCAAGACCAATTAGAGTGCGCTGGAAAAGCCTTAAACGGATTGAATCATCTGAAATGGAATTAGACGCACACCAGAGGTGATAAGTCATCACATGGTTCGACGGGTCCTCTCTTGATTTGCCTTCTAACTTAGGAATATCACTAGGCAACTTATTCGGCATTAGCGGCCAAAATGGAAGATAGTTAATTGGATCGTTAGTAAGGCGCGACAAGTTAGGCAAGTCCAAAGTTGCGATAAACGGTAACTGACGATTAGGGTCCCTAAAACTCTGGGTCATGAGACCAGCCCCAGGAGGAGGATATCCAGGATAACTAGGGATTGGGATTGCATTTGGGATATTATATCCTCCCGGAAAATCAGGATTAACCGGACCGTACTGGAGTTGTTGAGGTTGTTGATATGTATACCCAGGGTACGGTTGATACTGATAGACTGGTTGCTACACAGCAGGACCGAATTGGTACTGTCCTTGGTACGGTTGATAAGTAAATTGAGGTTGACTTGTGACAACCGTACTTGAACCAGGTTGTCCTACAGGCATTTGAACCGAAGTTTGAATTGTGGATCCAGACTGAAATAAAGATGTCTGAGGAGTTGATACAGGAACAGTAGAAACCGGAGCTGTCGATACTCCAAAAGTAGGTGGGGTAGATTGAACAAATGTTGCAGTAGTTGCAACAGCCGTTTGAGGCGGAGTACGAGGCGTACTAGGCCCAGGCTGAGAAACTACAGAAGGTGCAGAAGTTTGAATAGTAGACTGGATAGGTTGCTAGGGCGAACCAGAAACCAAGGGTTGTCCAGTTTGAGATGACAATTGTACATTCAGTTGCAAGACTTGTTGAGTTTGAGATGGACCCCACACTAAGTTCATTCCGGGGTACGGACCCATAACAGGTTGAGAATATTGAGGACCATAACCAGGTTGAGGGTAGGGTTGATAATTCAAAGGTACATTTCCAGTTCCTTGAACATATGATTGACCGGAAGGTGGTTGGAAACCTTGGTTCGGGTACTGAACTTGAGGTTGATAACCTTGAGGCACGTACTGATACTGGGGTTGACCTTGGGGTACATATTGATACTGGGGTTGACCTTGAGGTACATATTGAACATACTATCTTGTAGGTATGTACTGTCCTTGAGGTTGCCCCCCAGGCGCAAATTGAGTACCTTGAGGTTGCCCCCCGGGCGATAATTGAGGACTTTGAGGCTGCCCCCGAGGTGATAACTGGCCACCTTGAGGTTGAGGATTAGGAATAGTACCTGACATCATGAGAATATCTTCTACACTCAACGGCTTAGTTCTATTATTTCTAGTTAGTAACCCTTGTTCAATAGGTTGAAGAGATGCTCCCAAAAAAGTACCAGTAAGCAACTGATACCCAGAGGGAACAGAAGGACCGCCATACAAAAAGGTTTCTGTAGATTGAGAAAACATGGACGACTCTCTTGACATATTTAATGGAGGATAGTAACCCTTAGGTGTTGGGTGATAAGGAATACGAGGTGGTGAAAAACTTAGTCCTGGGTTTTCCAAAAATTTAGTCAATGAAAGATACCAAGCACTGCTCCTAGGTGGACTGTAAAAGATTGATTCACGGTCCCTAAGTTCTATAATGGGTTGATTTTCAGGGATAGGGATACCTTCTTCTTCCGGAGTAGCAAGTTCTTTAATAGCTATAAGTCCAAAAGGAAGATTTTGGGTAATTATTCTTTGTATCCTGAGTGAACCAGGACCACTAGAAGTTGGAGAGGTAAATCCCGATGTTGGAGTAGCAGCAAATTCAGTTTCAGGTTCAGATATTTCACGTTCTTCACCTAAATCACTAGTAGATGAAAAAATACCAGTAACTTCGGAAATAGAGACAGATTGCGGATTATAATCTGCTACTAGAGCTTGATAATCAGGATGTACCACTAAAGAAGACTCTCCTTCTTCAGGTGACCCAACTCTACTGTCTCTAGGAGTTACAAGGGCTCTTAACCCTTCAGGTTGGCTCGGTGAAAACTCAGGAGGTTGGCCCCGAAGTCTACTGGAATTCCTCGGTAATTCAGCCACGATTAAATATTTTAACTACTTCACACGTAGACAAAGTAAAATCTCAATGAAAACCACCTAAAGCCTCTAAAGAACCAAACAAATTGAATCACACACCTAAAGAATCTAGGAGATCAAACCACACACAAACAGTAACTTTCCGTACTGAAAACACTAGTTGGTGATGAAATCCAACGTCGCAGAGTTCAATACAGAAATGGCAGTTGGAATAGTTACCCCGGCAACCTGCTTAATGAATAGACTGGCACAAGTTTCTCCACTAAACCGTCTCGAGTGAAGAGAACCCCTCAGAAAATCCAAGTGAGTCTAGCCGACGTCTGCTCCAAGTACAGTGGGATCTTCCCTCCACCGTCACCTTAGGAAGAATCCTATAGAATATGGAATATGGTCACTATGGTTACCAACGGAAATAAATATACCCGGGGGAACAGTCTACAATCCGATACGCACACAAGGGCAGAGTAACAAGCTCAATCCCCTTGAAGGCTCCTTGACATAATCCAAGGTTTACCAACAAGTGACCCCAGGCTCCTCGACAATGGTTAATCCGAGGTTTACCATTTTTAATACGTGAATATTTGGTGTCATTCCCAATGAGGAAGGATTGATTCCCACACTGGTTCGGACATGATCTCGTGCTTCTCCTTTAAGAGGAGCTTTCCCAGAGCATAGATGTAACAATTGGATTTTTCTCCTACCGCGGGATACAACTACTTGTTTGTTTTACTGTCTTGGAGAGTTAATTACTCCCTACTCCAAGACACTAGCCTAAGCTATGTTGGTGTAATAGAGCCATAGAAACAAAAATATTACTAGATAGATTTTACTTTAAGCGTTATTTTTATTGGTTTTTGTTTAAGTCAAGTGGTGCGGAGATGAAACTTATGGTGTGAAGACTCGACTCGAAATCACTAAAAATGCACTTAAGATGATAAGCAATCTTTTCCCTTCAATGAATTTCTAGCTAGGAAAGAGTTGAGAATGCAGATGCTTGTAAACACAAATATTTCTTAACAAACAAATCAAAAGAAGAGCTTTTTGTCTTTTCCAATGCACTCAAAATGAGACAACTAGTTATTTTCACAAAAGTTTCCCTTTTCTTTCAAACACTCAGATACTACAAAACCAACTTTTTTCCGAAAGAGATTTTTTCTTATTTTTATAAAACACTCAAAACTATGGAAAATTCTAATCTTGAGATCTATAAACTATAAAAAACTATTTGAAGTAAAAGCTTACAAGATGTCTTTTCAAGGATGTTTTACTTAGCTATAAGCAAACTAAGGACTAATTTGTCCAGAATCACAAATCAGTCAAAAAACAACCAATTTTTGTTTTCTTTTCTAAAAATGAAATCCAAAACTCTTAACACAAGTCTTTTCGAAGTTTCGTAATGAGAAACACAAGATGGATTCCTCAACAATGGTAGATTTTGCAAATGGTCAGACTCATAAGAAGGCCAGTAAAAACCAAGGTGATCTGAGGCTTCTACAGCTTCTAAGCTTTGAGCTACTACAAGACCAAAATGAAAACCAAGCCCGGTAACCAAAACTTCTAGGAATTTCACCTAAAACCCTAACACCAATGGAATTAAATTAAGAAAAGTTCTTGACAGGTCACATGCAGGTATGGGCAGGGGATATAAACATTTAAACAAAAACTAAGTTGATTGAAAGAGAAAATCTCAAGTTTTCCAAAATTTTAGCAGGGTCCGCAGGCCCGCAGTTCACAAAGGTGCGATACCGCTCTGTGTGAAAAGAAATAGTGCAGATAGGTTCGCATTGTGTTGCAAGCCAAGGGTGCGGTCCTCTGCCAAAGTTATGAAAAAAAAAAATCCAAGATCTACTAAATCTACCCAATTCCACACACAACAAGCCAAAAACAGAAACAAAAACACAATTTCTCAGGTCAAAGTAAAAACAAGGAAAAAATCAAGTCCCCAGTGGAGTCGCCATTTTGTCACATGGAATGAGACATTATTGCGGACAAGATCGACCTCCCTAGTATCTAACGATATCTAGTGACAAGCAAGCCAATCAAAAACTATCTTTCTCTAAATATGCAATTTATAAACAAAGGCAAACAAGTGTTTTAGGCCTACCTCGGGTCCAATGCAAGTTTGTGGAAGCCTCGCTCCTTTGATCCAAATGAGCTCCCTTGTAGCGAATCTGCAAACAAAAACAAGCACACAAATTAAATAGCACCTGAAAAGCCAATATCATAAAGCATACTTATCATGATGATCAAGGAATTCATGAAACAAATGACATAAGATGATTTGTTGAGAAAAATGAATCTAGTTGTGTTAATTCAAATCAAAGAAGAACTTTACAACCTGTGCCTTGATGCTATACAAGCTGCTCCCAGGGTCCAACAAGAAGTCTCCTCTACTTTGACAAGTTTCACTCTCTTCCCAATGAAGCCAAAAGGTATGTGATCTCTCCTCTCAAGTTTAACTAGGAAGTCTCAATTCCACCAGCATTTACCCTCAAAAATGTTCAACTTCTAACCTCCCTAGCAACCAACCCAATGCCTTAATTTGTAGTGCAATGGAGGGAAGTTACTAGGTCCTCCTTCAAAGGGATAAAGCCCTCCTTCAAAGGGATAGCTCCTCTCATCAAGGGATTAGCTCTTTCTCTTTTGGGATGCATGAACCACCTAAGAGCGAACCATCCACGTCAAAATTCCTTCTAGAATCATATAGAATTAACCCAAAGTGAGTTTTTTAGAATAAGCTTGCGCCTTTTTTACTTTCACAGGGGTCCGCACCCACTCCTTTAGAGACAGAGTGGGCAGGTCCGCAGGTAATGTGAACAGAGGGTGCGGGACCGCAGGCAACAGTGAGAGAAAGTGCGGAACTAGAACTTTATTGATTTTTAATGTCTTTCTCTCATTTTCAAAGCTTTACATGAAGAGCTGAGGTCTGAGACTTTCTTAGGAGGACAGTATAAGTGATGATGGACCCATACTGACTGCAAATAGTCATGAATCCTCAAGATTGTGAATGCCTACTTTGCATGGAAATCAATGTCTTATTTCCTCATATGGGTGATCATGTGGGATGGTGTGCTAGCTACCGAAGTACGAGCACCCACTTTTGGACCGTTGGTCCCACTATCACTCCATCATTCCTCCTTACCTCGTAATCATCTCCCACTTCGATCATTTGTAATTTAACCATTTTTGGCCTTATCTCATTTTTCCTCTAATTTGACTGCTGCCACATGTGGAGTTGTCTAACTATTTTCTCCTCGTCGACTAGCCAAAGGTGGCCAAGTTAACTAGCCACCTTTGCTTATAAAACCAACTCTTGCATAATCCTACATTTTTTTATCATATCGTGCTAATGAGAGAGCATAAGCAAGATGACATACCTGTGGGTAAGATGCTTTGATGTTGCTACTTGTTGAAGAATGATGTCCCTGTGTTGTGTATTTGTTGCATATTTTTTGTATTGGCCTCTTTTGATGTTTGTTTCCTTTGATGTGAAAGTACTAGAGAGTGATGTTGATGATCATGCTGCTACTGCTGAGCTCTGGAGGAGCTTCCTTGACATTGGGATCCCTATGCTAAAGATGACTACAACCCTGTGAAATTCCCTTTTATGGGATAGGCTGCTATAGGATTTCCTACAGGAAACCTACAGGATGTCCTGTAGCTGCCTCTCCCCTAAACTTTCATTCTTTTCTTCACTTCTGGAGCATGAGGATTGTTGTCATGGGTAGAGAAGGGGTCTAGTGATTGGTAGGTGAGAGGTATAACCTTTAGGTATTGTCCCCTTGTCCTCTGTTCTCCCCCTCTTCTATTTGTTTTTTCTTTTTTGAAAACTGTAATCTTTTTGGAATTGACTTATTGGATGAATGCAGGGGTAACATGGTGGTGAGAGGCATGGTGATGAGGTGGTGGAGTAAACATTTCATTTTTTGACACAGGCTGGTCATCCCCTTGCTCTAGGGTCACTTTTCTTGGGATTCCCAAGCCACTGTAATTCCTATAGGAAACTCCTATAGGTTTTCAGGGAATCCTGTAGGATTATAGGGAATCTTGTAGAAAACACAGAGCCTGTGTAAACTGAGCTGGAGGAGTTCATAAATGGATGGATTGATGGGATAATGAAGAATATGGTATGGAGGAATGAAAATATGAATTGTATAGGTCCTTCTACTCTTCTCCAGTTGCTCTAATCCTCCTCCTGTTAACCTGCAAAGAACATTTTCAAAAATTTATCTTCTCTCTTTTTTTTCATTTTTTTTTGAAAACAACTAGCCTGCCTCCAAGAGGTTTTCATCCTAGCTTCTTGCCCTGGGTGCCTCAAAATAGGTTTTCATCCTAGCTTCTTGCCCTGGGTGCCTCAAAATAGGTTTTCACCCAGAGATCTTTTTATTTTTTTCTTTTTTCGACACCATTGGGCCGCCTCAAGAGGTTTTCAACCCAACAGTGGGACTCAAGTGCCTCATGGAGGTTTTCACCTAAGTCTCCTTATTTTTTTCTTTTTTTTTCTTTTTTTTTTTAGGGACTTGATGGGGTAGAATCTAAGACTTGCTCCACCACCATCACTGTCTTGCTAATGCCATTGATGAATTCATGCTTTGACAAGGGCTTCTTGTAGACCTTCAATCTGTGCCCATTGACAAGTAAAGGGATAACCTATGCATCAATGGTTCTTATCTATACTAAACCATTATCATGAAATTTTTCTATGACATAAGGCCCTAACCATTTAGTCCTTAACTTTCCTTTAAAATCCTTGTATCTGGAATCATACAATAAAGCCCAATCACCTTCTTGAAACTTTTTTTCCTTTATGTGTTTGTCATGCCAAATCTTCCTTTGAACTTGAGTCACCTCTGTGTGTAGGAGGGCCTACATTCTAAATTCATCTAACCCATTCAGTTGGAGAAATCTTTCTTTTTGTGCCCTAGTAAGATCTAGATCTAGCTATGCTGCCATTCTTAAGGTGTTGTATTCAAATTCAATGGACAACAGGGCCTTCTTGCCATAGACTAGCTCATAAGGGGTGAATCTAGTGGCGGTCTTCCAGGTGGTTTGTAGGTCCAAGTGGCCTCAACTAACCTATCTTCCCATTCCTTTCTATTGCTTCTAATCACCTTGGTCAAAATGCCTTCTAGCACTATGTTGGTTACCTCCACTTTCCCATTAGCTTGTGGGTGGTAAGGAGTGGATGTTCTATGCTTGATCTTGTGGTGGCTTAAAAAATTTTCAATCATGTGAGATGTAAACTGACTACCTTTATCAGTGACCAGTTCTCTAGGGTACCCAAACTTATAAAATACATTTTCCCTTAATATCTCAACCAATTTCTCTTATGTTGTTGCTTTGATGGCCTTAGCTTCAGCCCACTTGGTCAAATAGTCAGTGCACAAAATTATGTAATTCTTTTGCTTGGATGGAGGGTCAATGGGTCCAATGAAATCCATGCCCCACTTGTCAAATGGCTCAAAAATCACTTGAGGTTGCAGAGGAATTTCATCCCTTTGGGTAGGTTTCCCCTTCGTTTGGCACCGATCACACTGACTAGTATACCTCCTCACATCCTGGTGAAGAGTGGGTCAATAATCACCAGCTTGTAGCACCTTGAATGTTGTCCTTTTGGCTACAAAGTGAGCTCCACAAGGCCCATCATGACAAGTCAGAAGGATGTCAAAGACTTCCTCCTCCCTGACACATCTTCTCAGAATTTGATCCGAGCCTAGTTTGAAGAGGTTTCCCCTAGTCCAAGTGAATGGGGTGCTCTTCCTCACAATCTTGCTTTTTTCTTTGGAGGACAAATTTGGTGGAAACTATGCAAACACCAGGTAATTTTCTATGTTAGCAAACCATGGAGAGAGAACCGAAATGGTGAATAAGTGTTCATCTGGTAACTGATCATCAACCATTCCTTCCTTCCCTACAGGTAAAGTCAATCTGGATTAAGAAATATGCAACAACATTCTACTTTCTAGGCTTATCAATAATAGTTAGATCAAAGTGTTGTAATAAAAGTAACCATCTAACAATCTAGGCATTTACAATAGGTTTATTCATCAAGTATTCAATTGCAGCATGGTCAGTGTGTACAAATGTTTGGTAACCTGTAATGTAAAGCCTAAATTTGTTCAATGAATGCACAATAGCTAGGAGCTCCTTTTCGGTCACTGTGTAGTTTAGTTCAGCTTTTGACAGATTCTTACTGATGAAGTAAATGGCATAAGCTAACTTGTCATCTATCTGGTCTAGAGCTACTCCTATGCCTTTGTGAGAGGCATCAGCATGTATATGGAAAGGAAGGGCCCAATTTGGGCCTCGAAGAATAGGTGCAGTGGTCAGCTTGTCCTTTAGGGCGTCCAAGGCCTCTTGACAGCTTTCTGACCATACAAATTTAGAGTCTTTGGCCAATAACCCAAACAACGAAGAAACTAACTTGTTGAAGTATTTTATAAATCTCCTATAGTATCCAGCTAAAACTAGAAAACTTCCAACATCCCTTTGTTTTTGCGGAAGTGGGACCCTTTGGATGATGGATATATTATTTGGGTCCACCTGCAGTCCTTTCTAGGATATTGAATGACCTAGAATAGTCCCTACAGTCATCAAGAACTCACATTTTTCGGGACTAAGGGACAAGTTCATTTCAATGCCTTTGTTCAACACCTTACCCAAGTTGGACAAAGCCTTTTGTAAATCACACCCATAGGGTGTAAAATCATCCATATAAATCTCTACTGCATCATGGACTAGCTCAGCAAAGATACTCAGGACTTCCCTTTGGAAAGTGGTAGGGGCATTGCATAGGCCAAAAAGAAGGACCCTATAAGTGAAAGCACCCCAAGGATAGGTGAAGGCGGTTCTATGCTGGTCCTCTGGGCTAATCTAAATTTGATTGTGCCCATTGAACCCATCTAGGAAAGAGAAAAAACTTTTTCCTTACCAGGCCTCTAGCACTTGGTCAATGAAAGGTAGAGGGAAATGGTCCTTCTTTGTTTCTTTGTTTAACTCTCTGTAATCGACACAAATCCTCCACTTCCCATTTTTCTTTGGGGCCAACACCAAAGGAGAAGCCCACTCACTATCCGAGATAGGGTAAATGAATTTTGCAGCCAGCAGCTTTTGCAGTTCTTCTTTGACTATATCCTTGAGAGCTGGATTCATTCTCCTTTGAGGTTGTTGGATTAGTTTGCAACCTTCCTAGATATAAATGTGCTGAGTACACATCGAGGGGTGCACTCCCTTCATTTCTTTGTAACTCCAAGCAAAGGCATCTATATGTTCCCTTAGCATGTTGCACAACTTTTCTTCTTGGTGTACAGAAAGAGAGGGGTTGATTTTCAAAGTTCTCTCAGGGCCGAATTCTATTGTTTTGACACGGGTAGGGTTTGAATCAACTAAGCATAGATCAATCTGATGGTTGCTCTTGGTTTCCTTTACTAATTCCTCTAAGGACAAGGTGCTGGGAGTTGGACTTTAGAGTGTGTGTTCAATCAAATCATCTTCATCCGGTTGTCCTCCTCCCATGGCAGTTTCTAGGGTATAGAGTTGGGCTAAGTAGATTTCATCATCTTCATCCTCTTCTAGCCATAAAGGTAAGTCATGTTCTAGAGATGGCTGAGGAAGTGGGTACAAGACCAACTGCTTGGATAGATGCCCAATTTTTATAGTCATATTTCCATCCCTGCAACTGATGTAGGCATCAGCAATGGCTAACCAAGGCCTCCCAAGTATGAGAGGATAACCAATAAGCTTGGCCTTAGGATGGAGAACTAGGAAGTCTATAGGTTACTCCTAGGAGTCAATGGAGACCATCACATCCTCAACAATCCCCTTAGGGGCTACTGTGGAATGGTCTGCAAGTTGCAAGATTGTTGTGGGCTTTCTTAATGAACCCTAGAGATTGAGCTTCAGTATGGTGTCCTTAGTCATTACATTAGTGGAAGCCCCAAGATGAATCAAGGTGTGTGGGAAAATGGTGCCATTGATGTTCACATCTACTACAAGGCTTCCAAGCTCCAAATACTTTAGGGAAATTACCTGCCCCAACATTAAGTCGGACAGTTGTCCAATGACATTAATGGTAGGGGTGTCTCTTTTTCGCCTCCCTGGATTTTTGAAACACTTCTCTTTAATCAATTTGTTGTATATAGGTACATTCTTGATCGCTTGGAGAAGTGGAATTTAGACACATAGATTATTCAATTCTCCGAGAAGTTCATTCTCTTCTGGGGTAGGTTGAACTGAATGAGTTAATATCTCATGAAAGGGTGGTGGATTCACTCTAGGCATGCTTTCCTCTCTTTCCTCCTCACTCTCCCTAGGTGGAGATGGAGGTTGGAATTAATCTCCTAGATATTAGGTTGATTTCTTGAATCTCCACAGCGTAAGTAGGATAAGATGTCTCTCCATTGTATACTTGTTGTGCTTGTCTGTTCTTCGGGTTCATATTTGGTTGGGCAGGCATCTGAGGTTGTTTAGGTGGAGCAGGGTGTAAAATATGTGGTTGAGTATGAGGTGAAGGAAATAAGGCTGGAGCATTGTTGTATGGGGGCCTCCACCCCTAGGGTGGGGCATTCCACTGAGGCTATGGCGGAGTATATGGCTAAAATGACTAGTTGGTCAGCTAGGAATGGTACTGAGGTGCAAAATACCAAGGAGAAGGTGTAAACCAAGAGGGATGAGCAGGGGCCCCCCAAGATGGAATGGATGTGTTCTGGTTAGGGTTGTAATATGCATGGGATGACCCTTGCATTCCCTACTAGTATGGTCAAGGCCCATGGGATCTCCTTTGATTTATGTAGCAGAGTTGTTTAGTCACCCCTTCAGCTCCCTGATACACAGCTTTTAGTCCAGGTAGAGAAGGGCACTTGTCTGTGGGGTGGTTTTCTTCACAAACCGAGAAATTTTTGATAAGGTTTAATGGACATTCATTCCTAGGGTGCCTCCTTGTGTATCTAGGGAAAAATATGGCTAATTCTCTCTCTGCTTCCTCCTGCTTTCTCTTGATGCGCATAGTGTCCATTTGTAGGGCAAGGGTTTGCAACATTTCACTCTTGAAATCTTATAGCATATTTCCAATTTAACCTTTTATGGATGTGTTGGAAAAGGATGAGCTGGCCATTGGTTGACTACCCCTACCCTTTTTCCTGGCTTCCCTAGAATGGTTCCTAAAGATAGTCTTGATATATTCATAGGCTAGCTGGTAGATGTCCTCTCTTGCTAGCAAGTTTAGGGTATTCAGAATATCTTCCCTTATCCCTTAGAGCAGGACTAGCTTCAGTGAATCAGGATCAAGAGTGCACCTGGCCCTTTTGTAGCTAAGTTGGAATCTTTCTTCATAATCCTCTAGGGCTTCATCATGCCCCAAGGTCATCCTAAAAATTTCCTCTTTAGTGTCTTTGGACCTGCAGTAGTCTTGATACTTGTTGTTGAAGACTTGTTGCATCTGAGCCCAAGTTGTGATGATATCCCCAAGTAAACCCATGAACCAACGCAGAGCTACATCCTTGAGAGTGGATGGGAATAATTTCAACTTCTTCTCATCAATGGTGTAATCATAAGTTATGCATATGATAGGAACTCAAACAGGAAAGTATCTGGATCTTCTGAGGTCGGGCCATGGAAATGAGGAAGAGCATAGGGGCTTATGTTTTTCATCTTGGTATCCCCATTAGTTTCTCTGATGGGAAAAGCACCCTCAATTATTTCTCTATCTCCTCTATCATTTCTATTTTCAACCATTAGGTCAGTTGGAATGGGTTCTCCTTCTTCTTCTCCCCCTATAGGCTCTTCAAAAATCTCTAGTTGTTCGCCTAAGGGGTCCTCCAATTCACAGCCACCGAAGAAGAGGGAAGGTTGGTTGTTTGAAGTGGTGGAGGTATTCGGTAGAAATTTTCCTAAGATATCCCTATTCCTACAAGGCATGTGTTATCACTTAAGAATTCTAATTTTAAAACCGCTCACATTAGTTTGATGGTAAAAAATTCAGTGCTAGTCTAGTCTTGAGTTTTGTTTGCCTTAGAGTCTGAGTCTAAGGAGTCCACTATGCATCCTCATTCACCACCAGTCTCATAATTTACACAATTTCCATGTGTCAACTTTGTTCAAAGGTTATTATGTGCTACAAAGCTCTTTAGGTGATTTCGTAGCGCATAAGTCAGTTTTAGGTGTTTTCGCAGCGCAACATGTTTCATGTAAAGTTCATAGCGCAGAAACCTCGGTTTAGGTGATTTCGTAGCGGAAAACACCGATTTTGCACTAACTGCGCTACGAAATGGGGAATTCGTGCTGATCCATAACACATCTCACCCCAGCTGTCATATTTTCTGCAAGAATTTTACGGGGATAACATGTGCAAGGTCTTACATGTCGGTCTTGACACGTGTTCTGTAGCCTTCAAATTTGATTCTTGCCTGTACTATTCAAATCGAGATTTCCATCCAAAACCAAATTTGAAAATTCTCTATTAAGACCGAAACTTCTGATTCTGGTTTCGATTTGTGATCAATCTGGCAGTATGACTTCTGGGAAGAATGGGCTCTTGTCACCTTCCTTTGTTTTTAATTTGCAAATTGTCTTGAAAAACAGAAAGATAGAAAAAACCCCCAAAGGTGAAGGCGTTTCTAGCGGTAGTAAGTGACATCACAGCTCTTGTCGCTCTCAGATTCGTGGTTCACAACCATGATAATCTCTTCGTTGCTGCCGAAGCAACACATGCTGTGGGCATCTCTGTCTTGATCTACAAGCTCTTCAAGGAATGGAACTGTGCAGGCTTATCACTTAAATCTCAGGAGCTTACTGCTATATTCTTAGCAGTGAGGGTGTACTGCAGTTTTGTTATGGAATATGATATACACGCAGTGCTTGATTGTGCAACATTAGTCACCACTTTGTGGGTGATTTACATGATACGTTTCAAGTTGAAGGCAACACATGATGAAGATTTGGATAATTTTCCGATATATTATGTGGTGATTCCATGTGCAGTACTTGCCCTTTTTATCCATCCATCAACATCCCATAATATTGTAAACAGGATACTTTGGGCCTTTTGTGTTTACCTTGAAGCTGTTGCAGTTTTACCCCAGCTTCGCGTGATGCAAAATACAAAGATAGTTGAACCATTCACAGCCCATTATGTGTTTGCATTGGGTATTGCAAGGTTTTTCAGCTGTGCACATTGGGTACTCTAGGTTTTGAATAGCCGTGGCTACTTGTTTTACATTGGGCCATGGCTTGTGGCCGTCCATGATACTTTTGTCAGAGATTGTTCAGACTTTTATTTTGGCAGACTTTTGCTACTACTATGTTCAAAGTGTTGTAGGAGGGCAGCTTGTGCTGCGGCTTCCTTCGGGAGTGGTGTGATTTCAATCTAATGGCTCCGCTGAAGTTTCTATGGAACTGGTGTATGCTTTGGATCTGGTGCCAAAATGTGCTTTTCCGCAAAAGCAATTACTTCTTGCAGCAATTGACATAGCGGATGCAGGCTCAAAATCAGGAAGTTATGTAGTATACTAAACTTGCTCAATTACAGTTGCAGAGAAAACAAAAATGACCAGGGATCATAATGGATTTCGAAAATTGTTTATAGTATTAACAAAGGCAGGAAAACTTTTGCCTCTTCACTCTGGAGATGGTCGCATTGTATGGTCACAGTTGCTCCCTGCTTTCCGGAAAATAGAAGAATGCCAAGCTCCTTCTGTGTTGAAGGTCCTTCCTTGACGGATCCCTCACCAGCATGCTTTAGATGAGAGTCCAGTTGTTTTGATAATAGGGAAATGTGGTCTAGGACATGATGAGACAGGGATTCTTTCATTTGTAGATTCTCACAGTGGCAAAGAACTTGAATCTTATAGGCTTTCCTATCCCATATCTCAAGTGATTCCTCTGCCAATGACAGATTCAACTGAGCAACGGCTACATCTTTTTGTTGATAACAATGCAAGGGCACACTTGTTTCCTAGAACCAATGAAGCACTGACTATGTTTCGTAAACAGATGTCAAATATCTACTTATATTTTGTTGATATAGAAAAAGGATCAATCCAAGGTTATGGTATCAACAATCAGGACATGTCAGATATGGTGTTTAAGGATTATTGCTTCAAAACTAGAGAACTGTGGTCTGTATTGTTTCCTTCTGAATTGGAGAAAATTGTTGCCACTGTCACAAAAATGACAGCTTGGAGGAGGTTTTTATCTTCACACATGGCAAAGGTGGACAGCAGATCAAGGACGTGGCATTCTGATATGTTTTGTATAATCAAAAGGCTAAAGAACATGCTTCTGAGCATTCGAAGATTTTGGAAAAAACTGAAGCCGAGAGGCAAGGGTAACCTCCGAATATCTCTGAGCAGTTAAAAAGTTTCAACATTCCAGGTCAACATGGGGCATTAAATACCCATCTCAGCCATTTCAGCCAAACTGAAAGAGGACCAGGTGTCAAAGAACGAGGAGAAGCCATCATGCATACAATAGGGAGTTAGAGTCATAGTAGATTTAGAACTCTAAAAAAGCTCCAGTCAGCACTTTATTGTATTAATTAGTTAATTAAATAGTTGATAAGTGTCATTAGAGGTAGTTAGCGAATTCCCCTCATGCTGGAGGAGGAATCTCGATTAGGTAGAATAAGAATTCTATATATAGCTGAAACAGCAATGTAATGGGGGTTGGAAAACTTTATGACAGAGCATTGTATTTGGCTTATGTAAAGACACAGTTTCAGTAATATAATTTGGCTTTACTTCTCAGGATTCATGAAGGATTTCTATGTTCAGAATGTGTGATCTTATCCTTTCCTTAATGTTTTTTACAGTTGTATAGATGTATAATCACTCAGAATTCACTGATTGTGCTCTGATTTCCTGTATGCATTTATAAACTGTGGTTCCCTATGAGTTATGTTCTGAATATTCAAATGCTGAATGCCCTGACTTCTATGTAAATTCAAGATCATTGTTTATTTGAGGTGTTGTTGAATCCATAGGCCCAATGGAAACTCGTTTAATGTTTTTCCAGCATCTATATTTGTCACAGTTATTTCACAAGAGTTAGCCATCTTATCTTAATCAAAATCATTAACCCATCTAGAGAGAGCCCTCTCAGGTTGAGGAGGCTAAGCCTCAGCCTAAAGTAGGTTTGAAATAGTTACTTGAAGTCTTCCTGGTCTGCAGCCTTCCAGGGCCTGATTTTGAGATAACATTTTGGTGCGTCTACCGGGAGCCTGAAGTCTATTCATTCCCAAAATTAAGAGGTTGAACTTCTGAAGGTAGCAGGAGCTCAGACATCTTTTTGAGGCTGCAAATCTACCTTGGCGACTCCATTGTTGAAGAATTCGAAATTCATACATTCATGGTGATTCCACTGGAGTTATGAAGGACCCAGATGCTACCATTCTTATTTCAAGGTATGCATGCATAAATTTTTCAGGAATTCATGGTTTCCCAAATCATTTTCCCAAGGATGCATATTTTCTAAGGAATGGTCCAAAATTCAATGGAGAAGATTTGAGTTTAACTTTGAAGCATATATCAGATTTTTGTGATTTTACAGAGCTTCTTAGAGTTAAACATGAGGATGTTTGCATTATGTTGTTCTATGATTCATTTCAAGGGAAATGTAAACAATGGATTGAAAGCTTTCCTACCAAATCCATTAAGTCATTTGAAGACTTTTGGCTTATGTTTTTGGAGGAATGGATGGATAGATCAGATGTGGTGGCAAACTCTCCTTCAATTCAAGGTTTCAAACAGTGGAATGATCATCATATTAATGAAGAAATAGTTGAAAAATTTTCTTTGTCCTTGTCTTCTTATCTAAAATCATTTGACTGCAAGGCAGAGGATAAGATGAAATTTTTGGATGAATTTGCCAAAGACATTGAGAAAGATATTGAACGTTTACAAGGTCAAATTCAACCATATAGTCTTCGTGGTTGTGATCATTCTTTTCAAAATATTTTTATGGCAGCACATAAGGAGAGAGTGTTGTTTCCTTTCTCTTTCACGTTTGAGGAAGAGTACACTGTTGTTGAAGATCAGTTTTCACAACCAGAAAGTTACAAGAACCATCAAGCTGATCATGTATTCTGGTATCCTATAGCCAAATATATGGAAGAGTTTTACTCTCCAGTGTTTCAGTTTTTCTATGAAGATCAGAGGCAATTTCAGTGGCAGTGGTCATCACAATATCATATTGGCTCTGAACTCCGATGCAGTCAAAGAAATCAAACATCAGATAAGACAAATGATTGGCTACATTGGAAATTTCACATTGATTGAGCTGAAAGAAGTTTGAAATTGATAGGGTAGGTAGGTAGGTAAATGCAAATAAGCTCAAGGTTGACTGAGCATTTTTTTTCAGTAGTGGTAGATTTCTTTATCTCACAATGATCATCAAGTTTAAGCCCGAGGTGAAGGCCCAAGAAGTTGGAAAGGAATGCTCGTCAAGCAAATCTATGTTTTTCATAAAATGGACAAAGCACTGGACCTACGAGTTCTTAGTGTACTACAGGAGCACACTATCCCAAGTGGAGCCACTGTTATCACTAAAAAAAATTCAAAAACAATTTGGACAACTTGTATGGTTTCAAAGTTGGATTTCATAGACATGTCTGAAGAAAGGAAAAGTCACAGATCAGGCCAGTGTCTTAGACCTGAGCCTGAAGGCTTGGATGTTCTCATGAGGAATAGAGAGGTTGAAGAAGCATTCAAACAGTCACAGAAGAAGAAGGTTCAGATCAAGGAAGTGGTACAAGAGCAGTCTATTGATAAAACAGTCAAAAGAAGAGTAACTAGAAGTCAATTAGCCAAGGAAAAGGGGAAGACAATGATTGTTAATGAAAGCCCAGCTTCAAAGGGAAGTTTGAACGATCTCCTCCACACCATCTACATAGAAGAGACTCCTTTGGTCCAAGCAGAGCTACTTGAAGCCAACAAGAACAAAACCAAAGGAGTTAAATCTTCCAAAAAGCTTCAATTTGATGACCAATTCTCAAAGTTTGTTTTCAAAGCCAAGAAGGCCTGTGACTAGGCATTTAAGAAGATTACAAGAGGTAGAGTCAGAGGTAAAAGAGACAGATTGAGGACCTGCAAATTCATTTGAGCAAACTAGGAGGACAATCTCAGCATAAAAGAACCGGGCTGTAAGTGATTGGAGCCTAACACAATTTTGGTTAGAACATTACATTTTCGAAGATGTTTATGGATGAATTATGTCAAATATATGTGGCCTATTGGCATAAGATGAAGCTGTGAAGAAATCACAAGAAGAATATTTTTTGAAAAAAAAATGTGTTTTTTTTATTCACACAGCAGTTTCGTAGCGCGCTACGAAACTGCTGTAGCTGCATATTATGACTTGATGGACCAATTTTGAGAGACAAAAAGCAAATATTTGTGAAGAAGGATTTCTAAAAGGGAGTATTTACATGGTTTAAACATCCAGCAAGGGAAAAACAAGTAGCAGAAGGTCGAAGAGAAGAATAAAAAAGAAACTCTAGGAAAGAGGAACTTTCTCTCCTAGTTTCTACCAGTCAACTTCTAGAAGAGTTTCTGAGCAGTGGAAAACTACTCTCTGAAAAGTTAAATAGGTTTTCATTCCTAAGATACTGAAGTACAAAAACCTCTTCTACTTTCTTCAAATCCATTATGATCTGGGAGAAATGAAGGACCAAAGTTATGCTACGAAACTGTTGTAGGTGCAGTTTTTCATCTCCTGTTTTACACCTGTTTTTCAAAGACACATTCTGGGCGGTAGGGAAGGTGTTTCAAAAACCCAAGATAGGTTTTTGTTCAGCATGGATTGGTTCACAAAAGCCTCCTTCAGTTTTTCGAAATACATTTGTTATCAGAAGTTATGAGCTCTGTCCCAAGACCTATTTTTCAGCCAGAACAGAGCAAGGGACAGTCTCCTAGTTTCTAGGAACAGCAAAAGGATGAGTCATCAAGGGCCAGCTGGAAGGTTATGAGCACCATCAAATTCGACTTCATGGAGCTTTAGGTGTCAAATAATGTTTTAAATGTTTAGACAAGGTTTTTGTAATCATAATAAGGAGTTACACTCCTAGTTGTATTAGGTCTCTAGGACTCCTGGTTAGCTGTCCTTTGTATTAAATAGTTAGTTTTAAGTGTCAATAGGTGTCAAATTAGGAGGAATTCGAATTCCCCTCATGCTGGAGGAAGGAATCTACATGAACTCTATATATGGGAGAATAAATAATGTATTAGGGGTTGGAAAACATTAGAGAAAAAGACTACTTTTGTAAATGATATGCAGGGATTGATATATACAGAAGCAGTTGGACTTTTCTGAAGCTGAGATTCTTAGTGTACTTCAGTGAGCTTCATATTTTATCTTTGAAATGCTTTACTTCCATAGTCTTAATGCTTACTTCTCAGGATTCATGAAGGATTTTTTATGTTCAGAATATGTGATGTTGTCCTTTCCTTAATTCTTACAGTGGTATGGATGTATAATCACTCAGAATTCACTGAATGTGCTCTGACTTCCTGTATACATTCATAAACTGTGTGGTCCCATATGAGTTTATGTTCTGAATGTTTAAATGCTGAATGCCCTGACTTCCATGTAGGTATTAAACTCTGATCTATCACTTTAAATTCTTTCCTTTTGAATACCTTGATGTATCATTACTCAGAATTCATGCCCACATGCTCTGACTCCTATGAACTTCAAGTTATTGAGACTTTCTTGAATGTGTCACTCCTTCATTGAAGTATATACAAGCCTCAGTTTTATAAGAAGAGCTATTTGTTATCCTTATCTCTGTCACTGACTCCATAGCCCAATGGTAGCAAGTCTCCATCTTCCAATCTACAAACATATAAAATCACAAACCATAGAGTTAGCCATCTATCCATATCTTTAATCAATATCATTAACCCTTTGAGAGAGCCCTCTCAGGCTAAGGAGGCTAAGCCTTAGCTAAAAGATTGGTTTGAAATAGTTACTTAGAGTCAACCTGACCAGCAGCCTATCAGGATCTGATTTTGAGATAACAGCATGAAAGAAGTGTTTTTGTTTTGTTTTGTGGTTTTTTTCAAGCTTTGAGACTAATTGCAGAATTGAAATAACAACCTGAATAGAAACTAATTGTTGAATGAAATCTTACTTACGGAATGGAAAATAAAGAAAACCACTTACAATTACTTTTTCAGAAATGAAGTTAATAGCAGAATGTCAGAGATAAGAAATGGAAGAAAGAAAGTAGAAATCACATCTTACTCAGACACCTCCCTGACAATAGCACCAAAAATTGATGAGCACCAATATTGCAGCAAGAATGTTGCAACTCCTGGGGCTACCAACTGTTGTGGGGAAAAATGCCTATGTAGGATGATCCTATCCACCTAAGGTGTGACAGTGCCTTAGCAACAAACAAATACAGCTATTCTGGTTCTTTCCTTTATGAAATATGAAAGAGGGGAGATCGATAGACTTACCGTTGTCTTCCGTTTGTCCCTCGATCTAGATCCTCTCCTCTTTGGGTGTTCACAGCTACTTGCCTCCTCGCTTGGTCAAGAGAACAGCTACTTGATTCCCACGAGATCACAAGAGAACAG
Source organism: Pinus tabuliformis (assembly GCA_031772625.1). Taxonomy (NCBI): domain Eukaryota; kingdom Viridiplantae; phylum Streptophyta; class Pinopsida; order Pinales; family Pinaceae; genus Pinus; species Pinus tabuliformis. The sequence continues at coordinate 602,906,336 of CM062805.1, forward strand.
CTACCTGTGACAAGAGAATAGCTACTTGCGACAAGAGAAGAACACAACACAAAGGCAAATATACATATTCATAAATGATTCAGGATTAGAAGTAAATCAAATTCACTAATGCAATCATACAAATACACCAGTATATAGGAGAAAACCAAGATAGCTTTATTGATTGATAACAAGGTTCAGGAAGAGATACAACCTAGAGGGCTCCAATCCAGCATCTCCTTCCCAGCAGAATGGAATTCCTTCTTCAGCTCCCTTCAAAGCATTAAGCACCCAATGTTTCCAGTCTCAAACCAACAGCAATTCTTTACATTCACAAAATTCCAGCCTCTAGATCTCATGGAGGTGAGATCCATATATAGATGTTTGGAGAGAGGATGAGTCAGCTTGAGATCTGACTAGTGTCCTCTCCCTTTGTCAGTTCTTGAGTCCACTTGGAGGTTCTTGCTTCCACTTGGAGATTTGGAACCTCTTACTCATCACCAGTCGAATTCCCTGAGGCAAGTGTCATTTTGGAAGCTTCCTGGCTTCTGACACCTTGAGGAATGAGACTGCCACATGTCCAAACTCGCTCAGCGTAGGTAGCTAGTGTTGGAGTTGACATTCAACGCAGGTAGCCAGTGTAGCAGTTGACATTCAGCGCAGATGCTCAGTGGAGCAGTTGACATGATCCTGAATTGACTTGTTTTTGAGTGGTTTCAGTTGGAGAACTTCTGTGAATTGCTGTGGTTAGTTAGCCTTGTTCCTCTAGGGGTAGGAACAACATGTTTAGGGACTTTGGATCCCTTAGATTATGGACATTTCATGCTCAATGCTGTAAGGCACAAAAATGTCTATAAAAGTTGCCCCCTAAAGTATGAGGCCGTTTATCGGGTGAAATGCTTTATCCAGGAGGGTCCGAAGTTCATCCATTTGCTGGGAGGAGACCTGTAATAAGATACAATACAATACATTATGATTCATACTGCTTTCATGATCTAGCTGAGGTGGGCATTCCCATGCTCAGCTTTATAAATTCATTTTTGTACATAGAACAGACGATCATCTGATGGTAGACTGATAATTTTGGCGAAATTATCATCCTTTGAGTAGGATGATCATTTGCTGCAATGATGTACATGTCAAATGTCTTTATCTTTCCTGAATATATATCGCAGCCCGGATGGATGAAACTAGATCCGGGGTCTTCAAACTCGTTCGATCTTCACTCTAAGTACAAGTCGATCCATGTGAGAATTGCGCTGAAGTCGAACATGGAAAGACATCGCTTGATTACCGGTCAATGATGTAAACCGTTAACAAGCGCGAGAGGAATCACCAATAATGATAATGACCCTCAAGGTACTGCAGTACAATTCACGTGGTGTGAATAAAGGACTTGGCGTCGAACACCACGCAAAATCTTCTGGTCGAAGGTCATTGATGTATACCTGTCGCCGGAAGTGAGAAACTTGCCATTGAGGCATGCAAGCTTCAAAGTACTGAAGGGGATGTTCCTAGATCAACTTCTTGGATAATGAGCTGATGTCGACAAGAAGCGATCCGTCAAAGGAGGGCCTTGATGAATCCCACATCAGTGACACGGAACGGAGCTAATGATTTTAATGGAGGTGAAAACAATCTGTGACATATGATTCAGGGTGGCGGTCATGAATGGATGAAGGATAATGTATGGCAGTGGATGGGACCCGTCTGACTCTTTCTGAACGACTTCTCTTGAACATATGGCGACACTGATGCGATGGATTGGTAGCATTACCCCAAATATGGATGGTATGGCGAGACCATGGTGATGTGACCGGTGAATGAGACAACCCAACCCGATTGTGGTACGGAGGAAAAGTGTCATGTTCAAGAGCGACCTGCTACCATCAAAGTTTTCTTTAGTTTTCTCCCAATTTTTCCCCAGTCATTGCTGACCAGTACCTCTTTATTTTTGTCAAGCTTGAGGAGGATAACATATGCTTGTTCTATAACCTGCCCTTCGGGCAAGCCCATCGCTATGTTTTAACGAGCCTAGCGATAGGGAAACTCGTTCTCGTCTAAAGACAAGTTTGTCGCTATTTAATAATTTTAACAAGTCTAACGACAAGGATAACTCGGTTCTTTTCATTTTTAGAGAGTCTGAAAAGATACATAAAGTCAACTCCAAAATCCCTTTTTCGTCATCTAATCCCTTAAGTCCGAAAAATTATAAAACAATACAGAAGGGATGAGTTTTCGATAGTTTTAACGAGCCGAACAAAACAAGCGCTCGATCTTTTTGTGCAATAATCCCTCAGGTCCAAAAAGATTAAAATCTAGAGGAGGGATAGCTCTTTCGATCCTTTAACGAGCTGGAAGGCCAAGACTCAACAATCTTTTCATATTTTACGAGTCAGTTGAAAAGAGCTTAAAGAAGACTCGTCTTTTGAGGAATGAGTGATAAACAGGGATAGCAGCAGATTCCAGGTACAGGTTGGAATTTTCCAATCACGGCAGTGTCACAAGGATGGCTAGGTGAAATCACTCTTCGCAGCTGTTCCTCAAAATGGGTAAACAATCATATGGAGGTGAACGATCGGCCAAATGAAAAGTGGAGGTGGCAGGTGCAAACACGACCAAGGCTTTTATGGCTGATAAATTTACGATCACAGTGGTTATTTACCGGGATAGGTTCATTTTTTATTTTAAAATGAGCTTAAACACTGTAGGAAACTCTTGCTCACTGCTTATATATATTTTTTAACGAGCATGAAGACCGCGTTAAAACTGCTCGGATCTTGCGTTTATTTTTTAACGAGCATGAACTTTATGCTAAAACTGCTCGATTACCCAGTCATAAGATAAGAGTGTCTCATCAATATTCTATTTTTTATGGAGCTTCATCTCACTAAGCTTTGCTCCCTATCCTTTCTTTATGCAAGTTCGGAAACGACTAATCCTACGAGTTTAAAGGGTTAGAGGTCCTAAAAATTTAAAAAATAAATAGTTGCCCCTTGCTTGCACTCCAAAAGGTTTGCATGCCCCTAGGTATAAAGTACGATTTCAAGGTCAACTCTACTTCTCCTCCTTCAAAACAATTGTTTTAAAGAGAGAGGCTTACCTCTTTCAGGTTACCCAAAGATTGTCTCGTTACTATTTCAAACAAAACACTTCCTCGGCAATGTCTACCGAAATAGACAAGGGTGAATGACTCTGGCGCCAAACACGTAACTTTGACAAAAAAATCCTATTCTAGAACAACCCCTCTTCCATCCACGGACAGGGTACGGACTAGTCATATTCTCCCGTGGAAACCTACCCTATACCCAAAGTTTTCCTGCCGAAGCAGGCCAGGACGCATGCCCCCTGGGTTCCAGTCATATCCTCCCGGATTACTCGCGCTCATCAGGAGGACGGACCGTGGGTTGAGATACTTCTTGCATGAATAGACCATTTAGGGATGCTACATGACTATTTGCGATGCGTGATCCGGGAAATGAAAGTTGGTCCACGAGCTTGACCATTCTTCCTTCATGCGGAAAACACATTACTCTAAAGAGTGAGGAGACTATAGCTCCCATGCAATATATATAGTCTCGTCCAAGGAGTAGGTTATAATCCAAGGGTCCTTGAACAACCATCACGTTCATTTGAACGGTCTTCCCTTTCAATGTTATAGGCACATTGGGGAGGATCCCTAAAGGTCGACTGGTTCCTTTATCAAAGCCCGATAGACTTCTCATCTCAGGCAAAAGTGCTGGCGAACCAAGCGCTTTCCAAGCAATAGAGGAAAGGATACTCACAGATGCCCCCTCATCAATGATAGTGTCAGCCATTACCATTCTGTATATTTGACAAATAATTCTGAATGGTATACTGGCTGGCAACCGGGGTCTGCCTAGTTGTTTCCAGTCAAAGGACACAACTAGGTTGCTTGGTGGTGGGACCGAATATACGGCCGGATAGCGCTCTGAGGAACTTCCTTCCTGCGATAAAGGATTGGTGGCATTGCCCCCTTGATCATCAGAGTCAGTGCTGATGAAGAGAATCTGGACGGTGTCGTCTTGATTCTCCTCTGTGACGGTGTCATTCGAAGATAGAGCCTCTGAAGGCAAAACCGGGTCAACTGCCGTATCAACCTTTTGACTTTCGTCAGGCATGGATCCAGACGGTTCATCTTCAATGACAGGTGCTTCGGCTGACCACCTGGGCGGGTCAGTCGGATTCTCAACTAGCGAGGGACTTGGCAAGAGTTTTTGATATCCAGGAGGAAGTTGCGCTCGTAAAATCGGGCGATCTTCCAGAACTCTTTTTGCCTCGTCTAAGAAGGGACAACGGTGGATGGCGTGATCGCCTTCACACAGTCTGCAGGGAAATTTAGCTTTCCCGCTCTGTCCTGGGGCTTCACTCCTGCTAGTTGACAGTGAGCAGTCGACATGGCTATCAGAGGTCGATGCTACCGAATTGTGCAAACGGGGGGACCAGTCTCTTAGTATCCGGGGGATACAGGGACAATCTCTATGGAAGTGGTCTCCCTTGCATATGACGCATGGCGATTTAGGCCTTACGAGTGCTGTGTGTGGATTTTTGTTAGATGACACTTGTTTGCCCCCAGTCGCCTTAGGCTCCTTCTTCTTCTTTTCTTTCTTCTTCTTCTCCTTCTTCTCCTTAGGAACACGGTTTTTTGATTTACCAGTTCCGTCAAGCGAAGAGGAAGGAGGGGAGGAAGATGAAGTGGAAGGCTGGGAGGCAACTCTTGTCTGATCTAACTATTGACTCGACTATTCAGGAATGGTGGTATTCTGAATGACATTGGTTGAAAAGAGCCAAACTGGTAGGCCAATCGTCAGTCCTGGAAGCGACAATGTGGCCATGTGGGGTGCACCAACATCTCCCCAAGAGGAGAAGGGACTAGGATTTCCACCAAGAGGAATTCCCTGGTTGGTGTGCTCCATCCTTTCAACCTAAAGATCAACGCAGGATTAAAGGGTGATTGTTCCGTTTAAAATAAATTGTTAACGACACTTTAGACACAACTTGCTTTTTCACTTTTAAAGAGTCGAGAAAAAGCTAAAGATGACTCTAGTCTCCTTCGATGTTTTAACGAGCCCGAAGTGACAAATGCTCGGATGGACTTTTTCTGTTATAGAGTCTGAAAAAGGCCAAAAGAAACTGCTCTGGAGTTCTAGGCAGAGGGTGTGCCAAACTTTTCACAAAACCGCAGAATACGTTTTAGGGTACGGGTGGTCAATCTTCGTGAATGTTGTGTTCACTGCATTGCGATCAGTAGGGCGGCCGACACGGCTTCCTAAGGATAAAAGATATATGCCTATAGGGGTCTCCCAATATATACGCGACGGTACGTGGGAGCACAATCCGTACTAGCGCTATCGTCCCTCAGGAGGAATCACCCACCTTCCACGAGATCGACAGTCACTAGGCTTAACAACGTCGGAACACGTCTCTAGCCTAGACCTCTTTGTTTTGCGTTATGTTACAAAGCGTTGTTAGGTTCATTCAGTTTATTTTAGGTTGATCTTTTTAAAGTTTGCCTTTCAAGGTTCACCACGAGATGTATGATACAAATTCCTAAATGCAGTCTAAAGATGATAAGCAAGCTTTATAATCTTTTCAACTTTGAAAATCCTAGCTACTAAGGGAAAAGGAACTATCTTTTCTCAAAGAGCAATCAGCACACTCTAATGCACTCTTCCTAAATCCAACATGCAAACTTATCAAATGCAAATGCACAATGCAGGTGTTTGTTTTCCACTTTCTTAGTATATATGCCTACAAAGAAAGCTTTTTGTACAACTTTGAATTTGCTTTTAAATGATCAATACAAACAAGTTCACTTTTTCGAAAACAACAAGGGTAGAAGAGATTACAATCACTTTGCTACTTTCGAAATAAAGACTTGTTTTGACACTTAAAAGAGACAAATTCAAACCAATAAGCAAAAGTAAATCTATAATCAATCTGCAAACAGCCAATGAACTCTCTTCTAAGATCACAATCAATCAGATCTGAATCAAAGGCTACAGGATGACTACTTTACTCATGCAAAGGAAAACTGTAAATGACTCCACAAACACATAAAAACATTCACAGTATTTTTGTACAAAAAAGAGGCGGAATCTAAGCAAAGAAAAGAGGTTATCAGACTGGTACCTATGCTGGTTAAAGGCTGCAAAAAAAACAAAGATCAAAACAGGGCAACAGAGGACAGAGAACCCCAGCTGCACAAGGCTAAACTGGTTCAGCGCAAGTCCAACACTGAGGACTTGACATTAAGCGCAGGTAGCCTTCACGAGACCTGCGTTGAAATGCAGACTACCTTCACAGCAGTTGCGCTGAAGGAGAAACTCTCGTTTCCCCTGGGTTCTGGGTCATAAAATGCTCAAAAATCGACTGTTTCAGGCCAAATCAGAAACACAAGCAAGGTATAAACAGAGGGATGCTTTGAGAGGGTACTAAAGACTATCACAAAGGATCATCACATCATTTGTGAGTCCATTGTTAGATCATAGCCAAAATCCAGTGAAGGATCAAGGCAGCAACAGTCTACTTTGCAGAAGCAGTTCGATGCTGTTGAGTCTATGATGCAAACAAATGATAGAAACTCAAATGAAATGAATAAACAAGTTCTTCCCCAGTGGAGTCGCCAATTTGTTGTGGGGAAAAATGCCTATGCAGGACGATCCTATCCACCTAAGGTGTGACAGTGCCTTAGCAACAAACAGATACAGCTATTCTGGTTCTTTCCTTTATGAAATATGAAAGAGGGGAGATCGATAGACTTACCGTTGTCTTCCGTTTGTCCCTCGATCTAGATCCTCTCCTCTTTGGGTGTTCACAGCTACTTGCCTCCTCGCTTGGTCAAGAGAACAGCTACTTGATTCCCACGAGATCACAAGAGAATAGCTACCTGTGACAAGAGAACAGCTACTTGCGACAAGAGAAGAACACAACACAAAGGCAAATATACATATTCATAAATGATTCAGGATTAGAAGTAAATCAAATACACTAATGCAATCATACAAATACACCAGTATATAGGAGAAAACCAAGATAGCTTTATTGATTGATAACAAGGTTCAGGAAGAGATACAACCTAGAGGGCTCCAATCCAGCATCTTCTTCCCAGTAGAATGGAATTCCTTCTTCAGCTCCCTTCAAAGCATTAAGCACCCAATGTTTCCAGTCTCAATCCAACAACAATTCTTTACATTCACAAAATTCCAGCCTCTAGATCTCATGGAGGTGAGATCCATATATAGATGTTTGGAGAGAGGATGAGTCAGCTTGAGATCTGACTAGTGTCCTCTCCCTCTGTCAGTTCTTGAGTCCACTTGGAGGTTCTTGCTTCCACTTGGAGATTTGGAACCTCTTACTCATCACCAGTCGAATTCCCTGAGGCAAGTGTCATTTTGGAAGCTTCCTGGCTTCTGACACCTTGAGGAATGAGACTGCCACATGCCCAAACTCGCTCAGCGCAGGTAGCTAGTGTTGGAGTTGACATTCAACACAGGTAGCCAGTGTAGCAGTTGACATTCAACGCAGATGCTCAGTGGAGCAGTTGACATGATCCTGAATTGACTTGTTTTTGAGTGGTTTCAGGTGGAGAACTTCTGTGAATTGCTGTGGTTAGTTAGCCTTGTTCCTCTAGGGGTAGGAACAACATGTTTAGGGACTTTGGATCCCTTAGATTATGGACATTTCATGCTCAATGCTGTAAGGCACAAAAATGTCTATAACACCAACTTTACTTTATCAACCCAGGGTTCGTACAAACTTGGAGGTGATAGTGTTGTATACACAAGCAGATGTGATGGGTCCACTCTTTGTCACTACTAAGCTGGTGATAGACCACTATGGTTTCTCAAACCAACTTTCTATTGATTCAGAAGAAGCTATATTACCAATGAGGAAAAGGGAAATTTGCACTAACTAGAATCTTGTCTAATGTAGTAAGGAAATACAGAAATCAAATGCTTAGACACACCACTCATCTAACTAATTGCTAAGATGATTTTCTTTAAAATAATGCTAAGTTAACATGTATGTAATCCTACTGTCTTAGGCATGCAATCTGAAATAACCAAACACTCTACTATTGTGCATGTAAATGAACATAATAACTCTTTTTTCCCTTTTGTCCTTTTTGTGTGAAAAATATGAATGCTAAATCCTCTTGGTGATGTGGCAGGTAGGTTAGAGATGGTGGTGAAAGGTTAGATGGCTTAGGAGGCAAGTAGGGGTCTTCTCTTGTCTTCCTGGATGCTTTTTCACAATTCGGCCTTAAAACAAGCCACTGTAGTTCGTCCTACAGGATGTCCTAATGCTCCTACAAGATCCCCCGTATTCCTACAGGATCCAACCGAGAGTAATAGGAGTGATTTGGAAGGTGGTGTATGGATTAGGGAAGGTGAATGGTGGGAGAAATAAATAAAGGGAGTGACTAAGACTTCTTCATAGCTCAAAACAGAGTTTGTAAGATGGTTGGATTTTCTCAACAAACTTGGAAAGTTTTTCTTATGGAAGGATGAATTATTTGAGGGACTTAGTGGAAAAAGTGATGATTATGGATGGATGAGCTTAGGATGGGGTTGCTAGTCATGAGATCTCCCTGCACTATTGGAACTCTTGCACTACGTAGATCACTGGAATTTATCCATGAATCATGTCAAATAAGAAAGATTTTCAATCAAATAAAGAAACATAATTTTATTATATAGTTGCTTAGCTCATGCATGGAAATACTTGCAAAATAATGTGAAACACTATGAGATCTAATACAAGGCTAAAGATATCAGAGATGACAATTGGATCCTATTCTTGAAAACTGAATAGATAATGGACTAAGTAGCATAAAACCCTAAATTCCATGAGAAATCAGAAATGTGTCCTTTTGGGGCTGCATAGGAGTTCTTTTCTCAAACCATGGTCCCTGAAAGGAGGAGTGAGGCCAACTCCACCTGCTAACATATTTTTGGTATTCCTTTTTCTTTCTAAGCTACTGCTAAAGTAAGACACAATTGGAAACAAACTAATCCAAATTCACAACTACTTGTAATGAAATAATGCTAAAACCAATTCAACCATTAATCTATGAAATAAACTAAGCATACAAGTACAAGAAGAGGAGCCTTTGCTGCTAGGGTTGGACCCTAACCCAAGAGCTTTAGCCCTCTAAGTCAACTCAGTGTTGGATCAAGGAAATGCTCATTCTCATTATCATATCAGAAAAATTACATAACAATGTCTTCCACAAGTCTTGAACTCGAAAATTCTTAGTGCTCTTACATAAAAAAATCTGAATCCTAATGAGGCTCTAGGCCTTCTTATTATACAACTAAATTCTCCAACGAATTCCTTAAATCTAGGGAGGCTTGGCTCCCAAACTCAAGATGAACTGGCTCTTAACTGTCACTGGCTCAACTGCCTTTTGACCTTCATGACTTGGCTGCTTACAACTCCGAGCTAGTGTGATTTGATGGAGGAATATTCGAATGAGTGAGGATTAAATGAGGAGAATCTATCTCCTACAATATCTCCTCCTTGTCTCATTCGATTTTTTTTCCTTAATTAGCCAAAATTGCCATGATTTGTTCTCAAAAATTTGCAATCAATGCACATTAGACCACTAGACATAACATCTTACTTTTACTCATCTCATTAAGGAAAATATAATTAAAATATGTAAGGAATTATGAGAAGAGTTGATTTTAATAAGCTTGGAGGTGTATTAAGGTCCATATAATTACCCAATGATGAGGCTCATCAATATGCCACCAGATTCCCCTACTGAGTAAGAATTGCACCAATAGCATAGTCAGAGGCATATGTCTCAATCTCAAATGGTTGTTGTAGGTCTGGTAATGTGAGAATTGGTGGAGAGCAGATGTGATGCTTCAACTCAAAAAACACCTTCGGTTGGGATTCAAACCAAAATAACTTTTCTTTCACCCACCCTTGGTGAATTGACTCAAAGGCCAAGTGATATTAGAGAAACCCAACACGAACCTACGATAGAATTGGAAAGACCTAGAAAGATGCCAAGTCTTGTTAGATTGGTTGGGGCTATCCAATCATGAATAGCTTGTACCTTGGTTGGGTACACATGCACACCCTATTCATTAATGATGTACCCCAAATATTTAACCTTGGTCATACCAAAAGTGCTTTTTTTCCAAATTAGCACACAATTTGTGTTGACACGGGGTTTGGAGGACCTATCAAATATGGTGAATGTGATCTTCCCAACTCTTACTAAAGATTAATATTTTGTCCAAATACACTACCATGAATGAGTTAGTGAAGGGTCAGAAGATGTCGTCCATCAGCCTCATGAAGGTTGTTGGGGAATTCGTCAACTCAAAAGGCATGACCAATCATTCAAAAATTCCCTCCTTGGATTTGGAGGAAATATTCCACACATCAAAGGGTTCGATTGGCACTTAGTAATAACTTAACTTCAAGTCAATATTGTTGAAATATGTGGCCCCCTCGAGTTGGTCCAAAATTTCATCAATCCATGGGATTGGAAACCTATTCTAGACAACGATCTTATTCAACTCCTGATAGTCAATACAGAGTCTCCAGGTCCCGTCCTTCTTTTGTGCCAACACGATTGGGCTCCCACAGTGTGATGAACTTGGCCTGATGTGCCCTTTCTACAACAACTCCTGAATTTGATTCTTGATTTCATCATTCTCTATAATAGAGCATCAATAGATCGTTCCATTGGGTAGCGGTGTGTCTGGGGTCTAATCGATGGAGTGCTTGACCTAACAGTGTAAGGGTACCCCTGTGGGTGAGGTGAAGATGTTCCTGTACTCCTCCACAGCCTTGTCCATTTGTTATTTTCGTGCCGAGGAGCCCTATCTGTAGGTTGTGTACATGGCCACAATATTCTTCTTTCCCTGAGGGAAAATCAAAAGGAATAAAAATTTCCCAGACTAGGAAATTATCTTACTGCATTTCTTCGCAGATATCAAAGAGATGGTGGTAGGTGATGCTACCTATGATATCTTGTATACGTTATTTCCCAAAGTAATAATAACAGTGTTAGGCCTAGACTCATACACTAATCCAAACTTATGCAAGAATGCAACTGAACAAATATATAAACATAAACACAGAGATGCAACATAAATAAAACTTAATTTCATTAACATCAAAGAACTAAAATATGATTACATACATAATGGAAATAAACTAGCTCGGGTGATGGTAGCTTATCTCTGAGAAGAGATGTGGTGGCTACATGCCTCTAAAATGTGTTACTATGAGGCTCAAGGGCCTTCTTATTATTGAACAACAAAGGGAAACCCTAAAAAACCAAAAACCTAACCCTAGGAGATGGAATGTCAAGAGTTTGTGGGCTCCGTTGGGGGTTAGTTGGGCATCCAACTTCCCGGCATCGTAATTTGGTCATATGATCTATGTTTGGCACATACGATACCTCATTAGAAATATCTCTCTAAGTAATACAGGATTTGTGGCAGACCCCTACCTACGGTTATGGGCCAACGACAAACCTCAAAAAAGCTCGTTTAGGGGGTCAAAAAGCTTCGGAAGTGCAAGACCAGAAAAACTACTAAAAATAGTAATTACTGCTATAATCAAGGAAACTGATGAAACCGATTAGAAGTATAGGTGGAATAGGCGGGTGGCCACCAATATCCACATAGATCATTATCACCCCAAAAATGATCACTTAGCCATTTCATACTAAGTGGATTTAAATACACTATGTAGGATCCATTTTACCATGGTAAATTCACTTTCACCATAAGAAATAATTTATTAAATCATTTCTGATTAAAATTCAAAAAACCCCATGAGAATAATTGAATAAATCATTATATATTTAATTTTCTCTAGAAATAATTATACAATAATTATTTGATAATTATTTCTTAATTAATTTTGACTCAATCACCTTGGAAAATTTAAATAATTCACTATTTATTTATTCCATATTTTCCTTACGAGATAATTACTAAACCACTATTTAATAATAATTTCTTTCTTAATTCTCATAAAGTGATTAATAAATAATTTTTATTTATTAATTTTTTTCCGGAGAAAATAGAGTTCATAATTTCTATTAAAGAGAAATAATAGAAATTACACGCTGTTGATGCCAAGGCATATGCTGTAGTGTGGTTTTTACCATTGCTCAAAAATTATACAAAATTACATCCAGTATGTGTCACTAGGATACGATGGTTCTGTATCCGTCAAAGATAGACAGTGTCTCACAAAATTTAACCAAAAATAGACAGAGTTGAGGAATATATCCCTCATGCAGTAAAATAAGTATAGAACCGATCTGAACTGTGCTGTTATATACAAAAATAAACATGTAGAGCAAAAATTTAGATGGGGAGGTTGTCCCCCTGTTGGAGGCCATCAATATATGGTCGATGATAGAATCTGTGCATCCCCTCTGGATTGTATTCTTCAATCAGCCAGTCTCCTAGAGGCCGATCCGCCGTTTCTTTCGAGAGCCGGTCAGCAGTTGCATTTCTTTCCCTGTAGATGTGAGAAACAGTGATCTGGTCAAAATGTGTTTTTAGAAAAACAATTTCTTCCAAGATGTGTTTCAAAGAATATGCATGACAAATAGTTTTATTATTTGCCCAATCAATCACAATCTTTGAGTCCCCAAAGATTTGTATTTGTCGACAGTTTTTGGATAGAGAAAAGTAGAGAAGATGTCTCAATGTAATAAGTTCTGCATCGTTATTGGTACCGGGGCCGAGTCCCAATCTCAGGTGAAAAAAGTGTGTTTCTGTTAGATGAAATAAAATACCCCCCCCCCCCCCACATCCTTGCATTGGTGCTGCCCCATCGAAATATGCCCAAGGCATATCCCTGTTGATATTTTCAGGCGTAATGTTCCTGGGTGTGTTAATTTTATTTTCAAATGGGATTTCCATGTATGCCGCGCAGATGGACGGCGGAATTAGTTGCCAATTGACCCTGTTGTCTTCAAAGATTATGGCATTACGCCTGTTCCAAATGTACCAAGACACCACAGGCGGTAAGTTCCTGGCCTTTTCAGAAGCCACCGCAGTCCACCACTGTTCCCAGGCTGTGGGTATATCTGCTCCTTGCCAAACTGTGTTTATGTTGAGAGTCTGTGTGACCTGATGCCATAAATCCTTTGTAACCTCACAGGTGAGAAATAGGTGAGGTGTTGTTTCCTCCTCTTTTCTGCAAAGTACACACCAAGTTGGTCCAGCGAAAGCCCGTTTCCTTAGAGTGGCACCTGTAGGTAACTTGTCTGCAATGATATTCCACATTAGAAGCCTGGCCCTAGGCTGTGCTTGAAGCTGCCAGATATCAGACCACCAGTTTTTTTGTATGTCAGGTTTCTTAGCTTTGATAAGATTTATGTAGCCAAGCTTTGGAGCATAAATACCAGATTTGGCAGGTGCCCATATTAGTTCATCTTCCTCCTCATGAAGCTTGATGTGTGATTCAGTAAGTGCCTGTATGTATCCTTTCCAATATTCAGTCCATTCGTCTAACAGATGCCACTGACGATCCGTGACCCATGCCTGTGTGAAGATAGTTGATCGTTGTAGATCACCAATCTGAGCCAGATATTTTATGCCCCTGTTGTTTAGATGTCGAATCAATCCTTCCGGCAGTAAGTGTGCGTTCCCTGAACCAGGCCAAGGGTCTAAGCCAATACGGACCTGTGCACCATTGCCAATTTTCCATAGCAGGTTATCTCGGATGAGTGGCATAGCTTTTAGTGTGGCCCTCCAGATCGCAGATATGCCTTGGTGGTTCCATGTGGGTCTGCGAAGCCATTCAATGATGTTGGAGGGCCAAATATACTTTTGGTGTATTACTTCCGCCCATAAACTGTCCATCTTGAGGAGTGACCAGCCCTGTTTCGCTGTTAACGCTTGTGCAAACTCTGAAAGAGATTTTAGTCCCCACCCTCCCCATCTCTTGGGCATGGAAACCAGGGACCATCTTGTCCAAGCAAATATCTTACCCTTTTTATTGCCATTCCACAGGAACCTGTTGCAGATTTGTTGAATTTTTTGAAGGATGCCTTTTGGTATCCATGTGAGGGACATCCAGTAGACTGGGGTAGCCTCAAGTACAGATTTGATCAGCAGTAGTCTACCAGCTTTTGACAGTAGTCGATGTTGCCAGCAGATGATCCTTTTTTCAATTTTGTTTATAAGCCATGACCAGTGTTCAGATTTATAGCCATCCGGCCTTAATCTGAATCCAAGGTATTTGATGCCCTCCAGCATGTTATTTTCCGAGAAGGGGAAGTGCTGTGTCGCCAGTTGAGTTTCCTGATATGTGCATCTCATCATGGATCTGGTGGATTTCTGCCTGTTGATCTCCATGCCCGTGGCTTTACAGAAGAGTTGTAGAATATCATTTAGTGCAATGGTGTCCCGGACACTTCCATTGAGAAAGATTAAAATATCGTCAACAAACAGTAGGTGGGTAAGAGAGTACTGTTCAGTGATTTTGAGACCGCTGAAGTCTCCATTCCTTTTTGCAACAGCAATGAGCCTGCTCAGTCCCTCCATAACAATAAGGATGAGTAGTGGGGAAAGGGGGCAGCCTTGCCTGATACCTCTGTTGATGTTAAAGCGAGCAGAGGCTGCACCATTAATAAGGATGGCAAAGGAGATAGATGATATACATCCCATAATCCAGTTTATGAGCATGTGGGGGAATCCCAAATGGGTAAGAATCATCTTAAGGTAGAGCCAATTTACCTTGTCAAAAGCCTTTGCAAGATCGATCTTTAGTGAAATTCCTTTGAGGTTCTTCAACTTAATAGAGTGTAAAGCTTCCTGGGTTGTGCCTATGGCCTCTTGGATGTGGCGGTTTTGGAGAAAGGCAAATTGTTCTGCAGATATATGTGTGGACAAGATAGGTTTAATGCGGTTGGCAATGATTTTGTAGAGGCAATTACAGAGAGAGATAGGGCGAAAATCATTGAAGGATGTGGGGTCATCAGATTTGGGGATCAAGGCAATGAAGGTCTGGTTCATAGGCGGATGTATGTGCCCAGTGATCCTGCTCTCCTCAATGACTTCCAATAAGTCCTCGCCTAGCAGATCATAAAAAGCCAGGTAGAACTCCACTGGCCAGCCATCTGGCCCCGGACTTTTATCTTTCTTAAACCATTTAAGGGTACTTTCCAGCTCTTGTATAGTAACCGGTTGATTAAGGTCTTCAATGTCTTCCTGTCCAACAAACCGAGGAAAATTTCCTGCAAGACTGATGATGTCTGGTAGATTTACAACATTCGGCGCCGTGAATAGTCGCTTAAAGTGTGTTACCCCCAGACTGGCAAGTTGCTAGTGAGTGGTAGCCCAACCATCTGGTTCCCGTGGTAGCTTCCAGATGGTATTTGATGCCTTTCTGCCATTTGCCAGATTATGAAAGTATTTAGTATTACTGTCCCCAGCTTTGAGCCAAATGGCTCTGCTTTTGAGTCTCCATAGCTCCTCCTTTTCTTGTAATATCTTCGATTTTTGCCCAAGCAACTGGTTTAGTAATGTTTTTGAATCATCGAATTGATAGCCCGCCCCCCTCTCATCAGTCAATAGAGCTATCTGTTCTTCAGTGTCCTTCAGTATCTGTTCATCTCTATTCCGCTTTGATCTCGCCCAGGTCTTAGTCATTTCTTTGAGCTTCTTTAGTCTACCACAGAAATCCATCGCTTTCCTCTGTTCCCTTAGTGGGGGTTGTGATGCCCAGAAATCTGTGACCATCTTGATGAATTCCGGCTCTTGGAGAAATCCAGCAAAGAATTTAAAGGGGGAGCGCGGCTTTAATTTTTTATCGCTGATCTGAAGTAGAATCGGGTGATGATCTGATAGGCCCCCAGTGCTGACCCATTGTCTGTATAAAGGGAACAATTGTATCAATTCCTCATGTATCATATATCTGTCTAACCGCCGCCCCAGAGCAGCCTCTCCTGTGCGCTGATTGTGCCAAGTAGGAAGCTTCTTGTTCATGGGGATATCCACGAGGTGGTGTGCATCTAATAACATGTTCATTTGATCCGCAATAGGGTCGCTCTGAGCATGATGTCCCCAGGATTCTCCAACCCCCAATGAGAAATTGAAATCACCCCCAATCACTGTATTCTGAGTGATATGATTGCCATTTAGAAAATTTTGCCAAAATGGGAGTCTATTCTGATTAGGCCCGTAAATATTAATAATTCTGATGGGGATGCCCAAGTCACCCATAAATATGTCCATGCCGAGGAAGCCACTACCCCCCCAAACAGAGAGTAGCCTGCTTTTTCTAGGATTTATTCCAATGAGCAGCCCGCCAGATCGACCACTCGCATCCAATCCATGTAAAACCCAGCCAGGGAGCATAGCTTGTAGACTTCGCACCGCCACCTCGGATGTACAAAGTGTTTCCTGAAGGAAAATGATATCGCATCTAGATTCATGTAAGAGTCTTTTCAGAGCCAGTCTTTTTTTGGGGTTGGCTAGTCCCCTGCAATTGTAGGAGAGCCAGATCATGGGGAACTGCAGGTCAGGGGCTCAATAGCTCTAAGTGCCCGATCAATGGTAAACTGTCGCCCCATGGCGACTTCCGCAACAGCATTTAGCTTTGCTGAAGAGATTTTAGATGGTCTGCCTCGCTTTTGCTTGCGGTGGCGACCAGGGGATGATCCCAGTCCCAGAATTCTAGAATGTGCCCGGGGTCTCAGATGATAGTGATGTGATCCGGATCCGACCGGAGAGGAGGGGGAATCAGGACAGCCCAATACCAGGTTGTGAGAGGGAGGTGTGGTAGAGAAAGTGGGTGGAGGAGGGGCAATGGTGCAAAGGATGGAGGGGAGGGGGACATTTTCTGTGTGGGAAGTCCGCAAAGAAGAGTATACAATAGATTGCATATCATCAGAAAAATTGTGAGTACAATTGGGAGTGGAAGCATTACCCGGATGAGTAGGTGCAGCCTCCGCAGTCTTGGAGCGAGTACGCGGCGGCCCTGGAGTAGATGAAGCCTTCCTTCGAGCAATCTTGTTGGTACTATCACCCGCCTTCTTGGATGGAGTCTCCTGTTGAGTCTGCTCCCCTTCCGTAGGAATATTAGCTCCTGCATTTTGATCCACTGTGGTCTGCTGTCGAGGTCCTTTGGTATCCTCAGAAGTCACCCCCGAATTCAGTGGACAATCCTTATAAAGATGGCCAATTTTATGGCATCTTCGACAGCGGAAGGGAACGCCTTCGTAGTCTAGTAACTGTTTGCGTGAGACATGGATGTGGTGCAGGGTGATTTTCTCCTCTAATCTCGGTCTGGTGTCCAAGTGGACAAGTATGCGAACCATTGTCCTGATTCCTGTTTTCTCATACGATCTGTCGTGCTCCAGGTAGGTACCTAGAGTGTCCCTAATTCTCTTAAAAACATACGGGTTCCAAAATTGCCAGGGCAGACCAGGTAGGCGAACCCAGATGGGTCCAGCCCCCAGTTGTTCACGTTCCGGGTCGAAGAGAGGATCCCAACGCTTGAGCATGATTGGTGCTAACTCAATGTGCCAATACTGAGAGAGGATCCACTGGGTGTATTCGGGTCTATGGAAATGTAAGGCAAACCAGCACCTCGTGAGGACCATGATATCTGGAAGTTCTTTGAGTAAAGTGCCCCAAATCTCCTCCACCCAGAGCTTGAGTCGTTCCACAGTGTAGGTGCGTCCACGGACCCTACCGACCAGGACCTTGCGAGAAGAATCCATCACATCCGGCAGCGGTGCTTCAGGCCCAAAGTTGATGTTGAAGTCCGAATCAGTTGCTCGAAGGCATCTGCCTTTTGTCACCTTCTCTGAGCGCTTTCCAAAAGGATTCTCCCTAAGAAGTTTACGGCAAGGATCAGTAGAGCTATGCTGTGCGGATCCAGCGGATCGAACCGGTAGCGGCGGGGTAGTAAAGCAGCCCGAGCGAATCGGAGAGCGAGGAACAGAGCTACTAGTGCCCGGGAGAAGGGATAGGGAGGAGCGGTGGGGGGGCTGTTGGGCCAGCGGCATAAAGGAAACGGAAGGTGATTGAGAGTTTGATGGAGGCGGAGGCGGTGGGGGCTGTGGTAATGCAGGGCGGTTGGAAATCTGGAGCGGAGCGTCGAGAGAAGGCGAGTTCTGAAAGCATGAGCCCAACAACTGAATCGTCGCAGGAGATAGGGGCGGGCATTCAAGTGGCAGAGAGTCGACGAGGTTGAAGTCTGGGGATTTGTTCTTCCCAGTGAGCGGCAGGTGCGGCTGCTGAGACGAAGCACCTGTCTCGTAGCCCAGTGCAACACTCCGCGGGATCATATGAGGCCGCTTCGGATGCGCCCAGATGTCTTGGTGAGGCGTGGGGTCCGCCTCGTAGTCAACAATATCTTCTTCTCCCATGCTGTCTGTCGGTGCAGTGTATGCCAACAAGAAACGATCAGGGAAACCGTCCAGCGGAAAGGTAGGGGGGCCAGAGCACCAGTGTATCCAGGAGGGGACCGCAGAGTATAATAATGCGCCGAGAAACCCGTAGCTGTTGTCGTTACTCAGACCGTCAGTGATCCCTGTACCCAATGCGCAAAACGCCTGTCGCCATGGTTAGTCGACCCTGTAACAAGACCTAGGGTTTAGGGTTCCGCCATTGTAGCAGGAGCTCTCTTCATTCAGAGATATCTTACAATTATTAAAGGTTATTGATCTACGAGGTCTATGAACCACATAAAATCATTTTTATTTATTAATTACTTCAACCACTTTCTAAATAAAGATATTTGACCATTTTGAATATGTTTTCCCTCTCCAAAAAATATAATAAAGTATTCCCAACGACTAGATTTTGATTTGGTCAATAATATTTTATTATTTTCCAATTCCTAATTTAGCTCAATACTTTGTTATAAATAAGAGGGTTTTCCATTCATTCTTCACCATGATCATTATCATCGTTACCATTATCATCTCACAAAATTTGAGCTCCCACTTGAGTTCCATCTTGCTTTTGGGTTTTCTACATATTGAGAGAGAGAAACAAATTGTTGAAGCACAAGAACATGAGGACCCATCCAACAGAGGGGGATATACAGACCCATGTTGTAAATATTCCTCACCAGACATTTTAATAAAATTATTATTCATTTGAAGTCCTCCATTGGGCTAATGTTCTTTCATTTACTATTGTTATATGTTTTGGACTTGCATCATATATTTTCTTGCCAGGTTTTCTCACATTTTATTGCAGATATGAAGCATAGAAGCAACCATTTTTTTGTTGTTAGGGTCCCTTGTCACCAGTGACTTAAGTGAAGTATTTTTGGTACACTTGCTAAGAATTTTCATATTAACAATTGTACCCTAATATTCTTTCTTTAATTTACTTAGGAATTAGATAATTAATGCATGTGGCCATATTTTTTAATAAGGCCAATTAGTTGGTAGTGGCTATATATTTAATATAAAAGGGTCCACTTTATTGAGGTACTTGTTAATGAGGGTACCACAAGTAATTAGGGATTTTCTATTGAGAATGTATTTAAAGAGTTAAGAGGATATGAAATGTTTTCTCAAGTGTTGTTGTATTTAGAGCTTCAATGAGTGAAATATTTCCCCACCTTAAGAGGCAAGTAAAAATTTCTTTTTTCCTTCTCATTAACATAATACAAGGGTATATTTCACATATTTTATCTTATTTATATCATTTATCTTTTACATTTGTAATCTTTTTATACCTAGTTTGTGTTTTAAATCTAATGGTTAAGGAACACTTCCAATGTTCATGGAAACACAATCACACTTTACACATCCACATAGTCTACTCATGCACATTTATAATTTCTTAATTTTCATCTCACTTTCTCAGTGTACCATTGCACAACACTAAATACCACCCTACACTATATTTTATATCCATCCAATAGTTCTATATATACCTTGGCTAATATATCTTATCATACGTATATCATCATCTTTGTCATCTTCACATCCTCCAAATCTCACACACCTTCCATGTAACTTTACTTAGATGCATCATCGTCACCACCACATGTTACACAACCCACCTTGTCAAGCTAAAGAATTCACTCAAATCTTCAACATATATATACACCTTCTCTTTAGTGAATCACAACACAAGGAATGTACCCTCCCTTCATTGCTTAGGAGCACCTCAAGAAAACTATAAGGCCTCTCCTTTCACTACTCATTGGTCCCTCAAGAAACATTTCCATCTCTTAACCAATTCACAGTGACATTTTGTTATATGAATGCATTAAAATATTCTAAAAATATTTACATGTTCAAGGATTACTACATGTACTATACCACAACTTGGGCATCAATCATATACCTGAATTTGAATGTCATAATAAGCGTATCATTTAACATATCAAAAGCATGGCTAAAGTAATTCTTACCCAATTTCCCTCTTCCAATGCACATCCTATATTACATAATTTGATCCATAAAATGTCGTGAATATTCCATTGGACAATATATTACAACAAATCTGATAAAGAAAATTTATTGAAATCTAAAATCTATACTATGAGGGTTCATTTTTCCTTAGATTTATAGAATTATTAAATTACTATTTTTTGCATATGCATGCAAAATATAAAATTCATAAAATAGAGAACAAATATAAAAATCACTCAGAAAATCATAAAATAGAATATATGGCCTAGGAAACTATTTCAGGAGAAAACTGAGTTGGAAGGTGAGGCTACTCTAGACTCTCTTTCTATGCGAAATAGACTTAAGTAAAAGGATTGAGACTTGTGGCCCATGGGATGCTATAGAACTCTCTCTCTCTCTCTCTCTCTCTCTCTCTCTCTCTCTCTCTCTCGCTATATATATATATATATATATTCTTATCTACTCTGATCATCTATGGAACAAACTACACTCAAATGAAATGGAACCCCCTTTCCTCCTAGTGGACTAGTTATAACACATCCCAATAGCCAACTAGGGATTAAATTTGACCCATTAAACCCTCCATATGAGTTACAAATAAACCCTTCTATATTCTTATTCATAATTCCCACATGAATAGCCCATTTTCCATGAGTAACAGGGGTTGACATGGCATCCTCTTGAATTATGGTGTCAATTCCGTTTGATAAACTTTTGGAAGGCATAACTTTCTCATAAAAGCTCTGATTGAGGTGATTCTTGCATTGTTGAAAAGGTATCAATGTCTAGATTATGGAACATAGATACATAATAAGTTTATGACCATAAAAGGTTTCCATTTAAAGCCTCAAAATGGATTCTTAATTTTTTCACCCAAAAAATTCCAAACTTGGATCGCTGGTAAAAATGACCCTATAAGCTTATTCTTCCAAATTTTCTATTCTAAAAGCATTGATATAGATGAATATATCCAATAAATATCATAAATCCCCATTTGGGAGGATTTTTATCTCCAAAATACTTTATTGAATGAGGTGAGGAAATTTTTCCTCTCCCTTCTCCTTGGAGTACCATTTAACCTTACTTCGAAGTTGTTCTTTCAACCCAATTTTCCAAAGATAATTTTGATACTGTGTTGTAGTTCTAGAAACATTCTACAAAATTTTATCCTCTATATCAAATTTTCCTAAATAGCTAGCGTTAAATCCTCTAAAAAGGTGCTACTTGCTCCACTTCCTAATCTAGCATGGAAGGCTCATAGAGTTTGAGATTCTCTACATTCATTATTGAGTAAATGTGCATGTATGAGGGTACACTAAGTCTATATGCATTATCTCCCACATTTTCTAGTATCTAAAAGGGACCATATTGCAAATAATTTATTTTAGTACCAATACCATGTAACTTCTCTTTGTTCAACTGTAACCATACTTTGTCTCCCAATATAAATGACTTCACTATCCTATGTTGATCATGCCTAGCCTTGTATTTTTCTTATGACTCCTTTAGTGTCTCTTATACCTATTAAAGGATTTTCTTGATATTCTAAAAAAAAATACCCTTAAGGAATCCCATGTAATATCCTCCCTCACTTTTTTTTTCCATATGCAATATCCGAAGGTTGAGGTGGAAAATATCCAAAACAAGTTTAAAATGGAGACTTACTAGTAAAGTGTGGACTAATATATTATAAGAGTGTTTTATATATACCCAAGTCTTCAAATTCCTTTAATTGTAACCCCTTAGAAGTTACACCAAAGTCATGTTGAATACTTATGTTTTCCCATCTGTCTATGCATGGAATCCTTTAGACCTCTTCAAATCTCTGTCCATATTCTCCCACAATGTAGTTTAAAATGAATTTAGAAATATTATGTCCCTATATGAAATGAGGCTCCTTGTGATTCCAAAGTGTGTCATGACCTATCCAAAGAACAAATTTTCTCCCCATTTGGTAGGATTTTGGTCTCCAAAATATTTTATTGAATAGTGAGGAAATTTTTCCTCTTTCTTCTCCCTATAGTACCGTTTATCCTTGCTTGGAAGTTTTTCTTTCAACCCAATCTTTCAAATTTAATTAAAACCCTCTCTTATAGTTCCAAAAAAATTCTACAAAATTGTATCCTCTATCAACTTTTCCTAATCATCTATTGTTAAATCCTCAATGGAAGGTAGTACTTACTCCTCTTCCTAATCCAACATGGAAAGCTCATAGAGTTTGAGATTATCTACATTCACTATTTAGTGAATGTACATGTATGAGGGTAGGTTGAGTCTAATGGAATTATCTTCCACCTTTCGAGTATCTCAAAGGAACCATATCACATAGCCTTGATTTTATTACCATGACTATATAGTGTCTCTTTGTTAAACTATAACCATACTTTATCTCCCACTCTAAATGATTTATTTGTCCTGTGTTGATCACACATAACCTTGTATTTTTCTTGTGACTTCTTGAGTGTCCCATGTACCTTTAGATGGATAATTTTGATCTTATAAACAATTTTTTATACCCTTAAGGCATCCCCTATAATATCCTCCCTCGCTCCTTCTTTTTTTCCATATGCAATATCCAAAGGTGAAGGTGGAAAACATCCAAAACAAGTTTCAAATGGGGACTTGTGGAAGTGTGCACTGCTTTATTATACAAGTGTTGTATACATACCATATTTTCATCCCTAGCCTTTGGATTCTTCTAATTGTAACCCTCAAAAGCCACAATGAATTCCTAATAACTACTTTCCATCTATCTGGATAGAATTATTTAGACCTATTCAACTTTGTGTCTATTATCTCCCCCAATATAGTCCAAAACACATTTAGAAATATTGTGTCCCTATATGAAATGAGGCTCCTTGGGAATCCAAAGTGCACCTAGACCTATCCAAAGAACAAGTTTTTTACTTATTTATTGTTCATGGTATTTTCACTGGACATGAGAATGCAAATCTTATTTAACCTATCAAACTATCACGAGTAGGTAGTAATGTCCCTTCCTAGTTATCAGTAAACCTCCCAAAATTCCATGGAAATGCTTTCCCTATGATGGGTGGGTACAAGGGATGGTGTAGACCTTGCTTCCTATTACTAGGAATTTTGGTGCAAAAAAGCATACATCCTTTTATGAACCTAGATACATCTTCTTGCATCCTTGACCAATGCACATGCCCTTGCAAGTAATCCATTGTCTTCTCTATACTAAAATTCCCTGCAACCTTGGAGTGAGCCTCTTTGATTAGCTACAATTGCCACCTTTAAGATCACGTATGTTGTCCAACTTGTAGACTAACCCATTTTAGAGATGATATTCAATTTCATTGTCACCATCATGCACATGAAAGTGGCTTTGCGACTATTGAAACTCCTTGAAGTCCTCATCTAATGTGCAGGCCTTTGTATATGCATCACGAGTGAAAGGCTCCATGTGCATCAAAGTTTACAAAGTTGTGATCTTTGATGTGGGTGGCCTTTAAAGAATTTCAACCAACGTTTTTGTGATTCCCTTATTGTCGATCACTAAATGAAATTGTTGTAAGAACCCCATCCACTTGTAAGTCTTGATCTATTGTAAATTATTGTAGGCCTATAGGTACTGTAGTGGTTGGTGATATATGTGGATTACACTATCATTTCCCATTAAAAACTCACATCTTGCACCAAATCATAGAGATCCTTTTCATAGTTGTTGATTTTCTAGTACTAATTAGAGAAGCACAATTTTCTGCAACTCATAATTACTTCCAATGTATATGATATTACTTTGAAGCACTCTAGAAGATGATTAAGTAATTACACTCATAAAATTCAACTAGTCAAACATTGATTATCTCATAAATTTGACTCCCTAGAAACTTTAGCCTCTTCCTCAAATTGCTTTTCACGTGTGAGAGAGAGAAAAATGTGTGTAATGAGTGAGTAATGATTTTGTTTGAAAATGAGAAGTTCAAGTTTATTTTTATAATGATTTTAGGGTGCCCAAGAGGCAAATCTCTTTTCAAATTAAATTAAATTTGATTTCTTTTAATTTTCTTTCTTCTAATTTAAAATTTAAAATTTATTTCTTTTAAGTTGTGTAGCTAGGGAATACCTCTCGTAAATACACAAGAAAATCAACAATGCCTCTTAGCTAGGGAGGTATTCACCTTGATTTCCTCAAGATGTCCACTTAGGTGAAAAAATTATCCATCCCAAGAAAATATTGAATGATCCTTCTATCTTAATGTATCCATGCACTTCATGTAAAATTCCATAACCATGTGGAAAACATTCAACATCAACATCATGCAAAGGATGTAGTCACCCACTAGACAAATACCCTTTGGCGATATGGTGAGGTACCCCCTCACCAAGGTAAAAAAAAAAACTAGTACTGGGTCATGTTGATGAAAGAGAAGTTTTGTCCTTCTCTTAATCAACCCATCGAATCTCACTAGGGTGAGTGAGATAGTGGGACAAGTCTACCCTAGATTCTATGCCTTATGTGTTGTGGGGAAAAATGCCTATGCAGGACGATCCTATCCACCTAAGGTGTGACAGTGCCTTAGCAACAAACAGAGACAGCTATTCTAGTATTCTTCCTTTATGAATTAAGAATGAAGAGAGAGAGATGAATGGACTAACCGGTGTCTTCCGTTTGTCCCTCGATCCGGCTTCTCTTCTCTTGGAGAGTTCCCAGCTACTTGCCTTCTCGCTCGCCCAGTTTCAAGAGGTTTCTGCAAGATCACAAGAAGAGAACACTACACAAGACATGGATTCATATTCATAACTAGTTCAGGATTAGAAATAAACTAAACATACTAATGCATTCATACATAAAAAATACACCAGTATATAGGAGAAACCAAGATAGCTTTATTGATGAATAACAAGGTTCAGGAAGAGATACAACCCAGAGGGCTCCAATCTAGCATCTCCTTCCCAGCAAATGGAATTCCTATCTTCACCCCCTTTCAAAGCATTAAGCACCCAATGATTCCAATCTCAAACCAACAGCAATTCTTTGCAATAACAAAATTCCAGCCTCTAGATCTCATGGAGGAGAGATCCATATATAGATGTTTGGAGAGAGGATGAGTCAGCTTGAGATGTGACTAGTGTCCTCTCCCTCTGTCAGTTCTTGAGTCCACTTGGAGGTTCTTGCTTCCACTTGGAGATTTGGAACCTCTTACTCATCACCAGTCGAATTCCCTGAGGCAAGTGTCATTTTGGAAGCTTCCTGGGTTTTGACACCTTGAGAAATGAGCTTGCCACTTGTCCATTCTCGTTCAACGCAGGTAGCCAGTGTTCCAGTTGACATTCAATGCAGGTAGCCAGTGTTGGCTTTGACATTCAGCGCAAACAACTAATGTAGCCACTGAAATGATCCTGATTTGACTTGTTTTGAGTAGTTTTTGGTGGAGAACTTCTGTGAATTGCTGTGGTTTGTTAGCCTTGTTCCTCTAGGGATAGGAACAACATGCTTAGGGACTTTGGATCCCTTAGATTATGGACATTTCATGCTCAATTTTGTAATGCACAAAAATGTCTATAACAGTTTCCCCCTAAAGTATGAGGCTGTTTATCGGGTGAAATGCTTTATCAGGGGGATCCGAAGTTCATCCAATGCTGGGAGGAGACCTGTAATAAGATACAATACAATACATTATTTTTCATACTGCTTTCATGATCTAGCTGAGGCGGGCATTCCCATGCTCAGCTTTATAAATTCATTTTTCTGTACATAGAACAGACAATCGTCTGATGGTAGACTGATAATTTTGATGAAATTATCATCCTTTGAGTAGGATGATTATCTGCTGCAATGATGTACATGTCAATGTCTTTATCTTTCCTGAATATATATCGTAGCTCAGATGGATGAAACTGGATCCGGGGTCTTCAAACTCGTTCGATCTTCACTCTAAGTACAAGTCGATCCATGTGAGAATTGTTCTGAAGTCGAACATGGAAAGACATCGCTTGATTACCGGTCAATGATGTAAACCATTAACAAGCGCAAGAGGAATCGACGATAATGATAATGACCCTCAATGTACTGTAGTACAATTCACGTGATGTGAATAAAGGACTTGGCGTCGAACACCACGCAAAATCTTTCGGTCGAAGGTCATTGATGTATACCTGTCGTCGGAAGTGAGAAACTTGCCATTGAGGCATGCAAGCTTCAAAGTACTGAAGGGGTTGTTCCTAGATCAACTTCTCGGATAATGAGCTGATGTCGACAAGAAGCGATCCGTCAAAAGAGGGCCTTAATGAATCCCACATCAGTGACACGGAACGTAGCTAATGATTTTAATGGAGGTGAAAACGATCTGTGACATATGATTCAGGGTGGCGGTCATGAAAGGATGAAGGATAATGTATGGCAGTGGATGGGACACGGTTGACTTTTCTGAACGACTTCTCTTGAACATATGGCGACACTGATGCGATGGATTGGTAGCATTACCCCAAAGATGGATGGTATGGCGAGACCATGGATGTGACCGGTGAATGAAACAACCCAACCCGATTGTGGTACGGAGGAAAAGTGTCATGTTCAAGAGCGACTTGCTACCATCAAAGTTTTCTTTAGTTTCTCCCAATTTTTCCCCAGTCATTGCTGACCAGTACCTCTTTATTTTTGTCAAGCTTGAGGAGGATAACATATGCTTGTTCTATAACCTACCCTTCGGGCAAGCCCATCGCTATGTTTTAACGAGCCTAGCGATAGTGAAACTCGTTCTCGTCTAAAGACAAGTTTGTCGCTATTTAATGATTTTAACGAGTCTAACGACAAGGATAACTCGGTCCTTTTCATTTTTAGAGAGTCTGAAAAGGTACATAAAGTTAACTCCAAAAGTCCTTTTTCGTCATCTAATCCCTTAAGTCCGAAAAAGTATAAAACAATACAGAAGGGATGAGTTTTCGATAGTTTTAACGAGCTGAATAAAACAAGCGCTCGATCTTTTTGTGCAATAATCCCTCAGGTCCAAAAAGATTAAAATCTAGAGGAGGGATAGCTCTTCCGGTCGCTTTAACGAGCTGGAAGGCCAAAACTCGGCAATCTTTTCATATTTTACGAGTCAGATGAAAAGAGCTTAAAGAAGACTTGTCTTTTGAGGAACGAGTGATAAACAGGGTTAGCAGCTGATTCCAGGTACAGGTTGGAATTTTCCAATCACGGCAGTGTCACAAGGATGGCTAGGTGAAATCACTCTTCGCAGCTGTTCCTCAAAATGGGTAAACAATCATATGGAGGTGAACGATCGCCCAAATGAAAAGTGGAGGTGACGGTGCAAACACGACCAAGGCTTTAATGGCTGATGATATAACTTTCACATTGGTTATTTACCGGGATAGTTCATTTTTTAACGAGCTTAAATGCGGGTGGAAACATTTGCTCGGTCTTATGTTTATTTTTTAACGAGCATGAACTATGTGCTAAAACTGCTCGGATCTTGCGTTTATTTTTTAACGAGCATGAACTTTGTGCTAAAATTGCTCGATATACCAGTCATATGATAAGAGTGTCTCATCAAGATTCTATTTTTTATGGAGCTTCATCTCACTAAGCTTTGCTCCGTATCCTTTCGTTATGCAAGTTCGGAAACGACTAATCCTACGAGTTTAAAGGGTTAGACCTACAGGTTTAAAGGGAGGACCTAAAAATTTAAAAAATAAATAGCTGCCCCTTGCTTGAACTCCAAAAGGTTTGCATGCCCCCAGACATAAAGTGAAATTTCAAGGTTACCTCTACTTCATTTCCGTCAAAACGTTCATTTCACCGAGAGAGGCCTACCTCTTTCAGGTTACCCAAAGATTGTCTCGTTAGTAGTTTAAACAAAACACTTCCTCAGCAATGCCTACCGAAATAGACAAAGGTGAGCGACGATGCCCGTCAACTCACATAACTTTGACAAAAGAATCCTATTCTAGAATACCCTCTTCCAGCATGGGCGGGGTACAGACTAGTCATATTCTCCCGCGGAAACCTACCCTATACCCAAAGTTTTCCTGCCTAAGCAGACCAGGACGCATGCCCCCTGGGTTCCAGTCATATCCTCCCGGATTACTCGCGCTCATCACGAGGACGGACCGTGGGTTGAGACACTTCTTGCGTGAATAGACCATTTAGAGGTGGTATATGACTATTTACGATGTGTGATACGGGAAATGAAAGCTGGTCCACGAGCTTGACCACTCTTCCTTCGTGCGAAAAACACATTACTCTAAAGAGTGAGGAGACGACGGCTCCCATGCAATATATATAGTCTCATCCAAGGAGTAGGTTATAATCCAAGGGTCCTTGAACGACCGTCACGTTCATTTGAACGGTCTTCCCTTTCAATGTAATGGGCACATTGGGGAGGATCCCTAAAGGTCGCCTGGTTCCTTTATCAAAGCCTGATAGATTTCTCATTTCAGGAAAAAGTGCTGGCGAACCAAGCGCTTTCCAAGCAATAGAGGAAAGGATACTCACAGATGCCCCCTCATCAATGATAGTGCCAACCATTACCATTCTGTATATTTGAACGATAATCCTGAATGGTATGCTGGCTGGCAACCGGGGTCTGCCTAGTTGGTTCCAATCGAACAAGACAACTAGGTTTCTTGGTGGTGGGACCGAATAGACGGCCGGATGTGACTCTGACGAAGTTCCTTCCTGCGACAAAGGAATGGGCAAATTGCCCCCTTGTTCGTCGGAGTCTGTGTTGATGAAGAGAATTTGGACGGTGTCGTCTTTATTCTCCTTTGTGATGGTATCATTCGAAGATAGAGCCTCTGAAGGCAAAACCGGGTCAACTGCCGCCTCAACCTTTTAACTTTCGTCAGGCATGGATCTAGACGGTTCATCTTCAATGATAGGTGCTTCGGCTGACCACCTGGGCGGGCCAGCCGGGTTCTCAACTAGTGAAGGACTTGGCAGGAGTTTTTGATATCCAGGAGGAAGTTGCGCTCGTAAAATCGGGCGATCTTCCAAAACTCTTTTCGCCTCATCTAAGAAGGGACAACAGTGGATGGCGTGATCACCTTCACACAGTTTGCATGGAAATCTAGCTTTCCCTCTCTGTCCTGTGGCTTCACTTTCACTAGTTGACGGTGAGCAGTCAACATGGCTATCAGAGGTTGATGCTACCGAATTATGCAAATCCGAGGGATGCAGGGACAATCTCTGTGGAAGTGGTCTCCCTTGCATATGACACATGGCGATTTAGGCCTTGTCAGTGCTGTGTGTGGATTTTTGTCAGACGACGCTTGTTTGCCCCCAGTCGCTTTTGGCTCCTTCTTCTTCTTCTCTTTCTTCTTCTTTTCCTTCTTCTCCTTAGGAACTTGGTTTTTTGTTTTACCAGTTCCATCAAGCGAAGAGGAAGGAGGAGAGGAGGAGTTAGATGAAGTAGAAGGCTAGTTGGCAACCCTGGTCTGATCTAACTGTTGACTCGACTGTTCAGGAATAGTGGTGGTTTGAACGACAATGTGGCCAATTGTCAGTCCTGGAAGCGACAATGTGGCCATGTGGGGCGCACCAACATCTCCCCAAGAGGAGAAGGGACTAGGATTTCCACCAAGGGGAATTCCTTGGTTGGTGTTCTCCATTTTTTCAACCTAAAGATCAACGCAGGAATAGGGGTGATTGTTCCGTTTAAAATAAATTTTTAACGACGCTTAGACACAACTTGCTTTTTCAGTTTTAAAGAGTCGAGAAAAAGCTAAAGATGACTCTAGTCTCCTTCGATGTTTTAACGAGCCCGAAGTGACAAATTCTCGGATGGACTTTTTCCGTTATAGAGTCTGAAAAAGGCCAAAAGGAACTGCTTTGGAGTTCTAGGCAGAGGGTGTGCCAAACTTTTCGCAAAACCGCAGAATACTTTTTAGGGTACGGGCGGTCGATCTTCCTGAATGCTATGTTCAGTGCATTGCGATCAGTAGGGCGGCCAACACGGCTTCCTAAGGATAAAGGTTTTATGCCTATAGGGGTCTCCCAATATATACGCGACGGTACGTGGGAGCACAATCCGTACTGGCGCTATCGTCCCTCAGGAGGAATCACCCACCATCCACGAGATCGATAGTCACCAGGCTTAACGACGCTGGAACACGTCTCTAGCCTAGACCTCTATGTTGTGCGTTATGTTGCAAAGCGTTGTTAAGTTCATTCAATTTATTTTAGGTTGATCTTTTTAAAGTTTGCCTTTCAAGGTTCACCACGAGATGTATGATACAAATTCCTAAATGCAGTCTAAAGATGATAAGCAAGCTTTTTATCTTTTCAACTTTGAAAATCCTAGCTACTAAGGGAAAAGAAAGACACCATCTTTTCTCAAAGAGCAATCAGCACACTCTAATGCACTTTTCCTAAATCAAACATGCAAACTATCAAAATGCAAATGCACAATGCAGGTGTTTGTTTTCCGCTTTCTTAGTGTTGATGCCTACAAAAGAAAGCTTTTTGCACAACTTTGAATTTGCTTTTAAATGACAAATACAAACAAGTTTACTTTTTCGAAATCAGAAAGGGTAGAAGAGATTACAACACTTAACGATTTTCGAAATAAACTTTTGTTTCGACACTTTAAAAGAGACAAACTCAAACCAATAAGCAAAAGCAAATGTATAATCAACTGCAAACAGCCAATGAACTCTCTCCTAAGATCACAATCAACAGATCTGAATCAAGGGCTACAGGATGATTACTTCACTCATGCAAAGGAAGACTGCAAATGATGCCACAAACACATAAAAACACTCACAGTCTTTTTGTACAAAAGGAGGCGGAATCTAAGCAGAGAAAAGGAGTTATCAGACTGGTACCTATGCTGGTTACAGGCTGCAAAAATCAGAGATCAAAACAAGGCAAAACAGAGCAGAGAACCCCAACTGTACTAGGACAAACTGGTTCAGCGCAACCTCAACACAGGGGTTTTGACATTCAGCGCAGGTAGCCTTCACGGGACCTGCGTTGAAATGCAGAATCCCTTCACTGGGTCTGCGCTGAAGGAGAAACTCTCGTTTCCCACAGGTTCTGGGTCACAGATTGCTATTTAATTCACTGTTTCAGGCCAAATAAAAGCAACAAGCAAGGTACAATCAAAGGGATGCTTTGAGGGGGTACTAAGATCTATCACAAAGGATCATCAAATCATTTGTGAGTCCATAGTTCAGATCATAGACAAGTCCAGTGATTGGATCAAAGCAGCAACTGTCTACTTTGCATCCGGGAAAAGAAGATGCAGTTCGATTGTTGTTGTCAAGTCTATGAAGTAAACAATGATAGAAACACAAATAAAATGACTAAACAAATCTCCCCAGTGGAGTCACCAATTTGTTGTGGGGAAAAATGCCTATGCAGGACGATCCTATCCACCTAAGGTGTGACAGTGCCTTAGCAACAAACAGAGACAGCTATTCTAGTATTCTTCCTTTATGAATTAAGAATGAAGAGAGAGAGATGAATGGACTAACCGGTGTCTTCCTTTTGTCCCTCGATCCGGCTTCTCTTCTCTTGGAGAGTTCCCAGCTACTTGCCTTCTCGCTCGCCCAGCTTCAAGAGGTTTCTGCAAGATCACAAGAAGAGAACACTACACAAGACATGGATTCATATTCATAACTAGTTCAGGATTAGAAATAAACTAAACATACTAATGCATTCATACATAAAAAATACACCAGTATATAGGAGAAACCAAGATAGCTTTATTGATGAATAACAAGGTTCAGGAAGAGATACAACCCAGAGGGCTCCAATCCAGCATCTCCTTCCCAGCAAATGGAATTCCTATCTTCACCCCCTTTCAAAGCATTAAGCACCCAATGATTCCAATCTCAAACCAATAGCAATTCTTTGCAATAACAAAATTCCAACCTCTAGATCTCATGGAGGAGAGATCCATATATAGATGTTTGGAGAGAGGATGAGTCAGCTTGAGATGTGACTAGTGTCCTCTCCCTCTGTCAGTTCTTGAGTCCACTTGGAGGTTCTTGCTTCCACTTGGAGATTTGGAACCTCTTACTCATCACCAGTCGAATTCCCTGAGGCAAGTGTCATTTTGGAAGCTTCCTGGGTTTTGACACCTTGAGAAATGAGCTTGCCACTTGTCCATTCTCGTTCAGCGCAGGTAGCCAGTGTTCTAGTTGACATTCAACGCAGGTAGCCAGTGTTGGCTTTGACATTCAGCGCAAACAGCTAGTGTAGCCACTGAAATGATCCTGATTTGACTTGTTTTGAGTAGTTTTTGGTGGAGAACTTCTGTGAATTGCTGTGGTTTGTTAGCCTTGTTCCTCTAGGGGTAGGAACAACATGCTTAGGGACTTTGGATCCCTTAGATTATGGACATTTCATGCTCAATGCTGTAAGGCACAAAAATGTCTATAGCATTATGATGTCAACGACTAAGTGAGAATTTACAAGTTTTCTATAATTATAGGAAATTATTTCCAAGATATTCAAGAAAAAAAGAAACTAAAATACAATATTTATGGAACAATGCCTAAAATTTTATAAAAGCTTACAAATATAAATAAGCATATTAAAATCCATGAAAATCAATAAAAAACAGACATGAACAACAACAAACTAATCAACATTTTAATACTTTTAGGCCTCAAAAGCTATAAAGCCTCAGTTGTGCTAAACTTAGAAAATAAAATGCTAATAAGGTATGAAATTTAGCGATAAATATACACAAAATCATAGGGAAAATATGTTGATTTTATTAGATAAAAGAGTCTGTGAGTACAACAGAATAAAAATGGAAAATTCTTGTGAAGAAAAATTGGCCAAATCATATTCTAAACAACGGCAATGTAAACATTCATATACAAAAGTCCAGGAAAGAAAATGAAATGATGTAACAGTCTTCAAAACACCTTCAGATGCTCTAATATAATGGTAGACAACCCATTTCTCTGCAAAATTAATGGTTGTTAGCACTAGTCAAATAAAACCATAACTTCAAACAACAAACAAAACAACAAAAATTCAAGTTACCTAAAATGATGGATCCAAAGGATGAGTGGAGTTGCTCATTAAACAATTTCTTCCCTTCGAAAGATCTACCATCACTTCTTGGTTCAACTGCACATGACTCACTTAATATTGAAATAAGAAGGAACGAATGACAACTTA
The DNA here is from genome assembly GCA_031772625.1 of Pinus tabuliformis. NCBI lineage: Eukaryota > Viridiplantae > Streptophyta > Pinopsida > Pinales > Pinaceae > Pinus > Pinus tabuliformis. Next base: position 602,939,830 of record CM062805.1, read on the forward strand.
AATTTAGTGCATACCTCTGATAACAATCTCCTCTCTCTTCCTTCATAGCCCCCTCTTTTATGCCCTCTCAAAGTGTTTTGACAATTCAACCACTTGGGTCATTTGTTAAAATACATTTTCTAATCAATTTTTTTATTAGAGTTTGAGAGCAGGAGTTATAAAGGGAAATGTAAATAAATTATTTTTTCATTATTATACTAAAGTTTTCTAGTAGGTGGGACCCTCCTTGTACCATAACATAGATCTAATATGATTTTTAACCATAATAATAATATGACTATCATAAAACATGTGTGCCACAAATTAAATCAACCATGCTACCATAAAATGTAAATAAGAAAGTAGGACCTTGGTATATCCAAAACAAACATCGTTAACCATGCTTATGTATGCTGAAATAAGCATCATCAAACAATAGTATATAACCTACATTTTCCTCCCAAAATACCCTTTGTTTCTCCATCATGATCATGATCTTTGTAGAAATATGTCCTCCAAAATGTATGTGCCTCCTCAAGATAACATATAAATGTGTCTCATAAAAAAACCTCAAAAATTCCATTCATATAAACAAGTGTTGTAAATAATCTACATAAACATACAAAAATGCCATATGTCCATATAAACGAATGCAAATAATCCAAATAGTAGGAAAAAACAATATCCATTTGTGCATCAAAAACAAACTATAAATATACATGAACTTCCATTTCAATCTATGAAAAGGAACACTTTCAACATGTTGATCCTGCTGGTGGGGATGAGATGTCATAGAGTGAGAAGAACAATAGGAGGAAATAAGCCTAGTGGCTTGGGCCTTTTGTCTTCCATTGTTGGAAAAAGGTTGCAGTGGTTTGATAGCATGGTTGGAGTATTGAGAAACTGGATGAGAAAGTATAGTAGTCTATTTAGAAACATGAACATCAGATGGAGGAGGTTGATCAACAAGTATATAGGGTCAAGGTGTTGCTTGTGTAAATGGTATAACAAATGAAGCGAATGACTTTGGGTGATGTGACACATTTTCTTCAGGAGGAGGAGGAGGAGGAAATGAAACAATAGACCAACCTTGAACAGAACACAATGGTTGTGATTGAATTATATTTTTCTCACCATCAATATTACAAACTACAAGAGGGGTAGAGATATGAGACGACATGGGGATACCAATACTTGGCCTATTTTGAATGGAAGGTTGAGGAGGCTGAACAATTGGTTTTACAATAGGCTGGGCAATAGGTTGGCCAGTTAAGTTTACTATGTTAGTTTGGAGAAGTTTTCTTAGTTCCTCTAAATATCCATCAAAATGAACTAACACTCTAGGTTTTCTTTCTCTTCTTATTCCCAAGTTTATATCCTTGTTATTTATTCCTCTACCCTTATTTCTATTGTAAAAAATCATGTTGCAACAAAAACATTAAATTACTTGCAAATCATGATAAAATAATATATTCCAACATCAACAAATTTATTATTACGAGTTTTTTAAGTAACAAACAATTAGAAAAATTATTTGCAGGGAAAGGGATAGTTGTTTGATATATCAACAAAATTTATCTAACATCATGGATCTGCATAAAATTATAAAGAAAATAAAATTAGCAATGATACAGGGTTTTCTCTGTAACTTTCATAGGTATAAATATATATGATAATATAGAGCTCGAAAGAATCAATATTTTTATTTTTATGAATAATTGTATATTATGCAAAGATGGGACAATGAAAACCCTTTGGTATGAGTGTGAGGGTTTTATACGTTTTATTAGCAAGCATATTTGAGGAGCTACATTTATGAACAAACAATATAGCGTGTACAGACCATGGGAGCTGTGTGAATACAAAATAATCAGAATCCTGACCTGTAGTCAAAGATAAAAATAGTGATGATGTGAGATCCCATATCGATATGAATATGAATATAAATTAATCATTTTTTTCCCTGGATGGAAGATAGATTGTATTTGTGTCACTGGTTGGGAAAATGAGAAACATCCAATTGATGAAGTCATAGATTCATATGACTTGTAAATGGAACAACTTAGTTGGTCTGTTAGAAGATTGGAATGAGACGAAATCCCCCTCCTCCTTCCTTTGTTTGAATAGCATAAACGTAAGACATAACAAAATTCATCATTTAATAGACATATTCAAATATGCTCAAATGAAATGGGCTTATAAATAAAATAGGTTTTTCCCCTCATCGTATAGAATAAATAAAATTCTTACGCACTGGAATTGTCATATGGTTTTGTGCCTAAGACGCTAGGCTTCCAACGGCTCCCATCGACATGTGGTATGATAACCAATTTCCCTATAAGGATTATTGAATAACATATTAAACCAATTGTTCAATTATAATAGCAATCATTTGACTAAGTGTTAAGGTAATGGCTACAGTTATGTGTCAAACCCTTTTGAATAATTTCTATAGAATGAAACAAGGTCTTAACTCTATGTTGCCATAGACATAGATTTTATATGAATTGCAAAGCATGTCAAAATAAGCCACGGTTCAATATTTTACATATGTGAAAATGTGTAGAGAAGAAACATTATGTTCAATAACAGAGCACATGGAGTAGACCGGGCTTTTACAACTTGTTGAAACACTAAACAGAGTAAATTTCGACCTAGAAAATAAAATGCCAAGCAAATTTGTGCCCAAGGTTTTGGCCTCAAGGGCTCGCAGTGAGTGAACGCAAGAACAACTGAATAGAGAGACCAAAAGGCATGACCAACTTTACCAAATCACATGGATATTTTTTTACATGCATGAAAATAAATTTTGACTTTGAGCAAACATGTAGACAACAAGTAATGAGTTTGATGAACTTATTAATATTTTCAAACACAAGGAAGAGACATGATTGGAGCAAAAAATTGTGAATATCAAGGAACTAATATCACACAAGAGGAAAAACAAGCATGAGGGATAAAAATTCAATGTAATTTCAATCTATTAGCACTTGGAGTACATTATTTTTCATTGAGGCATCCTTGGTAATTTTAGTGTGTCCAAGAACATTTGCAATGAGTTCTGGGAATTCTCGCTTTCTCCTCGGCTTTGAGCAGTAATTTCAAGAAGTTTGAGCGAAGGAAAATCTAGCTAATGAAAAATAAACATCACTAATACCTTGGAAGTGTGTGGGTATAGTAAAGGTGGTATGACCTAAATGAAGCTCAAGGAATATGGGGAATTTATGATAGAGTAATGTTGAAGGCCAACATGGATGACTATGTAATAATCATATTCACAACAAGAAATACCACATTGGATATACAACAATGCCAATATCAAGTGTCACGTATGGGAGTGCACCACGTAGGAGGTTGATGAAGTGGCTAGGGTGATAGGTTGGAAGTGATTTTTGGATAGAGGGATGAGGAGGATCAAATGAAAATCACAGTGCATTGGAAAAAGGAGGAAGAAAAGGCATCACATTCATGGTGCTAACCAGATTTTAATATTTGGAAAGGCCTTACAGCTAGACTTCAAAGTTGTGCCATGTAACAACCCAATATAGCACATGTAATAACATAAAAATTTAGTGATTGAACATGTCAACTAAAGCTTGATTAACATTACACCATTTGTAACATGCCTCACAACTTTAATACTTAACAACATATCATGTTGCGACATCAACAAGACAAGGCTTGGGGTTTTGTAATATCAATATTGACTTTATAAGCAAACACATTAAATGTTACCTCGTAATTGTGACATTTTATTTGCAAACATATCCATCAGTATCACACATATACTAACGTGTGCACTGCGATAACTCCGACCAAATTATATATGTGTCATATAAAACATTGTAAGCACATGTAATTTATGAAAATGCCATCACCCATATCTGAATAATAATTCTTTGTAAAGGTGCCAACCTGACTGTTACAACACTTTGTTTTCTGACCATATAAATGTATATGGAATACCCTTTGCTGATAATGACTTAATGAATAAGGCATTGGAATTCCTACTTAGACCTTCTACATTATGAAACATGTAAAATGAAGCCAAAACCCTTTGCACACTTTGAAATAATACACACACGCACACACACATATATACAGACGCACGCGCGCACACACACACACATGCACATATTTATTTATTTGTAAGCTTGGCACCATATGAAAATAAGTTCAAGTCTATTTCACATCTGTTGTGCTCATAAAAAGAGATTTTGTCTCCATTTTGAACATAATGCAAATATCTGAAGCATGCATTTGTCATATATTATTGCATATGGAAGAGAGTTTTCTTAAGGTAGGGTCCCACCTACTATATTTAATTTGTTCTTATGTTATGCACATTTCCTTCAGGATTTATTATTAAGTGAATGGGAAGATACTCCCTATCGTTAGCAATTTTTTTTTAATATTGACATTCATCAACATTGTCAACTCCACAAGGTGGTTTACATAGTACAAAACATAACTCGAAAATATTTGGTGATAGAAATGAATAGTAACACTGCAAATGAGTAGGATGTTAGCTTTCACTAAGCATGAGGAAGCAAGGTATGTGAGAAGTGGGACGAAGAAGACAACACCTGAGGTGGTCTATCACAGGTAATAAAAGTTCAGATAATTCTTCTTCGCAATCCAACTCTTGGATGTAAGAAAATATTCCTTGTGTTTGGAATAATTTTTTTTTGATGAAAAGTTAACAGTGTCAACATATTAATTCTTCTAGAGAAATACAACTTAAGACACATTATATCAGAGAAGGTGTGTATGCCTTAAAAATATTTTCCCACTTGTACTCAAAATATAAAAGTGTACCAGCCTTATCAAAATCAAACAGAAAGTAAAGTTTTGTAAAGAATAGGAAAATAAGTAGGATAGTAAAGAAAAAAAAGGCATTAGACTTGACCAAAGGTTGGAATTTAAAAGTAAAAACTGAACTACAAAAAACTAAATCAGATTGAAAGTAAATATAAAAGGAGATAAAAAGAAAATAAATAAAATCCAATAAATGAAATATTTACAATTAAGAATAGTGATTTTGATGCTTTATTCTTTCGCTAACTCTATGTATGGCTTGAGTTGAAAGCCTTTCATAGTGTAGGGCATGATACGATCATTTCCATCTTCTAAAATATAGGAATTAGGTTCGACAATTGTAGCGATTGCAAATGGATCTATCTATAACTTCTGAAACTTATGATGTTTACCCTTCTCTGCATGTGCAAAGTCCCAAAAAAATACTTTTTGATTCACGGTGAATTTGACATATTTATATCTTTTATTGAAATATTTTTGTATTGTTTGCATTCTACACCTAAAATTATTGAGAAAATGATTGTGTTGCTCTTACAGGGCTAACAGAGCTAACACTCTTTAAGGAACATCGATAGAGTTAAGTTCTCCAACCTAAGTTCTCCAACCTACATGGCAAGATATAATGAGATCAATTCAAGTTCAATTGGCATGACTGCCTCATTTCCATATACAAGCTAGAAGGGAAAAGCATTAGTACTCACTTTTATGATTATGCGATCAGCCCATAAGGAATATTTCAACAAAATGTGCTAATTATGAGGATTATGATTTATGATTTTCTTTAGAATTCGAATCAAATTCTTATTCATAGATTTAGCTAACCCATTACCTTGGGGGTAATAGGTAGAGGACATGGAATTTTTTATATTGTTTTTGTCACAAAACTCAATAAAACGTCTAGAAATAAAAGTTGTCCATTATCTATGATCAGATCAAGAGGAATACCAAATTGTGAGAGAACGTTATTTTCAATAAATTCAATAACTTGCTTATCCCAAGCCATTCTCTAAAGGAACAACTTATGCCCACTTTGTGAAATAATCAGTGGCAGTGAGTATGAAGATGGGCCCTACATATGAGGGAGGCTTAATTGGTCTGATGAAATTGAGACCCCATTTCATAAATGGGAAGTCAACTATAATTGGTTGCAAAGGAATAATGTGAATTTTTTCTTCACTGGAAGCTTTCTAAAATTCCTTGCAACTTTCTACAAATTTAGATGAATCTGAAAATATTTTTGGCCAATATTAACCATATCTCAAGATTTTATGCATTGTGCATTTGGCACCAAAATGACCTCCTATATGCATCCCTCTGTGAGTGGAACTATGAGATAGATTAAGATTCCATTAGCGGATTCGTCATTGACACAATGTAGTAATAATTCATTGAAGGTTCTTCGAAAGAGCATATTATTGAGGATTAAATACTTGGAGGATTCGAATCGCAATCTTCTTTGTTTAATTCTATCAAGATGATCAAGATATTTTTTTATACTGCAAGTAATAGAATATATCCTTGTACCAAGGGTTATCTGCAACATCAAGTTGTTGTTCATTAATTAGAAATGGAGCAGATAAGGATTCATCATTATTTTCTAGCTCACAAGGTTCAAGATATTGAGCCAAGTGAAGGGCTAGATCATGTCCCTTTATCATTTTGGTAGTGATAGTTCACAAACCATTTTCTTTAATTTTGGCAAGCCAATGAGAGAGTTCTCCTAAAAGATAAGTTAGAGAAAGAAAAAATTAACAGCAGGTAACGAGACTCTTAGATTTGTATGCTTGCCTAGAATATAGTGGTGAAATTTCTCAATTTCTTTGACAAGAGAAAAGGCATGTTTTTCAGTGAAAAAGTATTTGAATTCATCATCAAAAGGACTTTGACTCGTAAAAATTATTGGATTTTCTATACCTTGATAATTTTCTGAATAAGGATGCCAGAAATGACTTCCTTTATAGCATTAGTGTAGATAGAGAATTATTTAGAGAAGTTTGGCTCAGCTAGCATTGGTGTGGAGGGAATGGAAATAAAATCCCTTTGTTTGGCATCGTCCCACTTAAAGACATGATCTTGATTTAATAAATTATGGATTAGTTTAGTTATTTATCAAAATCATTGATAAAAATGTGGATAAAATTTACCTTTCCCATGAAATATTAAATTTCCTTTCTCAAATTATGGGAGGGAGGTTCTTAATTGCTTCAATTCTTTTTGGGTCAATACTAATTCCTAGTTCAAACATAATGTGCCTGAGAATCTTACCAATGATGACTCTAAAAACAAACTTCTTTGAATTGAGGGGTATACAAAATATTCTACACCCAATGAAAACTCTTCTTAGATGATCAAAATGATCTTTACGACATTTTGAACATATTATCATATCATCAAGATAGATCTGAATGATATTTCCAATAAGTTCATGGAAGGACAGTTGCATATCCCTCTGAAAAGTGGCACCTGCATTGATCAAGCCAAAATGAATCTATTCATAAGCGAAATTTCCCCAGCGAGTGGTGAAAGTAGTATTGTATATGTCCACCTTCTTTACACAAATCTAATTATAACCAAAAAATCCATCTAAAAGGCACACTAGTTGAGATCCTGCCACTTGCTGCAAAATTTAATCCATGTTAGGCAAAGGAAAATTATCTTTTACACCTGCCTTGTTCAAATAACAATAATCTACACATAAGCATATGTCACCATTATTTTTCCTAACAAGGACCAAGTTGGCTACCCATTCTGAATATTTAATCGGAAGAATGATTTGAGATTGAAGTGACTTTCCAATTCCTTTTTTATAGTGGCCCGAGAGTAGGGTTGATCAATATTTGTCTTTGCCTAAATGGTTCGGCATCGTATTTGATAGGAATGGCATGTTGAATTATGTCGGGATCAAAACTTCTAAGGTTTCTATAAGACCATAAAAAGACATCAAAGAATTATTTGAACAAAGAAATCATATTTTCCTTTTATTATTCAGTGCATTGGGCCCCAATTTGTAATATCTTTAGATCATCAGTAGTTCCAATGTTTACTAGAAATTTCTCTCTAATTTTGTGATTGGATTCTTCTCCATGTTTTTATTTTGAATTGGAAACATCACTTAGTGAGAAATAATTTTCAAAAGGAAAAATTCCGACTAGGTATATGTTGTCTTTCAAAGATATAATATCATCCTCCTTGATAGGTTGGTTTTGAATAAAAGCACAAATGTTATTTTCATCAGAGAATACCTTTTAGTCCTCGTTATTGTTTGGGAGATGATGCCTATAAATAGACTGTAGAATACAATTAGGCCTTCCAAGTAACATTTGATGAGAAGGACTTGCTACATATATAACTAATAAATCAACAAAGGAATTGAGCTCCCTTCGAACATGAGTAATGTTAAAGACTAGGAGATTGAAAATCTTTTCCCAAGTGATTTGAGTATACCTTTTAATGATTTTATTATTAGGAGAATATATTTTCTTTATTAAATTGACAACTAATTCTAAGTCCCCAAAGGCAGTCAAATAGTTACAACCGAAAGTTAAATCTTTCTTTATTCCTAGGAAATATTCTTTAAATTCAACAATATTACTAGTGCATTGAAATTTGAGTCTGAATGCATATTGGTGCATTTTTCCAAGAGGAGAGTACAATATAATACCGTTTCCATTACCTTCATAGAAGAGGCCCCATAAAAATGTAAATTCCATATTTCATCTTCTTGGTGGGTTTCCATGGGAGGAGGCAACTCATCTTTAGTGAAGAGGGAGTACACACCAATGTCCTCTTCTACATAGCTAACATGTGTTGGGTTAAACTTTCGATGTATGGCATAATGTGACCTTCCCTGTAAACAATAATGTTTTTTCCATTTTTAGGGAAGGTCATATGTGAACCATCAAGTGAAATGTAACCTCTAGTCTGGACTTGCCTATCTCTTCCCAAAATTATTGAATAATTAGAAACTGACATATCCATGACTTCTATGTTACATGCAATTGTAATTTTAGGATGAGCGTAGATAGCTAGGGTGATATCTTTGATTTGACCAATCATTTCTTGGAGAAATTTTTTAAATGCAAGTACTTGGGGTATATTTATAGCACTCCATACCTAATTCTTCCATTACGACCGTAGGCATTACATTAGGTTCAAATCCTCCACCAACCAATAAATAGTGTGCTATTTTGTTATGGAGTTCCATGGAGATGTAAAAATGAGTTCTAAGAGAAGTTGAAGGCTTATAAACAACAAGGACTTTGTCATAATGGTCTTCTTCTTCCGATTGGATTTCTAGGGAATTAACTGGTGTGAGTATTTTTTCCTTCAAGGAACCCTTTAATCACCTTTATTGTTCAACAATTGTTGCAATGTCAAGTAAGGAGGCCTCAAATTTAACATTGTCCATATGTTTTAAAACGTTAAACTTAGGAAGCATGGAAGGTGAAGAGGAGGTAGAATTATGTAAATTTTGAGAGGCGGAGCTTGCATTTACAATGGAACGAGAGATCGAGGGATCTATAGCTTTTGGATTTTCTAGTTTTTTAGAATCTTAATTATTAGCATTTCGGGCCCTAAAAGCACCTCTTGTCTCAACAATAACACTTCTTCATTATCAATCCAGTCTAGATTTGCCATGATGGGGTCAGGATTTTTGTCAAATATCCTTTCTATTGGACTAATTCGAATTTGAAAATTTTTCTCATCATGGTATTCTTCACAAAAATTACACCATGGGAAAGAGAACATGGAGTTTAGTTGATATGTATGTTGAGAAGTGTAAACATGCTTTAAGGAAGAGAGCTCAGGTTGAGGTTGTATGCTAATTTTTATTTCTTATGAAATCAATCTACTTCTCATGTATTGCATGAGTTGAAGGATAGATGTCATGTCAGATTGGTTTGTTTGACCCTTTAAAGGAACACATATCCTACAAAGTTGTTTCTTGTATTCTAGACAAATTTGGAGTGCAAACTCAAAACTAGTAGTGTTATTTTCTTCCAAGATTTTATGGTAAGGTGACATCATTACACTATAGTAATGCATCATGGATGCTTGATTTTGAGGGTGAATAATTTCGGGAATCTTATTATATAGTTTGGTGAAACGAGGTTGAATTTTTTAATGGTCTCTCCTTTTGGAAAAGAGACATTGTAATAATATTATAAGAGGTCAATAGGGTTTCTAGGTTGCCCATAGGTAGATTTGAACTAGTAGCAATGTTCTTCCCAAGTAGAGAAGGCTTTAGGAGGGAATTCAAATAAATCAGTAGTAACTTTGCCTTGGAGAGAATTCACAAATAATCACATACATGTGTCATTATCATTTTCCCCAATATTGTGGCAAGCATTTGAAAATGCAATTAAATGTTCATTCACAGTGATCGTTTTGTCAGTTGAGAAATTAGGTAAGTGGTATTTGAATTTAGGAAGAGGTGCATTGGTTGGTGCTAAGTTTAAAGGGGATTGCACATGCCAAAGAGTATTGTTAAGGTCTTCTTCAAATTGGAACATACCATACTTACGAATAACCTTCATAATGTTGGTGGTCAACTGATGATGAGTGAAAAATAAATAAATCAATCCAATAGAGATAGTGGGGCTGGGAATTGAACTTGGTCCTTGTTAGAGCCTAGATTGACCTCAGGCTGAAAGAAGGCAATCCTAGGATAACCACAAACCAAGCTTAACCTGGTAGCTAGTCATACTAGGTCAAGAGAGGGCTCTCTCCTTATCAATTTCAGTCACGATGGCTGGATCAAATTTGGATTTTAGGCTAGGTATAGTAGCTCTAGGGTTTTTGATTGATTTTGTTGGGTTTTTTGCTGGATCAAATGGAGCAGGCAGCTTTGGGTCCGGGAAATCAAGTCAGGAATGCAGGGTGTTCTATGGGGCGAGGTAGGTAGGTGTTTTGGCACTTGAAATTGAGTGAGATGGTAGGTCTAAGACTAGTGAGGAGCTGAGGAGGGCATGCAAATATCATGTATCCTTCTCAAATAGTAGAAAACATCAAAAACTAAATGGTTTCCCAAGGCAGAGCACTGTAACCAATGTATTCTACCTATCTATCTTGATATCATTTAGCTAGAAGAAATGAATTAGATTGTGGCACACATAACACATGAGAAAAACTAATAATAGAAGAAGAAACTATGCAAAAACACTTTACCACAAGTATCCCATAAAAATAGTTGCAAATCCTGGTTTATTTCCTTGCCAAACTGCTGATAAAGGTGTACAATATAGCTCAGAGCATCCAAGAGAGTCCAACCTTTGCTAATGACTGAAAAAATACATAATATAGACATCAAACCACCTATGCTAGCCATCAGGGGTTGAATCCAAAATATAAGGAACTGTTACAACCATTTCCAAACAAGGAACGGGAATATAAGCAGTGGAACAGCTTGCCTCTAAAACCATGGAAACTGATTCATTGACCCCAAAACCAACTCAAACTGATGAATCTACCCTCTAAGATCATTTCAAAGTTACATTTACATACCATGGCATTAGTTACAATCATAAATTCATCCATGAAGAGATAAAATGTCAACTTGCAGAAAAACTAGGCAAAAACTGGATTTTTTGGCAAACTAGCTAACGCGCAACACCACTGGCCAGGTGCGTAGCACCGCTTCAAGGCCACTTTTAGAGGTCTTGCCCTTAGAAAAATTGAGCCCAAGATATCTCATTGGAAAGGTCTTCCTATATAGTTTCTAGAACATCTTGAATTTTTTCATTTGGAGGTCATTTTCTCCCTCAAAAGTGGAATCTCCCAAGGCTATTTTTGTGTGTCCAAAAAGAGGCAGAGAGGTCATTTTTTGGTAGTTTTTTGACATTTTGGTGACCTAGTTTTGTTCCAAAATTGCTGATATTTTTTGGGTTTGATGCTCTCATCATGCTGAATCTAGATATATATAAGCCATTCCTCCAAAAAGTCCTCCAGGGAAAAGCACAGCACGCACCTAGGGTAATTTCCTATTGTCAAAATTCCAAAATTTGAAAAAGACAAAAATTTATCAAAACTTGCCCAAATTTGGCACAAGGCACCATGATTAGTTGCTTTGATGGGCTAGAGACACTTCAGCCAAGATTTTGAACTTATTTTGCTCCTTTTGGCTCCTTAAGGCCTTCCTCAACCTAGCCTTAAGCTTCCTCATTCTTATGTTACAGATCTTGTTGCGAGTCATGTAGTGGTAGGCCATATGACGAAGCATCTTCTTGTCTTTGTTGGCTTTCTCAATCAGCCCCTCAAGGTGTATGTTGACCCTCTCAAGCCATGTTTCCCTATCATTTTGAATCTCTTGCTCAAGAGGAGTAAACTTGACACGAGCCCTTTTAGCCCTTCGCTTGTTTGCTTTGATCATTTGCAGCTCCATGAGGACTTGCTTGTCACTCAATTGTTTGTTTTGTTGCTCTAAATATTTTATGACCCACTTAGCCCTCTCTAATTTTTCTAATAAAAATTGTATCTCAGCCTCTTGTTCTTTTATGATCATGTCTTTGGCAGTCTTTGGATCTTGAGTTTCCAAATCAATGACATCAACTCCTTGTATCTCATCATGATCAACAAGGTCAAAATCTCTTTCTTGCTCATCACTAAGATCCTTCTTATGCATCTTTTTCTTGCCTTTACCTTTTCCTTGCTTTTCTCCTCAACCTATACCTGTCTTGCTGAAGAAGAAGGCAAAGCCCCTTCCACTCCTTGTGAAAATAGCATTTGCCTGTAGCCTAATGATGAAGGCGAGACCCCTTCCACACCTTGTGGAGATAATACTCACCTAGCAACTGCACAATGTTTCCTAGTGCCCCTCTCATATGTCACAAACATTGGCACTCCAACAGTTTCAGTCTCTTTGACCTTTTCATGTCTTGAAGGTCCACCTTCTTCATGATGCACTGATGAAAAGATTTGTGGGCCTTTGAACATATCATGAGAAATGAAAGTCTCCCATGGCATGTTAAGAAGGTTCTACTGATGTAGAACAATGATTTTAATCAAAGAGTAATGGAAAATGTTATTTAACTATTGGGGGTATGGTTTCTTCTTTACAATAAGTGCCATCTTCTCAATGTTTCTAAACATGAAGTAAGGGATATTCATCATTCTTGCTCTAGTGAAATGTATCAGCAGTCTAATGTGGTAGGCATACAATTGGGAGAACCTACCTTCACAATTAAAGTACTTGATAATGATCTTCATCAATGGAGAAAACCTGTCTTCCAAGAACTTGAAGAGGAATACTCTCCTCAGTTTGTCTTTGTATCTAGCCTTGGTGTAAAGCTCATAGTACTCCCTATCAATATCCTAACCTTTGTTCCATTTTTCACCCACATCTGGAATACCTGTAGCCTTTGAAATGACAGTTGATGATAAGGTGAATGTAATTCCAACAAGGGATACTTCATTATTGTGCAAATGTGTCACAAACAACCTTTCCAACTCATGATGAAATTTAACTCTTTCTACCATTTCACAAAAACCAAAACATGACTGGTATTTAAAACAAGAAATGGAAAGTGGGCAAGCTTGTAACTCCCTCAAACTGGTGGGCTCATCTCTGATAAGCCTTCCTCCTTTATGAGGCTTCCTATGATGTATGTTTCTCTCCTTGGAACTATCACTAAGGGTGTCTTCTTCAAGCTCATATTCACTATCTCTTTCTATTTTTTTTATAGCTGTGATCACTTGGGGTGAATGAGGAGATAGGGTGGATGAATGAAAGATAAGTATTAAGAGATTTTATGGATGAGTAGGTGAGAGTGAATGGGAGTCTGAATGGGATTTAGGGAGTGAGTAGGGTTTAGGGACGTATGTAGGATAGAGTGTGTAGGGTTTTGGGGAGAATGTATAGGGTTTGGGAAATTTGTATGTGAGAATGGGATTTAGGGAGAATATATGAGGGAATGGTGTTTAGGAAATTTATATGAGGGAATGGGGTTTAGGGAACAATAGAAAAATGGATAAAATAGGAAAATAGTAAGAGAGTGAGTTTGTCAATTTTATGAGACAGTTTGTGTGAAAACTAGGGTTTTGACTTTGTGTGTGAAATAATTACCAAAGCTTGGTGTATAAACCCTTTTCAACAAGAAGCATTGATGTACTTACTTGGAATGAGGTAAACTTGGATGTTTTGAGGAAATTTTGGCGATTTGGAGTGATTTGGGGCTTAGCTGCCAGGTGCACAGTGCCTCACCTAGGTGGACAACGCCTCCCAGGTACGCAACGCCCGTGTAGTTTTACACTGAGAAATTCTGCCAAGTGCACATCGCCAGCCTCTAGTGTGCAACGCCGCTCAGAACTTGTCCAAAAACGCAGCAACTGCACTTCTTTGTCTCAATGACATTTTAAAATCACCTTTTAGCTCTTGAACTTCAACTCAAATAATGAAATGATCAATAGAGGGATGATCTTTATATAGCTTTTCAACTTTTTGATTTTTGATGTACAAAACCCACTTTGTAATGTCTATTTGCTTTTTCAAATACTCTGTTTTTTGAATGCTTGATCTTTTTGCTTGGATAGGTGAACTGATGCTCAAATTTCTTTGACTTTTGCAGTGGCAAGTACTTGGCAATATCACCAGGTGACCAGGAGCAGCATGGAACCATTTATTACATATGAGATCAATAAAATTACATGAAATTTAACAATAAAATACAAATGCTCTGTTTTCACCTCAAAACTAGTTTTGAGGTGAGAACTTTATTAAGCTTACAAATTAAGAAATTAGAACCTTCTGATCATTATTAACATCCTCATGTGTCTGTTGACCATTATTAACAATAGTCATTGAAATTTGACCATGGTAAAACCCTAAGACCTAATGAGACTGAAACCCTAAATAATTGATGAAATGAACTGAAAATAAGCATGAATCATTGACTGAAAAGTATAAAAGGAGGTCAGCAGATATATATCATGAGGGAAAAAACTAAAATGAGCCCTACCATCAGTAGATCCATGACCTAATGGAATGCAACTCATCAGAATGGAACTCCTAGTATGAAATGCAAAAGAGTAATTTTTTATCACTAATGGCGGTGTGAAGACACTGACACTAACAGGCCTAAGCCTAAAGTGGAAGACCCAGAGGTTGTAGACCCCTAAGGTCCATACAAGGGTTGGGATTGAGTCACAAACATTATGTGCTTTGTAGGAGAGGTAGTCCTAGAGGATATAGCTAAATTTTATAAATATCAATGTCAATCTTCAACTTCTAAGATTACTTTACATATTTGGATTTCATCAATAGGAGTATATTCAATAATGTTGCCTCTAATATGTCTAGAGGATCAATATTCACTACTCATGTGAATATTCTTAGCGAGAAGCATGTACATGTTATCATTCATGTTCGTATCGTTTATTAGTTAAGATCTCTTGCTCTTCAGCAATTTCAATTTCTCGAGCAATTATAACCCAATCACGATTTAATTGATCAATGGTGGGAGTATTACATAATATGTAATCAAGTAGAGAATTAACGATGTGTCTTTGATCATTCAATTGGGGAACAATATTGTGTTTTTTATTAGACTAGATGGTAATCAATCACCGTAGATAGAGAGTGTTAAATGACTTTGATCAATTGATTATTAATAGTCAGGGTGCTCATGTTGATGGATTTATCTTTGCACAACTGATTTTATTAAATAAAAGAGTACTTGAGTACAACAGAACCAAAAAGAAGAATATTGCGAAGAAAAATTGGCCAAAATAGATTCTAAATGTTTGCAATGTAAACTTTCATATACATAAGTCCAGGAAAGAAAATGAAATCATGAAAAAAACTTTAAAACACCTTCAGATGATCTGATATAATGGTAGACAACATGTTTCTCTACCAAATTAATGGTTGTTAGCACTAGTCAAATAAAACTATACCTTCAAACAACAAACAAAATGACAGAAAATCAAGTTACCTAAATTGATGGATTGAAAGGATGAGTGGAGTTTCTCATTAAACAATATATTCCCTTCAAAAAATATTGTTAGAAAATAATATATTATAGAGCAAGGGAACACAGAAAATATTGCAAAAACACAAACACATAAAATGAATATAACAAGTGTTGGGTCCCTATAATACTCGTGATTACCCCATTACTATTGTAGTTATACCCCTTATTTATATTGTTATGCCCCTATTACCCCCATATTGTTATTTCTGTGCCCCATAGAATCCCTCTATTGTTATTTATGTGGCTTTATATTATTATTGTTAGGTCGGCTAGATTATATTGTGACTCCTTAGACTCCTATATATAAAAAGGAGGTTTTGTCATTTGTATCATCCAAGAATTGTTCATTTATGTAATGTAATGGAGGTTTCCCCCTCGAAGAGGCTGAATTCTAAGGCGTTGATCTATTTTTTCTATCTTTTCTTGAGCTGGTTTCATAACATTTGGTATCAGAGCTTTGGATTCTAGGGTTTCGCTGCTCCAAACAGGTCATTGTGGCATTTTCGCTATAAATTTTTTTTCTGTGACGTTTCAGAAGTCGCAAAAAAAACCCATTTGAGAAAAATTGGCGTTGAACCTTGGGTCCTAATTTCAGATCTTTTTGCGTGATATTTTCGGAGATATGATCTGAGGAAGTTGGTCTTTTTGTAGACTCATGAATTACACTCAAAACAGGTGACCTGGGGAAAATCGTCATAACTTTCTCTCTGAGGATCGGATTGAAATTTTGTAAAAAGGTACAAAAATAGCACGGACTGTAGTTTCTTGTGTGTGTGTTTTAGATTCAAAGGTTGAAACAGTGACTCGTGGCACGTCGTACAAGTTCGCTCTACTGAACCGGTATAAAAGCAAGTCACTCTGGGAGATTTCACATAACTCTTCGTTGGAGAA
Source organism: Pinus tabuliformis (assembly GCA_031772625.1). Lineage (NCBI taxonomy): Eukaryota > Viridiplantae > Streptophyta > Pinopsida > Pinales > Pinaceae > Pinus > Pinus tabuliformis. Next base: position 602,956,485 of record CM062805.1, read on the forward strand.
TCCAATTTGGCTCAGACTTGTGGCATTGGAAAGAGGACGCAGAAAGATACTACAGGTAGCAATTTCAAAACTGGATGATCCGAAATTACATAGATACATCAGATTCAGTATCAGGCTTCTATAAAGTGAAAAAAGGTGTGTAGTTTTTTTTTAATTTTTGTGTAAGCTTGGTTTAACGGAATTCAAAGGGCATAGTAAAGCATTATTATTGGTAACTGATGCCCCGAGGAAAGAAAATGCAAACACCTAGTAAGGAACCTGAAAGCTCTAGCATGACTCATGAAGAAGAAGACATAAATATATGTGGTTCACCCAATTTGGGCTAGGTCCACAGAGAAATGGCAAGTCCTTCCTTTATATTATCCAACAAAATGAAGAGATTAAACATATAGCATATCTACTGTAATTTCCTCTTCTCTCTCACACAGTCTCCTCTCTCTTTCTCACTCATAATAATAATACACAGTCGCAATACAATTCCCTCATATAAACGGAGGGTTTCCTTCTAGGGAAAAAAACCCTAAATTAACATAAATTCTACAGTTAAATCATCCTCCTAATGAATGACTCAGATTGACTATGAAATTACAATATTTTACAACGCAATTTTTCATCTATTTTTAGCTTCATGGGCTCTGCCCCCAAACCCCTGCCACAAGGGCCTGGACCCCCCTGATGATGATTAAACGGCAGTGTTTCTGCCTCATAAGGAACTGGGTTCCAATGTTGTGATAACAATGAATAAAGAAGATAAACAGGCTCCACACCTAACAAATATTTGTTGTCATCTCTTGGTTCATCAACTTTTGACTCATAGAATATTGAAATCAAAAGGAATGAATGACAACTAATATTTAGTGCATACCTCTCATGGTAGTCTTCTCTCTCTTCCTTCATAGCCTCCTCTCTCTTTTATGCTCCCTCAAAGTGGTTAGAAAGTTCAACCACTTGGCTCATTTGTTAAAATATATTTTCTAATCAATTTTTTATTAGAGTTTTAGAGCAGGAGTTCTAAAGGGAAATACAAATTAATTAATTTTTCACTATTACACTAAATTTTTCTAATAGGTGGGACCCCCCTTGTACCATAACATCAATATAATATGATATTTAACCATAATAATAATTTGATTATCATAAAACATGTGTGCCACAAAATAAATCAACCATGCTTCCATTTAATGTACACAAGAAGGTAGGACCTTTGTACATCCACACAAAAAAACATAATTAACTAGGCATATGTATGTTGAAATAAGAATCATCACACAAAAATATATAACCTCCTTGTGCCTCCCAATACTCCCCTTGTTTCTCCATCATGATCGTGATATGTGTATAAATATCTCCTCCACAATGTATGTGCCTTCTCAAGAAAACATATAATATGTGTATCATAAAAACCATGAAAATTTCCATTCATAAAAATAAGTGTTGTAAATAATCTACATAAACATACAAAATTACCATATGTACATATAAACCAGTGAAAATAATCCAAACAATAGCAAGAAACAAACAATACCCATTAGTGCATCAAAATCAAAATGAAAATATCGATGAACTGCCTTTTCAATATGTGAGAAGGATCACTTTCAGCCTGCTTCTCTTGCTGGCAGGGATGAGATGTCATGAAGTGAGAGGAACCATGAGAGGAATTTCGACCTAGTGACTTGGGCCTTTTTTCTTTCATTGTTGAAAAAAGGTTGCAGGGGCTTGATAGCATGTTGGAGGACTAAGCAACTAGATGAGCAAGTAAGTAGTCTGTTTAGAAACTTGAATAGCATATGGAGGAGGTTGATCAGAAGGTATAGAGGGATGAGGTGCTTCCTTTTGAGAGGGTATAGCATACGAAGAATTTGAATGTGGGTGATTTGAAACATTTTCTTTAGGAGGATGAGGAGGTGGCAATGAAACAGTAAGCCAACCTAGAACATAACACAATGGTTATGCTTGAACTACATTTTTCCAACCATCATTATTGGGAACTACAAGAGGGGAAAAGATGTAAGACGACACAAGGATGCCAATACTAGCCTATTTTGAATGGAAGTTTGAACAATTGGTTGTACAATAGGTTGGCTAGTTAAGTTTACTATGTCAATTTGGAGCAGCTGCCTTATTTCTTTCAAATCTCCATCAAAATGAACTGACACTCTAAATCTTCTTTCTCTTATTATTCCAACATTTCTATCCCCGTTATTTCTTCTTCTGCCCCTCTTTCTATTGTTAAAACTCATGCTGAACTGAAAAATTAAGTTACTTTCAAATCATGATAAAATAGTATTTTCCAACATCAACAAATTTATTATTACATTAGTTTTTAAAATAACAAACAATTAGGAAAATAGTTTGTATGGAAAAGGATCGTTGCTTGATATATCAACTTAATTTATCTAATGTCCTGAATCTGCATATCATTATTAAGAAAATAAAAGTAGTAATGATCTAGGGTTTTCTATGTAATTTTCCGAGGTATAAATGTACATGATAATGTAGAGCTTGAAAGAATCAATCTTTTTATTTTATGAATAATTATATATTATGCAAATTTGGGGCAACAAAACCCCTTTGGTATGAGTGTGAAGGCTTTACATGTTATATTAACAAGCATATCTGGGGAGCTACATTCATGGACAAACACAACAACATGTACAGACCATGGGCACTAAGTGAATACAAAATAATTGGAACCTTGGCCTGTAATGAAAGGAGAAAACAATGATGACATGAGACCCATCAATAAAAACCCATATTGATATGAAGATGAATGTCTACCAACTAATTTTTTTCCTTGGATGGAAGAAATTTTTTATTTTTGTTACTAGTTGGGCAAACAAGAAACATTCAATTGACGGAGTCATAGATTCATATGACTTGTAAACATAATGACTTGATTGGTCTATTAGAATATTAGAATGAGACAAAATACCTGTAACACCCTCCTCCCACATTTACCCATGTTAACTGGTCCATTGGGGTAAACATGTGACGAGATGCTACTATGATGTGATTCAACTCCCCATGTATAGTTAAGGAAGTGGAACTAACAAAACAAAACCATTATTACCTTCCACACATGCTACAGAATCCTCAGAAGCCAACCAACCCTTCCAAGTGACCAACCCCTAAGGAAACTTGACATTTCATTGATCTGGACCCTTAGTTGCTCCCATGAAAATCCATGCATGTGATTGAGTCCTTCCATTCGCTCCCACAACAAGGGCATGCTAGCGACTATGGAATTTTTCAGCTAGTTCCGAGCAAGCGACCCCAGATTATGTGCCACTTTTTTAGGGCCAGGACTTAGGACACGGCCCAAGCTTCATGAAACTTTTAGAAATGATAAATGACATTGGAACAAAGGTACTAATGCAAACACTTGAGTAAGGACTTGACTGGACCCCTACTAGCCATGAAAACCATTTCATCAAACATGTCACAAATATGAAATCTACAGGTCATAACATCAGATCTGAGGATAGGAGTCTCATACTTATCTGATATTTTTAAAGAAGAATTGTTGCCATATCACAATAGGTGCATTATCATCTATCAGGTCATGTATACATTGTATTTTAAATTACTAATCAAAAAATTATGAGAGCCATACATCAATTTTGTCATAAAACATACTCATAACCAACATATAACCAACAGAAATAACAAGGCTATAACAACCATAAAATCCATGTATAAGACAATACATTTACACATGAGATACCAAGAAGAAATAACTTTTATTAATGAATGTAAAATCCTACAAAGTATTGGACTTCCATGAACCACCCGACCATATATTAGCTAAATCAAATCTTTCTTTCAGCCAGTCACCCCTGTTCCATATTCCAAGCATGAATCTGGGACTCACAACAAAACCAATCCAAGTTTCCTCAGGCTTTACTGCAATCCCCACCATATCACTAGTCCCTAAACAAGCATGGATACCACTAGATTTCTCCACCTACATTGTGAGGAATTTTCCTATCTCCTAGTCTCTAGGATTTACCGTATATCCTACCATACAATGGTCAAGGATTCTTAGGCATAATCAAGACTCCACCCTCCAGGCTTTACTGTATATCCCACCATTCACTAGTTAAGGATTCCTAGGCCTAATCGAGGGCACACACCTCTAGGCTTTACCGTATATCCTTCCATTCACCGATCGAGGATTCCTAGGCCCACTAAGGTACATAAAATATGGCTTTACCGCAATCCAAATTTGGTTCAGGGACTCCTAGGCCTTGTGTTCTTTCTTTTAGAGGCCACCTCTCTTAGTTTCATAACCATCTGGCAATCCAGCTCAACAAATACAAGAGAACCCATCACACCAGGTTATCTGGAAATGGCAAGGAAAGGCTAAAGAACATTGTCACACTTAGAAAAACGCATGCTAAATCTAGGAAGGAAATCACACATGCAAACAGATACATGAAAGTAATCCCACTGTAGTTTCTTGATCCTGCTCTTCCTTGCTTGATCTTTTCCTTCTTATTCCTTCCTGCTCTTCCTTGCTTGATCTTTTCCTTCTTATTCCTTCCTTTTCTTTCCTTGATCTAATGTTAGAGTGCTCCAAGAATTCTCTAAGTGTCCAAGAGTGAGAGAGAGAGAGAGAATAGAGAGATAGCTCCAACCCTAAATTAACAAAAGGTTACCAACTGATCTTTAGAAGCCTTTTTATTAATGAGGCCTCTTTTTTCTTCAATTTTCCATTATTTTCCTTCAATTTCCTCCTCACCTGCAACATGTGACCTTTCACCTTCCTATTCTCCTAATTTCCTTTATTTTTTAAATAAAATGCCGATTAATGCCACTTTGCCTTTCCAAATCCTTCGATTTCCAAATCCATTTAGCCATAATAATCGAAATGAACACCTAAACTAGGATGTTTTCCCAACATTTAGCTTGGAATACGTGTCCCATGACCTTAGTCTTATATTATTTTATATGATTTTTTTTACCAAGGTTGTTACAAAACCTTCCCCCTTGGGGGAACACCATCCTCAGTGTTCAATAACACCTATAAATCAGAAAACCACTGAAACCAAATCATACTTCCCAAGGAGATTTATAGCATAGATCATTGTAGTATTTACAAGAACAACCACATTTGCTTTAACCAAAAAATAACCATATTTTTCATGGAGCTTTATAAATCTAGCTCAATACAGTATTTACAATGATATACACACATACATATATGCACATTTTCTATAACCAACAAATAAAAGGAGATGATGCCTACATCTAAAACAAGGGAATCCAGAGGCTCACACCTCCACTCTCAAAGTAAGACTAGGATTCACCTCCTTCCTAGGAAGTCCAAAATCCACTGTCAAAATCAAAGTCTACATCCAACGTCTAGTGCCACAATCTTGTGCCACTTGTCCTCTCAATTAATAGTTACTGACTCGTTTTTCTAGGGCACACTCCCAATGTTCATTTGATTCCATCTAGAAATACTAAGGACCAAAACAAATCCATCCCACAACCTTCTTTTCTCTTCTACATAGTTCCTCAAGAAATATGGTCATCCCCTTCCATGTAGTCACTCACCTTCCAAGTTCCCTAACATCCCCTATCCTGCGTGATCCATGCCTTGGAAAGTCTTCCTCGCATAGGAAGTTCAAACAAAAAAGGCATATACGTACCTCAAAAACCTCATATCAGTCATAGCATGCTCATGGAAATCAATGGCCACTATTGGGTACCAGTGTCCCACAATGGCCCTACTCCTAAAGTGCTTTACTAACATACTTCTTCCTATTCCAATTCCTTTTTGTTGTTTCTACTAACATTCTTGTAGTCAATTCCAACCACCCAACTGGGAATTTTCATGTTTTCCTATACCAAGCACATAAATTCCATTAGATTCAAAATAAATTGAAATAAATTCACATCATACCTCATCTATGGCTCGTCAATAAGGTACATTTGAAATCATGTTTACTTCCTATCACAACAAGCCAAACCAACTCTTAACCAAATCATCATGTATAAACATATCACATCTGGTTAGCTCAAAACACAACCATCAAAATCATGAATCATATGCCATCATCATAAACCAGAATCATAGATCACTTGTAACCATCATAAATCAGAATCATAGATCACATGCATAATAAAACTGAAATAAAATATTGATACTTATCCTTTAATCAGTCCTTAACTTTTATCTTTATCCTTTGTCCTTTCCATACAAACACTAGATCGGTTTCTATACCTGACAAACACTTAGTGCCTTTTTCTTTCCTTCAATCACATACACATACAAAATGTACATCACAATAACATACATCAACACATAGCATACGACACCACATAATTCATACATATACACCCAGTGTATAACACAACAAAATACATACTCCAACATCCATGTATAACACAATACACATAGTACAACACAACGAATACACATGTCATGATGCCACGAATACACAATGCACATACATAGTACCACATGTACACAACAAAGCATGTACAACATGCACACAATACCACATGTACAACATGTACACAGTACCAGATGTAAACAACACCAACTGTACAATGTGTACACAACATCACATGTACACGGCACCATCTGCACAATGTGTACACGACACCACATGTACACCGCACCACATGTACAAGATGTACACAACACCACATGCACGACATGTAAGTGAAACCACATATACACAATACCACCTGCACATAACACTTCCCACTTAACTCCTCATAAGACTAGGAACCTATTCATGTCATTCACCTGCATAAGAAATCATTCCTCCACAAGAATGATCCCTAATAACCCTGTCAGGCAGTGACATAGATACATACATACATATATATAAACATTAGCATAAAACAATCATGATCCTATCAAACAACGACATACATATATACATATAAATATTAACACAAAACAATCATGATCCATGATGATCCTGTCAAACATGACATACATACATACATACATGTATACATATATAGACATCAACATAATCATGATCACAATATAATTACTAGATATCATAAAGTCAAGGTTAAGATAACTCCCTTTATCCATGCATAAAATTGAGAACAACAGTTCCCAACATGCCTCAAATCCATTTAATCTACCTTTCATGTTACCTTCCTCATCACTGTTATACCATTGTCCATTTACCCCAATGGACCCAACCAATCCAACTGACTTTCATACTCTTTCCTTCAGCTACCCTTATACATGCATTGAGCCTCATCCAAGCCTTACATCACTTATTGAGTTTCATTCATCTCTTCCTGAGATCCATTAACTTCCTCCTTCTTAACCAATTACCAAGACCCTCAAAACACAAAAGGAAAGAATAAGAAACAAACAAGAAGAAAACCATGAAAAACTAATAACAATATGACACCACAAACAAAGTGGTATGGCCTTACGCTAGACATAAATGAAACTACAAATCAAGAAAAAACAAATCATAAAAGACCAAAATCACAAACAAAAAATAACACCATTACTAAATCCCCATGTTTCCCAAGCTTCCAAGGGAAAGCTCAACCTGAGCCTTCTTCAAGATTTCATAGCAGTCTCTTTTTCCATGCAATCCTCTTCATCCTACTGCCATAGACACACAATTGTCAATGAATAAATAAATATAAAAATATACCAATTATCTTACCTTTTTGTGCCAAGAACATTCCCTTGTAACCAAACATATTCATGCCATCTCTCAAGGGACTCCAATTCCCTTAACAGATCTAGCTATAACTACAAACCAACTGTTATATATGTCAAATACATTGTTCATGAATCTAGCACATATCCACATGATGCCAGACAAAATCAAGGTTAAGAAGACTTCTTGTATTCAAAGAATTCATTGATTTGGAATTGCGGTTTCAAAACATAACCAAAGGAATTATCACCCAATTCCTTTCTTTCACCTTTACCTTGCTACAACTGAGTCTTACTATGTATTGTCACATCACTCAATGGATGGTTATATCAACAAATCAACTATTACCTTGCCATGATAATACCAAGCATGTTTCCCTACAATTGTTTACACATGTTAGCCACATGTTCCAAGGATCAAAACCTTATGTCTATTAATTGAAATCAACCTTTTCGAAGACTAAAAACCATGTCATAATCAACTAACATTCATTACACATACTACTACAACTAGCACCTACTTACACTCAAGCGCATATCAGTTGTCTCAACACATATGTGTTAGTACATCCGTCTTAAAACAATATCATTCCTTCATGCAATCTTATAGACACATACTCATATAATGAAAGTACTCAAACATTTAGACAACAGATAGGTGACATAATAGACACCAAACACTCAAACACTAAATAAATGACATAATCAAACATTCAAACACCAAATAGACGACATAAGCAAACTCATACCTTAATGTATCTCAGGGGAGGCTATATTATCTGCACAAACAATCTAGATTAGCACAATATAACTTCACAACACATCAAATCAAACATAAATAAGGTCATGATATCCATGATAGTAATTAGCTAAAAATTTTACATCATAAGCTCATAAACAATTGTCATTCATGCATAACAATCACATATGCATAGTCAGTCTAGGTTAGTACAACACAATATCACAACTATGTCGACTCATACCTAAATATCATAATCATAATCATTTGCACAGGTAAATCCAAATTAGCACAAAACATAATAACATCAATACCTCAGCTACAATCACCACAACCATTATGCATATGACCACAAGTCATATAACAACAAGTTATTATCCTTCATGACTATCTGACATGTGCAGATGACTACACTAATCAACTAGAATTTATCATACATATAACCACAATAAAAATAGAATGACAAGAATATAAGTAACCCTAATTCTTATAACAACCATTAACCACATACATGCATGCCAAACATACAAACCTATATGATGATTTTCTCTCACCCCGAAGTCTAGTGTCGCAACTTCACTTTGATGATCTACATCTCCTGCTCTATCTCAACCAAAATATTAGCTATATAACAACCAACAACATCATGATGACACAAACTACATAAAATAACCTCACAATGAATTTTTTAAGTATTATACATGCATAACTATAACCATGACAATGCATGCATAACAACATATAGACACTGACATGCATTCATGAATAAAGCATCCCAACCAAAACATCATCAACTCCAACATGGAAACACAACTATAACAATGACCACTACCATGCATACATAACAAGAACATATAAAACCTACATGCATGCATGGAAAACACATTCCACCCATCCAATCCAAATTTTGAACCATGCTCTAATACCACACTATAACACCCTCCTCCCACATTTACCCAAGTTAACTGGTTCATTGGGGTAAACATGTGATGAGAGGCTACTATGATGTGATTCAATTCCCCATGTACAATTAAGGAAGTGGAACCAACAAAACAAAACCATTATGACCTTCCACACATGCTACAGAACCTTCAAGGGCCAACCAACCCTTCCAAGTGACCAACCCCTGAGACAACTTGACATTTCACTGATATGGACCCCCAGTTGTTCTCATGACAAGCCATGAATGTGACTGAGGCCTTCCAGTAACTCCCACATCAAGGGCATGCTAGCGACTAAGGCCTTCCAGTAACTCCCACATCAAGGGCTTGCCAGTGACTGTGGACTTTTTCAGCTAGTTTTAAGCCAACAACCCCAATTATGTGCCACTTTTTTAGGGCCATGACTCAAGCCATTGTCCCAAACTTCATGAAACTTTCAAAAATGATAAATGGAATTGGAACAAAGGTACTAATGAAAGCACTTGATTAAGGACTTGACTGGACCCCTACTAGCCATGATAAGCATTTCGTCAAACATGTCAGAAATATGCAATATATAGGTCATAACATCATATTTGACAATAGGGGTCTCATACTTATCTGAGAATTGTAAAGAAGCATTGTTGCCATATAAAAATGGCTCCATTATCATCTATTAGGTCATTGTATTTTCAATTACTATCAAAACATAATGAGATTCATACATCAACCATGTTATAAAACATACCCATAACCAATAGAAATAACAAGGATATAACAACCATAAAATCCACATATAAGCTAATACATTTACACATGAAATACCAAGGAGAAAGATCTCTTATTTTTGGCATGAAAATGACAGCAGGGTTGATACCCTAGGTTCAGGAACATCGAGCCAACAAGGCTCTATTGTAGTCTAGAGAAATGCAAGAATTTTCACCTTACCCGAAGAGGGTAAGGAGTCTCACCCAAGGTGTGTCATGACTGAAGTTAAAGGAGGGTGGAATTAGGTGCCAAAGGAGTCATATCAAACAAAAGAGACCAAAGTGTAATAGATTAGCATCTATATTAACCCAATCACAATGATCTACTCATGCCATATCAGGAAACTATATAACCAGATGCATTCATTAAAATTTTCAAAGAGTCAACACAGAGCTTAAGAACACAAGGTGGATCTAAACCATCTCTTCTATTAACATAACATAAATAGGTACATAAGGCTCAAGGCTTGATCCTCAATAACACTAATAACATAACCAACATAAAAAGATACATACAAGATCATGCAGTTGTTCACATTCCTCCGCAACACAAGAAGACTCTAACTATCAGAGGCTCACTCGACTGACTAACAACAACCTTCATTTGCTCTTTCTTCTGGTTTTTATCCTCTGCCATGCACTTGGACTACCAGTTATGCCTTCCTTCTAATTGACTACCTTCATTCTCAGTTGTATTTGTTCTCTCCTTTCTCAGTTGTCTCTGCTTCTTCCCGGTACCTTTTCGCAACTACTAGTCATCTGCTAGTTGCTATTCTTCCCTCGACTGTCAACTCCGCAACTCCAATGGTCATCCCTGCCATTTTTCATCGGATTATTTCTCTGCAAAATCTCCAAATGAAGGTACCAACAGGCCCTAACCACATTACATTGACTTGTCCCCAAGTTAATCTTCCCTTGGTGCTTTCAGTGTTGTTAGTGCGGTTGACATTTCTGTCGGTGCCTCTGTTATTAATGTCACAGGTGTTTCTGCTAACAATGTTGTTGCTTCTTGTTGTGTTGTTGTTGCTTCTTATTGTGTTTATGCTACTTCTTGTTGGCCTTATTTTCCAAATGAAGGCCCAAATTTTAGCATGACACCAACTGTGTCATGGCGGAATCGGGTGTAGTCACCGAGTGTTGCTTTCCAGGGTCTGGTAATTGCCTCAGATTGCTTGATGAAATTTGTCATCGTGCTAGAATTTGGTTGGGTTGGTCGATTTATAAATGGGGAATCCCACTGCGCCTTCATTTCATCACTGATCTCTCGCAAGGTGTTGACATGAGTGTCAATCGGTGGTCAGAGATCATGGATCTTATGTTTTGTCTTCACCGACTCGTCTTCGATTTGCTAGACATGGACTTCCAGAGAGGCTACCTTTGCTTCGAAATTCTTCCACTGATCTTTGTCCTTGGATCTCTTGATGTCAGCAAGGAGCTGCTGAATTTATTTTCGAAGCTGGTAGACTGGTTGATTTTTCTTTGCCAGACTACTGGACCAGTCATGGGCTTGGTCCATTATTATGTACCCATCGTTCAAAGCATCATAAATGGAGCCTTTTAGGGCGACAGCAACAGTGATATTTTGTTCAATATCATAATATCATCAACATAGTTCGTGGAAGGATCGAGCAGTGCCTTCCTTGGAGCGTCGAGGCTCTATCTGAATTCTCTATTGGTGGGGATCAACTTGGTGCATGTAGCTTGGAGGTGGTCACAGCATTCGACTAGGGTGCAAGCGGAAAAGTCCTCCAAATCTTCAATGGCTACAACTAAAATGGTTGACTAAAGCATCTAGAACCACAAAGTTATCTGATCAACCTGTGTCTATAGTTGTTGATTGGTTTGGTGAAGTTGGTCTCTTTCAGCTGTAAGGGCGGTGATTTTCTGCTTTTGTTGCTTGTGGTCGGCGACAAGGTCATTGTGAATTTGTTACACCCATTGTGCGACTTTCTATATGAAACTAAACAACTATGTTGACGACCAGTTCTGAAGGTTATCTTGTTGCATAGTGGATGAGTGCAGGAATCTTCTCTGTAAAGGCTACTCACTAACAACAGAGTTTTTAGAATGACCTTGTGGCTAGGTGGCTTGTTGCAAGGGTTCTGAAAATTAGGGCGTTGTAGGGATAGAAACTGGATTTGGAACAACAAGTAAATTCAAAGAAAATGGGGCCATAAAGGGCTCGATAGTTGTAACCAGTGATTGTGAGGCGGAAGGCATTACACTCAATACTGGGCCTCACTCTAATTCCAGGGATATCATGGAGGTGGTGATGTTTTCTCCCCTGGGGAGTGTCATGGCAAACTAAACGACGGAGTCAACCTCCATATCTTTTGTGCCCAGTTGTGCCCCAGAGGGAATAGTATCTGGAAGGGTTGTGGAAGTGGATGTTGTGTGCAGGGTGGATCTTGCGAGCCTAGTCAAATGGTGGAGGTGGAGGGTGGGAGTTATTCTACAATTGGGGAGGTCGCAGCAGTCTGGGGTCCCTCGATGGTGAGGTCAACTATAGACACTACAGGGTCTACCTTTTGCTTCTTGGCTACAACTGCAGGCTTGGTGCTTTTTGTTTTCCTAGGTTTGGGAATGGTTAGCTTGGACTGCGAATGAGGTCCTACATGTGGTATGGAAACAACAAGAGGCGTGGTGACTAGATGGTTTTGTTGCATAAAACCTTGCAATTCAACAAATTTAGGACCTGAACCTAATGATCTAGTTAATCTTGCAATGGTTTGCTTGAGAGATCTCATTTGATTCTTCATTTGAGTGAAAACAGGTTGCAACTCATGTTCCTCCATCCACTTCCTGGTGTCCATAATTTTCTCTCCTGGTAATGGCTATGGAACCATCCCCCCAAATAAATATAGGTACTTTCCTTCTATAATCTCTCATGCAACCCTTGGCCATGACCCGGCTTCCACATGGAATGCTTCAGCTGATAGCATAAATTTTTGAGCCTGCATCTAGAAGGTGTGCAGGTGAACACAATGCAACCTAAAGTAGGTATTCCCATGAGTGACCCCAAACCAGATTGATGTTGATTACTCATCGAGCAGTGACCTGGGGATTCTTTCAATGGACCTTATCACCTCAAGCATCTTAACATACCATCCTCCAAAAGAAGTTTCGTTGATTTCCTTATTTCTCGAGTCTCCTTACGTCCTCCATGGTGTATACCAAAGAGCTAAGGGTTGGTCTTCTGAGATTAGCTCCAGGTCCCTTCCCTCTTGTGGGCATCACTTCCACATCGCTAGATTCATCACCAGATAGTCGTAGATGAAGTTACTACTCCATTTATAAACATATTCACAGGCCTCAAACAACTCATTTAGTAGAAACGCACACCAATTCAGTTGGGTGTCCTCTACACAATGTTCCACAACCGATACTATGTCCAATGTGCACTCATTCCTCGAAAAATGACATATGAACTTCCCTGCGATGATGTAGCAAGAAAAATTAATATGTTCCTTGTTGATGAGGTCAATTTTTTCTCCCTTCCCTCCTCTCTTGGTGTTGTACTTTCCATAGTAGTCAACATCTCCTTCCTTCTTTTCTCTTTTTGAGTTTGTCTGGAATGCCATCAAAACTTCATCCCCCGTTGTTGATAAACCTGTATGTCATTGAATATCAATTGCATGAATCACGTACTCCTAGTCCATAGAGCGACCAACCATGTAACATGTTGATCAAAATTTTAGTTCACTACATTGCAGCGAGAGCCATTCTGAACACAAGCAAACTCCTCAAATTTAACAGTGTTGAACATTGAATTCTCCTGTATGTGACCTTGGCCTTGATTGTTGTTGTCTCGTCCTCCTTTTTTATCGTTTCTGTATATAATTCCTGCTTCAGGGCTAGGAATTGAAAAGAATCTGACAAATCATTGTTGACGAGTGTGGCCTTATCATATTTTCCATAGAGCAACTCTATAATTGAAATCCTATCATCCAACCCGTCTTCAAGAATGGAAAGAATTGGATTTTTCATATTGGAACGTCGTTGGTAGACTGAAATTACTAGAGGCTGATAACAAATTCTTGGGCGACATCACTGAGAACTTGACTGCAACTTGAGAAACTCTATCACCTTAGCTTCAAACTCTTATAACTTCGACATATCCATGAAAAATAAGTAGACCATATCGACACAATGTTTCTTATGAGACTCGCTAACTAATTACTACAGAAAATTTCCTTATGCAGGCTCGAACTTGTAAATCCTTCGTTGACTGAGCTGGAATTGAATTAGATGATGTACTTCTAGAAAATACAATTTGGAAAGGAAGGGTAATTATGCTAGTATAATTGCATAATTATTTTTATAATGGGAAAGATTCTATGGAAATTTGGGTTGATAGTAGTATTAATGTCTAATTATTACGGAAAAAGACTCCTAGCACATGTGACCTACACCCCCCCCCCCCAAACAACAATTAGTTACAATGTGGTGACATGGAAGTTGCAACTGAACTTGACATCCCATATTTGTTTATTGAAAATAATTTGACAGCTGGCTAACTGACTAACTAAACTCATTCTAAATTGACTAATTGACTCCTACTGACTTTTCCTAATCCTACCTATGGTCTCTTTTTAGAGACCCAATCAATTTTGAATGTCAATCTTTGATTTGTGGAAGGGTTTCAGGCATGCACCATTCACCCAACCTGGTAGAAATACTCCATCCAATTACACGATCTTAACAGGTCTAGACTCCCTGATCTCCACAACTATGAACGACCCTAGCCAATGCATCTGTAGCTTGCCCAGAAACTTCTGGAACTTGTTTTCATATAATAAAACATGCCCCCAACTGCGACAGATTTTTTCTTGATGTGTCTTTCATGCCATGCTTTCTCTCTTTTCTGCTCGATGGACTAGTGAAAATCTCTTAGGAACCTTGCCTCATCCAGTTCCAATAGCTCCTCCAATCACTTCTGGAGTGATTTTTCTTCTATCATTCTTGTGGCATAGGTGATGAAGATGCTTGGGATTGCAAACTCTACCAGCACAATGACTTCTCATCCATACACCAATTGGAATGGCGTTTGTTTGTGTAGTCTCTTATCTATTGTACAGTGTGCCCTTGGCATGGCTTGCACCTTTTCATCCTAATCATCTCTATGTGCCAAACACACATTAGTTAATCCCTTTTCAAGTATTTTGTTGAATGCTTCTATAATTCCATTGGCCTGCAGGTGATATGGGCTGCTCTTGTGATGTTGTATCATGAAGTTCTGCAGCAAAGAAACAATTGTTTCATTTATGAAGTGAGTTCCATGATCGCTTGTCAGGCCCCTGGGCACCCGAACCTTGAGATGATATTTTCAAACATAAACCTTGCAGTTGTGTCTACTATGAATTTCTTCACCAGTGCTATCTCAACCCATATTGTGAGATATTTTGTCATTGTTATTATGTACCTGTCCTGAGCATGACGCGCAGATGGATTGATCGGACCTATGAAATCAATTTCCCACTTTTCAAATATTTGTAAGGAATGTACAAGTTGTAGTGTGAGCTCATTGCGATGTGAGGGTTTCCAAACTCTCTGGAACAAATCACATCCCTTAGCGTACTCTTTGGCATCCTTATATATTGTTGGCCACCATATCCCTGCCTACAAAACCTTCTACACATTAGCTTTCCCCCCTACGTCGCCACTTGACCCTCCTGAGTGGCATTCCCATAAGACATTTTGTCACTCGTGTTGGAGGGCACACTACTGCAAGACTTGATATAACCCCAGTTTGTATAGGCGTCCTGCAATAAGTTGGTAATCTGTTGCTCGCACGGCGATGTATTTTCTTTGCATTGTCATGTACTCCTTCAAGCATTTCCCTATGGCTAGGATGGTTGCGATCTCTTCTAAATAATCAAGTATTGCTTCCACTCTAAATAAATCGCCGTCGGGAAGCTCATCATCTAGGGAACCCCCATTGTCTCCTAATTCCAACCTTGAAAGGTGATCAAGCCCAACTTTCAACCAACCTGCTTTGACAAATACTTCAAAAGTAAATTCATGAAATAATAGCAACCATCCGCAAATTCTCCCCTCTAGTACATGCTTGTTGACCAAGTATTTCAATGTGGAGTAGCCTGTAAAGAACTTAAACAGACCCCCAAGTAAGTAGTTCCTAAAATTTTGAAGAGAGTAGACCATAGCTAGTGCTTCTCTCTTTGTCGTAATGTAATTATTTTTTCTGCAGTTGAGAATTTCCTGTTGGCAAAATAGATTAGATGATCCAAGATTCCTTCTCCCGGTTGTGCCAATATTGGTCCTAGATAAATACTAGATGCATCAATATGGACATGGAATTGCTTATTCCAGTTTAGATAGACTAAAATAGGGGAACTTAGCAGCCTCTCCTTCAGTATGTTCATTGCGGCTTGACACTCCTCCGACCATGTGCTTCCACCTTCCTTAATAACTTCTCCATAGGTGCAGTGATGGAGGCGTACTTGCAATGAATCTTTGGTAGTATCCAGTGTGCCCTAATGTCAATCTGAGCTTCTTAACATTGGCCAGTGGGTCCATGTTGATGCTGCAACCTTGGCAAGATATATGCATACCCTATCCTTGCACACAATATGGCCCAGAAGTGTGCCGAATGGAACTGTAAATATGCATTTTGTTAGATTCAAAGATATTTGTATTTTCCTGCAGCGATAAAACATTATTCTGAGTAGGATTGAGTGTTTCTTCAGCAATCTGTATACTTTCCATTCATCCATGTATACCTCCAAGAGCCTATGGATGTAGTATCTGAATGTTGCAATGACAATTCTCGAAAATATTTCAGGTACATTCTTAAGACCGAATGGCATCACATGGTAGGCATACGACCCCCATTTTGTAGTAAAAGTGGTTTTCTTCTTGTCTTCTTTATCTATTCTGACCTAATCGTAACCCAAGAACCCATTTGTGAAGGAATATGATTCATTCCCCTGACATTGTCTAGGACCTCATCATTGAATGGTGTGGGGAATAGGTCATGCACACAAACATTATTAAGGTTGTGATAGTCTACACAAACTCTTATCTCCATGGCATCCTTTTTGTTTTGTATTACTATCCAATTGAAGCAGTATACCTTATCCACTGGTAAAATAAGTCTTGCCTCTAGAATTTTGTCTTTCTTTACCTTCTCTTTGACCCTTGGGTTCAACCTGTATGGCTTGTGCTTCACCGGCTTTGCATCAGGCTTCAACACAATTTTCATTTCTCCTATGTCTCCCTTAATCCCTTTTAGGTCCACAACTAACAAGGGAAATAGATATTTGTACTCCCTTAGGAGATCAAAGATTTCTTTTGTTGTATGTTCATCCCAATAGTCTTGAATTGATGCCAGCTTAGGTTTGTCCTTCGTGCCAATGTTGTGCTTTTAAAAATTCACTGGGAGCAAGTGTGGAGCATCCATTACGAGTCCCTCCGATATATCTCTCTTCCCTTTTGTTTCATGAAATTTCAGGTTCCATAACCCTTCTACTTCGTCCTCAACTGGTTCTTTGTCCACCTTCCCACAAGTCGTCACTTCCAGATATCCAGACTCATAGAAAACCTGTAATATTCTCTAGTCTATGCATATATCTGAGAGTTGCCCTGATGTAAGGAGGACATGTTTGATAGCATGCAATGCCTCAGCCAGTCTTTTATCACTGTCCCTGAAAGAGAAACTACTAATAAATTGTTCTTCCAGGGCGTCACATTCTCCTGTTTTCCTCCTTATTTCTTCTTGTATGTACCAGGCTTTAGGAAATGTACTAAATGATTGTATGAACCCGAGCACCCAAATCTCTTCGAGAACCCCCTCTCAGTTCCATATATCCTTATAGTTTTCTACATGTCACCGAGGATCAAAATCCCTCCTATATTTTGAAAATCCCTGCAGATATTCCCCTCCCTGTTTGAATCTCTCCTTCATAGAACTCTTAGTTATTTCCAAGTCCCTGAGATATTTGCGGTGGATCCCCAACCATCATGCTAGAGTTTCTTGCAGTGTAATGTCTAATAATGGTATTTTATGTTCATCCCTTATGGTTACATCAATTTTATTAAGGAATATATCCACCGAGTCTATACCATTGAAAAAGGGAAAGTCTATTACCTCTGTTCCAATCCAATTGACGTGACACATTGTAGCACAGCATCTAGTGTCAACCTCATATCTTCCTTGTTACCAAGCGTCCCATGCAGCTTCTGAACCAACCTTAGAGATCTAGATACTCCTCTAACTAACCAATCCTTCAGATGTTGGGTTGATGTAATCTTCTCTCTTACCCATTGTTAACCTGTAGAGTTGGTCTAACATCCCTAGATCTTCTCTGTCATCTATAGGTTCTGTGAATCTGGGCCCTTTGTATGGGTCTAGTGGTTGGATGACTCTTACTCCCTCTACTTCAAATATCATCAGCTCCTTCTTCAGATATATAATGGCATAATTTTCATAGGCCCAGTAAATACCTAGCAGTGTCGGGTAAGGATCTTTGTCCCCCATTATATCAATTACTTCAAAATCCACATGTGTTTTTACTCCTGCTACATCCACCTCCATGCCCTCCAGTCTCCCAATCAAAAGTATACAGTATTGATTGGCCATTCATAGCTAGATTGGTGAGAATGTTAGTTGATGTTTCCCCATCACCTCCCACGTCTTTCTTGGTAGCATGTTGACATCAGAACCCAGGTCTAACATAGTGTCCTTGATTTGGAATCCGGCAATCTGAGCATCAATTCTGAATTCCCTGCCCATTATCTTCTTATTTCTCCTTACTCTCCTGGTGTGCCTTTCAGGCAAGTTGGCATAGATAACCCCCCCTTTAGTTTCTTCTTCTGGTATGGTTGCCCCTAGGTTTTTTTGTAGTTTCCCCAGCATCTGCTCATCGTTGACAATCTATAGGAATAGTCTTAACCACTCCTTAATAGGTTTTGTATTGGTAGATTTTGGAAGATCTAGATTCTTGTCCTTAAGAGACTCTTCCTATTCACTTGATGGTCTCATGCTTGCAGTCAGATTTTCAAACAAATTCGTTTCTTCTTTGTAGTACTATTTTTCTACTCGGTGTTATATGGTCTCTTTGGCGAGGCTACTCGGATGATTGTGGGTTGGTTTGGAGCACTCTAGTCAGCCCCAGTCTTTTCTTTGCCACGGGTAACTATTTTTATGTTGGACAGTGGGCTAACTCTATAACCCTAGGTTCCGCATTGATCAAATTCGTCCCTTGTTGCCTGTTCTGCTCCTCTCATCTTGTGATCATCCCTGGGAAATCCTTCATCATGTGGGCATTGACCTTGCACTGTGAGAACCAGGGTCTCTTTGGTAGGGTCTTTCCCATGCAACATGTCCCTCTTGGTCACAGTTGTAATAGTGGATAGTCCCCCTACCTCTTTCCCTTCCTCCTCTTGTTCCTCCTCCTCCTCGCCCATGTGATCAGTCTCATTGATCCTGAAGGTCGAACGGTCTTGCCTATTTGATAGCGCGTCCAACACTCGACACTGGTCCATGTGGTGGGTTGTGTACATGCAGAAATCACAATATTTGCTATTTAGAACATTCAAATACTTTTTCAATATCAGGCATAGGCACGATGGGTGTCCATACCCCCTACACACTTTATAGTACTCGGGTTGGTTGCGGCCCAAAAATGCGCCTTGCGACCCTACTGTCATGACACCTGCTATAGGTGGGGCCTCCTATGGTCCCCCTGGCCCTGATGTGGCACCCACACCCCTCAGCCTCAAGCAATCCATGGCAATGTGACCTTCCACTAGGTAGTTGGTACACCACACATTCGGTCTCACTGGGCGGGATGGTTGTAGATCTTTCAGCTTCTCCATTAAACTTGCATGGTGCTGGAGACCCAAGATAGAGGGTTCATGTGAAGTGGCTCCCCCCGGATTTCATGCGGATACCCCACCATAGCCTCTATTTGGGTTTCTTTCTCTAGGGAATCCTGTAGTGTCTCAATTTTTTGTTGTGTTAGTGGCGTCAAGGTGAGGGGTAACAAGGCTTTGATGAACCAATCCCTCTAGTGATTTGGGTCTATGGTATAGCTGAGCTTACCAATTATGTCTTTAAATATTTTCATTATTTCCCAGGTGGTTTCTCCCTCCCGTTACATGATTTCCCATAGCTCCAACATCCCTTGCTAATCCGTCTGGGGATGTTTGAATTCTTATAAAAACTCTTTTTTAATCTCATCTACCTTCAAGTTCTGGTGTAACTCCAACCACTTAATGACCCATCTCAAGCCCTTTCCCTCAGAGTGGTCTAGAATTATATCAACTTTACATCGTCAGACACCTAGTGAGCCCTCTAGATAGCCTCACATAAGTACCATTGTTTCTCCATGTCTTCATTCCCTCTACCGAAGAATTCTGGATATCTTGTAAATGGCCCTGCCATTATAGACTAGGTTCGCGCTAGAAGCACAAAACCTTTCGATCCTGGTTGTTGACATCATTGTAATCCAAAATTACTATTACTACTATTTCCACTACTACTACCAGTACTAGTCTTATAGTTAACATGCACACTATGTAATCTTATTGTCTTAAGAAACTTAGAAATAAATTTACCAGGGCTATTGTAGAGTACGAGGGTAAGGTCGGAGGGAATTCTACCTGAGCTTTAGGGGATTGGATCTTTGATTCTTCTGGATGCATGATCCTCTACGAACAGTCTCCTCATCAAAAAGCACATCTCATGCTTCACGTCTTCCTCTAAGTTAACGCAACCAATTCCATTGGACCCCTCCTCCACAATTGGTGAGGGAGGGCTCTTATCACCCTCTAGACTTCCAGCAATCCTAGTTGTATGTATCCATTTCATCGAGTTATTCTCCATCTTATCTTCCTCTTTTGAGCTCCTCAACACCACTCCTACTTGGTGTACTTCCTTCGGCTACCTTTTAAATGCTTGCATGGCCCTTTCCTTCGATTTATGCTATATGCACCCTCCTCTATGCTCTCACTTCCCTGGCCCTTCATGAATCCTTTGTGTCCATCCTCCTAATGACATCATGATTCCCCGCTCGATATAATTTCTCCCCTTAGATCCTTCCCCCACTACTAGGGGTTTATGTTGTCATGCTTAAACCTTGGAATATAAGCAGGCCTTCTTCCACCATTAAGACTTTAATCCAGAGAAGTACTTCTTTCAACAAATTCCACTCTTAACCCCGCTTGAAACTCATCGTCGGATTTTGAAAAGGACTAGTAGCTTTCTATTGCGAACTTGACAATGTACCCCTCTAGTGTAATTTGCACCCAAAAATCTATTGCTCTTGTTAGATCCATGTCAAGACGGTTCAGTGTCGGGAGTTCCGCAGGAGTCCAGTCACGACGAGGTAAGGTCTATCCTCTTGACCTACCCTTCACTTGCAATCTCCGTAACCAGTTGTATGGTTCCTCTAGGAACTTACACTAGAAGATCTCGTACTGATCACTTGCAGCCTCTGAGTATAGAACTTCATCTTTCACTTTCGCAACCGCTCGGCAGTGAAGAAGAGATTGATGAGATACAAACCGATCCACTTGGTCGTGCCACAAGTTTCGTATTTCCTTCTAAAAAATCCTCGATACCATATTATGAACCCTCCTTTTTTATTTCAGGTCCCAGCAACGAAACCCTTTGTTGGCACGAAAATGACAGTAGGGTTGAGACCCTAGGTTCGGGCACAAGGGGCCAACAAGGCTTTGTTGTAGTCTAGAGAAACGCTGGCATTTTCACCTTACCCAGAGAGGGTAAGGAGCCTCACCTAAGGCATGCCACAACTGAAGTTAGATGAGGGTGGAATTAGGTACCAAAGGAGTCATATCAAGAAAAATATACCAAAGTATAATAGCGTAGCATCTATATTAACCCAATCACAATGATCTACTCATGCCATATTAGGAAATTATATAACCAAATGCATTCATTAAATTTTTTAAAGAGTCAACATAGAGCTTAAGAACACAAGGTGGACTTGAACTGTCTCTTCCATTAACATAACATAAATCGGTACATAAGGCTCAAGGTATGATCCTCAATAACATGAATAACATAACCAGCATAAACAGATACAGACAGGACCATGGAGTTGTTCACATTCCTCTGCAACACAAAAAGACTCTAACTATCACAGGCTCACTCAACTGACTAAAAACAACCTTCCTTCACTCTTTCTTCTACTTTTTATCCTCTTCCACGTGCTCAGACTACCAGTTCTACCTTCCTTCTGCTCGACTGCCTTCATTCATGGTTGCCTTTATCCTCTCCTTGCTTGGTTGTCTCCTACTTCTTCTCGCCAACTTTTTTGTGACTGCCAGTCATCTTCTAGTTTCTGTTCTTCCCTTGGATGTCAACTCCAACAGTCATCCCTGCCATTTTTCATCGTCTTCTTTCTCCAAAAAATCTCAAAACGAAGGCCCCAACACTTATTAATGAATGAAAAATCCAACTAGGTATGGGACTTCCAACAACCACTAGACCATAGATTGGCTTAACCAAATATTTCTTTCAACCAATCATCCCTGTGCCATATTTCATGCATGAATGTGGGAATCACAACAAAACCAATCATTGTTTCCTCAAGATTTACTGCAATCCCCATCGAATCACTAGGCCCTAAATAAGCATGGATGCCACTGTATTTCTCCACCTACACCGTGAGGAATTTTCCTGTCTCCTAGTCTCTAGGCTTACCGCATATCCCGCCATACAACGATCAAGGATTCCTACGCCTAATCAAGACTCCACCCTCCAGGATTTATAGTATATCCTACCACTGGTCAAGGATCCCTAGGCCTGATCGAGGGCACACACCTCTAGGCTTTACCGTATATCTCACCATTCATTGATCAAGGATTCCTAGGCACACAAATCCTACTTTACCGCAATCCCAAACTGGTTGATGGATTCCTAGGCCTTGTGTTCTTTCTTTTAGAGACCACCTCACTCATTTTCGAAACCATCTGATAATCCATCTCAACCAAATACAAGAGAACCCATCACACCACGGCTATCCATAAATGGCAAGGCAAGGCTAAAGAACACTGTCACACCTGGCAAAACCCCTGCCAATGAAAACAAGAGAACCAAATACACACATTGCAAGTAATCCCATTGTAGTTGCTTGATCCCACTCTTCCTTGATTGAACTTTTCCTTCTTGGTCTTTCCTTTGCTTTCATTGATCCATTTCTAGAGTTCTCCAAGAATTTTCTAAGTGTCCAAGAGTGAGAGAGAGAGAGAGAGAATAGAGAGAGAGAGAATAGAGAGAGAGCTCCAAAATTGAACTAAAAAAAGGTTACCAGTCGATTCTCAAAAGCCTTTTTATTAATCAGGCCTCTATTTTCTTCAATTTTCCATTATTTTCCTTCAATTTCCTCATCACATGCAACTTTTGATCTTTCACCTTCCTTTTCTCCTAATTTCCTTTATTTTCATAAATAAAATGTAAGTTAATGCCACTTTGCCTTTCCAAAGCCTTTGCCTTTTCCTTTTCCAATTTCGTTTAGCCATAAGAACCAAAATGAACACCCATGCTAGGATGTTTTTCCCAACACTCAGCTTGGAATATGTGTCCCATGACCTTGCTCTTATATTTTTTCACATGAATTTTTTTACCAGGGTTGTTACAATTGCCCTCCTCCTTCCTTTGTTTGAATAGCAGACATGTAAGACGTGACAGAATTCATCATTTAATAGACATGTTTAAATATGTTCAAATGAACTAGAGTTATAAAGGAAATAGGTTTTTCCCCTAGTTGTATAGAATAAATAAAATTCTTGTGCACTAGCAATGTCATATGGTTTTGGGCCTGATACCCTAGGGCTTCAAGGGCTCCCATCAACATGTGGTATGTGATCTGGAATTATGTAGGAATGCAACAAGATACATATATCTACATAAACACAAAGATGCAGTAGAGGTAAAACTTCATTTCAATAATATCAAAGAACTAAAAGATGATTACATATAGAAATGGAAATAAACTAGCTTGGGCAATGGTAGCTTATCTTTGAGAAGAGATGTGGCGACTACATGCCTCTAAACTATGTTACAATAAGGCTCAAGGGCCTTTTTATTATTGAACGATAAGGGAAAACCCTAAACAACCAAAAACCTAACCCCAAGAGATGGAACACCAAGAGTTTGTGGACCCCTGTTGGGGTTAGTTGGGATACCAACTTCCCGGGGTCATAACTTGGTCATATTATCTTCGTTTGGAATGTATGATACCTCATTGGAAAGATATCTTTGAGTACTACAGTATTTTCCAAAGGCCACTACTTATGGAAATGGGCCTACTGTGGACCTCAAAAAACATCGTTTAGGGGGTCAAAACCACTCCAGCAATTCAAGACCAGAAAAACTGCTAAAAATAGTAAATGTTGCTATAAACAAGGAAACAGATGAAATCGACTAGAGGTATAGGTGGAATAGGAGGGTGGCCACCAATATCCACCTGGATAATTCCTCCCTCCTTAGGAAGAAATGGTCCCCATTGTGTGCAAAGCCCCCACGAGGTGAGGGAATATCTGTTGAACCTAGTCCTTGGAGAACCACTTTCCCTGGTTAAGGAGTTGGCCCACTTTGAAACATCAATATAGATGGATCCTCTGTTGGTGATTGTTCTTGATCTGCATGCCCATGATCCGATCAATGTTAGGTTGTTCCATGAAGTCTGGGTTTGATTTTGTTGGTGTAAGTTGTTTTGCAATGGTGGAAAGTATGGTCGAAGTTGTTCCACATTAAATATTGGGTGCATGTCATGGAATGGTGGAATGCTAAGTTTGAAGGCATTGCCCCCTACATCCTTGGTGATGTTGTATGTCTAGGTTTTAACCCTATAGAGAAATTACCTGCAAAAGAATTCTTAAGACAATTATATACAATGGCGAGAACATAAAACAAATACACGGAGATTTTCACCTAGATCCCAAAACGGGACTACCATATTGATTTTTCATTATATTATTTTCAATGTTACAATACATATATATACATAACCTTGGATTAAAACATAATCGTAGTTCCCTTAACCGTCTCTACAAAATACCAAGGGAAGAAAACCATCAAGCCCAAAACCATGTACAAAACCCATGCACAAAACCATAGGTAGGTCTGCCCATCTATTATAGGGTCCAAAAAAAAAATCCTAGGGTGCTTCACCGGACCCTGTCTAGCGGGGTTGCTGCCCCACTAAAAACTCCCCGACAAGGGGGGCTGCATCCCCCTGTGACCCCCCTATTGTGCCCGGTGCAATGAATAGATAGGACTTCATGGTAGGAAAATAACATAAACCGAACAGTATGGCCCACATCAGAGCAGGCGAAGCTTGTTGTGGGTCCTAGCAAGGCAGTCCTTTTGTAGATGTAACCAAACGTTTTCGCCCACTTGGAACTTGTGTGGCACCCAATGTTGATCATGTCACTACTTCTACTTAGCATTGGCTCTTTAATGTCATGGACCTACTGGAGGATGTGCTAAATGTGCTCAATGAAGATGTTACCCCTTTTATCTTCGGATTGGAATGAGTCAAATCTTCCTAAGTAGTTGCAAATGGTATGGCCACATCAATGGGACATAGTGGCTAGAATCCCAATCCCACCTGAATGGGGTTGTTGCTAGTTGAGCGATGAAGAGCTCTGTTGTAGCTGTGTTGGACATAAGGGAGGCTTTCATCCCATGTGAATGAATGCTTTGAGTTGTACATGCATAGAATGTGTACAATTATCCTCTTGATGATCTCTCTTTGGCCATCAGTTTTGGGATGGTGATGTAGCGGCTACAACCACCGTCCAAAATTTTGTCTAAGCTTCGTTTTGGAGCCTCCCTACTAAAATATCAACAACTTATCTTGCACTAACCAGTTACTTATTCTTTCATTTATTTTATCTTTTCTTTACAACTTCTATTTTCTTACTTGCTTGGTTGTCCGACCACAAGCTAACCTCTTCACTCGGTTGAAATCTTGTTCTAGCACTGCCTTGAGGACCTGTGCAATCCTAGAGGAAAACCAACCTTTCTCTCAAGAAATGTGTAGTTCAACTCAGTAGTGAGCTTTGACTCCAAAATTTTTAAGACCTAGTTGGCATCTTATCTTCGATTGGAAAACTGCATAGAGCATGAGAGGCAACCAGAGCCACTCAGCATAGGAATTGTGCAAAAGCATTCCCTCACCAGCTTCTTGATGCATGTGTCAGTGAGTTTTCTGGTTCTCTCTGTAACTACACAATTTCTCCATGCATGCATGGAAGCCTTTCCTAAAAAATCAAAAAACAAAAAGTGAAAAATCATCCTTAAAAAAAAGGGATATATTTTAGCAGAGGGAGTTACACTTGAATTATATTGGAAACTACTGCCATGTGTCATTTTTTCCTAGATTTTGGACCTTCACATCATAAACCCTATATTGATCAAATATATTTAATGGGTTCCGCCAAATCTCATTTTCACATTTGATCTTGGAGCTCTGGCGTTCCTGAGGCATCTAGGAACCTTCAACACGATCTTCACAACTTTTCCGGATAAGTCTTTCTTTTCTATTCTTTTGCTACTTTTTCTGTCACTTTTGTTTCCTTGGCTTGTGAGAGTGTCATTTTACCCATTTTATTGAATGACCGCTGTCATTTTGATTTTTTTTAGCTTGTACAAGTGTTGTTTTAAGTTTTTCATTGCCTTTCCTAAGTGTCACATGCATAACCTAGTTTTTGCACTAACAGTCGTCGTTGCGGCGACTCTCTCCATGAGCTTCATTGTTCTTCTGTTTGATTAATTCCTTCACTTGTTTTGATTTCATGCACCACCATTCACTCATATCTGCACCAACCATCACTCACACATTCATATTTGATCATTTCCATGTTGCCCTTGGGCAAATCTGGGTTGCCTTCACCCAGATATAGCTCTTCCCGGCATGCACTGCACATTTCTGGATCTCAAGGCTCTTCCTTGGCTCCAAGAATTGCACATAGGCTGCCATTGACTAGCGCTAATTGCGCACTACACAGTTCCAGGAGCCAGTCCCGTAGTATTTCCCACTGGGATTATGCAATCTGCAGTTCCAGGCAGCATCAAAACCAAATTGAACTACACATTGCATAGTTCCAGTCATCAGCAAACCACACTATATTGCGCATTACGCAGTTCCAGTCATCATCACCTCCCACTCGCAACTGGGATTGTACAATGTGCAGATCTACCTGATAGGCCCTCACCTCTGAGAGCCAGAATTATGCAATATTTCCCAGCAATTGCCCAGTTTGTTGTTTGGTCTGTGTTGAAGTTCTTTTGATTTCATACTAACATTTGCATGCCATGAGTGTCCTCTCTGACTCCACGTACAATAGGTGTTGAGAAGCTTTCAAAAGTATAGGTAACATGGCTTCTAAGAGAGTTGGATCAAAGGATACTGTAGAGAGAAACACTGGAGATGTATTTCAACATGTGTCAATGAACTTGCCAATCTATGCAGACACACAGTTGTTCATAGAGAAGGACATGAAGATAACATGGCAAGAAATTAAGGATATCTTCATAGACATCTTCAAGAAAGATCTGGAAGATCAACAAGTCTATGTCAACATCCACAAGTTAGACTTGTATAAGGTTGCATGCAGGTACCTCGCCTTCCCATGTGCAGACATCATTCACTGGGTTGTCTCACATACCAATCATGAGACCATGACATTGACAAGTTCCAGTGGAACACATCTTGCTACCTTTAGGATGGAAAACTATCATTAGATGTATCACTTACCACATCTGTGAACCACATGGATGCACTCTTCTACGCCCCCAACAACAATGTGAACACTAGATACATCATGAAGTGTTGGGTGAAAGAGCCATCGAAGTTTGGGTCGACACCTAATCAGTTTTACAAGACTATGTCACTTAGAAATGCCTATCAACTCTTGATCATATTTGCATGTCGCTTATATGGTCAAGAGAGCATGGAGACATTTATGCATAATTAAGTGATTGTGTTGGATTAATTGGAAAATGAAGGAAGGCCATTCAACTATTTAGATATGTTGGCTCTTCTGCTGAAAGTGCATGTGACTAATGCCCAAAATCCACCTAAGGATGAGCAAGAAATATTCTATATGTCTGCAAATACCATAGAATGGAAAGGCACTTGGTAGGCAGCAACACCACAGGAAGCAGCAACAACAACAACAATGAGAAACAAACCGACACAGGATAAAGGCAAGAGGAGGATTGCTGAGACCCCAGAGGCTAAGAAAAACTATAAGTTCAGAGAATATCCTCTCATTGAGAAAGTATCTTTGGAAATATAGGCGAATAGGAAACAACGCATAAAGAGAGTCGAACAAAGGACGAGAGAGAAGCATAGGTTGGAGGATGCAGATGTTGGAAATAATACTGAGAGGGGGGGGGGTGAATCAGTATTATCAAGTCAATAAAACTTTTTCATTTCCAAACTCTGATTCATATATTCTACTTCCACAACTTCTTATGATTAAGTTAATTGATCTTCAATGAGTGCATTAGAACATTATCAACCATATTATCAGTTAACAGATGCAGTAACATAGAATAGATCATCACACATAAGGCACACACATGAACACCATGATATAAGGTGGAAACCCAATGCGGGAGAAAACCACCTGCTGCAAGTCATCTCAATCTTCTTCTTAATAAGAAAATCCTTTTACAATATTTTGTACTGGTGCAGTCTTATACCAGTACGGGAGCTACAACCCCCTTTTCTCTTGTACTAGCCGATCCATTTACTAGTACACAGGCTGCTACCTGCTACAATGCTCCAAAGATTTCCTTTAGCTCTTGTACTAGCTTAGATACTAGTACGTAGGTGCTGGCCTACAATCTTCTCTCCTCCAGGTACCACGTTTCATCAATTTTCAGACTGGATACACTAAAGCACAACACATAATCTGAAAGGCCACATTTCATCCAATTTTCATACTGGACCCAACAACAACATTGAAGCTCATAATCAAACAACCTTCTGAATCACCCAATCACCAGATCAATGTATATACAATGAGATTTATCAACCAGATCTAGTCCACCAGATCATATAAGGAGAAGTCATTATGAACCTGATCCATTCATCTATCAATATTGAAGCTAATCATAATCATTCAATCAATCACTACTGTTATCAGAACATAATACCAGACATCACTTCAAAACCCAGAACACAACAATAATAAACAGGGGCAGCTAAATAGATTTCATGAAAAGTCTGCAGCTTCACCCATAGAACACCTACGTACATCCGCACTATCTCCAACTGCTTTCCTGCGCACCCACGCACTGTGCCTCACGGACTTCCTGCATACCTCCGCATCTACAGCGCTTCTGGGCCTGCGTATCCGCGCACCTGCAGCGCTTCTGCGCCTGCGTATCTGTGCACCTGCAACGCTTCTGCGCCTGCGTATCTCCGCACTTTTTTTTCACTGCACTTGCGTTCCTGCGGGTATAGACAATTTTCAGACTTCAAGGATAACCCAGACTATCAGATCTACAGATCTGATCATGCGCCACAGGGATCTCAACCCATTAGTAGATCCGACTTGTAACCCTCATGTTTCTCCTTGATTTAGATTCAGCTATCTCTCACAAACCCATCACTAGAATTTCAGATCTAGCTTCTCTTAAGATCTTCTTCTTTCACAAGTGTCTAGCCAAATGATCTCCTTTGCTTTATATAGGCAGGCTCTTCCTAAAATCATGGATCAATACCAGAGATAACCAATACAAGGGATCCAAACCGGGGCTAAATTAGATCCTATACCATGGGCCAAAACCATAGAATCAAGAACGGAGGGCTAAATACCACGGGCCAAACATAAGAAACCCCACGTGAGCGCGCTTCTCTGCCTTGAAGTGAGTGAACTGGGGTCCGCACCTTTTACATGGTGTACTTGCGGGTATGTACGCACTTTATCTATGACATGCCTGCGGGTCCGCAGCTTTTGTACGGTGTACCTGCGTACCTCTTGTTTTCTTCATTATTTGTGAGCTAATCATCAATCTCTGCTACTGACCTGTTGTACAGTGATCCATCACCTGTATGAGTTGCCATCAAGGACAACACTTTAGCCATAATGCCAACAATCTCCCCCTTTGGACTTGATGGCAAAGCTTACTTGTGAATTGTCATCTGATCCCTTTGAACTGTCCTACATCCATGTATTCTATCATATCTGATATCTCTTCTGTGGATTCATCTGAATGCATACAAGTGAGATGATCTTCTATGAGAGGGTTGCCATCAAGTACAACACATGCATCATAATGCCAACAATCTCCCCCTTTGGACTTGATGGCAACAACACCAAATCACTCTCCCCCTTTGACATCAAGGGCAAATGGTTTTGCTCCCAAAACATGCTCCCCTTGACTATAAACCAGATCTGCTGAAGTCTCTAAATGAGCTCCCCCTTTGTATATGCCATGGTGAATTAATCTGATAATTCTCTTTCTGAGAACAAGCTGAAATATCTGCTCTGCTATATAGTGTTGTTCATGCTCAAGCTCCCCTTGACTATAAGCAAGGTCTGCAAAAAGATGTTCTACAAGAAGAACATGACTCTATATATCATAAATGACCTTCCTATCACCAAAAGACTCAATACATACATCCATCACCCAACCAAGTGGGGATACATCAGGAACTAAATACATTACATCTTCATCCCAGGCATAGTGGGGAAACCAACATAGGTCGTTACATGACCTGAAGAGATGACTACAATAGATAGAGACATACTATTACATCATGAGTCGTGATATGACATTTATAACAGAGACCAATCACCTAAGATAAACATCAGCAACAACACTGTATGATCTGCTCCATAGTATCTGTCAACAGCAACTAGATCAGCAACTTGCATTAGTGCATGAATCATCAAGGTATGTCTGCATCAACTCATTCATAGCCATTATGAACCAAGTATCATCAATTTGGAATATCTGCATTAATGCAACTTTGAATAGTCAACCATGAATCCAGCCAACAATCCTCATCCATATATGTGCCAAGAACAATAAAGACTCCATGCAAGCACCATTAGAGAATCAACCACAAATCTGATCCAAGAACCATGTGAACAACTCATAACCATAGCAAGATGAATCATAAGCATCGTCACCAAGGACCATAATGCCAACAATGCATTAAGAGCATATGCTCCCCCTAAACTTGTGCCATCTGTCAGATCTTATCAGTAAGAAAAGTCAGCCAATAAATGCCTTAAGACAGATCCGCAGTTTCTCATTATATGGCCTGCGTGGCTCCGCACTTCACCTTCCGCTCCTCTGCGTATCCCTGCACTTGACTTTCTGAGCTTCTACGTATTCCCGCAGAGAACCTTCTACTACAGCGCGTACCCACGCACTGTTTCTTCAATTGCTCTGCGTACCTCTACTGTGGCCACGCATTCTTTGCTTCTATCACGTCGCGTACTTCTATGTACCTCCGTAGGTTTTCCTTCTATCGTGCCACGTACCTCCGATCTTGCTCCGCACCGCTTCTTCTATCTCACCGCGTCCGTCCGCATGTGCCCTTTTCTTACGCCACGCACTTATACCGTACCTTCACAGCTCGACCTCCTATGTCGCCGCGTACCTACGCACCAGGACCATTGCTGCGCTGTGTACCCTCACACTTTCACAGTGAATGGTCTGCGTACCTCTGATTAGAACCCAATTAACAGTCCTCCTCTGTGCTACTAATAGTCAGATTCCCAGATCTGATCTTGTGCTCGAGAGATCACACTTCATAGATTCACTTCCAACTTCACTGCCTTTCTTCAAACAATAATATACGCGATTGTGCAGTATCCAGCTCACGTATATACGCGACTTCCATTTATGGAGTTTGCATATGAGATTCAGGACACTGAAGTTTTGTACTTTCATCTCCCTCTGATTCTGGTATGTCTGTATGTTGTGTTGTGCTGCCTTTTTCTGACTGTACTTCCTTTTTCTTCCATATCTTCAAGCGTGATGATGACATTTTCTCCTTTTGATATGGTGCCCACACTTTGTTCCTACATTCCTTAGCTATATGTCCAAGCTTGTTACATGCATAACATCTTACATGTTTCATATTCCTCCTGTAACAGTCAGTAGCTTTATGACCATACATATTGCAAGCAAAGAAATATCCATTAAAGTACCTTGAATGTGATGATCTTTCTGCATAATGGTCTTGAACCCTTCTTCTTCTACATCTAGCTGTAACATGTCCAAGATTATGACATACATAACATTCAACATTATTCATAGGAGGAGTAAAGGATTTTCTTTGAGGAATCTCTTTCCTTGGTTGATGATGAGATTGATCTTTCATTTCTTCGTTGATCACTTTAGATTTCTCTTTAGAGTTCCTTGAACTAGATTCACCTTCAACAGATTCATGGAAACCAAGACCAGTCTTTATAGCAGGAGACCTTTGATTACTAAGAATATCATCCAAGACTTTAGAACTATCTTGAAATCGTAAAAGCTTATCCTTTTCTTCTAATTTACCTTTCAAGATATTTACCTCAACCTGAAGCTGTTCTTCCTTTTCAAGAGATTGCTTTTTCAAATCTTCTTCATCTTTCCTTCCTTCTTCCATTTGTTCCCTTAGTTTGAGAATCTCCTTTTCTTGTTCTTCATTCAGATCCTGCTGCATTTGACGAACTCGGAAGGCACATTCCAACTGAGATTTTAAGCTGATGACTTCGTTGTCTTGTTTTTCAATTGCTTGATGTAGATCTTCATTCTGCTTCTTTGATTCTTCAAGATCTCCTTTTAGTGAGAGGATTGTAGCTTCAAGATTTTCATAGTAGCTAGATCTATCTTTGAGTTTCTTGATGGTTGTGCTTCTTTCGTTGACTTCTTTTCTTAATGATATCACTTCATGTTGCAATTTTTGACATTGGTCTTCCTTGTCCTTGAGTAGTTTTCTTACCTTGTTTCCTTCTTCTAATTGGGCCTTTAGTTTGGTAGCTTCTTCTTTGAAGTCACATTCCCTTTTGTTCAATAGATCTTGTTGATCTCTGATTTTGTCTGTCAGCCTTTTAAATTTTGCCTCTATTTGATATCTTTCTTGTTCACCCATAAGAGCAAATTCAGTAGTTTCGCTATCACTTTCATCTCTTCCAAAAGGAAAGATAGCTGGAACATCAGAGGATAATATATTCATACCTGATAATGATTCTGAATCTGATTCTGAATCTGATTCTGAATCTGAAGAGCTTCTTACACCTAATCCCCAATCGATTCTCCCACTGTCATAGTTCTTCTGAGATGACTTCTTTTTCTTAGGTGCTTCCTTCTTAAGCTTCTTTCCCATTGTTCCATGGATCTCCTTCAAGCGATCAAGCTTCTATCAAAGGACCTGCTCTGATACCAATTGTTGGAAATAATACTGAGAGGGGGGGGGTGAATCAGTATTATCAAGTCAATAAAACTTTTTCATTTCCAAACTCTGATTCATATATTCTACTTCCACAACTTCTTATGATTAAGTTAATTGATCTTCAATGAGTGCATTAGAACATTATCAACCATATTATCAGTTAACAGATGCAGTAACATGGAATAGATCATCACACATAAGGCACACACATGAACACCATGATATAAGGTGGAAACCCAATGCGGGAGAAAACCACCTGCTGCAAGTCATCTCAATCTTCTTCTTAATAAGAAAATCCTTTTACAATATTTTGTACTGGTGTAGTCTTATACCAGTACGGGAGCTACAACCCCCTTTGCTCTTGTACTAGCTGATCCATTTACTAGTACGTAGTCTGCTACCTGCTACAATGTTCCAAAGATTTCCTTTAGCTCTTGTACTAGCTTAGATAATAGTACGTAGGTGCTGGCCTACAATCTTCTCTCCTCCAGGTACCACGTTTCATCAATTTTCAGACTGGACACACTGAAGCACAACACATAATCTGAAAGGCCACATTTCATCCAATTTTCATACTGGACCCAAAAACAACATTGAAGCTCATAATCAAACAACCTTCTGAATCACCCAATCACCAGATCAATGTATATACAATGAGAGTTATCAACCAGATCTAGTCCACCAGATCATATAAGGATAAGTCATTATGAACCTGATCCATTCATCTATCAATACTGAAGCTAATCATAATCATTCAATCAATCACTGCTGTTATCAGAACATAATACCAGACATCACTGCAAAACCCAGAACACAACAATAATAAACAGGGGCAGCTAAATAGATTTCATGAAAAGTCTGCAGCTTCACCCATAGA
This sequence comes from Pinus tabuliformis, assembly GCA_031772625.1. NCBI lineage: Eukaryota > Viridiplantae > Streptophyta > Pinopsida > Pinales > Pinaceae > Pinus > Pinus tabuliformis. The sequence continues at coordinate 602,990,844 of CM062805.1, forward strand.
ACACCTGCGTACATCCACACTATCTCCAACTACTTTCGTGCACCCACACACTGTGCCTCACAGACTTCCTGCGTACCTCCGCATCTGCAGCGCTTCTGGGCCTGCGTATCCACGCACCTGCAGCGCTTCTGCGCCTGCGTATCTGTGCACCTGCAACGCTTCTGCGCCTGCGTATCTCCGCACTTTTTTTTCACTGCACTTGCGTTCCTGCGGGTATAGACAATTTTCAGACTTCAAGGATAACCCAGACTATCAGATCTACAGATCTGATCATGCGCCGAAGGGATCTCAACCCATTAGTAGATTCGACTTGTAACCCTCATGTTTCTCCTTGATTTAGATTCAGTTATATCTCACAAACCCATCACTAGAATTTCAGATCTAGCTTCTCTTAAGATCTTCTTCTTTCACAAGTGTCTAGCCAAATGATCTCCTTTGCTTTATATAGGCAGTTTCTTCCTAAAATCATGGATCAATACCAGAGATAACCAATACAAGGGATCCAAACCGGGGCTAAATTAGATCCTATACCACGGGCCAAAACCATAGAATCAAGAACGGTGGGCTAAATACCACGGGCCAAACATAAGAAACCCCACGTGAGCGCACTTCTCTGCCTTGAAGTGAGTGAACTGGGGTCCGCACCTTTTACATGGTGTACCTGCGGGTATGTACGCACTTTATCTATGACATGCCTGCGGGTCCGCAGCTTTTGTACGGTGTACCTGCGTACCTCTTGTTTTCTTCATTATTTGTGAGCTAATCATCAATCTCTGCTACTGACCTGTTGTACAGTGATCCATCACCTGTATGAGTTGCCATCAAGGACAACACTTTAGCCATAATGCCAACAATCTCCCCCTTTGGACTTGATGGCAAAGCTTACTTGTGAATTGTCATCTGATCCCTTTGAACTGTCCTACATCCATGTATTTTGTCATATCTGATATCTCTTCTGTGGATTCATCTGAATGTATACAAGTGAGATGATCTTCTATGAGAGGGTTGCCATCAAGTACAACACATGCATCATAATGCCAACAGCAGAAAGAAAGCTGTAGAAAATAGAGAAGAAATTGGAAGAAGAGCAGGAGCTAAGAAGGAGAGAGAAGGAAGAGAAGAAGAAACAAGAATAGGAAGAAAGGCAAGGCACAATGACAGAGAAAACTACGCCTATACAGGTTGAGGATTCAGAGCAGCCAGGAGATGAAGAAGAGGTTGAGCAGGTGCGGGTTTGGGAAATTGCTCAGCAGATTGAGCAAATGGTTGAAGCAAAAAACATGGATTTGGAACAGGAGCCATAGGACCAAGATAATGACCTCATCCCGAGAACATCTGAGGTCACCCCTCAGTCTCCACCACCTCTAGAATCAGAACCAGTCTCGAGCGAGCAAGGAGAGGTTGTTCTCCTTAATGATGAACCAGTGATAGATCTGTACAATCTATCATTTGATGAGTCGCAACAAAGGATTTTACAGGAACGAAGAAAGCATCTCCCAATTGATCACGCGTCACATGCACATATAGAGGAAAGGGTTATTGTGCCAAATGTTAGGAGACATCCATGTGCTATGGCTGATGCCTATAAGGCTTATGCAAAAGCCACAAGTACAATTGTCAAGTTCTTGTTAGAAGAGAATGATCGAATGGAAAAGGACTTGCAAGAGGCAGGCAGAGAATAGAAAAATCCGCAGGATCCATTATGGAAAAGATGAGAAAAGTGATACTTATTGAAGTATCAACTCCTAAGACAACCATGTGGGAACTGTATGGCAGATTTGTCACTGTGAACAAGGCATTTATCCATCTGTATGGTTTTCAACACCGATGCATGAAGATTTCCCAAACTCTTAAAGACATCCACACTGCTATTACGCATGTACAAGAATGGACAATGAGGTACAAGGGAGCCCCACTTTACTTATAGAAGATAATGAAGCCATAGGCAAAGCTAGAGAAATCATTTATTCAAATGTTGATCCAGAACTATGAGCAGCTCTCTCTGCTCATCGTAAGCATTGATGCTTCTTATGCATGGTTGTTCAAGAGTCTAGATGTCATAGTGAGGACACACATGATCCCTTCAATCAGATCCCTCACTCAAGCCATTAAGAAGAACCATGTCTTATTGGAGATTGGCATCTTGATGGAGAAGTTAATGCAAGAGGCCACCAGCGATGACTTGCAACTGAGCACAGAAAACATGCAGAAGTAAATCGGTGGTCCAACCACACTCAGGACAATGTTGCACATGCTTCAAGATAAGTTAGAAAAAGGTTCCAAAACTATATACCTAGAAGCCATGGAGGCAAGAGTTCGTTTCCAGAAAGACATCACCAAATAGTATAGGGACACAATAGTGCAATACCAAGCTTGGTATCAATTCGTCACCAAAGACCATCAAGAGGATGTTGTCAAGTTGGCCTTTCCCTTAGCTTCTGAGTGATGTTGTTTGTCTTGTTGTCGATGGTTTACGTATGGATGGAACTTTCCAATCAATGTCTTAGGAAGGCTATGAACTACATATATGAATGAGTACACTACATTATGGTCATGTTTTGGGCACATCGGGGTATGTAACAATTATTCCATATATTTTTTTACCATCTCCATCAGTGGGAGGAATATTAGGGATATTGTAGTCTACTAGTACTAAAGTCTGAATATTTACTCTCAAGGACATAAGATATGCTTCCATTCTTACTTTCCAAAAGGCATAAGTTTGTCCCATCAAAGACTAGTATTCTACTTGAGTAAGCCTCATGACTCTCTTGCCTATACATAATTCCTTATAGATATTCCTTCCAATGGTTAGACTATTGCTGAAGGAACCTCGCTCTGATACCAATTGTTTAAATAAGGTATTGATGAGAGGGGGGGTGAATCCGTAATTATGAAACTCTTTTTCTTTTTCTATTATGCTTATATTCCCTTCTTATATTATTTTAATTATGAGAGCATTCATTCACAAAAACAATGAATCAACAATTTCAAACATACATGTTCATAGAACAATCACATGAGCAACACACACATTTGACACGGTGTTTTTCACGTCGAAACCCAAAGGGAAAAAGCCACCAAATTTGGTTTTTGTTTATGATGTAAATTAAGAACCCACTTAATTAAATCTGTTTGTTTGTGAGAACCCACTCATATATGTTGTTTGTCTTGTTGTCGATGGTGTATGTATGGATGGAACTTTCAATTAATAATATAACTGATCCAACAAATTTTCATGCATATGTTATTATTGTAATTAGACTATTCTGGTTGCTTTAGAAATGTATGTTGTTTAACTTACGCATTTGTGTATGAACTATTTTGTATGCAATTGTATGAATCTTGTTGAAGGCGTGTTGTTAGATTAACCTGTCACTTTGGTTTGTGGAATATTCCACTTCCATCTTGTGATGTCATTCCACTTATGTGTTCCGTTTAGGCTACGTACTATTACAGGCTTCTAAGGGGCACACTTCCCTTTCCCCTCTATGTGTTGGAACCCCCATGCATATCCCTTGACTCACTGCAAGGTCACACACTTTCTTCTGACAAAGTGATCATACTTACCTTTGCACGCTATCGCAGTCAAGGCACTACTTTACTACCCACTGCTGGGACTCCTACTCCAAATGTTCTAAGGTAAAGTTGGGACTTCTAACTGGGGAGATCCCTTTGACATGTTGGCGGGTCCAACACCGTCAACATTTTTGGTGCTAGAAGGAGGGCTAGATGACAAGCTAAGCCCTCAAAGTCTGTTTTGAACATCTACACATCATTCATGACTTACATCACAATCTCAACTTCGGCATGTTTTTCTGATGCACATGATTTCGAAGTGTCCCTTTTCGGCTTCTGTGAAAGGAATGAAGTCCCCTCGAATGACATTTTTTGTGGGTTGTTCACTTACATGTTCGAAGGGCATGTTAAGAAATGGTGTTTCACATTGCCCGCAGCCTCTATTCACTCTTTTAATCACATGATTAGAGCGTTAGGTAATGCTTTCTTCCATTATGACCGTAAAGCACTCAATAAAAAAATTCTAGACTTACGGAAATCACTTAATGAATCTATTGTATAATTTTGGGATCGCTTTTGAAATCTTGATTTTCAAATCCCTGAATATGAAATTGATTGGAAATTTCTCAAAGAAAAATTTCAGTATCTTCTTCACGTATCTAAAAATCCACATGAGTTAGAATCATTTGAACCCCTCCCAGCATACCTCGGTATTAGAGCTTCTAAATCTAAGACGGACAAGGTTTTTGTCACAAGTGACCCTCCATCCTCTTCTCATCAAACAACTCTAGCTTCGTAGGACGAGGTGGGACAAGTTGCGAACCAATCTATTGAAATGTCACCTCCTCCCACCCCACCTGCTTTGGATATATGTGCATATTTGGACTGCAACCTTGATAGTTGTCACGTGATTTCGTTCTCTCAACCTCCGTCCTTTGGTTCCTTTGATCCTCTGAATTTTGGTGTCTTGTGTTTATCTGTTCCGAATTCCACATGTGATGTTCACAAGGATCAATTTTTTCAACGAAGTTGGTGTTGAGTAGCCAACCTGCATTGTCATATTTTTGTATGAGTTTGCGGGAATTTGAAGAAGAACCTGCGGTGAAGGATGACCTCCTTCTATCCACACCTCCTCTACTTTATCTTGACATCTTCTATGAGTCTGCTATTCCTGATTTTTCTTGTGAAAAGTCATAACCAGATGCTTCTACTTCCGATCATCACAGAACACACAATATGTCATTCCGTCATTTGTTTGGGGAGAGGAAAAATATTTATTTCCAAATCCATCCAATCTTTTATCTTTCATTTATGGAAATTCACAGGGTGAAATTTTCTATTTCTAATCGTGGCTGTCATGATCTTTTTACTCATTCATTTGATCACGATTTTGATTCACTTATTGTTGATCTTTCTAAGTCATTGGTCTTTGATGATACATCTTCTGATGAAGTGGAGACCCCTCAAGTTGTCGAGGCACTTCAGCCTGAGCTAATGGTTATGTCAGGTTCTCACAACCCTGAGGTCAGTTCCACTTTCGATCAGAAAACTGTTGAATCACCCCAAGCTCCTCATCACTCTCTTGTTCGCATTGAAAATCAATCTGATCTACAATTTTCACATCCTAAAGTTGAATCACGCGACCATATCGCTCATGCATTGGAGGAGTCATACGTAGAAATTCATGTTGTGAAACAAAATTTTTCTTCTTTCTGCATGTTTTCTCATTTGTCAAGGTCGAAAGAGTGTACATGCTTGTCGTCTGTGCACAGTGTGATACAACACCATGATACGTCTACAGAGTGCCTTCCATGTGCTTTTACTCTTTTCTTTTCTGTGGATGCATTCAAACTTCGAGCATGTTGGTTTTCATTGTTTTATCTTTCTTTCTTGTTGGTTTGCCTAAATATATTTCTTGTCAACCATGCCTTCACTTACATGGGCCAACCAATGCGCCAGTGGCTGCATTGGAAATATCACTTCACGTGAGTAGGCCCATGCATTGTTTAGCTTAGGAGTAGGAGTAGTGTTTTCTTTCTTTTTTTCTTTTGCTTTCTTGTTTTTATTTTTCTTACTTGTTTTTGCTTCCGTGTTACTGCTTTCCTTTGCTTGTTTGTTTGTTTATGCACCCGCATGACTAGCTTTCCCATGAAACAATGTTTGGCTTCTTGAGACAAGCAAAGTGAAATACAAGAGGACTTGTACAAATATCAAAATTTGGTTATCTTTCTACCCTCTTTTTATGAAGAACTTGCGTTTCTTCTAGTCAATGATACCCTGATGGAAAATACGTTCCTTTCAGAGTGAGTCTTGGTGAAGTCACAACGCTTTCACTTTTAACTAGTAACGCGTACTCTGGTTGGTTCTCTATTTTTGGTTAACCCTTGTCAACTTAGTCAAGTAGAGTAAGGTGAAGGGGAAAAACTTAACAAGTATGTCAGAGGTATATATAACATCCTTCTTTGAAGGGACAACCTCTTTTACTCTCAATAAATAGGCATCCCTCTTCCACCTCATGAAATAAATAAGTGCATGTGCACAGTTCTTTGAAAAATGAAAAGTGAAAAGAAAAGAAAAGAAAAAAAGGCAAAATAAGATAAAGGCTTCCTACGTAGAGAGGTGAAGCAAGTAACTCCGTTAGGGTACTGTCTAGGCTCACTAGCAGCGGAGAAATTCTTATGTTCCTGAAGTGACTCTATCGGGGTACTGTCCATGCCTACTGGCAGCAGAGGAACACCAGAGATGAAACTTAAACTTTCATAGTTTATATTACTTGTGCATCAATATACCCCTCATCCCCAATCAAAACAACTCAGTTGAATTAGCTCGGTATGTGTGTTGATCGATCAAGAGAATGGTATGGGCTATATCTTTAACTCAAGCTAGTGAAGGAACCATGAACGCTTAAAGAATCTAACAATATTTCAAGAAGAGTTAGACTCTCTTTACATGAGACAAGGTCCATACAGAGAGCTGGAGTTCTACCAGTGTGTCGCCAATGTTGGAGCGGCTACAACCACCCTTCAAAATTTTTCCTAAGCTTTGTTTTAGAGCCTCCCTACTAAAATCTCAGCAAATTTTCTCGCACTGACCAGGTACTTGTACTTTCATTGAGTTTATCTTTGCTTTACAGCTTTTGTTTTCTTACTTTCTTGGTTGTCTAACCACAAGCTAACTTCTTCACTTGGTTATAATTTGGTTCTAGCACTGCCTTGAGGACCTGCGCAATCCTAGAGGGCAACCAACCTTGCTCTCATGAAATGAGCAGTTCCACCCAGCAGTGAGCTTTGGCTCCAGAATTGTGAAAACCGAGCTGGTAGCTTCTCTTCTACTGGAAAATTGTTCAGAGCATGACAGGCAACCAGAACCACTCAACCCAGGAATTGCGCAGAATCATTCCCTCAACAATTGCCTGATGCGTGCATTAGTGAGTTATCTAGTTCTCCTCGAAACTATGCAATTTCTCCATGCATGCATGGTAGTCATTCCCGAAAAATAAAAAAAGAAAAAGCGAAAAAAACATCCCTTAAAAATAGGGATCTATTTTAGCAGACGGAGTTACACTTGAGTTATTTTGGAAACTAATGCCATGTGTCACTTTTTCCTAGATTTTGGGCCTTTGCGACATAAATCCTCAATCGGTAAAATCTATTTAATGGGCGCCACTAGAGCTCATTTTCACATTCGATCTTGGAGCTCTGGCATTCCCCGTGCATCTAAGAACCTTTAGCATGGTCTTCACAACTTTTCCGGGTAAGTCTTGCTTTTCTAGTCTTTTGATGCCTTTTATGACGCTTTTGTTTCCTTGGCTTGTGATAAGTCTGTGCAAATGAACTTTCCAATCTATGTAGACACATAGTGTTCATAAAGAAGGACATGAAGATAACATGGCAGGAAATTAAGGAGCGCAAGTAACTTCAAGGAATATCTAGAAGATCAACAGGTCTATGTCAACATCAACAAGTCAAACTTGTATAATGTTGCATGCAGGCACCCCACCTTCCCATGTGCGTACATCATTCATTGGATTGCCTCACATACCAATCTCGATACCATGACATTGAGCAGTGCTAGTGGAACACATCTTGCTACCTTCAAGACAAAAACTATCATTAGATGTATCAATTACCACAGCCGGTGAACCGCATCGATACACTCTTCTACATCCCCAACAACAATGTGAACACTAGAGACATCATGAAGTGTTGGGTGAAAGAGACATCGAATTTCAGGTCAACATTTACAAGACTAATTCACTCAGAAAGGCCTACCAACTTTTGATCATCTTTGCATGCCACTTGTACGATCAAGAGAGCACGAATACCTTTCCGCTGAATTGCGTGGTTTTGTATGATTAGTTGGAAAATGAAGGAATTCCATTCAGTTGGTCGAATATGTTGGTTCTTCAGCTAAAATTGCATTTGACTAATGCCCATAATACGCCTAAGGATGAGAAAGTGAGATTCTATATGTCTGCGTACCTACTTGATGCAATATGTGGCCAGCATTAGTTTCCTGGCATGGGTTGGACATGGACACCATCAAAGAATGTTATCAGCATTTATTGCAAGTTTCTTTCCGATTGAAACTACCATAGAATGGAAAGTCACTTTGTAGGTAACACCACCATAGGAAGCAATAACAAAAATAGTAGTCAGCAAAAAACCGACGCAGGACAAAGGCAAGAGGAATATTGTCGAGAACCTAGAGGCGGAGAAATGCTACAAGTTCAGAAAATATCCTCTCATTGAGAAAGTAGCTTTGGAAATAGAGGCGAAGAGGCAACAGTGCATAAAGAGAGTAGAATAGAGGAAGAGAGAGAAGCAAAGGTTGGAGGATGCAGAAAGAAAGTTGCAGGAAACAAAGAAGAAGCCAAAAGAAGAGCAGGAGTTAAGAAGGAGAGAGAGGGAAGAGAAGCAGAAACAGGAATAGGATGAAAGGCAAGGCGCAATGATAGAGAAAATTGTGCCTATATAGTTTGAGGAGTCATAGCAACCAACAAATGAAGAAGAGGGTTAGGAGGTGTAGGTTCGGGAACTTTCTCAGCAGATTTAGCAAATGGTTGAAGAAATGGACATGGAGTTGGAACAGTAGCAACAGGACCAAGATATCAACCTCATGCTGAGAAAATCCGAGGTCGCCCCTCAGTCTCCACCACCTCCAGAATTAGAATGATTCCTGAGCAAGCAAGGAGAGGTTTTTCTCCTTGATGATGATCTAGTGAGAGGCCACCAGTAATGACTTGCAGGTCAGCGCAAAAAACATGCACAAGTACATCAGTGGTCCACCCACACTCAGGACAATGTTGTGCATGCTTCAAGATGAGTTGGAAAAATGTTCCAGAAACATATACTTGGAAACCATGAAGACAAGAGTTTGTTTCCAGAAATACATCACCAAACAATACGAGGACACAATAGCGTAGTACCAAGCTTGGTATCAGCTCGTCACTAAAGACCATCAAGAGGATGTTGCCGAGTTGGTCTTTCCCCAAGGTTTCAAGTGATGGTGGTTGTCTTGTTAGGCTGACTCAATCCTATCTTGTCCCACATGGGTATATGTGGAAATTTTATTATTATTTGTAAATATATTGCAAGTGAAATTCCAAGTGTCATTAGTGGAATGTGAACAATCACTATGTAACGTAAAGAGTTATTTGTAAAGGAATTGAAGAGTCATGAGGGTAGTAAAAGGGGAATTTCAAGGGTCATGCCACCCTTTTTTATATATAGAACCTCATAAATCATAGTACAGGCTTTTGGGAGACAAGCTTTTAGCTAGGCATTTCTTAGAGAAGGCTTGGAGAGTATTCTGACGAGCCTTGGCTTCTCCACAGCGTAGAGCAAGTACACTTCCTTGGAGGAGCAGGTAGCATTGACTATAATGTTCCACTATTGGGGCTAGTGGATTTCAATGGTGTATGTATGGATGGAACTTTCACTTAATAATATAACTGAGCCAACACATTTTCATCCATATGTTGTTATTGTAGTTGGATTATTCTGGTTTCTCTAGAAGTACATGTTGTTTAACTTACACATTTGTGTATGAACTATTTTGTATGAAATTGTATGAATCTTGTAGAAGGTGTGTTGTTGGATTAACCCGTCACTTTGGTTTGTGGACTATTCCGCTTCCAACTTGTGATGGTATTCTACTCGTGTTCCTTTTAGGCTGCATACTATTATATGCTTCTAAGGGGCACACTTCTTTTTCCCTTATGTGTGTTAGAACCCCCATGCATCTCATGTGCCTTGTTGCAAGGTCACACACTTTCTTAGGGCAAAGTTATCATACTTACCTTTCCGTGCTACCGCGGTCAAGGCACTACTTTATTACCCACTACTAGGACTCCTACTCCAAACGGTCTGAGGCATAGTTGAGACTTCTTACTATGGAGATCCCCTTGACATGTCGGCAAGTCCAACACCATCAAAAAGTGGAAATTCATGGACTTAGTGAGCTTGATATCCAACATAGACCAGAGACTTGACATTACTTAGGAACCTGCTATCCTGATCTGAGATAATGGAATGTGGGATACCAAAGTGTACCCACACTCATTCAAAGAAGATATTAACAGTGGATTTTGTTGTGATACTCTTCTTACAGGCAACTAGAATGGCCATCTTAGATAATCTGTTGGCAAACATGAAAACGCATTCGTTCCCATGCTTAGTGGAAGGGAGGCCTGACATGTAATCCATGGAGATGGATTCCCAGAGTCGACTAGGAGTAGGAAGAGTAGTATATATGCCTTGCTTCTTAATGGTTGATTTGGAAATGGCATAGGTAGTGCAGTATTTGATGTACTTCCCAACATCTTGTCGAAGGTTTGGCCAATAAAAATACTTTTGCAGCACTGCTACTGTTTTCTCTACCCTAAAATATTCAGCGACCCGACTATAGTGCGCCTCCCAAATCATCTTGGCATGCTCACTTGAAGGAACATAGAGGTGTCCTAGGTGGCATAATAGTGCATCCTAGAGGTGAAAATTGGGAACTTTCTTGCCTTCCAAGAGCTCCTGGTATGTGTTGCCAAATTCTGGATCACTCTTGTAAAGATGCGGCCACATCACAATCTCGTGCCCACAAGAGTCGAGCACAGTGGTCAGCGCCATGACCAGTGGTCACCTAAGGAATATTCAACGTTGTTGGTGCTACCCTTATTGTACTTAATGTTCAAATGGAACTATTGTAGGTATGTGGACCATTTCTGATGGCAATCGTTCTGTAACTTCCCTTGTGTCTGTATGAACTGCAAGCGTTGGTGGTGTATGTGGATGACCGTTTCCTTCCCTAGAATGTAATGCTTACATTTTCGACAGGCCTACACAATGGAATACATATCTTTGTCATAGGTGGGATACTTTCAGACTATGTCTAAAATTGTCTCACTATGATATGCCACTGGATTCCACTGTTGAGTAAGAACTGCATCAATAGCATAATCAGAGGCATTTGTCTCAACCTGAAATGGTTGTTGTAGGTCTGGTAATGTGAGCACTGGTGCAAAGCAGAGGTAACGCTTCAACTCAAAAAACATCTTCTATTGGGATTTGGTCCAAAAGAACTTTGTTTTCACTCCTCCCTTGGTGACTTGACGTAAAGGCCAAGTGATATGAAAGAACCCCCACACAAACTTGTGGTAGAATTTGGCAAGACCCAGAAAGTTGCGGAGCTCTATTAGGGTGGTTGGGGATGGTTAATCCAGAATGACTTGTATCTTGTTTGGGTCCACATGCACACCCCAATTATTAATGATGTACCCTGGATATTGAACCGAGGTCATACCAAAAGTGCATTTCTCCAAATTGGCACACAACTTGTGTTACCACAAGGTTTGGAGTACCTGTCAAATATGGTGGAGATGCTCTCCCCAACTCTAGCTGAAGATCAGAAGTTCATCCAAATACACCAACATGAATTAGTCGGTGAAGGGTTGTAAGATTTCATCCATCAACCTAATGAAGGTTGCGGGCATTCGTCAACCCAAAAGGCATGACCAACCATTTGAAAAGGCCCTCCTTGGATTTCAAGGAATTCTTCCACACATCAAAGGGTTCGATAGATACCTGGTGATAACCAGACTTCAAGTTAATCTTGCTAAAATATTTGGCCCCCTTGAGCTGGTCAGAAGGTCATCAATCTGTGGGATTCGATACCTATTCCGGATAGTGATCTTGTTCATCGCAAGATAGTCAATATAGAGTCTACAAGTCCCATCCTTCTTATGTACCAACACGAATGGGCTCCCATGAGGTGATGAACTTGGCGTAATGTGCCCTTTCTGCAACATCTCCTGAATCTACCTCATGATTTCATCATTATCCATAACAGAGCATCGATAGATTGGTCCATTGGGTAGCGATGACCTGGGGTCAGATTGATGGAGTGATTGACATAACAGTGTATAGGTACTCTTGTGGGTGAGGTGAATATGTCCTTGTACTCCTCCACAACCTTGTCCATCTTCTGCTTCCATGCGGAGGAGCCTTGTCTGGAGGTCGTGGCCACAATCTTCTTCTTGCCCTGAGGGCGAATCATAAGGAAAAAAAAAAATTCTCAATCTGGGAAATGATCTCACTGCATTGCTTCGCAGTGATCAAAGAAATGGTGGTAGGCGGCACTACCTCCGATATCCTGTAGAATTTATTGCCCAAAGTAAAAACAACAATGTGAGGCCTAGACTCATACATAGCATGTTACTTCCACAAGTATGTTTGGCCTAATAAAACATCAAAAACTTCAAGAGCAGAAACATCACGTAGTACCTCATCTGTAAAGGGCTTGATGTGGTAGGGAAGGCGACATTGTTGGCTGACGCAGAGATCTCACCCCTGGTGAAGCCACCTAATGGTGTATTGTTGCAGGTGTGGTGTGGTCGATAAGCCCAACTGCTTCATGATCTCTGCTGAAATGAGGTTCTTTTGGCTCCCACTGTTGACAATGAGCAACAGCAGAGAACCCTTCACTCACATTTGTGAGTGGAAGAGTCGCTCCCCCTCCTTTGGATCTTCGAGCTCATCCTTCTGGATCTTGGTGGTGGCAACAGTGGCACTAAGCTCCACATCAATAATTTACTTCCATTTTTCATTCCCCTTATCAGTTTCTGACTCAAATTCAGAACATGCATTTGATTCAGAAGCCTTCAACTTGGCCACAGGTGATTTCTTGACTCGACACTCACTTGTGTTGAGAGTGGGGCTCTTATGGAACTCACACCATCTCCCTATGTCCTTCTTTGTGTTCGTGGTGTTTTTCGTTGCTTTCAGCTTTGGTGGGTTGTCCTGGGTCGCCTTGCCTTGAATTTTTCCTTTGTTTTGCAATTTGGGGGCATATTTCCCTTTCTTCGAATTCGCATATCCAAAGTCTCGCTTCTTTTGTTTAAACTTCTACTTGATCTTGACAATGTATCGATAGGAGGCACCAAGAAAGGATATATCCAGGAACTCCATCTCATCTTAGATGTACTTGTATAGATAGTCACGGTACTTGAGTACCAAATTCTGCTCAAAATCCTTGATACCCAGCTTCGTGCAAAGGGTATGGAAAACATTTTTGAACCCCAGCACATCTTAGTCCCTTCCCTGACACAGCATGGTTCACTTAATGTATTTATCTTCATATATCCCAACAAGGTAATATTGTTCCTTGATGGTGTCTCGAAAAAAATTCCAAGTGGATGTGGCTGAAAACAATGAGGATTCCCTCTCGTCCTTTTGTTCTTAGTAGGTTTCCCACCAGTCATTGACATGTGGGGCAGCTTTGAGTGAAAAAGTAATATTTTCTCAATTGGAAAAGGCATGAGCTGAAAAATATCCTTCCAATATATTTAACCATCTATCTATGGCATCTGCATCTATTTGGCCTTCAAAAGTGGGAATGTCAAAGTTAACTTGTACCTTAAAAGGAGTGGTGCCTCTAAAGTTGCTGTTGGATGAATATGTGTCATATTTGGGTAGTCCTCAAAGGATCTAGGCAAATTTATCCATAATTGCATTCCTTTGTCACTTGGGGGATTCCTTGAGCAATATTTTGAAAGTATCTTCTACCCCCTCATCTTTCTTTTCTTCCAGCATGGGAGGTTGTTGAGGTTTGCAATGCTGGTCTTGCAAAGGTTCAACTAGTTCGAGCCCTAACTCCTTATGCCCTGACCTCATTAGGGACATGCAAAAAAAAAAGAGAGAAAGAGAAGACCACTTTGATACCACTGATCTGGACTTATGCAGGAACACAACAAAATACAAATATACACATAAACACAAAGATTCAGCAGAAGTAAAACTTCATTGCATTAACATCAAAGAGCTGAAAGATGCTTACATACCTAAATGGAAATAAACTAGGTCAAGCAAAGGTAGCTTATCTTTGAGAAGAGATGTGGTGGCTACATGCCTCTGAATTGTGTCACAATGAGGCTCAAGGGCCTCTTTATTTTTTAACAGCAAGGGAAAACCCTAAAAACCAAAACCTTAACACCAGGAGATGGAACACCAAGATTTTGTGGGCCTCGTTGGGGTTAGTTGGGAAGCCAACTTCCTGGGGTCATAACTTGGTCACATTCTCTCTGTTTGGCACGTACAATACCTCATTGGAGATATTTCTCTAAGTACTACAAGATTTTCCATAGACCCCTACTTATGGTTATGGGCCTGCTGTGAACCTCAAAATAACGTTGTTTAGGGGGTCAACATTAATCTGAAAGTTCAAGACCCAAAAAACTGCTAAAAATAGTAAATTCTACCATAAACAAGGAAACTTATGAAACTAACTAGAGGTCTAGGTGGAATAGTCGGGTGGAAACCAATATCCACCTAGATCAGTATGATAACCAATTTCCCTGTAGGGCTTAATGAATAACATATTAAACTAATTGTGTCATTACGCCGTAAGGCATTCCCCTCTGAAATGAACTCCCCTAAATGCCTTTCTGTCCCAATCTTAACCGTCAGATCTATTGTTAGACGATTCAACAATTACATGTCGTCCAATTTAATTAAAAAACGTTAAAAAACCGTTCAAGTAATTAGTTAATTAAAAAAATAATTAAACCCTACCCAGCCCGTCCTTCTACCCAAGTCATCCATCGTGCCCGCCCAGATAGCCTGTTTGCTGCAGAGGAGGGCGGATAGCCTGTTTGCTGCAGAGGAGAGAGGAGGGCGGGGGCGAATGCCTTTGCTACAGAGGAGGTTTGCTACAGAGGAGAGCGGGGATGAGGAGGCCTGCTTTTTGCGCAGGAGAAGGGCCAAGAGAATGTGGAGGGCCAGAAGGAGGATTGTTGGAGGATTGTTGGTAGTTTTGCCCTGCATCCGTTCTTAAGGCCCTGTCTGTAGAAGCCAGTTGGACAGTTGAGGAAGACATAACCACTTACTCAAACCTGAGACTTCCTTTCCCTTTGTTGCCAGGGTTTCTTGCATTCGTTGGCATTTGTTATGTTTTTAGGGTTAATTTTTTTTTTGTGACTGGTTTTCTTGTTTGTGCAGGGATGCAAGCCAACGTAGTGCATAGAGGTAGGATGGGTGGTATTTGGATGATGGCGTTGCCTTCAGCGGGGCCTTCCTCGCCTACTTTTAATATGTTGACCTCGGCCACACAACTTCAACACAGCCTGACAACGCTTCAGCGTAGCCTGGCAATGGAGGGCGGCAGGCTGTGGACGCCGGGGCAGAGTGAAGTCTCGTCTCTTTGCAATAACCGGGCAGGTGAGGAGGAGAGGTTATTACCGCCATTTCAAGAAGGCATGGATGCTTCAGACGAGTTTTGTTAAATGCCCATTTTATTAAATGCCCATTTTGTTAAATGCCCATGGATGCTTCACATGCCTATTTTTTCTAAAGTTGTAGCCTCTGGTTTGTAGATTTTCTCTAATGGAGGAATATTGGTTTATCCCCAATTCGTTTTATAGAAAGAGTTGCCACTGTGTAATGAGATGGAGACTCCACCTCTATGGTCTACAATACCAAACCAGAGGTTTCACAAATACCAGTGTTGTCGCCTCTGTTATCTATGCTTGCAATATGTCGCGAGGGGAGGGAATGTCGTAAGTATTGGAAGGGAATCTTTCAGAATGTTCATTTTCAAACACAGCAGAGCAGAGCAGAATGAATCTTAATCTTATTCGCTGTGTGGTTGCATATATGCAGGTCTCTGTGGTGGCTCCCAATGTCCCTGAAATGCATTTCGTAGTTCAACTGGCAGGGGCGTTATTGTTCTTAACACAATGCCTGCTCTGCTCGATTCAATTCCTGCCTCTGGACGGAACCAACCATAAGCTCAACCTCAGCCTGGTACTAAGAGTTAGATCCATCTGTCAGAAAATCTTGACCTCCGCTGGCTGCTGTGTTGCTGAAAATTGAAACGCTTCAATTCTTTGTTACCCATGCGCGTTGTTGGGCTTCAATTCTTTGTTACCCATAGTTACATGCGCTTGGAAATGTACTTTGACTGGCAGCCCACCAAGTGAAATCTAGACAGGGCATTAGGTTGCTAAGGGTCAAGGGTGCGGGTAACATGGGTAGAGATTGGGCGAGGTTATGTTATTCGCAGGACCGTTGAATCCAACCAATATTTATTTGCAACTCTGGTCTGAATCTCTGCCTTTTTCATTCCCTCTCCTCCTCCTCCCATGGTCGCCTATTTTGTATGTCGGTCTTGTCTGTATGACTCTTGGAGCTCCATGTCTTGTCATGTTTGTGTGTGTCTGGTTTGGTCGGTCTGAACTTTGCCTAGTCTGGTTTTGTATGTGTTGTGTTGTGCCGTTTGGTATGTGGTTTGTATGTGTTGTGTGGGAGGTGAAGGCAGACGTCACATCAATTCAATTTTTAATTAGCAGGGGCCAAGAGATTCAATTCCAGCTATATATATACGAGGAGATATCCACCCACATCCTTCTCAATCCCAGGTATGCAAATGTATGTACATGTGATCTCATCTCTTTTTGTTGGGTTAACCTTAATACAGATTTTAGATTGGCTTGGTAAGTGACGTACATTACAGGATTTAATATGAATTTTGTAATTTCAAGCAATTGGCTCGCTCTGCTCAAGTGTTAATGAATTTCCAGGCTAAACTTAAATATGAATTGGTACAACATCAGTTTGCGAATCCACAGGCGTGCGCAAGGATTGAATCCCAGGTAGACTAGATAAATTTATTTGTGTCTCTTTGCTTTTCTGGTTATATATGTTCAAATTTATATCAGCCCAATGAGTGAGATGAGCAGGAACAAATTTGATTTGGGATCAGCCTTTTTCAAGTTGTTAACTAGACTGCATAAGCTATGGCTATGGAAAACAGAGACTACCCGTGTCTTGGTATGGTGCCATAGGATTATTGCCTCCTGCAACTGCTGCAAACTTCACAAGCCCTGATTGGTACATAATTAAGAAGGTTGGGATCGGCCTTTTTCAAGTTGTTAATTAGGCTGCATAATCTATGGCTATGGCAAACAGAGACTACCCATGTCTTGGTATGGCGCCATAGGATTATTGCCTCCTGCAACTGCTGCAAACTTCACAAGCCCTGATTGGTACAGAATTAAGAAGGTGTGTGGTAAAATTCTGTATAGTCTCGGTGTGTCTTCTTTTGTTTTTTTTTTATAACAAATTGATTCAATTTTGTTAAATGCATACAACTAGCTATTCAATTCTGGATGAATTCACCTTCCTATTTTTTCTAAAGTTGTAGCACCTGGTTTGTAGATTTTCACAAATACCAGCGTTGTCGCCTCTGTTCTCTATGCTTGCAATATGTTGCGAGGGGTGGGAATGTCGTAAGTATTGGAAGGAAATTTTCTATGATGTTCATTTTCAAACCCAGCAGAGTAGAGCAGAATGAACCTTAATATTTAATCTTATTCGTTGTGTCGTTGCATATATGCAGGTCTCTATGGTGGCTTCCAACATCCCTGAAATGCATTTCGCAGTTAGACTGGCAGGGGCCGTTATTGTTCTTAACACAATGCCTTCTCTGCTCGATTCAATTCCTGCCTCCAGACGGAACCAACCATAAGCTCAACCTCAGCTTGGTATTCAGAGTTAGATCCATCCGTCAGAAAATCTTGACCTCCGCTCACTGTTGTGTTGCTGAAAATTGAAACACTGAAATTCTTTGTTACCCATGCGCGCTTCTGGGATTCAATTCTCTGTTACACATGGTTACATGCGCATGGAAATGTACTTTGACTGGCAGCCCACCAAAGGAAAGCTAGACAGGGCATTAGGTTGCTAAGGGTCAAGGATGCAGGTAACATGGGTAGAGATTGGGTGAGGTTATGTTATTCGCAGGCTGTGTTGCTGGTTAATTTGTTAATTTTTTTTTCATATTTTTTTGTGCTTGACCATGCATCTTGGATTTTACAGTCAATTTTCTCTTTTAATGTTGTTTGTAGTTTTGGGGTTGATTTCTTATTTCTATATTTTTGTATGTGCACATTCTTTTGGTTGGTCGATTTTTTTTTTGGCAGGATTTAAAGAAATGGACGAGGAGAAGAGAGTCCTCTGGTTTGGATTCTTTTTATGACTAATACTAGAATGATCAAGCACGTATCCTTATTTTATGATTTTTTTTCTCTAATTTGAATATGTATACCTGTTTAAATAATTCTTTATTAATAAATATTTGCATAATGGGATGTCTTATGTGCTGATAATAGCTGATAAAGGGGATTGGATGAATATAGTTCTTGGAAGGGTTTAGCTATGGTTGGGCCTTTCAATAAAATGAAAGCTATTCAACTTAAATTTCACACTAAACGAGCCTATTGATTTAATTTTTTTTGGTCGGCAGTTTTGATTACTTAGGTTTTTTTCTATCCAGAGGTTTTTCATCTTTGAAATGGGCATTGGTTTTTCCCAATTTTTTTTCTTTTCATCCATAATTTCATTTCAGCGTGAAGCAGCATTGTAGTGCTCTATGTTCCATTATGAATCCATGTTACATTTATGAATCTTTATGAAAGGAACAAGGCACAATATATATTTATTCGAGATTAAATTGGCGGGTGCGGTAAATTGCAGTGGCTCTAGTTGGTACATCGCCGGCTGCAGCTACAGCCTCAACTTCAACCCAACATTTCGTTGCAGGTACAACCTCAAATAATATAGGAACAAATGATATTTACATTTTAAATGATATATATGTGTGTATCTATTCAGATCTTCTTACCTTTTGAATTCTTGTCTCTTTTTTCAGTTTTTTTATTTGGAGAGTTTGAGATCTGTTTGAAGCGGATTTATGTTATTTAAAACAATTTAAATTTACATTTTAAAGAATAAATATATGGATAATTGTAATGTAGATGATATGTTTGATTTGATTTGTTATATTTTTAATATTTTTGTTTGTG
Organism: Pinus tabuliformis; assembly: GCA_031772625.1. NCBI lineage: Eukaryota > Viridiplantae > Streptophyta > Pinopsida > Pinales > Pinaceae > Pinus > Pinus tabuliformis. Next base: position 603,009,712 of record CM062805.1, read on the forward strand.
TTATTATATCGCTGGTAGATTTGATATTTTTAGGGATTTTCCTTTCTGATATATTTTTATTTTAATTAAAAAATAAATATTTTAAAATTCTTGAGTCTTTAAAATTTAGTTATCAACCATGTTTGACAACTTTTCAAAAAAACAAGAACAATGACAATATGATTGACACCACAAAAATATTTACGAGAGGATTTTATATTTGAAACAACTGAAATTATAGTGTGATGGAAACAATTATATCGTGTCTCATATAAAAGATATCTCAGCACAGAAGACTTATCATTCATTTGTCAGCAGATTAGTTCATTTGTCATTATTTATTGGTATCAACATGAGGGCCCATCTTCCTTTCTTGTGACGAAGTCCCTTCAAAAAGAGTGTCCTCTAGAGATATTGTGAATGCTCTAATTGGGTTATGGTTTCTCATTTTGATTGTAATCAGCATCATTTTTTTTTCAAACCATTGACTAGATTAAGGTAGCTATGGTATCAGATCAAGCACTACATGTATAACTTCTTCTGGAGGATGACGTAGAAGAACCTGGGGTTTTCTCCCTTCTTTCTTAGGAATAGCTATCTGAAAATAGCCATTTTTTACTATATAGCAAGCAGTTGCAAGCTAAATATGATATTAACTAATTTGCAGTTGTTGTTTTTATTTCCCTTTTTACAATAGTTGTATACTAAGTTAACACTATCTGGATACATCTATGGGTTGTCCCAGAAACAAGGGGGGCACTTGATTGGTTAGGTTCTCAATGTTGTACCTCATTGCTTTTTGACCTTAGGATACCAATCCATGTCATCATATCTGAAGTAATATACCATTCTAATCTGTGTAGGACTTTATCAAATAAATCTTGAGGAGCAGATCTTCTTGATGAATTTCTCCAACCCACTAGATAGTTTTCAAGCTTAACTTTTTTGTGGTTAATCCTTCTGCAGGAGTCCTGTAAGCCACGTAAAGTAGAATGATTAGCCTGGGATCATTAATTGAGTTCCTGTTGGCCGAGTTGTGGTTTATATTGATGATGCCTGCATTAGTTTGCTCTGCAAGTGGTTCTAGATGAAGAGCTTCCAAGCACACATTTAAAAGCACACATGCTTGTGTTTCAAATCTTTAGATTCTCTATTACTGTGACATTATAGCTTTAATTTTTGCAATTATGATTTTATTGTCTATATGAGTAATCGTTTGCCTGGCTTCATTTTTATTGACATCACATGGCATCCAATGCTACAGATTTAGTATTGATCTTGTGAGGTGTGTTTGCACTGAATGCTGGCTGATGTACTGCTTTCCATCATTTTTTATGTATCTTGGGTTGAACCTCCAGTAACAATTCTTGTTATATTTCTCTCTAGTACAATTTCTAAATTTAATGATATCATGTTTGTGACTAAAGAACATCAGCAAGGTTGCTAGTACTCAGAAACAGGCTTTGCTTTTATCTTTGATGAGTCAAAATTTTCTTGGGCAGAATTTGGCAAAAGAAATTGTAAGATCGAGGCAAGCTGTTCAGCGCCTTTATGAGAACAGGGCACAGCTGAATTCGATATCTATGCACCTTGGAGAAAGTGTTGGTAATTTTTTCTTTACCACTCATTCTCATATCATCTTGCATGCAATTTAATCTCTGTTCTGTTATTGAATTTGCAGTTGTTTCTCACTACCATTATCTGACAATGGCCATTTTTTACTATATAGCAAGCAGTTGCAAGCTAAATATGATATTAACTAATTTGCAGTTGCTGTTTTTATTTCCCTTTTTACAATAGTTGTATACTAAGTTAACACTATGAGGATACATCTATGGGTTGTCCCAGAAACAAGGGGGTCTTGTAAATCTCAAATTTGATGTCTGGTTAGGTCATGATCTAAAATTAGATTATATATCTATATTATATATATATATATATATATATATATATATATATATAATATGTCAATTTTAGAAGATCCGGAGAGTATACAACTTGATAGGGGTAATGACATATACAGTATACTAAATATATGTAAAAAAAATCTATGCAAAACAAATGCCATGGAGATTAGAAAATACTAACTCAATAGTTTGGATTCTGTTAATATAAAGATGCCAGTACAAAATGAGTGGCTTATCAGCGTTACAAATTATCAGTCACTCCACAAACTGATATATTATCAAACAGATGTTCACCTTCAGAACAACATAATTTCTAAAAGTATTGTAGGTGGTTATCAAAAAAAAATTGTATTCACTTTTTTGGAATGGTAAGGTGTAGATCCAAACATAAATTACAGCCTATATGCCTATATCAAGTCCATCTTGTAGGAGCATGCACACTAAACTAGAGGAAAGCCATGAAAGGCATAGGGTAAGATCATATTATGAAAATTATGCTTCAGACAGTAGGATATATTTAAGACATCATATTGGACAGAAGAATATATTTAAGAGTTCATATTGCTTGTAGAGTGAAGAAATTATTGGTGTTGAGCTAAGAGTTTTCTTCCATCTCTAATACATAGAATTTGGTTTTTCCTCTTCCCCTCTTTCTCCCGTTGTATCTTCATCTATACATCTATTGCAGTTGCCACTGCATAAATTCTCCCAGAATTGTTATGCTTGTGGTTTTATTTTCTGCGTGCATAATAATATAAGGTCTTTTTTAACATTTTTGCAATATATTCTTCCTCTTTCTTTATTCTTCATCTTTCTTCTTTGTATCTATATCCAAGCACTATGCCATATCTTCAACCTAGGCCAGCACTATTTCAATTCCATGCCATCGATGAACAATTTCATTTTCCATTTTTCAATGAGGATACAACTATATTGTAGTGACCCTTGAGCCATCTTGAAATCGATGAACAATTCGATTTTCCATTTTACCACAAGGATACAACTATATTGTAGTGACCCCTGAGCCATCTTGAAATTGCCAGAGTAGACTTTTAAGGTTTTAGTTTTTATGGTTATTAATCGATACTACAAAAGGATTATTGTGTTTGATAAGTTTATTAAGCTGTCTAGTAATGGCACCTCTTGTAGCTCAATGTTTTTTACCAATTGGTTGGCACATTAAAAATTCAGTCGAATTAGTTTATTGCGTTAAGGTGGTTTGTTTCCAAAGTGGATTGTTAGTGGTTGAGTTCTGTCTATTAACTAATTGCTCCATTGAACATGTTTCCATTCCATGTTTGCTATTTTAATTCAGTTTAGATTGGGATGTTTTCTTTTTATATGAACTATGTATTGTTTTTGAAGCATGTTAAATAAATCAGCAATAAAAATTTGGACTCTACCATATATCTCCCTTTTCAGATTATCCACGCCTTCCACTAAGAGATGAAGTTTATATTTATTTCTGCAGCTCCTCTTGTAGGCTACAGAAATATGTTTACGATAAGATATCAAATGAAATACCTGAAGGGCCTCACTGTCTTGTTTACATTCATACCTCTGTTCAAAGGAGTGAAAACTGCCCCGGTGTGTCTACTTTGTGGTTGATCTATGAATAACTTCCTCTGGCTTTTATGGAAAGGCTTCAGGTGGTGTATTCCCTACATCCAGGGCTTCAATCAAGATTGTTTTTTGCAACCCTTGGTTGTTTCTTCTTGATTGCGGGGTGAGTATTAAGGTGAGTTTTCATTTTGATTCAAATAATTCATTAGAACTAATTGTTGCAGATGTGCTCATGCAGTTCTTGATGTGTTATGCAGTTTATACTGGAAACTGAAGTATGTAAATCGTCTAGAATTTATCTAGGATTACATTAGGAAGGGACAAATTGAGATTCTTGATTTTGTGTATGACCATGATGATCAACTAGAAGACAGACCTTTGATGGACTACGGTGTTGAAATAAATTTGGAATGGTTGGGATTAGATATCCAAAGATAATAGCAATAAAAATATTAAATATCATGTAAGAAATTAGTGTGTTCACTTTAATAGAAATAAATTCAAACAAGTGCACTCTAAATCACCATCCCACTACATAAAAAATTATTCAATGGTCTCCAATATTTTCAAAAAGTTTAGATCAAACATAATTGAGTAAATCATGGCTTACCCAAGAAGTTGACTTCACCATGAGTCCTAGGTGAGAAGTTCTCTGAAGGAATCATAGTTTTTTTTGTAGACTTTAACAAAAAATCTCTAAAAGTATTTTAGGTGGTTATCTAAAAAAAGTTGTGTTCATTTTTTTGGAATGGTAAGGTGTAGATCCAAACATAAATTACAGCCTATATGCCTATATCAAGTCCATCTTGCAGGAGCATGCACACTAAACTAGAGGAAAGCCATGAAGGGCATAGGGTAAGATCATATTATGAAAAGTATGCTTCAGACAGTAGGATATATTTAAGACATCATATTGGACAGAAGAATATATTTAAGAGTTCGTATTGCTTGTAGAGTGAAGAAATTATTTGTGTTGGGCTAAGAGTTTTCTTCCATCTCTAATACATAGAATTTGGTTTTTCCTCTTCCCCTCTTTCTCCCTTTGTATCTTCATCTATACATCTATTGCAATTGCCACTGCATAAATTCTCCCAGAATTGTTATGCTTGTGGTTTTATTTTCTACGTTCATAATAATATAAGGTCTTGTTTAACATTTTTGCAATATATTCTTCCTCTTTCTTCTTTGTATCTATATCCAAGCACTGTGCCATATCTTCAACCTAGGCCAGCACTATTTCAATTCCATGCCATCGATGAACAATTTCATTTTCCATTTTTCCATGAGGATACAACTATATTGTAGTGACCCTTGAGCCATCTTGAAATCGATGAACAATTCGATTTTCCATTTTACCACAAGGATACAACTATATTGTAGTGACCCTCGAGCCATCTTGAAATTTCCAGAGTAGACTTTTAAGGTTTTAGTTTTATGGTTATTAATCGATACTACAAAAGGATTATTGTGTTTGATAAGTTTAGTAAGCTGTCTGGTAATGGTACCTCTTGTAGCTCAATGTTTTTTACCAATTGGTTGGCACATTAAAAATTCAGTCAAATTAGTTTATTGTGTTAAGGTGGTTTGTTTCCAAAGTGGATTGTTAGTGGTTGAGTTCTGTCTATTAACTAATTGCTCCATTGAACCTGTTGCCATTCCATGTTTGCTATTTCAATTCAGTTCAGATTGGGATGTTTTCCTTTTATATGAACTATGTATTGTTTTTGAAGCATGTTAAATAAATCAACAGTAAAAATTTGGACTCTACCATATATCTCCCTTTTCAGATTATCCACGCCTTCCACTAAGAGATGAAGTTTATATTTATGTCTGCAGCTCCTCTTGTAGGCTATAGAAATATGTTTACGATAAGATCTCAAATGAAATACCTGAAGGGCCTTACTGTCTTGTTTACATTCATACCTCTATTCAAAGGAGTGAAAACTGCCCCGGTGTGTCTACTTTGTGGTTGATCTATGAATAACTTCCTCTGACTTTTAAGGAAAGGCTTCAGGTGGTGTATTCCCTACATCCAGGGCTTCAGTCAAGACTGTTTTTTGCAACCCTTGGCCATTTCTTCTTGACTGCAGGGTGAGTATTAAGGTGAGTTTGCATTTTGATTCAAATAATTCATTAGAACTAATTGTTGCAGATGTGCTCATGCAGTTTTTGATGTGTTATGCAATTTATACTGGAAACTGAAGTATGTAAATCGTCTAGAATTTATCTGGGATTACATTAGGAAGGGACAAATTGAGATTCCTGATTTTGTGTATGACCATGATGATCAACTGGAAGACAGACCTTTGATGGACTACGGTGTTGAAATAAATTTGGAATGGTTGGGATTAGATATCCAAAGATAATAGCAATAAAAATATTAAATATCATGTAAGAAATTAGTGTGTTCACTTTAACAGAAATAAATTCAAAACAAGTGCACTCTAAATCACCATCCCACTACATAAAAAATTATTCAATGGTCTCCAATATTTTCAAAAATTTTAGGTCAAACATAATTGAATAAATCATGGCTTACCCAAGAAGTTGGCTTCACCATGAGTCCTAGGTGAGAAGTTCTCTGAAGTAATCATAGTTTTTTTTGTAGACTTTAACAAAAAATTTCTAAAAGTATTTTAGGTGGTTATCAAAAAAAAATTGTATTCATTTTTTTGGAATGGTAAGGTGTAGATCCAAACATAAATTACAACCTATATGCCTATATCAAGTCCATCTTGCAAGAGCATGCACACTAAACTAGAGGAAAGCCATGAAAGGCATAGGGTAAGATCATATTATGAAAAGTATGCTTCAGACAGTAGGATATATTTAAGACATCATATTGGACAGAAGAATATATTTAAGAGTTCGTATTTCTTGTAGAGTGAAGAAATTATTGGTGTTGGGCTAAGAGTTTTCTTCCATCTCTAATACATAGAATTTGGTTTTTCCTCTTCCCCTATTTCTCCCTTTGTATCTTCATCTATACATCTATTGCAGTTGCCACTGCATAAATTCTCCCAGAATTGTTATGCTTGTGGTTTTATTTTCTGCGTGCATAATAATATAAGGTCTTGTTTAATATTTTTGCAATATATTCTTCCTCTTTCTTATTTGTATCTATATCCAAGCACTGTGCCATATCTTCAACCTAGGCCAGCACTATTTCAATTCCATGCCATCGATGAACAATTTCAGTTTCCATTTTTCAATGAGGATACAACTATATTGTAGTGACCCTTGAGCCATCTTGAAATCGATGAACAATTCGATTTTCCATTTTACCACAAGGATACAACTATATTGTAGTGACCCCTGAGCCATCTTGAAATTGCGAGAGTAGACTTTTAAGGTTTAAGTTTTTATGGTTATTAATCGATACTACAAAAGGATTACTGTGTTTCATAAGTTTATTAAGCTGTCTGGTAATGGCACCTCTTGTAGCTCAATTTTTTTTACCAATTGGTTGGCACATTAAAAATTCATTCAAATTAGTTTATTGCGTTAAGGTGGTTTGTTTCCAAAGTGGATTGTTAGTGGTTGAGTTCTGTCTATTAACTAATTTCTCCATTGAACCTGTTTCCATTCCATGTTTGCTATTTTAATTCAGTTTAGATTGGGATGTTTTCTTTTTATATGAACTATGTATTGTTTTTGAAGCATGTTAAATAAATCAGCAATAAAAATTTGGACTCTACCATATATCTCCCTTTTCAGATTATCCACGCCTTCCACTAAGAGATGAAGTTTATATTTATGTCTGCAGCTCCTCTTGTAGGCTACAGAAATATGTTTACGATAAGATCTCAAATGAAATACCTAAAGGGCCTTACTGTCTTGTTTACATTCATACCTCTGTTCAAAGGAGTGAAAACTGCCCCGGTGTGTCTACTTTGTGGTTGATCTATGAATAACTTCCTCTGGCTTTTAAGGAAAGGCTTCAAGTGGTGTATTCCCTACATCCAGGGCTTCAGTCAAGACTGTTTTTTGCAACCCTTGGTTGTTTCTTCTTGACTGCAGGGTGAGTATTAAGGTGAGTTTGCATTTTGATTCAAATAATTCATTAGAACTAATTGTTGCAGATTTTGTCATGCAGTTTTTGATGTGTTATGCAATTTATACTGGAAACTGAAGTATGTAAATCGTCTATAATTTATCTGGGATTATATTAGGAAGGGACAAATTGAGATTCTTGATTTTGTGTATGACCATGATGATCAACTGGAAGATAGACCTTTGATGGACTACGGTGTTGAAATAGATCCCTTTCAAGTTTATGACATGGCTGCCATTGGATCATCTGATTCTTGATACTCCTTGAGATGGGCCTCCTAGGCACTATGCAAACTTTATCCATCAATTATGGCCATTTGTTGTACATAATTTTATTTTCTTGCTTTTCCTTCTGTATGCAAATGTGAGTGATCCCTTTCCAAGTGACTTCCCTTGACAGGAGACTGTGTTCTTGAGAGAAGGCACTTTCTTGTTTTTCTATTGCAGTTTAGTTAGCAAAAATCCGTGTGCTATAAAACTATGCCATTCTACATTGGGTGTACATATATGTAAATAGTAAAACCTGAAAACATGGCAGCATGCAGTTACTATGCTTTAGTAGTTCATCTTGCCGAAGGTGTTGATGGAAAAAAGGGTGTGTAGTGCAGAAGCATGGTGCAAATTATTGTCATTGGAAAGAAAATCTACTTTTTTTGTTAAAACTTGGCTTTTAAAAGTTTCAAAAGCATGCCTAGCACACATTGTTTGCAGGGTTTTTGCCTCAAATCTAGCCAATTTCCACTACTTGACTGAAGAACTACTCTTATAGTCAAATTTGTATTTTCACTGTTGAATTAACTTTTGATGTACCTTCTATGTAGAAAATAATATATCTTGTCATGAAGAAAAACTTCATAACTCTTCCTGTTTGCTAAAATTTCAAAAATATGCAGTGTTTATAATATGTCTGGTCTTCTTCTGCATCTTGGATATCACTACAGAAACTCTTGCATGGTTTGTTTGTGTTTGTGTGATCATAATTAAAAAAAAAAAAAACATGATTAACCAACTGTTCTGGACAGACATATTTATAATGGCTTGAAAACGAATTACTTGTTTTGCAGCGCTTTCCCTTCTCTGAAAAAATCTTCTTGAATGATAATGATAAGTTTACTTGGACAATGTTCAGTTATCTGAATAAAAATCCTTTTTGAATGACAGATAGGTTACTTGGACTATGTGGATTTTGGTCCCATCAAATCATGAAGTTTGTTCTTATGTTCATGGATCTTTTCTCAACGATCATCAACTTTACAACATCGGATCAGTAAATTTTTCCCAATTCAGATTCTAGAGCATGAATAATTCGGCTTGAGAGGCAAACACACCTCTGAGCTCACCAAATTTAGCTGAAACGATATTGCCAGTTTGTTCTTACTGTATCACACCTGGGCTATATCATTATGTCTGTATGGTTGATCTTCTTGTCTGTGCAGGGAAACTGGATGATGCACATGTCGTTATTAAAAAGATTCCCTTCAAAATTGATTTTCAGGTGTGGGGAGCCTTGCTCAGTGCCTGTAGGTTTCAGAGATGGTAGCAGGGATAGTAAAATTTATATGTTCCATCACCAGAATATGACTAAGCTTAAATGGTGGGGTGTGGGGAGCCTTGCTCAGTGCCTGCAGGATTCAGAGATGGTCGGAGGGAGGATTGTACAGTAAAATTTATATGTTCCATCACCAGAATATGGCTGAGCTTAAATGGTGCAATTTGCAAATGAAAAGAATTAAAGAGGCAGTAGCAGTTGCATGAGTTGTAAAGAAATTTTATCAAAGACTATGGTCCAATACACTGTGAACAATGATCAGGTGTAGCATTTTGGAGTCACTCCAAAATAAGGCAAATCATCAGAATTCTAATAAATGTTAATATTATTGGATGTTTTAGTAAAGTCTCAATGATGTGTAATTCAATCAAACATAACACGATCATTTCTCAATCAGAAATGTCTTTATTCCTAAAATAACCTACAATCTACAATTAACTTCCCTTGCCTTGTTATTCAAAGCTAGAAAACCCAATTCGACATACAGAGTTGAGAAGGAAAAATAACCTAATCATGCATCAATCTCATCTCCATACAAGCTTTTCAAGGAAGTAGAATTACAATGTCTAAATTCACCTCTTGATTTGGTGTCATAAGTTAACTAGGGTAACCTCCCCTCATCAGCTATTATATTAAACTTGTCAATTACATATCTTTTGTACTCTTACATGATGTGGCCTCGACATTGAATTCAAGCTTCAAGCTTCCTGCAAATCTTTTCTCCGCATTGTAAATCCATTTTGATAATTCTCTGGATCCCATATACCATAATGAACTAGTCCCCTGTCCCACTTGTGACTTGTAAGACATTCAAAATAATATTTTAGCCTACTATTAAAAGGTCTCTTGCCAAAGTTCAAAATTGGATGAGGAATGAAGGTTGGAAAAATTCATAGCCGCGTCAATTTTGTTCATTATGCTTTAGTAAACTTAAAATGTGGCTTAGAGGTCACAATCAGAGGAGGACTGAAGGTTGGAAAAATTCATAGTTGCATCAATTTTGTTCATTATGCTTTGGGGTTTGCGTTAAAATCTCCATAGTATTCATGGGATGCATAGCTATAACAATCATCAGACCAGAATGTTTGCAAGAGATCAGGAGACCCATATCTACAATTATATTCCAAGAAGAGGAGGTAGTAGTAGATTCTAAATAAATTAGCAATGCAACAACATAAATGTTTGCAACAAATTTAGAGAGATCCACCTTCTTGAATAATGCACACACTCCATGGATAATGGATTTCTGCACTTTATGCCTTATGGCGTTTCCTTTGCAACATCTGGTGCAAATGCTAGTTATAATAGCAATCATTTTACTAAGAGTTAAGGTAATGTCTGCAATTATGTGTCAAACTCTTTTGAATAATTTCGATATAAAGAAATAGGGTCTTCACTCTATGTTAGCATTGGCATAGCATTTATAGTAATCGCAGAGCATGTCAAAATAAGCCACAATTTAATATTTTACATATGCAAAAATGTGCAAAGAATAAATATTTTGTTCAAGAACAGAGCACATGAAGTAGACTAGACTTTTACAGCTTCCTAAAATGCTAAAGTGAAAGCAAATTTCAACTTAGAAAATAAAATTCCAAGTACTTTTGTGCTCGAGGTTTTGATCTCAAGGGCTCATGCTAAGTGAACACAAGAACAACTGAACAAAGAGACAAAGGGGCATGACCAACCTTACCAAATCACATGGAGATTTTTTGACTTTCAAGCAAATAAATTTTAACTTTGAGCAAGCATGTAAACAAAAAATAATGAGTTTGATGAACTTATTGATATTTTTGGACAACGAGGAGGAGACATGATTATAAAAAAACTTTGTGAATATCAAGAAACTAATATCACACAAAAGGAAAAATAGGCATTAGGGATACAAACTCAACGTAATTTCAATATATTAATGCTTGGAGTACATTATTTGTGATTGATGCATACCTGGTAATTTGATCATGTCCAAGAACAGTTGCAGTGAGTTCTAGTGATTATTTTGGTCTCTTTAGCTTTGAGTAGTAGTTTCAGGAAGTTTGAGTGAAGGAAAATAAGGGCAATGAAAAAAAACATCACTCATACCCTAGAGGTGTGTGGGCATAGTAAAACCAACATGACCTAAACGAAGCTCGAGGAGTATGGGGAATTAATGAAAAATAATGGTGAAGGCCAATGTGGATGACTATTGAATAATAATATTCACAACAAGAAATACCATGTTGGATATACGACAATGGAAATATTGAGTGTAATGTATAGGAGTGCGCCACATCAAAAGGGTTAGGTTTTTGGATGTTTAGGGTTTTCCATTGTTTCTCAATAAAAAAAAGGCATGTGAGTCTCATTGTAACACATTTCAGAAGGCATGTAGTGGGCACAACTCTTCTCAAAGATAATATACCATCACTAGAGCTAGTTTATTTCCATTCTGCATATAAATAGTTTTCTTGTATTTTTTATTAATGAATTAAAGTTCGGTTTTCATTGTAGCTTCGTGTTTCTATTTAAATTTTTATTTCATTCCGTTCGTACATAAATCTAGATCAGTGGTATCATAGCGGTCTATTATTTGTCTATTTTTATGTGCATGTCCCCAACGAGGTCAAAGTATAAGGAGTTAGGACTTGAACTAGTTGAACCCTTGCAAGACTAACCTCACTGACCCCGACGACCTCTGATGGTGAAAGAAAAGAAATATGAGGGAGCAGGAGATCCTTTCAAAAAAATTCTTGAAGAATCCCTTGAGTGACAAAGGAAAAATATGAGGGATAAATTTTCCCTAATCCTTCAGTGGGTATCAGTGGGAAAAGCATCTTCATTCGGCAGCCACCTCGGAGGTGACACCCCCTTCAAGGTACAAATTAACTTTGACAATCCTATATTTTAAGGACAGATAGATGAAAACGTAGTAGATAAATGGTTAAATATGTTGTAAGGATATTTTTTGGTCCATAATTTTCCAATAGGGAAAATATTACGTTTTAACTCCTCAAGTCCAACCCTACGTCAAGGACTACTGCAAAACCTATTGTAAGCAAAGGGATGAGAGGTAACCCTCATTATTTTTAGTTACACCCACTTGGAATTCTTTCCAAAACACCATCAAGAAACAATATTACCCTGTTGGGAGCGATGAAGATAAGTACATAAAATGGACCACATTGTGGCAAGGAAGGGACCAAGACATGCCAAAGTTCACAACTATATTTCATACCCTTCGCACGAATTTTGGTATCAAGGATTCCTAGAAACATTTGGTATTCAATTATTATGGTTGTCTACACAAATACATATAGGATGATATGGAGTTCTTGGACATCTACTCGCTTGGCATCGCATACCGATATGCTGTCAAGATCGAGCAAAAATTTAAATAGAAGAAGTGATACTTTGGATCAATGAATCTTAAGCAAAAAAAAGGCACCCCCAAACCGAAAAACAAAGGACAAAGCCAAGGTGGGGTGACCGAAGACAACCCATTGAAGACACAAGCAAAGAACAACTCCACAAAGACATAAAAGGATGCAGGAAAGTGGTGTGAGTTCCATAAGAGCCCCACTCACAACACAAATGAGTGTTGAGCCAAGCAGTCACTGGTGGCTGAGCTGAAGGCTTAAAAGTTAGATGCATGTTCTGACTCTAAGTCAAAACTTAATAAGTGGAATAAAACAGGGAAGAAGATTATTGTTGTAGAGCCCAGTCCCACCATTTCCACCACCAGGGTCTGAAAGATTGATCTCGAATATCTAGAGGAAAGGGAGTGTCTCTTCCACTCACAAGTGTGGGTGAAGGGATCTTTGTTGCAGTTCATTGTCGACAAGGGGAGCCAAAAGAATCTCATATCACCAAATGTCATTAAGTGATTGGTCTACCAACCACACCACACCTACATCCATACACCATCAAGTGGCTCCACCAAGGACAAGACCTCAACGTAAGTAAGCGATGTCACCTTCCCTACAGCATCAAGCCCTTCACGGATTAAGTACTATGTGATGTTGCTCCTCTTGGAATCTGTGATGTGTTATTAGGACAACCATACTTATCGAAACAACATGTTGTGTATGAGTCCAGGCCTTTCACTATTATTATTACTTTGGGAACTAAGTTATATAGGATACCATAGGTAGCCCCTTCTACTACCATCTCCTTGATCTCTACTAAGAAATGAAATAAGATCATCTCCCAAACTAGGAAATTTGTTTACTTTTTTATTCACTTTGAAAGTAAGAGGAATATCATGGCCACATTAATAACCCCCAAGAAGGGTTCGAAAATGTAGCAAAAGTAGGTGGATAATGTCATGGAATAATACAAGGACATCTTCTCCTCACCCATAGGGGTACCTTTTCACTCTCACGTCAAGCATTCGATCGATATGGCTCCCATAGCGCCTCTAGCCAATGGGTCAATATATTGGTGCTCTATTCTAGAAATTTAATAAATCAAGCAGAATATTCAAGCTTTGTTGTGAAAAGGGAACATCCGACCAAGTTCCTCACCTTGTGGGAGCCCAATTGTACTTGTACAAAAGAAGGATGGAACCTGGAGACTCTATAATGATTATCGAGCACTAAACAAAATCACTGTCAGGAACAGGTATCCAATCCCATAGATTGATGACCTTCTTGACCAGCTCAAGGGGGTCAAGTACTTCAACAAGATTGATTTAAATTTTTCTATCACCAAGTTCCAATAGAACCCATACATGTATGGAAGACCGCCTTCAAATCCAAGGAGGGACTTTTTGAGTGGTTGGTCATGTCTTTCGGGCTGACAAATGCCCCTACAACTTTTATGAGGCTAATGGATGACATATTGTAGCCCTTTACCAACTCATTCATGGTTTTTTATCTGGATTACATCCCTATCTTCAGCAAGAATTGGGAAGAGCACTTGCAACACATTCGATAGGTCCTTCAAACCCTGTGGTAGCAGAAACTATGCGCCAACTTTGAGAAATGCACCTTTGGCATGAGTCAAGTCCAATATCTGGGTCACATCATTAATTAGCAAGGCATGCATGTGGATCCAAATAATATCCAAGTCATTCAAGATTGGCTAGCCTCGACCACCCTAATATAGATTCGTAGCCTTTTAGGCCTTACCAATTTTTATCGAAGGTTTGTGTTGGGATTCAATCATATAACTTGGCCTTTGAGTCAAGTTACCAAGGGTGGAGTGAAAGAAATGTTTTTCTGGTCTAAGTCCCAACATAAGGTGTTCATTGAGTCGAAACACTTCCTCTTCTCTACACTAGTGCTCACATTGCCAAACCTGCAATAACCATTTGAAATTGAGACAAACGCCTTTGACTATGATATTAGTGCAGTTCGCACCTAGCAAGGGAATCTGGTGGCCTATCATAGTGAGACGCTTTTTGATACAATTCTGAAATACCCACTTATGATAAAGAGATGTATTCCATCATGCATGCTTGCTAACAATGGAAACATTACATTTTAGTGAAGGGGATGATCATCCACTCATATCACCAATCTCTTCATTTTATATAGACACAAGGGAAGTTGCCTAACGATCACCATTAGAAGTGGTCCACATATCTGTAACAATTCCATTTGAACATTAAATACAAGAAGGGAAGTACCAATCATGTTTCAAATTGCATCAGCCTACCCCCGGCTGCAGCACTGACCATTATTCTCAACCCTTATGGCCACGAAGCCTCTAGATGGCAGCAACTATAGAAAAATGATCTAGAGATTGCCACCACATACCATATGCTAGTGGATGGAAAGAAATTTCTAGACTTCCACCTCTAATACACATTATTATGCTACCTAGCCCACATTTGTGTTACTTCAAGCAAGAATGCTAAGTTGATTTGGTAGGTGCACTACAGTCAAGTCACAAGACACTTTGGTGTGGAAAAAACTATGGAAGTACTACAAAAGTAATTTTATTGACCAAAAATTTGATAGGATGTTGAAAAATATATCAGATCCTACATTTCTTGTGCCATCACCAAGCCAACCATAAAGAAGAAAGGCCTATATACTCCTCTACCTAATCCCAACCAGCCTTAGGAATCCATCTCCATGGACTATATGTTTGGTCTCCCTTCTACCAAGCATGGTAATGATTGTGTATTTATGGTTGCATATTTTATAAGATGGCTATATTGGTGACCTGCAAGAAGAGTATCTTAATAGAGGAAACAGCCAAACTCTTCTTTGAGAGAGTGTGGGTACATTTTAGTATCCCACAGATGATTATATCAGACCGAGATAGTAGGTTCCTAAGCACATTATGGTCGAGCCTCTAGTCATTATTGGACATTAGTCTCACCAAGTAAATTGCATTCCATCCCTAGACTGATGGCCAAACAGAGCTCATCAACAAGATGATTATGCACATACTAAGCATGTACAACTCCAAGCATCCATGAACATGGGATGAGATCCTTACCTATGTGTAGCACATCTATAACAGATCTCTCCAAGCTTGACAGGTCGCAACCCCTTTTAAGTGGGTATGGAATTTCAACCATTGTCTCTTATTGATGTTGCCATGCCTCATGCGAATACACAAGAAGAATCCACACATGTACAGTCTGAGGCTGATACAGCAACCAGAATTAGTAAATGCATTCAACGCATCTTCTAAGTATAAACAATGACATGATCAACATCGATGCCGCATAAGTTTTAGGTGGGTGACAACGTTTGGTTGCATTTGCAGAAAGAATATGTTTTTGGATCCCATTAAATGATCTGAACACATCGATACAAGCCTTATGCCATTACCAAAATTGTGGGAGAAAATTCTTTCACCTAGTGTTCAATGTGGACCGCCTTCGGCCATACTTTCCACCATTGTTGGACACATTATACATTGTCGAAAAACTAACACCAATAGATCTCAACCCAAAATACATGGAGTAGGCCACAGCTAATCAGATCATGGACACACAGATCAAGAACACTCACCAACAAAAAATCCAATTGTATCGGGTTGTCAGAGCTGGCCAACTCCTGCACCAAGGAAAGTGGCTCACTAGGGACCAAGTTCAACAGAAGTTTCCCCATCTCATGGAGGCACTCAACACAATGGGGACCATTGTTTCCTAAGGAGGGAGGAATGATCTAAGTGAACATTGATGGCCACATGCCTATTCCACTTGGGCCCCTAACATTGTTTCTTTCAGTTTCCTTAATTCTAGCACATTTTACCATTTTTGGTAGTTTTTCAAGTCTTAAACTTTAGGAGCCATTTTGAGCCCCTAAACGAAAATTTTGGAAAATGGGTAGAATTATAGGTTATGTTAAGGTTTTTTATATGAAATTTTTTTCCCTTAGATAGATATGTCTAACAAGTTATCATACGTTTCAAACATAGATCATATGCCAAAGTTACAACCCCAGTTGATGTACCAACTAACCCCAACGAGGCCCACAAAATATTGGTGCTTCATCTCCTGAGGTTAGGTTTTTGAATGTTCATGGTTTTCCATTATTTCTCAATACTAAAAAGTCCTCTAAGCCTCATCATAACACAATCTAGAAGGCATGTAGTCATCATGTTGTAGATCTAACCCAAGAATATTATAGATCAGATATGAAAATATAAGACAATGCAATAAACCCAGAAATAATATGAAATGATTCTTTATTGATATCAAACCCTTAAGGTAGGGCAACACCATACATTCACTCCTTAAGGAAGGAGAACACTCCACAAGCCATATGCTTGTTCATACAATAATACTTCTCTTCATATCTCTCCATGTGGAGTCTCTAGCCTCTATATAGGCCTCATACATACAATACCATGCATCATTACCATGGTTTCCTCATACCATCAACTAATACCATGGGCCCATTACATTATTATTAACTACTTGTGGTCCCTTACATGACATGGGTTAACCACCTTATTTATTACTATGGCCCATACCAATATTACATTATTACCTTGGGTACCTCCCTTGGTACCCCATATTACCCCCCCTAGGTATATAACATTCCACCCTCCTAAGCATGTTTCGTCCCCGAAACATGGGAAGAACATAAATAATAAGATCTACTCAAAAGAGTAGTCCACTGGTACCATGCACGTGCATCTAGCCATCCAAGAGAAAGGTGAACCCTCGATCTTGCTGGTGCCTCGCTCGCTTGAGATGGAAGTTGACCATGGCAGCTCTTATGTGTTGATGTGTAGTGGGTGGATCTTCTCTCCTCACTATCCGTCATGTGACTACTTGGTTTCCATCTTGATGGTTGTCTTGCGGGGTGATGTGGGTGATGATATGTTGAACTTTTAATCCACGATGGTGTCTTTTTCTTTAATTCCCCCTGCTGTGGTGTCTGTTGTGGTGTCTTCTTTTCTAATATGACTTCAACCACTGAGCCCTCCTCTGATGTATCAGCACCTGTAACCTTTTCTGCTTCTGCCTCTATTTGTGTTTGATTATCTATCATCACTGACTCATCATCTAATATGTCAGACCCTGGAACATCTTCTGCTTCAGCCTCCTTGCACTCTACCTGTTTATTAATGGAAATATCCTGTAATGTAATTTTCTTCTTTTTATACCAAATCTTCAGGAATTTCTTCTGTACATTAATATTGATAGTACCCACTGATTCCATCCAAGGGTATCCCAAAACAACATCTATGTTATCCTTATCTGAAGCATAAAAATCCCCATGCAACACATACTTATCCATAGAAAGCTTCAAATCCTTATAAATTTGAATAGCCTCATCATCAACCTATGTATTTTCAATTTGTTTCGATGGAACTTGCAATTTTTTTGCCTAATTAACATTGATGAAATTATGCTTGCAACTAGGATTTATAGAAACAATGATCTTTTCTTTCTGAATCAATCCATGAACCTGCAATAAGGAGACACCTGTAGCAAATAAGCCCTTATGTGTCGCATTCTCCTTTTTTCTAGCATGAGACCATTTGTCTAAAAGGACTTTTTCAAATTCTGCATCTGAGAGTTTGGTCAACTGTTTGTCATCAAGTGAGAAATACCATTTGTAAGCCTCATCTTTGAAACCAAACCACACTGAATCCCTCCAATATTTTGCCATTGCTGACTTTTTTTGTTTTATGTATTCTTCAATAGTAAGACCATTATCTTTCCCTGTAAAATATAGCATCTCCATGAAGAGGATTTGAGAAAAATTCCTTACTTGGCGAAAATTTAAAATGGCCACTGTTTCGTCAATATTGCTCAGAATCTCTATTATAAACTGTTTTTGGAAATGGAACAATCATTCTGCATCTGCCCATGTGATAGAAATCCTGATTCAGACACTGGAATTTCAGATCCGCGCTGCTATTCTCCCGTCGTCACCCAAAATTTCTAAAAAAAGAGCTGATTTTAAATCAGCGATATCTCCCTCATCCGGACTCCGATTCAACTGAATTTTTTTTTTAAATTAGGTTTTTTTTCACAAAGATTCCAGATCTACAATTAGATCTTGCACCAGGGCTTCTAGATCTGCGCCGCAAAACTCGCTGCCCTGAAAATTGTCTGCAACCCCACTGATTTTTAAATCAGCGATATCTCCTTCATCCGAACTCCGATTCAACCGATTTTTTTTTTGAAATCGGCTATTTTTGCACAAGGAATACAGATCTGCAATTAGATTCTGCATATCTTGCACCAAAACATACATATCTGATCTGCAAATTCGCCACCCAAAAAATCCCTACAAAAATGAAAAAAAAAATTCTCCACGGTTTGCCCAAGAAAGTGCTCTGATACCAATTGTTGTAGCTCTGACGCGGAAATATTATAGATCTGATATGAAAATATAAGACACTACAATAAACCCAGAAATAATATGAAATGATTCTTTATTGATATCAAACCCTTAAGGTAGGGCAACACCATACATTCACTCCTTAAGGAAGGAGAACACTCCACAAGCCATATGCTTGTTCATACAATAATACTTCTCTTCATATCTCTCCATGTGGAGTCTCTAGCCTCTATATAGGCCTCATACATACAATACCATGCATCATTACCATGGTTTCCTCATACCATCAACTAATACCATGGGCCCATTACATTATTATTAACTACTTGTGGTCCCTTACATGACATGGGTTAACCACCTTATTTATTACTATGGCCCATACCAATATTACATTATTACCTTGGGTACCTCCCTTGGTACCCCATATTACCCCCCCTAGGTATATAACACATCACATCTCTTCTCATAGATAAGCTACCATTGCCCAAGCTAGTTTAGTTCCATTGTGCATGTAAATAGTTTTCAATATTTTTTATTAATGAATTGAAGTTTGGTTTTCATTATGTCTCTTTGTTTCTATTTAATTTTGTATTTCATTTCATTCCTGCATAATTCTGGATCAACACTTTGGGCCTTGATGTTATCTGGACCATTCTCCCTAGCCACATTACATGGCACCCGGTTAATACCCTTGACCGAGGGAGAATGTTTGCCCTATTGCTACAACATCAACACTCCCTCTCAACGATGGAGCCATTTTCAACCAATCCAAGCTTATCCTTGAAGTATACTAACTTGATCTAGTATAGAGGCTCTATGAGAATGTTAACAACCTGATCATCCATAGAAATGTGTTGGAGCCCCATTTCTCTATTATGTACCATGTCATGGATGTAGTTGTACGTGATCTCAATGTGCTTCGACCTGTCATGGAAAACTGGATTTTCTGAAAGCTTCACAGAACTTTGATTGTCACAATGTATCACGATCGTCTCCAACACATGATCAAACAATCCTGCAAGTAGATTTCAAATCCATACTACTTAACAACTCGCTAAGCTAGTTGCAATATACTTTTCATGTATAGTGTTGAGTTCGACAAATGTCTACTTCCTCCTCAACCGGGATATCATAATATAACCGAAACTGAAGGAACATCATGATGTGCTCTTGTTGGGCATGGGATCCCCTGCAGCAACTTTTGGGGTTTAAAGCCCAAGTTTTGGTCAAAGATGGTGTAGAACCCCACGAAGTGCGGGCGCGGAGCGTGAATTGTATAATCGAGTCATAGGGTTGTTCACCCTAAGAATTGTATTGTAATGTAAAATTGTGTTGGCCTATCCATGGTCTGTGGACCATGGGATTGTATAAATAGAGCAAGGCTCTAAGTGAAAAGATAGTTTTTTGCAAGCAAGTAATAGATAGAAGCGAAGGCATGGTTAGGGCATGGGAGGAAATTTGAAGTGTATTGGGTCGTAGTAGTAGGAAGAGGCTCTACAGCTGAGTGCGCAGAGGCCTAGTAGAGTCCGCAGCTGAGTGTGCGAACCCCTGTAGCTGAGTGCGCAGGGCGAAGTCGGGTCTGTGCTTGGATTTGAAAGCTAATAAAGAGAAGTTTATTATGTGCATCTATTCTTGAATCTGTATGTTGATGTTATGCATTACTTTACTCTATTATTTACTGCGCGCAATTGATAATTACGTGTATGAATGCTTATATGTGAATTTAATCTGAGTAATCGGCTAACGGAGACTAATTAAGGAAGACTTGGGTAAATAACATGGGTCGCACTGCAACTAGAACTGCGCGAAGACAATATCACAGGGCGCGGGGTGCCCGCAGGTGCGCGTAGCGCAGTAAGTGCGAAGGTTGGACTGCATACCAATCACCACATATCAGACATCCCTAGGGTGCGGAAGGCTGGTTCTAGCACCCTCCCATACTACTTCGGGTAAGACCTCAATCCGCGTTCCGTAGACTGTTGCCGAAAGGGCCAGTAGTACCGGGATTTTCTTGGCTAAATCACTTCCGACCGTGGTTCAGGCCCCAATAAGCCAACAAATGGTTCTATTGTCGAGACCGAGATCTGCATAAGGGATGTCTGATGTCGTGCCACTAGAACCCAACAAAGAAGGAAATTGAAGAGTGGTTGGATAAGAAGATTCACGAGTTTGCGACACAAGAAAACAGAACTCCGCAAGTATCTGAGAAAAAGTGGTTGGATCGCTACAGAAATCCATGATATTTTCTTTGCATCCTTTCCATCTAAGCTATATGAGTGGATCGCAAGGTTGGCCGATAGCCAAGGAAGGTGTAGGGTTGACCAACCAATAGTGTGGACCCCGGAGCTAGTGCGCAGACTAGAAGCCTCTGAGGATAAGATCGTGCGAGCTGTGGACCACTGGCTCGACCAAATAATAGGAGGATTTATTAAATGAGTTCCCAGTGGACACGACCATTAGTTACAACAAGGCAAAACAATGTTTTCTCAAGGGACTGCGAGGTAAGTATATTAAATCTTTGAACACCTGGATTAAGATGTTGTTATGTGAAAAGAGGGTTATGCGAATAAATTAATGTTTGGGACTACATGGAGCGGAAAGATCTACAAAAGTGGAAGTAGTGAAGAATTAGAAAAGAGTCCCTTAATTTCACCCTCGTGATAAAGTGAGGACAAGCTCGGTCAGGTTTCTCTAAGAAGCGCGGTCAGTTTGATAAGGCAGCGAATTCTGCAGTTACCACCTCCACCCACATTGCCACCCGCTTCACCTCCCTCACCTCCATCTCCACCCACTCCACCTCCACCACCTCCACAGTTCAGTATGGCAAGCGCGATCAAACTACCAGTGTTCAGAGGAGTAGGGAATGAGGATCTGAACCAATTCTGGTTCGTGGTAAGAGTAGTATGGGAAGCACAAGGTGTCATGGACGACAATATTAAGAAGGCTACATTGGTGAGCACACTGCAGGATCGTGCATTAACATGGTACATCAAGCACTCTAACAACCACCCAAACACAGGGATAGCAGAGATCCAGAATGCGTTGAACAGAGAATTTAGCAGGCCAAAATCAGAGACACAGTCAATCATCAGGTTTAAAGAGATCGTGATGCTTCCAAGCGAGACTCCCTGGGATCTGGACCAAAGGCTGAAGAGTATGATCCGCGAGGCCAATATGACACTAACGGATGCACAGCATCGCGCATGGTTTGTAGCATCTCTGACACCACACTTGAGGACAGTGCTGTCACAACAAAAACTTTCTACCCAAGCTGAAGCGTTGGAAATGGTGATGAGATTACATGAGACCCCGATATAAGAACCTGGGTTGGGAGTTCAACAAATCCATGCACAACTACAAAATTTGTGTTTGGAAATGCAAAGCTTGAAGTAGGATAGGGCACCATGGCCAAAGGTGTGCGAGGAAGTATGATGCATAAAGTGCAAAGGCCAAGGTCATGACAAGGATCACTGTCCAGTCTTATTGAACTACTTGGCAGGAGGAGGGCCAATTTTGTTGAGATCGTAGGTGTAGGCAGGGCCGAGTGTAGCACCCACTTTATGGTGCACGATCTATCAGATAAGAGGGAAACACACAATGGACAATTGTCATTTGCTGCAGAAATATACACAGCCACCCCAGCAATTGTTTTGTAATTTCTGCAGGTCGATAGGCCACGATGAGCGCACTTGGCGCAGTTATGAGTTGATGATGGATCAGACCCCAGCCTATAGGATGCAGGCCAAAACGCGAGCCCTCAACCCAAATGCGAGGATGGCACATGCTGGATTTCAAGGGCGAGGTCAAGGATGAGGAGGAACGGGATCAGGAAGGGGTCGCGGACAGTTAATTTGTTACAATTACAGAAGACTAGAGCACTATGCCCGCGACTGTACCAACTTGACGAGGATATCCTGTATGTATTGTGCTCATTTGATCATGAAATAATAGAATTTCCTACGTTGATCACAAATATGCGCGAAAAAGGGGTATTCCAGCCTCCAATGACTCAGAATATACAAATGATGATGTTTGAACCATGCAAAGAGGACCTGAATGTAAACATGATGCTCAGAAGTGGTGCGACCACGGGAGAGGATAAGGGAAAGTAGTCAGAGGAAAGTACGTGGGTTCGCAAGGCTCTTGCAAAGGAACTCAAGTTTGACTTAGAACACGCAAAGGAGACATTCATGGAAGCTAAGAAGAGCTTCGCGGAGGCCTCCACTTCAGGTAGTAAGGATCAACCATAGCCAGGACTGGATCCTTCAATGCTTACTACCTTTATGGAGACATGCATGAAACTGTTGTGCGACAACAAGGTGGTTAAAAGACTAAAATAACTGATCACCAGGTGCGCAGGGTCAGGAGAACCGTGCGTAGTCCGGAAATTGGGGAAGCATGCATTGCGCACTGGAAGGGAGATGAGGTTGACTGCACAGATTGGTGAATATGAAATGGATCAGGTAATCCTAGATCTGGGTTCAAATGTGAATGTATTACTAAAGAAAACATGGGAACGTATGGGCAGGCCCGTGTTACAGTGGTCCCCTATTCAATTATGAATGGCGAAGCAATAGAAGATTTTTCCCATGGGAATGTTGTAAGGGGTAACAGTTAATATTGAAGGCAGGAGCACACAGACGAATTTCGAAGTAATAGAGATTGTCAATGACAGCAATCCCTATCCCGCGTTATTAGGAATAGACTGGTCCACCGATATGAACAAAGTCACAAACCTAAAGAAGAGAAAGATGATCTTCGAGAAAAAGTCATTACGCACAGTAGTCCCATTGGACCCAGTAGAAGGAGTGTGCTACATTGAACCAGTGCGCGACGACGATAGCGACGATGATCTCGATTGTATTTACAAGATAACTGCGAGACCAATATTGGGTGAATCCAACTACAAATGGGAGGATCTTGTGGGAGCGCGAAAGCTCCTGCACTTCGGATTCCGACGAGGAAGTAGAGCGATGGCAGAATCGGTTGCATGAAGTAATGACGCTGAATTGCAACGTGATGGTTAGATCACTGTATTGCGTGACAATAGAGGCAAGAGAGTTGCTGACATATGATGGATTGACAGAGGTGGATGAATTCCTAAACAAATTTGAAAGCGCAGTACCAGAACAGCAACGGTTCAATGCATTGAAGTGGGCACTATGCGCAACACCCGCACGATGGTGGGGTACACATCAAGGAAATTTTGAGGACTGGTGCGGATGTAGAAGGATGATGCGCATATGGTTTGGAATCCCCTAGCTTTGAACAAGAGTTGGGTGGCAAGGACAGAGCAACTTTTGCACCCACCTGTGTAGATGGGTACAGACATGTGTTGCACAGCCCACTCAAGCACACCCCAAATGAAGGATCGAAAATCGAAACAGCACGTAGCAGCAGGAAAGGCGACGCGCACCACAAATGTTCCACATAGAAGCATTCAAGAAGGTATGTAAAGTCCTAAACAAGGTTCACCAGGCGAGACGAACTGATTGGGACCTGCACGTACCAGCGGTTCGATGGGCCTATAGGGCCATGTGCAAAAACCTGAGCGCAGAGATGATTCCGAAGTTGAATAGCAAAGTTGAGACCATAATTTTGGAAGAAAGGAATCCTCACGCAATAGCTCTCACAAGTGGGACAGCACGCGAGGACCTGGATGAAGGAATTATGTAGTTGTGGGAAACCATTCGGCGAGGGAACCTTAAACTTTGTGAAATCAAAGAAGATTGGGTACGGCTAAGGAAGAAAAGCATGTTAATGGACACAAAAATCAAAAAACTAGAAAATGAAATCGTGCAAGCATGCCGCGTCGATAAAATAAGAATGACAGGACAAGATATGGGCAACCATACTACTGCATTAAAAGATTGCCGTCAAGAATTTGTGGCTCTGCTACCATGGCTGCAACCACACCTTACCAAACAAAGTAACCAGGGGAGCGCACTGCATAAGGAAGAATGTGCGGCACTGACTGTCGCGAGGGTAATTGAGGAGTGCCTGCAGACTAGGCTAGAAGCTGAATTGAAGCCTCACACAAGTGGTGCGACCACCTGAATATCCGTAGGAAGCATAGTCTCAACACTCCAAGCAGTTGAAAGAGAGTGTGGGACTATAAAAGAGTCTATATGGGGGCTACGCGATTAGGAGGTTGCACACAGGATCAGTATGTCACATGGGTCACGCCCGCACATAGGGGGTTGCGCTGCTACACGGGTAGGTTGGGAAGTGACAGTTAATGTCACTGTTCATGACAAGATTTCCAATTTAAGACAACGAGGAGCGGATGGCGAGCAATTAAGACATGAAGTCAAAACTAGATTTGGGACGATTTGCCGCCAATCTAGCATTAATGGGCCGAATGAGGGGGGAACGGTCGAATTTGAATTCAAAAAGGCCTATAAATCACAAGTGGCTATCCAGCGAACAACCCTTAGCATTTTGAGAATTCAGTTGTTGCGCTATCAAGTGGGTATGGACCTTACGAATTTGGAGGCTTTGAGAGCAAGTTCAGTGTTTGAGACATTGCCGAAGGAGATGTAGGACTTCCTGAATAGAATGATGTCGAAAATCGAGGAAGTCGCGCAGAGCCCTATGCTGCTGGTGGAGGATGCACCAGATATTTCAAAATCACCCTGGACGCCAAGGCCCAAAAAGGATCCACAGGCAGTAGGACCAGTCTGCATGTCTCCACGAAATCAGCAGTTTGGTAAACCATCTATGGAAGACAAGGGCAAGACTTTTAATCTTGAGACAGATGATGAGGAGGAGGATCTCCAGGCTTTCGTAGAAGAGATCGAGGTGGATGAAGAAATGGAGGAAGATATTCAACCAGTGCACGCTGCAGCAAAACTACCCAAGTATGTCCCTCCGCAGAGAGGGAAAGAAAAAGTACCCAAGGATTTGGATGTCGTTAAGAGTGCACTCCAAACCCTGCTCCTCCCAGATGGAATTCTATTTGAAGGTTCGGTTCTGGGCCACGTGCCCACGATGAAATTTTAAGATTGGGACCTCGCGGATAGCGAAAAGTTCCCACATTTGGAGACTAGCAAACTCATGAAATAAAGCAAGGAGGGGTCAGTTACAGTGCTAGAACCACAGAAATGGTTGCGCGGTGTGGAGGAGGTCGAGCTACTCCACCTACTATGGATTCCACACTTTCACCAGGCACCGATCATGATCTTTGTCATCAGGCAACTGCTTTTCCTGGTGCACGATGGGTACTTGTGGCTGGAGGAGCCTATTCCCATCACGGCGGAGCTTATTCATAGGATTTCTCAGCTTCCCTATATGGGAAGGGACCCCGTGGAAATAGCTAGCAAAAGCGGAGATTTGGCACTCGCAGAGGCCATGAAGAAGAAATACAAGCTAGAAAGAAGCAGAGGGGCTATGTAATTAGTAGCATTCAAGAAAAAGGGGTGTGCGTAGCCACCCTGCTACTGGCCAGAAAGGTGATGAGAAAATGTTACGACAACGAGGTACCAGCGACGGTCGTCGCGCTAGCCGAACAATGCACGGAGGGGGTCCAATTCAACTGGGCTGAATTCCTTTGTGAGGAATTCCTAACCAACTGAAAGAAGCTCAGGAGTAGTGAAAGACCTTCCACTACGTGTGGTCACTCTTGTCTATCTTATTGGTGACAGGGGAACTGCCTGAGAACAGTCAGTTCCATTCCCTTGAACAGGACCTGCCAGAGGCAGCAAAATACGCGTTGCTCTAGGCAACGAAGAACGCCACGTGAATCCGCGAGACCAAGATCTTCTGGGTGCTCATGGAGGTGAGCGTCTAGATGTGGATCAACAAAAGGCTGTGCCTATCCCCCACAGTGTACGACAGTCTGCGGAGCTTTGTAGACTTCAAGGCAGATATGCACAATGTGTATATCAAGGTGCGTAAGGATCTAGCACAGAATTGGACCAAACTCCCTTTCATCATGATTAATGATGTCGTTTTCACTGTGCTCAACTCATGGCCACCCGAGTGGCGTGCCCCGGATCTGGCAACACACGATGAGACAGCGATACAAAAACAGAAGGATGCCACCAAGCTGCTAGCACAGCAGAAGCGCAACGAGCAGTTGGCCGAGGAGGTAAGGGCTTCCCGTGAGGCAGCGAAGGCCGCCGCAAAGTAGACCAAGGCCGCCGAAAAAGCAGCAGTAGCACCAGCAACAGGGGCCACCACGACGCAGGAGGAAAGAGGCTTGGACCTTAATACAGGACAGGGGACAGAAGACATGGCGGAAGGCGCGGACCCAAGCATGACATCTACACAACTGAAACGATCGCGTGGTACAAAACGAACAGGGCCATGGAAGAAGACCAAGGCTTCCAAACTGGATGGTGAACCCATTACACTGACAGAGGGTGACCTATATGACATCGACGACACAGTTCACGAGGTCACCAGGGAAGCACTCCAAGAAGCAATGACAGAGCAGCAGAATGTGTTGGGGGCCCTCAGGATACAGCTGCAGCAACTTCAGATGTGACCCCCACAAGAGGGAATGGTAGCCGTCTACAGTGCCATAGGTACATAGACAACAGAGCAATTACTGCAGGCCAAAATGGCTAACACCGTCACACTGTTGAAAGGAGCACTGACAGTGGACAGCATGGAGGACAAAGCCGTGGTGGGCCAGATCAAGGGACTTGGCCTAAACTTGGCTACCCTTCCATGGGATATATTATACCAGCTACAGGACAAAGCGATGACAGAACTCCGCACTAGGGAAGGATGCGCCATACAAATTCTTAGTGAACAACGAATCAACATCGAGTAGCTTAGTCTACAACGTGATGAAGCGCTGGCACAGAATCAACAGCTGGAACAGATAGTAGAGGAAGCATGTCGCCATGCCCCAGAGCTAGAAATTGCGACAGACCTACCAGTAGGAGTGTGAATTCACAGATTGGCTAGTGGATTCCGTGAGGCAAAGGAGGAAGCAATGAGGATATAGCTGGACCTCAACCTTCATATTGTCGAACTGCGATTAAAGGCATAATCATCCATGCCCTCGGAAGTTAGGGAACGATGTGCTAGAGCTATCCCTCGCGGTCCTCACTTCCTTACAGGAGGACCCCACCATACAGGGAATAGAAATAGAAGTGTGGGAGCTCCAAGTGTAGTATGACAGTGTGCGTGGAAGGGGGCAGATAGTTTTCCTGACCGAGAGGTTACCGAAGCTACAACAAGTGAAGGCGTTGAAGGAATAGGTGGATGCCGCACGACAAGAAGAGGCAGTACTTAAAGTGTGCGTCCAACCGTGGATTGATGAGGCCTTCCGCATCATTACCGATAACAAAGGAAAGCTCACACAAATGAAGTTGATGCATGCCTTAAGATAGGAATTTGCCCCTGACAGCGAACTTTCGGTAGAAAGAGTAGAGCAGATCCAGTAGACGTCAGAGAAGTGCACTGCGGACCTTCATGCAACATAGGCATAGTCGGAGGGGCTCTGTGCCAAGGTTGCCACACCAGCAGAGTGACTCCAAATGAGTCACGATGATTGTGTTGGGGGCCTGTTGGGCATGGGATCCCCCACAGTAGGTTTTGGGGCTCAAAGCCCAAGTTTTGGTCAAAGATGGTGTAGAACCCCGCGAAGTGCAGTGCGAAGTGCGGGCGCGGAGAGCAAATTGTATAATCGAGTCATAGGGTTGTTTTCCCTAAGAATTGTATTCTAATGTAAAGTTGTGTCGACCTACCCATGGTCCGCGAACCATGGGATTATATAAATAGAGCGAGGCTCTGTGAAAAGATAGTTTTTGGCAAGCAAGTAATAGATCGATGCAAAGGCATGGTTAGGGCATAGGAGGAAAATTGAAGTGTATTGGGTCATAGTAGTAGGAAGAGGCTCTGCAACTGAGTGTGAAAAGGCCTAGTAGAGTCCACGGCTGAGTGCGCGGACCCCTGTAGCTGAGTGCACAGGGCAGAGTTGGGTATGTACTTGGATTTGAAAGCTAATAAAGAGAATTTTATTCTATGCATCTATTCTTGAATCTGTATGTTGATGTTTTTTTTTTAACAAAGTCAGGTACTTATATATTAAAAACTTCAAAAGAGAGACAAGTCCCATTACATATGCCTGAGGTAACATAGTTGAATTGGTGCAAAATGGGCACGTAGTCCCGAAATCCAATTCACTACTCTTGTTTCTTATGATTTGAAAGACATAACAGCTATATTGCCGTAGGAACTGACCTAAAAGCAGACAGTAATTACATTGCATGGAGAGTTAACACCAGAATTGGTTGACTGAGTCATCTGGGGGTTGATCCTTCTTATCACTGTTCTTGGTGGATGCTTCACCTTGTATACTTTGATTCAGCATTCTTATGTAACTGATAGCTTCTTCTAAATGGTTGCACTTCTCTTTGAGACCTTTGATTTCTGCCTTCTGTTTTTCAAATTTTTTCTTCTTTGATTTATTCTCAGACTGGACTTCTGCTTTGAGTTCATTGAAGTACTTTATGAAGCGAGCTATCATAAAATAGTGCGCCTTGCAGAGAGCGCAACTGCTATTGGTTTCAATGTGATCCAAAGGATTTTCAGCCATTGTTGGAGTAGATTTGATTGAATTGATGAACTTGTTTCTGGACTTGATCAACTGACTCTAGGAGGGAGAATGGTGGACAGCAGAAATTCTGAGATTTAAAGACAGTCGGAACAAGGGATTGAGGATAAAAGAGCAATCCTGAGAGGAAAAAATGAGAAACAGAGCTCCGGGGACTGAATGAAGCGGGGATCGAATGATGACGGGGAGGGAGGAGAAGCCACCGGGATTGAGCTGAGAGGGAAAGGAGACAGAGTAGAAGGCGAGGGGCGTGGGAGGATGGAAACAGAGTAAAGAGGGAACAATCCACAGAGAGTCAACAACCGCGGAATTTGAGTGAATCTGGTTCACAGAGACATACCAGAAGTTAGTGGGAAAATAATAGATGCAATCACAACAGGTGGAAACAATACCTTTCACGACCAGAGAGGAGATGACTCTCTCGCCGGGACCACTACGACACCTGAAACGCACAGCAAGCAGCCTGATTCGATAGCAGCAAGAACCCAAGCCTTTGCCAAGCAAACAATGATCTCCTAACTTATTTCCACAAGCACTGAGCTTCTGATGAAACCATCGCACCCCGAGCTGCTTATAAGCCCGCTCGTTCACTGGATCCTCGTGAGGCGGATCATCCATCACGAGATTGCTCTTGTCCCGAACATCATTTCGGATTTTTCCTGCACAGTCTCTGAAGATTTTGAATTGACTGATACCAGAATTTTGAGTGTCCTTCCCATGAGAATTTCCCAGCTCCGACATCCAATGCAGATCTTCTCTTTGTCTAGAGATTTTCCTGACTGTTCTAAGGAGATGATCGAGGATAATGTCAGTGCTGAGAAGATCGGACATCCGGCTGTTTTGACTATGAGGAGAAGTGGTCATTTTGCTGAGGTGACTGATGGAACACTGAGTCTTATACCCAACCACGTGGCGTGACAAATTATGGAATTGATTTTTCATATAGACTATTGTTATCTTGAACCTGCCCAATAGGCCTGTTTACTGCCTTATTGGCTAGGTAGTCGGCCTCACTATTGAAATTTCTCAGGACATGTTTATATTTGATGATCCCCAGCTATTTGGTGTTTTCCACAATCCTTTGCTTAATTCTATTGAGGGCCTGGTTTTTAAATTCTCCCCCTGATTCCATAGCTGCGATGATT
This sequence comes from Pinus tabuliformis, assembly GCA_031772625.1. Lineage (NCBI taxonomy): Eukaryota > Viridiplantae > Streptophyta > Pinopsida > Pinales > Pinaceae > Pinus > Pinus tabuliformis. Next base: position 603,040,221 of record CM062805.1, read on the forward strand.
ATCGCTGAGTCGCCTATTATAACTGGGTTTTTGGCTTGAAGATTTTTGAGAATGCATGTGCCAAGAAGCAGACTGTAAGCCTCTACTTTGTTATTTGTCATATTGCCAAGTCCCCATTCATAAGTAGAGATGGCTTTCCCTTCTTGATCAAAGATAATTCCCCCAGCTCCTGCTTTACTGGGGTTATTTTTGGAGGCACCATCGAATTGAAGGGTGAAAGTCTTTTGGTCTTGTATCCACTGTTTTATTTCATTTTGGGTTCCCCTGAGTTTCCATTCTTTTTTTCTTTCCCCTGACTTAACTGACACTTGTTTATGCATTGAATAAACCAACGGGAATTTGTTGAACCATTCTTCCTCATCTTTCTGCCAGTTGATTTGGTCGATTTTATACACTGAGTTAGCACTGATCATTTCTGCAACTAACCCCAAGGTTTTAGCCAGAATGAGTGCTGGGTTTGGCTTTTGGTTTTTGAAGATACAATTATTTCTAGAGAGCCATATTTGCCAGCAGAGAGCCGATGGGATGCATTTCCAGATTCGAATAATTGTAGATTTACCTTTTTTTGCATATGGGTAACCTTTTTCCCAATTCCTATTTAGAGTTGTGAGCTGATCAAAATTTTCCATAGGCAACCTCAGAGGACTTATGATTTGTCGCCAACAGTGCTGAGCAATGGTGCATTCTAAGAATAAATGTTGGCTGCTTTCCTCCTCCTTGCGGCATAAACAGCATATTGATGGCCCTTGAATCCCTTTTTTCCTGAGATTTTCAGCAGTGAGAATTTTACCTTTCAAAAGGGTCCAGGAAAAAACTTTTATTTTTGGAAGACATTCATTCTTCCAAACTGCTGCCCGGAGGTTCCAATTTTCAAGGTTGTTGCTGGGTTGGAGGAGCTAATACCCGGCTTTCACTGTAAACTTTCCTCCGCTTGGGTCCCAAACAAAGCTGTCTTGAGAAGTTTTGTTTATTGGGGCGGCTCCAGTCAGCGTTATTTTCAATTCAGCCCACTGATTTTTTAAGTAGTTTGGAAGAGGGAGGTCCTTCCAAGCGGACCAGCTATTTTGATCCCAGACAGAAATGTCATGAAGGGAGTTTAAACTTTTTGCCTCCATCCAATTTTTCAAGGATCTATACTGCTGACAATGGCTTCATGGCTCCGAACCCATTATTCTATCGATCCATAGATTTATGTCTTTTCCATTTCCGAGGATCTTTGAAATATGATTTTTGATTTGAGGAATGACCTTTTTGATGAGTCTCCACGCTTGAGTGCATGGTCTTTCCGTGATCAGATCAGAGAGAATCTTGGAATGTTGTCCATTGAGGTATTTCTTTAGTAGAGCCTCAACCCACCAACTGCCTTTCTCCACTAGCATTCGCCACACAAGTTTAAAGCCCATTGCTTTATTTGTTAGACTTGGGATCTTGATGGATATGCCTCCTTTTTCAAAGGGAAGGATCACCTGTTCCCAGTGAACCAAACTGAATTTTTTTGTGTCTTGCTTCCCTCCTTGCCAGAGGAAGCCTCTCATGATTAGCTCCATTTTTTGATGGATGTTGGCTAGAGCCAAAATAACAACATACTAATAAATGGGAAGAGCTGAAAGTAGAGCTTTAATGAGCATGGTTCTGCCCACTAAATTTAACCACATCAGCCCCCAACTTTGGAGATTCCCTTTCATCTTTTCTATCTACTTATTCCAAGTCTCAGATTTGATCACTTCATTTGCCAGAGGAAGACCAAGGTAGGAAAAATGGCTCCAGTTCCTTTGGACCGAGATGTCCATAATTTGAGAGATCCTTTGCATTACTTGGGGCGAAACACTCCAAGTATATATTCTGCATTTCTTATTTTTAAGCAGTCCCCCTGAGATAGCCAGGAAAGTATCTAGAATTTTCTTGAATCTCCTAGCTATTAAACTTGAAGCTCCTCTAATTAGGAGTGTGTCATCGGCAAAGAGAGAGTAATTGATCTTTTTTATTCCTCTTGCTATGCTAATGCCTGTTATCTCCCTTTTTTTCCTTTGATTTTCAAGATGTAAACTTAAAGTTTCCGCCATGATGATGAAAAGGAAAGGAGAGAGAGGACAACCTTGTCTCAGCCCTCTGGTACTTCGGAAGTAGCGGCTAGGCCTTCCATTGATCAGGGGGGCTGTCCAAGGATTTGAGATACATTCCATTATGATATTGATGAATTTGTTGGAGATTCCAAACTTCTGAAGTACAGCCACTAGAAATTGATGACTGACCCTGTCAAAGGCATTTGCCATATCAAGTTTAATGACCATGCCTTTTTCTTTTCTTTGTATACTGCTGTGAATGGCTTCTTGCACCAGAATAACATTATCAGTTATCTGTCTTTTTGGGACAAATCCTCCTTGATTCTCTGAGATGAGAGTGGGCAAGAGTTTTTTCAACCTGTTAGCTAGGATTTTTGTGACAATTTTATAGGAGGCGTTACAAAGAGAGATGGGTCTGAAACGATCAAAAGAGAGGGGGTTTGGCTCTTTGGGAATGAGTGCCAAATGAGAAGTTTTTGTATTTTCTCCCATCTTGTTTTTTTTGAAAAAAAAATTAATCATCCTGATAAGATCTCTCTTTATTATGTCCCAATGAGTCCTGCAAAAAGCAATGGTGAAGCCATCTAGCCCGGGAGCCTTGTCCGGCTGCATACTCCACATGACTTCTCTAATTTCTTCCTCAGAAACCTCCTGATCCAACTCGTTGTTTTGCTACCCACTAATTTTACAATCCAGAGGAAGAAGGAAATCAGTGTTGTCCAGAGGCTGGGAATCAACTGATAAGAGGGATTTAAAATTATTATGGGTTGCTTCTTTGATTTCCTCTTGCTCTTTTACTTCTTTCCCCTCAGCAAGGATTTTGTCTATTTGGTTGCCATCTCTTTTGAGCTTGAGATTGTTATGGAAGAAAGATGTATTTTTGTCTCCCGCTTTGAGCCAGAGGCACCTCGATTTTTGTCTCAGCTCCTCCTCCTCATGTCTATTTTGCCTGTATAATTCCATAAAAATTTCTATTTCACAGACTTGCTCTTACTCTAATGTTTGCTAGCTTTCCTTTTCCTGGCTCCATTTTTCTTATTTTTTTGTAGCTCGATTTTTTTATTTTTCTCTATTGTTGCATTCTCTCTTGCCCACTTTTTGATTGCTGTTCTTAGATTTTTCAATTTGGATTCCCAAACAAAGTGAGGGGATCCAAGAACTTCGATCTCCCAACTGTCTTTGATGATCTTGCTAAATTCCTCCTTGTTGTCCCACTTTTTATTATATTTAAATGGTATTGGCCCGAAATTTTCTATTCTATCTAGAATCAGGACCAATGGTTTATGGTGTGAGGCTGTGGCATGGACAATATTGCTTTTTATGGATCAGAATCCCACTGCTATACTTTCATGAATTAAAATCTTGTCTAGTCTTTCTTTGGTATTATGAGTTCCTGCTCTTTTATTGCCCTATGTAAATTTTCCACTACATGGCGGTATGTCAATGAGTTTATGGGCTTCTATTATTTCTTCCAGTGCAGCTCTTGACGAGTCACTGAGGTATTTTCCTTCCATCTTTTCTTCAATGTTCCTTATTAAATTCATGTCACCTCCTAGAACCGTCTTTCTTCTTTGGCACTCCTGCATCTCTAATTTGATAGAGTCCCAACAGAAGTCTTTGTCCCTGTAATGATTTGGAGCATAAATGTTTAACACTGTAAATTCTTCATTTGTGATTTTGTTTTTGAAATCAGTTCTGACCCACCAGTGATTTTATTTTTGGCTGGTGAGGTCCCATTTCTTCTTGTCCCACATTCTGCCTATTCCTCCTGAGGCACCCAATGAGTCTATCGTTGTTCCTTCAAAGATTTTATGTTTTTTCATTAATTTTTGAAAATCTTGATTGGACATTTTGGTCTCTTGGATCAAAAATATATCTGGTTGTTCTTGACTGATGATATCCCGAGCTGTGTTGGATTTAAGAGAGGAGCCCAAACCCCTACTATTCCAAGAGACCAAAATCATTACTTACTTGCTTTTTGGTGAGCCTCTCTCTTCTCCTTATCTTCTCCACGCTTCCTCTTTGTTTGGCAAAAAAAGAATCCATTGGTTATTGAGTACCTATGGCCATTTCTTTAGCTACTATTTCATCTCTTATTTCTTTGTTCGACTTCCTGCCAACTTTTTTTGGTTGTTCTGAGGTGTTGCTTGATTCTTTGACTTTGTTTATTGTAAGGATTCGGTGTATGGTGGGAGGAGGGGATGGAAAGTTCTGAATGGGGGAGTGTATGACTGCTAAGGCTTTGTCTTGAGAAGGAGAACGAGGGGATGAAGGTTCTTCTTCTTCCAGGGATTCGAATGGGTTTGATGATGTGGGTATTGGTTGGGTCAAGGTCGGAGGGGGAGAGGAGGATGCAGCCAGGTTTCTAGAGGTTGCTTTGGTTTTGGACCTGATTGCTTGGAGTTTGTTTTCTTTCTTCTTACTTGTTCCCATGTGTCTTCATTGACTTCTACATTCTCAGTCATTTCAATTTCTTTTAATTTGCTACATCTATTAGCAAAATGACTCTATTCATGGCATACCTTACATTTGAATGGGATTTGTTCATATTCCAGCTGCTGAATATGGGTCCACTGATCCACTTTGATCTTGATTGCTTCCGGGAGGCCCTTCCCTAAGTCGACTTCTACGCAGATCCTGGCGCAGGTGTGCATATTGTCCTTTGGTTCGCATCTGTCAATGTATTTTCCAACAACATTTCCTATAGATTTAACTAATTCGTCTCCCCAACAATGGAGAGGGAGGTGAGGCAAATGAACCTAGACTGGGACTGCATTAGTGACATCCATTTCTGGATCAAAATCTGGGTACCATCTGTTCAGGTAGAGACCTCTTAAGTCCATGAAGTAAGGGCTGCTGAAAATGAGATTTCGTTCTTCTTTGGTTTCAAAGAGGAATGTATAGTATCCTCTGCCACAAAATCTTATTGCGATTTTCCCTTGAAATTTCATGAAGGGAGTTTAAACTTTTTGCCTCCATCCAATTTTTCAAGGATCTATACTACTGACAATGGCTTCATGGCTTCGAACCCATTATTCTAGCGGTCCATAGATTTATATCTTTTCCATTTCTGGGGATCTTTGAAATATGATTTTCGATTTGAGGAATGACCTTTTTGATGAGTCTCCATGATTGAGTGCATGGTCTTTCCATAATTAGATCAGAGAGAATCTTTGAATGTTGTCCATTGAGGTATTTCTTTAGTAGAGCCTCAACCCACCAACTACCTTTCTCCACTAGCATTCGCCACACAAGTTTAAAGCCCATTGCTTTATTTGTTAGACTTGGGATCTTGATGGATATGCCTCCTTTTTCAAAGGAAGGATCACCTGTTCCTAGTGAACCAAACTAAAATTTTTTGTGTCTTGCTTCCCTCCTTGCCAGAGGAAGCCTCTCATGATTAGCTCCATTTGTTTATGGATGCTGGCTAGAGCCAAAATAACAGCATACTAATAAATGGGAAGAGCTGAAAGTAGAGCTTTAATGAGGATGGTTCTGCCCGCTAAATTTAACCACATCAGCCCCCAGCTTTGGAGATTCCCTCTCATCTTTTCTATCTGCTTGTTCCAGGTCTCAGATTTGATCACTTCCTTTGCCAGAGGAAGACCAAGGTAGGAAAAATGGCTCCAGTTCCTTTGGACCGGGATGTCCATAATTTGAGAGATCCTTTGCATTACTTGGGGCGAGACATTCCAAGTATATATTCTACATTTCTTATTGTTAAGCAGTCCCCCTGAGACAGCCAGGAAAGCATATAGAATTTTCTTGAATCTCATAGCTCTTAAACTTGAAGCTCCTCCAATTAGGAGTGTGTCATCGGAAAAGAGAGAGTGATTGATCTTTTTTATTCCTCTCGCTATGCTGATGCCTGTTATCTCCCTTTTTTCCTTTGATTTTCAAGATGTAAACTTAAAGTTTCCGCCATGATGATGAAAAGGAAAGGAGAGAGAGGACAACCTTGTCTCAGCCCTCTGATACTTCGAAGGTAGCGGCTAGGCCTTCCATTGATCAACGGGGCTGTCCAAGGATTTGAGATACATTCTATTATGATATTGATGAATTTTTTGGAGATTCCAAACTTCTGAAGTACAGCCACTAGAAATTGATGACTGACCCTATCAAAGGCATTTTCCATATCAAGTTTAATGACCATGCCTTTTTCTTTTCTTTATATACTGCTGTGAATGGCTTCTTGCACTAGAATAACATTATCAGTTATCTGTCTTTTTGGGACAAATCCTCCTTGATTCTCTGAGATGAGAGCGGTAAAGAGTTTTTTCAACCTGTTAGCAAGGATTTTGTGACAATTTTATAGGAGGCATTACAAAGAGAGATGGGTCTGAAACGATCAAAAGAGAGGGGGTTTGGCTCTTTGGGAATGAGTGCCAAATGAGAAGTTTTTGTATTTTCTCCCATCTTGTTTTTTTTGAAAACATTTTTAACCATCCTGATAAGATCTTTCTTTATTATGTCCCAATGAGTCCTGTAAAAAGCAATGGTGAAGCCATCTGGCCCGGGAGCCTTGTCCGGCTGCATACTCCACGTGGCTTCTCTAATTTCTTCCTCAAAAACCTCCTGATCCAACTCGTTGTTTTGCTGCCCACTGATTTTACAATCCAGAGGAAGGAGGAAATCAGTGTTGTCCAGAGGCTGGGCATCAACTGATAAGAGGGATTTAAAATGATTATGGGTTGCTTCTTTGATTTCCTCTTGCTCTTTTACTTCTTTCCCCTCAACAAGGATTTTGTCTATTTGGTTGCCAGCTCTTCTGAGCTTGAGATTGTTATGGAAGAAAGATGTATTTTTGTCTCTCGCTTTGAGCCAGAGGCACCTCGATTTTTGTCTCAGCTCCTCCTCCTCATGTCTATTTTGCTTGTATAATTCCATAAAAATTTCTATTTCACGAACTTGCTCTTCCTCTAATGTTTGCTGGCTTTCCTTTTCCTGGCTCCATTTTTCCAATTTTTTTGCAGCTCAATTTTTTTATTTTTCTCTGTTGTTGCATTCTCTCTTGCCCACTTTTTTATTGTTGTTCTTAGATTTTTCATTTCGATTCCAAAAAAAAGTGAGGGGATCCAAGAACTTCGATCTCCCAACTGTCTTTTATGATCTTGCTAAATTCCTCCTTGCTATCCCACTTTTTATTTTATTTAAATGGTATTGGCCCGAAATTTTCTATTCTATCTAGAATCAGGACCACTGGTTTATGGTCTGAGGCTGTGGCATGGACAATATTGCTTTTTATGGATGATAATCCCACTGCTATACTTTCATGATTTAAAATCATGTCCAGTCTTTCTTTGATATTATGAGTTCCTGCTCTTTTATTGCTATATGTAAATTTTCCAGTACATGGCAGTATGTCAATGAGTTTATGGGCTTCTATTATTTCTTCCAGAGCAGCTCTTGACGGGTCACTGAGGTATTTTCCTCCCATATTTTCTTCAATGTTCCTTATTAAATTCAGGTCGCCTCCCAGAACCGTCTTTCTTCTTTGGCACTCCTGCATCTCTAATTTGACAGAGTCCCAACAGAAGGCTTTGTCCCTGTAATGATTTGGAGCATAAATATTTAACACTGTAAATTCTTCATTTGTGATTTTGTTTTTGAAATCAGTTCTGACCCACCAGTGATTTGATTTTTGGCTGGTGAGGTCCCATTTCTTCTTGTTCCACATTGTGCCTATTCCTCCTGAGGCACCCAATGAGTCTACCGTTGTTCCTTCAAAGCTTTTATGTTTTTTCATTAATTTTTGAAAATCTTGATTGGACATTTTGGTCTGCTGGATCAAAAATATATTTGGTTGTTCTTGACTGATGATATCCCGGGCTGTGTTGGATTTGAGAGAGAAACCCAAACCCCTACTATTCCAAGAGACCAAAATCATTAGTTATTTGCTTTTTGGTGAGCCTCGCTCTTCTCCTTTATCTTCTCCCCACTTCCTCTTTGTTTTGCCAAAAAAGAAACCATCGGTTGTTGAGTACCTATGGCCATTTCTTTAGCTACTGTTTCATCTCTTATTTCTTTGTTCGACTTCCTGCCAGCTTTTTTTGGTTGTTCTGAGGTGTTGCTTGATTCTTTGACTTTGTTTCTTGTAAGGATTCGGTGTATGGTGGGAGGAGGGGATGGAAAGTTCTGAATGGGGGAGTGTATGACTGCTAAGGCTTTGTCTTGAGAAGGAGAACGAGGGGATGAAGGTTCTTCTTCCTCCAGGGATTCGAATGGGTTTGATGATGTGGGTATTTGCTGGGTCAAGGTTGAAGGGGGAGAGGAGGATGCAGCCAGGTTTTCTAGAGGTTGCTTTGGTTTTGGACCTGATTGCTTGGAGTTTGTTTTCTTTCTTCTTACCTGTTCCCATGTCTCTTCATTGACTTCTACATTCTCAGTCATTTCAGTTTCTTTTAGTTTGCTACATCTATTAGCAAAATGACCATATTCATGGCATACCTTATATTTGAATGGGATTTGTTCATAGTCCAGCTGCTGAATATGGGTCCACTGATCCACTTTGATCTTGATTGCTTCCGGGAGGCCCTTCCCTAAGTCGACTTCTACACAGATCCTGGCGCAAGCATGCATATTGTCCTTTGGTTCGCATCTGTCAATGTATTTTCCAACAGCATTTCCTATAGCTTTAACTGATTCATCTCCCCAACAATGGAGAGGGAGGTGAGGCAAACGAACCCAGACCGGGACTGCATTAGGGACATCCATTTCTGGATCAAAATCTGGGGACCATCTGTTCAGGTAGAGACCTCTTGAGTCCATGAAGTAAGGGCCGCTTCTGAAAATGAGATTCTAGTCTTCTTTGGTTTCAAAGAGGAATGTATAGTATCCTCTGCCACAAAATCTTATTGCGATTTTCCCTTGAATGTTCGCACTCCAGTTACGCTCCACCCATTTCTGAACAGCTCTGGGGGAGGGCCACAGTCCAGTAAATTGACCAACCAAACCTCTCTCTGCTAGAGAAATAGCTGCTTTCCTTGGGAGACTGGGAGGTAAAGAGATTTCTGGGATATCAGCCAGTTTTTTAACAAACTTGGATGCTATGGGTTTGTTTCGTGGGGCACCATTTTTAGAGATTAGAGAAGCGAAAATCACAGCTTGTTCATCAGAGTCTTGTAGCTGGGAGGAGTCACTCCCAGCCATGAGAACCGGGGGGCCGAAAGAGAGCCAGCAATAGAACTGGCAGAAGGAGGAAGGCAGAGCCCGAATGCGGGGATGCCAGGAGGAGGAGCGAAGGGCCCAGCAGCAGGCGCTGCCACGCGAAGGGCCTGCAGAAGGTTGGGCAGGGGCATGGGAGCTCCAGTTCAAAAAAACACGCAGTCAACTTTGTTCAAATCTATTTGTTGATGTTATGCAACTTTACTCTGTTATTTACTGTGCGCAATTGATAATTATGTGTATGAATGCTTGTATGCAAATTTAATCTAAGTAATCGGCTAAAAGAGACTAATTAAGGAAGACTTGGTTAAATAACATTGGTTGCGCTGCAAGTAGAACTGCACAAAGACAGTATCACAGGGTGCGGGGTGCCCGCAAGTGTGCATAGCATAGTAAGTGTGAAGGTTGGACCGCATACCAATCACCACATATCAGACATCCCCAGGGTGCGGAAACCTAGTTCTAGCACCCTCCCATACTACTTCAAGTGAGACCTCAGTTCGTGTTCCACAGATTGTTGCCAAAAGGGCCAGTAGTACCAAGATTTTCTTGGCTAAATCACTTCTGAACCTGTGTTAGGCCCCAATAAGCCAACAGTGCTTCCTAACTTCAACACTTCCTACCCAATTGGAATCTGTGTATCCTTACATATATACTTCCCCATTTGATATATTTCTCAGTCCATCACTGATTGTATCAAGCAGGTATCTCAACACATGCTTTTCCATGTGTTGAGATACCTGCTTGATACAATCAGTCTACTAGGGTCTTGGGCTGATACCCTAGCAGACTGAAAGTTGTCTATACAGAGAAACACACATTCCACACAGCCATAATGCTAATATAAACAAACTCTATGATAAGGGGCGTACCTGGGGTCCTACGTTTGAGAAGGTCCTTCCAGGGTCCAAACCCTTCTTGGAGTTCCTTTTGTTCCTTTGACCTGCAAAACAACCAATTCAAGAAAGTACAGCAGTATATGGACTAAACATTATAAAGAAACCATCTTCATATTATAAAGAAAGGTAGTTAGTTATGAAATTAAACAACCATTCGCATATGAATTCTAACATGAATATCATAAACATGAAGAAGATTTATATCAGGAACAAAGACATGTGTTTCTTTTATTATAGACAAATAAAGTACAGAAAAGAACAATTTCACCTGAGTCATCCTTTCGCAGGCTCCAAGCGGAGCCATCCTTCGGATTTGTCTAGTCTCAAGCCTTTAACAAACTCCTTCCATGACTTACTCCATGATATCACAAGTAGTAAATGGACATCATCACACAAGGAAACAAGAGTTTCCTGTACAAATGAGGGAAGTGCAGGAGGCACAAGGATCTTTAGACCTGGACAGGGAAATCTCAGCATAATAACCTTTCTCTCTCTTCTCTCCCCCCTTAGGCCTTCCCATTGAAGCCTTTTTATACTTCTCCCAAAGTAGTTGTTTAGTTGGGAATTCGTTGGGAACAGTTGGGCCACGGGCACTAACAGGTGATCAGCAGGTAAAACCCGCGATCTCCACCTAAAATTAAGGAGATTTAATTTTTTTTAAGTGTTTTAAGACATATACACGGGTTGGGTATACACAAACCCGTGTATACACACGTTTAGCTCAGGGCAATGTCGCGTATAGGGAATAAAACACTGTTTTTTAAATTTTGGACCAGGTCTGGAAGGAGGGGTTTCCCTAGGCCATGAGTGCAGCATCACAAACCATAAGAGTGAGATTTGGAGCTATAACAGATGCCCCCTAATATATGAGGTCAGAAGGGGTACATGATGGCCGAAATGTATTAAGCAAGTACATGGAAAGGAAATCTGTCAAAAACCGAGAAGGACTTCACCAGAGTTCAGCCTGCCAAGCCACAAAAGGAGATCAGAAAGAAACACTATCTGAGGCAGGCATACCCATGCTCAGAGAAAGTAAAGCATGTCCGCATATCAAGTACAAGCAGATCCACTGAGTATACAAGTATAAATGACTGGAAAATACATAATGGATCATATGGTCATGATCGAACAAATACATGTCTGAATATCACATATAAGAATGTCAATGATGCTGAAGGATGAACCGGATCACTGATATCGAGAATTGATCACAAAAGGTACCAACTGAACATGATGGAATAGGATGGTACTACACTGCAAACTTAGGTGCCAGCATATAGAATGTCACCATGACTGACTACAACATATAAGGTGGAATGGTATCAACTAACAGCAACAAGAGCAACTGTCAAGTGAACCAATGAATGTTGATAAACCTGAGGTCTTCACCGACCGCCGTGGTACATTTCTACACCATGGGAATAAATTATCTGAAGTCGACCATGTGAGAAATCGTTTGATTACCCGTCATTGATGTATACCGTTAACAAACGCGAGACTACTCACCGATAATGATAATGAGCGTCAAGGTACCCAATACAATCTAACAAGTGTGAATAGATGAGCTGGAGTCGAACACCTGTAAGAATCTATCGATCAAGAGACAATGATGGTTTCCCACTGTCGATAGCGAAGGATCTACCACTGATGACTGCAAACCCCAAGGTACTGCCAAATGGACTCTAGATCTTTTCCCCAGAGCAATGAGTCAGAGTCGATAGGGAAAGATCCGCTAGAAGGAAGGCATTAAGGCATCCTTCATCAGTCTAGCACGAGTGTAACCCGTAGGCCAATAATGTGGAAGGAATCGGACGAAAGAGATGTAGTAACCCAACCGAAGTACGTTTCCGGTGTACACAAGATGTGTCTAGCGCATGACAGAAACCCTTTGAACCAACCAATAATGGAAGCTGACACAGAGGCGAGGTATCCACCAATAAGGTCAAATGGAAACCAAGGTACTGCACGAATCCCAATGTGTGATAATGTAAGCTGATGTTGAACACAAGGGAAACCACTCAGTCAAAGACCCATGATACTAATCGATGCTGAGCACAAGGTGACCTATCAATAATGAAAATAGGGCCAGGTTGCAGCGGTAGACCTGTCCTCAAATCAAGATGTCATCGTCGATAAGGACAAGGCCCGCCAGCAAGAAGTCAATGGAGACCTCCTCAAACCAGCACGAGTAAAGGACCAATATATCTGATGTGATGATAGACATGATACTAACAACCAGGGATGGCCGACTGAAAAATGAGTAAAGAGACACCGCAGAGAGGTCGACTCAGGTTAACTTCCCTTGAACAAAAGCACGACTCAATGTGACTATATGGCAGCATATGATGACTCTGTATAAGTTCGTCATGCAGGAGGCATGAACGAACCCTCCATATGATTGGAAGAGATAACCAATCGGGGGAGAATTGACTCAATAACAAGGTTAAAGCGTACCTAAGTCAAACTAAATCTCGCCCAAACGAAGGAGACTTTGTTTTGAGTGCTTTGTTCAAGGGCGACACGACTGACTCTAGCTGCCAACAATAAATGGAAATATTGTCCCGTTCTCACTCTTTTTTGGAATATATAATTTTTTTGTCTTTTTCTGTTAAGCTTGAAAAAGAATAAAAGAATGCTATGGTATAGTGGAAAGAACGAGTGTCGGTGAAACAGATGATCTAGTTCCTGGGAATGGAACATTCCTATGCGCAATGCAGGGAGGTGAAAACTAGTCAATGACACTCAAAGGTGTGTTCCTTCCACGGGTCAAGGTGCATCAAGTTGCAGAAGTTAAAGGTATGCAAGTTTGATTTTGCAGTTGGCATGGTCAAAAGTTGGCTTAAACACGAGTCCAAGTGAAGCCAGCTCAAGGCCAAAAGGTGAAAATGGTCAAAATTCAATGCAGTAGTACAACTCAACGCAAAAGAGCCTCTGGGGTATAAGGCCAGAATGAAGCAAAGAAGCAAAGAGGAATGAGGCTTCATCGCATAAGTCATGGCGGGACTAAAGAGGGCTCCCGAAACTAGGGACGAAAAATCAGCATGAGTGCCAAGCGACAATAAGGTACTAACTAGGGCACCCATGATAAGGTAGGCTCTACCACACAAGTCATGATACTTCTAAGCAATGAGAAGTTTCCACACCATAACTTGGTGGGGTCGATCCTAAGGCAAAAATGGGAAAGGAAACTGATAAGTGCACTATGCAGGTGAAAAACCTAACCTATATGCCAGTGTCGAGAACCAATACCTGTCAGAATGGACCAACCATAAACTTCCAAAGGAGAAATCTTCCAAATTCTATAAACATAAATAGGAAAACTAGACAAGAAGTTAATACATCCCACATATAAACTTCATATAAAATCTTGTGTTATAGAATAAAAAACTTGAAAATGCGTACCTTATATATACAATATGGTACAGGGAACCAAGCAACCTTGCGGCTTACATATAATAGCTCTTCTGGACAAACCCCTTGCAGGGATCAGACCAAGGACTCCTTTGGTAGTCAAGACTCATGGCTTCAAATAGTTCCTCCTGTGAAGGCAAAACAAGTTCTAAGAAATCATGAGAACTACAAGGATCAAAAGAGGGAATTAAGGGGTCCCATGTCCCTATAGGAATAATCTCTTGGTCAACTGCTGGGACCAAGTCCCAAGAAGGAGAATAATAGGTCAAAGGATCCTTATTAGAAGCGATTGAACATTGAGGATTGAATGCCACATAATTGACCCATGGCGGTGTAGAGTCTATTTGAACACTTGGAACAAACCAAGGGGTATTCTGCAGTAAAGTCGAATTAGGGTGGTAATTATCAGATGCAAGTTGATCAATAGTGACAATATTCCCATTATGAGGAAAGCACATTACTCGAAAGAGTGAAGACACCACAGCATTCATAGCATAGACATAATCACGCCCAAGTAGCATATTAAATTCTAAAGGGCTATCAACCACCATCATATCGATTAAGACAGTCTTCCCACCTAAAGTGATAGGCAATTGAGGAAGAACACCCATAGATTCAACAGGTCTTCTATCATAGGCTAACAACTGACTCTGAGCTGTCAACAACTTTGGGGAACCCAAAGCTTTCCAAGTTAAAGAGGATATAATACTTGCAGAGGATCCTTCATCGCCCATACATCGATAGACATTTTGGAATTAACTCTGACCTTAATTTGGAAAGTTGCAGCGGAAGGAAGACGAGGCTCAATAAGACTATCCCAATCAAAGGAAACACTCTTAGAACTTGGAGGGGGAACATTCGAAGCAACTGGAATGCCCCCTATACCAGAAGACTCTGTACTAGAGATCAAACAGACTCTTTTGTTAGGCACTTCACCCCCCAAAAGAGGAGTGTAATCGGCCAGCGATTGCACTGGCTTTACCACATTATCAACCAATGGTTGATGGAATTGATGAGAAACCGTATCAGATCTAGGAGTAGAAGTACTTTCAGACTTGGACCATATCCTTTGAACCTCTGGAGTACCAGGGCATAAATGAGTAAGATGGTCTCCCTTGCATATCTTACAAGGGAACTTAGGTTTAAAACTTCTACGTCCAGGTTTCTTATCAACCTCCATTCTGCCAACATGACTAACAGTGGTTTGCGGAGAGTCTTGAACATGACTTGCAGAGGTCGGTGACTCTTTTCTAGTATGACTCGCAGTGACTAGGCTCGTGCCCCCAGCATGACTTACAGCGGCTGAAGACTCATCTCCAACATCACTGGAAGAGGTTGAGGATGAAGTGCTAGTGTGACTTGCAATGACTGGACTTGTGCCCCCAGCATGACTTGTAGTGGCTGAAGGCTCATCTCCAACATGACTAGCAGAGGTTGGTGATGAAATGCTAGTATGACTTGCAGTGGCTGAAGGCTCATCTCCAACATGACTAACAAAGGTTGGTGATGAAATGCTAGTATGACTTGCAGTGACTAGACTTGTGCCCCCAACATGACTCGCAACAGCTGAAGGCTCATCTCCAACATGACTGGCAGAGGTTGAATATGAAAGGATAGAATTATTTTTCTTCTTTGACTTTGTCTTTCTCCTTTTCTTAGATTTCTTGTTACAAGAAGGAGGAGAAAAAGGAATCCCAGATTTCTCTTTGAAAGAAGATGAACAATTAGCACCCATGTGATGCCCCTAAAATAAAGCATTCATCTGAGATGTTTCAAGAGCATTTGGAATATTCGGAGTGGACCACATCCAAACAGGTAGTCCAACATTCAACCCAGGAATATTCAAAGTAGCCATCAAGGGAGTACCAACGTTTCCAAAGAGAGGAAAAGCACAAGGATCCCCTTTTGGAAGGGTACCTTGGTTGGCTTCCACAGGAATATTAGCCATATCAAACTGATCCGCAGAGCCTTCCCTTACGGAAATGTAGAAATAACTTTTCAAGGAATATGGATAAGCAATCAAAACCTTTGCCCTTAAGGAGGCAACTCCACAACTTCTGAAAGAACGACCAAAAGCCTTTCAAGATCGGTAGAGTGGTAATCCAGTCACTCAGAACACAAAGTCCAAACGTGACTAGACAAAAATACCTAAAGCCAACTATATACAAGGAGCAAAGAGCACTCACTAAAAAGTCCCTAAAAGAAGTCAACCAGTCAAAAAAATTCCAAGTATTTCCGCTCCGAGTGATTAGGACCGGACACCAAAATACAAGAAAGTGGAGTAAGGGACCTTCCGAAGATAGTCTAGGATAATGACGGCCCAGTCCTATCAGCGAAGGTAACAGAGGAAGTTACGCTGACCTCCTAACAATAGTCTGCACCGGTGCAAGCCCCCAAGCTTTGCAAGGGTGCCCTCTAGTAGTACCATTTAGAGTGATACAACGTCGACCACAGGTGCCACGAGATTCCCCTCCGCAGCCACCTGTGTAGATCCCTAGGAGTAGCAACTATGGATACCAACTCGTCGTAGAAGCCAAGCGAAACAGTCGTGAGGTAAGTTCGAAAAAGTAGGAGAGGGGGTATCTCTCTTCCATGTCTTCACAGACCCTCATGCTTAACTCCCAGATCCGAAGCTTTCATGGTCTTCCTAACACTATTGGATTTTCACTCACTACTCAGACTCCTATGTTTGACAGTTTAAATGGCCTTGGAGAGTTAACTCTCCACTCGCCTAATCTAAGGCCCTAAAATCCTAAAACTTGTTGGTGTATCTAACTTGATAATAAAAAAGTTTTAGTGAATTTTAATTAGCGCTTGATTTTAAAATAGGTTGTTCTTTAAGTCACGGGATAAGCGGAAGTGAAACTAGTGGTGTTTTGACGCAAAAGAAATTAATAAAAACCAAACTACATGCAAATGCACTTGTTTTTGTTTTTCGATGAAAAGAAATTTCTACAAGGTTCAGAGGAACTTCAAATAAAACAAATTTTCCTTTTCTTTTCTTTAATTCAAGCTTCACACTCACAAAAGTTAACAAAACTATGGATGCCTAAAAAGATGTGCAAATCTATCCTAATGCAACAAGTACATGCTGATGCAAGACTCAAAACTACTCTTAAATCAAGAAATGAAAGTTGCTTTGCTTATCAATTTTTATTTTGCCACTTAAAATGTTTAGATGGAATATGAGTTGCTACCATTCATTTCGTCTAAACACTAAAAACAAGTTTCAAGACAAACAAAAAGCATTTTCATTCACTAAAAGGAAACCAAATCAAAACAAAGTTCAAGAAAGAAAAACCAAGTTTTTCAAAAAGTTTTCTTCAAAAGCAAAAAGAAAATGTCTTTTCAAAAATGCTCTCAACAAGACTTAAACTTTATGATTGAAGAATAGGCAACAAACACTTTTGCAAGTTGACAACACACAATGGATGAAAACTCAACAAAAAGAATTGTGTTTAAAGATGCTCTTAACAATCAAAAGCAGCAATGAAAGCTTTGGCAACAAAGACCAAAAAAAAAATCAAAAAGACAAATTTCAAGAAAGTGTCAATCAACAACTTTCATGAAACAAAAAGTGGATGGTCACAAAAGGTAGTTTTAACAAGCAAACACTAAAGGTCACCAAAACAAGATTTGACACAAACGCTGAGATCAGCCTTTCTGCTCTGACAAAACAGAGCATCCAAGACTCCTAACAAGAAATCTTGTGTGCTTGACAAAACAATGACGCTTGCAAAAACAAAAGCAAGACCAACACTTCACAATCAGAGAGAATTCGAAATCAGATACTTGCTGTAACACTAACAACTAAGACTGGAAAGTAACTGTTCAGGACAGAATCAAACCAGCAGACAGACCTTCAGAGACAAAAAGATTTAAAAAATCTTGAAAATTGCAAGGTATACAAGACTATACTTATGTACAGATTGCATGTATATGCAACTGCGTCTAAGGAAACCTGCGTATACGCGGGTTCACTTAACGAGACATGCGTATATACGCCTCTGTAAGCAATAAAAACAGCGTATATAAAAGATTTCAAGAAAAAATAAAAAACAGTCTGAAGAAACTGACCAAACTTACAATTCAAGAACAGACTACACAGTAATAGCAAGCAAACAGGCAGCTGAGCCCTGATTGGCTTGAACACACCCAAACTAGGAACAACAATGATGTTGTCCCCAGCAGAGTCACCAATTATGTTAAGGGAAAAGTTGCCCTAGGGTCTTGGGCTAATACCCTAGCAGACTGAAAGTTGTCTATACAGAGAAACACACATTCCACACAGCCATAATGCTAATATAAGCAAACACTATGATAAGGGGCATACTTGGGGTCCTACGTTTGAGAAGGTCCTTCTAGGGTCCAAACCTAAATACTTCATCTCAAACTCAATGGTCAACTCCCTCTTACACTGATCAATGATATTTTTTGATCCTATCAAAAACTAGTCATTAACATATAACAACAAGATCAAAGGCTCGCCTTTAACAACCTTGTAGTATAGATTGGGATCGACATCACTCTTGGTGAAACAAATACTCATCACGTATTCATCGATCCAATAATACCAAGCTCGAGGTGTGTGATTGATTCTGTATAAAGACTTTTTTAGTCTGTAGACATGAGATTTCTTCTCATGTACCTCAAATCCTCGAGGTTTCTCTATGCACACTTCTTCCTCAATCACTCCATTGAGGAAAGTGGTTGTCACATCCATCTGATGCAATTTCCAACCCATAATAGAAGCAATAGAAATAATAATTATAATAGAAGTGTATCTGGCAACTAAAGAAAATGTCTATTCAATAGTCCTCTCCATCTTTCTTAGAGAACCCTCTTTCCATGAATATCACTTTGTACTTATCTATGCCGCCATCTACCACATGCTAGATCTTGTAGATCCACTTGGAAGCCACCACTGACTTCCCTCAGGTCTTAGCACAATTTCCTAAACATCATTCTTCACTGATGGACTAATATTCTTCCATCATGGAATTTTCCAAAATTAATGGTATGCTACCTCCATATAGTTGGATGGATCATAATTAATGATATGAATCATCAGTGTTACATATCCTCAGTACTTATTAGGATGTTTTCTTTCCCTAAAAGTGTCATGGGGAGTTGCATGCCCATTTTCATTCTTAAATGTACTTCGAATCCATGCCAGACTCTTCTTGGATTCTATAACAAAGACCCTAAGTGGATCCACTGACTCAATGGTCCCTTCTAGATCTTCCTCGTGATCTAAAGGATGTTCCATAGGTACAAAAGGACTTGAAACTACATCCTTGGGAGCCTCTTTCTCATCATCATCATGAGAGACCCTTTGGATCTCCAGTGGGATTTATCCTTCCACTCTACCTAACTCTCTTCCCCCTCTAAACTAGAAGCTCTTCTGATTATCTAGCATGGTTCTATATGTTTGTACAATTTCTCCCTCTCAAACACAAATCACTCTTGCTATGTTTATGCTTGATCCTAGGAGAATCCTTTAAGATTCCCTTTAAATATCCTACGCTAATTTCTTATTAACACTAGTGGATCTATATCGCTATTCACTCCACACATATTCTCTAACCATTTACTCATTGGTGTTGTTGAGCTTTACTTGCTAAGGTAAGTTAAGCTTTAATTCCTTTTGTCAACCCGAGTAGGTACACTTAGAGGCACTTATCTAATGTATATAGATCTAGAAAGATCTAGTGTTCTAATGATAGCCTAGTGAAGTGAAATTAACAATGCTCTCTTACAAGAGGTGTCTCCTTGTCTTTTTCAAACACTTAAGCATTGATTTAGATGAAAACAAATCTGATTGAAATCTGATTGCCTATTTAACAAAACAAAGTATTAATTACTTGTTGAAGATTCTACCATTCCCTTACAAGAACTTTACTCTATAGAATCCCTTCCAATCCTAAGTCATAACAATTCAAAACAATTTCTAAATCTCAACTAGTCAAGGCAATGAATGAGATAAGTAACTTTGGAAATCAATAATAGTTGATCCTCTTACAAGGTTCATTCATCTAACTATAGATTGAATTCTGCAATTACAAATCTTAATCAATGGAAATTGAACTATGAACTAACTCTAAAATTGAAATCATAAAATAGCAAACATATTTGTCAACTTCAAGATGAATATTGGTTGAGACTTCTTACAAAGCTCTTTCACAACAAATACAAATCTCTTCAATTAACAATTTTTTTTCAATTGCATGAACTTGCAACACATGAATTAAATATCAAATCTATCTATGCAATTTATAAAGAAAACTTAAGGAGTGTACCAGCTCCGTAGTGGGGGGCCTTCCACACTTTGCAAGCACACTGTAGGCTAACTCAAATGAAGAAAATTATTGGATCTGAAAGCATAAGATGAACTCAATACTGTAGCTCTGTATTTAAGTCTAAGAATCAAAATACATAAACTGTGTTTCCAAGTTTTTCATATATCAAAAAAACTAATAATCTACATAGTTCTCCCTTTGAGTTATTTATCATAAATATCCATAACAAAAAGAAGCTATTCATACTCCTTATTATCCTAATAAGATCCTATCAATTACATCAAAGGAGGTCGAATTGGATCAGATCCTCCATTTAGGCAAAAATCTCAAAAATAGAAATTATGTTCACAAAATCTGGAATTTCTGCTAAAGTAGTTGGGTTTGACCAACGTTGACCATCCACCTATATTCTTCAAATCCGGAAGTGGATAGGTAATCCACCATCTCTGTACATTTAGGTTCATTCCCACAATATTCGAATTTTCCATCCTGTTATGCAACATGTCAAACCATGGAGCGATTACAGGAAGTTACAACATCTTGTAATTTTCTGGAAAATTTCAATTTTAACACAACAATTTCAAAAATTAATTTCAAGATAAAAATAATGACAATGACATTATACCATTCAGTTTCTAAGGGTTATGGAGGAAATATAAAGGTTAAATGGTAAGAAATGATGAGAAAAAGAGGATTTTTAAGTGAAATGGTCAGTCATAAATTGATACCAACATTCCCCCAAACTCAAGATTTTGCATGCCCTCATGCAAATGAATTCTAACATGTCAAACGCCTATTTGTGCTTATGCGTCTACCTCAACTGCCTGGAGTAAAGCATTGATGTTCATTTGGGCCTTGTACTTTGTCTTCAAAATTTGGTATTTAGTTTTGATTGCCTTCTTCTGCTTGTACAGTTTATAGGCCCTCTTACCAATCTGAACCTTGTAGGCTTGGAGTTTCTTGAACTCCTTTTTCAAATTTTCATTTTCATCTTGAAATTTCTTGCTCTATGTTCTAAGAGTTTCATTTTCTCTCATCACCACCCTTTCCAAAACTTCAGACTCCATAAGTTGCTACTGCAATTTTTCAACTTTCCTTTCCAACTTCCTTTTCTTCTTACTTGAAAGTTTATGTTCTTGTGGTTCCTTCTTATCTCTTGTTTCCAATCATTGTATATAATCATACTGAGGTTGTTGTAAAATATCATCTTCTTCCACTATTTTCCCTTTTTGACCAAATTTAGTCTTTCTGGACCTCCTTGTGCAGGTGGTAAAAATTTTATCCTGCTCAGCTTTCTCAATTTCCTCTCTTACCATTCTTCTTGTCTTTATACTGTTGTTGGATGGAGAAAAGATACTAGGTCTGTGCTCTGAAAATTCTTCTTCTATATCATCCACATAAATCAATAACTCTGGATGTTGCTGCCCTTCCTGTGGATTCTACTGCCCTTCCTGCTCTTCATCTGCTATAAATTCATTAGTCACCAAAAAAAAATTCCATGACACACCTATCTTTTGCAATTCAAACTCAATTAAGATTTTCACCAAACCAAAATGATATAAGCTCCTATCCATGTTACTTCTTTGTTTTTGTATAGTTTTAGACATCTTAGTTAAGCTTTGCAAAATAAAATAAGGCAAGCTTATAACACAGTCTCCCCTTAGATGCATTAGCAGTTTGATATGATAAAGGAACACTATATTGTATCTGCCCTCACATGTTATGAATTTCTGAATCACATAGACTATTTCATCCCATGGATGAATGAGCCAACTCCTAGGAACCCCTGTCTTCCAATTAACTGTTGATACCCTTGATCTAGATATAAAATGTGTCCATGTTTTCTCCTTAAACTGCTTTGTTTTGAAATACTTCTCTCCCTCTGGACTTATGCCTATAGCCTAGGCAATTGTATCCTCTAAGACTCTAAAAGATAGGTTCCCTACAGTGGCTCTTTCTCCAGTGAATGAAGAGGCAAATTCCATGGTTGTTAACTCATTGTGCCCATTGAATTTTTCTAAGAATGTTAACCATTGTTTTTCTCTAAGGATGTCTATGCAGTCTCTATGCAATTTGGAAAGGTCGAATTGTTCTGGCTCTGTTCTATTTGCCATGAGAAAAAATTTACCTCTTTTTACCCTGTGTTGTAAGAAAAATGTTGTTGTGAGAAAAATTTACTTCTTTTACCCTGTGCTATAAGAAAAATTTACCAAAATTTCTACGAGAAAACTACCTAAGCCTACACTATCCTGAGTGTTATTCGTATGCCTTTTTGTCTCTGTTCAAGTGGAAGACACTGCTATTTTTGGATTGGAAACTCCCTTTTTACCGGTCCTGTAGAATTATCTTGCATGTCGTGGCCTTTCTTACTCATATGTTGACATTTTCATTGTCAACATACTCGTAACATCATACGCATACCTCAGAGAGGGTTCTCAGGCATTCAGAATTCTTTAAAAAAAAAACAACACTTCCTATGTGTTCGGGCTCTTACCAATACTCCACAATAAACACAGCGTTCACTTTACCTCTTTCAACACAACGTTTGCATTAATGATGAGCCTTACTGCCTTCGTACAACATTCAATTATGTAATGAACCCTTGGTTCCTTCACACAACATTTAATTTAATGATGAGCCTTTGGTTCCTTACACAACGATTTCTTAATAATAGGCCCAATAGCTATGAGCAGCAGTCATGTTTAATTCAAATGATGAAATTGGGTATGATGGTATGGTATGAACCCTGGCTAAGACCGTGAGGGCTACGGATCATTATGGTTCCTTCTAACTAGTCGTTGATCTCTATTATGATGACATTTTGTCATAATCTTACTGCAATACCCTTTTCGATTATATGTCATCATAACATATGTACTGTTTTTTATTTTTTCTTTTTAATTTTAGGTTAAAAACCATAAAATATATAGATATATATATATATATATATATATATAGATAACTTCATAACTATACAAATCATTTGACCTAGACCTGTACCTCAAAAATTCTGATCTGTAGCTTCTAATCTGTGGCTTTTGACTGTTTAATTAGATCTTGAATATGCTTGTTTTAGTGGATCTGTTGGTACATATGATTGATAGATTGAAGTGGTTGAAGTGGAATGGTATGTACAGGATAAGAGTATAGGCTTTAAGGATCAGGTTTAAGGATTTATATACAGAATGGAAAATAAGATATAAGTTATGATACCTAGATTTTAAGAGTAGGAATAAATCCTACAGGACAGAAAAATGAGTATGTATGATATAGGATAGGCTGGATAATAGAAACTGAAATCAATAAACATCATGAACCACTATTTAAAAATTGGAATTAATAAAAGAAATTAAAGTATTAAAATTAAAATTCTTACAGTCTTCAGATACTTCCTTATTTGAAAGCTAACTCTGTTTGACTTGTTTGATGTGTTCAGGCATAGCAGAATGTGATGGTGCAGTCCTTTTCTCTCTTAAGTGCAGTCTTCTTCTTCTTAACAGGTCCCATCTGGAAAATTTGCATATAACAGGTCCCTTTGCTGATGTGTTCTTCTTAACAGGTCCCATCTTGAAAAATAATGCTTTGTTGAAAAGTCTACTGAAAAATGAAAGTAAAACAAATTCCTTCCTCTGCTGTAATAAAATTCTGAAAATAAGGAGATGAAAAAGTATGAAAAGGTTCAAACTTTTCTCCTCCCCTACTGATCATATGACTTGTCCTCAAGTCATCACTGTGAAATGTATATAATAGAGGATTTTATTTGGAAATACAAATGAAAAAGAATGAATTCTTACTGGCCAATTTCTTGGTTTTCCTGTAAGAATTCGTGTTTAGAGTGTGCCAGAGTCTGGTTTTCACATCTAAACTGTTATTGTTTTATTTTTATTTATTATTATTATTATTATTTATTTTTAATTATTTTTGAAAATTCTAAAGTAGAAAGATAACTTAAGGCATAGATATTACAGCAGACTACTGTACTATCTGAACCTCATTTTGTTGTGTCACTGTCTTCATGAAATCTTCTTTGCTGACAGGCTTATGATAAATCTTCAGCCTGTGTCCATTTACTAGAAATGTTCGTCCTTCTTGGTCAATTGTAGTGAGTTTGATTGATCCATTCTCAAAGACTTCAATGATTTCATAGGGGCCCATCCAATGGGTTGTAAATTTGGCTTTGTAGTCTTTGAATTTTGAGTCAAAGAGTAATGCCCAGTCACCAACTTGAAACTCTTTCTTCTTGATTAACTTATCATGCCACTGTCTCCTTTGTTGTTGTATCATTGTTGTCCTTTCCACTACTTGTTGTCTCATCTCGTCCAATTGATTCAATTGCATGATTCTTTCTTGATGTGCTTCAGAGAGGTCTATTCCTAAGTCTGCAGCCAATTTGTAAGTATGTATTTGAAATTCTATTAGCAGCATGACTTCTTTGCCATACACTAGCTGATAAGGTGTAAACCCTGTTGTGTTTTTCCATGTGATTCTATAAGCCCAGAGTGCCTCATTGAGCTTATCTACCCAATCTTTTCTATTCATGGCCACTGTTTTAGTCATAATTCCTTCAAGAGTCTTGTTTGTAGATTCCACTTGGCCATTGGCCTGTGGATGGTAGGGTGTACTCCTTCTATGCTTGATTTTATACTTTTCAGTGATGTCTTGAACCAATCTAGAAGTGAATTGTGTCCCTTGGTCTGTTACTATTTCTCTGGGCACTCCATATCTAACAAAGATTTCTTCAAAAAGGAAATTGACTATTGTTTGTTAGTTTCCCTTACAAGTGCCTTTGCTTCAACCCATTTAGTCACATAATCGGTACATACAAGGATGTACTTCTTACCTTTGGATGGTGGATTAATGGGTCCAACAAAGTCTAGAGCCCATTTTTCAAATGGCTCTAGATGTACTTGTGGTTGTAGTGGCATCTCATTGGAGGTGGTTGGTCTGCCCATGCGTTGGCAGCTGTCGCAACTTCTCACATACTTCTTTGAATCTTTGAAAATTGATGGCCAATAGTAGCCAAGGCTAAGAATTTTGTGTGTTGTCCTCTTGGCTGCAAAATGGCCACCACAAGGTTGATCATGGCATGATTTTAGTATGTCAATAATTTCATCCTCTCTAATACATCTTCTAATAATCATATCATAACCAGTATAAAACAAATTGCCATTAACCCATGAATATCTTGCACTTTGCTTGATGAGTCTTTTCTTCTCCTTTGAGCTGAAAGATGGAGGTACTTTTCCTGTGGACAAGTAATTAGCTAAATCAGCATACCATGGGGTTAACACTGAAATTGCAAACAAGTGTTCATCAGGAAATGAATCTTCAACTGGAACAACTTCACCTGGATTTTGTAGTCTAGAAAAGTAATCTGCTACCTGGTTCTCTTTCCCTGGTCTATCCAGCACGGTGAGATTAAATTCCTGCAGTAAGAGTAACCATCTGGTGATCCTGCCATTAGTAATAGGTTTTTTCATTAAGTATCTAATGGCGGAGTGGTCAGTGTGAACAAGGACTTCATACCCAGTTATGTAGTGACGAAATTTGTTCACCGCATGTATGATTGCAAGCATTTCCTTTTCAGTTACTGTGTAGTTGAGTTCAGCAGGAGTCAAATTTTTACTGATAAAGTAAATGGCATAAGTTAAAGCATCTTCTTTCTGCCCTAATGAAGCCCCTACTATTGTATTGGATGCATCAGTTGAGATGTGAAAAGGTAAAGTCCAATTGGGTCCCCTCAAAACTGGAGCAGTGGATAATTTTTCTTTGAGTTTCTCAAAAGCAGTTTGACAACTACCATTCCAATTGAAAGATACATCTTTTGCAAGAAGCTTAAACAAAGGCAAAGCTATCTTACTAAAGTTTTCAATAAATCTCCTATAATAGCTTGCATAACCAAGAAAGCTTCTTACATCTTTTTGATTTGTTGGAATTGGCAATTTGACAATAATTTGAATTTTGGTTTGATCTACCTTGATTCCCTCGAAAGAAACATGATGTCCTAAGACTATTCCCTCATTCAACATCATATAACATTTTTCATTGCTTAAAGACAAGTTGGTTTCAATGCATCATTTCAATACTTTCTCAAGATTTTGCAAAGAATGGTCAAAGGAATCACCATATACTGAAAAATCATCCATGTATACTTCAACACACTCATGGACCAGATCAGCAAAAATTGCTAATACTGCTCTCTGAATGTTGTTGAAGCATTGCACAAGCCAAATGGTAGAACATTGTAAGCATATGTGCCCTAGGGACAGGTAAATGTTGTTTTGTCTTGGTCTTCTAAGGCTATTTTGATCTGATTGTAACCGCTAAAACCATCCAGGAAGGAAAATGATATTTTTCCAGCCAATGTATCCAAAACTTGATCAATAAATGACAATGGAAAATAGTCTTTAAGGGTGGCTTTATTTAGTTCTTTGTAGTCAAAACAAACTCGCCACTTACCATTTTTCTTGGGGACTATCACTAGCGGAGATACCCACTGGTTGTCTGAGATGGGGTAAATGAAATTGACTTTCAGTAGCTTTTGCAGTTCATCTCTTACAATCTCTTTGAGCATGGGATTCATCCTTCTCTGTGGCTGCCTCACTGGTCGAATGCTAGTGTCTGTGTAAATATGGTGAGTGCAAGTTTCTGGGTGAATTCCCTGCATGTCAGTGTAATCCCAAGAAAATGCCTTTTGGTATTTGGTCAGCAAGTCAAGCAATTTCTGTTCTTGAGATATTTCTAGAAATGCCCCAATGTTCAGTGTTTTTCCTGGGCTGATTTCTACAGTCTTGCTTTGTGTGTTTGTAATGGAGTTGATTGGAAAGATATCTTCAAATAATGTTTTCAGAGAATACATGGTACAAGTTTCCTGAAATCTTTGTGCCAATATTTGATCTGCAATAGTGTATTGTTCATTTCTCAACTCCTCTGAAACATCAGGTTGAGAGATAAACATTTCCACTAAGTCTTCATTATTGTTCTCCCTGAAATCATACATTTGATTGATGCTTAAAACAGAGTATATTTCTTCCCTATCATTGTATTTATCATCAAGCCATAGGTTTTGTGTTACTACTGGAGCTTGGGCTGATGGGTACAAGGTAAGTTGCTTTCTCTCTGTGCCTCTAGAAATAATCATGTTACCCGATCTACACCCAATGAATGCATCAGCAGTTGCCAACCATGGTCTGCCAAGTATGAGTGGGTGTCCTCCTAAGTTTGATTTTGGCTGGAGTACTAAGAAATCAACTGGATACTCCCAAGAGTCCAGTGAAACAATTATATCTTCCAGTATCCCTTCAGGTATGACTTTTGAGCGATCTGCTAATTCCAAAACAATCGGTGTTGACTATAAATTTGTTAGCTGTAAAATTTTCATTGCGTCCAATGTCATAACATTTATTGCAGCTCCTAAGTCAATTAGAGTGTTTGGAATTGAAATTTTGTTGATAATTTCTGTGACTCTAGGTATGCCTGGGTCAACATATTTTTCCATGGAAATGACATTTGACATTAAGCCAGCTAAATTGCTAATAACATGTATTGTTTGTGGATCAAATCTTTTCTTTGCAGGCTTTTTGAGATAGAGTTCTTTAATGGCTTTGGTATAAATTGGAATATCCTTGATTGCCTGGAGTAATGGAATTTTGACATACACATTTCTCAATTCATCAAGAACATCGAATTGTGGCAATGGTATGGGTAATTTTGGTTGAAGTAACCGCTCTAGAAATGGAGGTGACTGTACTATTTTGATTTGTTTACCCTGTTCTAGATTGTTTTGTTTGCTATGTGTTGGATCATTTTGTTTGCTATGTGTTGAATCATTTTGTTTGTTGTGTGTTGGTATTTCTTGTTCATCAATTTGACTCTCGTTTTGTGACTGCGTTGGAACAGGTGGAGGTTCCATTTGCAGAATTTGACCTGACCTTAGTTCAATGTTTTGCAGTGGCAGAATTGGGTACGATGGTCCCTCATCCATGCTATAAGCTGGTCTATCTATTCGGTTGTTTGGGTTAGCTATGGGTTGAGCTGGTAGTTGCGTGGGTTTAGGAGGCTGATTGGATGGTAATTGTAGCTGTGGTGAATTTATTTGTGGAGGAGCAGGTAAGGTTTGTTGAGGATTTTGTTGTTGATAAGCAACTGGTTGTTGAGGGTATTGTTGTGGATATGGCTGAGAATATTGTTGTTGATAGTGTTGAGGATATGGCTGAGGAAATGGTTGTTGATATTGCTGAGGTGGTTGTTGAGAAAATTGTTGAGGATAGGAATATCCTCTCCATCCCTGTTGTGGATAAGTTTGTTGTTGTTGATTAAACCAATTTTTCCAAGGCATAGGAACATTCCAAGAATTTTGAACAGGCATGTTATAATTTGCTGGATTTGGATTTTGAAACATACCTGGAGGTCTTGGCTACCATGGCCTTCGAGCTCCCATGAAATATATGTTCTCCATCTCTGCATTGGCTTCCAAATTATAGTTCTGCAAAACTTTCATCTTTGTGCAATCCTTAGTGTCATGATTTTCTGTACAAAACCCACAAATCTGCACATTATCTAAAGGACATTCTTTCAAGGCATGTTTTCGTCTGCATTTGGGACAAAATATAGATAACTCTTGTTCTTTTTCATATTGTCTTTTATTTTCTTTCAGAGTGTCTATTTGATTCCCCAAAGTGCTTAAAGGGTATGTTTTAAAATCTTCAAATAAATTGTCTAGTTCAACTCTGGTAATATTTCTTGTGGTAGATTTAGTGATTCTAGATGTCGTAGTTCTTCTTCCATTTCTTGCTCTACTTCTGGAGTACTTCTGACACAAGTCAACAATCTCTTCTAAAGGTAAATTAGAAATGTCCCCTTTACCCATGAGATTGAGGTCATCTAGATATTCATCCTGGATGCCCTTAAGAAATATTGTTCGAATAAGATCAGCAAACATGGTTCTATGTTTTGATTTTTGTAGATTGTATGAAAATCTTTCCAATTATTCTTCTAAGGTCTCATCTTCTTGTTGATTCATTCTAAAGATGTCATATTTAGAGTATTTTGATCGACAGTAAGGTTGATACTTTTACAAAAATATTTTTCTCGTGTTCTCCCAATCAATCACTGTGTGTTCACCTAATCCCATGAACCACCTAAGTGTTGTTGCTTTTAATGTGGTAGGAAAAAGTCGAAGTCTGTGTGCATCATCGATATATCCATAGGTTCGGCATACTATATCAAATTCAAACAAAAATGAATCAGGGTCTTCAGATGCCATGCCATAAAAGTTTGGTAATACAGATGGTGGGATATTTTTCATTTTAATTTCCTCATCCATGTACTCTCCTCTATCTTGAATTGGAAATTTAAATGTTGATTCCTCTTCTTCTGGTGGGTTTTGATTTCCTCCAAATAAAGTATCATTTCCTTGTTTTTCTTCAAGCTCTCTTTGTCTTCTCCTTTCTTCCATTTGTCTCTCATATTCTCTGAGTTGTTCTATAATAGGTCCTCTGGATCCTCCGTCTTCAGCCATTGTGATATGTGACTTGTCTAAGGTTTATATCTCTTCTTCCTGTTTTGATTCTTGAGGAACAATCTATTCAAGGATAGGCTGTTGGATTCTTGTACTACTCTCTTTTTGTTTCCCTATTATAGAAGTATTAGGTATATATCTTTTCTTTTCCTCATGAGCTAGTAGGATTTGTCTTTCAACGAGAGTAAGTCTCTGCCCTGATTTTTGTTTTTCCTCAAGTTTTTCCACAGTAACTTTTTCTAGTTGGTGTTGTGTGCTCAATCCTTTCTAAAGTTTCTTCTCCCAATGGAGGGTTAGTTGTTTGATGGGGGGTTTTTGTGAATCTTCCTTTTTCATCCCTAGATCTAGACATAAAGAATCATGGCTTAAAGAATTAAAACTAAATCTGTGTTTTTGTTGTTTTGTTTATTTAAGATTTTTAGATTTTTTTTTCTAAATCTTCCTAGTTTGCACCTCCCTGGCAACGGCGCCAAAATGTTGAGCTTTACTTGCTAAGGTAAGTTAAGCTTTAATTCCTTTGTCAACCCGAGTAGGTACACTTAGAGGCACTTATCTAATGTATATAGATCTAGAAAGATCTAGTGTTCTAATGATAGCCTAGTGAAGTGAAATTAACAATGCTCTCTTACAAGAGGTGTCGCCTTGTCTTTTTCAAACACTTAAGCATTGATTTAGATGAAAACGAATCAGATTTCCTATTTAACAAAACAAAGTACTAATTACTTGTTGAAGATTCTACCATTCCCTTACAAGAACTTTATAGAATCCCTTCCAATCCTAAGTCATAACAATTCAAAACAATTTCTAAATCTCAACTAGTCAAAGCAATGAATGAGATAAGTAACTTTGGAAATCAATAATAGTTGATCCTCTTACAAGGTTCATTCATCTAACTATAGATTGAATTCTGCAATTACAAATCTTAATCAATGGAAATTGAACTATGAACTAACTCTAAAATTGAAATCATAAAATAGCAAACATATTTGTCAACTTCAAGATGAATATTGGTTGAGACTTCTTACAAAGCTCTTTCACAACAAATACAAATCTCTTCAATTAACAATTTTTCAATTGCATGAACTTGCAACACATGAATTAAATAACAAATTCTAAATATCAAATCTATCTATGCAATTTATAAAGAAAACTTAAGAAGGAGTGTACCAGCTCCGTAGTGGGGGCCCTTCCACACTTTGCAAGCACACTGTAGGCTAACTCAAATGAAGAAAATTATTGGATCTGAAAGCATAAGATGAACTCAATACTGTAGCTCTGTATTTAAGTCTGAGAATCAAAATACATAAACTGTGTTTCCAAGTTTTTCATATATCAAAAAAACTAATAATCTACATAGTTCTCCCTTTGAGTTATTTATCATAAATCTCCATAACAAAAAGAAGCTATTCATACTCCTTATTATCCTAATAATATCCTATCAATTACATCAAAGGAGGTCGAATTGGATCAGATACTTCATTTAGGCAAAAATCTCAAAAAATAAAATTTTTGTTCACAAAATCTGGAATTTCTGCTAAAGTAGTTGGGTTTGACCAACGTTGATCGTCCACCTATATTCTTCAAATCCAGAAGTGGATAGGTAATCCACCATCTCTGTACATTTAGGTTCATGCCCACAATCTTCGAATTTTCCATCCTGTTATGCAACATGTCAAACCATGGAGTGATTACAGGAAGTTACAACATCTTGTAATTTTCTGGAAAATTTCAATTTTAACACAACAATTTCAAAAATTAATTTCAAGATAAAAATAATGACAATGACATTATACCATTCAGTTTCTAAGGGTTATGGAGGAAATATAAAGGTTAAATGGTAAGAAATGATGAGCAAAAGAGGATTTTTAAGTGAAATGGTCAGTCATAAATTGATACCAACAGGTGCTATGAAGTTAAATCTCTCCTCACATTAAAAATTTTATTTTACTCCATTGGAATTAGGTTATAATCCACCCACATATTGTTTGAATTTGTTTCATTGTTCATCCATAATTTATATGATTCTTTGCATAAATTTTTGTATAAGTAAAAAAATAAATATGCAATACATTCTTTATATTTCAGTAATTAAACATATTTCACGAGGGATTAATTCCCACCATAATTTATGAAATTATTTGCGTAAATTTAGGTATGATTAAAAGTAAATATCTTGTACATAAAGATTGTAACACCAAAAATTTAGCACTGCCCACCATAACCTATCTCTAATACCATGTTGATTTTTTGGTGCTAATTTGACAAGCACAATTTTCTATAATTGGTAATTCCTTCCAATGATATATGATATTACTCTAACACACTCTAGAACATCATTAAGTAATTCCACTTAAAAAATTCAACTGGTCAAACATTGATTGTCTTAGAAATTCAACTCCTTAGAAACTTCAAGCTCTTCCTCAGAGTGCTTCTTACATGTGTGTGTGTGTGTGTGTGTGTGAGAGAGAGAGAGAGATCTGGGTGATGTGTGAGTAATGAGTGTGTGTGAAAATGAGAAGTTCAAGTGTCTTTTTACAATGATTTTAGGGTGCCCAAGAGGCATATCTCCTTGCAATTAAATTTAAATTTAAATTTAATTTTCTTTCTTCTAATTTAAAATTTATTTTTTCTTTATTTTAACTTGTATAGATAGGGAATACCTCCTACAACTACCCAAAAAAATCAACAATATGTAGGGTAGTTAAGAACCACCCCATGAAATAGTTCTAAATTTTAGCATATAGGCCTTCCTCCTTGGATCAACGATGATCCCATAGCAACCCACTCACATTTGTCTCCACTTCAAAGGGTTGCTACAAGTTTAGTAATGCAAGAGCCAATGCATGACTAATTCTATGTTTTAACTCCTCAAAGACCATATATTGACCCTTTCCCCACTAGAAACTTTGTCCACTCATTATTATGACATGGAGTGGTGTTGATATTACTGGAAATGAGGCTATGAATTTTCTTAAGTACTATGCTACCCCAAAAAAAAACTTGACCTCAAAAACATTGGTAGGAACTAACCACTTCATGATGTGTTCATGATGTCCTCCATCTTGACAGGGTCTATATTAAGCTCTTCTCCACTTATCACATATCCCATATACACCAACTATTGTTGTGAAAACAAACATTTCTTGATATTTTTTTATCAATTAGTGCTTCTTTAATGTGTATAGAACCTATACTAAATGTGATATGTGCTCCTTCAAGATAGCAATATATACCAATACATCATCCAAATAAACAATAAAAAATTAATCTATAGAATTATGCAAGATATCATGCATTAATATCATGAACATAGTCAATGCATTACATAGGCCAAACGACATAACTAACCATTCACAAAAACCTTGTTTGGTTTTAAAGGCAATCTTCCAGGTATCTTCTTCTCTAAGTCAAACCTGGTGATACCTTGACTTCAAGTCCGGCTTGGTGAAGTATTTTTCTTGATACAAGTGGTCCAAAAAATCATATATATTAGGAAAGGGGTACATGTTATTGAGTGTAATTTTGTTTAATTCCCTGTAATCAATACACATCCTCCAATATCCATCTATCTTTGGAATAATTATGTTGGGTGACCCACATGGTCATGTACTTGGTTGAATGACACCCTATTCTAGTAGCTAATACAACTGCTTATTCACCTCATTTTATTCTATAATGGACTACCTCTACAACCCAATTTTGGGCAAAATAAAGTCCAACAATAGATATATCTCATGCTCCACTTCTCTCATGGATAGTATCCCAAGTTAGGATCTTGGAACATAGCCTTGTATGCCAATAAAAAATCTTCTAGTTGTTGTTTCTATTTCTTAGTACAGCCCTCTAGATATGAATTTTCTCTCACTGTCTCTTCTACAAATCGATTTTCTCTTAAAAATAGTAAACATACTTCTTTCTAGAAATGTTCAATTTTTTGTTTGTGTTGGTGCTTACGAGTGAAATTTTGGACTCGTCTTTGTGTGCATTGATGGTGAAGTATTTGTCGTCCTTGATGAGGTGGTACCGGTTGGCTCTCGACATGAAGATTTCATCCTGCATGTACATGTAGCAGCTTTCCAACACCACTCCACATACATCAAGTTTAATTACATCCAATTCTACTTCACCAATAAAATTAACACTGGTAGAAAATCTAATTTTACATTGTTTGGTTTCCTTTATTTCTACATCCCTATTTACCCTTCCCCATGGATATGGGATTGGGTGATCATGAACTTCCAATCCCAATTTTTTGACCAAACCTATTGCAATGAGATTCACTTGTGATATTGAGTCCAACAAAGCGTCAATTTTCAAATTCTTGACCTATATATTCATATGGAAGAGTTTGGTAATCTCCTTCTCTTCTTATTGTTGAAGGATACTCAAATTCATCCCATTTTAGACGGAAGTGAAAAAACTATTCTCATCCACATCCAATATACTTTCCACCTATTTGCTCAAATATATGGGCATGATATTCTTCTTCTTCCCATCCTTGTTCTAATTCTTTGGGTTTCGTTTTGGGTGTAGTTTCCAAAAAATCTCTTCTTTATGACCATCAATGTTATAGTGGTTGCAGGGATCTTTGCATTGGTGCATTGTGGTTACTATATTTTTTTCCTCCCCAACTTTCAATTTCTTCTTCCCTTCTTTGGAAGCTCCTTGGTGCTCCTTCTACTTCAACCCACTTCATTACCTTTTCTTATGGCCTATGTTTTCCAGGTATTGTGTTTGTACACAAGCCTCATATCCCCTTCTAGGTTTGAACAACATCACTCGATTTTTAAAATGGCTACGTATACCCTATAAATACTTCAGGAGTATGTTTGGGTTATTGGGATAGATACCCAACATTATTTCCATCTTCTTGAATTTCGTGGTGTAATCTTATACACTCTACTCATGTCTCTGCCTAAAGTAATGCCACTCAATCCATTGGCCCTTTACATACTTGATAAAGTAGAACTAGCATTTTATGAGAGCTTTTAAATCCTCCCACTTAATCACTAAAGGACCCCCTTCCAACTTTAGGTTTTCCATATGGCTTTCCCATTATGTTAGGGCATGGCCTTCTAGTTTCAAATGGATGAATTTTTTTTTTTCTCCCTCTATGCGATGAACATTAAAGTAAATGTCTAATTGTTGCAATCTCACTTTGATATGGATTGATATGAATTCCCTCTTGAACAAGTATTGTAAATGGTTCTTCCATCTTGAACAGGGATTGTAAATGGTTCTTCCATCTTCAACAAGGATTGTAAATGGTTCATGGAAGTCAAAATGGGTTGTTATATTTCAGGTTCTCTCTTAGTCTCTGATCCAAATTGGATCCATGAAAATTATCAAAGTACCATGACTGTATCAAATCAGGACAGACTTCGAATTTATGAACAAAGGGCGATTAGGAAGACCTCTGGACAATGGCAGTTTGCAACCAGCGAGGAACGAAGAAGACCTTGGTCAAAGCGCGCTAACCGAGGCCCATGGAGACCGCGCAGGCTGCAAAACTGGCAGTTAGGAAGCCCAGATCGGGAAATGGAGGCCATTTCTGATGTGCGATTAGCGCTAATCGCGCATCGCTGGGAAAAACCCCTTGAAAAGGAAAAGCCCTGAGCGCTTGGTCGCATGGGAAGCTGGGAAACTGTAGGGAAAGCGCTAACGCGAAAGGCGGGTCCCGCGCTCCAAAACCGGCAGTATATTGGAGGCACTTTGGGGCAGTAAGTGGATTTGGTGGAAAACGAGAAATTCCATACATTGCGCGACATGTGTCCGGTGGATGAGAGAGAAAACCACCTCTCATTGCGCACTAACAGTCGAGCAAGTCAACCGCGTGAAATGAGCGAATGTCGTAGGATCTGGGGGCTCCAGATCTGACGGAGGAGATTACGCCCGATGGAGGAACCGGAATTGACGGGGGATTAAGCCGTGGCATAGAGAAGTTTGACATACGATTTGACCGCTGAGTTGGTGGATGAGTCATTCCACAGTGTAACTGAACTACCAAACCTTTGAGGATGAGCTGGCATAGTTCGTGAGAGGACAAGTGGCCACTCCCTGTGAGACATTAGCGATGACGCAGAGGCAGGGAACACCAAACGAATAGCAGCAGGTGATCCGAAGGGGTGGAATAGGAAATGAACAGTCAAGGACAGATTGGCTTTTAGCCATGAACAGACACAGAACAGA
This sequence comes from Pinus tabuliformis, assembly GCA_031772625.1. Classification (NCBI taxonomy): domain Eukaryota; kingdom Viridiplantae; phylum Streptophyta; class Pinopsida; order Pinales; family Pinaceae; genus Pinus; species Pinus tabuliformis. Next base: position 603,075,766 of record CM062805.1, read on the forward strand.
ATACAAAGACCGAGAGAAGGAGAAGGAGGAGAACAGAGACAAGCAAGAAAGAGATAGAGAAGCAAGAAGTAGAAACAGAGAGCCAAGCTAACCTTAGGCAGCATCGAGCAGACAGAAGGCTTGAGAGGTTCAAGCCATCCCAGTGAGTATATCTGTCGAGAATTGAGCACCATTGGACTCATCCCTTTAAATACCAGAGAGGTCAAGACTTGGTAAGGAAAAGAGTCTGTGCACCCTAGTGGCTTGGGGAATCCAAGAACCACCCTACTAATCATCCTCTGCTTCAGGAGACTCAAGTTGAGCTCCTCATTATAAATCTTTGCTTTAAAGACACAATAAAATAAGGCCACCATTGAAAGTTGGACCAGAGACGTAGCCCCGGAGAATAGGGTAAACTCCTTATTAATCTATTGTGTTCTTATAATTGCTTACTATGTTTCTCTTACTGTTTTCTACTTTCCAGTGTTTGTGTATTTTGCAATCTAATTGATCTGTTGCCTAATATAACATAGACACACACACCAGCACATGAGTTTGTAATACCTTCATTCATTAATTATCTAAATGAGATCACTCGCGAGTGAATTTCAGATCAAGTGGTATCAGAGCTCTAGGTTGTAAGGTTAGACAAGCTTGTATTGGTTTAGTTGTTGAATGCTCACTAGATCAAAGCTCAAATTAGGAGAAGGAGAGTTGGTCGAAGCCAATTCTGAAATTGGGAGAGTCTATCCTCAAAAGACAATGTCAGAAGAAGGTTTTATGGGACCAGACCCTCAATTCATAGATAGTTTCCTAGCCATAAAGTCCATGGTAGAGGAAATGTATAAGGACTTTAGAAAACATAAGGATGAAGATTCATCAGGCTCTAAACAAGACAAAGGAGAAGATGAGTCTCATTTCCATGACCACTCAAAAGGCAAGGGGAAAGAAGAAAGCTTCCTCACACCTCCTAATAGCCCTGTACATAACAAGAAGGCATCTTTGATTAAACTAGATGTTAAATTTGATTTACCTATATATGATGGAGAGTTGAATGCAGAAAAGCTGGACAATTGGATTAGGCAAATTGATGTTTATTGCAGAGTGCAGAGTATTGACTCAGACAAGAGCAAGATTCAGCTGGCAAGCCTACGTCTTGGAGGCACTGCCTTGGTTTGGTGGGAAGGCAGGACCCAAGATGATCTGAAGAGACATGGTAAGACTATCTCTGTCTGGAGTGAATTTGTTTCTACAATCAAAAAGCAGTTCTATCCATTGGCCTACATGCAGCAAGCCATGATGAGTTGGCAAACTCTTTGACAATTGAAAGGGAAAAGTGTGCAAGGGTGCACTCAAGAATTCAGAAAGAGAGCATTGATTCTAGGAATCTCATTAGACTCACCTGAGACTCTGTTGAAGTACATTGGTGGTCTACACAGCTACATGAGGCACACTATCCTCATGTTTAATCCCACTAGTATAGATGAGGTATCTATACAAGCTACTCATCTAGAAGCTAGAGGAAAGAATGGAAGTCTAGAAGTTGGGGGATCATCCCAACCCACTGCAAGCAAGAATAAGGAGAAAATAAATCAGAAATGGAAAGAAAGGAAGGCTAACACTACACAGAAAAGAAAGGCTTCATGCACTCACTGTAAAAAGGATGGGCATGATGATGAGCATTGTTGGATTCTGCATCCAAAGCTGAGACCTAAGAAGTTCGAGGGTAAGAAGAAGAAGATTGTTGTAGCTATTCAGAAATATTTGGGGTCAGACTCAGGAGATGAAACAACTATTGCAGCCACAGGTATAAAAGGTTGTCTACTTTAGAGAATGTTGAAATAAAGAAGCAGGTGCAAGAGTTGCTCAAGAAAGGATTCATCAGACCTAGCACATCATCATGTAGGTCACCAATCGTTTTGGTGAGAAAGAAAGATGGCTCGTGGAGAATGTGCATTGACTACCGAGCATTGACTAAGATAACAATCAAAAATCATTACCCCCTTCCTCGCATAGATGATCTTTTGGATCAATTGAAAGAAGCTGTTTATTTTTCCAAGTTAGACTTGCATAGTGGATACCATCAGGTCAGAGTTTCATAACAAGATGCATGGAAGACTGCTTTCAAGACAAAGCAGGGATTGTATGAGTGGCTAGTTATGCCTTTTGGCTTAACTAATGCTCCTGCTACTTTCATGAGATTAATGAATGATGTACTCAGACCTTTTCTTGATGATTTTGTTATTGTGTATCTGGATGACATTTTGATATTTAGCAAAACATGGGAAGAACACTTAAAGCATGTTAAGCAGACACTAGATGTTTTGAAAAGAGAAAAACTTTATGTTAAACTCTCAAAATGTGAATTTGGCAAAACATCTCTGAATTATTTGGGTCATATAGTAGGGGGTGGTGAATTGAAGATAGATCCCTCTAAAGTGGCAGTCATTATGAACTGGCCTAAACCCAAATCTGCTACAGAAGTTAGAAGCTTCTTAGGAGTAGCACAATATTGGAGGAAGTTCATTTCTAACTTTTCCTTAATTATAGCTCCCTTACATGCTTTAACAGGATTGAACGAAGTGTTTCAGTGGGGAGGCAAACAGTGGAAAGCCTTCGACACCTTGAAAGAAAAGATTAGTATAGCACCTGTACTAGCACTACCTGATCTTCAAAGACCATTTGAGATCCAAACGGATGCCAGTGACTATGCCATGGGAGCAGTGTTGACACGGCACGGTAAACCCATATGTTATCATTCTGAGACATTTAATTCTGCAGTAGTTAACTATCTTACATATGATAAAGAATTGTATGCACTAGTACAGAGTGTGAAAAAGTGGAAACATTACTTAATGGGCAAAGAGATAGTAATACATACTGATCATCAACCACTTCAATATCTACACTCCCAAACTAAGTTGCAACAATCAAGACACTATAGATGGATGGGTTTTCTACAACAGTTTCATCTAGTCATCAGATATAAAAAGTGCATACATAATAAAGTTGCAGATATGTATCTAGACCCACCATAAATGCATCTACTATACTGAAGCATAATTCTATGTTACATGAGAGTTACATTGAACAATATGCCCAAGATATAGACTTTAAAGATGTATATGCAGCTTTAAGTCAAGGCAAACGAGTAGAAGAATTGGATTATCATGTAAAGGACTGATTCTTATACCATTGTGGGAAGTTATGCATTCCACAAACTGAGAGAGTAAAGATAATCTGAGAAGCACACACTTCTCTAGTATCAGGTCACTTTGGGGTAAGTAAAACAGTTGCACAAATGCAAAGATTTTGTTATTGGCCAAAAATGAATGAGACAGTTTCTAGATATGTAAGAGGGTGTACTATGTGTGCTAAAAGCAAGCCCAACAACAGAAAACTAGGCTTGTACACTCCATTACCAGTTCCTTCTCACCCATGGGAAGGTGTTTCCATGGATTTTGTTGGAGGACTACCTAAATCTAGGAAAGTTCATGATTATCTGTATGTTGTTGTGGATAGGTTCAGAAAAATGTGTATTTTGATACCTTGTAATAAATAGATTACAGCTGAACAAACTGCAAAATTGTTCTTTGAACATGTATGGGTTCATTTTGGATTGCCCACTTCCATTGTATCTGATCAAGACACTTGATTTGTGGGGAAGTTTTGGTCAACTCTGTGGGAACTAGTGGACACCAAACTGAAGAAAAGCACAACTTTTCATCCACAAACTGATGGCCAGACGGAATTAGTTAACATGACAGTGATCCAGTTACTTAGAGGATATTGCAGCAAACATCCTAAGCTTTGGGATGAACATTTGTGTTATGTGTAGCATGCTTACAACAAAGAAAAACATTCTTGTACACAGAGATCTCCTTTTGAGACCTGTTTTGGTTTCACACCAAGGTCTCCTTTGGATTTTGTCTTTGATAAAGACACCACAGTTGAGGGACACAGTGATGTGGACAGGGCAACTAGGTTCATTGAACAAATCCAAGAGATCCACCAGGCAGTACAGGAACAGCTGGAAAAGAGCCAAGGAAAATACAAGGCAAGGCATGACAAGCATCGGATGGAGCATAGTTTCCAAGTTGGTGACCAAGTCTGGCTATACATCAGCAAGGATAGGATGCAAGGTGAAGGTAAAAATCTAAAGCCTATCAGGTATGGACCTTTCAAGATACTTGAGAAGATTGGTGAAAATTATTTTTGCCTTGATCTACTAGCTTACATGCACATCTACTCATTCGTAAATGCAGATTGCTTGAGATTGTTTGAACCCTCACTAATTGAGGATCCCAAAGAACAGAGTCAATTGCCTTCTATTGATGACCTGCTACCTGAATATCTTAATGAACTGCAGGAAGACATAGTTTTGGATAGGAAGGTGAGGACAACGTGAAGAGGAGATGTAAAGTACCTCAGAGTTGGGTTCAAGGGTTCAAAGCTGAGCAGTGCAAAGTGGATAGAGATTCGACAAGTGAGACAATTGTACCCTCACTCAGTCGATGCTTGAAAACCAACTTTTGGTGGTCCAAAATCTTTTTCAGTGGGAAGGCCGTGATCTGAATTGGATCCATGAAAATTATCAAAGTACCATGACTGTATCAAATCAGGACAGACTTCAAATTTATGAACAAAGGGCGATCAGGAAGACCTCTAGACAATGGCAGTTTGCAACCAGCGAGGAACAACGAGGACCTCAGTCAAAGCGCGCTGACTGAGGCCCATGGAGACCGTGCAGGGCTAAAAACTGGTAGGTAGGAAGCCCAGATCGGGAAATGGAGGCCATTTTTGATGCGCGATTAGCGCTAATCACGCATCGTTGGGCAAAACTCCTCGAAAAGGAGAAGTCTCGAGCGCTCGGTTGCATGGGAAGCTAGGAAACCATAGGGAAAGCGCTAATGCAAAAGGCAGTTCCCGCACTCCAAAACCGGCGGTATATCGGAGGCACTTTGGGGTGGTAAGTGGATTTGGTGGAAAACGAGTGATGCCATACATTGCGCGACGCGTGTCCGGTGGATGAGAGAGAAAACCGCCTCTCATCGCGCGCTAACGGTCGAGAAAGTCAACCGCGCGAAATGATCGAATGTCGTAGGATCTGGGGGTTCCAGATCTGATGGCGGAGATTGCGCCCAATGGAGGAACCAGAATTGACAGGGGATTAAGCCACGAAATAGAGAAGTCTGACGTCCAATTTGACCGCTGAGTTGGTGGATGAGTCATTCCACAGTGTAACTGAACTACCGAACTGTTGAGGATGAGTTGGCTCAATTCGTGAGAGGACAAGTGGCCACTCCCTGTGAGACGTTGGCGATGACACAGAGGTAGGGAACTCCAAATGAATAGTAGCAAGTGATCCGAAGGGGCGGAAGAGGAAACGAATAGTCGAGGACAAATTGGCTTTAAGCCATGAACAGACACAGAACAAAATACGAAGATGGAGAGAAGGAGAAGGAGGAGAACAAAGGCAAGTGAGAAAGAGACAGAGAAGCAAGAAGCATAAAACAGAGAGTTGAGCTGACCTTAGGCAGCATCGAGCAGACAGAAGGCTTGAGAGGTTCAAGCCATCCCGATGAGGATATCTGTCAGGAATTGAGCACCATTGGACTCATCCCATTAAATACTAGAGAGGTCAAGACTTGGTAAGGAAAAGAGTTTGTGCACTCTAGTGGCTTGGGGAAACCAATAACCACCCTACTATGCATCCTATGCTTCAGGAGACTCAAGTTGAGCTCCCCATTATAAATCTCTACTTTAAAGACACAATAAAAGAAGGCCACCATTGAAAGCTAGACTAGAGACATAGCCCCGGAGAATAGGGTGAACTCCTTATTAATCTGTTGTGTTCTTGTAATTGCTTACTGTGTTTCTCTTACTGTTTTCTACTTTCCAGTGTCTGTGTATTTTGCAATCTGATCGATCTGTTGCCTAAGATAACATAGACACACACACCAACACATGAGTTTGTAATACCTTCATTCATTAATTATCTAACTGAGATCACTCACGAGTGAATTTCAGATCGGTCTCCTTCTTTACCTCTTCTCGGTCCCCCGATGTTTTCTCTTATCTAACCTCTGAGTTGGAAACTTCGTCTTCTCTTATTCCAAGCTTATTTTCTAAAGATAACATAAGAAGATTCATAGTATGGTTGATATCTATGACCTAATCTTTTAGCCTTGTGAATCTCTCCTTTGTTACATCTTGAGGGTTATTAATATGTTTGTGGGTGATGGCTTGGAATTTATGAATTTCAACTTAACTGATACAAATCCCATATAACTCCCCAAAGTATACCCAAATAAGATTTATCTAATACCAATATGATTCTTGAATTGTCGTGGATATTCCACTAGATAGTTTTTCACAATAGGTTTGATAAATAAAATTTATTGAAATCCAAAATATATCCAATGAGGGTTAATTTTCCTTAAAATTATGGAATTATTAAGTTATTGTTTAGTGTGTATTCATCCAAAATATAAATATGAATAAAATAGATAATGAATAGAACAATCACTAACGAAACCACAATAACAACTAATTTAACCTAGGAAACCCTTTGGGAGAAAACCCAATTGGAAGTTGATGCCACTCTACTAGCTTTTTCTCTACCTCCTATAGCTTGTGGGATGCTACGAAACATAAACCATATTTTTCTCTCTCTCTCTCTCTCTCTCACACAACACACAACTACTTCTCATCTATGGAACAAACTACACTATAATAGAATGGAACCCCTTTTCCTCTTAGTGGCATAATTACCTCTCTCTCTCTCTCTCTCTCTCTCTCTCTCTCTCTCTCACACACACACACACACAAAACACACAACTACTGCTCATCTATGGAACAAATTGCACTATAATAGAATGGAACCCCTTTTCCTCTTAGTGGCCTAATTAAAACATAGTATGATAGACAACAAATGGTTAAATTTGACCCATTCATCACTAAATGTTGGTTACAACTCAACTTTTCTAGAGTTCTTCATTGTTCCCATCATACTAGCCCCTCTTTTTCGATGAATAATAGAGACTGACATTACATCCTCTCTGTGACACCCCCCTTTCATTTCCCCAAAATATGTGATGTAATTAAATATTTGTAATGTTGGGTTACCAACATTTATATTATGTATTAAAATTTATTATGTGATGTATTGTTCTATTTTATTAATAAAAACTCTAGAGTTGAAGGGAGCAACCAACATATAGTAATGCCTTGAGGAGGTGGAAAAACTTGACTAGGGAGGAAAATATGTGAGGGGGGTGGGATAAATCCTATAATTTATTAAATAAATATTATTTTCCCTTATGTGATGGTTGGTATTCCCAAGAATCTTCTAGCAAAATATTGGGTAGACTAAGGGTCAAGGTGTAATTATAAAAATAAGAAGGAAAAACCATCAAGGGATTATCGGTTCTCATTTTCTCCTTAGTTTTTCTCTCATACTCTATAAATAAGAAATTTTATTTTGAAAGATAAATGGTGGTAAAACCCAGAGAGATTCATACCTTGTGACTGGTTAAGAGCCATGAGTGATAGCCTATGTGACAGAGACTGAGTTTTTTCTATGTGTGAAAGAGAGTAGCCTTCACTTTTTGTGTTAAATCTATTCTGAAAATTGTGTGCTAAATCCATGATTTTATTTTTCCCTCAAGGCATCATGATCTAGCATAAGGGTGGCCAACTTGGAGAAAAATTGCAGCACAACTGAGCCTAAGGTGGGGTGGAATGTGGCTCAACTTACTTTAATTCTGATATTTTTTGGTTACAACAGATATATGTTTATTTATATGTTATTGGTATTTCTTGCATGAATAATTTAGTGATATGAATGATTTCTATCATTTTTATATTATTTTATTTATGGTTATTGTACTACTTATGATAGTGAATTCTAGAGCAGTGGGTTTGAATTCACTTGGCTATGGAATTTAAATCAATTGGGAGGAATGGGAAATTCATGATAATTTAAGGTAATTACATTCCTTCCCCATAATTTACATTCCTTCCCTATTGTTTGCATGCCTTCCCTATTAACTACACACTGAATTTTATTTAATTTCCTCTGCATGATATAAGTGATTTCATGGAGTTTAATGGTGGAAGCCCAAAATGTGATTTATGGAGTAAACAAGTCATCTTGCAATTTCCACTATAAATTTTCTTTCTGGAACTTCCATAGGCTAAAAATTTGACCATAGTGAGGGGAAATCCCATTAATCATCTGGCTCAATTTTCATATCCTAGTTTTCTATATTTTCAAATATATGGTCTGAGGAATTCATCCTTCTTCAAAAAAGTCATCTTGATATTTTCCCTATAAATTTTCTTATGGGAGGTTCTAGAGGTTGAAGCTAGTATCATAGTGAGGGGAAATCTCATTGATCATATTATTCAATTTTTAGATATTGATTTGCTATATTTTTTTATTTATGCTCTAATAAAGTCAAGCTTCTTGAATACTCTTGAAATAAAGTCATTTTGTAATTATCACTATAACTTTTCTTCTGGGTAGTTCAGAGACTAAAAATTTGACCATACTTAAGGGATACACTAAGGAAAGTCTGGTAGAGATTTAATATCTTGGTTCACTACATTTTTTGAGATATTCCTTTAGGAATTCAGTTCCCTTGAATGCTCCTAAAATCATACCTCAAAACAGGCTAGCTTGGCATTCTTCCCATAAATTTATTTCCGAGAGGTTCGATTCTATGAAACTTTGAGAAGACAAAGAAAACATATCAAAGTACTCATGGTAGAAATTTCAGATGTTGGTCCTCTATAATTTTGGAGATATACTTTTTGGAAGATTGGAGTTTGAGAGAAGTAAAAAAATCCAAAAAAAAATTGTTTAATGAAATTCCCTAACAAAATGTGGTTTTGTGGATGGTGATTAGACAATGTGATGAAACTATTTGATAAATTGATTTAGAGAAAATTGATACGTTGTTGGTGCACAAAGGGAAGACCTAGTTTCATAATGAATTAGCAAACAAAACCACTCAGACACCATCCCTTTCAGCAACACCTACAAGTAGGTGAAGTCTCACCCGAGGAATTTATGAGGGACTATGATGACCATGAAAGTTATGCGGTAATGAAGCATACATAGATCCTATATTATTAGTATTATATTCGACATATGGATAATTCTTGTCATTCATAGAAATAAATTGAGGTATACCCCTATTTTGTGTAGTAAATCCTTTATTCATAAATAATTCACAGTATCTTAATATAGAAACAGGCAATCCATCACATAATGCACAAACACAGAAGATAAACCAAAACAAATTCTTTTATTATTATGGTGAATTATTCATTACAAACATGTCTATTATGGCTCACTGGCCTAATAATTCAACATTACAACACAAGATCACATATTAAAGTATACAACCAAGTACTACCTTCCCTCCGCGACCTTAACCTATTTATAACTTTAGATTTTGAGCAAAATCTTACCAAAACCCCCATTTTTACTATGGGAAGTAACTATTACCATGGGAAAAAGAAAACAAAAATAAGTCTAGCAACTTTCATTATTCTCTACATTCCTATGCATTGACCCTTGACCTTCCTATGTGGTACCCTTTTTTGCAATGCTCTTCTTCACATATCCCAAAGCTTGTACTTCAAAACTATTGCTCCAATAATCCCCCAACACTCACCCATGGCTCATTCTTGAGCCACTGAGTATTTATTTGATTCTATGTTTCTTCCATCATCATCGCGATAACCCTTTCAAACTATTTTCTCATAGTCTCGACCTTTTCCTTAACTTTTTTTGCCTTATCCAAATTTGTTGTTTTACTCCTTGTTGGGCAATTTATTGGGCTTAAATTGCTGCATAAATTATCGACCAGGGAAACTCGTAAGCTTGTGATGATGCCAGCAAAATATATGCAGGAGTAGGCAACTAACTCTATGTCTAACTAAATTATTTATGATTCAATATAATATGCAAGGGAAGAGGCTCCTAACTAAGGAGGTCCTAGTTGTCCTTCCCTACAGTATCATACAGAAATCATTGAAACTAAAAACTTGAAATGAAGACAAGAGGATGAACTTAATTATTGTTTAGATTCAAGTAGAGAGAGAGACTAACTTAGTCTCTTGATTGTCCTCTCATGTACTAATCCAAACTAAACTAAGATTCATTCATAAGCATAAGAAATAAAATGACTTGAAACATAAAATCACAAAAGAATGAATTTCAATTACCATATAAATCATTGGAGAGAGAGCCTAACTTAGACTCGTGGTCATCTCCTCATATGATACTTGAAACTTAAAAGCTAAAGAATGAATTTTAATTATCATGCAAATCAAATAGAGAAAGAGAGCCTAACTTAGACCCTTAGTTGTCCTCTCGTATGCTGATTAGATTCTAATTTAAAACTCATTCATCAATCACAAACAAATCCTCAAACATCAAACATCTAAGCAATTAAATGAAATAAGATCTAATATGAAATAACATGTTTCTCTCATCCTTTTAGAGTGAGCTCAATTCTCTTAAGAACAAGACAAATTATTCCATATACTACATTAAGGAAACTTATATCTAAAAACTACATAATGGAAATAAAACTACATAATGGAAATGTATGAAAAATGAAGCTTTATTCTATGCCATCATAAGTTGGATACAATGCTCTAAGACTCCTCCCTTTGGAATGGAGGAGGTACTCCTATTTATACAATGAGAAGACATAACAAACTCATAATGATGATCCACTAATCTCTCTTTTAGTTCCATACATTTCTCAACCATCTAGACACATAACCCTATCCTCCATGAGGTCCATGATCTTCTCCATGATCTTTTCCATAAGGCTTATCTTATCAAATTCGAATTTGATCATTCAAGGCCACATAAAGATGCCCTGGAAGCTTCCTTTGTGCCTACACATGTCAACAAACTCATTCTAATTGTTAGGTATAAGTATAAGCATCTTATTTTCTAAAGTTTAGCCATAAATTCACTTAAAAATGTTAAGAATTAATAAACTTTGGAAAAACATTGTTATAACCCAATAATGAGGTAAATGGAATGATGTGGAGGTGGAATGGAGGTGACATGAAGGTAAAATGTGAAGATATTGGTGAATAATGGAGTGAAAATAGGGACCATTGTGAGGCCCAACATCTGCCCCAAACTGAAGATATTGCATGTCCTCATGCAATCTATTACATTACTTTTTGGTACTTGAGCTTTGGCTTAAACTCTGCATGATATCATTTACATAACTTTTGCAAAGCGTTATTTGGATGAATTACAACTTGGTTGGTTCTTGTGTTTCAACCATATTTTGTTTGTTGCATTCAATGTATGATCTTTGCATATTGATAATGTGATTTTTATTGCAGAGTATTTTTGTTGGAATGCATCATGGTTGGTTCTTGTGTAACAACCATGATTGTATTGGCATCCAATTAACTTTCAAATACTTTTGACAAAGCCATTTGTATGCTCATGTAATAGTGAATATATTTTGAAGGTAAGTGGGGTTAAGAATGTGATATATGAATGTGGATGTATCCTTCCCCTTAAACAGATGATTTGGGAAATTATGTGAAATGGGGAAAGCAAGGAAAAAGGAAGTGAAGTTTTTCCAAAAATTATTATTCTAACTTTTCAAGGAATTTAATGGTTAAAAGTTAGAAAATATCATACCTTAACTTACCCTTCCAAAAATGGATGAGAGTTGTGCACGTGTGGCGGTAAAGACTGTTGTTCATAGTCCTCTTTACTTGGTTGGGAAAATCATGCATGAATCATGCATGTGCAGCTGCCACAATTCTGCTCTAAATCTACTTCTTCAAGTTGTGGATGAAAGATGGGTCTGTGTTGTCGTATCGGCTGCTGGATCCTCTGCTACTAGATGATGAATCCGAGGAGTCTGCTGAACATGGCTGAAAGTCGTATCTGCTGCTGGATCCTCTGCTGCTGGATGATGAATCTGATGAGTCTGCTGAATATGGCTGAAAATCTATAAGGCTTGGAAGGTATACAAAATATATAAGTTACATTTCCCTCCCAGCCTTATTGATTAACTTGTCCTCAAGTGATGACAAACTGATGAAAGGAAATTGGCTTCATCTGCTACAAAATATGGGTCTTCAAGTCTTCAACGCTCGATGGCACAAATCTTACTATGTGATTAAATGTGTCGATGTTGAACATAGCAAGAAGTTGTTGACTTAGTGGCCATTAATGAATGCCCCTAGCCAACACAAGAGCTCCCACCATTGATTCCAATGGGAGTCAGGATGCCTAACACATCTTTGTAGGTACGAATAAATTTGTCATGGTCGAGTCACCTACAAGATCCAACGAACAAGGGATATTAATGTACTCCCATTGTTCATTGGCAAGAGGACTTGCCATTAAGGCATGCAAGCCTCTAGGTGTTTTTTTCAATGATACTTAGACTCTAGGACTTTGACTCGAATAGGGTGTTATTGCGGAAAGGAAGGGGAATGGTAATGACATGAAAATAAGCTTGTAAGGAATGGATGTAAGGAAATGCACGGTGTATGAATAAATACTCTTGCTATGAAAAATGGACATGGAGATGGTATGCTTTATGGACATGGACAATTGGTGGAAAATCTTTTGCAAAAAGGGAGTGCAAAGTAATGGTTGTGGACATGGATTTGTCTTTTAGGATTTTTCATGAAATTAGTCGTTTGAAGACCAATTGTGCGCACAATGTAATCTCCTTAATGAATACTTGATTGTCCTGTAACCTGTAAAAAAACTTGGTACAAAGAAAACATAAGTGTGCTCGAGAAGAAATGGCCAATTTCTTCATGATTCTTACGCAAAAATTTCATACCAAATAAAACAAATTAAGGACAGAAAAAGTGTTAAAATTGACTTAATCATGATATTAATATCAATCCATTTGTGAAAATAACCATTAAGAGTAATACTCCCTGTTTGTGTCAGCTAACTTCTGTGCATGGCGAAAAGTTTGGCATCATAGATTTGTTGTGTCCTGCAGATTAGTGCGTTATAAAAGCATACAACAATATCAATTTGCCAACTCTAAACAAGTTAGTCAGTATTTAAATAATCCACCAAATGTTCTTTTAAATTATGCTTCCATTCTTTATTTTCAAGTGTGCGTGAATTTTGTGAATTATTATTGTTATTATTTTTTTTTTTTAAGTAATAAATAAATGAAACATCATTTTTTATGTTGATTTTACTTCTTCTTTTTTTTTAACAATAAATTAAAAACATAATTTTTTTTAATTTATTATTCAAGTTGAATTTTCTTTTAAAATTGTAAAATCAACAAAATTTATTTAGGAAATCCTTAAAATGAAGTTAGTATTTTTTTTTAAGAAAATCCAATTTTTTTAACTAAAAATAAATATAAAATAAAAATGTTTTTGTTTTTTTTTTAACCATATTAATATAATTATATTATATTAATATATTAATATAATTAATATACTAATACAATCATAATATGTATTAATACAAGTCAAACATTACTTATAAATCAAATCAAATCAATTATTATGAAAAATAAATAAATATATACAAATACAAATCTAAAAACATCAAAACAAATCAAAATTATTACTAAAAATATACAAATATAAATCAAAAGAAACCAACCTTTATAAATCAAAACAAATCAAAATTATTACTAAAAATATACAAATATTAATCAAAAGAAATCCAACCTTTATAAATCAAAACAAATAAAACAAATCAAAATTATTACTAAAAATATACAAATTTGTCGCCTCCATGTTGATGAATCTCTTCCCACCTTCCGCCAATGCAGAGGCTCCCGCTCCTGCTCCTTCGTCCGACCGCACCGCCATCGACCAAGGGATAGCATATGTGCTCATGTTCCTGGTGCTGGCTTTCATTCCAAGATTCGTAGGATGAAAAAGCATTTCTTCTTGTGCAAAGCATCAATTTCTTCCTTTGACATCTATTAGCTGCTTTTCATACAAATCCAATGTCGTTGGATGGTTTCGAATCACTGGCATTACATATTTAGCAATTACTCTTTTGCTATTGATACGATTGCTCTGCCGTGGACGTAATGAAGAAAAACGTGATGGTGGATATGGAGAACGTTGGCATTACATATTTAGCAGCATGAGTGGGACTGTGTATCCACATACCTATAACAATGCTCTCCACCCCCATATCAGCTGACCGATCAAACATTTCCTTCATACCTGGGATCAAGGTCTCAGCCCTCGGTTTCATCCATGGCAATGATCCTGACGGTGTTGTCTTCCAAATGCTTGGCGTCCTTGAGCACAAGACGAATGGGATTGTCAAGAACCTCCAGCGCTGTGAGGATCGGCGGCAACCCCATCTGAAAGCAGACATCAACGACGGTACTGATGACCTGAGAGACATGGCCGACGGCACCAGCATCGGTGAACTCGTCAGTCACCTTTCCAGACAGCCCAGCGCTTTTTGGGCCACCAGCGGAAGTCGACAGCACAGTTCAACAGAAAAGGGCGGGCAGAGGCGGCTCTTTCCAGGCGCCCACTACTCAGAACACCACCGGGGAACCGCCCGGAGGCCGCAGGAGTTGATCTATGGGCGGCGAGCGCCAGCGCATAGCAGGGACGCTACCGCCTTTCTGGAGGTCATGGCCAGGTATCGTTAAAAAAAACCCTCGATCGCCTCTGCCAACTATTGAGGAATCGAAAATCAAGCAGAGATTGTGGATCGAAGTTGCAGATGTGTAATCAAGACTTATCATTTGATGTCACAGCGTTAGCGGTCACCTTACCAAATTCACCATAAGGCCGTGCTGCATGGTGAGTATCAGCGATATCTTCGGCACAGCTAATTGATTTTTTTATTTTTTTTTACCACTCGACCCTGAAATCTCCTCAGAATCCCGGCTGCCGCGGCCTTCATCTGCATGTACGCCATGTTTTTCCCAAACACACCCTCGGCCCACCATTGAAGGCCGCGCAATCCTGAGGGTTGTTGCAAAGGAGCCAGAAGAGCCAGGTGAGGGCGATGCCCGAGGTGCCCCGGCCGGCTATTACAAAATTCATTACTGCATCCCGGAGGAATTTGTTAGAATAAGAAATGCTGTCATTGTCGCTCAGTTCTTGATCTCGACATTAGCCCTGGTCTGAAACCCCAGGCATCTTCGTCCCCTTTGCAGTCAACCTCGTCCCCTTTGCAGTCCCCTTTGGGCAATTTATTGGGCTTAAATTGCTGCATAAATTATCGACCAGGGAAACTCGTAAGCTTGTTATGATGCCAGCAAAATATATGCAGGAGTAGGCAACTAACTCTATGTCTAACTAAATTATTTATGATTCAATATAATATGCAAGGGAAGAGGCTCCTAACTAAGGAGGTCCTAGTTGTCCTTCCCTACAGTATCATACAGAAATCATTGAAACTAAAAACTTGAAATGAAGACAAGAGGATGAACTTAATTATTGTTTAGATTCAAGTAGAGAGAGACTAACTTAGTCTCTTGATTGTCCTCTCATGTACTAATCCAAACTAAACTAAGATTCATTCATAAGCATAAGAAATAAAATGACTTGAAACATAAAATCACAAAAGAATGAATTTCAATTACCATATAAATCATTGGAGAGAGAGCCTAACTTAGACTCGTGGTCATCTCCTCATATGATACTTGAAACTTAAAAGCTAAAGAATGAATTTTAATTATCATGCAAATCAAATAGAGAAAGAGAGCCTAACTTAGACCCTTAGTTGTCCTCTCATATGCTGATTAGATTCTAATTTAAAACTCATTCATCAATCACAAACAAATCCTCAAACATCAAACATCTAAGCAATTAAATGAAATAAGATCTAATATGAAATAACATGTTTCTCTCATCCTTTTAGAGTGAGCTCAATTCTCTTAAGAACAAGACAAATTATTCCATATACTACATTAAGGAAACTTATATCTAAAAAATACATAATGGAAATAAAACTACATAATGGAAATGTATGAAAAATGAAGCTTTATTCTATGCCATCATAAGTTGGATACAATGCTCTAAGGCTCCTCCCTTTGGAATGGAGGAGGTACTCCTATTTATACAATGAGAAGACATAACAAACTCATAATGATGATCCACTAATCTCTCGTTTAGTTCCATACATTTCTCAACCATCTAGACACATAACCCTATCCTCCATGAGGTCCATGATCTTCTCCATGATCTTTTCCATAAGGCTTATCTTATCAAATTCGAATTTGATCATTCAAGGCCACATAAAGATGCCCTGGAAGCTTCCTTTGTGCCTACACATGTCAACAAACTCATTCTAATTGTTAGGTATAAGTATAAGCATCTTATTTTCTAAAGTTTAGCCATAAATTCACTTAAAAATGTTAAGAATTAATAAACTTTGGAAAAACATTGTTATAACCCAATAATGAGGTAAATGGAATGATGTGGAGGTGGAATGGAGGTGACATGAAGGTAAAATGTGAAGATATTGGTGAATAATGGAGTGAAAATAGGGACCATTGTGAGGTCCAACACTCCTACTATGATAGTAATATTCATATTTTCTTCCTTCTAGAGCTCGCCATCAAAGATGCAAGTACAAGGTCTTCCCTTCCCAACTCTTGAATTGAGTTATCTAGAATAATATTTCCTAATCAAGGTTCTACACTCGGCTTGAAAATTTTCATACTACATTTAGTTAAATTTTAAAAACCTTCCTAGCCCAAAACCATTGCGCCTAAATTTTTCACAAAAATTAGCATGCCACCTCTTAGATGAAGCACAAGTTGCAGGGTGAATCATTTTTAATGTTGTAATTAACGAAAGTATGTTGCTGATTCTTACTAGTAAAAATAAGCCTTTGTTGGTGTGGGGTTTGAACAAAATCTTGATATGTAATGATCTTATACTTAGTAGCCTTCCCTACATAGTGGCGACGATCTCTTAGAATTGTTTTTGCACTCAGATTCTTTGGTTGTCTACAAACTCTAGAAAATTATCCCTAAAATGCATCAATTATACCTGGTATCATTATTGGACATTATGTGGATTGCACAGGGATTGAGGGTACCCCTTGTGTCTTAGTTTTGGCCTTATTCTTTGATTCTCTTCCATGATGGTTTTCATTTTGTTTTCTCTCTAGTTTTCTTTAGCTCTATGAGTTATATTTTCTATATGTTTGGCTCTCTTACTACTCTCCAAATGACTTCGATAAAATGATCCCCTTATATTGTGTTTGAACAATTTATACCTATTTTCCATACTATGTGATTTTATTTCTATCATAACTCAAAATATATCATACACGATCCAGTATCCCTTCACATTTACTCGTCTAGGTGGATTCTACCTCAGTGTGCAAAGTAAGGAAGGTGAATGTCATGCCAGTAGTCGCTCTTGTCGGATCCACCAATTCACAAAGATTTTGTCATTAATTTGTATCTGATATGTTATTAATGGAGTGTCCTTTCAATTGTTATGTCACCCTATTATGCATCCTACATGGCTGATACTAATTTTTTTTTATGCTTTTTCCTTTTTTCCCACTTTCAAATTTCTCCATATTCTACATGCTTGACAATCGTTGGCCATTTTAGTGGATATGTGCATTTTTTTTTTTGTTTTATCTCCTATGTATGGTCCACCAATGTGCAAGAGTCACTTTCAATGCTACATCTAAGGCTTAAAATTTGAGATTTTCAGGTATCTGTGACTCAAATTCTTTTGCAAAATCATATACATATGTCACACCATCAAACTTCGGGGGATTGCATACCTTTTCTACAATCCAACGTACTACACAAGTAATATGAGTCCACCTTCTGGTCGACACTTCATGCAGTCTTTGCTACAAATTTTTAAGTTATTCATCTGAATATAAGACGTAGGAATTAATACTTTTCTAGCTTAACACACCATTGGCAGTTGGATTGACATAGTCATCCCTGCACGTAGTTACGTTATAGAGGTTGTCAAGATCTTCTGTGCTAAATCCTTCCCTCACAGGTTCCACATATTGGTCTCCTTATATTAGGTCTAATGGTGTAGTAAATTTCAAGTCTCCTAACCCAAATACCATTTGTATTTTCATCAATTTGATTATGACCTTATTATCCAAAGCCTAGTCAATTCCTAGCAACACAGGGTATGGGTTCGTTTCATCCACAATTTCTCTGACTTCAAATTCAACAATACTTCTCACTCCATCAATGCTAACCTTTTCCCCTGTCAGTATACCAATATGAATAATCCTATACTAGTTTTCTAATCTTAGCTAGATCCACGCCAACTTTGGCTTCCCCATTGTCTAGTCAATTTAATGTCTTAAATTGCTCTACATAAATTATCAATCCGTGTATCGTAAACTGATGAAGTGTGGTGCACCATATGTGCTTAGTTAACCTTTTTCTTACTTCGTTGTTTTATAGATTTTATTTTGTTTTGGGGTTTTGTTTTTGTTGGTTTCCTAAAGTGTCTAATGCAAATGGAAATCCTATTCTAAGGTCTTAAGAATACTTTTAAAGGACAAGTATGGATAGAGATTTCAAGACAAGGCCTATGTCCCTAATGGTAACTTCCAAAACTTAGCACTTCAAAAGATCTCAAAACATGTTATTGATGGAATTAGTACTTAAACAAAAGTGTAAATATGCAGCTACTTTAATCAAAATAGAATGCAACAACCAAATCAATGAGCTAGTGATTATGAAACCCAGTATCCTTGTTGTTGTATAAAAAGAAAATTGAACTTAAAACAATTCAAAAATTGTAAGCAAAGTAAACTAAATCATATTACATCAACCCATATTCTGACCCCTCACCTTTCGACTCGCTCTGGCTATAGGAGGCAATCATAAACAAATTGAGTAATCTGATATCTAAATTGCATAAAATGAAACTAAGATCAAACTACGCATTCATACTTCAATCCCTCACCTTTCGACTCGCTCTGGCTATAGGAGGTAACCGAAAATGACATGAGTAATCTAATCACTAACTTGCAGAAAAGTAAACTAAATCATATTACATCAAATAATATTCTGATTCCTCACTATTTGAGTCGCTTGGCTATAGGAAGGTAATCATAAACAAATGGAGTAATATGATATCTAAATTGCATAAAATGAAACTAAATCATACTACATCAAATAATATTCTGATTCCTCACTATTTGAGTCGCTTGGCTATAAGAAGGTAATCATAAACAAATGGAGTAATATGATATCTAAATTTGCATGAAAGTAAATGGGCAAAACAAAACTGAAAGAAATAACAATGCTGGAATTAGAACTCAAAAAATAAATCAGCAGAAGGACAAGACGATTCCATTATGTCATTAGTCATTTAAAAGCTATGTGCATTACTAATCTACAATCAACCGGTTGAACACACTTGCATGAATTAAAATTGCATGAATGAAAAATCTAATCTATCAAACTTGAAAGCAATCAAATGACATAATGAAATCAAAGCAAAATTTACAAAATGAAATCTACTCTACCTTACATTCTAATATGCTCCATGACATCTACTTCACATCTCCTTCCATGTTGAGAACATCAAAGCTTTATTCAAATTCTTCAAAATTACAAAGTACAACAAAGCTCTCCAAAGCTTTCAAAAGCCATCAAGGAAGAACTACAAACTCACAAGCTAAAAAGACTTAAGAACTCCAAACTCTAAGCTAACAAATGAAGGAGAGAGATCTCCTATTTATACAAAAAGATGAGAAGCCATCTCATTAATGAGAGTCCATGAATCTCTCCCTCTACCTCTAGAGTCCTAATCAAAATAGGAACTGATAAGACACATGTCTTCTTAGAGTTACAATACAATTAGGAGATGTGACACATATCCTCATGATCCCATGATTCTTTCCACTCAAATTCGAATTTCGCCTTAGAGTGCCACATAAGGGTCTTCTAGAAGCCTCCTTTCAACCTACACATGTCAACAATCTCGACCCATTTGTTAGGTATAAGCATATGCACATTATTTTCTAATTTTTAACCACAAATTCACTTAAAAGGCTTAGAATTAATAAAGATTGGAAAAACATAAATGTGGCCCAATGATAATGAAAGTGGGATGAATGTGGTGACATAGTAGTGAAATGGAGGTGATATAATGGACATAATAGTGAAAGTGTAATGGAAATGAATGACATTTTCAAGACTCAACACCCATCATTTCCCAAGTTAGATTAAGAATGATATTTACATCCAACCTTAGATCCAAAATAATATTTTCCATATCATAATCTCTAATATGTGCATTAAGTATGAATTATTTTTTCTTCTTTTTCTTATGCATAATTTTCTTAACTGTGCACCAAGGGGTCTACATGGTAGACAATTCTTGTTCATGAAGGCACAGATCAATCATCTTGCATAGCTTTCCAAGGGACTCTTCATCCTTCATTAATTCTAGAAAATTCTTCAAGAAATTTCTAATCGAGTTTACCTCTTCAATAATTTATCCAACTGAAAAATTGTCATAGACCGATGGCATGTCATAGACAGATAATCCTTGCTACATGGTAAAGCTTCATGGACCCCATTCTGCTGTAACCAATTCCCTCTTGGCTTCCTTGTATGTTTCTTTTTATTTCACTGGATCAAACCTAGGGGTTGGATTTGCTGTTTTTCTTACCTGCCAGTGTGGCTGGATTTATTTTCCAACTACATCTACTCTGGTCCTTTTCCCTCTGCGTGAAACAACTCGAACTTGTGGGTGGACTCTACGCATTTCAGTAGCTGTCATTTGTACATTTTGACATCTCTTTTCCTTCCACTTTGTAATACGATGATGAAAATGTTCCATGGCATGATCCAATTTTTTGCAATAATTACATGTTATGAGGGGTTAGTGCAATCCCACTTAATGTGTCCTAGCTGTCCATAGTTATAGTAGATTATCTGATCCCTTCCTCTTCCAAATCCTCCTCTGCCTAGACCTTCAAATACTTGTCCCCTTCCTTGCATCTCTTGGCCTCTACCTTGATTATAATTTCTAGTTTGGTTATATGTTTGTGCTTCCACTTCAAATCATTCTACCTCTTATACCCTATATGCATCAGTAGTGCGCTCTCTCATCAAATCTAATGTGCGATAGTTATGGATGTCATGTCCTATTAACTTGCAAAATTCATAGAACAAAGTTATCACTGAGATTTGGTACTTCCAAATCATAGGACAGGTTGTCAGTATATACCCCCATGCTCTACACACCTGACACCATAGTCCCTTTCCTTCAGCTAAAGGATTCACAACTCCTATGGCCATGTATTCTATCACAGTTGGGAATTTATTCCTATGGTGCCCTTATTTCCTACATATGGTACACAACTATTCTTCACTCTTTCCCTTACCTTTTACTAGATCCTACAATTGTATTGTCAAGGTTGCTAGCTATAAGTAAACTTTCACCATCCCTACACTATTTTTGATTTTTGCGGGAGATCCTTCTAGCTTCATGGAAATTTCTAGAGCCTCAGACTACAACGAAAACTTTTTTTGAGTTAGCGGGATGTGTATATGAGGTTCTAGTCCTACAATAAACCATTCCTTATGTTATGAATTTGGAATTTTAAATTTTAATCTATCCTACAAGACTTTAAATATCTAATCAAAGCCCCATAGTAATTCATTAACATTTTGTTTAATCTCCTTGATCTCTATGATACACTAAGATTTTTACTTTTGTTTCTGGAATTATTTTAGTAACATCTGCCTAATTTATCTCAATGATCTAGCGTGTCCTGCTGGCGCAATAGCCTTATATTTCATATACCAACTTAATTCAAAATCCCTGAAGGTGGTCTCCAACTATTCAACCTTTGTTAGTTCGTTCAAGACCTACTTGACAGTCCATACTACTTCACAAACAAAGAGATTTTTTTCAAAATCCTTTGTTCCAATGCCATGAAAGATAGGAATTCTCAACATAGGTGTTAGCGCTCGAATCTGCCTCAGGCTGAAGAAGGAAAAACTCGAGGCAACATCAAACCAAGCTCAGCCTCGTAGCTAGCCCTACGAGGACAGGAGAGGGCTCTCTCCGGGTCTATCTCGATAAAATGATCAATAGAGTCTGAGATGACTTAAAATGGGAAATGATTTTAGGCTAGTAAATGAATTTGAATGAGGGATATTTGATTTAATGACTAAGTTGCTGGGATGTATGGGAGAAGGACAGCATGAGCAGAGATTTAACCAAAGGCACAAGATATTTCATAAGGCGAGATAAGCATGAGATTTTAGCAATCGAATTGAAATTAAATGGGGTGAAAAGACTGTTTAAGAAGGCTGAAAAGGAAATTAATATATGAATTCTTTACAGGCAGAAGAAAACACATAAAGACTGAACACTTCCTCAAGGCAGAGCAATGACTAAATTCTACCTTTCTCACTTAAAATTATTCAGCTGGAAACGATCATGAATGAAATGCAAAAACATCACAAGATACATATGAAACAGAGAGAAAAACACATGCCGAAACTCATACCACAAGAATCTTATAAATCAGAGCTGCACCATTTAATTATTTCTCTGTCAATCTGTACAGCCAAACGCTGAGTTATTCCTCCACCGTTTCCCAGAACTCAGAACCCTTTACAAATGATTTTTTATGCAATAAATAAGCTCCACTATGAGAAAACAAATCGATCCAAATGGGGAGCTGTTACAACTAAAATCCTGAGGATATGAAATGAACCGTCCATCTGTTCTATAGACAGAACATCGTTTCATTATTCCACTTGAAACTCTTTGATGACCAATAAAAAAGGCGACAACTATAGCTGCAGATCATATCTGAAGTCAAAAATAGGAAATCGGATCCTATTCCTCTGTTGTAGATATCTTTGTTTTATATTTTAGGCATTTAGTTTTTTGACTTTTCACCTTCCTTCGCCCTTTTTATTACTACAGGGAAGAAATTTAACAACTTCGCTCGCCAGATGTTATGAAATGAAGGGCCAGGTGTCAAGGAATATAAAGTGAACATTCCAAGCTTGAAAAGAGGAAAATATGTGCAGATGCACACGTACATTAGAGAAACAAATGTTGTAACCTGCACTAGCATCTCTTGTTCACCAACAGCTTTAATGAGGATAGAGAGTAGGGAAAGATCAACCCCGCTTGGCAATAGTGTGGCCTTTACCAATAAAATAGCAGCTGACATAGACCCCAGAACAAATGCCAAGACTTTCTTAAGCTACTGTTTAAGAACACACCGCCAGACCCACTCCATCATATCATTGGGCTCACTGGAGCACTTTGGTCAGAAGTAAAACTTTCATGTTCTATTTTGCAAGAGTGAGGTCGCTTTAGGGGCCTTTCATCTATATCTATGGAAACAAGTCTACAATCACCTTCTCTTTGTAAATCTCTGGAGTAATTTTTAATATATCCTTTGCAAGCCCATTCAGAGAAAAGTGTAGCTAGACCCATGTCAGCGACAGGAGCTGCTAGGCGCATGTCTTGAAGCATTTCCTTTGATTCCTGTTCACTTAGCATTGCAACAAGCCATGGTAGAACACATTCCAGTAATTTCAATGGCATCATACGTAGGCTTTGATAGAAAAGAGTGCGTTGCTCTTCAACACTGTAATGCTCACATGCTAGAGGAAGCACCTCAATCTCCTCACCAAGAAAATTCTGTTGAATTGTCCTTATTATCAGGTCAGCCTGTGTATAAAACTTACAATAAACTTCAGATGTATTTACGTTTCCTCCAGGAATGTGTATTCTTTCTATGAGGCTTCGGAAATTCTCAGTTTGTGTTTTCTCCGCTCCATCCTCATTGATTTAGGAGACACGTTTTCTAATTTTTTGATCAATGGCATGGAAATAAGACTTTATCCTTGAAAGTACTGCAAAAGATACCAACTTTTGCAAGGAATCGCAAACGATCAATGAATGAGAACATATTTGAAACAGCTCCACAATGATGCATTTTATGTGCCTCTTCAGCAATTTCTTTCAACTCCGTTGTGATAGCTTTATCCCAGTATTTTATCCTACTGATAGGAGGATTCAACAAAGTACAATCATCGTTATTTAGAAGATCATATTCAGTAGGTGGAAGTCTTGTACACATTTTCGTAGGGCAGCATTTAAATAATTTTGAACCTTCAGTACTTTGCTTTGTTGATGCTGCCCCTGCTTCTATACACCATGATTCTTCTAAATAGCACACTGCCTGTTTATTTTGGGGTATGATAATATCTTCAACATCATTTTGTGGTTTCTTCCCTTCCAGCCAGGTAAATAAAACCTCTCGAAGCAGCTTCTCCTCTGGTATTATTTTATGCATACACTTGATGGTGTCCTTTCTTTCATCAATTGAAAGCGATGACATAAGCCATGGAAGAAATTTCTCCATCAAATTCACAGGTATTGTGCACATGAATTGCCACACTAGTGAAGCTTGCTCTCTGAAGGAAAAATGTTGTCTAAGCAATGGGAAAACCTGTTTCTCTTCCTTTGACATATGCTGAAATAGAGAGGTATGAATCGCCTCTGTACAACAAACCAAATCTTGACTTAACTTCAGTGGTCCATTATCCTTGTATTTCACAGTTGAATTTAGTAATTCAAAAACTTCGTCAAAAAGATCGTTTTCCCCTTTATGCTTTAGTGAGTTGGTTGGCACCACATTCTTTACTTATCCGTCAAGAGTAGGAAAGATGACCTCATCCTCTGCATTGCTATGATGTTTGGTGACTAGTCTTAGAAAATGGTAACGATGAAAGAGTCTTTGAATTTGGGCAGCAGGATCAAAACGTATGATTATGTGCCCTTCATCCCTCTGAATAACGCATTGGTTTAAAAGGGCAGCCTTTGCGTGCCCAATATGGAGATAGCCACGTAGTTTCTAAGGAACACGTGTACATACGTTTAAATTCAACTCCAGCTGAAAAGATGTAGGTGTTTTCCAACCATGCATCGGTCCAGGCTATCTTAAATGAATCACGGAATATATCTATGGCAATTTCATGGAGATCCTTCTATGGTCAATACTTTCACCGCGATTATGACTTCATTCCATTTGTTGAGAGAAAGTATGTTGGCGCTGAGATAATGGCTTTTGTAATGACACTGTGGCTGTCTATTTTCGGGACCATTATTATTATTGTGACTGCGTTCCAATTGTGTCTAGCATGAAATCATTTTCAACGTTTCAACTGAAGTTGTAGTACGGGAGGAAAACCAAGGAAAAAGACACCCTTTATTTCCTTCTGAAATCCATACTGCTCTGCATGATATTTTTTATCACCATTAAGTTGTTCAACTTCAACATACTTATTAAATGAAGCATAGACATCTCGGCAACCTCTAACATCAAACTGTAGATCATAGAATGATTCCTTCCTTGTAGATTTATAACCCACATTTATACACTCGATGTAGTTCATATGATGTCTTTCGAATAGATGCTTTATTGTATCCTCAACAGTTGTGCCCTTCTAACTTTTGGCAGAGTACTCGGTTTTGCATGAAAGAATCATATGTGCCCAATCCGAATGATTTGGTCAAGTCTTTTGTTTGAAATGCTGGTGTCACTGTGCTGGACTTTATAAAACAAAGTTCTGTAGAGCCAATGAAATACTTTTTGAGGGTATATCATTTTCAGTTGTGGGCATATGATAGACAGCATTTTTGAAGTAAGGAATATGATACAATGTCTGAAACAAAGAATTCATGTAGCGTGTCGCCCCTTGATTCTTCAGCCCAACAAAACCCGTCTTCTTTTGAGAATCATACGCCCAATAATCAGGTACCCTTCGTGCGCTGGCTCCTGCTTCCGCAATCAAAGTATCGTCTATCAACTATCAGGTAAAGGCATGAATGATGGGTATCCCCACTCGCTCTCCCGGGCATTGAACGGGTGTTGTGTTTCTTTCTGGGCGGTGAACTTGTGATGAATCTGATTTAACAATAGCCAGACTGAAAAAAGGCATATCTGCTCCAACCATAAGGTAATGTAGCGGAACCTGCCACATCTAAGTAAATGGATAAGTGGTCTAGGTTGCTTCCTTTGAGGAACATCATGACACGCTATTTATAACCGCCTGTTATGAAAACATCCGAGTAACACTTCTTTACATTCGATCTGGAAACATGCTCAATCGGCCAAGTGAATTTGGATATTGGGCGCTCCTTCTTGGGTTGATTGTCTATTGTACTAACTAACGCATTTTGTGCTGGTTCCATTGTATCAGCGACCCCGAATCCATTTTGATGCAAATCCTTTCAGAAAATACACAACTGCTTCAGAAATCTGGTGAAAGATTTCCTCTGGTTCCTGTCCAGCACGATGGATGTAACGAAGCACCCTTTTCACGCGATCAGAATGCACATCTCCCGTCACAGATACAGGTCGAAGTCTTTCACCATTTAAACTCCAATGTCTTCGCTTCTAAACACGTCATACATGAAATAAATTACTGAACAGGCCTGGTCGAGTTACTTGGAGAAGAATTGAGCTGAGACAAATTGAGTTTTTGATGAATTGATGATGAATTTCGGCCTTGGGGCTCTGTGCACCGCGCGCACTCCCAGTGCGCCATGCTTGGTGAGTGCGTCGTGCTAGTGTTAATTTTGCACTATGGAGGAGTTCCCAATGCGCCACGCGCATTCTATGCGCCGCGCTGTTCTCCAATGCGCCACGCCAGGATTTCACACAGTCACGACTTGAAAATTTGCAAGCTTTTGCCTTCTCGTCACTAAACCTCGACTTCAATCGACCCTTTGAATGCCAAACTGACCTTGATACATATAGAAACATTTTCCCAAAGACATGACTTTGATTTCTTCTGATTCGGCAAACCAAGTTGTATCATTTTGGCATTCTAGCATTTGAATGCAAACTCTGTTTTGTTTGATTTTGCTTTGTCTCTTTGTGCTGATGATGTTCTTTCTGTTTGTGCTTTTGTAGGGATAGGAGCAGCTAAAGCTGCTATCATTGAAGGGTTGTACAGCTTTGAAACACTTTGACAAATTACATATTTATTTCAAAAACACATTTGACGATTCCTTCTTCAAAACAGGGTTTTGAAGAAGAATCAATCTCGCATTATTGACGATGACATTCCTGAAATAAAAACTTACTGAACCTCCCTCTGGCCTGCAAGTGTTATTTCACACTTCTGGAGACAAAACCCTGGAATCAAGAATTAAAATGACTCTTTTTGACCAAAATGGCATTTGATGACGAGAAATGAACCTGGGTGAATTTGATTCTGACATAGGACTGACAAGACTGAGTGTAACATTGGCTCCAATTGGGATGGCAGCTGCCGCTCCGTGGAGGTGCCAAGAACATCAGATCTCTAGGGGAACTAGACAGTGCCTTCGTCCATTGGGCTATGGAGTCCATTATTCTGACAAATCAACATGACTCAATTTATTGACTCAAACTGACTCAATGCAAACTAAAATGACTGAAAAACTTGAATCTAACAAACTAACTCAAAATGGAAAAGACCTGGACTTAAAACTTAAAGCTGGGTGGCAGTACATGGCCACCTGTGTTTCTTACAAGACAATATATCCTCAAACTATATCAAAATGCCAATGCAACCAATCAAGAAGATGGCTTCTTGACTGATTCTTCCTATCAGATCTTCTGGTCAATGGTAGATGCTTGTAACTGGGTCTCCAAAAAGCTAATTTACCATGATCTCCTTCATCACTGAACCCTCCAGTAATCACCATCACTGCTGGCTGCAACAAACTTGCCAGAGGATCTTGAAAAACATGAAGATTTTCCATTGCCACCTCCTGCTGAGAAAACGAGATGTCTTTTTCTCTTGCTTCTGATTTTTCTTCATAATGTACTTCAGTAAAAATCTGCTCCTGGTCCCCAAAAAATTCTGAACAAATAGATGAGCAAATCTCTTCTTGGAAAAACATTTCAACACATGAAACATATGAAGAAGAATCTGAAATGGAACCCATAATGATCTGGTCAGCTATAGTCTGAATATATTTCTGATCATCTTGGCATGATATGACAGCCAGATTCTCATTACATTCATCACATTCATCAATCATGAGAAAAGAAACTTCAGATGATTCTTGAAACTCAAGCATGACATCTCTATCATCTATCATAAATTCATCCAGAGAAACTTTTTCACCTACTTGAACAAAGATATCCTCTTGTTGTTCATGAATTGACTGGATTACCTTGGTAGGAAGGCTGTGTTCTGATGAGATGAGGGCAGTTAGGCTTGTAACTTTGTCTTCTTCATTTGAGGCAGCCTCAACAATGCAATTCTCTTCTATGAGATCCGGAACAACATGTTTTTCCTCGTCACAATCCGTCTCTCGGTCTGGTTTATCATCATCATTTTCGAAGATTGGAACATCATTTTCCTGCGTGTCCTCATTTATTTCAACCAAATCTGAAATAGTACTTCTTTTTTCATCATTTTCAGTCATATGGAAATCTTTAACCTACTGATTTTGATCCTACTGCAAAGTTTCCTCTAAGAGTTCTGTAGGCTGCTGAAACGGATTTTCATACAATGCTTCCATGATTTCTTCGTCCATAAAATTATCATCCTCATAGTATTTTTCAAGGCTCTCAATAAAACCATAAGCATGCTTGCAACAATCCTGAACTAAATTTAATGATGGATAAGATTCTTTATACTTCTCAAAGAATATTGAATGAAAATCCTTTAGATAATAAATGGAAGCAGGTGGCAAACTTTCATACCAAGATCGGGCTTCGTCTTCCAGAGTAGCCATAAACATTTTCATCAAACAATCTTCAGGAAAATCGATCTTTAATTTATGCACGTGAATGTGAAATTTCACCAGATGAAGAGCAGCGTCATTACCTTCCACATTTCTGAACACAGGCAAATTCTTTGACCAATCTACCTTGGGCATTTTATTTGGAAAACCTGGGATGTGATCTTGGCTCATGGGAGCGTATCTTCTTGCAATCCGATCCATCTTGAAAATATTACCGCTACTGATCTCTCTGCAGTGGAGTCACCATGAAGGATTGATTGCTGGATTCTTCAGTGAATGGAGTCGCCAGGTGAATGATTTCAGCCGTCTTCTTATGTCTGATCGTTGTTCACCATCAACAATCAGCTCTGAACTTGAGATATGTACTGGGGCAAAACAATCTTCAAGCAAACCCTTTTCATCCCCAGTATGGTCGCCACTATGTTAGCGCTCGAATCTGCCTTAGGCTGAAGAAGGCAAAACTCAAGGCAACATCAAACCAAGCTCAGCCTCGTAGCTAGCCCTACGAGGACAGGAGAGGGCTCTCTCTGGGTCTATCTCGATAAAATGATCAATAGAGTCCGAGATGACTTAAAATTGGAAATGATTTTAGGCTAGTAAATGAATTTGAGTGAGGGATATTTGATTTAATGACTAAGTTGTTGGGATGTATGGGAGAAGGACAGCATGAGCAGAGATTTAACCAAAGGCACAGGATATTTCATAAGGCGAGATAAGCATGAGATTTTAGCAATCGAATTGAAATTAAATGGGGTGAAAAGACTGTTCAAGAAGGCTGAAAAGGGAATTAATATATGAATCCTTTCCAGGCAGAAGAAAACACATAAGACTGAACACTTCCTCAAGGTAGAGCAATGACTGAATTCTACCTTTCTCACTTAAAAGTATTCAGCTGGAAACAATCATGAATGAAATGAAAAACATCACAAGATACATATGAAACAGAGAGAAAAACACATGCCAAAACTCATACCACAAGAATCTTATAAATCAAAGCTGCACCATTTAATTATTTCTCTGTCAATCTGTACAGCCAAACGCTAAGTTATTCCTCCACCGTTTCCAAGAACTCGGAACCCAGAACAAATGATTTTTCATGCAATAAATAAGCTCCACTATGAGAAAACAAATCGATCCAAATGGGGAGTTGTTACAACTAAAATCCTGAGGATATGAAATGAACCGTCCATCTGTTCTATAGACAGAACAGCGTTTCATTATTCCACTTGAAACTCTTTGATGACCAATAAAAAAGGCGACAATTGTAGTTGCAGATCATATCTGAAGTCAAAAATAGGAAATCGGATCCTATTCCTCTGTTGTAGATATCTTTGTTTTATATTTAGGCATTTAGTTTTTTGACTTTTCACCTTCCTTCGCCCTTTTTATTACTACAGGGAAGAAATTTAACAACTTCGCTCGCCAGATGTTATGAAATGAAGGGCCAGGTGTCAAGGAATATAAAGTGAACATTCCAAGCTTGAAAAGAGGAAAATATGTGCATATGCACACGTACATTAGAGAAACAAATGTTGTAACCTGCACTAGCATCTCTTGTTCACCAACAGCTTTAATGAGGATAGAGAGTAGGGAAAGATCAACCCCGCTTGGAAATAGTGTGGCCTTTACCAATAAAATAGCAGCTGACATAGACCCAAGAACAAGTGCCAAGACTTTTCTTAAGCTACTGTTTAAGAACACATCTCCAAACCCACTCCATCATATCATTGGGCTCACTGGAGCACTTTGGTCAGAAGTAAAACTTTCATGTTCTATTTTGCAAGAGTGGGGTCGCTTTAGGGGCCTTTCATCTATATCTGTGGAAACAAGTCTACAATCACCTTCTCTTTGTAAATCTCTGGAGTAATTTTTAATATATCCTTTGCAAGCCCATTCAGAGAAAAGTGTAGCTAGACCCATGTCAGCGACAGGAGCTGCTAGGCGCATGTCTTGAAGCATTTCCTTTGATTCCTTTTCACTCAGCATTGCAACAAGCCATGGTAAAACACATTCCAGTAATTTCAATGGCATCATACATAGGCTTTGATAGAAAAGAGTGCGTTGCTCTTCAACACTGTAATGCTCACATGCTAGAGGAAGCACCTCAATCTCCTCACCAAGAAAATTCTGTTGAATTGTCCTTATTATCAGGTCAGCCTGTGTATAAAACTTACAATAAACTTCAGATGTATTTACGTTTCCTCCAGGAATGTGTATTCTTTCTATGAGGCTTCGGAAATTCTCAGTTTGTGTTTTCTCCGCTCCATCCTCATTGATTAAGGAGACACGTTTTCTAATTTTCTGATCAATGGCTGGAAAT
Organism: Pinus tabuliformis; assembly: GCA_031772625.1. Lineage (NCBI taxonomy): Eukaryota > Viridiplantae > Streptophyta > Pinopsida > Pinales > Pinaceae > Pinus > Pinus tabuliformis. The sequence continues at coordinate 603,106,844 of CM062805.1, forward strand.
AAGACTTTATCCTTCACAGTACTGCAGAAGATACCAACTTCTGCAAGGAATCGCAAACGATCAATGAATGAGGACATATTTGAAACAGCTCCACAATGATGCATTTTATGTGCCTCTTCAGCAATTTCTTTCAACTCCGTTTTGATAGCTTTATCCCAGTATTTTATCCTACTGATAGGAGGATTCAACAAAGTACAATCATCATTATTTAGAAGATCATACTCAGTAGGTGAGAGTCTTGTACACATTTTCGTAGGGCAGCATTTAAATAATTTTGAACCTTCAGTACTTTGCTTTGTTGATGCTGCTCCTGCTTCTATACACCATGATTCTTCTAAATAGCACATTGCATGTTTATTTTGGGGTATGATAATATCATCAACATCATTTTGTGGTTTCTTCCCTTCCAGCCAGGTAAATAAAACCTCTCGAAGCCGCTTCTCCTCTGGTATTATTTTATGCATACACTTGATGGTGTCCTTTCTTTCATCAATTGAAAGCGATGACATAAGCCATGGAAGAAATTTCTCCATCAAATTCACAAGTATTGTGCACATGAATTGCCACACTAGTGAAGCTTGCTCTCTAAAGGAAAAATGTTGTCTAAGCAATGGGAAAACCTGTTTCTCTTCCTTTGACATATGTTGAAATAGAGAGGTATGAATCGCCTCTGTACAACAAACCAAATCTTGACTTAACTTCAGTGGTCCATTATCCTTGTATTTCACAGTTGAATTTAGTAATTCAAAAACTTTGTCAAAAAGATCGTTTTCCCCTTTATGCTCAGGTGAGTAGGTTGGCGCCACATTCTTTACTCGTTCGTCAAGAGTAGGAAACATGACCTCTTTCTCTGCATTGTTGTGATGTTTGGTGACTAGTCTTAGAAAATGGTAACGATGAAAGAGTCTTTGAATTTGGGCGGCAGGATCAAAACGTATGATTATGCGCCCTTCATCCCTCTGAACAATGCATTGGTTTAAAAGGGCAGCCTTTGCATGCCCAGTATGGAGATAGCCACGTAGTTTCTAAGGAACATGTGTACATACGTTTAAATTCAACTCGAGCCAAAAAGATGTAGGTGTTTTCCAACCATGCATCGGTCCAGGTTGTCTTAAACGAATCACGGAATATATCTATGGCAATTTCATGGAGATCCTTCTATGGTCAATACTTTCACCGTGATTATGACTTCATTCCATATGTTGAGAGAAATTATGTTGGCGCTGATATCATGGCTTTTGTAATGACGATGTGGCTGTCTTATTTTGGGACCATTATTGTTATTGTGACTGCGTTCCAATTGTGTCTAGCATGAAATCATTTTCAACGTTTCAACTGAAGTTGTAGTATGGGAGGAAAACCAAGGAAAAAGACACCCTTTATTGCCTTCTGAAGTCCATACTGCTCTGCATGATATTTTTTATCACCATTAAGTTGTTCAACTTCAACATACTTATTAAATGAAGCATAGACATCTCGGCAGCCTCTAACATCAAACTGTAGATCATAGAATGATTCCTTCCTTGTAGATTTATAACCCACATTTATACACTCGATGTAGTTCATATGATGTCTTTCGAATAGATGCTTTATTGTATCCTCAACAGTTGTGCCCTTCTAACTTTTGGCAGAGTACTTGGTTTTGCATGAAAGAATCATATGTGCCCAATTCGAATGATTTGGTCAAGTCTTTTGTTTGAAACGCTGGTGTCACTGTGCTGGACTTTATAAAAAAAAGTTCTGTAGAGCCAATGAAATACTTTTTGAGGGTATATCATTTTCAGTTGTGGGTATATGATAGACAACATTTCTAAAGTAAGGAATATGATACAATGTCTGAAACAAAGAATTCATGTAGCGTGTCGCCCCTTGATTCTTCAGCCCAACAAAACCCGTCTTCTTTTGAGAATCATACGCCCAATAATCAGGTACCCTTCGTGCGCTGGCTCCTGCTTCCACAATCAAAGTATCGTCTATCAACTATCAGGTAAAGGCATGAATGATGGGCATCCCCACTCGCTCTCCCAGGCATTGAACGGGTGTTGTGTTTCTTTCTGGGCGGTGAACTTGTGATGAACCTGATTTAACAAAAGCCGGACTGAAAAAAGGCATATCTGCTCCAACCATAAGGTAATGTAGCGGAACCTGCCACATCTAAGTAAATGGATAAGTGGTCTAGGTTGCTTCCTTTGAGGAACATCATGACACGCTATTTATAACCGCCTACTATGAAAACATCCGAGTAACACTTCTTTACATTCGATCTAGAAACATGCTCAATCGGCCAAGTGAATTTGGATACTGGGCGCTCCTTCCTGGGCTGATTGTCTACTGTACTAACTAACACGTTTTGTGCTGGTTCCATTGTATCAGCGACCCCGAATCCATTTTTATGCAAATCCTTTCAGAAAATACACAACTGCTTCAGAAATCTAGTGAAAGATTTCCTCTGGTTCCTGTCCAGCACGATGGATGTAACGAAGCACCCTTTTCACGCGATCAGAATGCACACCTCCCGTCACAGATACAGGTCGAAGTCTTTCACCATTTAAACTCCAATGTCTTCGCTTCTAAACACGTCATACATGAAATAAAATTACTGAACAGGCCCGGTCGACTTACTTGGAGAAGAATTGAGCTGAGACAAATTGAGTTTTTGATGAATTGATGATGAATTTCGGCCTTGGGGCTCTGTGCGCCGCGCGCACTCCCAGTGCGCCGCGCGCACTCCCAGTGCGCCGCGCTTGGTGAGTGCGTCGCGCCAATGTTTATTTTGCACTGCGGAGGAGTGCCCAATGCGCCGCGCGCATTCTATGCGCCACGCTCTTCTCTAATGCGCCGCGCCAGGATTTCACACAGTCACGGCCTGAAAATTTGCAAGCTTTTTCCTTCTCATCACTAAACCTCGACTTCAATCGACCCTTTGAATGCCAAACTAACCTTGATACATATAGAAACGTTTTCCCAAAGACATGACTTTGATTTCTTCTGATTCGGAAAATCAAGTTGTATCATTTTGGCATTCTGGCATTTGAATGCAAACTCTGTTTTGTTTGATTTTGCTTTGTCTCCTTGTGCTGATGATGTTCTTTTTGTTTGTGCTTTTGCAGGGATAGGAGCATCTAAAGCTGCTGTCATTGAAGGGTTGTACAGCTTTGAAACACTTTGACAAATTACATATTTATTTCAAAAACACATTTGACGATTCCTTCTTCAAAACAGGGTTTTGAAGAAGAATCAATCTCACATTATTAACGATGACATTCCTGAAATAAAAACTTACTGAACCTCCCTCTGGCCTGCAAGCGTTATTCCACACTTCTGGAGACAAAACCCTGGACTCAAGAATTAAAATGACTCTTTTTAACCAAAATGGCATTTGATGACGAGAAATGAACCTGGGTGAATTTGATTCTGACAGAGGACTGACAAGACTGAGTCTAACAATAGGATCAATGCCTAACATTGTGTTCTATGTGGTATCACTTTTTGGTACTCATAACTAATTTTGTGGTCATACTCCTTTTGTCTAACTATTTCCTCTTCATTGACTGTATTTACTACTATCTCTACTTCCTTCATTAATTGAAATTATCTACAACAAATTTCTAGGTGATATTACCTCTTGACTTGGAGATGCAACAATTTCAGGGTTCAACATAGAGTATGGCTTGAGAAGGGTCACTAGGATATAATGGTTCTTCTTGTCCTAAGCTAAGTTGATGACTTCCTTCCTTATTCTTTCCTCTTTCACTGCGTAATCTTTCATTATATTTATGCATGGTACTCCATCACGTAGGTGGTTTATGCTAATTTCTTCTTCTTGATCTATAATCTCCCAATATTCACTATTATATTCTTCTATGATTTTTCTTCTTGTCATTTTTTCTATTGCAGGCTCTGATGCAATCTCTCCCTTACCTCACTATTACGTTGAAATCTTACTCCAATGTGTAGCACTCTTCTAACTTCTTTCATCGTGCTCTCTTCTTGCTCTGATGTGTGTGCTCTTACTCTTCTTATATATTTTGTGCTCTTATCTATATGATGCCTTGTGAACCTCAACTCATCTAGCCTTTACTAGACTTATTGTATCCCCGTCTTTATTCCCTCAAACCATTCGTTGATCAACTCTTAGTCTCCCCTTCACGCGAAAAGGAATCTAATCACTCAGTGGTATCAGAATCCAATGACATAACTCCTTTGTCACACAATAACATCTTGATCCAAGTAAACAACAATCTCAAGAATTTTCCTCATGGTCCTTTGAAAAATCCCCTTTCGGCTACACTATATGTCTGAGTGCCCTCTATAGGAAACTATATGTCATAACCTTCCAATACACTATTCAACCAAAATTCTATTCCATCATCAATATTATTACTCATAGAGTTTACTCTTTGGATTAATTCTAGAGTCCAATTGTGTGGTACGACAAGGCACCAGTTTCTGCTTTATTTTTCCAATATTTGCAATCATTCATCCAAAATAATAAGGAATTCAATGAAGAAATTTCATGAAAATATGTAAATACATACCTTTACATCCATTTCTCAAGACTGGCTCATTGATTTCTGGTCTGTTCCACCAAGAATTCATGTTCCTTCATTTCCACCCATTACTATATTTCTTCCTTTGTAGGCCTACACATCCCCTTAAATCATAGATCCTAATCCCAATAACAAAACCATTTGTTGGCATGTAGAGGGAAACCCCAGGTTCATAATAAATCAACCAATAAAACCCCTTAGACAATGGCCCTTTTGACAACACCTATGAGTCAGTGAAGCCTCACTCGAGGCATCTATGAGGGACAATATGAACCAATATAGTTCTATAGTGATGAAGGAGACATAGATCCTACACTATTATTATTATATTCGACATATGGCTATTTCTTGTCATTCATAGAAAGAAATTGAGGTATACCTTTATTATGAGCAATAAATCCATTATTTCGAAATAATTCATAGGAGCTTAATATAGAAACAGAAAATCCATCACATAATCCACAAACATAGACGGTAAAGAAAAATAGATTATTTTATTATCATGGTGAATTATTCATTACAAACATGTCTATCACAACTCACCAACCTAATATTTCATCATTATAGCATGAAATCATATATCAGAAGTATACAATCAAGTACTACCTTCCCTTTGTGTCATAAACATATCTATAGTTTTACATTTTGAGTGCAAGCTGACCAAAAACCCCATTTTACTATTGGTGATAAATATTACCATGGGAAAAACATCCAAAATAAGCCTAAAAACTTTCCTCTTTCTCTACATTCCTGCACGTTAACCCTTGGCCAAACTTCCTACACAATACCCTTCCATGTGGTGCTCTTCTTTACAAATCCCAAATCTCATACCTCAAAAATAATGTTCCAACACACCTCACAACCCTAATGATGGATTAGGTGATTGGATGTGTTACAAAGTGGTACCATAGTTAATTGTTAAGCTCATGAAGAAGGGAAAAAATTGGTACCCCATATCCTTAATCTAGAATTAAGGCACTCAATATGTTACAAAGTGGTATTATATCATGGTTTAGCATTGGACCTGTAGAAAATCCTTGAAATGTTGCAACTGCTAATGAGAGAAAATTGATCTACAAAAGGCACAAGATTTCTCTACCCAAATTTTTCGAAAAGAAAACAATGAATAGGAACTCAATCACACATAGAACACAAAAATTATTTGGGGAACCCAACTAGGAAAAACCCCTCTTGCTTGTATTGAATCAACTGAACAATCTGATCTATTACATGGAATCTGCTTCAAGCCTGAAACTCCTTGCAATATTGATCAACTCTTTCCAAGACTTTCCCAACACTTAGGAAAATAAGGCTTGTTAGGAGCTCCTATTTCCTAGTGCAATTATGCCCCTAAAAAATAGGAATTTCTCCTATTTCCTTATGCAATTCCCAAGAGAATTGTGTTGCCTTCTTCTCAAGCTCTACACACAAAAACTTGTGTACCATAATAAATAGATTTGTGCCTTCATTCAATCTCAATAATTAAATTTGAATCGCATGGCCTACGAGGGCTAAATTTAGCAGTTGCAACTAGTTAATTGAGAGTAAGTTAAGTTAACAGAAAGTTAACTACCCAACTAAACTCATATTGATCTCTATTATAGAACTAGAGATTAGTGAACTAACAGACACTAGAGTTTAACTCCACTAGATAGCTAAATTTTAGCTATCAACTAGTACACAACTCACTGAAAGCCATCTAAATTGAATTAACTAACAATAAACTAGTGATAGGCCACATCACACATCTTAATTGACAGCTAACTCAAATTTCTATGAGACTGAATTCGAATTTCCTTCTTTGACTAAGGCACAAGTCAAAAGAAGACCTCCCTTGCTACATTTTCAACACTCCCTCTTAGTAAGGAAGGGCTTCTTGGAAGAACCTTGTCCACTAGATATATCTTCAACTCTACCAATTTCTCTGTTGTTACAACTTCTCCCTATGAAATAGAAAGCGCCATGTACCATGTGTATCTAGGTGCCTACTTCTTGGTGGTGGGAGACTCAGTTCTCTTCTGAGCTCCCTTAACCAAATCCTCTACCCACTTGGCTCAAATTTTCCCTATACTGGAAGTCTCTGACTAAGTGGTTGCCTCCACTCACCCTGGGCTATGCTCCTCATCATCATCCTAATGATCAGCCCAACAACCAACTATCTTAGACTGAAACTAAGATACTGATTGAGGCTCCATCTTGAGAGCTCTATCCAACTCTTTCTCAACCACCACATCTCCACTCTAATAACTATTTTCTGTGTTGCTCAAGGCTACACATGCATCAACCTCCAATTTGTAGAGGTTCTCAATCCTGACTCCAATCTACTTTACTTGTCCTGAAGCATAATGCTTGAGGTAGGCCTTCCCTTTGCTGAATACAACATCATACCCTTTGTCTTCAAGGAATGCTACTGAGACACGATTTTTCTTCAATCCTAGAACATACATCACATTCTTGAGATGGATAAGGGAACCAGACTTCCTCTTAAAGATCATTGTACCAACTCCTTTGATCATGTATCTACCATCATCTCCAAGATTGATATGGAATTGCATGTCTTTCTCCTCCAAACTACTAAAGAATTATTTATCCCCTATCATGTGGAATGAAACCCCTAAGTTAATGTACCACACTCTACCTCAAACTGAAATTTCCATGCAAACTATCAAAGAGAAATCTAATTTGAATTGAGAAGAAAGTGATTATCCTCTTGCTGTTGCAACATCATGCTTGTTGGATTTCTTGTTTGGACATTTTGTAGCATAATGTCCAAACTCATGACAATGAAAACACTTTATCTTACTAAGATCCTTATTTTCCTTGCCTTCATTCTGACTAGACTCAGTTTTTCCTTGGGCCTTCTTTCCCTTGGATTTCTTCCCTTTTCTAGCTAAAGAAAAGTTCTCCTCATCTTCTATCCCAGATGAGACTCCATCCCTTGTGTTCCTCCTTATCTCTTCCTGCACAAGATCTAACCACAGTCTCTCCCAATCAGAGAGCTTATCTCTTCCAATCACTACATCCTAGAAATTATGCCAAGATTTGGGAAGCCCAAGAAAAGTAAGGATCAGAAGCTTTGTTGGTGGAACTATCTCTCCAACACTTCTAAGTTCATCTCTCACTTGAGAAAACTTGGATAGATATGTAACAATGGGTTCATCCTTGCCCATTTGAATGTTCCTCAATTTGTTCTTCAAAACAAGTTTTTTGGAATCACTACTAATTTCAAATAGATCAGTAAGGGCCTTCCACATCTGGAATGGATTTTCCTTCCCATGCAAATTTGGAACAATATGGTTTTTGACTCCTTCTAGGATCATCCTCCTAGCTTTGGCAGTGTCCTTCTTCCATTGAGTTAGTTGTTGTGCATCTGATGCAGGAGGTTTAGGAATATTAGTCTTGATGTATTCCAAAACCCCATTATCATCTAACACAACCTCCATTTTTTCCTTCCATGCACAAAAATTCAAAGTCCCTTCTAGGGCATGCTCTGTCCTCAAGCCATAGGATGACATGATTCCCGCACTTGTAGAATTCCTGCAGTAACTAATCTTCTCTCCAACGCACTTTAAATCTAATCAAGGAACTTAGTCTCTGTCTTATTTTTTGCTCTAATACCATGCAGAAAATCCTTGAAACCTTGCAACTACGAATGAGAGAAAACTGATCTGCAAAAGACACAGGATTTCACTACCCAAATTCTTCAGAGAGAAAATAATGAATAGAAACACAATCACAAATAGAACACAAAATTTATCTGCGGAACCCAACTAGGAAAAACCCATCTTGTTTGTATTAAATCAACTAAGAAATATGATCTATTACATAGAATTTTCTTCAATCCTAAAACTCCTTGCAATATTGATCAACTTTTTCCAAGACTTGCCCCAACACTTAGGAAAATAAGTCATGTTAAGAGCTCTTGTTTCCTAGCGCAATTCTACCCCTAAAAAATAGGAATTTCTCCTATTTACTTGTGCAATTCCCAAGATAATTTCTCTTCTTGCTTGTCAAGCTCCTCACACAAAAACATATGTACCATAATAAATATATTTTTTCCTTCATTCAATATCAACAGGCAATTTGAATTGCATGACCTACTAGGGATAAATTTACCAATTGCAACTAGTTAACTGAGAGTAAGTTGATTTAACAGAACGTCAACTACCCAACTAAACTCATAAATATCTCTATTTTAGAACTAGAGATCAGCTAACTGACAGACACTAGAGTTTAACTCCACTAGATAGCTAACTTTTAGCTATCAACTAGTACACAATTCATTGAAACCCATCTAACTTGAATTAACAGACAATAAACTAGTGAGAGCCCACATCACACATGTTAACTCATAGCTAACTCAAATTTCTATGCGACTGAATTCAAATTTTCTTCTTTTACTAAGGCACAAGTCAAAAGAAGACCTTCCTTGCTACATTTTCAAAAGGACCTAAATCGGATCAAGAACAATTGAAATGGGATCTATGATACTATGTTACAAAGTGGTATCAAAGATAAGGTTTAGTGTTGAACCTCGATGGGCTCGAGTATAGAAAACATTTTAGGTTTTAAATTAATATTTATGCATGCATGTGTGCTTATATGAAATTATTATATTGTATATATGAATACCTTGATGTTACTTGAAGACGAACTTGAGTTTATGTAATATCCCCAATTTTGTGAGCATGGGAGTCACAAAGGAATTTTGCCCAATTTTAGTAATATTAATTAAAAGAGGGAAAATATTACTGGAGAAAGGTGGCTAGTATCATTTTATCAGAGAATAGAGGCAAATTATTATTTTATTAAGTGGCAGAAAAAAGTGTCTTAGTGGAAAATGACCCCCACCAATAAAATAATATTAAAAAAGGAGTCTAGAGGCATGAGGAGAAATTATAAAAGGAGGATGGACTCATTGTGTGGATTGCCTTTGGTCATTTTACAATTTCAACATTAGTTCTCTTGAGTTTCTTAGCCGAGGCAACCGTGGTGTTCAGCACAAGGGATTTCCAAGCGGAAATCACCTCTACCTTTGGTGAACTTTGAGTGTCACCTTAGGGGAGTAAGGAGTCCATCTTAGGGCTTCTCTAGGAGCTACATTGTAGACCATTTCTAGCTCGAGCATGCTTCTCTTAGGGCATAGAAGGAAATTCGAAGATGCTTAGAGAAGGTGGCAAACAGTGGAGTTTTGGCTGGAGAATTTGCAGATATGTATCCATAGGGAGAGAGTTTTTCCTTGGTGATTTGCAGGGCTGAGAGTGTTGCATTTTGGAGGGCTGAATTTATCATTTCAGGAGTTTCTAGAAAGCTACTATGCAGACATTTTGACAGGGAGATTTGGATAGTTCAAGCTAACGATAAATAAAGAGGCTTGGAGGAGTGATTTGCAGGGGTTAGAGGAGATTTTTCTAGTAATTGATTGGCCTTCTACTGCAGAATTATTTCTATAGGGCATTTTTCCAACTAGTTAGAACTGTACACATTTATTGGGGTCACCGGGGAACATTATATTTAGCCCAAACCCTTTCTGGGGTTTTTTGGTTTTATTGAGAGGAGTCTCCAACTCATTTTATAGAAATTTTTAAGAAATATTTGGGCCTGAAATCCTCATTCTTATAGCAGGGAGAATTGCTAGTTAGCTGGGGAATTTGCATCACTTGGTGGGCTCAGTTTTGGCTTGGAGTTGGACCAAACCCTTGGGTATTTCTGGGATTTTGGAGAGGAGTCTGTGGCTACAATTTCAAGGTGATCCAAGCATTCTTGAGCACAGAATATTCAGTCCCTTACTGTTGTACGAATTGTTGAAGCTTGCTACTGCGTCATCTCTCATAGACCTACACAATTCTCTTGGGTGATTATTGTGTGGAGTGTTAGTTGGAGGATTTAGGTGTTGAGTTGTTAGTATTTCATTTGGAGGGAGATTTTGGGGAGATTGTTAGCATTTTGGAGCAACAATTCATCATTTCAGTTATAGTGGAAGCATTCTGGTATTTGAGGAGGGCCAAGTTATTTGGAGGGTCAAAACCAGAGAAAACCCTTTCTAGGTTTTTATGGGTTTTTGACAAGGATCACATCCCCAAATTTACAGAATTTTTGGGCAGTTTTGAGGGGCCGAATCAGGGTGCCAAGTCAGCCAGCAATGAAGAAAAATTGGGCCGGCACAGATTTCTAGAGGGACAAACTATTGTAGAAGTTGGGCATTGGGAGATTGATTACTTGGGGCTTGTAGCTTGCCTTGAGAAAACCCAGTCACACTCCTTCCAATTTTATTGTACTCCAACAGTTTATTTATAATAAAAATTGGCCATTTAGGTGTTCCTAAGCATTTTTTTGTTCATGGGTAGTTGCTAAAATTTATTGTGTTGTTATTTTTGTGCATGTCTTTGATTATCTCTGTAAATTTCTATTTGGAATATTACAGTGGTATCAGCGCATGACCTTGGATAGTTGTGGGGCATCCAGCAAGTTCATGGAGGATTTGGCCATGAATTCATAGTGATGAGTAAATTTATGGACACTCCGATGACACCGAAAGGGAAGAGTACACAAGGGATCATGGAGGAGCTTGTGAGGGAGAATCGATTGTTGAGGAAGAAAACCCAACAAGTCCTAGAGAGGATACAATGAATGATACAAAACCAGTAAAGAAGCCAAGCATGTGCAAGCACAACCTAGCAGTAAAACACCCATACGTATGGCCAGTTTGGTTGTTCTAACATGCCTCATTTTCTGGATGAACTAGAGAAGGAGAACCATAGGTCAAGGACGGGATCATCATGTAGAGGAGTGCAGTTAGAGGGTGAGACCATGGGGCATTTCTGCTGGTGGAGACCAGGCTTTAGATGTCACGATCCTAAGGAGGAGGTTGAGCATGAGGGCACGCAGGATGGTGAGGAGCACATCGATATACCTAGTGTAGCATAGGAACCACCATTATTGGAGACCTCTTTGATAGCATTGGTTGACACCTTTGTGGAGAGAGTAGAGCCTACACCCTTAGAGCCATATTTTGATGAGGTTTCATCCCTAGATGAGGTGCTAGGAGACATAGAGGTACCTAGAACTATGACTGAGTTCCCTGACGGTGGCCACCTACAGCAACATGGAGAACACATAGAGGGGCATGAGCTAGTCATGGAGGGGAGGTTTGTGACCCATATAGAGCCCATGGTGGAGGAGGACGAGCAATCATCTTTTGGGCCAACCATTGATTAGAGCATACATATGTACAGACCATCATTAGAGCCACAATACCTCCATATAGTAGCTCTCCTTAGGCTTATATAGATGGGACTTGCAGCATTGCTAGGCTACCTCTGCACAGCGGAGAGGAGGTGAAAAATGACCCCAACAGATTTTATGTATCGACCAGGTCAGTTTGATGAGGCAACATAATCTACACATGGAGCAACATTCGTAAGATGGGCGACTAGTTTCGTGTATGGTTGTTCATGCATTCAATCCCTCTCTTGGGGTTGGATGGTGAGAGATATTGAGTTGGTATCTAGTGGAGTTGGTTAGGAGGTTAGATGCATCCATGGCCACAGTTCAGCAAAGGCTATGGATTATCAGAGGGGCTAGAGGGCCAGACTGTTGTTGGGATCCGGGTGGGACTATCTATCACATCATGGAGTTGGTTAGGAGGTTAGATGCATCCATGGCCATAGTTCAGCAAAGGCTATGGATTATCAGAGGGGCTAGAGGGCCAGACTGTTGTTGGGATCCGGGTGGGATTATCTATCACATCGTGGATTTGGTGAGTGATGGTAGTGGTTTCATGATGGACTCGGTGGTTGGGCGCAGACATCATTTCATATCCCCTACAGAGTTCTTGACAACACTAGTGACAAGATGGATTGACAGGGGAGCAGGTAGATTTCATGAGTTGTCATGGAATGTGGGTGTAGATGTTTTTGTAGGATGATTAACCTACTCTGGCAAGAGTTGGTACACATCGAAAGGCCACCATACAGGGTATTGTATGGAGACTGTTCTCTGTCACTGGTATATTAGACACATGAGCTACTAAGGATAGGATCAGTAGTGTTATTCATGTTAGCGTGTGAGTATTTAGGCTACTTAGATCTATATGGGATGATGAGGAGATACAACTCACATCATGGAGGGATTACCAGCAGAGTGGTAGTATAGATAGGGGCCCTGACAGGATGCAGGATGATGCCTATGGACTCATTCTTAGACCTTGATATCCAAGGGTGTATAGGGGTATGCAGTGGTACACAATAGTATGTGAAGGAGCATGGAGGTGTGCAGTGGTGTGCAGTGGTGTGCAATGTTGCATCATGGTGTAGGAGGAGTGGTTCACATCTTAATGCATTTCCTCATAAAGTGATGGGCACATTGATAGAGGATGGATACCAGTTGATCTGGGAGGATGCAGCATCATGTAGTAGGGTTTGACGGTTCATAAAGATGTGTGATTTTGTGCAATTGTATGCCAGGAGACACGAGGATACATGGTTATATGAAATAGTGTGCCGGGTTGCACTTAAGATAGAGGGAGTATTACTAATAGGGAGACTCCTTAATGAGGATGTCAGGCATGTCATTGGGGTGGACATACCCAGGTTGGGAGAGTGGATTGGTCGCGAGACAGGTCGGGAGTGTCCACACGGGTTCTTGATAATACCCATCGGAACCCACACATCTTCCACTCGTTGTCACCATGTCCATTGAGGGGAGCCTTGTTGTGTTTGATCCAGACCCATAGTGTGGATAGCAAGACTTGGGGGATTTTCTTAAGACGATGCTATGAGTTTCAATGCCTTAGGGGCATGATAGATATTCTGCAGTGGAGGAGCAGGGTCAGTGCGTGAGTTGACAGCCATAGGTTGGGAGATGAGGTGATCTTCTGCAGGGGTGGCATATTGTTCATCACTAAGCCTACACCTACAAACATGGTCACGAGGGAGATATGTGCCAATCTTTCCATAGGGAATATCGAGATCCTTCATGAGCAGAGGATACCATGTATGACTGAGGCAATTTTCCAGTGGGTGTGTGGGTTCCAGAAATTGTATTGGCACATTATCGAGAGGGTGGATGGCAAACTTATTGGTGATGGTTGGAAGGAGAAGGATGGATCCACATGCATTGAGTCGATTGTGAGTATCAGAAACCCATATATTGGCTGCATTCATACGGTGGCTATTTGGCACATGTGGTTTCCAGTGGTCATCAGTACTACACACTGGCAAGCACAAGGAAATTTAGCATGCATCAGATTAGTTCATGATATATGGAGCATATATATTGATTGCATACAAGGACTAGAGACGAGGCATGGATGGATTCCAACAGTTGTCAGAACTATGTCACAGCAGGTTTGGCTATGGGATCTGGGGATTCAGTTGGTTGATAGATCACTCTATCTCAAGTTGAGAAGATTCATGGTAGAGAGTGATCTAGTTCACTCTTGGGTTGACACATGGGGGTTCGTGGAGGCCTTCATCGTATGGAAAAGCAGGATTTCCATGTTGCTGCACAGGTTCACGGTTAGCTTTGGGTGGGTAGGATTTGGCATCATGGAGATACCTAGGCTAAATGTATTTTTCATTTGTCAGTATTTCACCACTGGGTTCCACGAGAGGAGGATACAGTATGCATATGATGGGTAGACCGTTGTAATTAGAGCGGTGCATCGTCGACATGGTGGCGTCTTTTTTAGATTAGCATGGGACCCTAGTATCGAGGAATTCATTTATGATAGGATGGTGCAAGGATTCAGGGTGACTCAGTGGCACATTTGGGACCCCGGTATTGTTTGCAGTGACAATGTGGTCAGCAGAGAGAGAGAGAGCTTGTTCGAGCATTGCTTGGGGACAAGCAATTTTTGGCGGGGAGGACTGTAATATCCCCAATTTTGTGAGCATGGGAGTCACAAAGGAATTTTTCCCAATTTTAGTAATATTAATTAAAAGGGGGCAAATATTATTGGAGAAAGGTGGCTAGTATCATTTTATCAAAGAATAGCAGCAAATTATTATTTTATTAAATGGCGGAAAAAGTGACTTAGTGGAAAATGACCCCCACCAATAAAATAATATTAAAAAAGGAGTCTAGAGGCATGAGGAGAAATTATAAAAGGAGGATGGACTCATTTTGTGGATTATCTTTGGTCATTTTACAATTTCAACATTAGTTCTCTTGAGCTTCTTAGCCAAGACAACCGTGTTGTTCAGCACAAGGGATTTCTGAGTGGAAATTCCACCTCTACCTTCGGTGAACTTCAAGTGTCACCCTAGGGGAGTAAGGAGTCCATCTTAGGGCTTCTCTAGGAGCTACATTGTAGACCATTTCCAGCTGGATCATGCTTCTCTTAGGGCATAGAAGGAAATTTGAAGAGGCTGAGAGAAGGTGGAAAACAATGGAGTTTTCGCCAGAGAATTTGCAGAGATTTATCCATAGGGAGGGTGAGTTTTTCCTTGGTGATTTGTAGGGCTGAGAGTGCTACATTTTGGAGGGTCGAATTTATCATTTTAGGGGTTTCTGGATAGCTACTGCGTAGACATTTTGACAGGGAGATTTGGAGAGTTCAGGCTAAGGATAAATAAAGAGGCTTGGAGGAGTGATTTGCAGGGGTTGGAGGAGATGTTTCCAGTAATTGATTGGCCTTGTACAGCAAAATTATTTCTACGGGGCATTTTTCCAACTAGTTAGAACCCTACACATTTATTGGGGTCATCCAAGCACATTGGATTTATCCCAAACCCTTTCTGGGTTTTTGTGGGTTTATTGAGAGGCATCTCCTGCTAATTTTATAGAAATTTTCAGGCAATATTCAGGCCTGGAATCCACATTCTTATAGCAGGGTGAATTGCTAGTTCGTTGGGGAATCTGCGTCACTTGGCGGGCTCAATTTTGGCTTGGAGTTGGACCAAACCCTTTTTGTGTATTTATGGGATTTTGGAGAGGAGTCAATGGCTACAATTTCAAGGTGATACAAACATTCTTGAGCACAGAATATTCAGTCCCTTACTATTGTATGAATTATTGAAGCTTGCTACTGCATCATCTCTCACAGGCCTACGCAGTTCTCTTGGGTGATTGTTGTGTGGAGTGTCAGTTGGAGGATTTAGGGGTTGAGTTGTTAGTATTTCATTTGGAGGGAGATTGTGGGGATATTTCTAGCATTTTGGAGCAACAATTCATCATTTTCGGCTACAGGTGAAGCATTTTGGTATTTGAGGAGGGCCAAGTTATTTGGGGTCGAATTTGGAGGGTCAAAACTAGAGAAAACCCTTTCTAGATTTTTCTGGGTTTTTGACAAGGATCACATCCCCAAATTTACAGAATTTTATGGGCAGTTTTGAGGGGCAAAATCAAGGTGCCCAATCAGCTAGCAGTGAAGAAAAATTGGGCCAGCGTAGATTTCTAGAGGGACAAACTATTGCAGCAATTGGGCATTGAGAGATTGATCACTTGGGGCTTGTATCTTGCCTTGAGAAAACCCAGGCACACTCCTTCCAATTTTATTGTACTCGGTAGTTTATTTATAATAAAAATTGGCCATTTGGGTGTTCTGAAGCATTTTTTGTTCGTGGTTGTTTGCTGAAATTTATTGTGTTGTTACTTTGTGCATGTCTTTGATTATTTTTGTAAAATTTCTATTTGGAATATTATAGTTTGATGCAGCAAGATAAGCATGTAGGCTAGTGTAGAATTAGGAACAAGTGAAGTAAAGGTAATAGACATTTTTAATTGTTATGATTTGAATGGTACTAATAATTGTGTGTTATTTCAATATATAAGAAGACTTTCCAGTAGTGAAAAGAAAGAGAAGGATGTCTATCAAAAAGGCACAACTCAATACTCAAATGATCACCTCTGAGGAAAAAAGGAGAGAAGAGGGAACATATCATGACTGTATTGAGATAATGAAGATTTTTAAGGAAGGCCTTCGGAGTTGCAAATAGGATAATGAAAGATTCACTAGAGAACAAGAAGTGTGGACAAAGTTAAAAACAATATTGCTACAAAACCTGACATACATGCAAGGGTTGTTGCAACATGGACCAACCACTAGAGATATAGAGGGGTATCATAATGACAAGATCATGGAATTCCATGAACTAAGAATGGAACAACTCACCTTGGAAAACTATGCTAATCAATTCATAACATTGTTGGAATATGTACCATTTATCAAAGATGAAGAGATGAAAATACAATATTTTCTCAATGAATTACCAAGAACATTCTAGGATAAGATAAAGTCTAAGGATCCCAAGACACTTGATGACATCATTCAAAAGGAAAAATATTTCTATAAGAAGTTAGAAACCGAGTAAAAACCCATAAGGTTTGGAATAAGGAAAGGCCATTGAAATGTTGGGATTGTGGAGGAGAACACCTACTTCATGAATACCCTCACCAACAAAAAAATAAGGATATCCCATTTAAACTCTAGAAACATGGGCCAACAAACAAAAATACAAAAAGAAGTAAATCAAAGAGGAATACTTTCAAATGTTGGGGCTATAAAAAGGAACACCTACTTCGTTACTACTCTTGTAAGTAGCATGAGGGCAAGGAAATCTCGGATGTCCAAGAGGCTACCTCAATTAAAAAATCATACATAAGTGTGTTAGGGGTTGGTACATTATTGCAAAATCAATAGCAGTAATCCATAATAGTGGTAGTAGAGCTTGCCAGGAGTTGGTTGGTACCTAGAGAAATCAAGAAGGTTGAGTCACCCACCTTTGGTGGTGAGGTGAAGAGACATGAGGAAGAATCACGAAAAGATATCTAATATAATTAATAACTCAATGAAAGGTCCATAGTAGTATCATAAGATTTAATAATTAATAATGCATAGTTAGGGTAATCTACTTGCATAGGAACACAAGTGGGAGGGTTCCTCCTAAACTATTTAGAAAGATTTTGGAATTTTAAGATTGCTATAGACCTTAGGAAAGACTCTAATTAAATTTTATGCATATGATGGTATGTTAAGTTCCCTTGCTACAATAAATGTAGAGGGAATATTTTAAATAGGTAAAACCAAGTTGTGCACTGAATTACAAAACACCATAAGCATGATAATTTTGGTTTGTTGTAAATATCTAAATTTATAATTGAACTATTGAGATCAAAATTTAATAAGATTGAATTGGTTGTTGAATTGAGATGTTATATCTCATGCATAAATTATTTGACTAACAATTTATGTGTGTATAAATGGCATAGAATATGTGCAAGTGTGGCACATGCATGATAATATGTACATGTTTGGGTGCATGATTGGAGGCATTTTTTGAATACATGAATTAGATACATAGTGTCAGTGCCCCTTTTGAATATTCATTGAAATTTGTATGTAAGCATATGAAATGATAAATTTGTGACTACATGTGAGCTTGAGATTATTTCAAGGGTTGTTGGGTGTTGCAACATTAATTATGGTAAGGTAGTCACATGAGATGGACCTCATGGAAATTTTATTGAGGGGGAACAATTATGAATGATGAAGACAATGATAGCATATGCAGGTCAAGAAATTCATAGATGGAGCCAGTCGGACTCCTTAAAAATATTTCAACTAAGAATGCATGTTGATGGTAGCCAAGTAAGTAGGGAAAACAACAAGTGACACCAAAAATGTAAAATAATTGGGTAAGAATTATTTTTAGTTGAATTGATATCTTGTGTTTATTCAATTTAACACATGTATTGTGTGGATGCACAAAAAGGGGCATGGTTAAGGCAGCAAATTGTCAACACCTAAAAATTTAGTAAAATCCTAGTAATATGTGCATGCATTGAGTTTCCTTGTTGAATGAAAATTAAATGAATGAATAATACACCCATGAGATAAAATATGTTTGATAATGCATTGAGAGATTGCATGAAAATGTGGGAGGTATGAAGTAAATGTAGGGACTACATTGTTTTCATGAGTCCATGAGTATTGGCCCAATAGTTTCTAAGATTAAGACAAGTGATTCCATCATATAATTAAGTTTGTTGATAAGGAACATGTAGTTGAAGGATTGGTTTCTCCTAGTTGATGTGAAAATTGTATGGACTTGTTGATATATGAAAGCAAGTTTCTCATTAATACCTAGTGGGTTATGACAAAGGAAAGAAGCCATTAGTTCGTAAATATTACTAGAATCCTTGTGATGCATCCATGAATTACTATGATATGATTTTTTCATGACACTCATATGATGAATCATGATGATACATATGCTTGTTGCGTTAAGTGCATGCATGCTCATATGAAATAATAAATTGCATGATTTAATGTCATTAAAGGAAATCACTTCTAATACTCCTAAGAAATTGTTGAGTAGTGAAATTAGTGGCATGAATCCCTCATCCTACAAAACAAAGTGGAAACTAATTACTCATGAATTTAGATATATGTATCTTAGTGGAGAAAGTGGTTATGTAACTCTTAGTTTTGACCCTTTGGGTTACTGGAATAAATGTTTGATTGCATTGTGAAATGCTTAGAATGATTGTGATGTAAATATATAATGCAATAATAGTTTCATTTTAATATCTGAAATCAGTTGAAAGTGATAGAATTATTATGTGTGTAATAATTATGAGATCACTTCAGGGGATGTTGTAAATTTTGCAATGAAAATATTTTATGTATGAACACTTACCATTGTTTGGATGATTGAAAGTTCATATTGTAGGTAGAGTGTTGGAATGGGGTGTGAGATAGAAGCCACTATGATGGATAAAAAGATCATCACTTTTAAAGGAGCCCAACATCATAACTAAAAGTTTCATGTATTTAGCTTCTGAAAGAAGTAAATACAGGGAATTAAACTTTCTAATTTGATTTTTTTTTTTGTATATCTCATGGTAACATAATGTTGTGATATAGGTGAAATGACGAAGCAAAGATCCCGGGAATAAGACCACTTTGGTGACATTGCATCCCTATAAGACATTTTGATTACCTCATGGGGGAAAATTGTAAAGTGTGCCTTAAATATAAGACTCCATGAGAAATGTGGTGTAATTTATGTTAGAGCACACCAGAAGGGCACTTGGCTATAAGACTAACAATCTCTTCAATAATCCCATACAGGAAATTCTTGGGAAAGGTAAATCACCTAATGATGGGGGTTTCCTAGGTCAAGAAGGGTAACTAACTGATGGGAGAAGAAATTTGTCTCACACTTACTAGGATGGGAGTATAATAGGGCCTTTCCGATGTAGAAAGTTTGTTGAACTTGTTACCTATGGAGGAAAAGGACGCAAAGAATAACCATACAAATAAGTATTGGTTTAAAACCTTGCCTATTTGAAATTCAACTAAGTTTGGGGAAAAAATCCAAGTTTCTTATTGAAGGATTACTTATTGAGCAAGCAAATGAATTGTAACACATAGGTGATGTTGATATTTTGGTGCAGGTACTAAATGGAACATTTTTGGAAGTAAGTAGGATGATACTTAAGAGTGGAGAGGCATTGTTTGCCTAAGAATATAAGTAATGGAATAATAATTTTCGCATCTCGAAATTATGATTTTAGTATGTGATACTAAATGCTAGTAATATATTTTATTGCAAGAAAAATTGGCCTTTTACAAGGAATCTATATAAGGTCAAAAGGCATCCAAACCAAACATAACATACACGATGATAAAATAAGAAAAATTGAAGAGAACTAGATTTTTGATGTAGCTCAGGAAAGGATGAATAACTTTGTTGCAATGAAAAGCAACACCTAGGTTGGTGCTACTACAACCAAAGAAGGTCCAAGATTGATGAGAACATTGAGGATGGTGTTCCTTTAAGGGGAGAGGATTATGACACCCCCTTTTCATTTCCCCAAAATTTGTGATGTAATTAGGTACTTTTAATGTTGGGTTACTAACATTTATATTAAGTACTAAAATTTATTATGTTGTGCATTGCCTATTTTATTAACAAAATTTCTAGAGTTGAAGGAAGGGAGTATCCAATAGATCATGATGCCTTGGGGAGGGGAGGGGAAGTTTAGGGAGTAAAATATGAAAGGCGTGTTGGATAAATCCTATCCTTTCTTGAATAAATATTAGTTTCCATTAATGTGATGGTTGTATTCCCAAGAAGCTTCTAGTAAAAGATTGGGAAGATGAAGGGTAAAGGTGTGACTATAAAAATAAGGAGGAACCATCAAGGATTTATGGTTTATTATTTTCTCCTTGTCTTTTCTCTCATACTCTATCACTCAGAAATTTTATTTGGATAGAGAAATGGTGACATAACCCAGAGAGGTCCAAACCGTGTGACTCGTTAAGAGTTGTGAGTGACATCATATGCGACAAAGGTTGAGTTTCTCCTATGTGTGAAGGAGAGTGGCCTTCACATTTTACTTTAAATATAGTTTGAAAATTGTGTGATAAATCCCTAAGTTTATTTTTCCCTCAACACAACAAGATCTGGCACAGGGTTGGCCAACTATGAGAAAAATTATAACACAACCGAGCCTAAGGTGGGGTGGAATGTGGCTCACCCTACTTTAGTTCCATTATTTTATGGTTACAATAGATATACGCTTATTTTTACTGTTTTTTATATTTATTACATGAATAATTTATGATATGTAGAAATTATTTTCATTGTTATATTATTTTATTTGTGATCATTATGTTGGTTATGATAGTAAAATTTGGAGCAGTGGGTTTGATTTCACTTGGCAAAGGAATTTAAAAGAATTGGGATGTACAGAAAATGCATTATAATTTTGGTAATTGCATGCCTTCCTTGTTAATTTCATGTTGCATTTTATTGAATTTCCCCTATGTGTTATAAGTGATTTCATGGAGTTCAATGGTGGAAGCCCAAAATGTGATTTATGGAGTAAACAAGTCATCTTGGCATTTTCACTATAACTTTTCTTCTGGGAGGTTCCAAAGGTTGAATCTTGGACTATAGTGAGGGGAAATTCAAATGGTAATCTAATTCAATTTTCATATCTTGGACGTCGGCCTCCCTGAACGCTTCTTCAAACAGGTCATCTTGGAATTTCCAATATAACTATTTTTTTGGGAGGTTCTAGAGGCTAAAAATTGGACCATAGTAATGGGAAATCCCATTTATCATATGGTTTAATTTTCATATCTTTATTCGCTATATTTTCAAAGTTATTCTCTAAGGAAATTGAGCTTCCTGAACGCTCCCGAAATAAGGTCATTTTTGGATTTTCACTATAACTTTTCTTTTGGGTGGTTTTAGAGGTTGAAACTTGGACCATACTTATGGGAAGTCCCAACGAAATTATGGAAGAGACTTCATATCATGGTTTTCTATATTTTATATATATTCCCTAAGGAAGTTAGGTCTCTTTAATTCTCTTGAAATCAGACCTCAAAAAAGGTCAACTTGGCATTATCGCCAAAACTTTCTTTATGGCAGGTTCTAACCTATGAAACTTGGAGGAGACAAAGAAAATATTGCAAGGTACCTACGGTGAAAATTTTGTATTTTTTCATCTGTAATTTCTAAGAAATGCTATGTGGAAGATTGGGATTTGAGAGAAAGAAATGGTCCACTGAAACTATTTGATGAAATTCTCGACAAAATGTGGTTTTGTGGATGGTGATTAGACAATGTATGGGAACCATTTGATAAAATGCTCTAGAGAAAATGTGATGCACCAGAGCCTTAATGAAGGATTAGGGGGTTGGGTGTTTTACAAAGTGGTATCACATTTGATTGTTAAGCTCTTGAAGAAGAGAAAAATTTGATACCCTGTATCCTTAATCAAACATTAAGGCACTAGGTATGTTACGCTCTCAAATTATGGTGTTCAATTTCAATAGGTCAATGTCTAGGAGGAATAACTTTCTCATATGAGCCTAAATTGAGATGATTATTTCATTATTGGAAAGGAATCAATCTGTAGATTATATAATATAGGTCCATAGTAAGTTTTGGACCACAAAAAGTGGTAATTTAAGGCCTCAAATTGGCTCTTGAATTTTTCCACCCAAAATTTTCCAAAATGGGGTCGCTAGAAAAAATGACCCTGCAAGCTAAGTCCTCCAAATTTCCCACTGTAAAAGCGCTTAGATGGATGAAATGTAATATATTTATCAATCATGTACATGCATTTAATGTCATATAAAACATTTCGTTGAAGATATCAAAAGCATGTCTAAAGGAATTCTTACTCAATTTCCCCTCTTTAATGTGCTTGAAATATTGGGATGACCAATTTTAAACCTATAGGTTTTCACTTAGCACATCCTATATTACCTTATTATTTAATTCCTTCTAGGAAATCACAAGACTCCCTTCATCAACCTCTTGAATGCATCCACTTTCTTTTATCCTTTCCCATGAGGTTGAATTTCATATAGAAAATTACATCATTAACATCTTCAATCATTTCTAGTTATACAATGAATCAACAACCACATTAGGCATCACACCATCTAACATATGTAAATAAATATCATATTTATCTTATTTGAATTATCACATATATGTTTAAACATATTTTCATGCACATTTCATCACATATTATCTCTCAATGTGTTCACTAGTGCATACATATTTCAACTATTTTTACTCTCTTTCATTTCAACAAAATTCCCATGCCATACTTGTATATACATAAAACCTTTCTCAACCTAGATAAATATAAACAATAAACAATAAAAAAATAAAATAAAAAATTTAATAAATTGTCCCTTCCGATTCTAAATGTATCTTTGAATTCCATTGCACAGCTTATATGCACAATGATCTTACTACCATTCTCACAAAATATCATTAGTTATGATATTCTCGGCCAAGTAGCAATATTTAGATTCACACACATAAAACTATAATTTCCACTTTAAAAGAATACAACTATACTTTATAAAAAAAAAAAAAAGAGTTTAGGGAGAGGGGAGCATTTTCCTTATTATCATATCATCTATGTTACCCACATGCATCATTTACTATTGTAGCCAATTCTTGGCATCTTGCAAGTCTTTTGTTGTCTTATCTAATTGTACTTTTGTATGGTTCTAAGAAAATATCCACTCCACTCTATTTCTTTCTATTTATCAAAATATAGTTCCATGCAATAGGGTGCCTCATTCCCTTGATAACAATCCCCAAGTGTATTAAAATATATTATTCACCTCACAAGGTCTTGAAAAAAACTTAAAAACAACCCTTGAATTGAAAAGTGGCACCAACAACAATGGTTTAATACCAAAAGTGCCACCTCCATGATATATCCAAAGCATTAATACTAAACCTCATGGGGGCTCTGTATTAAATAGTTGTGATCCAACTATAATTTTCTTTTAAATACTTAGGTATTTCATGTTCATTTTGAGCTTTGATTATCTTTAAACCCTTAAGGTATATAATTATAACAAGCTTTGACATGTTTTATCATTCACATTTCTCACCCATAATATCCCCAGTGATATAACATGGGCTTTGAGGTACCATATTGTAACATACCCAACCCCTTCGATAGCCTTGTTGAAGGAAAGGGGGAATTTGTTTTTTTCATTTTATTTGAATTAAATCCTGGCTCTAACATCTCATTCTTTACTAAAGAGTCTTTTGGGAGATCCATATTACCATGGATCTAATGGCCCTTAGTATTGCAACAACAGTGTTGCAACTTCCAAGGGTCTCAGATTTAATTATCAACCTGAGGTTCATACAAACTTAATAGGGGTTAGCATTGTATTTTCAATAGGCATTATCTTCTTCTTTTGTCAATTTTTGTGCTGATGGGAAATATTGGAATGAAGGTTAGATGCATAGAGACTAAGTTAAGTTTCTAACCAAGATATGCTATAGGAAAGTATATTTGCATAAATGAATTGCAAAAAAGGAAATGGAATACACATCTATGCTACTTGCAATGAATGAAAAAAGCACACTTTCTAGAAATAAAGAACTGAGAATCAAAACCATAAATTGCAAAAAAATAATTGATAAAGGCATATATGGACAACTTTGTGAGGTATCTATACTTCGATTTTTCATCATCAACATCCCAGAGGTGTTGTAATAAATTAAGGAGTTCAAACCAAGTGTTTACTGTGAATATGGTCCAGAAAATATGATTGGTTACAGGCTATTAAATGAGTCTATGTTTTGCTCTAGGAGACAGTCTAGGAAGCTTGTAAACCAGTTAGAACATGAATCTAAGATGAGGAAAAGAGATGGTAATGATAGGAAATGATATCATTCAACTAATAAAATCTCAAGGCAACTTTATTCAAGATTAATCCTTATGAAACCAATTCTTGGTTGTCTAATGTAGTTGTGAAACCAGTTGTACAACAAAACAATGAACTACAAATTCTATAATAGCAAGAGAAATGGAATAGATAAAGGCTTTAAATTTCATTGGTAAGTGCTACAATTGCCAATAGTTGCATAAATAACCTATAATGAAGAATTATTCAAAGAAACTCCTACTTAATCATGCACAAAAACCATGAAAATGTAACTTCCAAAATTGTTAATGCTATAAATTAAACAAACACAAAGCATAATACCAACAAAAGCACAGGAGGGCTTTAAAGCTCCTAGGGTGGGCTTGGCCCAAGGATGCTTAGATTCGTTAAAATATAGCCAAGCTAAGAGCTGGAATGAAACACTTCTTCCATTAAATGAAAATATGTTTTTACATTACATGACTACCAAATTTTCTTGAGAACACAAAATGCCGATTCTTGCTTTCTACTTCTCCCTTCATTCTCTTTCTACTACTTGGATATCTCAAGCCCCTTATTTATAAAGAAAGTGGGGAGTGTACTCCTTGAGAGGAGGGCTATATTTTCCTCCAAATTTTCCTAAAAAATGGGATGTTGTTCCTGATCCACCTCACAAAAACAAGAGGGGGCATTAAATGTGCTGAGCCATCCAAGTTTAGGCCTTCCTATTGCAAGGAACAAGTCCCTAAAATCTCTCTAGTGATAGATCACTTGGAATATGTTCAATATCTATGTAAATATTACGTAATAAACATGTTAAGTCACATAAAATATGAAAACCAAATTGAATTCTTTTAGGAACCCATTAAGCTAGGAAAGTATACCATTAATTTTAAAAGGTGATTTCAAACATAATTTTATGTGCTTGGGAGTGGATTGGTGGGCCTTACAATTTACCTATTATGGAGGCCCGTCGTAATCCCCCTACTAGAACTATTTCTCACACTTGAGAATATCACTCCCCTTCTCTTATTTTCTCTTGTTCATTCATTTCCATGATGCCCTGCTTGATGTCCCAAATTGAGATGGTTATGGTTAACCTTGTTGAGTAGAATCCTGCATTCTCCTCTATATAATTCCACTCTCATGACTCTTCTTCTTGGATTTGGTGTTCCTATAGCCCTAGAAATAAAGGTGGGTTGAACTTGAGCCCTATCCACTGAACTCCAAGTCTTTATATGATTTTCTTATACAAAGGGGTCCTTGCTAGTATTGCTTGCAACCTATCAAGAGAGGGATATTCCCTTATCGTCATGCTATGAGACAACCCTTGCCACCTTCTTTATAAAGCATGAGACCTTTCTTCCTCCAATAGCCTAAAAGTGTCCTCAAAGTGGAGGATAGATTATTTTTTACTCTTCTTCCAAATATCTTATATTTCAGTGATCTGAAAATGACACATGATGGAATATTTGTGCAACTTAACCGACATTAATTAAGGTTGATTTATCGTGAAAGAAAGAAATAAATTGATGATAAATAAGCCATAATTATAAACATAAGAGAATCAGATAATACAACATCATAAAGAGAAGCAAACACAACAAATTTTTGATGGAGTTCATCCCTCCTGGACTACGTCTCTGGGTCCGCTTCCAAATGGGCGTCTGTTTTATTAGGAAATGATCCAAAGATTTTCTTTACAAGAGATTTCGCCAGCTGAAATATGCATGCAGGCACTGCTAGTTACTGTATAAAGATAGCCTCTTGTCTTAGCTTTCCAACGCCTGTCTCCATTCTCAATTTGGCTCAAGGATGGCCAAGATACACTCACATGAACGAAAACTATCAATGACACCCTTCTGCTCTGCAATTCACTAATCACTCCTCTCCCCACTGGTGCAATGGTAAACATTTTATAGGCCTCTGGACAGGTTCGAGGGTCGAACCTCCTGGGCTATTCCTGGCAGGTTGGTTGAGTTGTTTTAACAAATGCATGGTGGTCAAATTATATATCTCAGTGCATAGTATATAGTTGGAACAACTATATTTCAAAAGCTTTTTAATGGACCGTTATTCGACATATATATAAACATTAAATATATAGTTCCAAACCCTTCAGCGAAATTAACATAGAAATATATGGTTTGAATGATATTAATGTTGCGCGTTTGTTGTAACCAAAGTTTCATAACCGCACCAATCAAAATCCTGGCACATAACCGGTGGCATTTGTTTCAATGACATGTGCACAGCTTGGCGGTGATGGTGAATGGCTTGGTGGTGATGGTGAATGGCTTGGCAGTGGCGGTCAATAAGAATTCGGCCTCATGGCACCCAACCCTCCGATGGTTACGTTGGCATCTGGTAGTCTCGGCTCCGTTGGACTGCCACCTCATGCACCTGCTCCAAATGTCCGCGCCATGTGGATGCCACTACACCTTCCCGTGGATATAACAACTCTGCCATATGTTTAACACCTTAAGGTTTGATTAAATAGTTTTTCCGAACATAATATATGTCCGCTCCACCATTACACGTTTGCGCCCATAAAATATTAACACTATCGTTTATGCCGTAGGTTTGGTAACATGGTTAATACATAGATTTCCGCCCCAACTTTATCATCCACCTTAGGACTATATATCATAAACTTTGACATTCCCATGCCATAGGTTTGCAATATAGTTTTAATGCGCCACCATTGTATATAGTTTGTAAACTATATATTTAGGTTGTTTAATGCGCCCATTTTGTAATGCATCATAACATTTCCACCATAGGTTTAGCATCTTAGGTAAAATGTGCACCATATTGTAATGTTTTGACACCATGGTTTATCAACATAATTTGAACCTTATGATTTGAACCCACCATATATTTGTACCAAATTCAAATGTGCCATATATTTGTACCAAATTCAAATGTGCCAAGAACATCAATCAAAACCCAAATCTTTCCACCATTCACCTGCATGAACCTGGAGATGAAGTTTGTGCCACATTGAACTGCAAAATGCCACATGGCCAGCAAGGCCCCCTTCGACACCTCAACTTTGACGGATGGTTTCTCCCTCATCTAGAGACCAAATGAGAAACCGAAAGTAGTGTCGGATTCAAAACGACGGGCTCTATTACTGGGCATTCTTTCAGAGAACAACTAAAAAAATTGGATATGTAGAAACTAGAGAATCCTCCTGGATCATTCAGGGTCCTCTTCAAAGACTTGGTCAAGCTATTAGTTCCTTTTGTGGGAGAAAAATGGTATTATGTTTGTACTGCTACAAGAGAGATTTTCCTATTGTAGCACTTTTATAGGGTGATAGTTTTGAATGGGAACAAATTTATCTTATCATTGTTATCATGCCAAGCATCAAAACATGGAAAAAAAAATAATGAACCCTTTTTTCCCTTTTCTACTTCACAACTTAGACATAGAAAAATCTCTTAACTAGATCGAGGTCTTAATTAAACATAGACACAGAATTTGACAAGCTCAAACAATTTCATGGCAAGAATTTCAAGGGTTATTTTTGGGGCACTGTACCTCTATAACATGTGCAGGGAGCTTTGTGAGTGAATTTGGCAGCAAAATTGTGACCCTGTAGAAGTTCCTATAGCACTTTATGACATGTCACTTCATGTAGCTTTATGCAACCTATAGCTTCTGCAACATATAGCTTCTTGTATCACTTGGCACACTCCTAATAGATATTATTGTTTCTTGCATGCAAAGCATCGATGGGAAAACTTTTTCTTGTTTGAGTTTTTCATAACTCGAGTGAGGGTATAAATGAATGCTCAGGTGGTGGAGATGGAGCTCAATACAAAGTTGTCCCACCTAAATACACATTTCTCAATGTGATCATTGGTCGTACACCCCTACCTCAACTTTCCATGATTAAATACAACAACCACATTTTTAAAGAATTACTTGTTTTTCTTATTTTTCCCCTCACTTTGGAAGAGACTTTGGATAAAGGAGAGTGCTAACTGCTAGTTTGGCTTAGTTTGTTTTTATTTAGATTACATGGGCCAACTTATTTGAACAATGTTTTTGCATGAAAGGTAATTTCTCCGACACTCACATGAATTCAAAGAGAGATTTCATGGGTCTCATACCTCATGGTTACCTTTTTGGGTGCTTGATGCTACTGTTTATCATTGTTGCAAGTGTCTTCAAGTGTTGATTGAAGTGGATAACCTATCCTATAACAATGTGCAGGGGATCTTGTAGCTATTCAGGATTTCTTCATAAGTTATTGGAGTGTGTTCTTGAAGCTATTGAGTTACTAGAGGATGAAGTCTCCTCACAGGCTTCTCTGTATGTTGAACAAACTGGGCTTGTAATGTTTCTACGGCATACTATAGGACTGTGTAGTCTCCTATAATAGGCACAAAGGCCCCCCATGCTCAATGAAAAACATTGTTTTAAGTGGCATGATGACTCTATAATTCATGTAAATTGAGGTAATGATGATGGAGAGGGTTTTGAGTTTGACTATGATGGAAAAAATGAAAGAAGTGGACTATTATAGGGTGAAATGAGGCAAACAAAAGGGGAGAAACTCATTTGTGATGTTTTATAATAGAAAGAATAATTTTTAGGATTCTCTTGTTGTTCTTTCTTGGACCATATGCTCAATTTTTTTTGGATCTGTAGCTTTTGGTGCAAACTAGTATTTCTTGTAGTAGTTCTGGACTTTCTTATAGCAGTTCAGGAAAGCTATAGAAAACTCATGGAAATTGGATGTTTTTAGATGGATGACCTTGGGGTGATTAAAATAAGTGGAAGGTGGTGCAGGGATTTCATTTGGGTCTTTCTTGGAGCAACCATACTAATGACTAGGAATGTGATGTGGGCTAGTCCTTCTAAGTTGACCTGATTTGTTGTATCCTTGATGTACCTATACAGAAACCAATGTGAGAGACAAAAATGTATATGTTCCTTTTTTCTTTTCTTTTTTCTTCTTTTCTCTTTTTTCTCCTTTTTTTTCCTTTTTTTTCTCTTTTTGTCCTTTTTTGGGCTCGTTGGCTACCTCATGGACGTTTTTAGCCAGTGAACCTACTTCAAGCACCTTGGAAGAGGTTTTCACCTACAACTTTATTCCTTTTCTCTTTAAACTTACTAATTGCCTCATAAAGGTTTTTAGCCAGTGAGCCTACCTCAAGCACCTCAAAAGAGCTTTTCACTTGAGATATTAAAAAAAAAAACCTTTGTTTCTCTTGTTGATCAAGGGATGGATAGATTGGGAGATCTGATGCTCTCAATAACATTCATTTCCTGACTCCTTGAATCCATAAATTCATCCCTATAAAGGGTCTTCCTATAAATATTTAGTTTGTAACCATTTACTAGCAATGGTATTTGTTCCTCATCTATAGTTCTGATCTTGACAAAGTCGTTATCATAATATTACTCCACTAGGTAAGGTCCTAAACATCTGGTCAAGAGTTTTCCATTGAATTCCTTGAACCTAGAGCCATACAAGAGATCCCAATCAGCCTCCTAATATATCTAGCATGCCATATTTTCTTTTGTAGTTGGACTACCTCGGTATGTGACAAGGCTTGCATTCTATACTCATCCAATGCATTTAATTATTGTATCCTATCATCATGTGCTTTGTGCAAATCAATGGCTAGTTAGGATACCATCCTCAATGTGTTGTACTCAAATTCAATTGAAAACAAAGGAATCTTTCCATAGACTAGCTCATAGGGGGTGAAACCATTAGTGGTTTTCCAAGTAGTGTTGTAGGCCCAAGTGGTATCAACAAGCCTTTCTACCCAATATTTTTTGCTACCACTAATCACTTTGGTAAGAGTGTTCTCCAATGCCCTATTAGTGACCTCTACCTGCCCATTTTCTTGGTTGTAGTAGGGAGTGGATTTTCAATGGTAAATGTGATGTTGCTTCATTATTCCTTCAATAAAGATGGAGGTAAATTTTGAGCCTTGATCTGTTACTAACT
Source organism: Pinus tabuliformis (assembly GCA_031772625.1). Classification (NCBI taxonomy): domain Eukaryota; kingdom Viridiplantae; phylum Streptophyta; class Pinopsida; order Pinales; family Pinaceae; genus Pinus; species Pinus tabuliformis. Next base: position 603,137,523 of record CM062805.1, read on the forward strand.
CTCTTGGAAAACCAAACTTGTAGAAAATATTTTCTCTTACTAACTTACCTACTTTCTTTTATGGTGTTACCTTTACTACCTTCACTTCAATTAAGTAGTCAGTGCATATAATGATGTACTTTTTCATTCCAGATGAGGGGCCAATAGGACCAATGAAGTCCATGCACCATTTCTCAAATGGCTCAAAAGACACTTGACGATGAAGGGGAATTTCATCCTTCCAAGTAGGCTTTCCCATGCTCTGGCACTCATCACATTGTGTAATGTTTCTTTGGGAATATTTATGAAGAGTTCGCCAAAATTATCATACTTGCAGGATTTTCTAGGCTATCATTTTTGCAATAAAATGGCCTCCACGGGGTCCTTCATGACAAGCTAATAGGATATCATAGACTTCATTCTCCCTCACACATATTCTTGAAATCTGTTCTTGTCCCAACTTGTTGAGGCTTCCAACAATCTAAGTATAGGAGGCACTCTTTCTGATGATATTGCTCTTTTCCTTTGAAGATGGGTGAGGAGGGAATTGGCCAATGGCTATATAGTTGAAAACGTCAATAAACCATGGAGAAATAAGTGACATGGAAAATATATGCTCATCTAGGAGTTTATCATCCATTATCTCTCCATTTATAGAAAAGATTAATCTTAACAATAAATAGACAACAACATTTTCTTTCCCTAGTTTGTCAACAATGGTTAAGTCAAATTGTTGCAAAAGAAATAACCACCAGATTATGCGAGAATTGACATTTGGTTTGTTCATTAAATACTTAATTGTTGCATGGACAGTATACATGAAGACTTGGTAACTATTGATGTAATGCCTAAATTTATTCAAAGTACGTATAACAACGAGGAACTCTTTTTCAATCGCGGTATAATTTAATTCATCCTTGGACAAATTTTTAATAATGAAGTATATTTCATAAGGAATTTTACCTTCAAGTTGACCTAGAGCTACCCCAATTTCCCTCTCTAATGCATCTATGTGAATGTGAAAGAGAAGAGTCCAATTAGGACCTCTAAGGATAAGTGTTGTCATAAAATTTTCTTTTATACTCTCAAATTCGGAATGGATCTATACAACAAAACTCGGCATCTTTGGTTAGCAGGGAAAACAAAGGAGAGGAAATTTTACAAAAATATTTTATAAATATCCAATAGTATCCTAAAGGGCCTAAAAAAATATAAAATATTCTAACATCTCTTTGCCTTTGAGGTACATGAAGGTGTTTAATGGTGTCTATCTTACTAGGGACTACTTGAATTCCTTTTGAGGAGAGGAAATGTCCTAGAACAATTCCCTCATTCATTTTCTCCTTGAATAATTATGGATATTTCATCTCTATTATCCCTTTCTCTACAATAATCTTGATATTTATTATTTAAATCTTATTGCATTTGATCACAGGTGGTGATGTTATTTCCTTCAAGGCTCTTGAACCACCGAAGGGCTACATCCTTCAGGGCCGAAGGAAACAACTTGAGATTATTCTCATCTGTGGTGTAATCATAAGTCCCACACACAACATCAAACTCAAACATGAAAGTGTCATATTTTTTTGTGATAAAATCACAAAAGTGTGGGAGCACAGATGGGTTAATTGTTTTCATTCTTGCTTCTCCATCCGTTTCTGTAATGGGAAATGTAAACACTTTGATTTTTTTATCTTTAGCGATAGTAATTGAGCGGTGTGAAGTGTTTTCTCTTCATGCAAGCTCCTTAAATATCCTTTTTTTTCTTATTAAAAGGGGCCTCAAAGGTCCATGTGGACATGGAAGGAGGCTCACATAAAGCTGAGAAGGGTTTGCTACTAGTAGAAGTGGGGGTTTTTCATGGAAATTTTCTTGTCTTGTCCCTAATTCAATGAGGCATGAAAGAAAGAAATTTTGAAAAATAACATGTGTTTGTATTTTCTGAAAAATGCTAATGTTTTTCTTTTTTTACATTAGACAAAAATGAAAGAATAAATCAATGAAAGAGTAATTAAGTACATACTTTGACACCTCATCGAAAATGGCACAAAAACGTGATGGCCCTTAATATTGTAGGCAACAATGCTACAAATTCAAAGGGTATGAAATTTAATTATCAACCCAAGGTTCATACCAACTTAAGAGGGGTCGATATTTTATGTGCACTAGGAACTAACTATTCTTTTGTCAATTTTTATGAAGGTGGGAAATACTTGAATGAAGGTTAGATGCATAGAGAATAAGTTAAGTTGCTAACTAATTTATGCTACATGAAATTATATTTATAGAAGTCAATTATAAAAAAGTATATGGCACACGCATCTATGCTACCTACAATTAATTAAAAAACACACTTGCTAAAAATAAAGAACTGAGAATCAAAACCCTAAATTACATAAAAATAATATTTAGAAATTAATTGACAAAGGTATCTATGGATAACTTTGTGAGGTCTCCATACTTATAAATTTCATCATCAATGTCCTAGAGGTTTTTTAATACATCAAGGAGGTCAAACTAAGTAGTTATTGCAAAGTTGAGTGAGAAAAGAGGATTTCTTTTAGGATGCTACAGAAGTCTTTATTTTGCTACAGGAGACAAACTGACTAGCTTGTAAAAGAGTTAGAATGCAAATATAAGATGAGGAAAAGAGGTGGTAATTCTAGGAAATGATATCAATCAACTAATCAAAGCTCAAGGAAAATTTATTAAAGCTTAATCCTTATGAAACCAATTCATGTTTTTCTCCTATAGTTATGAAACTAGTTGTACAACAAAATAATGAACTGCAAAATCTATAACAATGATCCGAATTGGATCCATGAAGAATTTTTGAAAGAACCTTGGTTGTACCAGGTCAGGACAAACTTCTAAGAATTGAGAACAACGATCAAAAGCACCTCTAAACTAGTGGCAGTTGGCAGCCAGCGTGGAACGACGAGGACCTCGGTCAAAGCACGTTGACCAAGACCCATGGAGACTACGCGGGAGGCGGAATTAGCCCTTGGGAGACCCAGATCGGGAAACGGATGGAGTTTTTTATGCATCGCTGGGCGAAAACCCTTGAAATGGAGAAGCCCCGAGCACTCGGTCGCATGGAAGAGCCGGGAACCATGGGAAAAAGGCTAAAAGCTAAAAGGCGAGACCCGCTCCGAAATCGGTGGTATTGATCAGGGGCTCCTTGAGCGGTAAGCGGAATTGGCGAAATTGGAGCGATCCCACTCAGCAGTCAATGCGTGGCAAGTAGAGGAGAGAGAAAACCGCCGCTCATCGCACGCTACGGTCGAGCAAGTCAACCGCGTGAAATGAGCAGACGGCGTTGGATCTGGGGGATCTAGATCTAACGGTTGACATTGCACCCGACGGTAAAACCGGATTTAACGAGGGAATAAGCCGTGATTTAGAAGAATTTGAGGTCCGCTTTGATCACCGCGGTGGAGGAAGACTCATTCCACGATGTAACCGAAGAATTGAACCGACGAAGCAGGCTAGCGCCGTTTACAGGAGGACAAGTGGCCACTCCCTGTGAACCTGATGATGACGCCGAATAGGGAACTCCAACCGCAGCTGCAGTAAGCGATCCGACGGAGGTGGAAGATGTATTGAACCGCCATGGGAACGAATGGCCTTAAAGCCATGAACAAAGAACAGAAGCCACGAAAGAGGAGAAACCGAAGACAAAAGACAGAGAAGCAAAGAAGACAGTGAAGCAAAGAAAAGCAGCAAGAAGACAAAGGGCCGAGCTGACCAAAGGTAACGTTGAGCACCAGAGAGCTTGAGAGATTCAAGCCATCCTCAAGAGGATCTGTCAGACCAGAGAGGTCAAAGCGCTGGTAGGAAAAGAGTCTGTGCACTCCAGTGGCTTGGGGAATCTAAGAACCACCCTGCCAAGCAAATCTGTTTCAGGAGACTCACATTGAGCTCCTGCATTGTAATTCTCTGCTTAAGACACAATAAAATAAGGCCACCACTGAAATCTGGACCGGAGATGTAGCCCTGGAGGATAGGGTGAACTCCTTATTAATTTCTTGTGTTCTTGTATTTGCTTACTGTATTTCTCTGTTGTCTTTCCATTTCAAGTGTCTTTGTATTTGTAATCGGATCGATCTGTTGCCTAAATAACATAGACACACACCAGCACATGTGTCTTTAATACCTTTATTCAATAAATCTTTAACTGAGGTCACTCATAGGGTGAGTATCAGATCAAGTGGTATCAGAGCTCTAGGCTGTAAGGTTAGACAAGTTTGTGTCGGTTTAGTTGTTGAATGCTCACTAGATCAAAGCTCAAATTAGGAGAAGGAGAGTTGGTCAAAACTAATCCTGAAATTGGGAGAGTCTATCCTCGGAAGACAATGTCAGAAGAAGGTTTTGTAGGGCAAGACCCTCAATTCATAGAAAGTTTCCTAGCTATAAAGTCTATGGTAGAAGAAATGTATAGGGACTTTAGAAAGCATAAGAATGAAGACTCCTCAGGCTCTAAACAAGATAAAGAAGAAGATGAGGCTCACTTCCATGACCACTCCAAAGGAAAAGGGAAAGAGGAAAGCTTTCTCACACCTCCTAATAGCCCTGTGCATAATAAGAAAGCATCTTTGATCAAGCTAGATGTTAAATTTGACTTGCCTATATATGATGGAGAGCTAAATGCTGAAAAGTTGGACAATTGGATTAGACAAATTGATGTGTATTGCAGAGTACAAAACATAGACTCGGACAAGAGCAAGATTCAGTTGGCAAGCCTACACCTAGGAGGCACTGCCTTGGTTTGGTGGGAAGGCAGAACCCAAGCTAATATGAAAAGATATGGTAAGACTATCTCTGTCTGGAATGACTTTGTTTCCGTAATCAAAAAGCAGTTCTATCCATTGGCCTACATGCAACAAGCCATGATGAGTTGGCAAACTCTTCGACAGTTGAAAGGGAAAAGTGTGCAAGGGTACACTCAAGAATTTAGAAAGAGAGCATTGATTCTAGGGATCTCATTAGACTCACCAGAGACTCTTTTGAAGTACATTGGTGGTCTACACAGCTACATGAGGCATACCATCCTCATGTTTAATCCCACTAGTATAGATGAGGTATCTGTACAAGCTACTCATCTAGAATCTAGAGGAAAGAATGGAAATCCAGAAGTTGGGGGACCATCCCAACCCACTACAAGCAAGAGCAAGGAGAAAAGAAAGCAGAAGTGGAAAGCAAGGAAGGCTAACACTGCACAGAAAAGCAAAGCTTCATGCACTCACTGTAAAAAGGATGGGCATGATGATGAGCATTGTTGGATTCTGCATCCAGAGCTGAGATCTAAGAAGTTCGAGGGCAAGAAGAAGAAGACTGCTGCATCTATTCAAAAAGATTTGGGGTCAGACTCGGGAGATGAAACAACTATTGCAGCAACAGGTATAAAAGGTAAGAATTCTAAAGCATATACTAGTAATTCTGCTCAATTTGTTATTGATGAAGAAAATGAGAGAAAAAGACATGAGCTTTTCCATATTCGAGTTGTTTCCAAATATCAAAAGATTGATACTTTGTTTGATAGTGGCTCACAAGTAAATCTAATTTTTGAAGCAATTGTAAAGAAATTGGGATTAGCAACCACACCTCATAAGAAACCATACCCATTAGGATGGTTGAATGATAAAGCACAACTACAAGTGACTAGACAGTGCAAACTCAAGTTTTCTTTTGGGTCAACATTTGTAGATGAGGTGGAGTTAGACATAATTCCTTTGGATATATGTGGAATTGTTTTAGGAAGTCCTTACTTGTATGATAGAAAGGCTATCTTCTATAGAGCTTAGAACAAGTATCTATTTGTTAAAGATGGAATCGAATACTTTGTAAGAGCTCATAAGCTCAAGAATAATTATACTCTCATAAGCTCAGGGCAAATGAAAAGAATGATAAATCCATGCAAACAATTCTTACTGATGGTTGTAAAGGAAAAGAAACTTGATAAAACCAATGTATTTGAGGGTTGTAATGCTGAACAACAAGCTGATATAGAAAAGGTTGTTTTAGAGTATGATGTCTTATTTCAAGAACCTAAAGGTCTACCACCCAAAAGGGAAATAGTACATGATATTATTTTGCAGCAAGATGTTCCATTGCCTAACATTGGAATGTACAAGTTGTCTGCTTTAGAGAATGCTGAAATCAAGAAGCAGGTGTAGGAGTTGCTCAAGAAGGGGTTCATCAGACCTAGCACATCGCCATGTGGGTCACCCATCGTTTTGGTGAGAAAGAAAGATGGCTCGTGGAGAATGTGCATTGATTACCGAGCACTGAATAAGATAACCATCAAAAATCGTTATCCCCTTCCTCGCATAGATGATCTTTTAGATCAATTAAAGGAAGTTGTTTATTTCACCAAGCTAAACTTGCATAGTGGATACCATCAGGTCAGGGTTGCAGAACAAGATGCATGGAAGACTGCTTTCAAAACAAAGCAGGGATTATATGAATGGCTGGTTATGCCTTTTGGCTTAACTAATGCTCCTGCTACTTTCATGAGATTAACGAATGATGTACTCGGACCTTTTCTTGATGATTTTGTTATTGTGTACCTGGATGACATTATGATTTTTAGTAAAACGTGGGAAGAACATTTAAAGCATGTTAAGTAGACACTAAATGTTTTGAAAAGAGAAAATATTTATGTGAAACTCTCAAAATGTGAATTTGGAAAAATGTCTCTAAACTACTTGGGTCATGTAGTAGGGGGTGGTGAATTGAAAATAGATCCCTCTAAAGTGGCAGTCATTGTAAACTGGCCTAAACCCAAGTCCGCTACAGAAGTGAGAAGCTTCTTAGGAGCAACACAATATTGGAGAAAGTTCATTTCTAACTTTTCCTCAATTGCAGCTCCCTTATATGCTTTAACAGGATTGAACAAGGTGTTTCAGTGGGGAGGCAAACATCATAAAGCCTTTGACACCTTGAAAGAAAAGATTAGTATAACACCTATACTAGCACTGTCTTATCTGCAAAGACCATTTGAGATCCAAACTGATGCCAATGACTATGCCATGGGAGCAGGTTGACTCAGCATGATAAACCCATATGTTATCATTCTGATACTTTTAATCCTGCAGTAGTTAACTATCCTACATATGATAAAGAATTGTATGCATTAGTTCAGAGTGTGAAAAAGTGGAAACATTACTTAATGGGCAAAGAGACAGTAATACATATTGATCATCAACCACTTCAATATCTACACTCCCAAACTAAGTTGCAGCAATCAAGACACTACATATGGATGGGTTTTCTACAACAGTTTCATTTAGTCATCAGATATAAAAAGGGCATACATAACAAAGTTGCAGACATGTTATCTAGACCCATTATAAATGCATCTACCATACTTAAGCATAATTTTGTACTACATGAAAGCTACATTGAACAATATGCTCAGGATATGGACTTTAAAGATGTATATGCAACTTTGAGTCAAGGCAAAAGAGTAGAAGAATTGGATTATCATGTGAAGGATCAACTCTTATATCATTGTGGGAAACTCTGCATTCCAAAAACTGAGAGAGTAAAGATAATTAGGGAAGCACACACTTCTCTGATATCAGGTCACTTTGGGGTAAGTAAAACAGTTGCACAGCTGCAAAGGTTTTGTTATTGGCCGAAAATGAATGAGACAGTTTCTAGATATGTAAGAGGATGCACTATGTGTGCTAAAAGCAAGCCCAGTAACATAAAAGTAGGCTTTAAACAGGAACGCAATAAAATACAGAGATAACCATAAAGAAAAATATGCAGCGGAAATAATACTTAATTTCATTACTGTAAAATACTGAAATATGCTTACAAATAGAAATGGAAATAACCCAGCTAGGGCGATGGTAGCTTATCTCTGAGAAGAGGTGTGTCGGCTACATGCCTCTGAACTGTTCTCCAAAAACTGTGTTACAATGAGGCTCGAGGGCCTATTTATTGTTGAGAAACAATGGACAACCCTTCACATTCCAAAACCTAACCCTAGAAGATGAAACGCCAAATTGTGGGCCCCGTTTTTGGGTGAGTTAGTACATCAACTTCTCGGGGTCGCGAATTGGTCGTACTATCTCCGTTTGACGCACATGATAGCCCGTTGGAAAGATCTCTCCGAGGACTACGACGGAAAAGACGATTTTTAGACAAAAAAATCGTTGGCGGTGGATTTCCCAAAAAACGTCGTTTAGGGCCTCAAAACGGCTCCGGAAGTTTAGGACCCGAAAAAAGGCTAAAAATAGTAAACTGTGGTATAATTAAGGAAACAGAAAAACTGAAAGAGACAGTTGTGGGGGTCCAAATGGGATAGGTGGGTGGCCACCAACATCCACCTGGATCATGTACACTCCTTTACCAGTACCTTCTCACCCTTGGTAAAGTGTTTCCATGGATTTTGTTGGAGGACTGCCTAAATCTAGGAAAGGTCATGATTATCTATATGTTGTTGACGATAGGTTCAGAAAAATGTTTATTTTGATACCTTGTAACAAACAAATTACAGCTGAACAAACTGCAAAATTTTTCTTTGAACATGTATGGGTTCATTTTGGATTACCCACTTCTATTGTATCTGATCGAGACACCCGATTTGTGGGGAAGCTTTGATCAAGTCTGTGGGAACTAATGGACACCAAACTGAAGAAAAGCACAGCGTTTCATCCACAAACTGATGGCCAGACAGAAGTAGTTAACAGGACAGTGATCCAGTTACTGAGAGGATATTGCAGCAAACATCCTAAGCTTTGGGATGAACATTTGTGTTATGTGCAGCATGTTTACAACAGAGCAAAACATTCTTCTACACAGAGATCTCCTTTTGAGACCTGTTTTGGTTTCGTACAAAGGTCTCCTTTGGATTTTTTCTTTGGTAAAGACACAACAGTTGATGGACACAGTGATGTGGACAAAGCAACTAGGTTCATTGAACAGATCCAGGAGATCCACCAGGCAATATAGGAACAACTGGAAAAGAGCCAAGCCAAGTACAAGGCTAGGCATGATAAGCATCGGATGGAGCATAGTTTTCAAGTTGGTGACCAGGTCTGGCTGTATATCAGCAAGGACGGGATGCAAGGTGCAGGTAAAAATCTAAAGCTTATCAGGTATGGACCCTTTAGGATACTTGAGAAGATTGGTGAAAATGCTTTTCGCCTTGATCTACCAGCCTACACGCACATCTACTCAGTCGTAAATGCAGATTGCTTGAGATTGTTTGAACCTTCAATGATTGAGGACCCTAAAGAGAAAAGTTGATTGCCTTCTATTGATGACCTGCTATCTGAATCTTAATGAATTTCAGGAAGACACAGTGCTGGACAGGAAGGTGAGGACGACGCGCAAGGGAGATGTGGAGTACCTCAGGATTGGGCTCAAAGGTTCAAAGCCGAGTAGTGCAAAATGGATTGAGATTGGGCAAGTGAGAAAAAAATACCCTCACTTAGTCGATGCTTGAAAACCAACTTTTGGTGGTCCAAAAGCTTTTCAGTGGGAAGGCCATGATCCGAATTGGATCCATGAAGAATTGTTGAAAGAACCTTAGCTGTACCAAGTCAGGACAAACTTCTAAGAATTGAGAACAGTGATCAAAAACAAACCAGTGGCAGTTGGCAGCCAGCGTGGAACGACGAGGGCCTCGGTCAAAGCGCGCTGACCGAGGCACATGGAGACTGCGCGGGAGGTGGAATTAGCCCCTAGGAGGCCCAGATCGGGAAACGAAGGGATTTTTTGATGTGCAATTAATGCTTCGCTGGGCGAAAACCCTCGAAATGGAGAAGCCCCGAGCACTCGGTCGCATGGAAGAGCCAGGAACCATGGGCAAAAGGCTAAAATCTAAAAGGCGAGACCCGCTCCGAAACCAGCAGTATTGATCAGGGGCTCCTTGAGCGGTAAGCGGAATTGGAAAAATTGGAGAGATCCCACTCAGCGGTCGACGCGTGGCAAGCGGAGGAGAGAGAAAAACGCCGCTCATCGCGCGCTAACGGTCAAGCGAGTCAACTGTGGGAAATGAGCAGACGGCATTGGATTTGGGGGACCCAGATCTGACAGTTGACATCGCGCCCGACGGCAAGACCGGATTTAACAAGGGAATAAGTTGTGATTTAGAAGAATTTGAGGTCCACTTTGACCGCCACTGTGGAGGAAGACTCATTCCACGATGTAACTGAAGAATTGAACCGACGAAGTAGGCTAGCGCTATTTACAGGAGGACAAGTGGCCACTCCCTGTGAGCCTGATGATGACTCTGAATAGGGAACTCCAAGCGCAGCTGTAGTAGGCGATCCGACGAAGGTGGAAGAGGAACCGAACTGCCATGGGAACGAATGGCCTTAAAGCCATGAACAGAGAATAGAAGATAGGAAAGAGGAGAAACCGAAGATAGAAGACAGAGAAGCAAAGAAGACAGAGGGTCGAGCTGACCAAAGGCAGCATTGAGCCCCAGAGAGCTTGAGAGGTTCAAGCCATCCCTGAGAGGATCTGTCAGACCAGAGAGGTCAAAGAGCTGGTAGGAAAAGAGTCTGTGCACTCCAGTGGCTTGGGGAATCCAAGAACCACCCTGCCAAGCAAATCTGTTTCAGGAGACTCACATTGAGCTCCTGCATTGTAATTCTCTGCTTAAGACACAATAAAATAAGGCCACCACTGAAAGTTGGACCGGAGATGTAGCCCTGGAGGATAGGGTGAACTCCTTATTAATTTCTTATGTTCTTGTATTTGCTTACTGTATTTCTCTACTATCTTTCCATTTCAAGTGTCTGTGTATTTGTAATCTGATCGATCCGTTGCCTAAATAACATAGACACACACCAGCACATGAGTCTGTAATACCTTTATTCAATAAATCTTTAACTGAGGTCACTCATAGGGTGAGTATCAGATCAAACAACAAGAGAAATGGAATAGAGAAAGGCTTGAAATTCCATTAATAAGTGCTATAATTTCTAATAGCTGCATAAATAACTTATAATTAAGAATTATTCAAAGGACCTTCTACTTAAACATGCACAAAAGTCATGAAAATGTAACTTCCATAATTTCTAATGTTGGAAACTGAAAAAATGTTGGGTCCATATAATACTAGTGATTACCCCATTACTATTGTAGTTATACCCCTTGTTTATATTGTTGTGCCCCTATTACCCCCATATTGTTATTTTTGTGCCCCATAGAATCCCTCTATTGTTATTTTTGTGGCTTTATATTATTATTGTTAGGTCGGCTGCATTACATGGTGACTCCTTAGACTCCTATATATAGAAAGGAGGTTTTGTCATTTGTATCATCCAAGAATTGTTCATTTATGTAATGTAAAGGAGGTTGCCCCCTCGAAGAGGCTAAATTCTAAGTCGTGGATCTCTCTTTTCTATCTTTTTGTGAGCTGGTTTCATAACATTTGGTATCAGAGCTTTGGATTCTAGGGTTTCGCTGCTCCAAATAGGTCATCGTGGAATTTTCGCTATAACTTTTTTTCTGTAACGTTTCAGAAGTCGAAAAAAAAACCCATTTGAGAAGAATTGGCGCTGAACTTTGGGTCCGAATTTCAGAGCTTTTAGCACGATATTTTCGGAGATATGATCTGAGGAATTTGGCCTTTTTGCAAACTCCTGAATTACATTCAAAACAGGTGACCTGGGGAAAATCGTCATAACTCTCTCTCTGAGGATCGGATTGAAATTTCGTAAAAAGGTACAGAAAGAGGACGGACTATAGTTTCTTGTTGGTGAGTTTCAGATTCAAAGGTTGAAACAGTGACTCGTGGCGCATCGTACAAGTTCGCTCTACTGAACCAGTCTAAAAGCAAGTCACTGTGGGAGATTTCACATAACTCTTCCTTGGAGAATCCAATTTGGCTCAGACTTGTGGCATTGGAAAGAGGACGCAGAAGGCTACTACAGATAGCAATTTCAGAACTGGATGATCCGAAATTACAGAGATACATCAGATTCAATATCAGGCTTCTATAAAGTGAAAAAAAGGTGTGTAGTTTTTTTTTTTAATTTTTTGTGTAAGCTTGGTTTAACGGAATTCAAAGGGCATAGTAAAGCATTATTATCGGTAACTAATGCCCCGAGGAAAGAAAATGCAAACACCTAGTAAGGAACCTGAAAGCTCTAGCATGACTCATGAAGAAGAGGAAGAAATGCTACATGATATATCAAAATTACAAGAACAAGTGCAACAAATGTCACGCTCACAAAAGCTAACAGAAGCTAAGATAAGTGGCGTGGAATCTAAGATAAATGGCGTGGAATCTAAGGTAAATGGCGTGGAATCTAAGATAAAGGGCATGGAAGCTAAGATGGATGGCATGGAAGTTAAGATGGATGGCATGGAAGCTAAGGTGAATGGCATGGACGCTAAAATTGATGGCATGGATGATAAGATGGATGAATTGAAGAAGTTGCTACAAGAAAGGGTCACTAATAGTGAAAAGGTAGTAAAGGAAACTCATGATGAGAACAAAAGAAATGTTAATCATGATTCCATAGACTCTAATGTTGGATCGAAGACTCACCATGTTCCAAAAATCGATATGAGGAAGTTTGATGGCAAGGATCCCGCCACATGGATATTATAGATGGAGCAATTCTTCGATCTCAATAATGTGCAAAACCCACAAAAGGTACGTATGGCAACTTTATATTTGGAACCAAATCAGTTTGTATGGTATCAATGGCTTTGTTCTCGTAAACAATTTATCACTTGGGCAATTTTTACGGAAGAATTGATAGCACATTATGAGGATACAAAAAGCAACACTTTTTTTAGCCAATTGATAAGTCTCAAACAAAAGGGTTCAATAATGGAGCACATTGAGGAGTTCCAAAAATTGAACATAAGGGTAAAAGATATTCCAGAGGAGCATAGGATTGATGTGTTCATAGGGTCTTTAAAGGATAATATCCAACATGATGTGCGCCTTTGGGAACCTGATTCATTAGAGAAGGCATTCAGATTAGCAAGAAAAATGGAAAGCAAAATTATGGCAACTAGGAAGCATACCGTTCACAACTATAAAGATGGAAGTGTTGTTGCCCATAGTCTTCCACAACCTACAAGGTTGACACCACAACAATTGGAAGAAAAAAGAGCAAAAGGGCTTTGTTACAATTGTGATAGCAAATACACAAAAGGTCATAAGTGTGCTGAGAAGAAATTATTCTACATAGATTGTGAAGAGGAAGAAGAAAAGGAGCAAGAAAGGTCAAAAGAAGAGGATATATTCCAGGAACAAAGCCTAGATGTAGAACAAATAAATCCGACCATATCTTGTAATGCATTGGCAGGAATTACCACTCCTCAAACCATCAAGATAGAAGGACAAATCAAGAAAAAAAAGGTAATAGTGTTGATTGATTCAGGAAGCACCCACAATTTTATTCATTGTAGGGTAGCAAAAGAATTGAATTGCTTCCTATATCTAGCACCAGAGTGTCAAGTGATGATTGCAAATGGAGGAACAATAAATTGCTCTGGAAAGTGCCATAATATCAAGCTATCCATGGGAGAATATGTATTGACTAGCCCAATGCTTTCCATTCCAATGGGAGGTGCGGATGTTGTACTAGGAGTCCAAATGCTACAATCCTTGGGTACAATAGCTTTTAATTTTCAAGAACTTTTCATCAAATTTTCTTCGGAAGGAAAGGAAGTTGAATTAAGGGGTATTGCAGGGAAACCAGGAAAGATAATCAGCTCTCATGGTATGACAAAGCTTCTAAAAAAGGAGCAAAGAGGTGTAATTGCACAATTATGTTCGCTAGATGTTTCCACATTGGAATCATCTATTTCTCCAGATCTCCAAAAAGTCTTGGACAATCATTCCAAGGTATTTGAGACTCCCAAGGGTCTCCCACCTATGCGTGATCATGATCATGCTATTCATCTGATTCCAGGAAGTGTTCCTCCAAACATCAGGCCGTACAGATATCCCTATGTCCAAAAAAGTGAAATTGAACGTATGGTTGCAGAAATGCTAGAGGCTGGTATAATTCAACCGAGTCAAAGTTCTTTCTCAGCTCCAGTAGTATTGGTGCACAAGAAGGATGGATCATGGCGCATGTGTCCAGATTATAGGGAGCTCAACAAGCTCACTATTAAAGATAAGTTCCCCATTCCTGTTATTGATGAATTACTAGATGAATTGCATGGATCAATTTACTTCACCAAGTTGGATCTTCGTTCGGGATATCATCAAATCAGAATGAAGATTGAAGACATTCCAAAAACGGCATTTAGAACTCATGAGGGTCATTATGAATTTTTGGTCATGCCTTTTGGCCTTACCAATGCACCTTCAACATTTCAAGGTTTGATGAATTCAATTTTCAAACCATTCCTTAGAAAATTTGTGTTAGTATTTTTTGATGATATACTAATCTACAGCAAGTCTTGGAAGGATCATGTTGAACATGTTGACAGAGTGCTACAACTATTGGAGGAGAAACAATTATATGCAAAAAGATCCAAATGTTTCTTTGGAGTCCAGGAGGTGGAATATTTGGGTCATATTGTATCTCATGAAGGAGTTAAGGTAGACCCTAGCAAAATTAAAGCCATTAAGGAATGGAAAAACCCCACATCCATAAAGCATCTGCGAGGATTTCTTGGGTTGACAGGGTATTATCGCAAGTTTGTTAAGAATTATGGGAGAATAGCAGCACCTCTAACAACATTATTGAAGAAAGATTCATTTTCATGGACTCCGGAAGCAACAAAGGCCTTTGAGAATCTTAAAGAGGCAATGTGCCAAGCACCGGTCTTAGCTACACCGGACTTCACAAAAACCTTTATTGTGGAATGTGATGCTTCAGGAAATGGAATTGGTGCTGTTCTAATGCAAGATGAAAGACCCATTGCTTTTGAAAGTCGTCCAATCAAGGGAAAGTTTTTAAGCAAAGCTATTTATGAGAAGGAAATGTTGGCAATACTCCATGCACTTAAGAAATGGCGACCCTACCTAATGGGAAGACACTTCAAGGTAAAAACGGATCATGATAGCCTTAAATACTTTTTAGAACAAAGATTATCCTCTGAAGAGCAACAAAAGTGGGTCACAAAGATGTTGGGTTATGACTTTGAAATCATCTACAAAAAAGGGAAGAAAATGTGGTGGCAGATGCACTCTCAAGAAAGGATGAGGATGTGGAAGCATTGTTGTGTGCCATTTCTATTATCCAACCAGATTGGATAAACGAAGCAAGGGAGGAATGGAAGAATGACGAAGAAGTGTGGGCACTTATTCGAAAGATTCAACAAGATTCCAGTACTTCTGATACATTTAGCTGGAAAAATGATTCGTTATGGTACAAAGATCGCTTATACCTCTGTAAGAATTCCCAGCTAAAACAAAAGATTCTTATGGAATTGCACACTTCTCCCTTAGGAGGGCACTCAGGATTTTTAAAAACTTACCACAGGGTTAAGAAGGAATTTTTTTGGGATGGCCTTAAATCAGATATTCAAAAGTTTGTGGCATAATGTTTGGTTTGCCAGCAAAATAAAGTTGAAACAATTAAGACACCAGGTCTATTACAACCTTTATCCATTCCAAGCCAACGTTGGGAGGAGGTTTCAATGGATTTTATCACAGGTTTACCCAAGTCTGAGGGAAAGAGTGTCATCATGGTGGTAGTTGACAGACTTACCAAGTATGCACACTTTTGTGCATTATCACATCCATTTAAAGCCAGTACAGTTTCTACTGCATTTATGGAAACAGTTCAAAAGCTACATGGAAACCCAAAGATTATTGTAAGTGACAGAGATCCCATTTTCACTGGAAATTTTTGGACAAAATTATTTTCTTGTCTTGGTACTCAGTTAGCTCATAGCTCATCTTATCATCCTCAATCTGATGGGCAAACTGAGATAGTAAACAAATGTTTGGAAGGATATCTTCGTTGCTTTGTATCTGATAAACAGACACAATGGGTTAAATGGTTGCCTCTGGCTTAATGGTGGTATAACACTTCCTTCCATACAGCAACAAAAATGACCCCATTTATGGCACTTTATGGGTATCAACCACCATCCATCACATCATATTTAAGAGAAAATTCTAAGGTTCAGGCAGTGGAACATCACATCGAACATCAACAACAAGTCCTCCAACTCTTAAAGGATAACCTCGTGTTGGCACAAAATAGAATGAAACAACAGGCAGATCAACATCGCAGTGAAAGAAGTTTTGAAGTAGGTGATTGGGTATTCCTACGGCTACAACCATATAAGCAAATGTCCCTAAAGCAAGCTAAGAAGGATAATAAATTGTCACCAAAGTATTATGGTCCATACAAGGTGTTGCAAAAGATTGGTACTATGGCATACAAATTGGAGCTTCCTGCAGCTTCTCGATTGCACCCAGTCTTCCATGTTTCATGTTTAAAGAAGGTTATAGGTGACAAGCTTCCAATTCAAACAATATTGCCAGAACTTGATGAGGAAGGAAAAATTATATTGGAACCAGAAGCAGTCACAGAAACAAGAACTCGACAGCTACGAAATCGATCAATTTCAGAGTATCTTATCAAGTGGAAGAACTTATCCGCTGAAGATTCCACATGGGAGGATGAGAATTTTATGCAGAAGTATCCAGAACTACTCAAGCGTTGAGGACAACACTTTTTTGAAGGAGAGGGGCATGTTGGGTCCCTATAATACTAGTGATTACCCCATTACTATTGTAGTTATACCCCTTATTTATATTGTTGTGCCCCTATTACCCCCATATTGTTATTTCTGTGCCCCATAGAATCCCTCTATTGTTATTTTTGTGGCTTTATATTATTATTGTTAGGTCGGCTGGATTACATGGTGACTCCTTAGACTCCTATATATAGAAAGGAGGTTTTGTCATTTGTATCATCCAAGAATTGTTCATTTATGTAATGTAAAGGAGGTTGCCCCCTCGAAGAGGCTGAATTCTAAGTCGTGGATCTCTCTTTTCTATCTTTTTGTGAGCTGGTTTCATAACAAAAAATGCAAAGCACAATTCATGAGCCCCATTATTGCAACAAGAATGTTTCAAATCCCAAGGCTACCAACTTAAATTATCAATCTGAGGTCCATACAAACTTAAGAGTTGTTGGCACTATATGTGTAGCATGCAATGTTTCCTTCTTTCGTTGATCTAATGCAATGAAGTGAATGCCATGAAATCCAAACCTAAACGGATTGCAGAAATGGAAATGTTACTCTATTTAAAGAAAGGAAACCTAATTAATTTTACAGAGAGGAAATCCTAGATATTTTTGCAGAAAGGAAAGTTTATTCTACTTTGCATGAATGCCAATGTTAATCCTATTTTCCGAAATGTAAACATTAACCTATTTGCAGAGTGTGAATGACACATCAAAAGGAAGCCTAGTCTATGCAATAGAAATAGCAATGTTGGAAATAGAAACCATAGCTTAATATGTATGAAAAAAAATGAAATCATTCTTATATCATTGCATTCGAGATAGATTTTTTAGAAAATTTCATGAGGTGCTTTATCATGAAAATAATCATTATGCTCTTTAAGTCATGAATCTGTCCACTAACCATAACTGCAATGGTAAATTGCAATGGAGAAGAGGCAAGGATTCAGAGGTTTTTGGTCTTAATCAATCATGGTTTTGGAGCCTAGGGGAATTTATTCAAGCCTAAGGGATAAAAACCAAGCTTTTGGACTAAATCAGGTCAAGTTTACACGTACTACATAAGGTGCTACAAGAGGCCTTGTTTTGCTACAGGAGCGAGATAACTTACCGAATGCCAAAGTAAATCAAATGAAAATGGGATGGGAAATTATTTTATTAATTAGGATATATTAGGACTCCATTACAAGTGGAATCACTCCCAAATACCCCTATTGTTGCGTGCTAAAACATAGCAGAAAATTACTACTCTAAAAACTTGAAATTCAAAAACTAGTGAGCTAGTTAACCTACCAAATGCCTAACCTAATCAAGTGAAAATGCTATGGGGTAAATTTTTTTATTAACTGCATATTTTTATGATCCAATACAAGTGGAATCAACTAAATTTAAGTTAATTAACACATTCTAAAAAATAGCATAAAATTACTACTATTTTGCTACAATGGATTTCAAGAATGTCTAGATTTGTGAACTAGTAAACCAATCCAAGTAGCTCAATGATGAATATGAATTTTCAAACTTTTTCTAAGGCTGCATAATGCTTGTGACTCTGTAAATAACCTACAAAACAAATCACTTCAATCATGTAACCAATGTAACCTGTAACAAAATAAACATGAATACTAAATGGAGAAATAAGAGATGCAAGTGAAAAAGATATTCAAAGGAAATAAAGAAATTGTATAAGAGGGATATGAGGCTCTTAGGATGGCCAAGACCAAGGAAAATTAGAGTCATATAGAGGAAACCAAGCTTTAGAGGTTAAAAATGGCGCCAAACTTCATTATTTGAATCAATCCAAGTACATCCTTGCGAGAAATGAAAGTGGAGTTGCTAAATAACAAGTTTTTTCCACAAGAAGACTACGAAATACATGCCCCTAAAGGATATTCGAATTGGTACTTATAAAAATTTATGGGGAAACATTCTCCTTGAAAGGAGAAATATTTCCCCTCCAAAATCCCTCAAATAGAGGATTTGGTTCCCAACACTAGGAATCTGCATTAAATGATAGGGAACACATTCCTAAATTTTCTCAATCAGTGGAGCTCCAAAATTTATCAATAATTTCATGATATTCAGTTCATTTATTGTCCAAGCTTGGTCCATCCTATAGTAGGCATCAAGTCCCTATATTATCTCATTCAGAATTTACTCCATATTCTCTCAATATTCTGCAAAAACAAATAATATTAGGCACATAATATGAAATTACCTCTAAACCTTCCTAAGAACATATTAAAGCTAAAAAACATTATTAAGTGTAGAAGGAGAGGTTTAATATAGAATTCATGTTCCTAAGAAAGGTTAGATGGGCCTTAATTTGTGTCTAATTTGGAGGCCCATCATACCCCCCTACTGAAATTGTTGCTCATCATCTGAGCAACCTATTCATCTTGCTTTCCCTGTGGTTCTTCATGTATGCTAGCTTATTTCATTCTTTTTTTTTGGTCCATGTGTTGCTCCTCTACTACTCTTCTTGCTACTATTCTATTTTCATTTCTTCCCCTATCTCAGTTTCCCATGGAACTTCTAATGCAGGTTTAGGTTGCTTCTTTCTCTCAGGTGATTCTTCAATTGTAATGGTTTCTATTTGTGAGGGAAACACCTTGCTTTTGGTTTGTCTTCTTGGTATTCCTCTGGCACTTCTCCTTGCAAAAAGAAGGATTTCTTGGCATCCATTACCTCATTACTAATGCCATTCACATTGAATTCCAAGCCTCTTACCGTTGATACAAATTCTTGGTCATGACAAATCATATTATCCATCAAATTCCTATGAACACCCTTGACTAGAAATCTAAATTCTCTTTTCTGATTAAATTTTGGAATCAAAAACACTTAACAGAGAATTCTTTCTTCTTATAGAGGGAGAAATGATGGTCAATAACTGAAGCAAAAGAAATGAATGATATGATTACCAACCTACTAATTTGGATACCCTTCACCCTTGGAGAATTTAACATTATACAACCCAGACTATCTGTAGCAAATCCTTTGCAGCTATTTCATGTTTCTTGTACCTTGTAGAAATTAATTAATCATTATCCAACACCCTAGTAACAAAAAAAAAAATTCTTGTAGCCCTTTGTCAACTTCCTGTAGCAATCTTCCTATCTCATGTAGTAGCTTTGTTCCTTCTTGTAGCATCTTTGTTCCTTTGTGTAGCAGCTTTGTTTCTCTTGTAGTAGCTTTGTTTTCTCCTATAGCATTGCTGGTACTCTTGTAGCACTTATGGTACTCCTGTAGAAACCAACCTGAATCCTATAAAAGTTGTTATTTGCATGCCAATAGGTGGTGGTTCCACCTTTTTATTTTTATTTTTTTTATTGATTTTTTCATTATTTTTTCTTTTTTCAAAATTTTCTCTATTTTTTTCATTGCATGCAAAATAAACTCAAAATGCTTTGTGTTAACTGAGTTGGCCATCACCTACCCCTTCACACTTCTTATCCTCCATCATGACTAAATGATTACATCCCATTTTATCAACTCTTCTTTACTTGTGTCTTGTCCTCTCCCCCATGTGCGGGTGTCTTGGTGGAAAATTGAAGTTCATTGCTAAATAAGGCCAAGGCTTCTCTAGTAATAATTTTGGCTATAAAAAATATTTTCCTTCATATACTTAAAAAAAAAAATTGAACTAAAGTAAGTCTGTGGGAGAGGTTTTGAGGATTAAATACCTGGGCCTTATCCTTGATGTATTTTTGCAGGTGATACTGAGGTTGTTGATATGACTATTAAGATTGCCTTTAGTGGTTCTAAAACTACTAGTGATGATCCTTTGATGGTTACATGTTGTTTCTAAACAAAGGTAATGTCTGATCTATTGGATTCTTGAGGTGTCATCTTCTTATGCTCATTGCTCCATGCAATGGCTTTACTCTAAAACAAAAATCTCTTGAAATGTGCTTGACTGATCGAATTTGTCACTGTAGGTCTTGTTGATGGTGGATAAAGATGTTGTTTTTCAAGATGGTCAGTGACCCTATAGTAGCCCTGCAGAAGTTTTGTGGTTTCCCAAGATCAAGGATATGATCCCTCAATGCTTCATTTTGGTTAATTATTCATTATGGTGCTTCCAAGTGCTTTTGATTGTGGTTCTGGAGGGCTTATGCATACTGCTATAGGACTGGATTCTTTCCTGTAGCAGTCACATAGACCTCCCTATGACCACAATAACCTTCAAAAAATTCATCCAAGAACTTTGATAATTCATGTTAAACTCATGGAAATGGATTAGAAACTTTGGTTGTGGTGAAAATGAGCTTTCTTAATGAACGTAGATGAATTTTGGGATGGAGAAGTGGCTAAATGGTGTGGAATATGTGTCATGGTGGTATGGTATACTTATTTCATCATTCCCCCAAGGAAAACATAGGATCTAAACCTATCTATGTCAATCACAATCCTATAGCAATTCTGGTCACCCCTGTAGCAATTATGGAATGCTCCTGTAGCAGAATTGTTTTATCCATGTCTCTCAAATTGTAGATTGAATTGACCTGCAATTTGGTGAGCATGTTTCCATCATCCTTATGCATCTCCCCATAAAACATCTTGTCCAATGGATGCATGAATATCGATAAAAAAAAAAAAAAAAATGGTTGTAGGTGATGGAGGCCAATTTATCGAAAAGTGTGCACTAGAATTTGATGAAATTCCTTGAGAATGTTACCATCATCACCATGCATCTCCCCATGACACAACTCGGCAAAAAGATGCATATTTTTTGTGGTATGGTAAAAACAATTTTTTTCCTTGTGTATTTTGGTCTCCTATAGCAAAATAGAACCTTCAAGTAGCATTTTAGGACAGTGAGGGAAATGAATGGGAAAGGCATGGAAATGATGGGTGGATATTGAAAATGGATGAGGGTGGTGGATTTACATGGACTTGGTCTTGTTGAAGCATCTAGGCAAAGGAAGAGAAAGCCCAAGTTTGACTTCCTTTGACTAGGTTTTTGATCATTTTTTCTTTTGGTGTTAACTTGTTCTTATTGCTTGCAAAGGTTGGAGAGCATCTACATTCATCAGAGAGAGATACATGGAGCAAATATTTTTTTTTTTCATTTTTTTCCTCTTTTCTTAGGCGTACTAGCTGCCTTAATGAGGTTTTCACCTAGTATATTTTATTTTTGTCTTTTTTTCATCTTTTTTCCAACCCATTGACTTCCTCGTGGAGGTTTTAAATCAATGAGCCAATCTCAAGCACCTCAAAAGAGGTTTTCACTTGATATTTTATTCTTTTCCTTTTTTTTCTTTTTCCATTTTTTTTTCTTTTTTTTTTCTATCCTACTCTACTTGAAAAAACAAAATCTCTTTCAATTATAGGAATAATTCCAATGGATCCATGTGCACATCAATATGACATATAAAATCATGTGTAGGCTCGAAATATATGCTTTGACATGTACCTAAATATGAGAGACCAAATGCTTTGACTGAGATGAGATCAGGAATTGTTGAAGAAGAGTGTGTTGTTGCAACTTAATGATTGTCTGGAACCATATTTCAATATAGTTGTGATGCCCCTGGTCCACTTGCACATTTGGATCTCTTTCTATGTCCTCTTCTACCATGACATTCAAATATTCCTCTTTTTGTTGATTTTTCTCTTGAACACATGGAGGATCTGATGGTAAACATGAGGGAACTTTCTCAATCTTTGATTTTGATGTCTGCTCTTCATCAAGTGCAGCCCATGATTCTTTGGTATCCTCATTTGAATATTATTTTTCTAATTGTTGTCCTTCAATGACATCAAAAGAATTTATTTTTTTTCAATACTCTTTCTGAGCTAAGATGAATACCATTTAGATCAAGAGGAGTTGTTTGGAAGTATTTTACCTCAGCATTGTAAGTGGGTTGAGCTACTTCCTTGTGTCGGTTTGGAAATGGTGGTATAGGTAGTTGAGTGGGAGTGTATCTTTGAGATGGATGTCATTGAGGTTTTGGTTGTGGTGGATGTGGATGGTAGGGATAACATGGAGTTGGGTATGGAGGATATTGAGGATATTTTCAATTTCTCCCATAATTTCCTTGCCAAAATTCTTACCAAGATTGGCTTTTGGGTTGAGAAGGTCAAGCTTGCCAAGGAAAGGTTGTGTTATAATTACTTTGATATGGATGTGCATAACCTTGAAATTGTGAATTAGGTTCTTGCACCATACCAGGTTGACTAGGCTTCCATGGTCTTCTTGGAGCTACATAGCATAGTTTCTTTGGTTATTGACTTGCTCCATTGTCCTCTTGGTAAACTTCCTTCAACATTGGTAATGATGGGAAATATTTAATAACATGTGATTTTGCATGGACAACACAAATATCAGAATCTTCTTTTTGCTCATCTTTCATTCTTATCATTTCTACTTGTTCACTTAGATTTCTAAGAATTTATATCTTAAAGATATCAAGCAAATTTCCAAGTTTAGCTTGACTTACAGATCTTGATGTTGATTTACTTACTCTTTCCCTTCCTCTTGATATGCGCTTGCATGTTTCAAAAATTTCTTCGAATGATAATTGGCATACATCACCTCTACTCATGAGATCAAGGAGATCAATCCACTTATCCCCAATTGTTCTAAGTAAGAGGGTTTTTAGTGTGTCAGATCCTACATGATGTAATTTTTCCCTCTTAACATTATACATAAATCTGTCTATTAGATCCTCAAGGCTCTCATCTTATTTTTGGGTCAATCTAAAGATTTCTTCTTTAATATCATGACCTTTATATTTTTCTAGAAATATTTTTTGTATATCCTTTCATGATCTTATATAATTAGTCCCTAAACTCATGAACCATTTAAGAGCTCTATCCTTCAAAGTTGCTAGAAACAATCTTAATTTTTGAGTGTTTAGTAAGTAAACATAAGATCTACAAAGGATTCAAATTCAAAGAGAAAGGTTTTTGGATCCTTTGACCTCATACCGTGGAAGCTGGGAAGGAAAGATGGAGGGATGTTCTTCATATGAACACTACTATCAGTATCTTGAATGGGAAATCCAAGAGGATCCTCATCATTTTCATCATCTCCATTCATTTCTCCTAGTACCTTCTCTGTCACCTCCTCTTCTTCTACTTGCAAAACTGGATGGTGATGTGGCTCTTACTACACCACATGATCAGGTGTGGGGTGTGGTATTGAAGAATTTTTTTATGATTTTTTTTTTTGAATGAAAATACTACTACAATGCAGTTTTCTTTTTTTTAAATTAAAGATGCATAATGCAACTTTTATGTGTTTTTTGTATAAAGTAGAAGAAATGAATCAAATAGGGAAGAAAACAATGCATACTTTGACACCTCCCTAGCAACGACGCAAAAAAGTGATGAGCCTCATATTGCAAAAAGAATGTTGCAGCTCCCAACACTACAAACTTAAATTATCAACTCGGGGTTTGTACAAACTTAAGAGGTGTTGACACTATATGTGCAACATGAAACGTGTCCTTCTTTTGTTGGTCTAATGCAATGAAGTGAATGCCATGAAACCCAAGCCTAAACTAATTGTAGAAATGGAAATGTTACTCTATTTACAGAAAGGAAACCTAATTACTTTTGCAAAGAGGAAATCCTAGCTACTTTTGAAGAAAGGAAATTCTATTCTACATTGCATGAATGTAAATGTTAATCCTATTTGCAGAAATGTAAACATTAATCTATTTGCAGAGTGTGAATGGCACATCAAAAGAAAACCTAGTCTATGAAATAGAAATAGCAATGTTGGAAATGGAAACCATCGCTTAAGATGTATGAAACAAAATGAAATCAGTCTTCAATCATTGCATTCAAGATATATTTTGTTAACAAATTTCATAAGGTGCTTCATCATGAAAATCATCATTATGCTCTTTAAGTCATGAATCTGTCCACTAACCATAACTGCAGAGGTGAATTGAAATGGAGAAGAGGTAAGGATTAAGAGGTTTTTGGTCTTAATAAATAATGGTTTTGGAGCCTAGGGGTAATTATTCAAGACGAACGGAAAAAAAAACCAAGCTTTTGGAGAAAATTTGGTCAAGTTTACACGTGCTACAGGAGGTGCTACAAGAGGCCCTGTTTTGCTACAAGAGCGAGATAACTTGCCAAATGCCCAAGTAAATAAAATGAAAATGGTATGGGAATTTTTTAATATTAATTATGATGTCTTAGGACTCCATTCCAAGTGGAATCACTCCAAAATACCCCTGTTAACACGTGCTAAAAAATAGAAGAAAATTACTACTCTAAAAACTGGAAATTCAAGAACTAGTGAGCTAGTTAACCTACCAAATGCCTAACCTAATCAAGTGAAAATGCTATGGGGTAATTTTTTTTATTAAATTGAATGTTTTTATGACCAAATACAAGTCTAATCAACTCAAATTAATCTCATTAACACGTTCTAAAAAATAACAGAAAATTACTACTATTTTGCTACAAGGGATTTACAGAATTTCTAAATTTGTGAACTAGTAAACCAATCCAAGTAGCTCAATGATGAATATGACTTTTCAAAGTTCTTATAAGGCTGCATTATGTTTGTGACTCTATAAATAACCTTCAAAACGAATCGCTTCAATCATGTAACCAATGTAACCTACAACAAAATAAACATGAATAGTAAATGGAGAAATAAGAGATGCAAGTGAAAAAGACATTCAAAGGAAATAAATAAATTGAACAAGAGGGATATGAGGCTCTTGGGATGGCCAGGCCCAAGGAAACTCAGAGTCATATAGAGGAAACCAAGGTTTAGAGGTTAAAATGTGGCACCAAACTTCATTATTTGAATCAATCCATGTACATCTCTGCTAGAAATGAAAGTGGAGTTGCTAAACGACAAGTTTTCTCTACAAGAAGACTATGAAATACATGCCCCTAGAGGAAAATTCAAATTGGTACTTATAAAAATTGATGGGGAAGCATTATCCTCGATAGGAGGAAGATTTCCCCTCCAAAATCCCTCAAATAATGGATCTGGTTCCCAACACTAGGAATCTGCGTTAAATGACAGGGAACACATTCCTAAGTTTTCTCGATCAATGGAGCTCCAAAATTTTTCATTAATTTCATGATATTTAGTTCATTTATTATCCAAGCCTTGTCCATCTTATAGTAGGGAGAAAGTACCTATATTATCTCATTCATAATTTACTCCATATTCTCTCAATATTCTGCAAAAATAAATAATATTAGTCACATAATATGCAATTACCTCTAAACCTTCCTAAGAACAAATTAAAGCTATAAAAAAATGATTAAGTGTAGAATGAGAGGTTTAATCTATCCTTCATGTGCCTAAGAAAGGTTAGATGAGCCTTAATTTGCGTCTAATTTGGAGGCCCATCAATAATATATTAGAAGTATAGGAGGTCTCTGAAGCTACTAGGGTGGGCCTGACCCAAGGATGCTTAGAGTCCTTAAAGGAAAACTAATCTAAGAGATGGAATGAAAAATTTCTTCCATTAACTGACAATATATTCTTACATTACAAGACAACAAAACTTTCTTGAGAATAAAAAAATCCTAATCTTGCTTTCTACTTCTTCCTTCCTTCTCTTTCTCCTACTAGGCTAAATCAAGCCTCACATTTATAAAGAAAGTGTTTAGAGACCTCCTTGAGAGGAGGGCTACATTTCCCTCTAAAAAGTCCTAGAATGGGGTATCTTGTTCCTAATGCACGTCGCAGCAATAGGAGGGGGCACTAAATTCCCTAAGCCAACTGAGTTTAGGCCTTCTTGTTGTAGGGAACAAGTCCCTACAATCTCTCCATTGTTGGATCTCTTGGAATTTACTCAATATCTCTGTAAATACTACACAATAAACATGTTCAAGCACATAAAATATGGAAACCACATTGAACTCTTCTAAGAACCAAGAACCCCTTAAGCTAGGAAAGTATAACATTAAATGGAAAAGGTGGGTTCAAACATAATTTTATGTGCTTAGAAGTGTGTTGATGGTGTTGGATGTTGCCAACATTGTAAGGGGATCTCCTCAATGTGAAGTCCAAATTAGACCTCACATCATTTGGTATAGGAGTCCCATCCGGTCATATGGTCCAAACACCATTCGAAAGGTTCCAAAGATATTCCTTGGTTATGATTAGACACAAGAGAATGCAACACCTCTTTGGGGTAGCAAGTATGTGAGCTCTATGAGACACCCAATGTAAGGTGCACGAGGCAAAATCCATGACTAGTAAAAGGAAAACAAGATTTTGGTTAGAGAAGTAGCAGTATTATCCTAAAGAGGGACCCAAGAAGGAAGAGAAGGACTTATTGAATACTTGTATATTAGTCCACATAATAAACAACAATCATTAAAGCATAAAATCACTCATTCAATAACCATCATATCTAAGCAACGAATTAGTTCATTCACTTATTATGTAATTAAAGTGACATATATCATAAACATAACAAGAATAGTCCTACTATATCTATGATACATGTATGAAGAAGTGTCGGCTCATAGAGATTTTGATTAAGAGTGAAAGATCCCAAGTACACTATTACATGAATGAAAAACTATATCCAATAGTGGAACATGAAGCCACAACTTGCTTCTCCAAAGAATGATCTATCTCCTATGCACTACCAAAGAAGCCAAGGAAAGGCTCCCAGAATCCAAGCCCCTTATTTGATTTATGAGGAGCTATTTATAACAAATAACCATGACCTTTGAGCTTCCCCATGAACCTTTGACTCCTATGACTATTAATATTTTATTCGTGACTTATTACATTCCATATGTGACTATTCACATTCCACATGTGTCACTTGGACTTCATTACATACCATTTATTACATAAGACAAATTACAAATGAGACAGTGGTTATATAAGACAAATTGATAATGGGACAAAGTCTCATCAAATTGATAAATCATATGCTTCCTCATGGAGCTCATTTGTAATGTAAGTGTGTCATTCCCTGAACTTCGTTGAGATGGCTTTGACCCTAAATGGAAAGTCCCCTACATACCGCATATTCACCTCCAAAGTCTCTGTTAGTATGGTATTGGAGCTTGACTATAAATTATTCCATAGCCATGAAAGTTTCATATGAACTTTAATTGGTTTTGTTAGTGTAGGTTAGTTTATCAGTCGAAGGTCTTCAAAAATTCATGAGTTTTTGCTATCATACAAAGGATCAAAGCCATAAACATTTTCACTATCATAAGTTTGACCTTTTACTGCCTCGAATTTCATTATGAGTCTGGTTATCACCTTGATCATTAAATTTCAATCATGGGAAGGTGTGTCTATGCATTGAGATATGTTATGACGACTGTTGAGTCAAGGTATTGAGAGTTTGTTAGGATGTCTACTTGATCATGTGTCTACGATCAAAGTTGTATAGTCATTAATATCCCAATATTTTCCCTCTTTAAACATCATATTCTTCCCTCCTTCCTATCCCCTTATTCCCTTGTTATCTTAAAATTTCCCTATTCCTAAACATTCATTTTATCCCTATTTTCTATTTTAGGCCTAACCCCCATTTTATCCCAAATATAAGTCCCTGGGCCTAAAACTCCATTGCCTAAACATCATTTCGCATGATGATCAATCCTTGTCCATACCCATTATACACAAGTCATTCATCATACCCACACCATTTCCTTAGATTTTGTTATGCCCCCATATTCCAAAATGATTGCTTTTCAGGTGTTTTTCATGTGGAGCGTTGTTTAAACATCAAGTTCAATTGCGTCAGCAGAATTTTGAATCATTTTCAAAATCATTACAAAAGGCTACCAATTTCATTACCACTGATCATAGGTGAACAAATTGGTTCTTCATGCAAGGAATTTGTGAATTGTTCATGTATTGAAGGCGGGTTGTAGAGAAATACAGACATTGTGTTGCGCACTTGTTGCGCAGAGGCTACTAAGGTCATGTACTATGGCATAGATTTCTCAGCAATGTACAATTCATTCTCAAAGTTGTCAGAGGTAGGAAGTCAGTGCCCTTGCTTGTGTATTCACTATCTTATGTTCAAATCGAATGCTTCCAAGCTTTGTCACATTTTATATTAAAGAAAAAATCGCTACGCACACTGTTTTTCCATCAAACCTTTAGTCATATTGGCAAGTTTTTAGTCATGTTTCATGAATGAGAAATGTTGTGGTGTTATAATGTTGAAAGGTTGAAGTAAACTGTAAAGTGCATTTGATTTTTTTCTCGCTCGCCTTAAACATCAGAAACCTGCTCTATCACCGTGTCCTGATACAGCTGTTTAAGTGAAATCATGTTGTCATCATTGCTGAGTCTTGTAGCCTCTTTAAAGAATTTAGTTTGACATTCCAGGTATCAGGAACAAATGGCCCCTGTTGTTAGCAAGAAAAGTGGGGATCTAGTGTGCACTGAGCCCATCATCCTTAATTTAATAAATTCCTCACGTGATATTAGGTAGATTTTGAAAATGCAGGTTATATCCCTTTTTTCCAGAAGGTCCAAAATATAGGTCATAATACGAGGCCTACCAGTATGTTTGCTCTGAATTTTCATGATGGCAAAGTTGAGCTAGGAAACTTGGAGATTTTAGTGACTGAAAATTTCATTGTTGATGCCACTAATCTCCCTACAGCAGGGGAAAATTGGTCTAAAGGGGGTGAATTGGACATCCTAGATTTCAAATAGTTTGTTAACCCAGAATTCTTGGAACAGTTTTCTACAACTTTTCCCACCATATACCTCCAGGAGCAGTATATTGAATTTTTGAAAGTCATTTAGAGTTACTTCACCTGTGAAGGCAAATTTAGTAGGGTGTATCAGTATCATTTGAGGTTGTTGTGGAATTTTACAGAGAGAAAACCCATGAATTTACCCTATTTCTCACTCAAAATATTAGAGATAATGGTAGCCAAAGTTCAAATTCAGAAAGACAATCATGCATCGAGTTTATTCCATTTTCTCTTATCAAAATTTTAGTCAAATTTGCAGTTGAAAAGAAGAAAATGCATTGGTTGGATTTCTTTTCCAGTATTGATTTTTTGCCTCAAGTTGGGTCCTCATCAGTGAAAATGGATGAGGAAGAACATAAATGACATGGAACACCTAAGAAGGAAGTCATCCACCCAGTCAAGGAGACAAAACTAGTGAAAAAGGAGGATGATAAGCTAAATAAGGAACTCATAAGAAAGCCTGGTAAGAAGGCTAAGAAACAAGACATAAAGGGTAAGAAGACAACCGAAGAAGAGAAAGTGTAGGTGTGTCACCACAGTCTACCAAGCTTAAGGTAAAGGTTGAAAATACATTCCAGGAGGAATTTGTAATGAGACCCGGGACAAGGTCAAGGGTAAAAAATAATAAGGAAGAGGCAGCCCCTCAAGTAGTGGTAGAAATTTATGAAGATAGACATGGAGATAAGCAAGAAGATAGCAGAGAGGAAGAAGTGAAAGGAGCTGAAATAATGCAACCATAGCAGAAGGAAGATATAGAGAAATCTAAACAAGGTGCTATACAATATGAAAAAGAGGAGCCTAAGATGGGCAGAATGAAAGAAGCCCTTTCAAAATACCAAATGAAGATAACATTTCTTGAAAAGAAAAATAGTGTTTGAAGCAAATAGGTCAACCAACAGTTGGAAAGATTGAAACACCTCCTAAATCTCTTGCCAAAGACAAAGGGAAACACATCTCATTTGTTGAACATGCCAAGAAGATTGAAATGGAATTCAGTGGCCCCTCAACAAGAGCATCCAAATCAAAAGTCAGTTATGTACATCAGTTTAATAAGGTGCCTCAATTACCTAGAAAGCCACCTTTTGATCAGTGGAAAGAGTATCGAGGTGCCTGGAAGAGTTGGAGGAAAGTCAAGAACAGGTGAAGAGGTTTAGACAAGAAAATCAGAGTTACAAGAGGTCTGTGCAACATATCCTTGAGAATCATGACAATGAATTTCATGAGGCATCCAAGTCCCTTGACAGGGGTAAGAATTTTGTAAAATGATCCATTCCAGTGAGGAGGCAGTGTAAAAATATGTATGTCAGGAATTTAGTCTTGGGTGCAAAGTTAAGGAGCATGAAGTAGATTTTACATAAGGCATGGGGGATTAGTAAGTAAGTATAAATAAGCAGCTATAACATATTCTCCCGAAAGGATGCCTAAAATAAGGTTTAAGCTTACGACTGAAGCTAAGCCTACTCTGTCATCACCCATTGAATAGAATGACCCCACTCCTCTAGCCTCAAATCCACAAGCCACCAGCAGCAAGACTTCAAGCAAGAGGAAGAGGAGGTAATCAGGCCTCACTTCAAATTCAAATTTTGTTTTAATTTCAAGGTTTGTTGATGTTGTTTTATTCATAATAGTAGTATGAATTTGGTGTTTTGGAGCGACATCTAGTAGCAAAGTGGCATTTTGTTAACGCTGGTGAGAATTCAACAAGCAGTTTTGAAAATTCGCTACGTAGTCGCTGCGCAGACCATGCCCACACTATTGCACACGTAGTGAAAGGAAGCCACTTGTCAAGGTTTAAAGGGGACAACATGAAGCATATGTGGTAGCCAACTCAAGCCTTCAGCTATCAGCCATGTACCAGTTTTCAAAGTTTTGTTTCGATCCATTGTTGGATCAGTCATGCAACGAATCTAAACTTTATTCATATTATGTATATGCCTGTTTAAACCAGTGAATATAATATGAAATGGTTGTTGATAGTTCAGCACTATTTTGGTTTTGGTTTTTTTAGAGTTTGTGGTCAATTCATGGTTATAATAATTATGGCTTGAGGGTTATCATTATACTCTGCAAGGATTCTTATGGTATGATGTCTAGAGTTGTGTTTGTGTATTTCTCAGTTATTTTGTTATCCTCTTTCATTTTATGAGTATAATGATATTGGTTGATTAGAATTCAGTTAAGCTGCTCTAGTCAACTACTTTCAGATTTTAGTTGCAAATGAAATGTTTTATACTCATCACTGTTATTTTTGTTGTTTAATCCTTCTTTCTTATGAATGAATAACATTATTATTCGCATAGGAAATATTTGTTTCTTCATTTTTTCTCCCCTATACTACAACCTGCTACTGCGTCCAAAATCATGCCTAACAAGCCCTTGTAGAAGATGTCGATTTTACTTGCATAAGTAAAATGAATGAAAGAAAAATTGATCATGGGTTATCACCTTCCATACCATTTGTACCTCAACTCAATACATTTAAATCTTTTTTCCCAGACTTGGTCTCTATAGAAATTGTGCTATAAGGTTTTCAAACTTTACATTTTTGAGTGAGGGAGCCCCCTCTGGTTGGAGAAGACTAGTCTCTCAAACTAAATTGGTTTGTGGTTACCTCTAGGTTCCTCTCCTCAGCTTAGAGGAATTACGAAGTGCTAACATATTGTCGTCGTTACCAAGGATCGAAAGTCAAATTATCCTGGGAGTTGTTTCATTTTTAGAGTTACATCATAGGCTCAAATTTTCATAATTTTTTGGATTGTCAATGACAATTAGTTTCTTGCAAATTTATATGAGAAGATCTAGCTTCTAGGAGGTGTACCATCTAGAATCTTGATCCAAATCCCCCTGTGATTGCTTGTGATCCTGAAAAATTACATAGAAAGGATAGGATTGTGGTGGAAAGTCAAGCAAATAATATTCCTCTTAGGAGATTTGTCTCTTTACTGGAAATTGCTTCTCAAGTTCCTCTGTCTAAAATCATATCCATCTCCTGTATTCCTAAGATCCTAGTGGATTTGTCTGTTATTAGCCTTATACACCACTTTGAGAAAAGGAGTTCACTTGAAATATCCTTCAGCAGTTTAGTAAATTGAAAATTTTGGTTAACAAAATCTAGAAAACTACTAAAAAGACAGTTTCATCCCAAAAAACAATCCCTTTTCAAGTCAGTGCAAGTTCTGGTTCTGTCTTTACATCTTTACTAGGTCCTTCATCATCTATTTCAACATTTATCCATCCAGTTTTTCCATCATCGATTGTTTCTGTCATACATCATATTAGTCACCCAACTACTCAATTAGTAATTATGGCAGTGAGATATACCCCTCTAGTTTTTCCTGCTCAGCTTCATGATTTACCTCTTAATTACGGTCAGAGGCTTCCCCAATATGATGGTGTGGGATAAACTACTGCCAAGCAGCATGTTGATAAGGTCAGTGATTTTGTGGATTTGGAGGAAGTGGACCATGTTGATGTTAAAATCAGATTATTTGCTCATATTTTTTACGGCCATGTCAAGAAAATGTTTAGGAGTTCTCAGCCAGGAGATTTTGCCAATTATCAAGAGTTGGAAGATGCATTCCTTGCAAGGTGGGGTGAGAAGAAGAATCCCTTACGAATTCTGGCTCAGTATAATAATCTAAAAAGACAGCTTGGAGAAACTGTTCAGGATTTTTCAGTAAGGTTCAATAAACTATATAATTCAATTCCTAAAGAGATCAAGCCCCGTCTTGGGTTGGCCTTGCTTCATTATCATGATGCTTTTGACCCTGAAATGGCCTACCATATTATGGAGAGAAATTTGGCAACATTGGAGGACATGAAAAACAATGCAGTTAGTGTGGGGGCTAATTTATTAGCAAAGAAATCCAAAATGAAGTCAGAGAAAAAAGTTACCATAAAACAGGATCCTGCTACTTCTGTTGATGCTAAATTTGATACATTGGTCAAAACTATGGAGAAGATGATGGAGAAAATCTCTTTGCATACCAGACAGCATCTAGAGAACCTCAGATTGGTCCACAAATCAGAAATCCAAATTTTCGAAGGTATCCACAGTTGCCAAAGAAACCAAGGGAGCAAAAGGGTCTGGAGCAATAACAGCAGCAAGTAAGACCACCTTTTCAACAGAATTACGCTCAAGATCAAGAAGAGGAGGATGAAAAATTGCAGGAAGATTTTTATTTTTTCGATGACGGGCAACAATATGTGTATCGGACTAAAGAAGATGAAGAGCATGAGCTTCTTGAAAATTTTGAGGAAGAGGATGAATAAATATTGTTTTCTCAGTCTCAAAATGATGTGTTAATGATTGAATCTTAGGAATATAGGAAGGGATATCAAAATTTCATCATGCAAGTGCAGACACAATATAGTTTGAGGAACAGAACTATGGGCAGCAATACAGTGAAGAAATAATTACCAATCAGCAGTACATCAAAGAAAGAAATGGCATCTAGTAATGTAAAGAAGGATGTCCCTAGTACAAGTATGCAAAGGAAGGATGTCCCTAGCACAAGTTCCCAAAGAAAGGAGCCTCCTATCACTATATTGCAAAGAAAGGAAGACACACTCAAGGATGTTGCAGAAAAGAATGAAGTTTCCTATAAATAAGTTGAAAAGGTATCAAATCCCTTTAACCTTGAAGCTAAAATTGTCAAATTGAAGATATCCATTCCTCTTGGTGAATTGGTAAAGACCAATCAATATAAGTCTCATATTTTAAAGGCACTTAGAGTAGACAAATCCTCTGATATAGTCAACATAGTGAATGATCATCTGGCTATTATTTTTTGACCAAATATTGATGACAATGTGTAGGATGGAGATGTTCCTCCTTTCTATGGCAGCTTGAATGTGCATGAGTAAATTCTGCATAATGCTATGCTAGGCTTTGGAGCTTCACACAATCTAATGTCGAAAGTAATCATGGAGAGATTAGGATTAGATATTACAAGACCATACAAGGAGCTATATTTATTTGATTCTAGTAAGCTGAAGTGTCTGGGATTAATTAAGGATTTAGTGGTGTCCTTAACTCAAATTTATTCAAAGTGTATGGTTATGGATATTGTGGTGGCGAACATACCTCCCAGGTATGGTATGTTTTTGTCCAGATCATGGATGGAAAAATTGAATGGAGCATTACGAACAGACATGTCCAGCATCACAATTCCAGTTATTGGAGGTCAGTTGAGAAGGTTATACAAGGAACCGCTCATGCAATACATGATCAGTAGTAAGGATAAGCCCGTGAACCATCTAGTGTATGTTGTTCACTCTAATCTGGGCTTATTTGTGGTGTTCAATTCGGATTTTCCTAATGATGAAGAGATTGTTTCAGATGCGGAAGAGGAAAGGGAAAACGATCAGGAATTAGAAATTTTGAGCAAATGTCTTGAAAAAGACAGCAGCATAAAATCAGTTGTTCCAAAAATTTTGGAAGAAGCAAACGGTGAGAAAAACTATGATGAAGATAGTCATGAAATGGAGGAATGGGGTAGCAACAAAGATGAGGAACAAAGTAGCCAAACTGTCCATGAGAAATCTGAAAGTTTGAATGTTGAAAGGGGTAAAAAAGAGCAGAAAAAACAGTGTGTCTGGACCATGCATTTCAATGGGGTAGCCAACAGAGAAGGTGTTGGTGCGGGGATATGGATAATTAGCCCAGAGGTTGGTAATTCAAACCTATGTTCATACAAGTTAGTTTTTTATTATACTAACAATGTAGAGGAATACGAAGCTCTTATTTTGGGCCTACAAAATTTGAAGAAATCAAGAGCTAGAAGAATAGTTGTCTTCGGGGATTTTGAGCTGGTGGTTAGAAAAGTCAGAGGTGAATATCAAACCAAACACTCCCAGATGTGTGCTTATCGTAATGTTGTCTTAGATTATTTGCATAATTTTTTTGAGTACAGTTTTTCAGTTGTTCCTAGGAAGGATAATCATTGTTGTAGATGCATGGGCCACTTCAGCCATTGATTTTGAAATTCCTAGTAGTGTTGAAGGGAAATATAAGGTAGAAGTCAAACATAGGCATGTTGTCCCAAATAACATGATGCATTGGAAAGTCTTTGAAAATGACAAGAAGTTGGAGAATTTTTTACTAATGAAGGAAGAATTTTCCAAAATGAAGCTAGAAAGGGATGGTGGATGGGAAAATGTACATAAAGAATGTTTTATTAATTATCTGAAGGAAGAATTAGATAAGCAGGGTACTGAGTTAAAAATATTGCAGCTCAAAGACAATGTCCTTCCAAGAGGGCTTGTACCTTTGGAGGAATTGTTTGACCAATACGATGTGGCTAAAAGGCCAAAACTAGTACCCATAGGAGAAGGAGTTGAAGAATGTAATATAGGAATAGGAGAACACCCAAAAATGATAAAATTGTCCAAAACTTTGAGTCCAGAAAATACTTGCAGTTATTGACTAAATTTTCAGATGTGTTTGCATGTGGGTATGCAGACTTAAAGGTGTATAAAAAAGACATTATTCAGCATACCATACCAGTTAAAACAGATAAGAAACCATTTAAGCAGAAGCTATGGAGAACAAATCCAGTGTTGTTTCCCCTGATTGAAAAAGAGGTAAGGAAGTTGTTTGATGCTGGCATAATGGTACCTCTTAGATTTTCAAATTGGTTGTGTAACTTGGTATCAGCTAGAAAGAAGACTGGTGAGATTATATTATGTGTATATTTTAGAAATTTGAACAGGGTGTCACTCAAAGACAATTATCCGCTGCCAAAAATGGACCATATACTTCAGAAGGTTGTTGGCACGAGAAGATGTTAGGAAGAAGGCCCCTTCCTTTGACTCTTTTTGTGATTCTTTAATAAGAGAACAAGAAAAACTCTTACACCTTGGTCTTCTTAATCTTGGAAACTCTTCCAAGAAAGCGTTAGCTGCCCAGCAGCAACCAAATTCAAAGAATCCTAAGAAGTCATTTCCTAAAAAGAATGGTCCTAAACCAAACAAGGGTCCTAAGCAAACTCAGCCTCAAAATGAAAGATCATTTCAGCAAAATGATAGGACCAATAAAAACAAATGGAAGAAGACTGATAGACATTGTAACTTTTGTAATCGAGATGGCCACTTAGAATCTAAATGCTTTAAGAAGATGGAAGCCTTGGAAGCCGCAATGAAGAAACATAACATCCATGTGGAGCATTCTTCAACTTCAACTTCAACTTCATCTTCAGGAATGGCACTTTCTGCATGTCGTTGTCAATCATCTCAGTCTAGTTATGCATTAAATGTATCTTCTTCTTCTCATTCTCATGAGTGGCTCATTGATTCTGGAGCCTCTTATCACATGGCCAAAAACCAAGCCATGTTTTCTTCTTTAAATGATTGTAACACCAAAAATATATATGTTGGTGATGATAGATCTCTTAATGTTGTAGGGACTGGAACTGTTCATCTAGACAATGGTCAGTTTAATGATGTATTATGTGTTCCAACCTTATCCTGCAACCTTCTATCTGTATATCAAATAACTCATTCAGGTGAAGGTAAAATTGTTGAATTTTCACCTCATGATGTTGTAATCAAGGATCTAAAAGATCCTAAACAGATTCTAGCTACTGGTCTTGCTGATGATTCCACAAGGTTGTATAAGTTTCACAACTTTGGGTCATCAAATCTTCCCTTAGTATTTGTTGCTCATAATGATGAAGTGAGCAAACTTTGGCATGAGCGATTTGGTCACTTAAACTATCACTCCCTTCAGCATCTATGTAAAGAAAATATGGTGACAGGTCTTCCTATGGTATCTTGCAGAGATGGTGTTTGTTCCGGATGTGTACTCGGAAAACATCATCGGGACAGTTTTGAAAAACGTGCCTCTTGGCACGCCTCAGCCCCTTTACAGCTTGTGCACAGTGATTTATGTGGTCCACTTCATGTTGCTTCATTCTCTGGCTTCAAGTATTTCTTAACTTTCATTGATGATTTCTCCAGACGCACTTGGGTATACTTCTTAAAACTCAAGAGCGAAGTATTTAACACCTTTTTGGCCTTCAAAGCCTTTGTTGAAAAACAATCTGGACATCAAATTCTTAAGCTAAGAACTGATAATGGTGGAGAATATGTTAAAAACACATTCATCAACTTTTGCACCGAAAATGGAATTCAAATGCAACATACTGTTCCATACACTCCACAACAAAATGGTGTAGCTGAAAGGAAAAATCGCACCTTAAAGGAAATGGCTAATTGTATGCTGCAATCTAAAGGACTCAGTCTTAGTTTTTGGGCCGAAGCAATTAATTGTGCAAATTATATAATAAATCGCACTCCTACTAAGGTTCTAAAGAATATCACTCCAGAAGAAGCTTGGAGTTCCATTAAACCATATGTAAGTCACTTTCGTGTTTTTGGAAGTGAAGCATGGGCCCATATTCCAGATGAAAAGCATAAAGCTTTATAACCTAAGAGTGAGAAATGTACTTTTGTTGGATATTCTAAAGATGTAAAAGGTTATAGACTTATTCCATTTAAGTCCAAAAATGTTATCATTAGAAGAGATGTAAAATTTGATGAAAATAAATCGGCCTGCGAGCCTAGTCCAGCGGATGTGCCACCTCTTCCTATCTCTTCTACTTTTGAAAACATTTCTTCTTCAGATGATGAAAGTGAGGATGACAATCCTCCCCCACCTTCTCAGGATCCTCAACTTCCAAGATGGGTCGTGCTACTCGGGATGCAGCAGGTGATCTTGCCGGTGATCCTACAGATCAGCGACGTACACGTTCTCAGTTTGAAAGAGCCTCTTCTTTACTGGCTCAAGCTCTAGTAAATCATGATCCTGACACTTTTGCAGAAGCTTCAGGCCATCCACATTTGGAAGCAGTTATGAATGAAGAATATCATTCATTATTGACAAATGATACATGGGATCTTGTTCCTCTACCAAAGGGACGCAAACTTGTTAGATGTAAATGGGTTTACAGAACCAAGTATGGACCAGATGGGAAAGTTGATAAACATAAAGCTCGTCTTGTTGCTAAGGGCTTTTCACAGGTTGAAGGAATTGACTACACTGAAACCTTCTCCCCTGTTGCCAAAATGAACTCTATCCACCTTGTTCTTTCCCTTGCTGCCTCTTTAAAATGGGAAGTCCATCAGATGGATGTTAAATCTGCCTTCTTGCATGGGGACTTGCATGAAGAAATCTATATGGAACAACCCATTGGCTTCATCCAAACAGACTCCAGCCTTGTATGTCGACTTAAGAAATCTCTTTATGGTCTCAAGCAAGCTCCTCGGGCTTGGTATGCCAAAATGGATAGCTTTCTTTTAGAATCTAGCTTTTCTAGGTGTTATTCTGACAATACTGTCTACACCAAGAAAGTGGGCAACTCTCTTATCATCCTTGTTCTTTATGTTGATAATCTTATTCTTACTGGTAGTGATCCCAACCTTATAAACCATGTGAAGTCCAGCCTTAAAAAGAAATTTGAAATGACAGACTTAGGACAATTACACTATTTTCTCGGTCTTCAAGTCTTGCAATCCAAGGAGGGTATTTCCCTTTCCCAGTCCAAGTATGCTTGTGATATTCTTCGTCATTTTCACATGGAAGACTGTAAGCCAGCCCCTTCTCCCTTTCAGTCTGGAGTCAAACTTTCAGTCTCTTGTACTTCTCCTGAAGTTGATGCTACCTTATACCGTCAACTTGTAGGAAAACTCTTATATTTAACCCATACTCGTCCTGACCTTTCCTTTGTTGTTGGCCTTGTTGCTCGTTTTATGCAAAACCCCCGTGAAAGTCATTGGAAAGTAGCTAAAAGAATACTTCGTTATGTTCGAGGTACAGTACAGTTTGGGATTCATTACAGTGCCAAAGCAGCTCCTCTATTAGTTGGTTTCACTGATTCTGATTGGGCTGGTGACCCTGATGATCGGAAGTCTACTGCCGGTTATGTCTTCACTCTTGGTTCAGGACCTATTACATGGGCTTGTAAGAAACAGGCTGCCATTTCTCTTTCGTCAGCAGAAGCAGAGTATCGTGGTACCGTGGAAGCCAGTAAGGAAGCCTTGTGGCTTCGTCAGATCCTATCAGAGTTTGGCTTTGAGCAGCAGCATCCAACCACACTTTGGTGTGATAATCAAAGTGCCATTCAGCTATGCAAAGATCCAGTCCAGCATCAGTGCAGCAAACACATTGAACTACACATGCACTTCATCAGAAAGCTCATTCATGACCATGTTCTTGAAGTGCAATATTGTTCAACAGATGATCAGGTTGCAGACATCTTCACAAAGGCTCTCACAGAGGTGAAGTTCACTAAACTTCGATATATGCTTGGAGTTCAGGAAGTTGTCACTAAGGGGGGATAGGCTCTAGTGCCTCCTTCCTTCTCCTATTGTGTCATATTTGTAAATCCTTCAATCCTATCCCAAGTTGTTCTTAAGGGGGGATGTTAGGATATTCCGACACATAGGATATAGTTAAGTTCAACTTGGTCTAGTGTAGAGTTAGGTATAGAGTTAGGTAAAGTGTGTTTCTTTACCGTTGTACATTTTGTAACTTACGATCCGATGGTCACGATATGTAGTGATCCGACGGTTCACTCTCTCCTCGGTATTACCGACACTTGATCCGTGGCTTGACACCCGATTGGTCCATGAGTTCTATTTAAAGCGCATGGAGGGTCATTATTCGGGTAATCCGTGCATGAGAGAAGCTTATGTAAATTTTCATTCTTTGATTAATAAATTTCCTGTAGTAGCCACGTTGGCGCAGGCCGTGGACTGTTTCCCTCTTTGAGGGTTTTAACCACGTCAAAAATACTGGTGTATTGATCTGTGATCTGG
The DNA here is from genome assembly GCA_031772625.1 of Pinus tabuliformis. Taxonomy (NCBI): domain Eukaryota; kingdom Viridiplantae; phylum Streptophyta; class Pinopsida; order Pinales; family Pinaceae; genus Pinus; species Pinus tabuliformis. The sequence continues at coordinate 603,177,647 of CM062805.1, forward strand.
TTGTGAGCGGTGTCCTTTTGGTGTTCTTTCTGAGGAACTTACCCTGTAAATTCCTACAGAAGAATGTCCATTAGGGGAATTTTGAGGTCTAAAATGGGCCTCCTAAGAAAAATGTACAACCAAAATAAACTTTATAAGAACCAATAGGATTCAAGATGATGATTTCAACCATGGGGGATGATATGCCATTTTTGGAGTAAAAAACTAAAAAGATTAAAAAATAATAAAATAATAAAACTATTTTTCAACTCGTATTTTCAACTTATCTCCCTAAGGTTTTACTCAAATTTCAAGTGGGAATACTCATTGGATGAAAAATTTAATTCCTCATCCAAGGAGTACCCATGTTGCATACTTTCGATGGACCCTGCTACATGAAAAATGAGAAATACATGAAAAAATATGATTGCAATCATGTTTTTCATGTATTTCTCATTTTTTGTGTAGTAGGGTCCATTGAAAGTATTCAACATGGGTGGATGGGGAATCAAATTTTGCATACAACGAGTGTTTCCTCTCGAAATTTAAGTAAACCCATAGGGAGATAAGTTGAAAAAATAGTTTTCTCTTTTTTCTCTCTAAAATTTGATGATGTAATCTAATCTTATTTTATTATTTCCACTATTATTTTACAATTTCCTTAGGAGGCCCATTTTAGAACTCAAAATTCCCCTAATGGTTGTTGGATGGTTTTTCTGGGTATAACGAAATTATGGTTCACCCAGAATACCAAGATAAGACTTCTTTTACTACACCTTGGGGGATTTTCAAATATGCCAAGTTGTCATTCAGTCTAATGAATGCAGGGGCGACATTTCAGCGAGCTATGGACATAGCTTTTGTAGAAGAAAAGGATAAGTTCCTTGTCATATACCTTGATGACAATTTTTTTTACTCACATTCTGATGATGAACATTTGCAACACATAAGAGAAGTCTTTGAGAAGTGTAGGAAACATGGCATTTCATTAAACCCCAAGAAATCATTGTTTGGATTGGAGGAAGGCAAGTTTTTGGGTCATATTATTTCGAAAGATGGCATCAAAATAGACCCTAATAGAGTTTCAGTGATTCAGAAAATGGACATTCCTAGGAGTAAAAAAATGATTCAGTCCTTTTTGGGCAGAATTAATTTTTTGAGAAGGTTCATTCTGAATCTGGCCGAAATTCTAGAAAAATCACAGACATGTTGAAGCAAGGTAGTGAGGTGAAATGGGGTGAAGACAGTAGGAAATATTTCAATGAAGTCAAAGAAACATTGTCCCATGCTCCCACATTAGCCAGTCCAGATTATACATGTGAGTTCATAGTATTTTCTTTTGCATCTGAGCATAGTATCGTTGTTGTCCTATTGCAGAAAAATCAGCAGGGAGTCGAACAACCTATTGCATTTTTCAGCAGGGTGCTTAGAGATGTTGCGCTCAAATATGAAATAATGGAAAATCAAGCATTTTCTCTTGTTAAGGCCTTGAAATATTTTTGGGTATACATTGTGCATTCTCATGTTGTGTCTTATGTGCCTAGTGCTGCAATAAAAGACATCTTGACTCAAAGTGACCCAGATGGAAGGAGGGGTAAGTGGATCGTTGCAATACTTGAATATGACATAGAGATCAAACCAAAAAAATTGATTAAAGGTTAGGTCTTGGCTCGAATGATGGAAGAATCCAATTTGCAGTCTCTCCAAGTAAATTTCTTAGTTGTCCTAGCAGAAGAGGATCTCTCAAGTAATGTCCAACAATTTTCGAAAAGGTTTGTTGCCTCACCTTGGTATGCTGATATTTTATGTGTTGCAGCATTTACAAGCACCTATGGATTGGCCTAAAACTAAATCTCACTTTCTAAAGTTAAAGGTAGTAAAATTATGTATTATTGATCAGTTCTTATACTGGAAGGACCTTGGTGGGATATTGCTCAATTGTTTATTAGAAGATGAGGCTCAAGCAACAATGGAGCAGTTTCACAAAGGAGATTGTGGCAGGCACTTGTATTGGAAAACCACAGTGAACAAGATCTTAAGAGTTGGATTTTATTGGCCCATTTTGTTTACTGATGTTTATAAAAAGGTGGCCAGCTATCGGGAATTCCAGATGTTTGAAGGAAGAAAGAAGTTTCTCCCACTGCCCCCAAAGACTATAGCAGTTGAGTCACCATTTCAGCAATGGGGACTCAATTTTATTGGTGAAATTCATCCTAATTCTTTTGGACAACACAAGTGGATATTGATAGAAACCGACTATTTTACCAAGTGCATTGAGGCAGCGTTGACCAGACAAGCTACAAATACGGTAATCATCCAGTTTTTGGAAGGTAATATTTTGTCTCATTTTGGTTGTCCACAAAATATTATCACATATAATTTCGTTGCTTTCAAATCTAAAAAGATGATAGATTTATGTCACAAATATAACATTGTTTTAGAACATTCTACAAATTATTACCATTAGGGTAATGGCTTGGCAGAATCCTCGAAACAAAATTTTGGTAAATATTGTCAAGAAAATGCTGCAAGAAAATAAGAAGAGCCGGCACAAAAAGTTGGTACATGCCTTGTGGGCATATCGTTTGAGTACTAAGAAGTCGATAGGCATGTCTCCATTTCAACTGATCTATGGAACAGATGCACTCTTCCCTTCCTCATTGGGAGTCCCAGTTATGAAGTTGTTGCAGGAGGCTGAGGTAGAATCAGATGACATGCAACACAGGATTGGCCAAATGATTCAAATTCCGCAGTCCAAAGAAGAGGTGTTTAAAAATACACAACTAATACAAGAAAGAATAAAAATAATTTATGATAGAAGAATGAAGGCAACTGATTTTCAAATTGGAGATTTGGTATTAAAGTGGGATGCTCAAAATGAAGATAAGGGAAAACATGGAAATTTTGAAAATTTATGGAAAGGACCTTTCAAGATTGCCGCATTTAGAGGAAGAAATGCTTATCTTCTTGAGGATTTATTTGATCAACCAGTCGGGGCAGGGCCTATAAATGGTAGGCTGCTAAAGCATTTTCTCACATAATTTCACAGTTGTAATATAATGTCATTGCCTATACCATTTTACTGTTGAATAATGCAAGTGTGGGTAGTAGGAGTTAGGATTTGAAGCCCGAGATGAAGGCCATGAGGTCCTGGTTTTATGTTGCCATAAATAAGTCAGTTTGTGAGACAAGAGTCTATCAGTTATGTAGTCTTTTTCATTCAGTCTGGTTATTACTTTTTTTCCAGAATTGTCAGTCTTTTTCTCAGTTTTGCACATTGTTTCTATTGCCCAATGGATAGGCTTCTATTCTGTGGTGTCTTTCTTGGCACCTCATAGGGAGGTTGTCATCCCCAATGGAGCCAATGTTAGGGTTGGTAAGTTTATCAGTCAAAGGCCTCCAAAAATTCATGAGTTTTTGTTGCCATACAAAGGAACAAACCCATAAACATTTTCACTATCATAAGTTTGACCCTTTACTTCCTAGAAAGTCATTATGAGTCTGGTTATCACCTTGATAAGTAAAGTTCAATCATGGGAAGGGGTGTATAAGCATTGAGAGATGTTATGACAACTTTTGAGCCAGGGTATTGAGAGTTTGTTAGGATGTCTACTTGATCATGTGTCTACAGGTAAAGGGATGATGTCAAAGTTGTATAGTCATTAATATCCCAATATTTTCCCTCTTTAAACATCATATTCTTCCCTCCTGTTGGGATGGGTCCCCTAGGTCAGTTTTGGGGATAAAATAACAAAAGTTTTGATACATTTTTGTAATTAATGTAAAGTCTCCGCGATTTGTGGATGTGGAGCGCATTGATGATTAGGAGTCAAAAGGGTTTAGCCCCTTGTTTTATGTAAAGATTGAGTTGGTTTTGAGATCCAAACATGGTCTGCAGACCATGGTATTGTACAAAAAAGGATATAAATAGGTGTGTCTTAGAGAGTCTAAGGTAGGTTTTGGAGATAGATTGAAGCGATGGGTCATGTTGACGGTGCTAGACCAGCCAACATGTAAGGGGATCTCCTCGGTAAGAAGTCCTAATTAGACCTCAGACCATTTGTTGTAGGAGTCCCAACAGTGGGTCATACAGTAATGCCTTGACCATGATTTCGCACAAAGGCAAGTAGGATAACTCTGTTGCTAGCAAGGGTGTGACAGCTGCAGTGAGCCAAGGAAGGTGCATGAGAGGTTCTAACACACGGGGTTGAGATGAGTGTGCCCCTTGGAAACCTGCGATAGCACGCAATTAAGAATGGAACACATGAGTGAAGATGCATCACAACATGGAAGGCAAGTTAGCAAGCAATCCAAAGTTATGGTTAAACCAACATCACATTTCAAAAATATTCATACATACATACACAAATAGCTATACATGCATGCGTAAGCAAACCAATACATATATCATTTAGAGTAAATCAGATAGCATAGAATACAATAAAACATATGCATGAAACGTGTTGGCTCTTGTTATATTAAGAAGTGTAAGTTCCAGTCATACAATATATCCATGTCCAACCACTAGTTTTGATAGCGGAACATTACAGCCATAACTGCCTACTCCTCCAAAGAGATGTACTAACTCTGTGCAGTGGAGAAGCCAAGGCTCATTACAATACTATCCAAGCTCTCTCTAAGATATTCCTATCGGAAGCTTGGCTGATCAAAAGCCCTTTACAATGAGTTATGAGGTTTTATTTATAGCAAAGGGTGGGGTGACCCTTGACATTCCCCTTTGTGGCAGTTCATTTACCCTCATGACTCTTCATCTACTCTATAGTTGTTACATCCAACTATCGACACTTGAACTTCCACTTGACAAGACGTTACATTACAATACACATGTGCCCATGTGAGACAAAATGGCTTGAGCAAGCCATGCAAGACATCACTAACACTCGGTCCGTTGTGGTGAGACCAACTCTTTGACATGCTTTTGATGGTGAAGGTGGTGATCTGATGCCAAGCCTGGTCGTCTGTGATGGTGTACATGTGCTCCATGGTGACATCTTGCTGAAGCGAACTCTTACCTCCGTTGCATCTAGGTGCATTGGTGTGGCTCCTCCATCCAACTCATATGCTAACATGTGCACGGTCTTCTTGGGTGCAGCTAAACCGGCAACACACTTATGCATAGTGTCTACGTCGATCTTCCAGTGTGTGCTGGTGGTGATGCGCATCAACTGTCAACTACATGTTCAGCTCGAGTTGGACTTGCTTCTTGTCTTTGCCTCGGTGAGTGTGTTGAGTTTGTTGTTGAATTCCCTTTGCATGTGATCAACAACACTACTCACCATGTCTTCTCTGTGCCAGCTGCTGGGATGGATCTTTAACTTGTACGAGCGCAGTTTCATCCCTGAGTGCATGTTGCACCCATTGTTGTACTTGTTCTTACTGTAGCTTATTCTCTTGTTTATGCAGCTCTTGTTCTTCCTTGAGTTGTTGCTTGAGCACATGCAACTCCTTCTTTGTTCCATTCTCTACCTTCGTGTGATCTTCATGTTGTGTCGTCACTCTATACCCTGAGTCTCCAAAGTTTCTTTCACCACAAGTGGATCTGCTTGAACGTGCAACTTTGTTCTGCCTCCGTGTTGTCAACAACCTTCCTCTTGCATTCGTTGCATCTGGTATGCTGCCTTTAGCTACTGTTCATGATGTTGCTCGCTATGATGTTGCTACCATCATATCTTGATGTCCTTGTCTACGAACAACTTGATGTCTTCGTGGGTAGGCAAGTCCATAGACACTTGATCGACTACATCCCCAAGAGTTCTATGAATGGTGTCTTCGACTCTACTCTCTAAACCATTATACCTATATTGTTGAGAGATAAATGGACACTTGCGATACCTGGAGACATGGAAACACTCATGGCAAGAAATCTATCAATCGAAAACCAAAATGAACTTGAGAACTGACTTGCAACATACCTGTGTGACTGATCATGAAGGTTGTGCAATTTCGGCCAGGAGGTCGGGAGATTGAGTGCCAAAATTGTGCAAGGCACAGTCTGGGCTGTTGGGAGGCTGATTGTCTATTGGAACTGCGCAATGAACAGTCCAGTCTGGCTATTGACTGCTCGAATTGTGCAATGTGTAATCTCAACTGGCAATGGTTGTAGGCTCAGTGACTGCATTGCGCAATTTTCTGGGCCATCAGTCATTGTCCCTCAAAATTTCACAATGAAATACTGAAGGACAATCACTAGGTAGAAATGTGCATTTCCTGAGAGGAAGACAGAGCCTTCCCTCTCAAGATTGTGCAATGCTGTCTTGGTGAGCCTGAGTCTAGGCCAAGGCTACCTAGACCCACCGACGAGCAACTGAAAGCGAATGTGAATGTGAATGTGAATGCATGGCGATACTGAGTGTAAGCATAAGTGAATGATCGTGCATGCAAACAGTGAAATAAAGTTTCAGAAAATAGAACAAGATGCATGTGGGTGAGGCGAGTCACTGAATCGGCGATCGTTCGTGAAAAATAGTTTCATGCATGCGACAATAGTGAGATGTTAACGAAAACTGAAACGGTACCAGAACAAGCTAGTATGTATCAAAATGACAGCAAGCATTCACTGAAATCAGGCAGACAACATTCATACGAAGCAAAACACAAAAAGCACCAGAAATGCAACACAAGACATGAGAAGCAGGCTTACCCCAAGACAACAAAGATGAATGTGTCGACAACTTCTAGAAGCAATGTGGGATGCTAGAGCTACAAGGTCGATGTGAGGAACAATCTCTGCAGCGTCCAGTTCATGAGTTTTGATAAAATTGAAGATGTGATGCGCATGCCACAAATCTAGGAAGAGTGACACTTGGTGGGAGGTTTTTGAAATGATCCTTGCATGCAACCTCCAGCTGCTGAAAGTAGATCCCTGAATCAAGGGATGTCTTTGCATGTTGCCTTGGGAGAAGTAGTCCATGCATTGAAGTCAGTTTTTCTCGGTCCCGGAGGGAAACCGGTCAACTCAGTTGCATATGCAACAGTGTGCTCAATTGATTGGAGAAGATGCGCATTTCTCGAAGGGAGCTGAGCTGGTTGCCCATAAGATTTGTGCAATTTTTGGGCAGAGCAGCTGACTAGTGCCTAGGATTGCGCAAATTCTGGGCTGAGCAGCCATGCTAGGAAGAATTGTGAAAATTTTTGGATGAATCTTGACTGGCAGAATTGTGCAATTCTGGAGCCCAGTAGGCTGCCAGATACACTTGCACAATTTCTGAAGGGAAGGTTGGTTTCCCTCCAGAATTACGCAATTTCTTAAGGGGTCTGCTCAGCCTGCAGCTAGATGAAGTCTGAAGGAATAGCCTGTGAGGGAAATGGAACAAGCTCTAATGGACAGGTTGTCATTCTATAAGAAAAACAATAAAGCTGGTGTACTTGACGAAGCAAGACATGCTGTTGTGAAAGGTTGGTAGGGAGGATCCAAAACGAAGCTAAGGAAAAATTTTGGAGGGTAGTTGTAGCCATTACAGCACTTGGTGATACACTGGTAGAGATCTAGCTCTCAAAATGGGCCTTGTTCATGAAAAGCAAGTCTAACACCTCTGGAAGTATTTTTTAGTTCTTAGTTCATCTTGGTTTCCACACTTGCTTGATTTTAATATGTAGCATCTACCAAAAACTTGGTTGATTGACACACATTCCAAGCCAATTCAACACAATTGTTTTGATTGGGGTTGAGGGGTATATTGGTGCACAAGAAGTATAGTCGTCAGAGCCTTAGTTTCATCTCTGGTGTTGCTCTACTGCCAGCAGGCCTGGACAGTACCCCAGCGGAGTCACATAGGAAAGCAAGCATGGCCCTGCTTCCAGTGAGCCTGGTCAGTACCCCGGCGGAGTTACTTGCATCACCTCTCTATGCAGGAAGCCTTTCTCTTCTTTCACCTTATTCATTTTCATTTTTTTCAAACTTTTTTCACTTTTTCATTTTTTCATTTTTCATCTTTGTAACTGTGCATAGCACTTATTCATTTCAGAGGCGGAAGAGGGATCCTGACTTATTGAGAGCAGAAGAGGTTGTTCCTGCAGAGAAGTAGTTTATTATACCTTTGATGTGCCTGTTAAGGTTTTCCCCCTCACCTTACTCTACTTGACTAGGCTGACAAGGGTTAACCCAAAAACAACCGACTAGAGTAGGTGATACTAGTTAGCGTGCAAGAGTTGTGTTTTCACCAAGGTTTACTTCAAACAATACGTATTTTCCATTGATGTATCATGGACTGAAGACAACAATTTCTTACATAAGAGAGCGGGCAACAGATAACCAAATGTTGATAGTTGTACAAGTCCTCTTGTACTTTACCCAACTTGTTTCAAGAGTCATACATGGTTTCATGCGAAACTAACCTATGAACAAAACAAGAAAACAAACAACAAAACAAAGCATAAGAAAAATCAACAGCAAAAGTAAAGTGAGTAAGCAAACAAGCAAGAAGACAAATAAACCAAAAAATCAAGTAAGCAAACAAACTGAAAGCAAACACTACTCCTATTCCTAAGCTAACGGTGCATGGGCCATCTCACGTGAAGTGATACTTCCAATGCAACCACCGACGCATTGGTTAACCCATGTTGGTGAAGGCATGGTTCGCGAACAAGACAGTTGCGTGAACCAGCAAACAAGAAAGATGTAATAGTGAAGACAAACACACTCCAAGTTTAAAAACGTCCACAGAATGAAAATGAGTGAAAGTGCATGTCATGCATTCTGTGGAGTTGCCATGGTGTTGTGCTACACTGCGTTCAGATGTTTAGTGTATGCATTCTCTTGACTATGACATGCAAGAAAATGTGAGAGAGGTAGGCCACTTACATTGTGCACGTGTTATTTTTGTGTAAGATTCCTCCAATGCATGAGCGATGGGATCATGTAGTTCGAGTGGAGGAAGGGAAATCTAGGTGTTTTGTTGATCTTCAATGCAAAGCAAAGAGTGATGAGGAGCCTTAAGTGTTTTAACAATTTCCTGACCGGAAGTGAAACCAACCTTAGGACAGCGAGGACCTAACATAACCATCAGCTTGGGCTGAAGTGCCTCAACAGTCCCCGGGGTTTCGACTTTGTTGACAGATGGATCATCATAAACCAGTGTTTTAGACAAATTAACAATGATTGAATCAACATCATGATCAGATGAGGAAGTGAATAGATCATGACAACCAAGATCAGAAAATTCAGGATGTTTGTTGGCATCCTCATGATTAGATGAATTGCACAGAGGGGTAGATGAGAAGCAAATATGTTCACCCTCTGTGTTTTCCGAAATGACAAATGATAGATTAGACGGATTTTCGAAGGAAGATGTGTCCTCTCTGCACTATAATGACAGACTAAAATCTAACGTGTCCTATGAATGACCAAAAGTAGAGACACCTAGAAATGAGTTTTCACAGGGGAAATTAGCAATGGCAGAATCACAAGGGATGTTAGGATAAACCAAATGAGGCGCAGCTAGAAGGGAGTCATCCTTCACCATGAATTCTTCTTTAGATTCATGCACACACTCATCATGAATGATGGCGCAGGTTGGCTACATAACACCAACTTCGTCCACAACTTGATTCTCGTTCACAACAGGTGAGGAATCCAGAATGGGAGAACACAAGACAGTACAATCCGAAGGATCAATAGAACACGAGGACGGAGGTTGAGGGAATGAATCCATGTGACAACCAACAAGCTTGCAAGCCAAATCTGCATAGATATCAAGAGCAGGTGGGGTGGGAGGATGTGACAGTTCAACAAATGTGTGTGCATGAACTCCCAGATCACTTCACGGTGGTGGAGTTGTTTGATGAGGCGAAGGTGGACAGTCACTTGTGATAGAAACTGTGCCTGCCTGTGATTGCATAGCTCCATCACCGAAGTGTGCTGAGCAGGGTTCGGATATGTGAAGAAGATACTCAAATATTCCATCAAGAAACTCCCAATCAATATCATCTTCGAGGAATCTGCATACAAGATTACACAAGCACATGTAAAACTTTTCAACGGATTCATCGGGTGCTTTTCGTAATTTCAGAATTTCTTTGTTGAGTGCTTTACAATCAAAGTGATTGAAAGAAAGGTTTATCTCTACGACCAGATGAGAAAGAGAATGAATAGATTTTTCGAGCAGCATGGCACACCAATGCATTGGGTGCCCTCAAAGCGTGTAAATGAACAACACGCAGCTCATGTATTCTTCAAAGAATCCATGTCTTTAACATGAGCCCATAACACTGACATGTGCCTAACAAAGGCTATGTGGCCTCCACCATCATATGTTTTATGAGACAAGTTATCTAAGAGCTTTTCCGAGATGATGAAGTCGTTTCCATAAGACATACACTCCGGAAGAGCAACTCAGTATTTAGTCATGACAGATATGTAGAGATTCAAAACAGATGTGAGGACTCAACTTGTCATCTGGCCCTGCTTCTAGTGAAAAAATATTGATGGTGTTGGACCCACCAACATGTAAGGGCATCTCCCCGGTAAGAAGTCCCAATTAGACCTCAGACCTTTTGGTGTAGGAGTCCCAACAGTGGGTTGTACGGTAATGCCTCGACCGCGATTTCACACAGAGGCAAGTAGGATAACTCTATTGGTAGCAAAGGTGTGATAGTTGTAGTGAGCCAAGGAAGGTGAATGAGAGGTTCTAACACACGGGGGTTGAGATGAGTGCGCCCCTTAGAAACTTGTGATAGCACATAGTTAAGAAGGGAACACATGAGCGAAGATGCATCACAACATGGAAGGCAAATTAGCAAGCAATCCAAAGTGATGGTTAAACCAACAACACATTTCAAAAAGATTCATACATACATACACAGATATCTATACATGCATGCATAAGCAAACCAATACATATATCATTTAGAGTAAACCAGATAGCATAGAATACAATACAACATATGCATGAAATGTGTTGGCTCTTGTTATATTAAGAAGTGTAAGTTCAATTCATACAATACATCCATGTCCAACCACTAGTTCCGATAGCAGAACATTACTGCCACAACCGCCTGCTCCTCCAGAGAGATGTACTAGCTCTGCGCAGTGGAGAAGCCAAGACTCATTACAATACTATCCAAGCTCTCTCTAAGATAGTCCTATCCAAAGCTTGGCTGACCAAAAGCCCTTTACAATGAGTTATGAGGTTCTATTTATAGCAAAGGGTGGGGTGACCCTTGACATTCCCCTTTGTGACAGCTCATCTACCCTCATGACTCTTCATCTACTCTATGGTTGTTACATCCAACTATCGACACTTGAACTTCCACTTGACAAGACGTTACATTACAATACACATGTGTCCATGTGAGACAAAATGGCTTGAGCAAGCCATGCAAGACATCACTAACACTCGGTCCGTTGTGGTGAGACCAACTCTTTGACATGCTTGTGATGGTGAAGGTGGTGAGCTGATGCCAAGCTTGGTCGTCTGTGATGGTGTGCATGTGCTCCATGGTGACATCTTGCTGAAGCGAACTCTTACCTCCGTTGCATCTAGGTGCATTGGTGTGGCTCCTCCATCCAACTCATCTGTTAACATGTGCATGGTATTCTTGGGTGCAGCTAAACCGGCAACACACTTATGCATAGTATCTATGTTGATCTTCCAGTGTGTGCTGGTGGTGATGCACATCAACTGTCAACTACATGTTCAGCTCGAGTTGGACTTGCTTCTTGTCTTTGCCTCGGTGAGTGTGCTAAATGGTTGGGATCACATGCGTGTGTATGATGAGATGCATGCTGTTGAATTCCCTTGCATGTGATCAACAACATTGCTCACCATGTCTGCTCCGTGCCAATTGCTGGGATGGATATTTAACTTGTATGGAACACATATTTCATTAAAATTGGAATTAAATAGTGTATCTAGAATTTCAGAATAACCAAAGAACTCAATTCTAGTGATGTTCTTGTAATAAAAAAAGTTCCAAATTTAATGAAATAAGTGATATGGGCACAGTTTCATCTATAAGTGCATGTTGCACCTGATGTTGTACCTGTTCTTGTTGCAACTTATTCTCTTATCTATGTAGCTCTTGTTCTTCCTTGAGTTGCTACCTGAGCACATGTAACTCCTTCTCTGTTTCATTCTCTACTTTCGTGTGATCTTCATGTTGTGTCATCACTCCATAGCCCAATTCTCCAAAGTTGCTTTCACCACAAGTGGATCTGCTTAAATGTGAAACTTTGTTCCACCTCTGTGTTGTCAACAACCTTCCTCTTACATTCGTTACATCCGATATGTTTCCTTTAGCTGTTGTTCATGATGTTTCTTTTTGTGATGTTGTTGTCGTCATATCTTGATGTCCTTGTCTACAAACAACTTGATGTCTTCGTGGGTAGGCAAGTCCATAGACACTTGATCGACTGCATCCCCAAGTGTGCTCTGAATGGTGTCTTTGACTCTGCTCTCTTGGAAACCATTGTACCTGTACTGTTGAGAGGTAGATGAACACCTATGATACCTGGAGACATGGCAACACTCATGGCAAGCAATCTGTCAATCGAAAACCAAAATGAGCTTGAGAACTGACTTGCAACATACCTGTGTGACTGTTCATGAAGGTTACGCAATTTCGGTTGGGAGGTCGGGAGGCTGAGTGCCAAAACTACGCAAGGCACAGTTTGGGCTGCTGAGAGGCTGACTGACTACTGGAACTACATAGTGCACGGTCTAGTCTAGCTGCTGACTATTGGAATTATGCAATGCGCAATCCCAACTGACAATGGTTGCAGGCTCAGTGACTGCATTGCACAATTTTCTGGGCCAATAGTCATTATCCCTCAGAATCACGTAATGCAATACTGGAGGACAGTCACTGGGAAGAAATGTGCATTTCCTGAGAGGAAGATAGAGCCTTCCCTCTTAGGATTGCACAATGTTGTCTTGGTGAGGCAAAGTTTAGGCCAAGCCTGCCCAGACCTGCCGACGGGAAACTGAAAGCGAATGTGAATGTGAATGCATGGCAATACTGAGTGTAAGCATAAGTGAATGATAGTGCATGCAAACAGTGAAAGAAAGTTTCAGAAAACAGAACAACATGCATGTGGTTGAGGCGAGTCACTGAATCGGTGACCATTCGTGAAAAACAATTTCATGCATGCAACAGCAGTGAGATGTTAACGAAAACTGAAACGGTGCTAGTACAAGTTAGTATGTATTAAAATGACAGCAAGTGTTCGCTCAAGCAAACAACATTCATATGAAACGAAACACAAAAGGCGCCAGAAATGCAACACAAGACATGAGAGGCGGACTTACCCCAAGACAGCTGAGCTGAATGTGTCGACGACTCTTAGATGCAATGTGGGATGCTAGAGCTGTAAGGTCGATGTGAGGAATGAGCTTTGAAACGTTCGTTTCATTAGTTTTGATAAAATCAAAGATGTGATGCACATGCCACAAATCTAGGAAGAGCGACACTTGGTGGGAGGTTTCTGAAATGATCCTTGCATGCAACCTCCAGTTATTGAAAGTAGATCCCTGAATCAAGGGATGCCTTTGCATGCTACCTTGGGAGAAGCAGCCCATGCATGCAATTCATTTTTGCTTAGTCTCAGAGGGAACTGGTCAACTGAGTTTCACATGCAATAGTCTGCTCAACTGCTAGGAGAAAATGTGCATTTCTGGAAGGGAGCTGGGCTAGCTGCCCAGAAGATTTGAGCAATTTCTGAGCAGAGAAGTTGATTGTTTCCCAGGATTGAACAAATTTTGGGCTGAGCAACCATGCTAGGAAGAATTGCACAATTTTTTGCATGAATTCTGACTGTTAGAATTGCACAATTCTAGAGCCTATTAGGCTTCCAGACAGAATTGTGCAATTTTTGGAGGGAAGGTTGGTTGCCCTCCAAAATTGCGCAATTTCTTGAGGGAGATGCTCAGTCTGCAGCTGGACCAAGTCCGGAGGAACAACCTGTGAGGGGAATGGAACAAGCTCTAATGGATAGGCTGTCATTCTGTAAGAAAATAACTAAAGCTGGTGTACTTGACGAAGCAAGACATGCTGATGTGAAAGGTTGGTAGGGAGGCTCCAAAACGAAACTAAGGCAAAATTTTGGAGGGTGTTCATAGCAGCTACAATAGGTCAATAGAAGAGAAGTGATAGTGAAGAGAAGTGGGTCAGATAGGAGAAGAAAGGCTTTGCAGTTGAGTGCACAGAGGCCTAAGTGCGCAGACCCCTACAGCTGAGTGCGTAGGGTAGCTTTGAGTCTATAAATTTGAATTGAAGATCAATAAAGGCAGTTACCAAAGAATTCCTATGTATATATGTTTTATCTTTGTTTCCGTTAATGTTATATGATGTATATGAAAAATAATTTTTATGGAATATTGATTGAATATTGCACGATTTTGTTGAATAACTGTTAATGATGTACACAAAGCAAGTTTATGTATTTTCACAAATACTCAGATGAATTCTCTTATGATCACTAATAACTTAAGTAAATCTACGTGAACCCTAATTTAGGATTGATTTCTGATGTGCATAAATAGATAGAGTGACTATTAAAGGTATGTAGAGACTAATCTTAGACCTTCGCAGAGGTCTAAAGACCATTTTGATAGAGTTGTAGTAGTGAGCCCTAGAAGAGTATCGATCTGCACGAAGGCATTTCTGAGGCACTAAAAGACATCACACTAGTCTCTGGATGCAGAAACTTGGTTCTTGCATCCCCCCATACTGCTTCGGGTGAGACTGCAACTTACGCTATGTGGGTTGTTTCCGAAAGGGCCAGTAGTGTAGAGATTTGCTAGTTGGCACAACTAACTCTGAACCTAGGTTAGGACCCCCTAAGACAACAAATGGTTGCATTTCCAGGACCAGGATCTTCTTGAAAGAGATGTGTGATGTCGCATCACTAGAATCCAACCAAGAAAGAAAATGAAAAGCAGTTGGATTGGAAGATTCATGAGTTCGCGACGCAAGAAAATAGGAATTCACGCCTATTGAAGGAAGAGTGGTTGAATAGGTATTTGTATACAGAGATACACGAAATCTTCTTCTGCACTTTTCCCATTGAATTGTACGAGTGGTTAGCTAAATTGACAGACAACCAAGGAAGGTGGAAGCTTGATAATCCTATAGTGTGGACTCCTGAAAACCAAATCGCGCTGGCTAATGATCATTGGCTCGATCGGATTCTAGGAGGATTTGTTATAGAATTCACAGTTGATACCTCAGTCAGCTACAGCGAAGCGGAGTGGTGATTTTTCAAAGGACCACGAGGTAAGTATTTAAGATCTTTGAATACCTGGATTAAAATGTTGTTATGTGAAAAACGGGTTATGCCATTGCCTTGATGTTCAGAGCTATGCGAAGTGGAAAACTCTTTAGAGATCGAGAGAGATTAGGTCCAGAATATAGCCCATTGATTGGATGTCCTTTGAGCGTGTTAGCAACTAAATCTGCCTTAGGCTGAAAGAAGGCAAAATTCAGGGTAACCACAAACCACGCTCAGTCTGGTAGCTAGCCCTACTAGAATAGGAGAGGGCTCTTGTAGAGCCTCTAACTTGCAGCTAATTATCCATCATTACCTACAGCTTTTCCTCACTTATCCCTCTCTTTTGCCCTATTTTCCTCATAAACTTACCTAGATCATTACATTTGATGTCTTTAAGCATGATTGGTTAACTTTGCTAATGTTTGGCTGTTTGTCTAGATTTTTGACATATGCACAGAGATTCCGCAGCTGTCTGGCAATTCCGCAGCCATTCAGCAATTCCACAGCTATCTGGTCATTCCGCAGCCTTTTCATTGATCTCTATGTTCCACGTGTCATTTTGCAAAACGAAATCACATGGGCACGTAGGAATGAAGGTGTTAAAGGTTCCTATGCTATTGGTTCAGTCAGAAACGCCACGTACACCTCCGGTCAACGTGGATCAAACTTCGGTCAACAGAGCCAGCTCAAACGGTGTTGCGTAAGCTGAAAGGTCACGTCACTCCAGATGGCGATTCCTCCACGCTACGCAGATCATGGGAGACAGGATCCAACCTTGGATTCAACCTCCATGACGACTGTACCCTCCAGAACGCACACGGACCTGTTTACGTGTTGCTGAACCATTTAATTAGCATGATTGACAGTTAATTTCCAGTTTCATGTTTTACGTAGTAGGCAGTTGATCATACGCCTATAAAATCCAGCGTCTGCGCACGCTTAAGGATTAGTCTTTTAGTTATTTTGTTTATGTAATTGCTGCAATTTTAGCGTATCCAGAAACTCTGTTTTGAAGCTGTTGTTTCAGCACTTTTTACTGTAATTTCTACATATGAGTTAATAGAAGACTGTGCTTTTTTGATTTCAAGTAGTTGATCTTTCCTTGGGTTTTGTGGATGGAGGGCCCCCATTCATAACAGCCTTTGTACAGTAACTTTATCTTCATGTTCTTGCCATTTCCTTCTTTTGAATTCAGCAATTTTCCTTTTATTTAACGCATGTATAGTTTTGATTTACTTTCATTTCCAGCATTTATTTTAAACTGATCAGGATTGTTTTCTGCAGGTTTTAGCCCGGGATTGTGTGTCTTTATGTATTTGCTTTATCTCTGATGGTATTTTCAGTTGTCATATTTATAGTTGCTGCCTTTACTCTGTTTTTCTAGCTTAACTTCTAGCTTAGTTTCTCAAGCTGTATGCTAACACATTGATGGTCTCCTTATCATAAGTTGTTCATCTTTAAGAGATCAGAATACTAATAAATTACAGCTTGCTTTGAGTAGCTTTTGGCTTATATCACTAACTCTTTCTTCACTTGTTACACATAACAATGTATGTTGGAAGCAGAATGCTGGAGAAAGGCACAGTGGTGTTATAATTTGTCATTTAGAGCTTTATCACTTTTTGGACTTATCTCTAACTACTTCTTAATCGTGTTTTACATAGTACTATATGTTGGAAGCAGAGTGTTAGGAAGAGATGAACATTATCTTTGGTCTTTAAAGTGGTTTTCTTACCTTTTTATTTGCAGCAGCATGAGTAGTGACTAGTGCCATTAGAAAGTGGTTCTTTGCTTTCAGTTCATTTCAAGTTATTTATTTCAAGCTCTTTCTTTGCAAAGTTTAGAAGGTAGTTAGAAACCACCAGCAACACACACTCACTCATTTAGAAATCACCTTACACACACTATCACTCATCTGTTTATAAAACCTCCATTCCATCTTAGGAAGATAGATTAACCACAAACAACACCCCCAAACGACAAAAAGATCTAAGAAGTTGCTTAAGTACATATAGTACACCTTCACTTCATCAGCTTACGAGCCCCTGGTTGACAATTTATGATAGCAATTTAGACGACACTAAATTGACTAAACATTTTGGCGCCGTTGCCGGGGAAGTGAAATTAAGTAGCCATATTCTTAGAGAAAAAAAAACATAAAATTTCAAGGAAAGAAGTTGATAACCTATCAAAGTATGCTCTCCTCTTGCACTTCAAAGTGATCTGGAGGATCAGAAAAGAGAAAGTTATTGATTTAGTAGTTTCTTGAGTATGCTCTCTTCTTGCACCTAGAGTGACCTGGAAGATCAGAAAAAGAACTATTAACTTGACTTGAAGAAAAATAAAAAAAGAATGACATGCATAGAGCTAGAGATTCTAGGGGAAGGTTTTTAGCTAGAGCTCGAAGTTCAATTTTTACAAGTCCATCTGCTTCAAGGGATAGACAAGAGACACCTCCCTTATCTCCAACCGACACTCCTAGTCCTAGAATTCCTGGAATTCAAGAGCCGAGAGTTGACTCTCCCACACCTTCTATTGAATTTGAACCAGGAAGAGACTCTTCTCTTTCTCCTACAGAAAGACCAATTGTAATTGAGGAAGTAGAATCACCTGAAGAAGAAGGAGAAATCTCTTCTCATTCACCCTTTGTAGAGGAACCAGAAGATTTTGAAATCCCTAGGGTAACCATCATGGCAGAGGAAGAAAGAGGTGGTAGAGGTAGAGGTAGAGGAGGAGGAGGAAACAACAACAATAATGGAGGAGGTAGAGGTCCCCTTGGAGGAGGAAATAGAGATGGGGATAATTCATTTGGGTTTCCCATTGTTAATGAGGATTCCCGAGCCACTATGAAAAACATATCGCCATCTGTCCTCCCAAATTTCCATGGGTTAAGAACTGAGGACCCTGAAACATTTTTATTTGAGTTTGAAGTTGTGTGTCGAACTTATGACTATCTGGATGACTCTCAGAAACTCAAATTGTTCCCTTCAACACTGAAAGATCAAGCTTTGAAATGGTTCATGGGGTTACTCACTCAATCCATTAGGTCTTGGGATGAAATGAAACAAACATTTTTGGATAGGTATTTGGACTATTGTATGCCTACTAATCACAAGGACGAGGTATTTAAAATGATACAAAGAGAAGATGAGAGCTTAGAAGATTTACTTGAAAGATTTCAATATAACCTGAAACGAGCAAAAATGAGTAATTTGGATGAAGAGACCTTAAAAGCCCTCCTATTAAAAGCTATTAGGGATGAATGGATAGATATCTTGAATATGATGGGGAAAGGGGATATTTCTCAACTTTCACTCAATGATATAGCAGAACTCTGTATCCATCTCTCAAGGGGCAAATCAAAAACTCAAAAAGGGCCTAGAGATCCTTCTCTCCTTCGAGCAAATAAATCTGCAACGGGATCAGTAAGTAGGGCTGAAATCGGCAATATGCTTGATGAATTCAAAACTGACATCTTAAGGAGTCTTAGTGAACAACTAGATACCCTTAAGATTCACAATAAACAAAAAGCAGAAGCTGAGGCTTTGGCCATTTTTTGCCCGAAATGTAGAAAGAAACATGCTTTAAGGGAATGTCCCTTGGATGCACACGTTGTAGAAACATGCGTAATTTGCTCAGAAACTCATGAGACTAAGGATTGTCCTTCAATACCTGGCCTCAAAGCAGTCTTTCAAGAGGATCCAAATACACTTGAATCTCTCTGTTTTGTTGCAAGGAGACCTTGGCAAGGGCAACAGAATCAAGGGTTTAACAACTCTATGAATTTTCAATCCCAACCAAATTGGAATCCTTGGCAACAACCTTGGCCTCAACCTCAAAATGCTTTTCAAGCATGGATTCAAAGCATGCAAAATCCTTATGGGAGACTTGCTCAATTCTATCAATATCCTCCATCATTTCAGAATCAGCAAGCTCCACAACTTCCAAATCAAGGTCAACAAATATCATTGCCATACCCTCAACAACAACAACCTCCTCCACAAAATCAAAATTCTCAACTCTTGCTTCAATCCCAGCAGAAGTCAAATCAACTTCCCTCTCAGCCATTACCAAATCCAAATAATAGGAATCCTAAAAATGCTTACATGATGGAAGGTCAACCATTCCCTACCTATATGGTTGTTCCTCTCAATGAAGTACAACTCAGATCAGGTAGAATCCTAGATCAACCTTCTACAAGTGTTCAACAACCAAGCATTTCTGAGGAAGAATCTCTCAAAGTCAATAAGGGTTCTGAAGTATCACTTCAAAACCAAAATATCCAAAAAGAAAAAGAAAAAGAATCAACTTCTACAACTCCCATAGTTGAGCAACCGACATCTTCAGCTACACCTCCTTTTCCTGAAAGATTACAAATTGACAAAGGAGTGGAAAAGCAAATTTGGTTGCCTGACTATAGTTTTCTAGATGAATTGAAGAATGTCTGTATCAAGATTCCCTTGTTACAAGCCATTAAGGAAATTCCCATTCTAGCAAAGACAATAAAGGAGTTGAGTTTGAAGAAAACAGGAAAGAGAACCAGAGATGCCAAAAGGATACATCTAGTTGGAAAAATTGCAGACATTATGATGGGTAAGATTACCATGCAAAAGTATGTGGATCCCGATAGCCCTATTGTCAAAACTCATATTAATGGGGTTGAAATCCCAAATACTTTGATTGACTTAGGAGCCGCTATCAACATCATGAGTAGACAGACCATGGATCAGTTAAAGCTTCCTAACCTTCTCTTTACACCTACTTTACTGCAACTTGTAGATCGATCAATCATTAAACCTGATGGTGTATTGGAAGACATTCCAGTCTCCCTAGACTCTTGGGAATATCCAGTTGATTTTATGATTTTAACTCCCAAGAACAATCTAGGAGGACATCCTCTTATCTTAGGAAGACCTTGGCTAGCAACAGCTGATGCTTTTATCAGTTGTAGGTCTGGGGACATGTATATATCAGATGGTAATTCCACCAAGAAATTCAACTTGTATCCTCCAGCAAAGGCAATAACAGAAATAGGAGAAGATGAGTGGGTTGATGATGAGGATACTATTCAACCTGTTCTAACCATCTCTGAGATCAGTGAAGATAGTCAAATTCTAAATACATTAGAAAATTTTGAAATACCTTTAGAATATGACTCTACACAGTTTCAGTTAGATGCGGACATTGAATATCTCTCCTCTAGACAGATGTCTCTCTTCTCAATGGAAGAGTTTGGTAGTTCTACAGTTGAAATCTTTCCAGGAAAAACATTGAACATTAACAGAAACTTGGAAAGACCACAACAAGAAGAATTAACCAAACTTTTGCAAAAACATTCCACTGCATTTGCATGGGAATACACTGACATGAAAGGAATCGATCCTAAGACTTGTATTCATCACATCTATATTGAAGAAAACAGCAGACCTATTAGGCAACCACAAAGAAGGATGAATCCAAACCTTAGGGAAATCGTGAAAGAAGAACTCCAGAAATTGCTCAAGGTAAACTTCATTTACCCCATTTCAGATAGCCAATGGGTTTCTCCCTTGGTTATAGTACCCAAAAAGAATGGTAAATGGAGAGTTTGCATTGATTATCGAGAATTGAACAAGGCAACCTTAAAGGATCATTTCCCTCTACCTTTTATTGATCAGGTACTAGACACTTTAGCAGGTAAAAAGTATTTCTCATTCTTGGATGGTTTTAGTGGGTATAATCAAATTCAGGTAGCACCTGAAGATCAAGACAAAACCACATTTACTTGTCCTTGGGGAACTTTTGCCTACCGAGTACTCCCTTTTGGATTGTGCAATGCACCCGCTACATTTCAAAGGGCTGTACTAGGAATCTTTTCAGATCTAATTCATGATTGTGTAGAGGTCTACATGGACGATTTCACAGTTTATGGTAATACATTTGAAGAAGCTTTGGAAAATTTGGAAAAAGTACTGATAAGATGTAAGGAAACTAATCTTTCTTTAAGTCATGAAAAGTGTTTTATGATGTTTACTGAAGGGATTGTTTTAGGACATCATATTTCAGGAGATGGGATTAAGGTTGATAGATCCAAAGTTGAAGTCATCTCTAAGTTACCTGTTCCAAATTTCCAGAAAGATGTTAGAAGTTTTCTTGGGTTTACTGGATATTACAGAAGGTTTATTGAAAACTTCACTAAGATAGCATCTCCTCTTTTCAAATTGCTTACCAAAGACTGTGAGTTCAAATGGGATCCTGAGTGTCAATCTGCCTTTGAAGCTTTAAAGACTAGAATATCTGAAGCACCCATCTTAAGGGGGCCAAATTGGAAACTCCCTTTCCACATTTCTACTGATGCTTCAGATACAACTCTAGGAGCTGTTTTGGGACAAAAGGATTTGATCCCTTATGCCATTTATTACACCAGTAAAAATTTGACTCCCACTGAGTTAAATTATACTGTTACAGAAAAAGAGTTCTTAGCTGTAGTACATGCGATCAACAAGTTTAGACACTACATAACCGGCTATGAAACCTTTTTCCATACTGATCACTCTGCCATAAGATATTTAATGAACAAACCTGTTACTAATGGCAGAGTTACAAGATGGCTTTTACTTTTACAAGAATTCAACATTACTGTGTTAGATAGACCTGGAAAACAAAACACAGTAGCTGATTTCTTGTCTAGAATCCAAAACACTAATGAAGATTCTCCAGTAGAAGATAAGTTTCCAGATGAATACCTGTTTGCAGTAACTACCAAGACTCCTTGGTATGCAGATATGGCTAATTATCTAGTTACAGGGAAGCTACCTCTACACTTATTTCCTAATGAGAAAAGGAAAATCATTCAGGAGAGTTCACATTATTCTTGGATTTCTAATGAATTGTTCAAAACAGGGCCAGATTGTATAATCAGAAGATGTGTTCGGGAAGATGAAATGCCTGACATCCTTAAGGCATGTCATGATGAACCATGTGGCGGGCACTTTGCTGACAAGAGGACCGCCTATAAAATCCTTTCTCTAGGATATTATTGGCCCTCTCTCTTTAAAGATGCAAAGCAGTATGTTAGAAGGTGTGACAGCTGCCAAAGAGTTGGGAGACCAACTCCTTCAAATGAAATGCCACTACAGCCTCAGGTATGCATCGAACCCTTTGAGAAATGGGCTCTAGATTTCGTTGGACCAGTTAATCCACCATCAAAGCAAAAGAAGAATATACTGGTTTGTACTGATTATGTTACTAAGTGGGTAGAAGCCAAAGCTTTGCCTTCTTCCACTGAAAATTCAGTTGTTCAATTTCTTTTTGAGGATATTTTCACTCGTTTTGGTGTCCCAAGGGAAATTGTGACAGATCAGGGCAACCAATTTACATCTAAATTGATGGAGAAGCCGATGGAGGAATATAAGATCAAGCACAGAACATCTACTCCATACCATCCGCAATCAAATGGCCAAGTGGAATCTACCAATAAAGTTCTTGAAGGCATTATCACCAAGACTGTTCATCTTCATAGAAGAGATTGGGCGGAAAGGCTTCCTGAAGCCTTATGGGCCTATAGAACTACATGGAGGAACACAACAGGACATTCTCCCTATGAACTTGTTTATGGGAAGGAAGTCCTGCTCCCCATTGAATTCCAAATCAAGACCTTCAAGGTGGCAGTCCAATTGGGAATGAGCCTCTCAGAAGCCCAAAAACACAGAATGGACCAGCTAAATGAGCTAGATGAGATAAGACAAGATGCAATTCTAAGGACCGATCTAGTTCAGCACCAAAGATCTAAATGGCATGATCGTCATATCAAAGAAAGAAAGTTTCAGAAAGGAGATTGGGCTCTATTGTTTGATTCAAAGTTTAAAGACTTCAAAGGGAAATTTCAAACTCATTGGCTTGGGCCATATGAGATTGATGAAGTCTTTAGTAATGGAGCAGTTCGAGTGAAAACTATTGATGAATTTCATACTCCTCTTATTGTGAATGGCCATCGCTTGAAGATCTACCAGAAGCCACTCTCAAAAGAGGAATTTGTCAAGTTGTTTAAAGAAGATTCTGCAATCAGGTTGGTGGAGAAGGATTCTTCTCCTCCATCAGCCTAATCTTTGGTTTTTGAAAAAAAAAAAAGAGAAAAAAAGAATAAAAGTATAGGCCTGAAAACCAGTCTCTGATTGGCAGTCCTATGCAGAAAATCTGAGGTGAAAATCAGGGTCACCTGACACCTCACATTTTCCAAAAAGAAAAAAAAAATCCCTCTTCTTTTCCTTGTTCCATCTCATTTCATTATTTCATCCATTCCATTCACCATCTCATTCATCCAATCATTCTCACTCCACCTCATTTCTTTCCATCCATTCATCCATTCCATTCACCATCTCATTCATCCAATCATTCTCACTCCACCTCATTTCTTTCCATCCATCCATCCATTACATTCCATCTCACCAATAAAGTCATTGTCAGATTTATTTCACACAACTAAAGTTGTTTTGTGCAGACAAAAGGGTATCACTGCAGTTTCTGCAGCTGAGGAGCAATTCCGCAGCCAACATCCCAATTCCGCAGCCGATACACTTTCTGCACCTGCATAAAAAAACACAGTCTGTTTAAGAAGGAATCTGCAGTCCAAAAAGTCATCAGCAAAAATTGAAAAAGGTCATATAGCAGCAATAAACAATGAAAGGTTAGCACAGATGAGCAAAAGGGAATCAAAGCGCGGATACATGAGGTATGATCTAATTTCTAAACTTACGGTTATAACATTTTGCATGGTTTACGGATTGTGTTTTTTGCCATTTAATGTAATGATTACCAGTCCTTTCCATCACTCGACCGGAAATCCACGTATCCCTCAACCTTGATAGTCCTTATTCATCACGATTTTTAAAACTCAAGCACGGCTGCTCTTCCATTTAAATTCCTGTACCTGAGTGACGTAGACAATTGTACTACGGCTCTCTACGTTATGATTCCGCAGCCAAATGTACACTCATGACCGATGTCTAAGGGACTTAACCGTTTCTTCCCATTATTCATAACCCTCCTACGCATAATCTCATTCACGCTGTTGATTCACTTCCGCATTTCCCTTGTTTTCCACTGCTCTGCCTTATTCACTACTCTGCCACCGTAACCATACTCTGTTTTCCCCTCTGCTGAACTTTGACCACTGTTGTGAGTGCATTACGGCTGTTGTGTTGAAGCCGTAAATCTATTGTGTTGAAGCCACTACTGAAGCCGTATAACCCTTTTTCCAAAGAATTAAAACAGAGCAGTGAGAGAGCTGATGGGTAAACTTTTGAGGGTAGAGCCAGAGGGCTCTAAATTTCTGGAAGGATATCCCCAAGTCAAAGACGCTTTGCAGAAGGCAAATTGGCTCCAGTGCATCCAAAAATTCAAGGGTTATCATAGAGAGGTCACGAAGGCTTTTGCACATTCTTTCAGAGACAAAGACAATCAAGTGGAGATAGGAGATCTGAAATTTACAGTCACCGAAAGCAGTTTGGCACAGGCCACTTCATTACCACAAACTGGGGAGAGATGGTTCAAAAACTGATCAGTACAAGACCAGCAATGGAAACAAATTCTGAAAAATCCAGGTATGGACACTAGCATTTTTACAAAGGGAATCCCTATTAGTCTTGTCAAAGAAGAATGGACAACTTTGCTTCTGTTAATACAGAAATTCTTTACATGTGAAGGAAGATTTGGAGTTTTGTATGTTTATCATGCCAAAGTTATGATGCATTTCTTAGGAGAGCATGACATTAACCTTCCATACTTTTTACTCTCAAGCCTTAGAAAAATGTGCTCAATAGTCCAAAGAAACCCAAGAAACATTGAGCCACATTTGTACCATCATGGGCTTGTCAAGATACTAGTAGAAGAACAATTGAAAGCAAAAAGAGACACATGGGAAAGATTTCTTGTAAGGAAACATTTCCAAGAGATAGGGGAAGCCTCTGGTAGTTCACCTCAAGTGCCTAAAAAGAGTAGAAGGAAAAGAACAGAGGAAATTACCCCAGAAACTGTTGTCCAAGAAGAAACTGTCCAAGACCCTGTTGAAGAAGAAATTGTTGCACATCATTCTGAAGAAGAAAATGACCCTGAGCCTGCTGTAGACATTGACCAAACAGCCCAAGAAATCATTACAGAAACCCTGCAAGAAATTGTCCAAGAGGCTGCTCAAAAGAAAAAGGAGAGTAGGAAGAGACAAAAGAAAGATAAAGGAAAAGCTATAGCCCAAGAAACCTACCTTACTCCTGAAAATTCCAGTGAAGAGGACACTCAGCCATTAGCACATAGATTAGCCCAACTTCATGAGGCTGCCCTTTCCAAGAAGATGCAAAAACAAAAGCAAAAGCAACAAAAAGAAAAACAGAGCATCACCACCGTGAGAAGGAGCAGCAGGCTACAAGGCAAAATGGGGGCCACAAAGGATAAAAAGTCACTCATTATTGACTTGAGCACACCTGAAAAGGTTGCTACAAGACTTGACTTTGAGAAAAGCCCTCCACATATTGAGCATGATAAGACTAGTCCTCCACGTGAGGAAAGTCCTTTTGAGCATGAACCTGAATTTGAGCATGAGCCTAGTCCAAAGAGGTCACCAGAGATTGATCTAATCAGCAGAAGGTTTATAATTACCTGGAGACATTAGAACAAGCTGCTGCTGGTCCAAGCACTATTCTACCTCTTGAGCAGCAAATCCACTCACTCAAACAGGAAAATTTTGAGCTTGAAGTTTTAAATCGCCACATCATACAAGAGAATGAAAAATTGAAGGAGCAAGCTAAGGTGGACAAGATGATCCACGATAATACCATGCTTCATCTAGGCCTTTGGCAAAGGAAAAACAGAAAGCTAAAGAAGAAATGCAGGAAGCTAAGCGGAGCTTTGGTCAATCTAAAATTCAGATGCTTGGTGAGGAAACCAAGAGTCAATGTGGCTACACAGAGGAAGAGGAGAAGACTAGATGTCTTAGCAGAGACATCTCAGCAGGTAGATTAAACAATGTTTTCGTTGCATGAGGACATGCAACACCCTCGTAGTGGGGGTATGTAGAGCCTCTAACTTGCAGCTAATTATCCATCATTACCTACAGCTTTTCCTCACTTATCCCTCTCTTTTGCCCTATTTTCCTCATAAACTTACCCAGATCATTACATTTGATGTCTTTAAGCATGATTGGTTAACTTTGCTAATGTTTGGTTGTTTGTCTAGATTTTTGACATATGCACAGAGATTCCGCAGCTGTCTGGCAATTCCGCAGCCATTCAGCAATTCCGCAGCTATCTGGTCATTCTGCAGCCTTTTCATTGATCTCTATGTTCCACGTGTCATTTTGCAAAACGAATCACATGGGCACGTAGGAATGAAGGTGTTAAAGGTTCCTATGTTATTGGTTCAGTCAGAAACGCCACGTACACCTCCGGTCAACGTGGATCAAACTTCGGTCAATAGAGCCAGCTCAAACGATGTTGCGTAAGCTGAAAGGTCACGTCACTCCAGATGGCGATTCCTCCACGCTACGCAGATCATGGGAGACAGGATCCAACCTTGGATTCAACCTCCATGACGACCGTACCCTCCAGAACGCACACGGACCTGTTTACGTGTTGTTGAACCATTTAATTAGCATGATTGATAGTTAATTTCCAGTTTCATGTTTTACGCAGTAGGCAGTTGATCATACGCCTATAAAATCCAGCGTCTGCACACACTTAAGGATTAGTCTTTTAGTTATTTTGTTTATGTAATTGCTGCAATTTTAGCGTATCCAGAAACTCTGTTTTGAAGCTGTTGTTTCAGCACTTTTTACTGTAATTTCTGCATATGAGTTAATAGAAGACTGTGCTGTTTTGATTTCAAGTAGCTGATCTTTCCTTGGGTTTTGTGGATGGAAGGCCCCCATTCATAACAGCCTTTGTACAGTAACTTTATCTTCATGTTCTTGCCATTTCCTTCTTTTGAATTCAGCAATTTTCCTTTTATTTAACGCATGTACAATTTTGATTTACTTTCATTTCCAGCATTTATTTTAAACTGATCAGGATTGTTTTCTGCAGGTTTTAGCCCGGGATTGTGTGTCTTTGTGTATTTGCTTTATCTCTGATGGTATTTTCAGTTGTCATATTCATAGTTGTTGCCTTTACTCTGTTTTTCTAGCTTAACTTCTAGCTTAGTTTCTCAAGCTGTATGCTAACACATTGATGGTCTCCTTATCATAAGTTGTTCATCTTTAAGAGATCAGAATACTAATAAATTACAGCTTGCTTTGAGTAGCTTTTGGCTTATATCACTAACTCTTTCTTCACTTGTTACACATAACAATGTATGTTGGAAGCAGAATGCTGGAGAAAGGCACAGTGGTGTTATAATTTGTCATTTAGAGCTTTATCACTTTTTAGACTTATCTCTAACTACTTCTTAATCGTGTTTTACATAGTACTATATGTTGGAAGCAGAGTGTTAGGAAGAGATGAACATTATCTTTGGTCTTTAAAGTGGTTTTCTTACCTTTTTTTTATTTGCAGCAGCATGAGTAGTGACTAGTGCCATTAGAAAGTGGTTCTTTGCTTTCAGTTCATTTCAAGTTATTTATTTCAGGCTCTTTCTTTGCAAAGTTTAGAAGGTAGTTAGAAACCACCAGCAACACACACTCACTCATTTAGAAATCACCTTACACACACTATCACTCATCTGTTTATAAAACCTCCATTCCATCTTAGGAAGATAGATTAACCACAAACAACACCCCCAAACGACAAAAAGATCTAAGAAGTTGCTTAAGTACATATAGTACACCTTCACTTCATCAGCTTACGAGCCCCTGGTTGACAATTTATGATAGCAATTTAGACGACACTAAATTGACTAAACAGCTCTCTCCGGGTCACACTCAGGAAAATAAACAATAGGGTCTGAGATGACTCAAAAATGAATACTGATTTTAGGCTAGGTAAATAAATATGAAAGAGGTATTTTGAAAAATGATTGAGTTTTCTGGGATGATGTGGGGCCAAGGACCAGCATGAGCAGAGAATTTAACTCAAATACGCAGGTTATTTCGTGAGGCAAGACAAGTGGAAAGTTTAGCAATTAGATTTGAAATAATGTGAGGTGGAGAGATTGTTTGAGAGTGTGAAAAGGGCATAAATACATGAATCCTTTTCAACATAAGAAAACATAGAACGTGAAAACTATCCCAAGGCAGAGCAGTACACTGAATTCTACCTTTTTACTTAGAAAGCTTTCACTGGAAATGAATATGAATGAAAATATGAAACATAATGAAATACATATGAAACATAAAGAAGATACATTTTCTAAACTCATGCCACAGGAATCTCATGAACCAGAGCTGCAATCTTTCATTAATTCTCTGTCAAAATGTACAGTGAGTGACTGGGTGTCTCTCCCACAGTTTCCCAGAAATTCCAACCCTTTGCAAATAGTGTTGCATACAATAAATAGACTATGCCATTGGGAAATAGAACGACCCACAGTTGGGGAGTTTTTCAAATGATTACAAACTGGAAATGGAAAGCCAACCATTAGTTACAGGTGCAGTGTTACAGAAATGACAAATGGCTTGGGTGACTGCTCGCCTTCCTTTGCCACTTGGATAGGAGCCCACCTTTAGTGAAAATACTTTTTAAACATTGCCTTAGTTTTCGAGAAAAATATAGTGTAAATGAGTGGGCCCACTTGGAGAAAGTCGCGAATCGAAATGTCGCGGAGCGGAAGTGATTTTGGCCTTTGGGTCCCTGTGCGCCGCGCCAAAAGCTATATGCGCCGCGCCACTTTGGAGGTGATTTTGAGGTACCTGCTGGAGTCCAAATTGTGCCCAAGTGTGCTTGTTGGAAAGCCCTACCTGTCTACTTTCCAAACCAAGTAGAATTTCTAAATTTTGTGCTCATTTACCCCTCCAAAACTTCATTCTCCCAAGACTGCTTCCTGTGTGTCAAAATAGGGGCAGAGAGGTCATTTTTTGAGTGTTTTTGACCTCATGGGGACTCAAATCATGCCCAAATTTCTTGTCCATGAACCAGCAGACATGAATTTTCATGATGAATCCAAAAATTCAAGCCATTTGTGATTTGGAGCTCCCAATCCTAAGCATCGCGCCAGTGGCGCAGCGCACAAGGAGAAAAAACCTGTGTTGTGACCAAAAATTTGCCATGTGACCAAAATTGCCCCAAATTTCTTGAAATTTGGGTTGGAGCTTCCTTATCAAGTGTTATGTTGGGCCAAAGAGGCTTCGGCCAATATCTAAAGTCGATCGAGCTCCCTTTGCCTCTTTTTCTTCTTGATTGCCTTCCTCAATTTCGCCTTCAAATTCCTGATACGGGCCTTGCACACTTTGTTTTGCACCATGTAGTGGAAATCCATGTGTCTCAGCAATGCATGGTCCTTGTCGGCCTTGTCCAGCAGCCTCTCCAAGTGCATGTTAACTCTCTCAATATTGGCCTCCCGATCCTCATTAACCTCTTGCAACAATGACGTGAGCTCAACTCTTCTCCTTTGTGCAGCTTGGCGATGCTCACGAATGTTTTGTAGCTCCATGATCGCTTGCTGATCCTCCAGCTGTTTGTTCCTTTGCTCCAGATATTTCATGTTCCATTTGGCTCTTTCCAAATCAAGGGACAAGGCTTTAATCTCTGCTTGCTGCTCCTGGATGATCTCTTTAAGCTGTGCACTTGTCGGTTCTGTATCTGTATCATCATCATGAAGGAGAATGAATTTGGTCTCTCGTTCACCTGATGGCTCACCTGAAGGCCCCTCATCCTGCATTGGTTCCTTGCCTTTGTCCTGTTCCTGTGATGCTGATGGTGGAAGCGAGGCCCCTTCCGCCCTGGGTGGAGATAACACTCGCTTTGCCGCTGCAAAAAAACGTCTGGTGCCTTTCTGATATGTGATGAAAACAGACACACTAGCAGTCTCATGGCGCTCATACCGACGAGAAGGTTCACCCTCATGCTTAACCTCTGATAATACCTGTGAAGTGTTGAAGAGGTCACGGGAGATGAAATCATCCCAATTAATGCCCTACAATCCCAGCTGATGAACCACCAAAATCTTAATAAGAGCAAAGTGATAAACATTGTTAAGTTACTGCTAAGGGGTCTTGTGCTGCATGAAGGTGTTCATCCTCTCTATGTTCCTGCAAATGAAATATGGGATGTTCATCATCCATACCCTGGTAAAGTGCATGAGCAACCTGATGTGATAGGCATATACGAGAGAACCTCCCCTCACAGCTGAAGTACTTCATGATCAACTTCATGAGTGGAGCATATTCATCTTTCAAATATCAGAATGGAAAGACTCTTGTGAGCTGCCTCAAGCAACTGGCCTTAATGTAAGGCTCATAATGTTGCTGATCAATCTTCTGTTTCTTGTGCCACGGTTCTCCAACATTCGGTATGCCGGTTGCTAATGAGACAATTTCGGGTGTCAGTGTGAAGGTGACCCCGGCCAAGATAGAGTGATCTCCATGTAGGTGAAGCACAAAAAGATGGGCCAACTCATGATGAACTCGAACATTAGCCACCCTTTGACAAAACTCAAAACATGATAGATTCTGGAAACATGACATAGCAAGAGGGCAGGCTTGCAATTCAATGAGGGTGGTTGGCTCATCCCTAACATGTTTGCCACTTTTGTGATGTCTCCGGGGAGCTTGTTCTTCCGAGGATGAATCACTTTGTGTTTCCATCTCATACTCCGATGAATGCTTGGATGCCATGACTGTTGTATGTCACCTGTGCTTGGACTGCCCTTTGATGATGGTATGAAACTATGTGTTGTTGTGAGATCTGCCACCAAGGGGAACAATGCAAAAAGGGAGTGTTAGGAAGGGGAATAATATGATGGGAATAGGGGTTATGGGGGGGAATTTTGTTTAGGGATATGTAGGAGGGTTTGGGGATTTTATAGGGTAGAGTTTTGGGGTTTACATTGACCAATGAGTGGAGGGATAGGGAATATGGGTTTAGTAATGTTTTAGGGTAGGGAAAATAGGGAAAAATGGGATAGGGGGGAAGGGAACAATGGAAAGGAGTGAAAAAATGAGAGGTGAAAGAGGAGCCTTGGCATCAATACCACAAGTTTGCAACCCTAGCAACAATGGCTTTGATGTTTTCTAGTGGTAGGTTTTAGGCATTTTTATTGCAACTCTAAACGGCCATGAACCATCACTACATTCCATAAAATTTGATGAGCAAGCCAAGATATAGAGCCTACCTATCAATTTGAAGGGTTTCAAAATGATTGGTTGCAAGTTTGGCACAAATTCGGGCCTCTGTGGGTGTGCGCCGCGCAACAAACCCAGTGTGCCGCGCTCAGTATATGCGTCGCACCCATGTTAACTTTACACTGCAGGGTCGCGCTCTGTGCGCCGCGCTCCCTATGTGCGCCGCGCCCCTCTGTGTGTGTGCCGCGCTCCTGAAAACGACTCCAAACTCACTCCAAACGTGTGCTTGCACTCTCACACTCACTTTGCAATGTTTCTCTCTTCCTTGGTGTTCACAATGACTTTGTTTCTTGTGGAAACTTGTATATAAAGGCTTTGAAGTCATGGGTTTGATTTTTGCTTCTCCAAAACCCATTTTGCTAATGTTTTGTTTTGACACTTTTCACTGATTTAATGCAACACTGAATTTCACTTTTCCCTTTGAATTTTTAGCTAAAATGATGAAATTTTTTGGCACTTTTGCAGGGGTCGCACGACATGGAATTTGGCCAAGGAAACCATGACTGCACCTAAAGAAATCAACTAGAGAATTTTTTGAAAATTATCACAAATGACACACTGTTTGACTTTTCTTCAAAACAGAGTTTTGAAGAACAGTCGTATTCTATCGATATGACGATGAAAATCTTTGAATCACAACTTCATAAGAGCCTCCCTCTGACCTTGCTGGCTTTATTGGACATTGTTTGGAGACCTAATGACTAACCCATAGACTTAATGACCGAAATGACTTCTGTCCATTAAAAGATCAACATTGACTGTCATGGACTTTAATACACATTGGTGAAAAGACCTAAGCCAGCAGGTGCAAGACATGAGGGGAATGAATGGTAAGGCCCTTCCGTCAGGTTATGGAATGCCCCTAGTGGAATGCAGCTGAGTGAATGGAGCGAGACACCTAAAAATGAAATGCAGAAAGAGTTTTGATCTCTGACGAAGGACTGACAAGACCGACTCTAACAGAGCGATGAAGAGGGAGCGGTACAGGCCTCACCACGGAGTGTTGTCTAGCTGATAACATTGGGTTTTCCGTGAACACATCATCCATCCACTCCACCTCCACCCCCACCTCCACCGCATACACCTTCGCCCACACCTCCACGTCCACCACCTCCATTTAACATGGCGAATACGATGAAGCTGCCGACTTTCAAAGGTATAGGGAGTGAAGATACAAAGCAGTTTCGGTTTGTTGTGAATGATGAGTGGAAAGTGCAACAGATTACTGATGACAATATAAAGAAGGCACAGTTGGTTAACGCTCCACAGGATCACGCGCTAACTTGGTATATTAAGTATTGTTCTGATAATCCTCTTGCATCACTAGCAGAGACTAAGGTTGCCCTAAACAAGGAGTTTAGTAAGCTGAAGTCTAATTCAAAATCAGTGGTTGGATTTAAGGAAATCATGATGAGGGTCGATGAGACACCTTGGAAATTAGATCAAAGGCTGAAGTCTCAAATTCGAGAAGCTAACATGCGCTCGCAGATGGTCAGCCTCGCGAGTGGTTTATAGTTTCACTTCTGCCCCACCTGAGAATTGCTTTATTGCAACAGAAGATAGGAACTCAAGCAAAAGCCTTGGAAATCGTGATGAGGTTACATGCAATGCTTATTCACGATGTGACCTTGGGGGTACAATAGATCCACTCTCAGTTACAAATCCTCTGCTTAGAATTGTAGAGATTGAAGAAAGACAAGGAGACTAAACTAGAGGTGCGCACAGAAGTCTGGTGTCTGAAGTGCAAGAGCCAGGGGCACAATAAAGACCATTGTCCCGTATTCACGAATTATATTACAGGAGGGGGACCAATTCCCCTAAAGCCGAAAGCCCCAACATGGCCGAGCATGGGGGTTGCGCTATGGTGCGCTATTTTTCAAGTTGTTGGACAACATACGACAGATAATTGCCATTTACTTCAAAAGTTCGTCCAAACACCTCAACAGTTGTTCTGTAACTTCTACAAATTTGTGGGCCATGATGAGCACCATTGTCGAAGCTATGAGTTGATGATGGAAATAACACCTACATATCAGATGCAAGCAGAAACTCGACCTCCAAATCAGGGCGCCGAATGGGATGTGTGGAGGTTATGAGGGATGAGGACGAGGCTAAGGAGGAGGAGGTCCTGGTAGAGGTCGTTGTCAGGTCATCTGCTACAACTATGGACAGCCAGGGCACTACGCGCAGGAGTGTTAGAATCAAACACGCCCGTCATGTCAATACTACAGCCAGTTTGACCATACCATAGAAGAATTCCCGGTGCTGATAGCTAAAATGCAAGAGAAGAAAGCACAGCCTCAGCAGCCTATGCAAAACTTACAAATGATGAGAGCTGAGCCCCGTGAGGAAGATCAAAATGTGAATATAGTGCTTAGAAGTGGAATAATGACTAGCGATGATAAGGTAAACAACCTGAAGAGGATGGATGGGTCTGCAAGGCCCCAGAGAAGGAAGTGGGTTTTGATCTGAATCACATGAAGGAAACATTTATGGAGGCCAAGAAAAGCTTCGTTGAGGCATCCACCTCAAGAAGTTAGGACAAGGTGCAAGAAACCAACACGCCTACAGAGGTTGATCCCTCTGTGCTTACTACGTTTTTGGAGACCTGCATAAAGCTTTTGCGTGATAGCAAAGTTGTGGAAGGCCTGCAAGAATTAATAAACAAATGCACCAGCAAAGAGAAGGTCCCTGATGGACACCGAGTGGTCAAAAAAATTGGCAAACATAAGGCAAGAACGAGGCGCAAGATGAGGCTCACCGTGTAGATAGGTGATTATGAGATGGACCAAGTCATTTTGGATTTGGGTTCTGATGCGAACGTTTTGCCAAAACAAACATGGGAAAGAATGGGGAGACATGTGCTATAGTGGTCTCTGATTCAACTCAAAATGGAAAACCAATAGAAAATCATCCCTATGGGATGATTATATGGAGTAACCATTGATATCGAAGGTGCGAGCGTGATGGACGACTTTGAGGTTATAGAGATCGTTGATGACAGTAATCCATACCCTGCGCTCCTGGGAATTGACTGGGCCATTTATATGAATGGGGTCATCAATTTGAAGAAGAGGAAAATGTCGTTTGAAAGGAAATCACTTCTGGTTGTAGTACCGTTGGACCCTGCAGAAGGGGTGCACTATACTAAACCAATCCGCGATTATGAAGAAAGTGAGGATGAACTGGATCAAATCTACAAAATGGCAGCGCGAGATCATGACTGGATCAATTCAATGGTAGATGGATGGATTGCATGGGATCGGGATATTTTCTACACCTCTGTTTTAGACGAAGAGTTGGAGCATTGGCATAATCGTTTGCATGAAGTATCTACACTGCGATGAAATGTGATGATGAAGTCGCTGCGTTGTGTCTCGTTGGAGGTAAGGAAACTACCCGATTATGATGGTTTAAGTGGCGTAGATAAGTTTCTGGATGCATTTGAGCATGAAGTCACGGAGGATCACCACTTCCAATCATTAGATTTGGCATTGTGCGCTATGCCTGCATGATGGTGGGGTACGCATAAAGATAGTTTTGATGGATGGCGGGATTACAAAAGGATGATGAGGTTACCATTTGGGCATCCTAACACTCAATTGACTGATAAATATAATGGGAAGGATGATCTGCACTATCACCTAGCAAAATGGACTAAAGCATTGTAGAATTTCCCATTGTAGATCACCTGATAATGCAATATACTAAAGAAAAATACTAGATATACTTCTACAATCAAACTTTGTGGAATCTTAATCAATTTGAGCTAGATCAATTAGAACACATATAACAAAGAAGAAGAAATCATACACATGAAACATAGAATAATACTCTAGGGAAAGCCTCTGCTAAAAACCCTGCTATCTGTATTATCATACAAGTGGAAATATCTCAAGATTACACAAAGATTTAGCTCACAAGCTATCCAGCCCTCAGTACAATCCCTCTGTTGCTCATAGATAGTCAAAGGCTTCTCACAAACCTTCTCCTCTGCCCTCCAAGCCTCCTATTTCCTTGCACAGTTTCTCCAAGGTCTGCCTGCCACCTGTGTGAATTCACCTTTGAGCACACAACTCACCAAACTCATAAATCACTGCGCAATCCTGAAGGAGATAATTCCTTCTGCATGGATGAGTTTCCTTTATAGGAAAAATCCTCCAACTGATAGTACATTGTCCCTTCCTCTGATCTCACCGGGTCTCTGACTGAACTGACATGCATGAGTTATTTATGAGAGAATATTCATCTATCTGAAGTACACTAGTTTCATGCATGCATGCATTGACTAACTGAACTCACAATTCGTTCCACAAACTATTGGAACTAATCTAACTTGACTTAACTCAGTTAACTGAGCTAACTAATTACAACTCATCTTGATCTCCTTAATCAAGGGATAACTTCCTCAATCAAAGGGAAAATTTTTGCATGTCTTCACATAGAATTCATGTTTGATTTTCTACAACTAATTAACTCAAGATGAATTAATTAATTATTTTTCAAATAGCTGCTAAGATCAAATTCGAATTTTAATTCTCAATTTTAGTTCAGTGACTGACTAAAATTGGAATCTATCCCGAAATGATATTTATAGCAATTCTATTTTTAGCATTTCCATTTTATCATTCCTTGTTGCCATATCCAATACTGGTACCTGAAATGCTATTTATAGCAATGTTATTTTTAGCATTTCTTGTTGCCATTTTCAACACTCCCTCTCAACAAGAAAGGCATTCAACTCAAACCCGATCCTGAACTTCTGGAATGTTCTGCATGCAACACTCCTCCCTAGTGTTGTTGCTTCAGCAACTCTAGAAACAAAAAAAATATCCAACCTGAATCAGAAAGATGCCTCTGTCATCAAAGTCTTTGACTGCTATTGCCTCTGTCGACTGAAAACTCTGCACCTCTGTGCTCTTCAGTATTTGACTGCTCTAGCCTCCGTCACTTTGATCTCTGACTGCATCAATCACACTGATTCCTCCTGCTACATCTATGCTGCTACTAGTCCTATCTCCCAGCACTGCATCCGCACTGCACCTTCTCTCATCATGTTGCATCATGCTGCCCACTGCTGCACTACAACTCAGTCACTGAGAAGTAAGTAACTGATCTCCCAACTGACTTCCCTGTTGGGCTAGAAACACCCTCTGATGCTGAAGCTCCCTCTGCCACTGACAAGTGCTCCCTCTTTGACCTCTGTGCTGCTGCAACAACTCCCTGCATCTCGCACTATTGCACACCTATCTGTGTCATCCTGTATTGGTGCAACACTCATGTGCTTCTCACATTGTTGCAGCGTGCTAGCTCTGTGATGTCTTGGGACTCCTGCACTATAGCTCTCTCTGCCGCTCCATCCGCATCCGTCTCTACCCACTCAGCTAGTCCTACTACTCCTCGTCGGGGCTCCCATAGCAAGGTCTAATCAAAGAGGCTAGGTACCTCAAGGATCCTGCCCCTATTTCAGCCTTCTTGGGACTATCACTTCACATTGCCCCACCCCACACCTGGAGGTATGGCTGCATGTGATCTCTCTGCCCACTTGGCTCGAAATTTCCCCATACTGGAGGTCTCTGCATGAGTGGATTCCTCCACTCGGTCTCCTCTCAGCATCTCCAGCTGTGGCTGCTCCACAACCTCCTGAAGTTGCTTCACTAATTGTGGCTCCTTCACAATTGTCTGAGACTTATTCTGACGCTGCATGTTGAGAGGTAATGTACTCACCCTCTCAACCACCAAGTCTCCAACAGTTGCCTTGCTCTTCGAGGCTTTGCATGCATCTTGAACCTCAAGAGCATACAGGTTCTTGACTTGTGAACCGATCTGCTTCACCTATCTCGTGGTGACGTGTCTAAGGAAAACCTTTCCCTTACTGAAGACTACATCATAGCCTTTGTCTTCCACCATTGTGATCGATACCAGGTTTTTCCTTACTCTTGGCACATACTTCACATCTGTCAAGGTAATGCGAGCTCCATGCTCCCTCTGAAAAACAACTATGCCTACTCCTGAGACACTATACTTTTCATCATTACCCATCTCTATGAGTATCTGGAGATATTTCTCCTCCACGATACTGAACAAACTCTTATCGCTGGTCATGTGGAATGAAGCTCCACTGTCAAGAAACCAACCACATCCCACCATGGATGAAACCATGCATGCAATGAGGGTGAAATCCAACTCGAACTGTGAGGCCAGTGCCTCACCTTTTGATCCTTCCTTGGATCCCTTCTTGGATTCCTTCAATGGACAATTTGTAGCAAAATGGCCCACCTCATGACAATGAAAGCATCGCACTTTCGATTTGTCAAAATTCTTCCCACCATAGGAAGAACTCGATTTGGAATGAGAGTCCTTCTCCTTACCTTTCTTTGCCTTACTCACTAAGGCACAATTTTCTTCATCCTCCTTGGATGAAGAACCATCTCTAGTGGTTCTCCTTATCTCCTCTTGCATCAGATCCGACCAAAGTCGTTCCCAATCTGTCAGTTTCTCTCTTCCATTTACCGAGTCTTGGTATCTATGCCAGCTCTTAGGAAGACCGAGGAGAGCAAGACTCACCATGTCATCATCGGTTGTCGTGATCCCTACACTTCCAATCTCATCCCTGCAGGTGGTGAGCTTGTTCATATATGTAGAGAACGTGTCACCCTTTTCACACTTGATTTTCCGAAGCTTGTCTTTCAGTGCCAACTTCCTCTGATCGTTTTTGTTCTGATATAGATGATGAACATCCCTTTTTCATGAACATCCCTTTTTCATTTGCAGGAACATAGAGAGGGTGAACACCTTCATGCAGCATAAGACCCCTCAGCAGCAACTTAACAGTGTTTATCACTTTGCTCTTATTAAGATTTTGGTGGATCATTAGTTGGGATTGCAGGGCATTACTTGGGATGACTTCATCTCCCGTGACCTCTTCAGCACTTCACAGGTAGATTCAAAGGTTGAACATGAGATAGGTGGTCCTTCTCATCAGTATGAGCGCCATGATACCACTACTATGCCAGTATTCATCACCTATCTGAGAGGCAGTAGGCATTTGTTTGCAGCAGCAAAGCGAGTGTTATCTCCACTCGGGGCCGAAGGGGCCTCGCTTCCTCCATCAACATCACAGGAACAGGACAAAGGCAAGGAGCCAATGTAGGATGAGGGGCCTTCAGGTGAGCCATCAGGTGAATGAGAGACCGAATTCGTTCTCCTTCTTGATGATGATACAGATACAGAACCAACAAGTGCAAAGCTTAAAGAGATCATCCAGGAGCAGCAAGCAGAGATTAAAGCCTTGTCCCTTGACTTGGAGTGGGCTAAGTGGAACATGAAATATCTAGAGCAGAGGAACAAACAGCTGGAGGATTAGCAAGCGATCATGGAGCTACAAAACATTCGTGAGCATCGCCAAGCTGCACAAAGGAGAAGAGTTGAGCTCACGTCATTGGAGCAAGAGATTAATGAGGATCGGGAGGCCAACCTCGAGAGAGTTAACATGCACTTAGAGAGGCTACTGGACAAGGCTGACAAGGACCATGCACTACTGAGACACATGGCTTTCCACTACATGGCGCGAAACAAAGTATGCAAGGCCCGAATCAGGAATTTGAAGGCTAAATTGAGGAAGGCAATCAAGAAGAAAAAGAGGCAAAGGGAGCTCGATCAACTTCAGATATTGGCCAAAGCCTCTTTGGCCCAGCATAGCACTTCATAGAGAACCTCCAGCCCAAATTTCAAGAAATTTGGGGCAATTTTGGTCACATGGTAAATTTTTGGTCACAACACAGGTTTTTTCTCCCTGTGCGTCGTGCCACTGGCGCGGCGCTTAGGATTGGGAGCTCCAAATCACAAATGGTTTGCATTTTTGGATTCAGCATGCAAAATCACGACTACTGGTGCTTGGAAAAGAAATTTGGGCATGATTTGAGTCCCCAGGAGGTCAAAAACACTCAAAAAATGACCTCTCTGCCCCTATTTTGACACACAAGAAGCAGTCTTGGGAGAATGAAGATTTGGAGGGGAAAATGAGCACCAAATTCAGAAATTCCACTTGGGTTGGAAAGTAGACAGGCCAGGCTTTCCAACAAGCACACTTGGGCACATTTTGGACTCCTGCAAGTGCCTCAAAACAGGCTCCAAAGTGGCACGGCGCATATAGAAAGTGGCGCGGTGCATATAGGGAAAAAGGTCAATTTCACCTCCGTTTCGCGAAATTTCGATTCGCGACTTCTCCAAGTGGGCCCTCTCATCTACATTTCACTTTTTCAGCACCTAAGGTGGCATTTAAATTATTTTCACTCCAGATTGGCTTCTATCCAAGTGGCAAAGGAAGGCAAATAGTCACCCAAGCCATTTGTCATGTTTGTAACGCTGCACCTGTAGCTAATGGTTGGCTTTCCACCTCCATTTTGTAACGATTCGAGTAACTCCCCAACCCTTAGGCGTTCTATCTCTTCATGGAACATTCTATATATTTTATGCAAACTATTTGAAAAGGGTTGGTTGGCTTGTAATTTCTGGGAGACTGTGGGAGAGAAACTCAGTTCTTCATTGTATATTTTGACAAAGGATTAATGAAAGGCAACGGCTCTGTTTCATGAGATTCATGTGGTTGTGAGAGTAGAAAATGTGTCTCTTATGTTTCATATGTATTTCGTAATGTTTCACAGTTCATTTCATATTCATTTCTAGTGAAATTTTCTAAGTTAGATAAGGTAGAATTCATTTTTATTGCTCTGCCTGTGGGAAAATTTCATGTTCAGTGTTCTTCTTCTGTTGAAAAGGATTCATGTACTTATGCCCTTTTCACCATCCTACACAATTCCTCCATTCCGCATTATTTCAAACTAAATTTCTAGACTTTCCGCCTGTCTTGCCTCACGAAATAATCTGTGCCTTTGTATTAAATTCTCTGCTCATTGTTGTTTGTTGGTCCCATACCATCCCAGAAACTCAGTCATTCATAAAAAATCGCTTCTTGTATCCATATTTACTTACTAGCCTAAGATCAATATTTCACTGTTAGTCATCTCAGACCATTCCATTTACTTATTCGCTGAGCATGACTCGGAGAGAGCCCTCTCCTGTTCTGGTAGGGCTAGCTACCAGACTGAGCGTGGTTTGTGGTTACCTTGAGTTTTGCCTTCCTTCAGCCTAAGGCAGATTTAGGTGCTAACATAGTGGCGACTCCACTGGGGATGAAATTAATCCCCTTACTTCTTGATAATTCTAACTTGCTTTCGGATTATAAGTTTAGGATTTGATAGGCTGAGTAAGTTGTTCATGTCCTTCTGATTTTTTTTTTCGAAAATAGCACATTGGCTTCGAGACAATATACTAGAGACAATCCAGATCCGGATCCTCCTCATATTTACGAAAACCCCAACTTGATTTCAAGACTCCTTCGTCAAGAGAGCACTATAACTCCCGTGTTCAAATCCCATTCATGTCCTGACATTTTTGAGTATCTTGAAGAGCTTGAGTTTGATGAGCAATTTGAACTATCGTTGTTCGAGACCAAATCCGAAAGGGCTATTGATTATACTGTCCCCAATCAACAATTTCTTATAGACTTAGAGACGGAAAGGGCTAACCGGTCAATTGATAATTACATTATAGCTCAGCTTCAAACTCCAATTTCTAGCCCCTTACAAACTGTGCACACTCCTCCAACACCTCCAAGGCTAAATCCACCAAGAGTGATGGCTGCCCGTTTTGCACCCCTGGTTCTGCCTCAAGTTCTAGATGATATGCCCTCAGATTATCAAAGCAAAATCCCGTTTTTTGATGGCACTCCTAACAGCATTACTGCTCAGCAACATGTGGACAGAATGGCAGATTTCTATGAACTTCATGAGATCGATGCGGAGAATGTGGCAATGAGACTCTTTGTACAGACATTTGCAGGTGAAGTGAGGAAATGGTTCAGAGGTTTGCCGGTGGCAAGTATCGCTACCTTGGCCGACCTACAAAGACAATTTTTAAACCGATGGGAAGTGAAAAAGAATCCTCTTCAAATTCTGGCTGAATATGAGCAAATCAAACGAAACGCTGGTGAGTCGGTCCAAGACTATTGCGTTAGATTCAATTCAGTTTATAATGAAATTCCAGATCATCTAAGGCCACCTGTGGGACTAGCCATGGTGAAGCTCCCGGATGGTTTTGATGCTGACATGGCTTATCAATTAAGAGATAGAGAACCAGCCACAATGGAAGACATGCAGAAGATAGTGGTCAGTGTTGAAGCAAATCTGTTGTCCAAAAGAGCTAGAGCAAAGGCAGAGAAGAAGGTCACTGTAAAAGAAGAGTCTTCCTCAAGGGATCAATTACTCAAGAAGGTAGAGTAGATGCTTGAAAGGGTGAAACTTGACAAACCGGAGCCACAAGTTAGAAATCCTAACTTTCGTGGTCAGCAACAACCACAATATAGAATAAGACAG
The DNA here is from genome assembly GCA_031772625.1 of Pinus tabuliformis. NCBI lineage: Eukaryota > Viridiplantae > Streptophyta > Pinopsida > Pinales > Pinaceae > Pinus > Pinus tabuliformis. The sequence continues at coordinate 603,219,528 of CM062805.1, forward strand.
AGAGATCAGCGAGCCCAAGAGCAGACAGCACAACAGCCAGTACAAACACCTTTGCAGCAAAATTTTGTGCATGGACCGGAGTCAGATGAGGATGGGAATATAATAGGTGAAGAAAACCACCTCTTTACTCCTGATGATTTGCCTATTTATCTCACTGAGGATGAGGAGTATGCAGAAAGTTCGGTTGTACACAAAGATGTAGATTTCATTCTAGCAAACGACACCGTCTTGGAGGAAGAATCAGATGAGTACCAAAGAGGCTATATGAATGCTCTGTCTACCCAGCAACAACGATATTCACTTAGAAACAGAGATGTGCCGGTCAAACCAATTCAGAAAAGGAAGGATGTTGAGGCATCAAAGAATGATTCATCAATTACACAAAGGAAAGGAAAGGAGGCGGTTGGTCCGGAGAGCAGCAAATCACCATTAGCAGAACAATCACATCAGCAAGTTGCATCGAAAGAAAAGGAAAAGAAAGAAATCCCAGTCAAAGAGGTAGAAAAGATTCCCGCTTTTAATTTAGAGAATGAGATTTCTAAATTAAAGGTATCCATCCCCTTGACTGAAATAATGAGGAACATCAGTTATAGAGGGCGAGTATCTAAAATGTTGAATTTGGACCCCATGTCCAACATGGTGAATGTCGAAGACGATCAACCTGAAATGATTTTTGGGCCAGCATCGAATGGTGAGTCTCCTGATAGTGATGTGCCACCCTTTTATATCAGTTTAAGGTTGCATGATTTTGTGTTACATAATGCCATGTTCAATTCCGAAGCTTCTCATAATCTCATGCCCAAGGCTATCATGGATAAGCTTGGTCTGGACATCACCCGGCAATACCATGATCTCTATTCGTTTGATTCCAGCAGAGTAAGATGTATAGGACTCATCAAAGACTTGGTTGTGAGTCTGGATCAGCTCCTAATGAAGAATGTTTTGATGGATGTTGTTGTAGCAGATATTCCTCCCAGGTTTGGCATGCTTCTTTCCAGGTCTTGGGCAGCGAAATTGAAAGGGACACTACAGCTAGATTTCTCCTATGCAACGATTCCAGTGTTTGGACAAATGAGGAAATTGTATCGGAAACAAAAAATGAAATACATGATCACAAGCCAGGAGAAACCAATAAATCATCCAATTAACTATGTACATACAGATTTAGAGTCTTTTGTTTTGTATTCAGATAGTTTCAATGATATAGATAGTCAGTTAGTTGAAGCAGATGATATTCTGGAAATAACAGAAAATTTTAGAGAAATTTTAAAGAAAGAAGGACAAGAATAGCATAACACTGTTGGGCAATCGGCTGAAAGTAATGGACAGCAAGCAGACAAGGCATAACAAACAAATTTCCAGCACTTGCAAGAGGAGGAAGAAGGTTTGTGGACCATGGATTTCGATGCAGCAGTGGGAAATGATGGCGCTGGAATTGGAATTTGGGTACGCAGTCCTTTCTCTGCCCTAAACAAAGTGCCTACTAACGTGTGGGTATGCTCTTACAAATTGGCTTTTGATTGTTCAAACAATGAAGATGAGTATGAAGCTCTGATTTTTGGCCTAAAGATTCTATGAAAGTTGAATGCTAAGAGGATTTCAGTATATGGTGACTCTGAATTGGTAATTAAGCAGGTCAGAGGCGAGTATCAAGCAAAGCATCCTAGGATGCGAGCTTACCGTAATGCAGTTCTAGACATCCTAAAAGTATTTTCAGAATACACCTTGACATGCGTGCCTCATATACAAAATAGTATTGCTGACGCTCTTTCTAAGGCAGCAAGTAGTTTGAAGATCCCAATGAACTCTAGTAATAAATTCGAAATCCATGTCAAGCATCATCCAACCGTTCCAGACAATCAGAGATATTGGCAAGTGTTCCAAGATGATGAGGAGATTGATGATTTTCTGCAAAACAAAGGTAAGTTCAAAGAGACTTCAATTGATGTAGAAAATGACGATGGTAAAGGTAATGGTACAGATGAGGTGCAGATCAATGAAATGGACGTGTTGCAGCTGAAGAATAACGTTATTCCTAAAGGCTTGATACCTTTAGAAGAACTTTTTGATCAAGATGATGTAGCCTGCAAGCCAACATTGCAGCCAACAGAGAAGGGTGTAGAAGAGGTCAACATCGGAACAGCTGCTAATCCTAAGTTGGTAAAATTGTCCAAAGCATTGCCACCAAAGATCAAGGACAAATATATCAGTTTGCTGTCTTCATTTTCAGATGTGTTTGCTTGGGGCTATTCTGACTTAAAGGCATATGATACCAATATAATTCAACAAACTATACCCATCAAGCCCAATCAAAAACCATTCAGACAGAATTTGAGAAGGCTAAATCCAAAGTTGCTGCCATCTATTGAAAAGGAGATAAACAGGTTGTACAAATCAGGGATCATTGTTCCCATCAGATTTTCAGATTGGATCTCTAATTTGGTGCCCGTACGAAAGAAGACAGGTGAGATTCGTTTATGCATTGATTTTAGAAATCTCAATAAAGTTTCGTTGAAAGATAATTATCCACTGCCCAAAATGGACCATATACTTCAACTAGTAGTGGGAGCATCTCGTATGTCACTACTTGATGGTTATTCCGGATATAACCAAGTTTCTATCCATGAAGATGACCAAGACAAGGCAGCGTTCACCACTCCATGGGGAACCTTTCATTACGCTAAAATGCCTTTCGGTTTAAAGAATGTGGGTGCCACATTTCAGTGTGCAATGGACTTGGCTTTTGAAAATGAGAAGGATGTCTTTTTGGTTGTGTACCTGGATGATTTGACGGTGTTTTCCAAATCTGATGAAGAGCACATGTACCATCTAAAAACTGTCTTTCAAAAGTGCAGAAAATATGGCTTGTCGCTGAATCCGAAAAAGAGCTTGTTCGCCATGGAGGAAGGCAAACTACTCGGGCACATTATCTCAAAAGATGGCATTCGTATTGACCCAGCACGTGTGCAAGCAATTCAGCAAATCGATCTGCCCCGGAATAAGAAAGAGATACAATCTCTCAATGGTAAAATGAAATTTCTACGCCGCTTTGTCCCTAACCTTGCTGAGCACCTAAGAGAGATGCCAAACATGTTTAAGAAGGACAGCCAAGTGAAGTGGATGGAGGAGGCTGTAAAATCATTCAATTTAGTCAAATTGGCTCTTTTTTCAGCTCCCGTTCTAGTCAGCCCGGACTACACTCAGGATTTCATATTGTTTTCATTTGCTTCAGAGCACACTATGGCAGTTGTGTTATTGCAGAAAAGAGATGATCATGAAATACCCATTGCATTCTTCGGCAGAGCTATAAGAGATGCAGCCTTAAAATACAACATCATTGAGAAGCAAGCCCTTGCACTTGTGAAGGCATTGAAAGATTTCCGGGTATATATTCTACATTCTCATATTTTGGCCTATGTTCCTAACGTTGCTGTCAAAGATGTTTTAGTGCAGACCGATCCGGAAGGAAGACGAGGCAAATGGATTGCAGCCTTGCTGGAATATGATGTGGAAATAAAGCCCACAAAGCTGGTTAAAGGACAGGGATTGGAAAAGTTAATGGCCGAATCAAACTTGCACGCCTTGGACATAAATCTGATCGCTGCTATGTCCGATGAGAATGAGGAAGGATCATCAATTCAGGTATCTGAAATGTTTGCTCTCTCTCCGTGGTATTCAGATATCATATATGTGCTTAAAAATTTGTCACCACCACCCGACATGACTAGAAACAAAGCGAGAACACTCAAGTTGAAAGCTGCCAAGTTTTGCATTCTTAATTCCACACTGTATTGGAAAGATCCCGGTGGCGTTCTGTTGAATTGTTTGGTGGAAGAAGAAGCAAAGAAGGTCATGGAGGATTGCCACCAAGGAGACTGTGGGGGTCACCTTTTTTGGAAGTCAACAGCAAATAAAATTCTGAGAGCAGGGTACTATTGGCCGAAATTGTTCGCTGATGTATATAAGATGGTCAAGCGCTGTCATAAGTGTCAGATTTTCGAAGGAAAGCAGAAGTTACAGCCTTTGCCACTTAAGCCTATTGAGGTGAGTGCCCCTTTTCAGCAATGGGGATTGGATTTCATTGGTGAAATTCATCCCGCTTCTTCCAGTCAGCATAGATGGATCCTCACAGTGACAGATTATTTCACGAAATGGATCGAGGCAATTCCCACCAGGCAAGCTACTAATGCGGTAATCATTTCATTCCTTGAAAATAACATCTTGTCTCGCTTTGGTTGCCCGAATAAGTTAATCACTGATAACGCAGCAGCTTTCAAATCAAAAAGGATGGTAGAGTTTTGTCATAAATATCACATCATTTTGGGTCACTCAACTGCCTATCATCCACAAGGCAATGGATTGGCGGAGTCTTTGAACAAATCATTGGTCAACATCATCAAGAAGCTGCTGGAAATAAATAAGAAGAGCTGGCATAAGAGGTTGGTCAATGCACTTTGGGCAGATCGGGTCAGCCAGAAGAAATCCATTGGTACGTCACCGTTTGAGCTTGTTTATGGAGTTGATACAGTATTTCCTACCTCTCTCGCTGCCCCGGTAGTCAAACTTCTTCAGGAGGCCGGCAGTGAAGAAGATCCCATGCAGAGAAGGTTGAATCAAATGGTCCACTTGCAGCAGACCAGAGAAGAAGTTTTCAAGAACACATCCAAATTGCAGGAGAAGATCAAGAAAATTTATGACAGAAAAGCAAAGGTGGATAAATTTCAGTTGGATGATGTGGTGCTAAAGTGGGATGCAAGGAATGAGGAAAAAGGTAAGCACGGTAAGTTCGAGAATCTTTGGAAAGGTCCTTTCAAAATTGCAGCATATTGGGGTCATAATGCCTTTCTTCTGAAGGAAATGAACGGGGAAGATTATCCAGGCGGGCCGATCAATGGTCGGCTGCTCAAGCGGTACCATTTCTGAGTTATCAACGCTGCTTCCACTGTCATTGTAAATACCATTTTTATTTCAGTTTGGTTTGAGTTTGTTAAGTTAGTCTTCAAGTCATTTCAATGTCAAGTTTGAGTCAATTTTTTGGTCATTTTAGTTTCATAAATGAGTCAGAGTCCTGTGTTGTTTGTCGAAAAAATGACTCCATAGCCCAATGGACGAAGGCACTGTCTAGCTCTTCCAGAGATCTGCTGTTCTTGGCACCTCCAAGGAGCTACCATCCCCCATTGGAGCCAATGTTAGAGTCGGTCTGGTCAGTCCTCCATCAGAGATCAAAACTCTTTATGCATTTCATTTTTAGGAGTCCCGCTCCATTCACTCAGCTGCATTCCGCTAGGGGCATGCCATAATCTGACGAAAAAGGTCATTGCTAGTCATTTCCCCCCATGTCTGGCTCCTGCTGGCTTAGCTCTTTTGTCAATGATCACCAAAGTCCATGACAGTCAAGGTCTGGTCCTTTAATGGAAAAAATTCATTTTCGATCATTAGGTCTAGGGATTAATCAATTTGGTCTTTAAATATGTCCAGTAAAGCCATGCAGGCCAGAGTGAGGCCCTTACAAAGTAATGATTCAGAGAGTTTCATCGTCATATTGATAAACTTCGACTGTTCTTCAAAACTCTGTTTTGAAGAAAAGTCAAACAGTGTCATTTGTGATAAAAATTTCAAAAAAGGTCGCCAATTGATTTCTTTAGATGCAGTCATGGTTTCCGTGGCCAAATGTCCTATCATGAAATCCCTGCAAGAAGTGCCGAAAATTTCATCATTTGAGCTAAAATTTCAAAGGGAAAGTGAAAATCAGTGTTGCTTTAAATCAATGAAAAAGTGTCAAAACATAACATTAGAAAAATGGGTTTTTGGAGAAGCAAAAATTTAACCCATGACTTCCAAGTCTTTATATACAAGTTTTCACCAAAATCAGAGGCATTGTGCAAATCAAGTGCATAGGTAGAAATTGCAAAGTGTTTGAGAGGCAAAGTGCGTGTTTGGAGAGAGTTGGAGGCAGTTTCCAGGAGCGTGGCGCATATACACAGGGGCACGGCGCACACAGAGGGCGCGGCGCACACAGAGCCATCCCTCAGTGTATTTTTTCAACGAGCGCGGCGCACACCCAGGGCGCGGCGCACACCCAGGGCGCGGCGCACTGGGCTTTGCGCGCGACGCACACCCACAAAGGGCCAAAATCGTGCCAAATCACCTCAAATTTCTTGTGAAACCCATCAAATTGAAAGGTAGGCTCTATGACATGGCTTGTTCATCAAAGTTTATAAATGATATGGTGGTTTATGGCTATGTTTGAATGCAACAAAACTCATAAAATCAACCACAAGAAAATACCAAAGGCCATTGTTGCTAGGGTTGCATAATTGTGGTATTGAGGCCAAGGTTCCATTTTCACCCACCATTTTTCCCTCACCTACCATTTTTCCCTATCCTCCCTTTCTCATTTTTCCTATTATCCCTACCCTAAAACACTACCAAACCCTATTCTCTTTCCCCTCCTCTTATTTGTCAACATAACACCCCAAAATCCTACCCTATCAAATACCCAAACCCCCTACATATCCCTAAACAAACTTCTCCTCATAACCCCTATTCCCATCACATTACTCCCCTCCTAATACTCCCTTTTGTTTCATTGTTCCCCTTGGTGGCAGATATCACAAAAGCACCCAGCTTCACACCATCATCAAAAGGCAGCCTAAATACAGTACACACAGCAATCATGGCATCATAGCATTCATCATAGTATGAGATGGAGACACAAAGTGACTCATCCTCGGAAGAGCAGGCTCCTAGGAGACATCACAAGAGTGGCAGACATGTTAGGGATGAGCCCACTACCCTCACTGAATTGCAGGCCTGCCCTCTTGCCATGTCATGCTTCCAGCATCTATCATGTTTTGAATTTTGTCAAAGAGTGGCTAATGTTCGAGTTCATCATGAGTTGGCCCATCTTTTTGTGCTTCACCTACATGGAGATCACTCTATCTTGGCCGGGGTCACCTTCACACTGACACCCGAAACTGTCTCATTAGAAACCGGTATACTGAATGTTGGAGAACCATGGCACAAGAAACAGAAAGTTGATCGGCAGCATTATGAGCCTTACATTAAGGCCAGTTGCTTGAGGCATCTCACAAGAGTCTTTCCATTTAGATATTTGAAAGATGAATATGCTCCACTCATGAAGTTGATCATGAAGTACTTCAGCTGTGAGGGGAGGTTCTCTTGTCTATATGCCTATCACATCAGGTTGCTCATGCACTTTACCAGGGTACGGATGATGAACATCCCATTTTTCATTTGCAGGAACATAGAGAGGATGAACACCTTCATGCAGCACAAGACCCCTCAGCAGCAACTTAACAATGTTTATCACTTTGCTCTTATTAAGATTTTGGTGGATCATCAGTTGGGATTGCAGGGCATTACTTGGGATGACTTCATCTCCCGTGACCTCTTCAGCACTTCACAGGTAGAGTCAAAGGTTGAACATGAGATAGGTGGTCCTTCTCATCAGTATGAGTGCCATGAGACCACTACTATGCCAGTATTCATCACCTATCAGAGAGGCAGTAGGCATTTGTTTGCAGCAGCAAAGCGAGTGTTATCTCCACCCAGGGTGGAAGGGGCCTCGCTTCCGACATCAGCACTACAGGTACAAGACAGAGGTAAGGAGCCAATGCATGATGAGGGGCCTTCAGGTGAGCCATCAGGTGAACGAGAGACCGAATTCGTTCTCCTTCATGATGATGATACAGATACAGAACCAACAAGTGCACAGCTCAAAGAGATCATCCAAGAGAAGCAATCAGAGATCGAAGCCTTATCCCTTGACTTGGAGAGGGCTAAGTGGAACATGAAATATCTGGAGCAGAGGAACAAATAGCTGGAGGATTAGCAAGCGATCATGGAGCTACAAAACATTCGTGAGCATCGCCAAGCTGCACAAAGGAGAAGAGTTGAGCTCATGTCATTGGAGCAAGAGATTAATGAGGATCAGGAGGCCAACCTCGAGAGAGTTAACATGCACTTAGAGAGGTTGCTGGACATGGCCGACAAGGACCATGCACTGCTGAGACACATGGCTTTCCACTACATGGCGCGAAACAAAGTATGCAAGGCCCGAATCAGGAATTTGAAGGCTAAATTGAGGAAGGCAATCAAGAAGAAAAAGAGGCAAAGGGAGCTCGATCGACTTCAGATATTGGCTGAAGCCTCTTTGGCCTAGCATAGCACTTCATAGAGAACCTCCAGCCCAAATTTCAAGAAATTTGGGGCAATTTTGGTCACATGGTAAATTTTTTGTCACAACACAGGTCGACGCTTAGGATTGGGAGCTCCAAATCACAAATGGTTTGCATTTTTGGATTCATCATGCAAAATCATGACTACTGGTGCTTGGACAAGAAATTTGGGCATGATTTGAGTCCCCAGGAGGTCAAAAACACTCAAAAAATGACCTCTCTGCCCCTATTTTGACACACAGGAAGCAGTCTTGGGAGAATGAATATTTGGAGGGGAAAATGAGCACCAAATTCAGAAATTCCACTTGGGTTGGAAAGTAGACAGGCCAGGCTTTCCAACAAGCACACTTGGGCACATTTTGGACTCCTGAAAGTGCCTCAAAATAGGCTCCAAAGTGGCACGGTGCATATAGAAAGTGGCGCGGCGCATATAGGGAAAAAGGCCAATTTCACCTCCGTTTCGCGAAATTTCGATTCGCGACTTCTCCAAGTGGGCCTGCTCATCTACATTTCACTTTTTCGGCACCTAAGGTGGCATTTAAAGTATTTTCACTCTAGATTGGCTCCTATCCAAGTGGCAAAGGAAGGCAAACAGTCACCCAAGCCATTTGTCATGTTTGTAACGCTGCACCTGTAGCTAATGGTTGGCTTTCCACCTCCATTTTGTAATGATTTGAGTAACTCCCCAACCCTTAGGCATTCTATCTCTTCATGGCACATTCTATATATTTTATGCAAACTATTTGCAAAGGGTTGGTTGGCTTGTAATTTCTGGGAGAATGTGGGAGAGAAACTCAGTTCTTCATTGTATATTTTGACAGAGGATTAATGAAAGGCAGCTGCTTTGTTTCATGAGATTCATGTGGTTGTGAGTGTAGCAAATGTGTCTCTTATGTTTCATATGTATTTTGTAATGTTTCACAGTTCATTTCATATTCATTTCCAGTGAAATTTTCTAAGTTAGATAAGGTAGAATTCATTTTTATTGTTCTTCCTGTGGGAAAATTTCATGTTCAGTGTTCTTCTTCTGTTGAAAAGGATTCATGTACTTATGCCCTTTTCACCATCCTACGCAATTCCTCCATTCTACGTTATTTCAAACTAAATTGCTAGACTTTCCGCCTGTCTTGCCTCACAAAATAATCTGTGCCTTTGTATTAAATTCTCTACTCATTGCTGTCCGTTGGTCCCATACCATCCCAGAAACTCAGTCATTCATAAACAATCGCTTCTTGTATCCATATTTACTTACTAGCCTAAGATAAATATTTCACTGTTAGTCATCTCAGGCCATTCCGTTTACTTATTCGCTGAGCGTGACTCGGAGAGAGCCCTCTCCTGTTCTGGTAGGGCTAGCTACCAGACTGAGCGTGGTTTGTGGTTACCCTGAGTTTTGCCTTCCTTCAGCCTAAGGCAAATTTAGGTGCTAACACCTCTAATCTCAACTAGGTCTCTGACTGAACTGACATGCATGAGTTATTTATGAGAGAATATTCAGTTATCTCAAGTACACTAGTTTCATGCATGCATGCATTGACTAACTGAACTCACAATCAGTTCCACAAACTGTTGGAACTAATCTAACTGGACTTAACTCAGTTAACTGAGCTAACTAATTACAACTCATCTTGATCTCCTTAATCAAGGGATAACTTCCTCAATCAAAGGGAAAATTGTTGCATGTCTTCACATAGACTTCATGTTTCATTTTCTAGAACTAATTAACTCAAGATGAATTAATTAATTATTTTTCAAACAACTGTTAAGATCAAATTCGAATTTTAATTCTCAATTTTAGTTCAGGGACTAACTAAAATTGGAATCTATCCCGAAATGCTATTTATGGCAATGTTATGTTTAGCATTTCCATTTTATCATTCCTCGTTGCCATATCCAACACTGGTACCTGAAATGTTATTTATAACATTTCTATTTTTAGCATTTCTTGTTGCCATTTTCAACAAGCATGGGGGACAAAACCACAACGAGAATGGGTACACATATTTTACCATACTTTGGATACAATTCCCATGAACTAGTATCTAGAAAAGGAGCTCCACCATGGCACCGCAAAGTGGGATATATTGAGGGAATAATTTTTATTGACCTTCAACTTTGAAGATGGCTTCTCCAGCATCGATGAAGCTCTACAGGAGATTAAGGTAGTTATCTTCATAATGCCGCAAGAACCTATGGAATGGATCCAACCAGACTGGAGCACCCAGCTGTGCCATGCACTGGAATGCTATAATGTGACCGTTGAAGAGGAGGATGAATATATGAGAAACATTAATATTCCAAAGGCAAAAGGGCATCGCGAAGTCAAAGGCCCACAAATATACAACCCGGACATCACCACATCATTGAAGACAAAGAAAGTAAACATTGGTACTGAAGTAGAATTGAAGTGCGCAAACATTAGAGATTATTGGGACAATGCTACTATGGATAAATTTGTTGAGTTACTCAGTGAATACCAGGATCTTTTCCCTACCAATTTTTCAGATTTGAAGGGAATAATTGGCGATTTGGGTGTTATGAAGGTCAGTTTAAACAGATGCAAAGCCTATTAAAAAGAGGTCGTATCGCCTTAATCCTAAATACAAGGAAAAGATTTGTCTAGAGCTGGATAAGATGTTGGAAGCAGGCATAATAGAACTGGTTGAAGAATCTGATTAGGTGAGCCCAATGGTTGATCAGGAGAAGAAGTAGAAGGGAAAGATAAGGATTTGTGTAGATCTGTAGAAGCTTAATGATGCGTGTGTCCATGATCCATTCCCAGTGTCGTTTACTGATGAAGTATTAGACAATGTTGGATAGCAGGAGGCATACTCGTTCACTGACAGGTTTTCAAGGTATCATCAAATTAAGATCACGCCCAGGGATAGGAGAAAAACGACCTTCGCGACAGAATGGGGTTGTTTTCAATACACTGTGATGTCGTTTGGACTCAAGAATGCGCCTGCAATATTTTCTCGCATAGTCATCGCAACGTTCAAGGAGTTCATTCATAAGTTCCTGGAAGTATACATCAAGTTTGCGCCTAATGTTGGATACGTGTCACAGATACTAGATCGCACTGAATTTGAAGAAATTCATCTTCTGTGTTCCCTTTGGAATATTGTTGGGTCATGTGGTGTGCAAGCAAGGGCTGATGGTGGACCCTGCAAAGATTGTAGTAATTGTGAATTTGGAGGCCCCAAGAAACGTTAAGAAGTTGCGTGCAACGCTGGGACATACAGGATATTATAGAAAATTTATCAAAGCATATGCTCAAATTACCATGCCCATGGAGAAACTGCTGAAGAAGGACACAACATTCTATTGGGATGAAGAATGTCAGCACAACTTAGATGTATTAAAAGAAAAGATGGTCATCGCACCGATCTTGGTATTCCTTGACTAGAAAAAGGAGTTTCACGTACATGTGGATGCCTCTTACATTGTGTTGGGTGCAGTGTTAACACAGGCCGGTGAAGGAGAAATGGACCATCCTATAGCCTTCACGAGTAGGAAATTATCAAAGGCTGAGAAGAATTATTCAACGACTGAGCACGAAGGATTGGCCATGGTGTACGCACTGCAGAAATTCAAGCATTATATGTTAAGAGGGAATTTTAAGATGTACACAAATCATTCTTCTTTGAAATACCTGGTCAATAAGCCTATGTTGGGGGGAATATCTACAGATGGTTGCTACTATTCCAAGAGTATGACTTTGAAGTAATTGTGAAGCCAGGGAGGTTAAATGTGGGACCTAATCATCTATCATGGATTGAAATAGGAGAGGAACCCAATAATCTGGAGGAAGGGTTGCCAGATGCACAGCTCTTTGCAGTGCGCATAGCGGATAATCATTTTGCATATATTATTCACTTCTTGACTATAGGGATGGCACCGGAAGGGCATACAGGTCAACAAAAGAAGGAACTAGTAGTGCACATGGCAGATTTTTCAGTTATTGCGGGACATTTGTATAAGATGGATGCTGATGAAATATTGCGAAGATATGTGTCGAATTTTGAGAGGGATAGCATTCTCACTGAAGCTCATGAGGGAGCTGTGAGAGGTCATTATGCCGGAAATGTGACTGCGCAGAAGATTTTGCGCGCAGGTCTGTGGTGTCCTACCTTGTACAAGGATTCCAAGGCATGTTATAAGGCATGCGATGCATGTCAGAGAACAGGCAGACCATCACGAAGGGATGAGTTTCCATTACATCCTCAAGTATCTTTGCAACCATTTGAAAAATGGGAAATTGATTTCGTCGAGCCAATTCATCCCCCAGGAAAGAGAACAGGTGTGTGCTATATCATCACCACGACAAAATATCTAACCAGATGGGTGGAAGCACAACCGGTTAAGGATTGTATAGGGGCTATGACAGAAAAGTCTTTTTTTAATATGTCTTAACCAAGTTCAACTGCTTGAAATTGTTGATGAGTGACAGGGGTACGTACTTTCTGAATGAGACGATCAGCGCCCTAACTAAAGAATTCCAGGTCTACCATCAGAAGAGTACACCGTATCACCCACAGACCAATGGAACTATTGAAGCCTTCAACAAGATTTTGGAGAACGCACTGACAAAGATATGTAATGCACAGCGAAATGACTGAGTTGTATGCGTACCTACCATGTTATGGGCTTATAGGACTACTTGCAAGACACTGACAAGGAAAACGTTGTTCAGATCAGTAAATGGTGTAGAAGTTGTAATGTCGATGGATTATATTGTGCCTAGTATGCACATAACACCTCTCACAAGTATGGTGAATCACGAAGCCTTGGAGAAACGTCTCGTGAAGCTGATGGAGCTTGAAGAGGATCGATTTTTGGCAGTATTTCATCAACAAGTACAGAAGGAATGCGAAAAAGCATGGCACGATCGCCACATTAAGCTTCGCACGTTTAAGGTAAATGATCTTGTCCTGTTATATGATAGTAAATTCACTAAGTTTCCGGGGAAATTCCAGATGCATTGGCTAGGGCCATATATTATCAAAGAAATTATAGATGGAGGCGTAGTTCAGCTCGTGAAGTTGGATGGAGAACATTTTCCGAGAAGTGTGAATGGGAGCAGTCTGAAGTTGTATACAGGGGATCCTACGCGATGACTATATGGCAGCAGGATAGTGTTAGTGCTCCAGGCAGTTGCAAGGGAGAGCGGGACTGTAAACTACACTAGCAAGTTTGGAGGACTACGCAATAGGTGGGTTGCGCGGAAAATAATGAAGTTGCAACCTAGGAAGTTGCGCAATGGAGGGAGGTGCCACGTAGCAGAGCAAAAAAGTGACTGTTGGAATCACTATTCATGACTTGACAGCCAGAAGACGGTTAAGAGGAGCGGGCTGGCAGCATTTAAGGCAAAAATCTTTGAATATCTATTGCCAAAACAACATTAATTGTCAGAAATTGGGGGGAACGGTCGGATTTGAATTCAAAAACCCCTTTAAATTATGCGTGTCGGTCCAACAGAGAACACTTTGTACTCTCAGAATTGTTAGTGATATTTGTTGTCTGTCGCCTATGAACCGATCGTATTGGGAAGATTTAGTCGTGAGCCCCGCATTTGCTAAGTTGTCTGAGCTGAACCAGAAATTTATCCTAAAGAAAATGCTTGGCCCAAGTCCTGTTGAAACTGTGAGTACGGGCGATGTTGCCTCTGAGGGAGATGCCCCGGAAGTCTTAAGTATGGAAGCTCTAGCTCCTATGCCTACAACGCCGAGGTCGCCTAGGCAGAAGCCTACCCCTGCCAAAGAAACCCACACAGCCAAACCAAAGAAGGACAAGCAGAAGAAGCCATTTCCAGTGCACGCATCCCCTGGGAAGCATACTGAACCATTGAAATAGAAGAAATGTAAGCAGCCGGAGAAGGTAGTCAACCTGGTGTTTCAGGGAAAACTAGTGTCGATTCAAACTGCTAGTCCCACTAAGATGGGTAGCTATCTTAGAAACAAACAACGAAAGCCTTTTGAGAATTCTTTTAAGTGTAATAGGTAAGAGAGAAGAAAAGAGGACCAACCTGGATTTTTCGCTTTGATCATAGCTTGATTTCTCCTTCCCTTGATAGAATTTGCCACTCCTCTCCTACTTGTCCCGCTTCAAAGAGTACTTGTAGAGTCAAAGTAACAGAAAACCATCAAAGCATCTCTGTTTAAAAACATCATAAACAATGTGGAATCAGAAACACATTGACCATACAATTGCATTCATAAACAATAAGATTCATAAGCACACGATTATATGGAGGAAAACTCAAAAAACTTTATTAATAGTGAAAGAGAGGATTACAACCCAGTTTTCTGATCCAGCATCATCCTCCCAGTGTAGAAGCCCTCTTCACCTCATGAATAAGCAAATCACCCAACACTGCAATGTCTCTTCTCACAGATAAACCAACAGCACTTCCTTACAAAATATAAAATTCCAACCTCCTGATCTCTCAGATGAGGGATCCATTTATAAATTTCTTGCAAGGGTGTGATTTAGCTCTAGGTTTTTGATTAGTGTCATTCCACTAATAGTTCTTGGTTCTACTTGGAGATTTCATTGATCTCTTACTCATCCCTAGGCGAATTCAAAGAGGCAAGTGTCACAAGAGAAGTTTCTGGAAGATTCCATGATCATCCACTTAGCAAACTGTCTCTGCCATTTGTCTATTCTCGCTCATCGCACCCCACAGAAGGCCATTTCAGTATGCATCACACCTAGCTAGTGAGGCAGCTAGTATGCATCGCACCTTGACCATGGAGCAGTCAGTATGGTCCAGTTTTGGCCAGTTCTGAGTAGTTTTTCAGGTGGAACTTCTGGGAAATGATGTAATCAGTTGACCATGATCCTTTAGGGTATGAAATAACACTTTTAGGGACTAAAGAGCCCTTAGTTTATGGACATGTGAGTTTGGGGTTGCAGTGCCCAAATATGTCTATAACACATGGAGGCGGAAGAAGGCCAAGGAACAGAAGACATTGATGCTGAAGGAGTAGAACCCATAACTAAGCTACCTGAGTATATCCCTTCGAGGAAGGGAAAGGCAAAGGTCACGAAGGACCCAGATTCTGAGAAATTCACCATTTCCACGCCCCTGCTACTTGAGCAGGTTCCTTTTGAAGGTCTGCGGCTCGCGCGGATCCCACTGTTAAAAATGGAGGATTGGGACCTCGTAGATCACGCCAAGTTTCCCCACTTGGCCACAGATAAGTATATGATAAGGGTTTACTATGCAAAATCAGGTGTGATAGCATTAGAGACGGAGGAATGGATTCACCGGGTGGAGCACTCGGGGTTACTCAATTTTTTGTGGGTAACCCATTATGACTGCACCCCCATTAACACAATCTATGTGCACCAGCTGCTCACATTGGTGCACGATGGGTGCTTATGGCTAGGAGGGCCTATACCCATCACCGATATGCTTATTCACATAATCACGCACCTCCCTTATAAGGGTGCAAATATGGCCAAGGAGTTTGTCAGAAAGACGGGGGGAAGGACCTTGCACAAAGAATGAAGAAATATTACGACCTCGTGAAGAAGTCACGAGGGTATTCAATTATGTCTATATCAGACCCCGCAGTTCAAATAGCCACCCAAATCTTAGCAGGGAAGGTGATGAGGAAATGTCGCGCAGATGAAGTTCTAGCACCCGTAGTTTCCCTAGTTGCACAGTGCGTGAAGGGCGTACAATTTAACTGGTCAAGATACCTCTGTTAGGAGTTCCTAGTGAACTGCCAAGAGGCCCAAGATGAAACCAAGTCATTCCACTATGCTTGGTTGTTGTTGTCAATTGTGTTAGTTGCATGGGAATTACTAGAGGACAGCCAATTTCCTTCGCTTGAGGAAGGATTGTCGGAGGTAGCGCAATTCACTTCTTTATGGGCTACAAAGGATCCTGCAGGCATTACAGAAATGAAGATATTTTGGGTCCTTATGGAATCGAGTCTGTGCATGGCCAGTAACCAGGGTCCAAGGTTGTCCCCAACCTTGTTCATACAACTGTCAGCCTATGCGACATTCAACGCTGACTTCCATAAGGTGTATATCTAGGCGCGAAAGTATCCAACATAGAAGTGGCATGACTTTCCATATTTAGTCATAAAAATAGATGTGCAGGAGGTTTTCGCAAAGTGGCCTGCAAAGTGGCGCGCCCCGTCAGACTTAGTTGTGGGACCGAGCACAGGGTGCAGAGAGTTCTGCCGCATAGAAAAGGAAGGAGGCAGCTAAGCAGGCTGCGCATAACCTGGTTGTGTAGAAAAAGAAGGAAGCCACAGAGAAGGCTCGAGTGGAGCAAGAGCACACTGCCAAGGAACAAGCAGAACATGAGCAATGCGAGTCACAAAAAGGTGACAAGTCCCCTTCGCTGGAGACAGAGGAGGAAGAAATTTCAGGGCAAGGCAGCGGAGGAGATGAGGGGCAGAGCACCCCATTCATTCTGAAGAAATGTGGCAAGGAATAGCAGGAAGGTCCAAGGAAAAAGCAGAAATTAGACAAGTCACAGGTGGATCCCATGGTCTTAACAGAAGGCGATCTCGATGAGATCGGGGATAAAATCAGGGATACCACAATCGAGGTGCTGCAACAGTTCGAGCAGCAGTACATGCAGACACTAGGGAACATCCAAAAGGATCTGTGCAAGCTGTAGATCCAGGAAAGTAGAATACAGGTGGGCACCAGACAAGCGAGCGCGGAGCAAGAGAGCCTAGCACCAGGGACAAGCCAAGCAACCGAGTTGGTAAGGACCCTAGACCTTAGGACTATTTCATTGCCAGATGGGTCCCTTCGCATGGAGTCAGCCGATGATCGCATTATCCTGAGCACAATCAAGAACATCGGGCTGAATATAACAGCACTCTCCAATGAGACCCTCCACGCGCTGCATGTAGGGGTGGAAGATGAGTTAAGAGCCCGGGAGTAGCGCGCCCTCAACCTCATCAGCGAATACATAGTGAAAAATGAGCACATGTTCATTGAAAAGACACAGGCTCTAAAGGAAAAGGAGATGCTACAGGCACAAAGTTCACGACTAGAGTCAGCAGTCGCAGAGGCATGTAAGACAGTGCCTGAGCTTCACATACCAGACAATGCACAGCCAAAAGAAAATATTAGAAAACTAGCCACTGGTGTGTGCTAAGCTAGAGCTGAGGCTGGCCGAGTTCAGTTTGAGCTCAATATGAACATCACAGCGCCACAGTTAAAGTTGCAGCCCACAACTTGCCTAAGGTCTGGGAGCAAAACAGAGCCACGATAAAGGAAGGAATGGCCACCCTGGATGCCATAGTCACTTACTATACGACATTTTTTGAGCAAGAAATGGAGTTAGTGACCAATCTGCAGGAGGATCCAAAGTGGCAATATGATGAAGTCAGGGCCACTATGCGCTCCATTGCACCAGCACAACGCCTTGCTAAACTGTAGGAAGGAAAGAAACTCCTCACATAGGTGGAGGAAGCGCAGAAAAAGGAGGCCTTGCTAAAGGCCAGGCTGCAGCCATGGTTGGAAGAAGCTTATCAAGTCATGACCACTATCCAGGATAAGCTAAAAGGGTTGCAGCAGACACAACAGATGATGAGGCTGGCAGTCAAAGGACCAGCTACAGAAAAACTTGTTGAGGAAGTCAAGCAGGCAGCAACTCAGAGCATTGTTAAGTCGCAGTAATCCAAGTGGAGCTGGGGGATCTTCGCAGTAAGATCATAGTGCTAGCCGAGTGACTCGAGGGTGAGTCACGATCTTTGTGTTGGGGGCCTGTTGGGATGGGATCCCCTAGGTCAATTTTGGGGTTAAAATAACCCAAGTTTTGATACATTTTAGTAATTAATGTAAAGTCTCCACAATTTGCGGATGCAGAGCGCGTAGATGATTAGGATTCAAAGGGGTTTAGCCCCCTGTTTTAAGTAAAGATTGAGTCAGTTTTGAGATCCACTCATGGTCCACGGACCATGGTAGTGTACGAAAAAGGCTATAAATAGGTGTGTCTTAGAGAGTTTAAGGCAGGTTTTTGAGATAGATTGAAGCGATGGGTCAATATAAGAGAATTGATATTGAAGAGAAGTGGGTCAGATAGGAGAAGAAAGGCTCTGCAGCTCAGTGCGCAGAGGCTTAGGTAGAGTCCGCAGCTGAGTGCATGGACCCCTACAGCTGAGTGTGCAGGGTAGCTTTGAGTCTGTAAATCTGAATTGAAGATCAATAAAGACAGTTACCAAAGAATTCCTGTGTATATCCATTTTATCTTTGTTTCTATTAATGCTATATGTTGTCTATGAGTAATACATTTTATGGAATATTGATTGAATATTGCGCGATTCTGTTGAATAATTGTTAATGATGTATGCAAAGCATGTTTATGTATTTTCGTGAAGACTCGGATGAATTCTCTGATGTTTACTAATAACTTAAGTAAATCTGCACGAACCCTAATTTAGGATTGCTTTCTGATGCGCGTAAATAGATAGATTGATTGTTAAAGGTCCGCAGAGACCGATCATAGACCTTCATGGAGCTCTAAAGACCATTTTGACAGAGTTGTAGCAGTGAGCCCTAGAAGAGTATCAGTCTACGCGAAGGCAGATCTGAGGTGCTAAATGACATCACACTAGTATCTGGATGCACAAACTTGGTTCTTGCATCCCCCCATACTACTTCGGGTGAGACTGCAGTTTGTGTTGCACGGGTTGTTGCCAAAAGGGCCGATAGTGTAGGGATTTGTTGGTTGGTGCAACTAACTCTGAACCTAGGTCAGGACCCCCTAAGCCAACACCTCCTTCCTATCCTCTTATTCCTTTGTTATCTTAAAATTCCCCTATTCCTAAACATTCATTTTATCCCTATTTTCTATTTTAGGCCTAGCCCCCATTTTATCCCAAGTATAATTCCCTAGGCCTAAAACTCCCTTGCCTAAACATCATTTCGCATGATTGTCAATCCATGTCCATACCCATTATATGCAAGTCATTCATCATACCCACAACATTTCCTTAGATTTTGTTATGCCCCAAAATTCCAAAATGATTGCTTTTCATGTGTCTTTCATGTGGATCGTTGTTTAAAAATCAAGTTCAATTGCGTCAGAATAATTTTGAATCATTTTCAAAATCATTACAGAAGGTCACCATTTTCATTACCATAGATCATAGGTGAACAAATTGGTTCTTCATGCAGGGAATTTGTGAATTGGTCATGTATTGAAGGAGGGTTGCAGAGAAATACAGACATTGTGTTGCTTGCTGCGCAAGGGCTACTAAGGTCATGCAGTGTTGTGTAGAGTACTCAGCAACGTGCAGTTCATTCTCAGAGTTTTCAGAGGTAGGAATTCAGTTCCCTTTCCTGTGTATTCACTATCTTATATTCTAATCGAATTATAGCAAGGTTTGTCACATTTTCTATTAAAGAAAAAATCGCTATGCACACTTTGTTTGTCCATTAAGCCTTTAGTCATATTTGCAAGTTTTCAGTCATGTGTTATGAATGGGAAGTGTATTGGTGTTATAATATTGAAAGGTCGAAGTACAATATAAAGTGAATTTGATTTTTTTCCCACTCATCTTCAACATCAAAAACCTGCTCTAACACCATGTCCTGATATCGTTGTTTAAGTGAAATTGTGTTGTCATCGTTGCCTAATATTGTACCCTCTGACCTGTGCACATAGCCCCTTTCAAGAATTAAGTTTGATCTACCAAGTATCAAGATCAAATGGTCCATGTTGTCAGCAAGAAAGGTGGTGATATAGTGTTCACTGACCCCAGCACCCTGAATTTAATCAATTCCTCACCTGCTATTAGGGTATATTTTGAAAACGCAGCTTGTATCCCTTTTTGTCAGAAGGTCCAAAGGATAGGTCACAATACGAGGCTAGACAATATGTTTTCTCTTAATTTTCATGATGGAAAATTTAAGCTAAGAAACCTAGAGATTTTCGTGATTGAAAATTTCATTGTTGATTCCACTAATCTCCCTACAGCATGGGACAATTGGTTTAAAGGGGATGAACTGGACATCCTAGCTTTCAAACAGTTTGTTAAGCCAGAATTCTTGGATCAATTTTCTACAACTTTTACCACTATATACCTTCAGGAGCAATATATTGAATTTTTGAAAGTCATCCAGAGGTACTTCACCTATGAAGGCAGACTTAGTAGGGTGTATCAGTATCATTTGAATTTGTTGTCGCATTTTACAAAGAGAAAACCCATGAATTTACCCTATTTATTACTCAAAATCTTAGAGAGAATGACAGCCAACGTTCAAATTCAGAAAGATAATCATGCTTCCAGTTTATTTCATTTCTCTCTTATCAAAATTTTAGTCAAATTTGCAGTTGAAAAGAAGAAAATGCATTGGTCAGATTTCCTTTCCAATATTGATTTGTTGCCTCAAGTTGGGTCCTCATCAATGAAAATGGATGAGGAAGAATACAAAGTGCAGGGAATGTTAGAAAATCTATGGAAAAGTAGTGTTTTGATGATTCTCTAAGACTTGATAATAATTTGTGAAGTCTTTTTACTTTTTCTTAGTTAGCTTATACTTCTTCTTCTTATTATTAGTGCATATGTGTGTGCTTGATCAAATTGCTACCAAAACAAAATAACAAGAACAAAAATTTGGCTCTCTGCGAGGGACAAACCCTCTCCACTCTTGAGAGGGAAACCCTTTGTAATTTTTCTCTTATTGAAGCTTCTTATTTGAACAATTGCCAAACCCTAGAACCTTGACTAGGATGTCCTCCAAGCATGAGTCGAATCCTTCCTCTTTCTGCATTGTCACTTCGGGCACTTCTTTCGGCACTTTGTCTTCTGAAACTTTATCTTCTAGGTTAGGAAACCCTAGAATATTAGGGCTTCTCTTCTTCGCTATAAAGATATCTTTATTCACCTTTCTTTGGATACCTTGTGGACCTTAATACACAACTAAAGGAGGTTTCTTATGCTGTTGCCCTAAATAGTAGTCAAACCCTTCCATCACCTCGCACATGTGACTGTTTCTAGCCCTAGAAATAGTCCTTTTCTTCCTCAGATTGTCCCTCCTTCCTTCGCTTGTGAGCCCACCTTCAACATTGGAGTAGGAGAATTTTTTTGACATATTTATTAGCCCAAACCATAAAGAAAATGCCAGTGCAACCTTGTCATTGTTCTTGCCGTAGATCTGTCCTTGAATTCTTCACACATGTGGCTGTAGCAGCTTTAGATTTCACCTTTTTCCCTTCATTGTTTTATTTCCTTCCTACGCTGCCCTTGTAGCCCTCTCTCTCATCTTTTTATTCGTCTTACTTCGTCCTCCTTGCTTGTGGATTTTAGAGATATGACTGTGTGTCCAAATGAGGAGTGGACAACCTTTATTTATAGAGGTTTGTCCCTCCTTCTTGAAGCCGACATGACTATCCCTAAAGCTGACTTGTAGTTGTATTATATTTCAACATTTATTCATCATTTTTTCTGCTTGTAGACTTCGTTGCTGCTAGGAGAGGATTTGAATTGCCTTGGAGGTATTCCCATGACCTTGTATGACATCATATATGATGTAACATGCCCTCAAAGGGTCTCATCATAATTACATTTTGACTTTGATTCCTTAGAAGCACTTCAAAATGTGCTTGACCTATTTTCAATGAGTAAGAAACTCATTGACAAATAATATCAAAATAAAGTATCTTTTTCTTGAATAAGTACAAATATCAAAATTACATATATGAAGACCGAACCTAGTTACATCTTCTCCAACACTCCCTCTTAACTAGGGAGGTATTCATACAACATTACAAGGTGTTTGGAAATTTTCAATCTTGAAGAATTCACATAAGAGAAATCGGATTAGCAATCCATCTGTTATAGCATCATATCCATCAGCATTGTCATACTGCAAGGCCTTGACTAACAGCTCCATCTCTTCATGAGACCATGAGCCACAATGCTGGTGAGACCAATGATTTATAGACACCTTCATCTTTTTCTCTCAAGGTACATACCCACCCGAGTGTTCTCGAGTATGACCTTCTAGGGCTATTCTTATGTTGGGTTCCCAACCCTCAAAGAATATCGATCCTCTTGCCTACTCTTGTCTTGGATGCCCTACACATCCTCAAAGAGTATCGGATCCTAGATGATTACCTAATCCTCCCATTCTTTCTTCCCAAGTGAAGACAAGAATGTTGTGTCTATCTTGTGTCTACATTTCCATTCATCGCCTTCATCTAGACTTACGGTTGTTAGTCCTACATGAACCATGAGATGGAAAACACAATAGTCACTCCTTTGTAATGAGGGGTGATTCAAAACTCCCTCTTGATCAGGGACTTGTTAGATCTCTCTCTTAACTGGGGACTCTTTCCTTCATCGGCAGCTTCTTCTTTGTGGGTCCTTCAGCTGCGTGATCTCCTTCCTTTCTTGATGTCATGAAGTCTTCGATCAAACTTCTTCTTGGTAGGGCACCATCCATCCATCACTTTCCTTCTTGGTTAGTCATGTCATTGCTTCGTGAAAATTGACTATCAAGTTCTTCTAGTCATCTTGGCTACTCCCTTGTCATCTTGTCCATGCTTCGGAATGCTCTCCTCATGGATGCTCCATCATACTTGCTAGGTTATATGCTTTGACCTGGTAGCCCATCATGACTTCATCCTGATATTGCTTCAACATTGTTTTTCCTTTTGTTGGATGGCTTCTTCATCACAACATCTTCATAGAGTAGAATTAGTTATCTGCACCTTTTATACCTCCAAGCTCTTCGTAAGTGTTAAGGGTCCTTTCTTCCTTCATCAGAGTTATTATGCCTTCTTTCGGGAGATATATTTCAAGGAATTTTGTTAGATAGTGATCCTTGGTGATCATGATGTTCTTTCACATGCTTGATCTCTTTCTTTATTTGCTTCTTCTCACATAGATTGGTCAACCACCTAATTCTTCTTGTGGAAGAATTCCTTCATTCCTTGCTTTTTGGATTTTTTATCATTTCTTCTTGCTTCTTACTCAACAATCTTATGCACCTTATGTCAGCATGTTCTTTTGTTGACCTTTATTGCATCATGTTACATGCCTTCGAGCATGTTCTTGGTGAAAGAGATTATTTCATGCTTGATTATGTTATAGAACTATACCCATAACTCAATAATATGCAAATGATGACATGACTTAAACTTTTGATGCATACATACCTCATCTTGATGCTCCTTGATCATTATTTGGTGTATCCCTTCTTGCTTCATCTTAGCCTACCTGCATATCATCCCTTTTCTTGAATCCCATGAGTGGGATTCCCAATGAGACATCTGCCTTGGTTCACGAACCTTCTCTTGAAGATTCCATCATAGGATCTTAAAGATCCTCACCTTGCAAATGTTTCCTACCTTTGATGATTTAGGTCTTCTAAGATTCTTGTCATGATCAAGTTTTCTTCCATCATATATGAGGTCCTATTCTAGGTATGCTCCTTCTACATGAATATTTTTTAGCTATATTTTCCATGCTCCTATATTATAGAAGATATTTATACTTATGCATTTTTGTTCTTCTCATAAATGCCACATCTACATGAGTGTCTAGAACTCCATGTACATCATGCTTCTAGATTCAAGAGGGTAATTCTAGCCATGCAATTTAATTTATCCCTACATGCTCCTATTCTACTCAAAACTTTGAAAGAAGTCTAGAAGGAAAGAGTTTGACCTAGTCGTAGTAGAGATCCGAAGGATCTTCCTTCTTTTGTTTCTTTCCTTCCTCTTCCACCTCTTGAGTTATATGAGCTTCTCCTCCCTTTCTCTTGTTGTTGTTGTCCTTCTTAAGCTTGGGACAATTTCTTTTGTAGTGTCCATATTCTTGGCATCCAAAACACTAGATCTTGGACATGTCTTTGTTGTTTGTTCTTCGTGGACCAAACTTTCCAAATTTACCCTTTCTTTTGGCCATGGTAGCAAATGATTTCTCCTTTGATCCCAAATTTTCTTTTGCCTTAAGTCTAGTCTCCTTTGTTCTTCATAGAGACCACATATCACTGAGAGTGGTTGCTTCCTTCTTGGAAAAAATGCTTGATGTTAAGTTTCCCCACTCCTCAGGTAGAGCATTGAGTACAACAATTGTCATCTCTCTGTTAGACATGACTTCCCCAAGCTTTTGAATTTGATCTCTCATCTCAGATATTTTCATGAAGTAGGGAGCTATTCCTTCCTTTTTTATATTCATCCTATATAATTCATTCCTTAGAGATAATACTTCTCCGTTGGTGGATACCGCAAATAGCTCTACTAGCTTATCATAGATTTCTTTCGATGTCTCAAACTTGGGGACATAGGGAATGAGAGAGTCCTTGATTGGTTCTATCAAAATTCTTTGAGCTCTTGTCTCATCCTTATTATACTTGGATAAGGCTTGAGTATGTTCCTTAGTAGGGATAGTGATGTTCCCCTTGACATATTCTAGGAGCTCATTCTCCTTGAGAAGTAGATCAATCCTCTTCTTCCATGCAAGAAAGTTATTGGTGCCTACCAAGTTATTGCTTTCCTTGCAAAAAGAAATTGATGTATATTTAGAAGGGGACATGTACTTGAGAGATTTTGAGATTTGATGGATTTGATTCCTTGAAAGCTTGATGGCTTGTCTTCCCTAGATCTTGATGTCCTTCAAGTTGTCTTTTCCAAGTGGACTTGCTTGGTGATGAGGTGTGCTTGAGGACTTGTAGCTTGATGTAGATCTGCTCTTCTTTGTAGGTGCCTTGACCTCAACTAGGCTAAAGAAACTTTCATGGAAGCTAAGAATAAATTTGAGGCTTCTACGTCGGGGAGTTAGGAAAAACCATTTGGAAATAGTGAAGCGCAAGATGTGGATCCTTCGTTGTTGGCCACCTTTCTCAAAACTTGTATGAAGTTGTTAAGGGATTAGAAGGTGGTCAAAGGGCTTTAGGAGCTAATCGACAATTGCACGCGAAAAATTAAGATTCCTACATAACAACGCGTTGTGAGGAAACTAGGTAAACACATGAAGTAGACTGGGTGAGAGATGAGGTTAACCGCGCAGATCGGGGAGTATGAAATGGACCAAGTCATCCTCGATTTGGGTTATGATGTGAACATACTACCGAAGCAGACATGGGAGAGGATGGGGAGACATGCGCTACAATGGTCTCCTATACAACTACGCATGGCCAATCAACAGAAGATCATTCCTATGGGGCGTCTGTATGGGGTAACAGTGGACATTGAAGGAGCAAGTGTGTTGATTGACTTTAAGGTAATAGAAATAGTGGATGACAACAATCCTTACCTTGCACTACTAGGAATTGATTGGGCCTTTGACATGGATGCGGTAATTAACCTAAAAAAGCGAAGGATGACATTTGAAAAGAAGGTGCTCAGGGTTATTGTGCCATTGGATCCTGCTGAAGGAGCGTGATACACTGAACTAGTCCTTGACTATCAGGAGGACAATGATTTGCATGAAATCTACAAGATTACCGCGCGCAACCAAGATTGGATCAATCCCACTGTGGATGGGCGAATCACATGGGATAGAGACAACTCTTGTACCTCGGACTCAGATGAAGAGCTCAAACACTAGCAAAATCAGTTGCATGAAGTCTCTACACTACGTTGCAATATGATGACCAAATCGTTGCGGTGCATATCTACGGAGGTAAGAAATCTCTCGCATTATGATGGTTTAAATGATGTTAATCTCTTTTTAGATGAGTTTGAAAGGGAGGTGCCCGAGGAACATCATTTCCAGGCACTTGAATTGGCACTACACACTATGCCTGCCCATTGGTGAGGTACGCATAAGGAAAGCTTCATTGACTGGAAGGAATACAAGTGGATGTTGAAGCTAACATTTGGATACGCTAATACCTGGATGACTGAGAAATATAGTGGAAAGGATGATCTGCGCGAGCACTTGGCACGATGGACTAAAGCTTGGGGAGAAGAGCCACAACCAGAATGGGTACATATCTTCTATCATACCCTTGATACTATCCCAATGAACTGGTACTTGGAAACAGAGTTATGCCACGAGACAATTGAATGGGATATCTTGAGGGAAAGCTTCTTATTAACTTTCAGCTTTAAGGATGGATTTGAGTGCATTGAAGCGCTTCAGGAAATTAAGGTTGCTATCTTTATAACTCCTAACGAGCTGGTAGAATGGTTTCAACCGGATTGGAGTACACAGTTGTGCCATGCGCTAGAATGCTATAATGTGACTATGGAAGAAGAAGATGATGATCCACGAAAAATCAATATTCCAGAGACTGAAGGACAGCATGAGGTTGAAGGACCTAAAGCAGAGAACCCTGATATATTAGAACCTTTGAAGACTAGGCAATTAAACATTGGATTCGACGCGCAAACTAAGTTTGTAAAGATAAGATATTATTGGGATGAAGATATAGTTGATAAATTCGTGAAACTAATGCGTGAATACCAGGACTTATTTCCTACCAAGTTATCAAACCTGAAGGGAATAGTAGGGGATCTGGGAGTAATGAAGATCACTATAAAGCCCAATACGAAGCCCATGAAACAGAGACCTTACCGACTGAATCCCAAGTATAAGGAAATGGTGCGCAAAGAGCTAGACAAAATGCTGGAGGCAGGAATTATTGAGCCAATAGAAGAATCTGATTGGGTGAGCCCTATTGTAGTTCAAGAGAAGAAGTAGCAGGGTGAAATCAGAATATGTGTAGACCTGAGGAAGCTCAATGATGCATGTGTCTGTTGCGGGAAACAGTTTTTCAGTTGGGAAACACCTGGGCCACGAGCTACAGTAGGTGAGTAATAGGTAAAACCCACAAAATCCGCCTGAATTTAAGGAGATTTATTATTTTTAAGTGTTTTAACACATATACGTGGGTTGGGTATATACTAACCCATGTGTACACACTTTTAACACGGGGAAAAGTAGCGTATGGGAAATAAAACACTATTTTTTAGAATTTGGACCAAGTATGGAAAGGAAGGGTTTCCCTAGGCCATAACCAGAGCATCAGATCTACCAAGAGTGGTAAATGCTGCTATAACATATGCCCCCTAATATATGATGTCAGAAGGGGTACATGATGGCTGAAATGTATTAAGTGTATAGAAGGAATCATGCCGAGACCGGGGAAGAGTTCACCGGAATTCAACCTACCAATCCAGTGAAAGAGATCATAAAGAAACTATTGTCTGAGGCAAGCATACCCATGCTCAGAGATAGTAAAGCATGTTCGCATGTCAAGTACAAAAGTGGATCCAATATGCATATAAGTATAAAGGAATTGAAAAGACATAATGGATCATCTGATCATATCCAAATAAGTACATGTATGAATATCACATATAAAGAACTGATCAATGATGTTGAAGTAGGAAGTTGATCACTGAAGTCATAAAGTTGATCCAAAAGTACCAAGTCAAATGGCAGAATAAGTGGTACTACACAGCAACTCAGATGCCAACATATAGAATGTCATTGTAAGGAACTGCAACATATAAGGTGGATGGTGTCAACTAGTAGAACAGGAGCAACTGACAAGTGAACCAAGAAATACTGATGCAAACCCGAGGTATTCACCGACCGTTGAGGTACATTTCTACACAATAGGAATAGGTGATCTGAAGTTAACCATGTGAGAAATCGTTTGATTACCGGTCATTGATGTATACCATTAACAAACGCGAGACTACTCACCGATAATGATGATGAGAGCCAAGGTACCCAGTACAAACTAACAAGTGCAAATAAATGAGTTGTAGTCGAACACTTGGAAGAATCTATCAATCAAGAGACAATGATGTTTTCCCACTGTCGATAGCGAAGGAGTCTGCCACTGATGACTGCAAACCCTAAGGTACTGCCAAATGGACTCTAGATCTTGTTCCCAGAGCAATGAGTTGAAGTCAATGGGAAAATATCCGCTAGAAGGAAGGAATTAAGGCATCCTTCATCAATCTAGTACAAGTGTAACCCATAGGCCAATAATGTGGAAGGAATCAGACGAATAAAGATGTAGTAACCCAACCGAAGCACATTTCTAGTGTACACAAGATGTAGCTAGCGCACGATAGAAACCCTCTGAACGAACCAATAATGAAATTTGGCACAGAGGCAAGGAATCCACCAATAGAGTCAAATGGAAACCAAGGTATTGCACAAATCCTAATGTGTGATAATGAAAGCTCATGTTGTACACAAGGGAAACCACTCAATCAAATACCCTTGATACTGATCGATGTTGAGCACAAGGTGACCTATCAATAAGGAAAATAGGGCTAGGGTGCGGCTCTAGATCCGCTCTCACAGCAAATTGTCGCAATCGATAAGAGCAAGACCCGCCAACAAGAAGTCAATGGAAACCTTTTCAAACCAGCACAAGCAAAGGACCAAATAACTAATGTGATAACGAACATGACTCTGACAACTAGGAATGGTCAATTGAAAAATAGGTCAAGAGACACTACAGAGAGGCCGACTCAGGTTTACTTCCCTTGAACAAAATCATGACTCAACTGTGACTTCATGGCAGCATATGATAACTTTGTATACGTTTGTCATGCAGGAGGCATAAGCAAACTCTCCATATGATTGGAAGAGATAACCAATCAGAGGAGTATTGACTTGATAACAAGGTTAACACTCTCCTAATTCAAACTAAATCCCATCCCAATGGAGGAAAGACTTATTTTTTGAGTGCTTTGTTCAAGGGCAACACAACTAACTCTCACTGCCATCAATTATGGAAATAATGTCCCGTTCCCGCTCTTTTGGGGATATCTATTTTCTTTTTCTTTTTCATGTTTATGGAGCCTGAAAAAGAATAAAAGAATGCTATAGTATAGTGGAAAGAATGAGTGTCCAAAAAGCAGATTCTCTAGTTCCTGGGAGGGGAACATTCCTATGCTCAATGTAAGGTGACGAAACTGGTCAATGACACTCAAAGGAATGTTCTTTCCACAGGTAAAAGGGTGTGCCAAGTTTCAGAGATTAAGTGATTGCAAGGATGATTTTATAAAAGACATGGTCAAAAGGTGGCTTAAACACGAGTCCTAGTGAGTCGGCTCAAGGCTAAAAGGTGCAAATAGTCAACATGTAATGCAGCAATACAACTGAACACAAAGGAGCCTCTAGGGTATAAAGCCAAAAAATAGTGGAGAAGAAAAAGAATGAGGCTCCAATGCACAAGTCATGGCGGGACTACAAACGACTCCTGAGCCTACTCAATATAGCAGCATGGGCAGCAAATGTTAGCGAGGATCTAACTAAGATGCCCATGTAAAGGTTAGCTCTACCATCATATCATGATTTTATGAGTCAGCAAGTGAAAATGGTTTATGAATCAAGACATGATGGGGTCAACCCTATGGCAAAAAATATTGCAGTATGGAGGCTATTATGCAAAATGCAGCGGAAAGTGATATTCCCTAACCTATATGCCAGTAAGAAAGCGATACCTGCCATGACGGGTCTGCAGTCATGGGACCAAAGCAATTTCTCAAAAAATCTCCAAAATATCCTGTAAAAACAACCGATCCCAACACTCCAAGCCAAAAGGTAAAAAAGCCCACAAAAGCAAAACCAACTTTAGAAAAAATAATTTTCATTTTTCAACCTATATAAGGACTTTTGGACTCATAGTTTTCTCATTTGTGTTTTGAGCAAGGAGTTGTGGAGAAAAACCCAAGCAAGCTTCCTCCGTCAAATTCAACCGTTCAAATTGCTTCAAATCTTCCAGGTAACCCTCAAATCATACTTTTTATTATTTTTTATGCTTTTTAGATGTTTTTTCATAAATTTGACCGTAAGAAATTACGTTTAAAGTTTTCGCTCTACGTACATGCGGGTTGGATACAGGTAACCCACATATAGGAAGGCCCTATACGCGACTGTGTTAATAACGAACCCGCATGTGCGTGATTTTAAAATTAAAAACATGGATTTAATGATTTAAAACATATTTTTTTTGTAGGATGAAAATTACCTGGCGTGAAAGAGAGCACATTGCCATTGATAGCCAAGTGATAGAGGATCAAAACACATTAGATTCTTTGACAGGATGCGATTTGTTAAAATTCTTCAAATTGCCAAACATGAAGGTGAATACTCGATTGCTTGAGCTGCTAATCCACTATTGGAGTGCATAAGAAGATGCATTCTTGATTGATTAGATTCCCTTTAGGATCGAAATAGAGGACATCTATTTCATTACAGGTCTTTCCCGCAGGGGGGAGAGGGTGCACTCAACCGGACGGATTGGAGGTAGTCTCAGTGTAGAAGACTACGTCCATATATACTGTCCTAGAAACCCCAAAAAGGTTGGAAGTCAGATTCCAATCAAGTATGTAGAGGTTTTATCATTGAGGATCCTACTATTTACCGTAGTCAGGGTAAATGGTTCTGCTGCTCAAGCTTTGCGTGTTTCCATGAGCCTTGCAGTGGATTTTCTCACTACAGTGTTCAATTGGTGTACACCTCTATTAACTAGCATGAAGAAACAACTTACTTCCATCCAGAAGGGTCAGATGAAGAATTTTGGATATGGAACTATCTTATGTTCCTTCTTTTTTGAGAGAGTACCTAGGCTTTATCCCAAGGTATTATCCACCATCAGTAGCCCAAGAGATCCATGGATGGGCAGATGGGTTGACTTGATGAAATGACTAGGGGGCGGTGAGGTCCCTAGGACTACATTTGATGACAAGTTTTTCCTTTGGTGGGAACAATAGGTCATTGCAGTTGAAGACTACCCTTATGCCAGAATGGATTTCCGAGGAGATCTGGATCTAGTATTGCCACTAGACGCAGCATGGGGTGCCATAGGTATAAATGATTTTTTAATTTTTTAATTTTAAGGATTTTTTTTTTCAATATAAATGAATTAAAAATCTTTTTGATGAGACAAAACACTTACAAAATTATTGATCATGACACAAATGTTGGACCGGTGAGACCTAATGGTCTTCCTCCACATAGGCGTCGTGGAAGAGATGTCGAAGGGGCTGCAGCAGAGACTGAGAGGGTCCTCCATGCAATCCAGAGAAACTTGGTGAGGTTAACTCACCAAGTACCCATGGTGGCCATAGAGGACTTACCAGAGGAGATGCAGCGATGCGTGGTAGGAGTACCACAGGACTGGGTGCGACTATTTCAGCGGGTGGCTAATGCCATCGTTTTCTTTCTTGCTACTCATCTTGAGCAGGATCGTTAGATAGATGATCAAATCTTTTTTATTAGACATGATGATGGGCATAAGCCCAAATTTTGTAGGGCATTTTGTCTCAATTTTGTATATTATTTTGGACACAAAAACTCTATCTATATACAGACAGTGTTATGATGATCATATATAAAGATGATACTTTGATTATTTTTTATGTTTTAATGTGATGAATGATTTATATGCTAGTCCATTGCTTGGTTAGCAATAGAATCTGCTAAGGAACTTTCTGATCGTTGAATATGAACAAATGTGATGCAAACAAATGATATTTGCAATAAACGCACTCTCAGAAGTTGGCGATACAAATAAGGATCTCTTACCCGATAGATGTAATTCAGTTTAGATACCACCAATTGTGAATCGAAATAAACTACTAATGAATCAATATAAAGAGATATTGCCTCAGATAGTAAATTAATAATAGTAGTATATTCGGAAATATTATCTGAAGTGGGACCGATACATACTCCTCTCGAAACCATCAACTAGCTAGATGGGTAGTAAATCACCAAAGCCGCAGAAGCAATGTTCCAGGTGTGCTTACTGGCACCATCGGCTAACCATATATATATCAAATCATCCATCAATACCTGCCAAATCAAACCAAAAATATTGACATCACTAAAACCGATAGATAGATATGTACAATCATACAATATATACAAACAAGTAAATGCTCGGCCGAAGCCTAAGCAAAGTACTTCTTAAGGTAGAGCCCATTTTTGGGCTCCGCCAACTTGTCAGGATCCCTAGAGATGTTCAATGGAACAGTTTGTGAAATAACAGACATATTACCTTCGGCAAAAAATTGTGCTGGAGCCAAAGGGTTTGAAACTGCATGAACATCACTAGTAGAAGGACTGGACAAACTTGATTCTATTTCCCGCAAATGAGGGAGGAAATATGAACGATGATGCAAATCATTCCATGGTCTTTCAACACCCGTCATTGCTTCCAGAATTGCTTCTTCAAATGGCAAGACAATATCTAAGAAATCTTGAGCAGAAGTCGAATCTAGAGTCCAGGTCGGAGCCACATCCCCATCCAGCTCCTCTAATGAAAAGGGAGTCAAATCAGAGTCTACAGCGTTAACAATAGACTGATAAGCAATTTCTGCTGCAGACATGGGACATGCCATTCCACCTACCTGTCCCTCATCTAATGTGGTGGTACATGAGGGTAAGGGCCAAGGATTCAAAAAATAGTGAGTTCGAAAGAACTTTCTTCAAGGAGGTGCCTTAGAGGATGAAAAAACATTAATTCTAGCTATAGGAGCAGGGAGATCAAAGGTACCCATTAAGGAAGAGTACATTCCAACCCCTAAATTCTCTACAGGCTGCTTGGGATTATCTACCAATGGAACAGTAAACTTGGAAGATGCATGGGAGTCACCCGGAGAATAATCCATCTGATCAACCTTTACAATTATCCCTTCATGAGGAAAACAAAGGATGTGAAATAATGATGAAACAATAGCATCCATCTCATAAATCCAATTCTTGCCTAAAAGGAGGTTGTAATTCAGATTCGCATCGACTATTTCTACCTCAATATTTATAACCTTTCCCCCAACACAGATGGGAAAGGATAGAATAATCATGTGCAACCTATGAGAATGACCATCAAATGCTATCAATAGAGTATGTGAAGGAACAACTTGAGGCAATCCAATAACCTTCCAACATGATATGGACATTACACATGTGGAAGCTCCCTCATCAACAACAGTTCAAAATATATTGGTCTTTCGATATGTAGACTTTATCTAGAAAGCCATATGATGTGGGAGTCTCTTCTTGATGTTTGACATATCGAATGTAAGCACAAGAGAATTTTTTGGATCAACTGCTCTAATTGCAGTGAGTAATGCACTCCTTTATGTGGGGCACGATTGAAGTACCTCTAACGTCGACATAGCACAAGGACTTTGAGTCAAATCTTCTACAATCGAGTAGTTCTGGGCTGCCTTAGCATTAGGATTCGAGCGTTTTGCTGAGCCTTTCATCATTCGAGGTACAGACTCAACAAATGGCCTCTCGATATGGAGTGTCTCTTAAGCATCGTGAGCAGACTTAGCCTTAGACGATTCTGATTCACCATAATCACATGATCGTGTAGCAATGTCAATATGTGAACTTATCATGTAAACATTTGATGTATTATCCTCTTCCTGGTTGCCCCCTGCAGGGGTACCAGTACTAGAGTTCACGCCAACAAGTAACTATTTCCCTTGGGGAAAATGGTTAGTTAGGACACACTGGGAGCTAGAAGACCCCTGCTAAACTAATAAGCACTGAGCATCTTGGATATTAGGGAAAATATGAGTCAAATGATCTCCATTGCATAACTTGAATGGCAATTTTACTTTTTTCTTAGACTCTTTCCTACCCCCTCCAGCATCATTGTCGAGTTTGTTTGCATTACCCTTCCCTTCCTGGTTCTTTTTCCTACCTCATCCTTTCTTCTTCCCATCAGATTGTTGGTTTCCTTCGGGGTCAGCCTTTACCTAACCAACTACCTGATTAGAAGTTTGGACGGCATTTATACACGTAGATTGAGAAGGCATAGGCATTGATGGTGATGCCTGCATAGAAGAAACAGTTTGTAAAGACAACTACTGCAATTGATTTAGAAGGTTAGCCGTGTTAGTATCGATTGATCTGACTAGCCCATCAGCATGGGAACCTGGCTTCGACTTGGCTATATCAACCTTGGACCTATGAGCATCAGGCATAATTTTTTGAAGAACCCCATATTGAGAATATATAAGTTCTAACTGCTAGGCTCTAAAAATAGCATGTTCTTCGGTAAACACACCGGAGAGTGATACATCCTTAGAGATCTCAGGTTGTAAATATTTAAGAAACCATTCAAAAAGGAATTCTTGTGGAATATTGGCTTTAATGAGCCTCTTCCTTCTCCTCCATTCCTAAATGTGATTCAAAATGTTGGTTGCCTGGTCCTGGTGAAAGTTAGCTAATGGCTCAGTTCCAACATCATAGCAGACAAGCAACTGAAAATGGTTCAAAAATATTGTAGCCAAATCGCCGAAAGAAGCGAAAGTTCCCCCTCATAGTTCAGCGTACCACTTAGCCGCATTTCCAGTTAGGGTACGTTGGAATAATCTCAACCTGATTGAATCATCTATCAGGGAGTTTGACGAACACCATAAGTGGAAAGTGGTTACATGGTCACCTGGATCTTCACCAGTATTCCCTTCAAATTTAGGTATATCTGAGGGAAGTTTGGTTGGGACCGGAGGCTAGGTCGGGTTATATCTAATCAGATCATTAGTAAATTTAGAAAGATCTAGCAAGTTTAACGTTGCCAAAAAAGGTAGTCATGGAGGACCCTAAGGATTCCACCCGGTCTGGGTAGAATTCCCAATGTTCTGAAAAGAATACCCTAGATTTGTGAAGGCACCAGGTTGCCTAAAGTAATTCATAGACCCACTTGAACCATAAGGATCTCCTTGTGGTCCAGAAAAAATCAGAGTTTGACCAACTCCTGCCGAAATTTTTTTGTATCCAGTGAAATTTACCCCTAGAGAGGTGTTAAAAGGAGCAGAGAGCCCTTGGTAAGGGTTCCATGCATGAGCATAGGGAGAAAAGTTCTAGAATGAACTGACAGAATAATACGGCATATTCCCTTGTTGGCTGAAATAGGATTGATTCCCGGCTCCAAGCCCACTAACCGCAAGGTTTGTCCAACCTTGAAAAGGATTATAATTTTGACCCGTAGAGGAAAAAGGTAATGATCTTAAAGATGGGTTGGAATGTGGTATATGACCACTCCCGAAAGGGAAACCCTAGAAAGAAGCTGACCCACTTGCCATGGAAGTCATAGACGTGGAGGCAGCTGATGGAATACTTAACGGAACCGAAGGAATTCTATTGGACGACATTCCAAAAGGGAAAAAGCCAATGCTAGAGGGAAAAACTTGGGTGCCCCCACTCGAAGATGGAATGGGGGTAGAGCCAAATATAGCAGTGCTATGAGTAATGGAAGGTATAGAAATCGTTCCTCCTCCTTGTACAGATACAAGAGTTTTCATACTAGTAGCACTCATGGTGGAAGCCATGCTCCCAACAGTGGTCATCGAAGGAAAAGATCAAAATAAACCTAGGCTCAAAGGCCTGTTGGTCAGAGTCCCAACGTATAATAAAATGTTTGGGTGGTCGGGAGGAAGAGGAGAATGAGGAGTCAAAAGAGACTCAGGAATCTTTTCGACCTCAATAACGTCTTCCGACTAGAAGAGGACTCTCGAAACAATTGGAGTGTTTCTCTCCAACTGTCTACTTGTACCAAGTCTATCTTGTGAATCAATAACTCCAACCGGAGGATCAATCACTGGAAGAATTGCTCCTATGCCTTCGAGGAGAAGGCTCATCACTCATAGGTGAAAGCCCACAAAGCCTCCTAGACCAACGAAATGGTTGATCAACCACTTATAATTATTTTTAAGAAATCTAATTAAAGATTAAAAAATTTTGTAAAGCTAGGCCAACTAGGAGCAAAGAGAACTCTCTATAAAATCCCTAAAGATATAGTCAATCAAACTACTTCCAAGTATTTCCGCTCCGGGTGATGAGGACCAGACACCAAAATACAAGAAAGCGAAAAACAAGGACCTTCCGAAAATAGTCTGGGGTAATGACAGCCCAGGCCTACTAGCGAAGGTAACATAAACAATTATACTGACCTCCAGACAACAGCCTTTGTCGGTGCAAGCACCCAAGCTTCGCAAGGGTACCCTCCAAAAGTATTGATGAATGTGATGCAATGTCTGCCTCAGGTGCCACGGGATTCCCCTCTGCAGCCACCTATGTGATCCCTAGGAAAGGCAACTATGGGCACCAGTTTGTATCAAAAGTTGGGCAGAATAGTCGTGAGACGGGATCCAACAAGTAGGAGAGGGGGTATCTCTCTTCCTTGTCTTCACTCTCCCTCGTGCTTAACTCCCAGTCACAGAGCTTTCCCGGTCTTTCTAACGACACTGGATTTCGCTTGTTATTCAACTTCTATGTTTGATAATTTGAGTGGCCTTGGAGAGTTAACTCTCCACTCACCTATTCCAAGGCCCTAAAGAACTTAAACTTGGTGTTTGTTAATGACAAATTAAAAAGTTCTAGTTCTTTTTATTAAATCGCTTGATTTTAGAGGGTTGTTCTTTAAGTCAAGGGTATAACGAGAGTGAAACTGATGATGTTTTTGATGCAAAAGAAACCAATAGAAACTTAACTATATGCATGCATTTATTTTCTTTCGATGAAGAAGGATTTCTACTTGGTTCTATGAAAAACTTATAGGCAAAATATTCTCTTTTTTTCTTTTCTTAAACACTCCACACACACTCAAAATCTGAAAATACTAAGAATGCTTATGATGCAAACTAACCTAATGCAAATGATGATGCAAGATCCTATGAATACTCATACTAAAAGAAAATGTGCTTCTTTATAAAATCAATAAGCCAACTTGACAATGAAGAGGGCACAAATTGAAAAACAAGTTTCCCTCTAAACCAAGCAAAACAAATTGAAAAAGATCACAATTTCTCAAAACAAATGAAACCAAAAAACCAAAAGCTTGGAAAGAAAAAGAAAGGCAAAAGCTATGTTTTTGTCTTTTTCTTTTAAAGAAACTAAAGAAATTTTTGAGGTCACAAAAAGACTACTAAATTTCAAAGATCAAGAAACAAGCACAAAGAGTCCTTAAACTTGGCAAGTTATAAAACTCATTAATAAATGAAACTTGAAACAAGAAGGACTACAAACTCATACAAACTAATCTGAATAGTAGCAAAAGACTTTAGCAAACCGACAAAATGTCAAAAAGAAAACTCTCAAGATTGCCAAAGAGACACTCAAAAAGGCATGAAAAACCACAAGGTCAACCAAAAGGGAAAGCCAAGCAAAGCAATTTGAAATCTGGGTTATAAATGAAATCAAAACCAATTTCTTGTTCTGGAAAACTAGAACATCCAAGAACTTCAGACAGAAGCCTTGAACCCAAGACCCAAAACAAAACCCTACTCAAAAAGAAATCCTAGGCCAACTAGGCTTTTCACTAAGAAGGATATTCGAAATCGAAAACTTGCAAGAGAACTGAGTTCGACAGATAGTTGATGACCTAAAAATAGCAGAAGTCACCAAGCAACAGACCTAACTGAACAAAGGATTTTGAAAAAACAATCCAAAATTATGTATATGCGATTGTGTAAAGACACAAAGGCATGCACATGCGTTTCAAACACAGGAGACTCGCGTATACGCAAGTCTGCTTGAGGAAACTAGCGTGTATCTGCAACTGTACTCCAAAAAAAACGCGTATAAAAGACTCAATCAAGGAAAACAACAAATCAAGGCCTGATCCAGAAGATCAGACTTGATGCCTAGGAAGCTAATAAGTCAAAGACACTGTAAAAAACAAGCAATCAAGAACGAACAACCTAAACT
This sequence comes from Pinus tabuliformis, assembly GCA_031772625.1. Lineage (NCBI taxonomy): Eukaryota > Viridiplantae > Streptophyta > Pinopsida > Pinales > Pinaceae > Pinus > Pinus tabuliformis. Next base: position 603,257,362 of record CM062805.1, read on the forward strand.
AGGAAAAACAAGAATGTTTTCCCCAGTAGAGTCGTCAATTCTGTTACGGGTGAGAACACCCTAGGGCCTTGGGTTGAAAACCCCAATAGAGCAGAGGCATACAACAACAAGAAATGTGCAAACAAACAATTTAAATGCTTTAACTATTGAACTAGGAAGAAGTGTCCTTACCCAAAGGTCCTACGTTTGGGTAGATCCCGCAAGGTTCAAACCCTTTGCTTCTTCCGATGCCTTTGAAACCTATAAATTATCCAAGCAAAGCATATACAACAGCAATAACGGAAAGCATGTCCATGATATATACGTTAGATCATATAAGAAAATGAACAATTATGCATTAATATAAGATTTATAAACAAATCACAACATGGATCAATGCATAAACACAATAAATATCAGGAACAGAACAACATTTATTTATTGATGTAAGCTAAATAAAAGGTGGAAAACTACAACCTGAGTCTTCCTCCAGCTCCAAGCGGAACCGTCCTCCGAATCTGTCCTGTCCCGGCCTCAACAATCTTCCTCCATCAATATACACAAGGATATCATAAGAGGGATGAAGGATATCTCAAAAGAGGAAACAAGAGTTTCCTAAAGCTTGGGGAGTGCAGGAGGCACAAGGATTTCTTCAGACTCGATCAAGGATCAATCAACTATAATATCAATATCTCATCTCTTCTTCTCCTTTAGGCCTTCCCATGGAGGTTTATTTATACTTCTCCAAATTAGTTTTTTCAGTTGGGAAACAGTTGGGCCACGGGCTACAGTAGGTGAGTAACAGGTAAAACTCGTAAACTCCGCCCGAATTTAAGGAGATTTATTATTTTTAAGTGTTTTAACACATATAAATGGGTTAGGTATATACTAACCCACGTGTACACACTTTTAACACAGGGAAAAGTAGCGTATGGGAAATAAAACACTGTTTTTTAGAATTTGGACCAAGTCTGGAAAGGAAGGGTTGCCCTAGGCCATAACCAAAGCATCATATCTACCAAGAGTGGTAAATGGTGCTATAACAACATCCATGACCCATTTCAGACACCATTTACGGATGAAGTTTTAGAAAATGTTAGAGGGCAGGAAGCTTATTCATTCATTGATGGGTTCTTAGGGTACCATCAGATTAAGATCGCGTCGGAGGATCGCAACAAGATGACCTCCGCAACAGAATGGGGATGTTTCCAATACACAGTGATGCCATTCAAGCTAAAGAATGTGCCAGCGATCTTTTCAAGGGTTGTAATTGCAGCGTTCAAAGAATTCATCCATAAATTCTTAGAAGTATATTTTGATGACTGGACTATGTTTGGGTTAGTAAAACGCCATGTTGCAAGTCTGCGCCTCATGTTGGATACTTGTCACAGATACCAAATTGCTATAAATTTAAATAAGTGTATCTTTTTTGTGCCTTATGGGATACTACTAGGTCATGTGGTCTGCAAGTAGGGATTAATGGTAGATCCTGTGAAGATAACAATGATTGTCAATTTAGAAGCTTTGAAGAATGTAAAGTAGTTGCGCACAATGTTGGGGCACACTGGTTACTATAGAAAGTTCATCAAAGCTTATGCATAGATAACTGCGCCGATGGAGAAATTACTAAAGAAGGACATGACCTTCTGTTGGGATGAAGAGTGTCAGTGCAGTCTAGATGTGTTAAAGGAAAAGATGGTGACTGCGCTTATTTTGGTGTTTCCCGACTGGAAGAAAGAATTTCATGTGCATGTGGATGCCTCTTGTATTTCTTTGGGTGCGGTATTGACCCAACCGGGCGAAGGTGAGATAGATCACCCTATAGCCTTCGTGAGTAGGAAATTGTCAAAGGCTGAGAAGAATTATTCAACTACAGAGCACAAAGGATTGGTGATGGTCTACGCGCTAAAAAAGTTTCGACATTATTCGTTGGAAGCGTATTTCAAAATGTATACATATCACTCTACTCTCAAGTATCTGGTCAACAAGCTTGTGTTGGGGGGGACGATCTGTAGGTGGTTATTACTGTTTCAAGAGTACGACTTTGAGGTGAGTGTGAACCTAGACGGTTGAATGTGGGACTAGATCATTTATCCCGAATTGAGATAGGTGAAGAACCAACTAGTTTGGAAGAAGGGTTGTCGAATGTGCAGATCTTTGTTGTACGAGTTGCAGATGATCAGTTTTCTAATATAATTCAGTTTCTAACTACTGGAATAGCCTCGGAAGGATATTCTACTCAACAAAAGAAGGAATTGGTAGTCTGCGCAGCTGACTTTTCTGTGATTGCGGGACACTTATATAAGATGGGTATTGATGAAATACTGTGCTGATATGTTCCAGAGTTTGAACGATCTAGTATCCTCGCCGAAGCACATGGAGGAGTGGCGGGAGGACACTATGCAGGTAGAGCGACTGCGCAAAAGATTCTGCGCGTAGGATTATGGTGGCCAACACTACATAAGGATTCTAAGGCATATTGCAAGGCATGTGATGCGTGTCAAAGGACGGGAAAGCCATCGCGAAGGGATGAATTGCCTTTGAATCCTCAGATTTCATTACAGGTGTTTGACAAATGGGCTATTGACTTTGTGGGTCTGATACAACCCCCATGGAAAACAACTGATGTGTGGTATATTATTACTGCGATTGAATACTTGATGAGGTGGGAAGAATCACAACTGGTGAAGGACTGTACCGTAGTTATAGCCGCTGGTTCCTATTTGAGTATGTCTTAACAAGGTTTGGGTGCCCTAATATACTGATGAGTGACAGGGGTACGCACTTTCTGAATGAAACTATTGTTGCGATGCTTGAAGAATTTCAGGTTTATCATCAAAAGAGTACGCCCTATCATCCTCAGGCCAATGGTACGGTTGAGGCATTCAATAAAATCTTGGAGAATGCATTGAAAAAGGTATACAACGCACAAAGAAATGATTGGGATGTGTGCATACCAGTGGTCCTATGGGCATATAGGACGACGTGCAAGAAATTAACAGGACAAACCCTATTCAGGCTGGTCTACGGGATAGAGGTTGTGATGCCCATGGAGTATACCATGCCAAGTTTGTGAATTGCAGCATTGATTGATATGGTAGACCGCAAGACTGCAGATGAGCGCCTCACACAATTGTTGGAGCTAGAAGAAGATAGGTTTTTAGGTGGAGTTCACCAACAAGTGCAAAAGGAGAGCGAAGAGGCATGACATGATCAGTATATTAAGTTGTGCACCTTCAAAGTCAACGATTTGGTCTTAGTTTATGATAGCAAGTTCACGAAGTTCCCTGGAAAGTTTCAAATGCACTGGTTGGGGCCCCATGTTGTCAAGGAAATTATAGATGGTGGCACAGTTCAGCTCGCAAAGCTGAATGGGGAAATATTTCCGGGAAGAGTCAATGGGAGTAGATTGAAGTTATATAAAGGGGATCCTGCCCCTGCGCAATGACTACAATCTTAGTACTCCAGGCAACGGAAAGGAAGTATGAGACTATAAAACACACTACTGAAGGAATGGGAAAACGAAGTAAGGGGGCTGCGCGAGGGAGGCCAGAGCTGTGCCATGGAGGTTGGTTCCGCACATATGTGTCTAAAACTAGTTTTTGAATGCACTATAGTTGATTGGATGGAAAAAATCCCGTTAGGAGGAGCGGGAAGGCAACATTTATGGCGCAAATCTTTGGCAATCTGCCACCAAAGATGCATTTATGACACGATTTTGGAGGGAACAGTCAAATTTGAATTCAAAATTTCCTATAAATCTGGCATGTTGGTTTGCATTAGAACACTTTGCCTTCTGGAAATTAGTTGTAAGCTCTGTTGTCTGAAACCTATGAACTGAGAAGATTGGGAGAAACTTGTGTCACAACCGATGTTCGCAAATTTGCCTAAGTGGAACCGTGAGCTCATCCTTGAGCAAATGACTGCAATTGATCCCACATAAGCTGCAATTTCTGAATCCACTGCCCCTGAAGTCACATCGATGGAAGCTATGCCATCAGTGTCTATGGCGTCGAGGTCGCCTAGGCCTAAACAATCAGCTGCTAAGGAGAAACAGAAGAAACCATAGGTTGTACTGGTGAGGTAGTCACCAAGGAAGAACCCAACAAAGGTTCAACAGAAAGGAAAGATGGATAAGGAAAAACAGTCATACGAACCCCTAGATCTTGATGAAGAGGAGCTTCACAATGGAGTTGAAGAGTTGGATGTTGAGAAGGGCGAGCCTATCACTAGGCTCCTGAAGTATATCCCTCCATGGAAGGGCAAAGAAAAGGTACCTAAGGATCCAAATTCTGGAAAATTTATGGTCTCGAGACCGCTATTACCGGAGAAAGTGACATTTGAAGGCACGCAATTAGGATGTATCCCTACACTGAAAATTGAGGATTGGGACCTCGCTGATCATGAGAAATTCATGCATTTGGCCACAAACAAATATCTGGCAAAGATATATTATGAGGAGACCAGGGTCACGAGACTGGAGACAATGAAATGGGTTGCGGGGGTTGAAAAAGCTGGGTTCTTGAATATGTTGTGGGTACCACACTTTAGCCGAACCACTATCAACACAGTGTGCATACACCAATTGCTTATGTTGGTGCATGATGGGTGTCTCTGGCTGGGAGATCCCATCCCCATCACAGATATGTTGATCCATCGTATCACAAGGTTGCCCTACCAAGGGTTGGATCCTGCTAAGGAGTTTGGAGGCAAGAGTTAAGAGAAACAAATTGTGGACAAGATGAAGCGTGAGTATGGCTTAGTGAAGAAGTCGCGCTGATACTCTATCTGCTCGATCACCGACAGGGCGGTACAGTTTTCCACCAAGGTTTTGCCTTGTAATATTATGAGAAAGTGTCATGTGGATGAGGTGCCAATGCCAATCATTTCATTGGCTGTGCAGTGCAAGAAGGGGGTGCAGTAAAATTGGGTGCAATACCTCTACAAAGAGTTCCTATTGAATTGTCACGAAGCGCAGGATGACGGCAAGGCATTCCATTGTGCCTAGCTGTTGTTATTGATTCTCCTCATCACGTGGAGGCTCCCAGAGGATAGCTAGTTCCCTCCACATGCCGATGATTTACCGGAGGCCACGTAGTTCGCTTTGATATTGGCAACAAAGAACCCAGAGAAGGTCATGGAGATGAAAGTATTCTCGGTGATGGTTGAGATGGACCTTCGCACCGTGATCAGCCAGAGGCCAAGGCTGTCACCATCATTGTTTGGGAAATTGGGGGCCTACGCAGAGTTTAAAGAAGATCTTCATAACGTATCCATCCGCGCAAGTGCAAGATCCTAAGAAATTATGGTACAAGTTACCATACCTAGTAACAGATGTCGACGTACAAGAAGTCGTAGGAAAGTGGCCAGCTGAATGGAGGTAGCCATCAGATCTCGGCGCACGAACAAGCATGCCCGGGGAAAGTTCCTCCGCACAGTCCACAACAGCATAAAAGAAAAAGGAAGCTGCGTAGGCTGCTGCTTGCGAGAAGGTAGCACAGAAAAAGAAAATGGTTGAGCAGGCAGCAACCTGAGAAAAAGCAGAACAGGAAAAGAAGGAAGTTTCTGCTAAGGCAACCGCTAAAAAGGAGCACGGCGTGAAGGAGGTCGCTTAGGAAGTTGAGAAATCTGCTTCTCAACATACTGTGGACAAGGAAGGGTCTGAGGAGGAAGGAGGCGGTGGAGGAGAGCAGAGCACTCCCTTTATATTGCAGAAACGGACCAGGGAGACCACTTTCGGGTCACGGAAGAAGCAAAAATCCGATAAGCATGCACATGCGGATCCAAGCATGGGAAAAGCGAACGAGATTCAAGCAAGCACGTGGGTGCTAGACATAGACATGACTCTGGACCTCATATTTATTTTGTTACTAGAAGGATCACTGCGTGTAGAGGAGGATGAAGCAAACACCCAGCTCAGACAGATGAAAGATGTGGGTGTCAACTTAGTCACGTTGCCCATTCAAACCCTCCACGTGCTTCATCAGGGGGTATCAGACGAGCTCAGGATCAGGGAGCAGCACATACTCTCAGTCATTAGATAAGTCAAGATGAACAATGAGAAGATCTTTGTAGGAAAGGCTCAAGTGCTGAAAGAAAAGGAAGAATTGGCTGTGCGAAGCCAGAACTTGGAGGCAGCGATTGCACAGGCATGCAAGACCTTGCCAGAACTTCACATTCCAAAGGATGCAGAAGCAACAATGAAGATTCAGACGTTGGCTACCACAGTCAGAGTGTTGAGAATGCAACAAGATGATGGAGCTTAGTGGAAAGAAGTCGCCTTCACTAAGTGGGCCCGCAGGCTATTTTTGGCGTAAAGTCTATTTTTAGACATATGGATCATGGTCTATGAGTTGCAGTATGTTATTTGTGGATGATTGGTCATGTTGGTAAAAATAGATGGACTTCTATTTTTTTTTTTGTAAGGCTGGGGTGGGACTCTCCGATTTACATGTCCATTATGTACCCCTCTACGGGGGCAGGGTAGCCCAAGATTTGAACCCAAGACTTTCGGTTCGGTGAGACTTCATTTTCACGGCCCTTGTCGCTTGAGCTACCCCATGTGGACAGATGGACTTCTATTTTTAGACATATGGGCAGGTTTCTATTTTTAGACTGCCAGGCTAAAAATAGAACAGTCGAATATTATTGTCTCATAATAATATTTGGACTATAAACAGTATCTTATCCTCTTGGAGCACTTCAATTTGAGCTACAGATGTGGCACATGCAGCTGTCATAAGGAAATACGCTTTTCTTGTGGGTCAGTTGAGCTATTGCATGCAGGACTTCAATTAGAACTCATGTGGTTTAGTTTGGTGGAGTTGATTGTGGAGTTGATGGAGTTGTGTTCAGTTTGACTTGGTTCAACTAGTTGTATTTTAGTCTAACTAAAGAATACTCTAGTGATGAGTTGTGTGAATTAATTATTAATTAATTCACTAATTATTAACTCATAAAGCAACTGAAGAATACATCAGTTAACTCAGTGCATGTACAGTTCAATGGAGACAGGTGTTAGAGGTTGAGATTGCTATCAGTTGTGACTATAGATGTGACTATAGGTGCATGAGATTTGCACATGCATGGATGGAGATTTCCCATGAGGCTTGCGTGGTATAACCAAAGAAATTCGATTTCACAGAGTGATTGATTCTCTTGCAGGATTTCGCAGTGGAGGAAGGCAAAGCAGTGGAGGAGATTTGAGCTGTGATTGATCAGATCTGAGCTAGTTTTGTGTGTAACAGGTGGAGATAGTACTGAGTACTTGTGAGGAGTATTGTACTATGTATTGTTACATTTTCTCTATCATTATAATATACAGATAGTGTGGGGTTTTCAGCTGTATGCTTTCCCCGGGTTACATACTGTGTTAATGTGTGCATGCGATTGATGTTTCATTGTTTTCAATGCTGCTAAATTGATGATCAACATAGAGGAGGTTATGTATGGTGCATGTATTCCGCAATAGTGTATAATCAGGATAATCTCTGTGAATAAGTAATTAATTATTCAAAATTTCTACACAGAGAATCGAAGGATGAGATCGGCCTAGTAACCTTTGACTTTCAAATGGAGATATCATAGCTACAGTTGAAATTGCAGCCAACCACTCCTCCAAAGGTCTGGGAGCAGCGCGGAGCAGCCATCAGGGAAAGCATGGGCACTTTGGATGCAACAGTCACAGGCTGCACACTGATATTCAAACATGCCATGGAGCTATGGATGACTCTGCAGGAGGATCCAAACCTGCAAAAACTTGGCATAGACATCCGGGAGACACAACGACAGTTTGATGAAATCAGGGCGATTGCGTGCACTTTGGCGCCAGTCCAGCGCCTCGCTTAATTGCAGGAAGGAAAACAACTACAATCACAAATTGAAGAGCTGCAGAGAAAAGAGGTCATTTTAAAGGCCAAAATATAGCCATGGATAGAGGAAGCATGTCAGCTTACTCTGTCAGTCTAGGACAAGTTGAAGACACTCTAGTAGACACAAAGAACGATGCGCCTGGAGATGGAAGGCCCAACTACAGAAAAGCTGGTAGAGGAAGTGCAATAGGCCATAGTGCGGGGTTCTGCTGACATCGCAGCATTGCAAGTCGAGTTCAGTGAACTCCGCAACAAGATCGAGGCACCAGCCGAGTGACTCGAGGGAAAGTCACCATATTTGTTTTGGGGGCCTGTTGGGATGGGGTCCCTGGGGTAGATTCTGTTGAGATTTAATTCATTTTTGTAATATCTTTTTATAGCGAAGGTAAAGTCTCTGCGAAATGTGGAAAGCAGAGCGCGAAGCTAAGTAGAGTCAAAGGGGCTTTAATCCCTTAGTTGGGTCAGTGATAGAGTTGTTTTGAGACCGGCCCATGGTCCGAAGAACATAGTATTGTAAAGCAAAGGCTATATAAAGTTGAGTCATAATGAGTCTAAGAAGAAATAACTTTAGGTGAAGAATCATTGTAAGGGCAAGGTGCTAAAGAAGGAAAATTTTGTTTCCTGTACTTAGGATAAAGGGGAAGGCTCCTACAGCTGAGTGCACGGAGACCTTGGTAAGTCTGCAGTTGAGTGCGCGGACCCTTGTAGCTGGGTGCGCAAGGATAAGAAGTCTATATCTGAACGTTTATACTTAATAAAGACTGTTTTGGGCTGAAATTGAAGCATCTGTGTCCTTTTGTTTACTTCTGCAAAGTTTATGTATCTTCGCTCTGTAATATGTTTAATATGAATTAATGCTTATTTATTGCGTGAAACTGGTAGATTTGTAATATTTATGCATGATAAGTATAATTAACCACATTCGTGAAGATTTGAAAGTCAATTAGATAAAGTTGCAATACTTGTATATTCGGAAGGATTAGATTTGCGCGAAGGAAGATCTAAGCTATAATAACCTTAGGAGACCATCACACAGGCCTCTAGATGTAGAAACTTGGTTCTAGCATCCCCCAATACTGCTTCAGGTGAGACTGCAACCTGTGCTATGCAGGTTATTGCTGAAAGGGCCAGTAGTTAGGGTTTTGTTGATTGGTGCAATTAAAGTTGAACCTAGGTTAGACCCCATCAAGCCAACATGGAGGAAGTCAGATCATTCATGGGCTTAGTAGGTTACTACAGGAGGTTCATCGGGAACTTCTCACACATTTCATATCCTATTACATCATTGCATAAGAAAGGTAAGAAGTTTGAATGGACTTTGGAGTGTGCAACCAGTTTTGAGTAGTTGAAGCAGTTGTTGACAAATGACCCAATGTTAAAGATTGCAGATCTGAATAAAGAATTTGTAGTATGTACAAATGCTTGCAAGAGAAGGCTTCGTGGATTCCTTATGCAGGAGGGACAAGTGATATGCTATGAGTCCGGGAAACTGAATGAGCACAAGCAGAACTACATGACTCATGATCTTGAGTTGGCAACTATTATTCATGCCTTGAAGATGTCGATACATTATCTTCTTGGCAGGAGTTTTGTGTTGATGAAGGATCACAATGGGGTGAGATATTTGTTTGACCAGCCAAATTTGAATGCCAGACAATCCAGATGGTTGGCTACTCTTATTGAGTATGACTTTGAGATCGGGTACATTAAGGGAAAGGAGAACAGGGTTGCGGATGCTCTCAGCAGGAAAGTGTAGTTGAAAAATGTTGCAATAGTGAGCTCATATGGGACAGATTTACAGGATCAAATCTACAGGCAGGCCAACAAGATAAAAGGTATAGGGAGCGTATGCACAGGTTACTACAGGGTACAGGTGATCAGGATGTGGATTATCATCTTACAACATAGGGCTTGGTGAGATTTAGGGACAGGATCTATGTTTCGGATGAAAGTGAACTCAAGAAGCTTATCTTGAGGGAGTTTCATGTAAACCCATATTCAAGTCACCCAGGATATCAGAAGACGTTGATAGAAATTAAGAAGTTCAACTACTGGCCGAATTTGAAAAAGGAAGTGGCAAAGTTCGTAACGAGATGATTGGACTATCAGCAGGTCAAAGCAGAGTGTAAGCATCTAGGTGGATTTCTTTAGCCTATTTCGATTCCAAATAGGAAATGGGAGGTCACTTCCATGGATTTCATTACATGTTTTCCGAGGAAATTGAGGTAGCATGATTCTATCATGGTTGTGGTAGACAGGTTGAGCAAGGTAACTCACTTCAATCTAGTAAAGGCTACTTATTCATCTATTGAGGTAGCACAGGTCTTCATCAGGGAGATCGTGAGACTGCATGGTGTTACGAAGAAGATTATGTTGGACATGAATGCAAAGTTCACTCCCAAGTTTTGGAAGGAGTTGTTTGTAGGATTGGGGACAGAGTTGGCCTTCGACACAACTTATCGTCCACAGACAAGTGGACAGACAGAGAGGGTAAACAGTGTTATCACTCTATAATTTCCTAAGGCTATAAAAGAAATCTAGAGGTAATCACAAAATGACTTGTAAGCTTAGAATATAGCCCTTCTAAACTTAGAGAGGGATTTCTCTATTGGATTTAGATTTGTTGTTTTGAGATTTTATGCTAGTTATTAGGTTCTGACTATGGTTTTTTCAAATATTTGGAAATGGAGTCATTAGTCTTAGGGTGATCAGATATAAGAATGCTCGAACAGATGCAATGGGGCAAGGTAGGCAGGCTATTGGATATTTGGATATTTTTTGGAATGAAAGGGAAGAAAACATTTAGATTCAATTAAACATAGAGAATTTTAGAATGAATTCTATATTTAATCTCAGTTTGAAAACACATATATTGTTTATAAGCCAGAGCATAGTGTAATTAAACAAATTCATCCCTTAATTTTCTTTAAACAATATAGATAGGAAAAACATATGGAAAAATAGAGAAATAACAATTACACAAGAGGAAAAACATCACCAATTTGCCTGACACATGAATCCTGGAACGACTTTTTGTATTAATGAAATGATCACTTTAGCTTAGTACACAACTTTACATCAAAGGTTTTCTTTCTTGGTACAAGTTCCAACCCTTTGTACTTCGAATTATGAAGTATTTATACAAAACTTATCAAAATATCTTGATTTGAAATATCAAGATTTTCCTTACAAAATATCCTAAAAGATTGTTTACAAAAATAGTACAAAAATATAGGCAAATAAAACTATTGTAGCTCTCTGGCACTATCTTCGAGGATTCTGGTGCTGACTTGGCCTGAAAAATTGTTGCTTTGTTGTTGAAGATGAACACCTATTTTACTCAAGTAATTGGCATAGTTGATCCCATCTATCTTCATCTCGGGTGGAGAATTTAATTAGATTCCTATAGGTTTCATCCACCTTGTTATATTTTTGGAAGGTGGGCTTAATTACAAACAAATGTTTTATCTCATGTTTGATAAGTAAATTGAATTTCAAACCCTCCATGAAAGATTTTCCTGTGATGGTTCCCTTGATGGTAGAAAACTTTGACTTATCTCTAGATATGGAGTATAATTTATGTTGATAGTCATCTAACTAAACCAATTTATCTCCAATTCCTTTTAAACCTGGAAGCCCCTTTTGATTCAGTACATTGAATTTATGGATGTTGGCCTCCAAGTTATGGCATTTGTTCTCCAACTGTAGCATCAAGTTCCTTTTTGTAAGGACTCTTCTCACCTCAAGAATTGTTTCTATCCTGTCTGCAATCTCAAATTCCTCTAGTTCCTCCTTTATCTTTGAATTTATAATCCATATTAGGGCAATGGCTTCAAATGGTTTCCGTCCCAAACTTTCTTTTATTCCTTTAATAACTTCTTTTGATCTTTGCACTAATTACTCCTACTTGAAAATTATTTCAATGGAAGGCCAAATTTCAGTCATAGATTCATTGATTTCCACCCAAATGTTCTCCTTTGCCTGTGCAATTGCATGGACCATGGCAGATTCATTCTCTAACTAATCAATTCTTTGGGTTAACCTATGAGTGTTTTGAAGATCTGCTATGTACACATTATCAATATTTAATTTATGTTCTTGGAGATTGTTTATCTGAGCTTTCAACTTTTCAATATCCTACCCTTTGATAGACAGGTCCTCCATAAATTTGACTAAATCTGTTGATGAGTTTGTAGACTGTCCCTCTACTGTGATGGTTGTTGAAGTTGAAGCTCCTGCTGTCGATGTACCTGCAATCAGAACTATTGTGAGTGGAATGACTGCTAACTGTGTTGACTGTTCTTTCTCCTTTAGCAGTTTTCCATTTGAATCTCCATCTCATTGATTTTCCCATTTTATTCAACGATGATCTTAAACATGTCTTCTTTCTCTTTCTCTAGCTGTCCAACTTCCTTGGTCTGTGGATCTTCAATGGATGGAAGCTTGAGTTGCTTCTTTAGAGATGCAATGTCAACATTCTTTCTTCTAATAATTTCCTCTACAGCTTTCACATTACTGGGATCATATCCCAGTTTGATTACTGGATCCTCTAAAGACTTAATCTTAGTGTCTTTAGCTAAAGAAGATATATTTTCTAGTTTGAGTTGGGACTGAATATTGTTGACCGAAGCTTGCAGCTTGGAAGATACCATTGCCAAGTTTGTTAAGGTTTATTACAACATCTCACCTGTTTTATTATGTAAGTCCAACTGATCAATGGGATGGATTTGATCAACATTGAAAGAAAATATAGATTTATTGTAATCATCTGGAGTTTTGGGAAAAGGAAACTTAACCTGGAGGAAGGTTATCTGCATATTTAATTTCTCTATGTCAAAGAAAGAGAGAAGCCTATGTTGTGAGGATGTTGTCTGTTTCCAAAAATGAGGATAGGTAGTAGTTTTTAGGAGTTCATTTTTCTTCTTTATCTCCTTATACTTGGCAAATATACTTGGTTCAACTTGGTCATGAACCAATTATCCTGACTGAGATGTGTCCAGTGGCTCTTGGGAAGCTGAAGATGATGGAGATCCTATGAAAATATCTTCATTCTTGGTAGAAGTATAGGGGCTTGTCAAAACTATAGTGGACTGTACATTTTCCTCTTGAAAGGATTCTTCTGCTAGATTAGTCTTTTGTCTCTTCTTGTAAATCTGAAACTCTTTCCCCTGAATTTCTATGACTAAAGGGAAAACATCCTCCCTTGGTCTTTTTTCCTACTTCTCCTATGAGTCAGTGATGTCGTTGTAGAGAGTACATGTTCTTCTGCCTCCTGCAAACTACTTTCCTGCCATTGATCCTGATTCATATATTTTTCTATTTCTAGCCTCGAAGTAGGAGTGTAGTGAGTAGTCTTCTTCTCTACTCTTAGTTTTGAAATTATTCCCAAAGAGTCATATGACCAGATGAAGTTGATTTTAAAATCCATCTGCTTGAGGAGAGTATCTACTTCTTTGGTTGTTGTCCTGATATTGCAAATAAAAGTCCCAACCTGAGTTTTAATCTTGAATTGAGATTTCTTCTTGGTTGCCACAAAGTGCAGCTCATCCATATTAATCATTTGTCTAATAAATTCTAGTGAAAATATTCTCATAGGAACAAATTTGGGTAACCTGTATGGAGGAAATTCGCATCCATACACTCTACTCTTAGTGTACTTTTGGTACAAGTACTAGTCATTTGTCTTGGTTTGTTGACTAAGGTGTAGAAATATTTTTATCTCAGGTCCTATCCTTGGTTCAACATCACTATTCAATAGGCAAGCAATGGTATATAAGAACTTATATACATAATCACTGAAGGTGAATTCATTGTTATGCTTCCTTACCAAGGAAGTCCAATGAATTAGAGATTGGGCATTACCTTGTTCATCCAATTTCTGTAATGGAAACTGAAACTTGTCTGCCTAATGGACTAAAAACAAATATACTAAAATTGAAGCTCTTAAACACCCCTTCTATAGAAAACTTCAGGAATTGTTCACGGATGGCATCTGTTAGGAATTCATTGTAATTGAAAATGACTGAGGGCTTTTCACCTGTTGAGAAAAATGATAAAAAACATATGGTGGCTTCATCAACCCACAGATCGGATTGATAGCCTAGTAAACAAGAAACTATTGAGATAATTTTCTTTGTCATTTCAGTGAACATGGAAGATGGATAAGGAGGATTTTTCTTAGGCAATTGGACATCCTCAGGTAGAAATGTCTCAAAGATTTTGGCTCTATGAGGGAAAGTGAGGTTTTTGTAGAGTTCCATGAGGGAATCTACTAAAAATGGTTTCAGAGGGTCAAAATTCTAAATCTGAAGCATTTGGCTTATGGAATCAAAGGCAATTATGAAAATAATATCATTGTTCTGGGCTAAAGTTGCCCTTTTACTAGGAATATACTAGAAGTGGCACCATGAAACAAATTCAGGAAAATGATGGGTCTAAGGAAAAACGAATTGGGGTAGGAAGGAGTCCCACAAACCCAATTCATCACTAAGATCAATGAATTTTTTTTTTAACCAGTTGTGGAGTTCGTAGAGATAGAACTCACAACTGGTTTCAATGATTTTGTATTCTTGATCTACCAGGGGTTGGTGGTCGAGGTCAATTACAGGGGGTAGAAGGGGGTTTTCAACCATAGATTTGGATTTACCCTTAGAATACATGTTCGAAAGAAAAGAGCTAAATGTTGTAATTACCCGAGAATTTGGTCGAATCAGACTAGTGACTGGAGGACCAGTAGCAGTGACACATCGTCTTGCTGACTGGTCGCTGCAACAGGTTATGTCGTTCAGTGTCTTGTAATAGTAAAGGGAAGGGCCAACTGAACGGTTTTATGCCTTATTTAAGTGTCAAATCATTTACTGTTGAGGAATTATCTGTGTAATGGAGTGGGTCTGTTAATCTGGGAATGATTACTTTAATGTTTAAATGACAGGCAAGGATGCGACAGGAGCAGGGGCAGAATGGGAAGTGCCATGTTGCGGGGGCATATAGGAGTGGAGCGGGAAAGGACGTGCCAGTAGGCGGGAGAGGAGTGGAATTGAAACGCCCAGAGCCAACGTTTATAACTAGGTGGGAAGAGGGGAAAGGTCGATTTTGGAGGGGGGTTGAGTGGTAAGCAGTTTTAGGTGGGGGGGTGGTGGAGGGGGGGTCCGAAGTCAGCCAGGGAGCGCCATGTTGCAAAAATAGTATAAGGGGAATCCACTTTTCAAACCCCCCCGGATTAACTGTTGGAGGGGCGGTGGGGGGGGTCGAAGTGATCTCACATCATTGATCTGGGTGGGTTAAATGACAACCCTAGTTTTTAGCCCGAACTTTATTACAAAATGACAAAAATGTCGGATCAAATATAACTTTATTAACACTAATATAATCATGTTTAAATGGTGCGATTAAAATAATTAAACACACTTTATTAAAACTAATCTAATCGCACTTATACTGTGTGATTACACTAATTAAATACATTTATTCAACCTTTATTGTGACATTTACGCTAGAAATAACATTATTTTTATTTTTCTAAGTTGTATTTCATCATTCTTTTTTCAATATATCTCTGTTTTTTTTAATTGAAGTGGCATTTGAACTGGCTCACTTATTAGGGCTATTTCATTTTTTCATATTTTTTTTTTTTTGTTTTTCTCACACACACATAGATATATATACATAACTTTTTTTTTGTATGCCCTTCAATTTTTGTTTTTGTTTTTCTTTTCTTGGAAATAATTTGCAGAATAAAACATTATTTACAATATCTCATAACATAAAAATCAACAGATAATCATCAATTGATCCTATAAATTATA
The DNA here is from genome assembly GCA_031772625.1 of Pinus tabuliformis. Taxonomy (NCBI): domain Eukaryota; kingdom Viridiplantae; phylum Streptophyta; class Pinopsida; order Pinales; family Pinaceae; genus Pinus; species Pinus tabuliformis. The sequence goes on from CM062805.1 coordinate 603,273,017, forward strand.
GGACCCTAACAATGGCTCCAATGGGGATGGCATCCTCCCTATGAGGTGTCAAGAACACTGTAGATCAGTAGCCTTTATCCACTAGGTATCCTGTCTTTATCCTACAACTGAATTGATTACCTGTTGTTATTATAAATACTAGTAGCAACTCACCAAAAGCTTAGGGTCTTCTCTTCGGGCTTCAATTCCTGATGTTAGCCACCCACTCTTGCATTAAAATAGTAAAATGATATTTACAATGACTTGAATGAGAAACTTATCTATTCTGGAAGAAAATAGTGCTTGAGTAGTCTTCCATTGACAAGTCCTCCTGGCAGTCCTTCTCCAGTCAAGTCTTTCAGAAAGAATGCATTGTTGCCTCGAAAAGCTTCAATTTTATAGGGTCCTCTCCACAAACTATCAAATTTCCCATGCTTACCTTTTTCTTCATTTCTTGAGTCCCATCTCAACACAAGGTCATCTAGTTGGAAGTCATCTACTTTGGTTCTTCTATCATGGATCTTTTTTATTTTGTCCTGAATTATCTGAGTTTTGTTGTAGACTTCCTCCCTAGTTTGTTGCAACTGTATTGTTTGATTTATCCTTCTCTGTACATCATTTGGCTCGACTTGTGATTCCTACAATAATTTTAGCAAAAGGATTCCCAGGGAAGTAGGAAAAATTGCATCCACTCCATATACTAATTGGAAAGGAGACATTCCAATATACTTATTTGTGCTAATTCTGTCATCCCACAAAGCATTAACCAACTTCTTGTGCCAGGATTTTTTATTTTCCTGCAACAGTTTCTTAATAATGTTGACTAAACTCTTATTAGAAGACTCAACTAACCCATTCCCTTGTGGCTAATAAGCAGTAGAGTGTCCTAACTTGATGTGATACTTTTGGAAAAAATCAATCATCCTACCTAACTTGGAGGCAACAACATTGTCAGTGATGATTTTATGTGGACATCCAAATCTGGCAAGAATATTACCTTCTAAAAACTGAATGATTACAGTGTATGTAGCTTGTCTAGTTGGAATAGCCTCAATCCACTTAGTGAAGTAGTCAGTGGCTGTCAAAATCCATCTATGTTGAGCTGAAGAGCTTGGATGGATTTCTCGAATGAAATCTAGGCCCCATTGTTGGAAAGGAACCTCAACTGAAATGGGTTTTAAAGGTAAGGGAAAAAAAATTCTCTTGCCTTCAAATATTTGGCACTAATGGCATGTTGAAACTCTCTTATAAACATCTGCAAACAAGGTAGGCTAGTAAAAACCAGCTCTCAGGATTTTGTTAGTTGTGGTTTTCCAGTACAAATGTCCTCCACAATCTCCTTGATGAAATTATTCTATAGCCTTGTCTGCTTCATCCTTCAATAAACAATTTAGCAAAATACCCCCAACATCTTTCCAATACACATTTTGATCTAAAATGCAGAATTTCATAGCTTTTAACTTGAGAAATATAGCTTTTGTTTTTGTTAAACCAGGAGGAGCTTGTAAATTTTGTAAAACAAAGATAATATCTGCATACCAAGGAGAGGTAGCAAAGGCTTCTAATACATGTGGAGTCGCCAGCTCTTCCTGTTCATCAAGTGCAACTATAAAATTTATATCTAGTGCATGGAAATTGGATTCAACCATTAGCTTAGCCAATCCCTGACCTTTGATGAGCTTAGTAGGTCTTATCTCAATGTCATATTCTAGAATAACTGCAATCCATTTGCCTCTTTTCCCATCTGGATCAGTTTGTGTAAGGATATCTTTTACTACAACACTTGGGACAAATGCAATGATATGGGAATGTAGAATGTAAACTCTAAAATCTTTCAGTGCCTTTACTAAAGCAAAGGCTTATTTCTCCATGATATTATACTTTAATGAGGCATCCCTTAAAGCTTTACTGAAGAAAGCTATAGGTTGTTCATATCCTTCACTGTTTTTCTGCAACAAAACTATTGCAATAGTATGTTCAGATGCAAAAGAAAAAATCATGAAATCCTTTGTAAAGTCAGGGCTAATTAAAACAGGAGCAGTTGTCAAAGCTAACTTTACTTGACTAAAAGATTTTTTGGCTTCACTATTCCATTTTATTTCAATATATTTCTTTAGCATGTTTGTAATGGCTCTCAAGATCTCGGTCAGGTTTGGAATGAATCTTCTTAGGAAATTGATCCTACCGATAAAAGACTAAACTTCTTTCTTGTTCCTAGGAGGGTCAATTTTCATTATGGCTTCAACTCTATTGGGGTCTATTCTAATGCCTTTTTTCGAAATAATGTGACCCAATAGTTTTCCTTCCTCTAAACCAAAAAAAAAAATTCTTGGGCTTCAACGAGATACCATATTTTGTGCATTTTTCAAAAACCTTTCTCAAGTGTAATAGGTGTTCTTCATCTATTTTTGAAAAGACAATAATATCATCTAGGTAAATCACAATGAACCTATCTTTCTCATCAGCAAATGCAATGTCCATTGCTCTTTGAAAAGTAGCTCTTGCATTCATAAGGCCAAAGGGCATTTTTATATACATAAAGGTCCCCCAAGGTGTAGTGAAAGTTGTTTTATGTTGATCATCAGGATGAACCAGAATTTGGTTGTATCCTGAGAAACCATCCAACAAAGAAATTATGTTGGAACCAACTACTTTTTGTAAGATATGATCCATTTTGGGTAGAGGGTAGTTGTCCTTGAGATAAACTTTGTTTAGATTCCTAAAATCTAAATAGAGCCCTATTTCTCCTATTTTCTTTCTTGTTGGTACTAGATTAGAGACCCATTTTGAAAATCTTATGGGCACAATGATTTTTGCATCAAAAAGTTTTTTGACTTCTTTTTCTATCAAAGGTAACAGGACTGGATTTACTCTCCTCAATTTCTGTTTGAAGGGTTTTTGATCTTCTCTAATGGGAATGGTATGTTGTATGATACTGGTATCATATGATTTCAGATCTTCATAGCTCCAAGAAAACACATCAGAAAATTCTTTTAATAGCTCAATGTATTTATGATTTTCTTTAGGAGGCAAGGACTTGGACAACTTTATAATTTTAGGACTTTCTTCAGTACCTATATTACAATCCTCTACCTCAGCTCCTATAGGTTCTATTTTTGGCTTTTTGGCTACATCGTTAAAATAAAAAAGCTCTTCCAAAGGCACCAATCCTCTTGGTAGTACATTGTCTTTTAATTGCAGAACCTCAAGTTCTTATGGATTGTCATCAATTTCATTTAACACTATTTCCTTTTTATTTTCATCTACATCATTATCTGTATCAATATGTACATACTCAAATTCATCTTTCAACTGTAAAAAAAATTCTACCTGCTTATCACTACCAAAAACCTGCCAATATCTTACATTATCTAGAACAACTAGCCTGTGTTTCACTTCCACCTCATATTTTATATTGGGATGGAATGGCATTTTACAAGTACTGGTTGAAGTAGCCAAAGCATCAGCTAAGATATTTTTCCCTCTAGGGATAACAAACAATTGATATTCAGGAAAACATTGTAGAAAATCTAGGACTGCATTTCTGTAAGCTCTTAGTCTAGGGTGTTTAGCCGAGTACTCACCTTTAATTTGGTTAATGACGAGTTCAGAATCCCCATGTTCCAACCTCCTCAAAATTTGCAGTCCCAAAATCAGTGCTTCATATTTAGCGATATTATTTGTACATTGGAAATTAGGCTTGTAAGCATGTCCCTTTGCTATATTTGTTTGTGTGTTTCAGATGAAAACACATGCCCCTACTCCTTCCTTGCTCATAGCCCCATCAAAATCCATATTCCAAATGGATTCTCCATCTTCATCTTGTTTTTCAACATCTAATTTTATATCCTCTGTCTCAATCAATTTAGCTTCCAAGTGTGACACTTCCTGCTCTACATATTCATCATTATACAAGATAAAGGAGTCCATATCTGAATGCACAGAGTACAGGGGGTAATTATTTTGTTTGTCTTGACTACTCACCATATATTTCATTAATGTTTCCCTATATAACCTTCTCTGCTGACCAAAAACAAGAATGGTAGCATAGGTCATGTCCATCTGCAAAGTACCCTATAACTTTGCTCCCCATGATCTTGATAGCAACATTCCATACTTGGGAGGTATGTCTACCACTACAATATCCATTACCAAACTCTTTGTTGGTATTTGGACCAGTGTAACACATAAATATTTAATGAGACCTAAGCATCTCACTTTGCTGGAGTCAAAATAGTATAAATCTTTGTACAATCTTGTTATGTCTAATCCTAGCTTCTCCATGATGGCTCTAGGCATAATATTGTGCGAAGCACCAAAATCAAGCATAGAATTGTGTATAATTTTATCATGAATGTTCAAACTGATATAGAAAGGTGGCACACTACCATCCCGAGGCTTCCCTTCAACTTCAAGTCCAAACAACAACTCAAGTTGGTCATCAGTTAAGTTGATTGTGTTTATTCCTTCCCCTATCTTTAGAGCCTTCATGACTTTAGGTCTATATGGATTTTTGTTGATAAATTCAGTGAGAGGAATAGAAATTTTCACCTTAGCCAATTCATTTTCAATACTAAAAGATGTCTGAGGTTTATCTATTTCTTTGATATTTAGATCCTGTTTTTTAGAAGTCTCCTTTTGAGAATCATCTTTTGACTGGCTAGTAGAAGGGGTGTCATTCTGAATTTTCTTGGGAGGATTTTCAACAACCTTTTTACTTCTCAAATTGTATTGTCTGTGCACCTCCATGATAACATTTTGGTATCCTTGTTTATAATCATTTGACTCTAAAGGGAGGATTTATGGTTGTGATAGCAAGAACATATCTTGCTCCTCTTTGGTTAAGAAAATGTGGTCAATTTCACTTTCCTCAAATAAGTTTATTTGATTTTCTTCATGATCCTCTAGTATATCGGATTATTCATATGCATAATTATCTTAGAAAGGAGGTCTAATTTGCCGTTGATTAGTTTCGCCTCTTTGTTCTCTCTATTTAATTTGAGGTGGGTTTTTTCTAAAATTAGGATTTCTAATTGGAGGACCACCTTGATTATCCCTTGGAGGAGCCCTATTAGTTAAACTTATCCTTTCCATCATTCTTTCCATGGTTTTAACTAAGGTATCCAACTTAACATCTGATGAAGAAGAGAAGATGCTTCTTTAATAGTGACTCTCCTCTCAGCCTTTAATCTAGCTCTCTTTGCCAACAAATTGGCTTCTACACTAACTGCATTCCTCTACATTTCCTCAAGGGTAGCGGGATTCCACTCCCTCAATTTGTAAGACATTCTGGATCAAAACCATATGGAAATTTGATCAGTGTTATTCCTGGTGGGGGTTGTATAGCAGTTAGGATAGAATTGTAAATGTTATTGAACCTAGTGCAATAGTCTTGGACAATTTCACTAGGGCCTCTCTTTATACTCTCGTATTTAGCCAAGATTTGGAGAGGATTCTTCTTTACTTCCTATCTTCTAAGGAAAGTTTGGTGAAAGTGTGCGAGATATGGGATAGAGGCAACTAAAAATTCTTTAAACCATCTCTTAACTTCTCTTATGAGACTTTGGGTAAATAGTCTCAATTTTAGATCATCATCATCAATCTCCTGCAAATCTAAATAATCATTCATTTTGTCTATATGTTGTTGAGCAATGATTGGCCCTATGCCATCAAATTGAGGTATTCTACTCTGGTAATCTTGTGGCATGGCATTGAGTTGTCTAGGTAAAACTAGGGGGGCATAACAACCTACCATGATAGGTAAATGAGAGGAAGATGTAACTACAATAGATGTGGATGTGGAAGGTATTAAAGGGGGTGGGATGGTACTTTGTTGTGTTGGTGTAGTGGTGGTAGGGATAGTAGATGAAATGGGTACACTGGTGATAGGGGAATTACTGGAGGTGTAGTAGAAATAGGGGGAATCTCTGGTGGGGTAGTAGTACTAGGTGGAATTACTGGTGGGGTTGGTGATGAAGCAGTAGAAGAAGAAGGTGAAGATTTAGATGATTCAAGAGATTTCTACACAACCTGATCTAATTCGGTTACCAACACTTCAAGCTTATTAAATTGTTTGATGACATCATCATCAGAGTTTGGATTAACAGGTTGATGCTTTGAAATGTAAGGTTTTAAAATGCTTTCATCAAAAATAGTTTCAGGTACAAAGCTGTCAGACTTAGTACGAAAGAGGCTATGTTCAAAAGCTAAATCAAACTCAATATCCTCTACAGTTACTAAAATTTCAGGGAGAGAATTAAGTCTGGGCAGTGGATTATTACTTGCTTGGCTCTCAATTAAACTCTTCTTTCTGAGAATTTTTTCAGGATTATCTACAATTTTTGGTGGTTTAGGATCTAGATTAGCTCTAGTGTATATCTTTTTAGGAGCCAGATCTACAATAGTATATTTACAGATATAAAGTATGTACAACTTTTAAGTGGAAAACAACCTTAAATAAGATCTATTTCATAGTCACACATTTGAAATAACTTTAAACTCTAAAATAGAATTTTATTTACTAGGGAACAACTGAATTCATATAAGATTTGTTCGAAGTTCCCCAGTATGGTCACTGGAATTTTATCACTCCGTAATTTCATAAGGATGTAAAATAAATCTAGAGTTAACCACAAACCACTTGTAATCTTAGAAGCTAGCCCTTCTAAACTCAGAGAGGTATCTCTCTATTGGATTTAGATTTGTTGTTTTGAGATTTTATGCTAGCTATTAGGTTCCGAGTTTGGTTTTTTCAAATGTTTGGTTGAAAATGCAATGAAAGTCCATTGGGAAATGGAGTCATTAGTCTTAGGGTGATCATATACAAGAATGTCAGAACAGATGTAACAGGGCAAGGTAGGCAGGTTATTAGATCTTTGGAGCTTTTATGGAATGAAAGGGAAAAACAGATTTAGATTCAATTAAACATAGAGCATTTTAGAATGAATTCTATATTTAATCTCAGTTTGAAAACACATATATTGTTTATAAGCCAGAGCAGAGTGTAATTAAACAAGTTCAACCCTTAATTTTCTTTAAACAATACAGATAGGAAAAACATATGGAAAAACAAAGAAATAACAATTACAGAAGAGGAAAAACATCACCAATTTGCCTGACACATGAATCTTGGAACGACTTTCTGTATTAATGAAATGATCACTTTAGCTCAGTACACAACTTTACATCAAAGGTTTGCTTTCTTGGTACAAGTTCCAACCCTTTGTACTTCAAATTATGAAGTATTTATACAAAACTTATCAAAATATCTTGATTTGAAATATCAAGATTTTCCTTACAAAATATCTTGATTTGAAATATCAAGATTTTCTTTACAAAATATCCTAAAAAACTATTTACAAAAATAGTATAGAAATATAGGCAAATAAAATTGTTGTAGCTCTCTCGCACTATCTTTGAGGATTCTAGTGCTGACTTGGCCTGGAAAATTGTTGCTTTGTTGTTGAAGATGAAAACATGTTTTACTCAAGTAATTGGCATAGTTGATCCCATCTGTATTCATCTGGGGCGGAGAATTTAATTAGCTTCCTATAGGTTTCATCCACCTCATTATATTTCTGGAAGGTGGGCTTAATTACAAACAAATGTTTTATCTCATGTTTGATAAGTAAATCGAATTTCAAACCCTCCATGAAAGCTTTTCCTGTGATGGTTCCCTTGATGGTAGAAAACTTTAACTTATCTTTGGCTATGGAGTATAATTTTTGTTGATAGTCATCTAATTGAACCAATTTATCTCTAATTCCTTTCAAACCTGGCAGCCCCTTTTGATTCAGTACATTGAATTTTCTATGGAATTTCTGGATGTTGGCCTCCAAGTTATGGCATTTGTTCTCCAATTGTAGCATCAAGTTCATTTTTGTAAGGACTCTTCTCACCTCAAGGATTGTTTCTGTCATGTCTGCAATCTCAAATTCCTCTAGTTCCTCCTTTGTCTTTGAATTTATAATCCTTATTAGGGCAGTGGATTCACCTGGTTTCTGTCCCAAAATTTCTTTTATTCCTTCAATAACTTCTTTTGATCTCTGCACTAATTCCTCTTGCTCGAAAATTATTTCAATGGAAGGCCAAATTTCAGTCATAACTTCATTGATTTCCACCCAAATGTTCTCCTTTGCATGTGCAATTGTTTGGACCATGGCAGATTCATTCTCTAATTGTTCAATTCTTTGGGTTAACCTATGAGTCTTTTGAAGCTCTGCTATGTACACATTATCAATCTTTAATTTATGTTCTTGGAGATTGTTTATTTGAGCTTTCAACTTCTCAATCTCTTACCCTCTGATAGACAAGTCCTCCATAGCTTTGACTAAATCTGTTGATGGGTTTGTAGACTGTCCCTCTACTGTGATGGTTGTTGAAGTGGAAGCTCCTGTTGTCGATGTACCTGTAATCAGAACCGCTGTGAGTGGAATAACTACTAGTTGTTTTTATTGTTCTTTCTCCTTTAGCAGTTTTCCATTTCAGTCTCCATCTCTTTGATTTTCCCATTCTATTCAACAATGATCTTGAACATGGCTTCTTTCTCTTTCTCTCGCTGGCCAACTTCCTTGGTCTGTGGATCTTTAAGGATGGAAGCTTGAGTTTCTTCTTTAGAGCTGCAATGTCGACATTCTTTCTTCTAATAATTTCCTCTACAACTTTTACATTACTGGGATCATATCCCAGTTTGATTACTAGATCCTCTAAAGACTTAATCTTAGTGTCTTTAGCTAAAGAAGATATATTTTCTAGTTTGAGTTGGGACTAAATGTTGTTGACCAAAGCTTACAACTTGGAAGCTTCCATTGCTGAGTTTGTCAAGGTTGAATACAACATCTCACCTATTTTCTTATGTAAGTCCATCTGATCAATGGGATGGATTTGATCAACATTGAAAGAAAAGATAAATTTCTTGTAATCATCTGGAGTTTTGGGAAAAGGAACCTCAACCTGGAGGAAGGCTATCTGCATCTTTCCTTTCTTTGTGTCAAAGGAAGAGAGAAGCCTATGTTGTGAGGATGTTGTCTGTTTCCAAAATTGAGAATAGGTAGTAGCTTTTAGGAGTTCATTTTTCTTCTTTATCTCCTTATACTTGGCAAATATACTTGGTTCAGCTTAGTCATGAACCAATTCTCCTGACTGAGATGTGTCCAATGGCTCTTGGGAAGCTGAAGATGATGGAGATCCTATGAAAATATCTTCATTCTTGGTAGAAGTATAGGGGCCTGTCAAAACTATAGTGGACTGTACATTTTCCTCTTGAAAGGATTCTTCTACTGGATTGGTCTTTTGTCTCTTCTTGTAAATTTGAAACTCTTTCCCCTGAATTTCTGTGACTGAAGGGAAAACATCCTCCCTTGGTCTTTTTTTCCTACTTCTCCTATGGTGTTGGAGTTTGTGATGTCGTTGTAGAGAGTACATGTTCTTCTACCTCCTGCAAAGTATTTTCCTGCCATTGATCCTGATTCATATATTTTTCTATTTCTGGCCTAGGAGTATGAGTGTAGGGAGTAGTCTTCTGCTCTACTCTTAGTTTTGAAATTATTCCCAAAGGGTCATATGACCAGGTGAAGCTGAGTTTAAAATTCATCTGCTTGAGGAGAATATCTACTTCTTTGGTTGTTGTCCTGGTATTGCAAATAAAAGGCCCAACCTATGTTTTAATCTTGAATTGAGATTTCTTCTTGGCTGCCACAAAGTGCAGCTCATCCATATTAATCATTTGTCTAATATATTCTAGTGAAAAAATTCTCATAGGAACAAATTTGGGCAACCTGTATGGAGGAAATTCACACCCATACACTCTGATCTCAGTGTAATTTTGGTACAAGTACCAGTCACCTGTCTTGGTTTGCTCACTGAGGTGTAGAAATATTTTTATCTCAGGTCCTATCCTTGGTTCAACATCACTATTCAATAGGCAAGCAACTGTATACAAGAATTGGTCTACATAATCACTGAAGGTGAATTCATTGGTATGCTTCCTTACCAAGGAAGTCCAATGAATCACAGACTGGGCATTCCCTTGTTCATCTAATTTTTGTAATGGAAACTGAAACTTGTCTACCTGATGGAATAAAAACAAATACACTAAAACTGAAGCATACTTAAAGACCCCTTCTGTAGAAAACTTTAGGAACTATTCATGGATGGCATCTACTAGGAATTCATTGTAATTGAAGATGACTGAGGGATTTTCACTTGTTGAGAAAACTGATAAAAACCCTATGATGGCTTCATCAACCCACTGATCGGATTGATAGCCCAGTAAACAAGAAACTATTGAGATAATTTTCTTTGTCATTTCAGGGAACATGGAGGATGGATAAGGAGGATTTTTCTTAGGCAATTGGACATCCTCAGGTAGAAATGTCTCAAAGATTTTGGCTCTGTGAGGGAAAGTGAGGTTTTTGTAGAGTTTCATGAGGGAATCTACTGAAAAAGGTTTCAGAGAGTAAAAAATATGAATCTGAAGCATTTGGTTTATGGAATTAGAGGGAAGTGTGAAAATAATATCATTGTTCTAGGCTACAATTTCCCTTTCACTAGGAATATATCAGAAGTGGCACCATGAAACAATTTCAAGAAAATGATGGGTCTGAGGAAAAATGAATTGGGGTAGGAAGGAGTCCCACAATCCTAATATGTCACTAATATTAATGAATTTTTGTTTTAACCAATTGTGGAGTTCGTATAGATCGAACTCACAATTGGTTTCAATGATTTTGTATTCTTGATCTACTAGGGGCTGGTGGTCTAAGTCAATTACGGGGGGCAGAATGGGGTTTTCAACCGTAGATTTGGGTTTACCCTTAGAAAAGATGCTGGAAAGAAAAGAGCTAAATGTTGTAATTACCCGGGAATTTGGCCGGATGACACTGGTGGCTCGATGACTGGTAGCGGTGACAAGTCGACTTGTTGACTGGTCGCTGCAATAGGTTATGTTGTTAAGTGTCTTGGAACAATAAAGGGAAGGGCCAACTGAACGGTTTTATGCCTTATTTAAGCATGAAATCATTTACCATTGTGGAATTATCCATGTAACTGAGCGGGTCTGTTAAACTGGGAATGGTTACATTAACAGTTAAATGACATGCAGGGATGCGACAGGAGTAGGGGCGGAATGGGAAGTGCCATGTGGTTGGGGCATATTGGAGTGGAGTGGGAAAGGACGTGCCACTTGGCAGGAGATTAGTGGAGCAAAATGCGCAGAGTCAATGGTTATAATTAGGTGGGAAGAGGGGAAAGGTGGATTTAAGGGGGGTGAGTGGTACGCAGTTTTAGGCGGTGGGGGGGGGGGGGGTTTGAAGTTAGCCAGGGAGCGCTATGTCACGAAAATGTTATAAGGGGAATCCACTTTTCGGACCCCCCCCCCTCCTTGATTAATTGTTTGAGGGGTGGGGGGGTGTCCAAAGTGATCTCCCGCCGTTGATATGGGCGGGTTAGATCACGACCCTCGTTTTCAACTTGAGCTTTATTACAAAACAAAAAAAAAATGTCGAATGAAATATAACTTTATTAACACTAATCTAATCACGTTTAAATGGAGCGATTAAACTAATTAAACACACTTTATTAAAACTAATCTAATCATGTTTATATTGTGTGATTACACTAATTAAATACATTTATTCAACCTTTAATGTGAAGTTTAGACTAGCAATTGCATTAGTTTTATTTTTCTAAGGTGTATTTCATCATATATTTTATTTTATTTTTTCAATATATCTCTTTTTTTTTTTTTGAATTGAAGTAGCATTTGAACTGGCTCACTCATTGGGGCTATTTTCATTTTTTATTTCTTTTGTTTTTTTAGACACGCACACACACACATATATATATATCCTTTTTTTGGTATGCCCTTTCATTTTCATTTTTGTTTTTCTTTTCTTGGAAATAATTTGCAGAATAAAACATTATTTACAATATCTCATAACATAAAAATCAATAGATAATCATCAATTGATCATATAAATTATAGGACCTTAACAAACAGGATATTGGAAGATATGTTGAGGATTTATGTCATGCATCAACAGAGGAGATGGGAGGTGTACCTTCCATTGGTTGAGTTTGCATACAACAACGGTTATCAAGAGCCACTGAGGATGAATCCATTTGAGGCGCTGTATGGGTGGAGTTGTAACACTCTCATCATCTGGAGTGATCCAGTGAACATGGTACTTATTGGACCAGACATCTTGACAGACATGGAACAGGAAATGAAGGTTATAAATAAGAATATAAAGGCAGCACAGGACAAGAAGAAAAGTTATGCAGATGAGCACAGGGGTTTTAAGGAGTTTCGGGTTGGGGAGCATATGTATTTGTGCATCAAGCCCAAGAAGAGATCCTTGAGGATTGGATCATGTGCCAAGTTGGCACCACGGTATTGTGAGCCTTTCGAGATCCTTGAGAGGATTGGACCAGTGGCCTACAGACTTGCACTACCTCCAATAGTGAAAGTCCATGATGTTTTTCATGTTTCATTGCTTAAAAGATATGTAAAGGATGTTGATCATGTTATTGATTGGTCTGTATTGCAAGTGGAACAAGAAGGAGAATTCCAGCTAGAACCCCAATGCATATTGCAACGGAAACATCTCGTGCTCCATAACAGAGCACTCGAGCAGGTTAAAGTGCAATGGAAGCACTTTGGGCCCGATGAAGCTACATGGGAGATGGTTGATCATATGCGGGCTATGTATCCTTCATTATTTGTTGGTGAAGGAAAATTAGTCTTCGTATTTGTACATATTTATATATGGTTGCTATTGTAAATATCGTAATGAGCTAAGTTATAAAGCTCCACTAAGCGGTATGGTTTCTATATTGTCATGTTGTCATGATGGTCTTACTTTTGAACAAGATGTTATTGTAAATACTACAACAAGTTGGGTTATAAAGCTCCATAGGTAGTATGTTTTTGATCTTCAATGGTTTTGTTGGGTCTAGGTGTGGTTTAACACTGAGGATAGTGTTCCCCTAAGGGGGAGGGGTTTATAACAACCCCGGGTTAAAATTTCATGTAATAAAAGTTAATAAAGGTAAAATAAGACCATGAGCAAGGGATACTTATTCCAAGTTGAATGTTGGGAAAAATATCCTTGTGGACATCACTTGTTGTGTTTATGGCTAAGGAAAATTGACAAAGGCAATGGCTAAGGTTTTGGAAAGGCAAAAAGGTATTTTTGGTACATTATTTATGAAAATAATGGAAATTAGGAGAAAAGGAAGGTGAAAGGTCATAGGTTGCATGTGAGGAGGAAAATAATGGGAAATTGAAGAAAATAAAGACCTCATTAATAAAAAGGCCTTCAAGGATCAATTGGAAACCTTTTTTAGTTCAGTTTTGGAATTAGCTTCAAAGAGGAGAAGAGCATCAAGAGGAGAAAGAAAGTAAGCAAGCAAGGAAAAGAAAGGAAAAGAAAAGCAAAGAAGGACAAGGAAAGCAAAGGAAGACAAGGATCAAGCAGTTTCAACGAGAATACTTGCAGGTAACAATTGCATCTCTGATTTCCTAGTTGGTTTTGACATGCATGGTATGCGCATGTTGGTATATGGTTCTTTGATGTCATTGGCATGGATTTTGTCAAGTTTTGACAATGGATTTTAGCCTAGCCTTGCCATTTCCGGATAGCATGATGTGATGGGATTGTCCTCAGTTTGAGTTTTGGATTTCCGGATGGTTTTGGAATCCATGGTGAGGTGGTCTCAGGAAAATTCCCAAATGCCTAGGAATCCCTTGATCGGTAATGGCAGGATACATGGTAAAACCTGAGGGTGGAGATAAGAAAATTCCTCAAGGATGGTGAATAAATTTTGAGCATCCAAGCTCGGTTCGGTTTGTGATCTCGACACCGGTTTACGTGTGATCATGGTATGGAGAAGGTGGAGGTGGTTTAAACTCTCGATTCCATTGGTTATATTTGGATTGGTTATTCCATGAGATCCCACATTAATGCTTGGAATATTGCACGTGGGTGGTTTGCTGAAAGAAAGAATTAGTTCAACAATCTATAGTTAGGTGGAACATGGAAGTCCTGAACTTGGTCGGTATTTTCCTATGCTTAATAAAGCTAAGTTTATCTTGCTTTGGATAAGGAAATATATTGGTTATTATGTGGCTTTAATGGTTGTTCCCTTATTTTTATTTATCTGGTTATGTATTGGTTATAAGCATGGTTATATGGCAATTCTCAATCATGGCTCTATTCATGTTTTTACTTGTAACTGAATAAATAATGAATTCAAGACTTAATTGATGATATGACAACTAACATGAGAAGGTAAAGACCCTTCTTGTTAAACCTCAGTTAAGTTTTCAGTCCCTTATGTTCAGACTTGCATTCATGACCTAGGTTGTGTATCTACCAAGTGTTTGAAAAAATGTCAGTTCCAGTTGGGGATGTTCGGGTCAAGTCTTGATTCCAGTTTTGGTTTGTAAGCATTGTCTTCATGTATTTTATGATTTCTAGAATTTTCAAGGATTTCTAGGCAAAGGCTTAGCCCCAGCCCTGGAAAGTAGCCTTAATTTCCGTAGTCACTGGCACAAAAAGGCCACAGTCGCACTGATGTAGGCCTATGGGAGCGACTGGGAACCCATAGTCACATGGAGGCCTTGGCAAGGGAGCGACTGGGGCTCAAGGTCAGGGAAAAAGTGAGTTGTCTCAGGGGTTGGACACTTGGAGGGGTTGGGTTACTCCTGGAGGTCCTGTGGCACCTAAGGGAAGTTAGTAAGGTCTTTAGTTGTCGACTCCATTTCCTTAAGGTCACATAGGAGGTTGAGTCATATCATAGTGACCCTCAGCTCATGTTTACCCCGGGCAAGCCGATGAAAGTGGGTAAATGTGGGAGGAGGCATTACACAAACGCCGAGAATTATTGGGAAAAAGTGTGCAAAGGAAATGAAAAGGCAGTTATGACAGATTTTGCAGATATTGCCAAAGAAAGATAAGTGCGCAAGATGGAAATCGCCACGAAGTTTGTAGAGGATACCAAAGAAGAGTAGGTGCACTGGAGTTTGATGGAATTTGAGGCGTTAAGGGCCAGATCAAACAGGTGGGATCAAAGAAAGAGAATCTACAAAATTCAAAGAGGAGATAGCAAAAAGAAGGAGAAGATTGGGAGTTTATGTCGAAATGTTGTTTTTGTATGGCTCAAATAACTCCTTCATGTTCATGATCCCTCTCTATGAATTCTCTGATGTAATCTGATCCAATAGTGATTGATGTTCTTGCGTGTGATTAATAAGTTGTTCTAATGTAATGATGTAACAATCTGGTTATTAATGAAAGGTAATTGCGGGATTTCTTTGTGTGCTTGAATTTTGATGGAGTGTTTGGCCCCCTTTTAAAAAGTTTAAAGTATAATCTAGAATGTTCTTTGTTATTTCTATTTATGTTGTGGTTATGTTCTTTCCGAGTATTAAATGTTTGTAAATGAGGGACTTATAATATGATTGCATGAGATGGATTCTTTGTTGCGTTATTCTTTGATGCCATACCATGATCCCTTATTTGGCTGAGTCTTGACACACCTTGGGTGATACACCTCTCTTTCTTACTAAGCTAGGTGAAAATATCAGCGTAATGCTAGACTATGATAGACTATTTTGTTGGCACCTTGTGTCTGAACCCAAGGTCTATCTCTATTGAAATTTTGAGCCAACACAACTCTAAGAGGTTAGTTTATATTTCTTTGAGACATACATTACAAATCTTTATATAATGAGCTTATTCAATTAAATTGAATCACTTTGCCGAGAGGAAAATAAAATAGATGTTAGATCATTTCCACATAATAGTGATGGTATCTACTTACTGAGTGGAATCAATTGGCACATGGATCAAAGTTGACATGCTCAGATGGAAATGTACGTAGTTAAGAGAAACTCGAACCAACTTGAAGATGATTCAAATAATTGAAATGAAGTAAAAAATTACGATGAAGAATCAATTTACTATGAAAGGAAGTTGAATTGACTGGATAGAAGTGCCAACCTTAATTTGATTGTAGATTTGGGTCATCACAGGGCCCAACCGCAAATCTTTCCATTGACTTTGTGACTATGCCCTCCGATGGCCTAAATCTACAATAAAATTAAGGATAAAGAGGAAAGAATTTTGGTAGTGAAGAAATTAATTTACCCAAGTGGAATTAATTTTCCAATGAGAAGCAATAAATCTATTTGCTGAGAATAATGTTGAAGTAAGATAAATTGGCACTTGTAAGAATGGTTTTATTACACATTGTTAGCTAATTCTTTATTGTCCAACCATTAAAATTTATGATAATTTCATTGTTCTCCAAAGAGTGAATTCATCCTATTCGAGGCTAGTGGGAAGAGTAATCAGACTACCAATGAGTTGACTACAACACCCTTGTATGCTAATTCATCATCAAGTTAGTTGTGATGTTGGTAAACACCCACAACATTTCCTTCTCACACCCATGTTTTTTTGGTGATAAATTCAATAACAACGTGTAAGCATTCACTATTGTTAGCCATTCACATCACAAGAAACAACCATTATTTGGTGTTTACATACATCACTAGTTGTTGATGAAATAAAACAAATGGAGGGGATAATATAACCAATCAAAGAGAAGTTTTTCCTAGCCACTAGAAGAATTGAGGCTAAAAACCAAAGTCTAGAGCCAAAACCAAGACCAAAGTCAATAATAAAACACAGCCTTACTTGATGTTGAAGAGAAAGGAGTAGAGAAGTTGCACTTATAATTGCAATTGTGCACAAAAGACAAAAATATCATTTTGAAACAAAACACTCAACATCATACAAAATTAGAGCCTTGACATTGAGACCAAAGATTCATTTGCCATTACATTGTCACTTGGTTTCTTGTGTGAAAGTTATATGGAGAAAGGAGTTAGATAATCAATCCCGAGTAAAGGTTACATAGAGAACATAATCCTTGAAGTTCATTCTACATAGAGAATGAATATCAATTGTTAATTTTTATATAGTGTCCTTGAGAAAAATGAGGACAATGCAATTTGATGTGATTTATCACATTACATGTGAGTGTATCCATTATTTAATGTAAACTTCTAAAACTCTATGATCCATCCATGCTAGATATCGAAGATGGGGAATCCATTGTGCCACTTCTTAAAGAGATTCATTATAGAACTACCAAAGGATGCATTTTTGTAAAGGAAAGATATTGTCGCTATGTAAATCATGATGAAACACGCATAAAAAATTAATAAGCAATTCTCACAATCTATCACACCACTACTAGGGACAAACATTAACTCCTAAACTGATAAGTTTAATCCTGAAGGAGACTCCTAAACTGGTAAGTTTAATCCTGAAGGAGCAACGTTGACTAAGTTTGGGGCATGGGTGATTAACAAAAGAGAGATGTGAAATCTAACTACTATTGAGTAAGAAATTGCACATTGTGACAACATATAAAGATCTATGCAACATAGCCTTGAACACATATCAACTATGCAACTTAATAGCAGAAGCCTCTTATATAGATATAGAGAAATGTGGGATAGTCACATTGTGGTGTAGTTTTGCTAAAACCTTGTCCTATAGTGCCATGTGATTTGGTTGCAGATAATTTGGATGTTTAAAATGCAATTGAATAACTAGATATGCATTTTAGAGCAAAATCATGGCACCACAACTTAAAAGTTTATCCAACATAACATATAATAGCTAAGAACATAATAAGTCATCACATCTAACTTGGTGCTTTCATATCATTGTCTCTTTCTCTTTCCATTCTCGCATAATACTTGCAATGGTGGTTATGAGATGAATTCACAAGAATTGGAGTCATTTGTTTCCCTTACCATCAACTGTTTAAGTTGTTATTTCCTCTTTACAGTGGTTATGAGTTTCAAACTTTGGGATTCTTATATTCTACAAATTTTCTTAGTTGATGACATTTCATTTATTTGTTTCCCAAATTGAATTGCATTATGATTTGTTTATGGATCTATAAAATAAGTTTCTTGTTAAATTGTGAGCATGCGCTACTAATTTGAGTTCCACAATCTTGGGTATTTTATGTGCATACTATTGATAATTTCTATCATATATTACACACAAAGTGATCCGGATTTAAACAGGGACGCAACAAATTACAAATATAACCATAAATAGAAAGACGCAGTAGAAATAACACTTCATTTCATTAATATCAAATACTGAAATATGCTTACAAACATAATGGAAATAAGACTAGCTCGGGCAATGGTAGCTTATCTCTGAGAAGAGATGTGGCAGCTACATGCCTCTCAACTGCGTTACAATGAGGCTCAAGGGCCTTTTTATTATTGAACAATAAGAGCAAACCCTAAACAACCAAAACCCTAACCCGAGGAGATGTAACACCAAGAGTTTATGGGCCCCGTTGGGGTGAGTTGGACAGCCAACTTCCCGGGGTCACGACTTGGTCATATTATCTCCGTTTGACGCGCGTGATAACCCGTTGGAAATATATCTCCGAGGACTACGATGCAAAAGACAATTTTAGGCAAAAAATCACTGGCAGCGGATTGCCAAAAAAACGTCGTGTAGGGCCTCAAAACGGCTCCGGAAGTTTGGGATCCAAAAAATTGCTAAAGATAGTAAATTGTGCTACAATTAAGGAAATTGAAAAACTGAAAGAAACAATGGTGGGGGTCCAAGTGGAATTGGCGGGTGGCCACCAATATCCACCTGGATCACAAAGACAGGGTAGTTATTGATGTTACATTAAAATGGATTGATGGTATGTAGATATGCGAGTAGCAACACTCTATTTAATTTGATCATCAATGGAAGATGGTGTGTCATTGTTGGAATTATGAGAATTTGTGACACTGTTATAAGGAATTCCAACAATGTTAGATGAATTATAGTCATTAAAGAGCTTGCCAATAGCCTATAAATCCACATGATTGAAAAGGTGCAATTCCGTAGATAGTTTGCTCCTCCTATAAATAAAATTTTCATAAATGTTAATATAATCTTTCTTTCTCTTAAACAAGTCAATTTTCATAAATAAGTAGACTCCCACCTCTTCCTCTTGGTCACAACATATGTTGTCTTGATCTCCATGATCCATCCCCATTTTCTTTCCTAATATATAACCAATCAATTTTTACTAAGAATGAAGAGAAGTGAGTTGTTGTTACAATAAGCAATGGAAAGAGATATTTATGTCATGTGTGTGCATGAGTAAAATAGACAAAATAACAAAGTTTACTTTTGACATCTGATTCTCTAGAGATGCCCTCATCTTAAAAAAAACTAACCTTTAATTAATTACCTCCAAAAGGTGGGAAATAACTATCAATTAACCCTTTATCCATGATACACTGTCGGCTAATATTACATAACATAATATCAACTTACATAGAATAGAACCATATATGTTATCAACATCACTTATGGTTAATTACCCCTAGCAAACCAAAAGAAAAGTATTGCTAAATGTAAGTTACATAGAGTCTACTCTCAAATTGTGTATGGTACACTAATAGATGATACTAATGTGTAAGAATTACATGATATAACATTAATGTGAGGCATAAATTATAACCATACCACATTGTTATATATGATTACTTGTTATACAATCACTCCTTTTTTTTTAAGAAATAGGTAGTTTTTGTATTAATTAAACTTGAAAACAGGGCAGTGCCATTACATGCAATAGTTTCTCTTCTTCATCAACATTTAAAGACTATTCAAAAACTATCCTATCTCCACCTTTCCTTTTCCTTCCTTGATTTCTAACTACCCTTATTTTATACAACCTCCAAAAAACTCCATTATATATCGTAAATTTACAAAATATTTTGAAACAAAGCAGGGATATCTAACCACTGTTGTCCTTCCCGACTTGAAGGTTTCCTTCTTGCCTATTATATTATGCTTCCATCTATTGCGGGAGCCCCGAGTCCAAAGTCTGGTCCAAAGGTTCTTCTAAAGGAGGCACAACCTTCTCATCAGGGGAGGGAATTTCAGGGATCCCTAACACTTCTTTTAAAACCCCTAAGGTTGCAGTTTCCACTTTTATCTCACTATTGTCCACCTTCAGATTCAAGGTATCCACCTTGGTTGTTAAATTGTCCACCATCAGCTATATTCGTTCCACGTCTTCACGCAACTCTTCCAGCTGCCTGGTGACCAAATCAAAGTGGGAGCGAGCTTTTAGGGCCACATGGTCACCAAGCTTGGCTACTGAGGCCACAAGGTCAACCAATTTCACCATCAACGGATCCTTACCAAAGTCTTTGCAGTTGTCCCCGTTTGAAGATGTCATCTGACATTGCACTCAAATTCTTACACCGACTAATGCAAATTTCGTGGCCAATAGACTCCATTTATAATCTTCAACTTAGGTTCTTCCTACTCCAGTCTTAGTCTTATCGCGTTGAATATTGACATCCCTTCCCTACATACTCCTGACACAGAAATTCATTGTTGAATACTTCACCTAACGTCCAAGCTCTTGGAATTTTAACTGCTTCAGAACGGATGCGGTACCATTTTGTGTTCCCTTGAGGCGAGTTATAAATGCGGTGTGAATTAAACTCCACTTGTCTTCAATCATGTTGTTTTCCCTTACACTCTCCCAACTACATACTCTTCTCCCACTACTCAACTTGCGAGAATGCCATCCGCTAGAGCACCTTTCTCCCACAGGATTAGAGGTTTCATTAATGTAACTTGCACACCTTAATTGACATCTAATCAAACCCCCAAGAATGATTACTAGATGCATTTTGGCTTCAATCATATAACGCATTAAGTTCATGGAATATAGGTTATATATGGGTCTCCTTGATCTTGGACTGTTGTTCCTTGTTCAAAAGTTGCTCCTCAGTTTGCTTACTCATCTGCACTTTGATTATTTTCCCTTTTGATGTGGAAGAAGGCTATTGATTCAAACTTTTGGATTTGCATCCATATTCTGAGGGACATTGGAGACATATCCTTCTCTTTGAGGTCTTTTGCATTGTAGAACTTTTGAATTATTATCATTGAATTCCCGAAGACTTTGTGTAATAGATCTAATATGAAAATATATGAAAATAGAAATATACCCAGAACAAGATCGATTTCAATAATATAACATGAAAATACCTCTTTATTAATATCAAAACCCTTGAGGTAGGGTAACACCATACAATCACTCCTTAAGGAAGGAGAACACTCCACAAGTCATATGTTTGTCAATACAATAATCCTTAACATCTCTCCATGGGGAGTCTTTAGCCTCTATATAGGCTTCATACATACAATACCATGGGTCATTACCATGTGTCTCTCAATACCATATATCTAATACAATGGGCTTATCACATTATTGCTAACTACTTGTGGTCCCCTACATGATGCGGGTTAACCACTTTATTTATTAACAAAGACCCATCCCGTTATTATATTATTCCCTTGGGTACCTCCCTCTGTACCCCATAATATCCCCCATAGGTATACTACATTCCACACCCCTTAACACATGTTTCGTCCATGAAACATAAGAAGAACACAAATAATAAGATTTACTCAAAAGAGTAGTCCACTGGTACCATGCACGTGCGTCTAGCCATCCCAAAGACAGGTGATTACTCGATCTAGTCGGTGCCTCGCTCGCTTGAGTTGGGAGTTGATCTTGGCGGTTCCTCTATGTTGATGTGCTATGGTTGGATCTTTGCACCTCTCTATCTATCGTGCAAGGGTTGTTGTCCTTGTGGCTAATTTGTTGCCATCTTGTTGGTTGTTTTCTTGCTGGGTGATGTGGGTGGTGATATGATGAAGTTTTAACCAATGATGTATCTTTCTTTAATTCACCACTTAATGAAGCCTGATTGATATTTGGTACATGTTGTGGCACCTGCGGTTGTTGCTTATCTTCCAATATTACTTCAACCATAGATTTCTCATTTGATGTGTTAGTACCTGCAACATCTTCTGCTTCAACCTCCTTGGACTCTACTTGTTTATTGATGGAAACATCATGTAATGTAATTTTCTTCTTTTTATACCAGAGCTTCAGGAATTTCTTTTACACATTAATATTGATAGTACCAATAGATTTCATCCAAGGGTATCCCAAAACAACATCCACATTATCCATATTTGAAGCATAAAAATCAGAATGCAATACATACTTATCCATAGAAATCTTAAAATCTTTATAAACTTGCACTGTGTGCTCCATTTGTTTGACTGGGACTTGCAATATTTTAGCCAAATGAACATTAATAAAATTATATTTGCAACTAGGATTGATAGACACAATGATCTTCTCCTTCTGAATACATCCATGAATCTATAATAAGGAGATATCATCATAAAGTAATCCTTTCCGTATTTCATTCCTCTGTTTTATAGCACGAGACCATTTTTCTAAAACTGATTTTTCAAATTCTTCATCGGGCAAGTTTAACAACTTCTTTTTGTTAAGTGATTCCCACCATGCGGCCACCTCATCTTTAAAATTATCCACTGCGAAAAATTTCCGAAGTGTCGACCATAATGACTTTTGTTTTTCTAGGAATTCTTCAATGGTAGGACCATCATTTTTTCTTGTAAAATATATTGTTCTAGAACCCATAGAGTAAGGGTTTTGAAGAAAATCACTTACTTTGACGAAAATTTAAAATGGACACAACTCGATCAATATGGCTCAGAATCCTTATTATAACATGTTTTTGGAAATGGAATGACCATTCTACATATTCTCATGAGATAGAAATCTAGATCTGGGCACTCGAGAATTTCAGATTCGCGCTGCAACTGTCCTGTCGTCACAAATTTAAAAAAAAGAGAGCTGATTTTAAATCACTGATATCTCCTTCATCTGGACTCTGATTCGACCAATTTTTTTTATTTTTTATTTTCAGATTGGGTAATTTTTCAAGAGGATCTCATATTTGCAATTAGTTTCTTAAAATTCCCCACAAAAACTACAAAAATTTACTGGAGATATGCTATCTGTGAATTTTCGTCAGAAAAATTTCTGCAACACAGCTGATTTTAAATCATCGATATCTCCCCCATCCGGACTCCGATTCGGCCGATTTTTTTGTTTGAATTTGAGTATTTTTCACAAAGAATCAAGATCTACAATTTGTTTTTGCAAATTTTTCCCAAGAAGTTTCAGATCTGATCTGCAAACTCGCCGCCCAAAAAATTCCTGCAAAAATTAAAAAAAATTGAAAAATATCTCCGCTTTGCCCAAGAAAGTGCTCTGATACCACTTGTAATAAATATGATCTACAAATTTATGAAAATAGAAATATGCCCAAAACAAGATTGATTTCAATAATATAACATGAAAATACTTCTTTATTAATATCAAAACCCTTGAGGTAGGGTAACACCATACAATCACTCCTTAAAGAAGGAGAACACTCCACAAGTCATATGCTTGCCAATAGAATAACCCTTGACATTTCTCCATTAAGAGTTTTTAGCCTCTATATAGCCTTTGTACATATAATACTATGGGTCATTACCATGCGTTTCTCAATACCATATATTTAATATAATGGGCTTATCACATTATTGCTATCTACTTGTAGTCCCTTACATGATGCGGGTTAACCACTTTATTTATTAACAAAGATCCATCCCATTATTACATTATTACCTTGGGTACCTCCCTTTGTACTCCATAATACTCCCCCTAGGTATACTACACTTTGAGTTGACATATCCTCTTGAGAGGGCAATCTTCAAGCCTTGCCAAAGGGCTAAAGCTTCCTCTTGGTTATTTGTTGCCTTGCCTACTCCCCAAACACATTTCTTCTCTATTTCTTTTTTGAGGCTATAAATGACCCCTCATGCTCTCCACTCCCCCGTTATACAATCATTCTTAACCTTAAGAAAAGATAAATATTAATTAATGTGAGTTACATAAAATTTATTATATTTAAAAGAATTTAAAAATAAGATTATTTTACTAACGTTATATAGTATAATATCAATATAAGAAAATTAAGTGAACTATAACTTGTTAATATTTGAATAACAATGATAATTAAGCCCACAATAAATTTGACAACTAAGATATAATAAATTTTCCCACTATTTTCACATCATACAACATCTATGGAAAAAATGGAATTCTATCCATGTCAAAACAACTCAACCCTGGGTAAGTTACAAGTTGTTTTTATACCTTCTTTATCGTAACACAAAACATTAACATTTATCCTACTTTACATTAGGTGAACTGCACCCGCGATGAGATGGATGTGTAGAGTGACGACATGAAACAGAATTTGGAAGTGCTTCAGAAATAACATTGCAAACAAACAAGACTCTGTAAAGAGGTATGCAGGATTTGAACACAAGCGGCAATTCAGCGTGCTGCTGCAGCATTTATATCATCACCTCGTCATGAAAATTCCAACCTCCGTATATTCGGCTTTAAAAACGTACACCAGGAACTAAGCAGCACGACTCTGGACCTAATCACCTCAACAGTATAAATATTCTGGTATATATTCTAATTCCTTCTGAAATTTGTACACTCTGTAGCACACTGAATACTTGTACAAGTAAGGCTGGCAAAATGGAAAATATTTTCGTTCCTATAAAATTTCTGTGGAGTTTTTCTGATCACGGATTTGATTCCTTTCATATCTTCTGCTTATAATCCGTTTCACGCCAAAGATCTTGGTGGCATGTAATTATGAATGAACATGGACATCACTCATGATACTAGTGTCGGGGATTTTTGATGTTTTTAAAATGAAAGGTTTGTTGGTCTTGGGTTGGTGGAATGCATGTGGAATTTTGGTAAAGTAGTTCTCTTTTAGTTTAACAAGTTCGTGTATACATTTCAAACCCATGTGGGGTTTCACTAAACTTTCCTTTTTGAATAGCAAGGCAAGTCAAGTCTCAGCCTGTTGCAGTGCGGTGTTGGTTGCTTGATCTTTGTTTTGTCGATATAAACGTTTTGGATTTCATGTTGGTCCTGCAGAGACCAAAGGTAGAGACTGCAAGCTGCGTTGCCCTTTGTTTGTTCTCTAATAGGGGTCCTGCCTCTGCCTTATATGTCAGTACTGTTTGGATGTTGTTGCCATTATTATTTTCATATAGCTTGACCCTCAAAACGTCCCGCACATAGTAAGGGAAAAAAAAAATCTGAAACACCGAGGGACCATGCACATGAGCAAGCACAGCACAAATAGCATGGAATGCTTAGGTGAGGCCAGGCACTAGGCTTAGCTAGTTAATGTTTACCACACGGAGCTAGTTGCCTTGTTCAGTCCAAATTCACTTTACTGTTTTTTGCATTGATCCATTGCCAGAAGGCCTAACAAATTGGACCAAAAAATGCCCTTCTATTGTGCTTTCCCTAGGCATACTGTTAGCTATTTTATCTCTGATGAAGGGAAATAGTCAACAATACCAGCATTACCCACTATCTGTTTCTTATTGAAGATTATCTGAATCCATGCCAATGGAGGTGACATGATTACACGTAGATGAATGATAATGGTCAACAATATCATCATTAGGCACTTCTCAAAGTATTCATGCAATTTCCATATGCCTATTCCCATGGCCAATATAAGTATGCGTGCACTGAATAATGAAGGACACAGAAGAAATAACAGGCTGTTTTCTCACTGTGTGAGTCGAGGCTACGAGAAATTGTTTCAATTTTTCCTCACAGCAAGATTATTAGGTGTTCCTTGAAATATATGAAATTGAAGAATTTTCTGAATTGTACCTATGATCTAAATAGAAGAATTCTGAGGATTCCTTTCAGCCTGGCACTAGATTAGCACATGTTTAATCAAATGAGTAGAAATTGAAGAACTCTTATATTCATTCCTTCCTCATTGTGTAGGCTTTAACCTGATATTGAGTAATTGACTGATTTCTCCTCACTATTTATGTGTCTCTCCTCAATAAATTGAATTGAACTAAATCGGAATATTGAAGCTCAAGTTACATTTATATGAGTTCATTTAAACAATCTAGACAAACAATTTCTATGCTCTGATATTTTAATTATACAGTTCAAGAGCATGGGTTATTGGAACGCAATAATTGTTTGAATGCTGTCTACTTGAGTGAAATGCAGATGATATTTTTTACATCTCTGTCATAGGTGAACACAAGGCAATATATAATATAGACTCTGATAATTGAGAATGTATTCTTTGACTGCAAGAACTTTTCTGCTTCTTGAGTGAAATACAGTTTATCTTTCCTGACATTTTGTCATAAGGGGACAGAACATGCTTGTGTTCTTCATCATTGTCCTTTTCTCAATTTACATATTTGAAATAGTCTTTCAAATTTTTATGGTGACATGGGTGAAATAGAAGGAAACTTGAGGGCGTATCTCATAAGACTATCAGTTAGTTTATTTAGGGTACAGATTTTGGCATCTCTTATATCATTAAGTTATTACCATGCAAGCATTAACAACTGGAAGACTCTTGAATTTCCTTTTGCACTGCTAAAGAGACAGAAATAGTGAGGTCATCCCTTCTAATAACAGATTATTGCCTATGCAGGAAAAATGTGCAAAGAAACATGTGTCCTTGGCAGCAAAGCTCTTTATGCTTTTGTTGCTTGGGTTAAGTGGCACGTATATATATTTTTTCAATGTTGATCAGAGGATCTCAAACAAGAGATCAACAAAGGTGTTTTCTTCAGAGAGCAGACCAACTGCAGTAAGATGCCATCATAAAAATGATCATAGCATTCCTGTTCATTACCCTCAACCATCTTCTTATGATAGGTATTCCAAAGTTATTGCTGTGAAGTGTTTACTTCATTTAATATTTTTGTGGTTTAATCTTGATGAAACCAGCTGATGATGTTCTGGCTATGTTTTTTAATTGATTTCCAGAACAGAATGTTTTTGCACTCCTGTACACAATTTTGTTATTGTGTCAATGCAAAGGTGTGGAAGTGGGTGGTTCGAGGCACTCTTGAACAGCCATCCGAACGTCAGTTCACATGGAGAAGTATTCCTAGAGGAGACAAAGAGAGAGAACTTTAGTTCCATTAAAAAGATTCTTGATACAATATATAACCTTGACTGGAAGAGTAGCGCTTCGAAGAATGACTGCACTTCAGCTGTTGGATTTAAGTGGATGCTCAATCAGGTCAGCGGAAAACTTCTCTTATCAGGATTATGCTATTTAAATTTACTAAACTTTCCCCGCTTATTTTCATTTTTAACTGGAAATCTTGATAATCTTTAAAGTTCTCAATGAAACTTTTTGGATGTTTGCATGTTAGACTTTAGAAGGACATGAATTAGATGTATTCTTTTTTGTCATAAGTGTGCCTTTGCAATATGAATTAGAAAAATTAAAAATATTATAGATGGAAAATAATTGCAATGGTGGTCTTTGTGGAAGTATCTCGAGTTAGTTAAAAGGGAAATCAGTGAATCATATGATTTTTCCAGGACTCTTAAGCTGTTTCTGCATTTTAGTCAAATTTGTTTTGTCGACACGGACATGATATCCAAGCTGTGGGATGAATTGTACCTGATTGATGTGGCTTTAGAACTTGGCAATGTTTTTCCTTAAATTTCCGATTCACTTTCAAGCTGGGGATCAGTCATTTGCAGGCGTTGTCGAATTGTAAATGTAGATTCTACAAAATCTATTTTAAGTTTATTTCCTGGACCAATTACAAGTCTCCATTGACAAAGAAATTTAAGAAGCAATAATTATCAAAACTAAAGTGAGAATTGGCGAATGCTTTCATACTTTCAGATCTCTCCATTGGCATGAAATGTTAGGCAATATCAGAGAGAGAGAGAGAGAGATTGCAGGTAATCATCTGATCTGTGTATTTTTGCAGGGTTTGATGGAGTATAATAAAGAAGCCTTAGCCTATTTTCAAAAAGAGGGCGTATCTGTTGTGTTCCTTTTTAGGCATAACCTCTTAAGGAGATATGTATCTATCTTAGCCAATCAATTTGATAAGGAGGCAAAGCCGTTGAATGGTACTCATAAATCTCATGTTCATTCCAGATTTGAGGTCAGTTTTCAAAGTTGTTCTCTCTACCTTCGGTACTAGCCTACTAGGTTATAATTTTTGAGTAAAGACCTTTCTTTGTATCTCCCATATTCAAGTTTGTTTCTTTGGTTTTCCCCGCTGGTAGACTAAAGTATTGCTTTGTTGTTGTTTGGTTAACATGTTGAAGATGTAGTATATGATATCATACCGACTTCCATATGTATGATAACATGCACTATATTCTAGCAAGCTACATAATTATTTGATCTCTTATAAAGTTGAAGCAACAATGGCAAGCATTCTTTTCTTGACAAAAGTGGTTTTGTTGTCTTTCGAAAATTATCTTTAGATTACAGAACATGATTATAAGTGTGTGCATTAATATAATGTAAATTGCATTTTCATAAAAGAAGAAAGATATCTATGGATTTAAATGTAAGACATCTTATGGAAATCCCTTAGCAGATATAGTCACAAATTTTCTTCTATTTGATTGTTCGTATTAAATGGATATGTACAAAAGTAATCTCTATTTTTTTCAAGAGTTTCTCTCTTGAAATTCCTAATGTTCCATCCTCTTCTCCATCTTTGCATAGATGCCCTTAAAGGAAATTTCACCTCCATAAAAGATGTCAAATATGTTGGTACGAGAAGAGGCTTGATGATTTCTCTTATGCCACCCTTCAGAACTTCAGAGCACAAGTGGCTTAGATGCAAACACATGCACAATAGAATTGTACGCACACACTGACAACATTGCCTAGCCTATGCAGTTAAACATAAATATTGCATTCAATCAATGGGACATATAGATTTTCTGGGTGTAAGCATATATCCATTAAATATTCTATATCAGCACAAAGGATCCCAAGTTTATGACAATATCACAGGAATCACTAATCACCCTTGAAACATGTCATTAGAATCAGCGATAAGTTCACAACCCAAAAGCAGGACATTAATCAATGACCCAATTGAGATCAAGAAGCAAAACTCTGAAGGTTTTCTCTACATGGTATATGCCATGTATTTATACTTGGGTCGTATGCACATTGGTCATAAGCTATAACTAGATAACTGAGCAATGGTTCATGTACATCAACCACCTAACCAAATGCTATTATCTGTCCAGTGTCGGTCCCTTCCATGTTGGTGCCTTCAACACAAGTTTACACAATGTGTATCAATCTTGATATCACCCATTGATGTCAATAATGATCCCAGCAGCTCATCAACACATAAACTTGGGGATTTGCGAATATTGCAATCCTTCAGATCTGACAACCTTCCACTTGGCAGTTCACTAGTTTCATCAAGAATGTGATCACCAATATGACTTTCATCTATAACCAGACCCATCCTATAGTCCCGTCTCTCATCAGCATCAATCCAACTTGTTGATCACCATGCCCCTTATCAAGACATCAACAACCATTTTTTCAATGCTACAACAATTGAGGCAAGTCTTAACCGACTCCACAAAATCTCTAATGTGGTGAAATTGGATATCAATATTCTTAAACATGTCATGAAACTTGGTGATCCATTGGTACCAAATTCTTGGTTCAGACTGTGATACCAGAAAATACCTATCTTAAAGTGTCACAAGTTAGGTTGCTGATGAGCAGTCTTGTTGCCTTTGCCTAACTATTAAGACAACCTTCATTTGTGGCAATGGATGATGATGGTTTCTCTTTTGATACAAATGCTGGCCAAGATGTTTCTTTCCCTCGGCCTTCATATCCTTGGCCACTTTCAGAGGACCTTCCATGGTGCAACATTGTTACTAAGAGGCTGTTTTCTCCTAGAGTATTATCTCTTTCACTTTCGAGGGTCACTGTTTTGGGTTCCCTTCCTTTTCTATTTTATTGTCTACTATTTCTTTCCTTGATCTTAGATTTTAGAACTACTTAGGAGCTGCTATAAGCACTCATTGTCGTTGTTGTCAAAGGTTGTTCTTCCTGGTCCCATTAACCTATTTTTGTTATTCATGGAACATTAATATAATTTCATTCCATTTCCATGGGTGTGTAAAGTGGAATCAACATTCACATCATGGATATAGAGATCATTAGATTTTTGCAGAAAGAAAATATTGCATAATGTTCATTACAATGAAACAAGTTATAGTGAGATTCCTCATATTCACCCATTTGTTGCAATCTTTATTCTAATCACAAGAAATGAACTACAACGCAAGACTTCTATTTAGAACCTATGACCTTGATTGTGGCATATGTTTGATTTGGTTGTGTTAGGTCCCTATAATACTAGTGATTCCCCCATTACTATTGTTATTGTATCCCTTATTGTTATTATTGTGCCCCATAGAATCCCACTATTGTTATTTTTGTGCCTTTATATTATTATTGTTAGGTCGGCTTGGTTATATTGTGACCCCTTAGACTCTTATATATAGAAAGGAGGTTTTGTCATTTGTATCATCCAAGAATTGTTCATCTGTGTAATGTAAAGGAGGTTGCCCCCTCTACGAGGCTGAATTCTAAGGCGTTGATCTATCTTTTCTATCTTTTTGTGAGTTGGTTTCATAACATTTGGTATTAGAGCTTTGGATTCTAGGGTTTCGCTGCTCCAAACAGGTCATCGTGGAATTTTCGCTATAACTTTTTTTCTGCGATGTTTCAGAAGCGAAAAAAACCCATTTGAGACGAAATCTTGCTGAACCTCGAGTTCGAATTTCATATCTTGTCTCACTATATTTTCAGAGATATGATCTGAGGAAGTTAGGGTTTTTGCAATCTCTAGAATTTCATCTAAAACAGGTCATCGTGGAATGTTCACTATAACTCTTTCTCTACGAAGTTTCAGAAGATAAAAAAAAACCCATTTGAGAAGAAATCGGTCTGAACCTCGGCTCCAAATTTCAGATCCTGTCTCGCTATATTTTTGGAGATATAATCTGAGGAAGTTAGGGTTTTTGCAGACCCCCGAATTACATTCCAAACAGGTCACCTTGGGAAAATCGTCATAACTTTCTCTCTGAGCATCAGATTGAATTTTCGTAAGAAGTTGCAGAAAGAGGACGGACTGTAGTTTTTTGGGTACCATTTTCAGAACCTAAGGTTGAAACAGTGACTCGCGGCATGTCGTACAAGTTCGCTCTACTGAACAAGTCTATACTCAGGTCATCGTGGGAGATTTGACATAACTCTTCATTGGAGAATCCAATCTTGATTAGACTTGCGGAGTTAGAAATATTACTCAGAGGGTTATCGCAGGAAGAAATTTCAGACCTTGGAGATCCAAAATTACAGAAATACATCAGATTCAATATCAAGCTCCTACAAAGTGAAAAAAAGGTGTGTAGTTTTTTTTAAATTTTTGCATAAGCTTGGTTTGAAAAATTAGTTTGAAGGAATTCAAAGGGCATAGTGAAGCATTATTATTGGTAATTGATGCTCCGAAGAAAGAAAATGGAAACACCTAGTAAGCAACCTGAAAGCTCTAGCATGACTCATGAAGAAGAGGAAGAAATGCAACATGATATATCAAAATTACGAGACCAAGTGCAACAAATGTCACTCGCACAAAAAGTAACAGAATCTAAGATGGATGGTTTAAAGAAAGACGTAGAAGCTAAGATGTATGGCGTGGAAGCTAAGATGGATGGTTTAAAGAAAGGCGTGGAAGCTAAGATGGATGGTTTAAAGAAAGGCATAGAAGCTAAGATGAATGACGTGGAAGCTAAGATGGATGGTGTAAAGAAAGGCGTAGAAGCTAAGATGAATGATGTGGAAGCTAAGATGAATGGCGTGGAAGCTAAAATGGACAACGTGGAAGCTAAGATGGACGATTTGAAGACAGATT
The DNA here is from genome assembly GCA_031772625.1 of Pinus tabuliformis. Lineage (NCBI taxonomy): Eukaryota > Viridiplantae > Streptophyta > Pinopsida > Pinales > Pinaceae > Pinus > Pinus tabuliformis. Next base: position 603,304,810 of record CM062805.1, read on the forward strand.
TGAAGACAGGCATGGAAGATTTGAAGACAGATTTGACAAATTTTCTACAAGAAATGCTTACTAATGGCGAAAGGGTAGTAAAGGAAACTCATGATGAGAATAAAATAAATGTTAATCATGATTTTATAGACTCTAACATTGGATCGAAGAACCGCCATGTTCCAAAGATTGATATGAGGAAGTTTGATGGCAAGGATCTTAGAACATGGATACTATAGATGGAGCAATTTTTCGATCTCCATAATGTGCAAAACACAAAAAAGGTATGTCATGCAACTTTATATTTGGAACCAAATCAGTTTGTATGGTATCGATGGCTTTGCTCTTGTAAACAAATTGTCACTTGGGCTATTTTTATGGATGAAATGATAGCACATTGTGAGGATACAAAAAGCAATACTTTTTTTTAGCCAATTGATAAATCTCAAACAAAAGGGTTCAATGATGGCGCACATTGAGGACTTCCAAAAATTGAATATAAGGGTAAAATATATTCCAAAGAAGCATAGGATTGATGTGTTCATAGGTACTTTAAAAGATAACATCCAACATGAGGTTTGCCTTTGGAAACCAGATTCATTGGAGAAGGCATTCAGGTTGGCAAGAAAAATGGAAAGCAAAATTATGGCAACAAGGAAGCTTACCACTCACAATCATAAAGATGGAAGTGTTGCTGCCCCTAGCCATCCACAACCTACAAGGTTGACACCACAACAATTGGAAGAAAAAAGAGCAAAAGGGCTTTCTTACAGTTGTGATAGCAAATACACTAAAGGTCATAAGTGTGCTGAGAAGAAACTATTTTACATAGATTGTGAAGAGGAGGAAAAAAAGGAACAAGAAACATCAAAAGAAGAGGATATACACCAGGAACAAACCCTAGAAAAAAAATAAATGAATCCAACCATATCTTTGTAATGCATTGGCTGCAATTACCACTCCTCAAACTATCAAGATAGAAGGACATATCAAGAAGAAAAAGGTAATAGTGTTGATTGATTCGGGAAGTAACCATAATTTTATTCATTGTAAGATAGCCAAAGAATTGAATTGCTTCCTATATCCAGCACCGGAGTGTCAAGTGATGGTTGCAAGTGGAGGAACCATAAATTGCTCAGGAAAGTGCCATAATATCAAGCTATCCATGGGAGAATATGTATTGAATAGCCCAATGCTTTCCATTCCAATGGGTGGTGCTGATGTTGTACTAGGAGTCCAATGGCTACAATCCTTGGGTATAATAGCTTTTAATTTTCAAGAACTTTTCATGAAATTCTCTGCAGAAGGAAAAGAAGTTGAATTAAGGGATATCGCTGGGAAACCGGGAAAGATAATCAGCTCTAACGAAATGACAAAGCTTCTAAAGAAAGAACAACGAGGCATAATTGTTCACTAGAGGTTCCCACATCGAAATCATCCATTTCTCCAGATCTCCAAAAAGTCTTGGACAATCATTACAAGGTATTTGAGATTCCCAAAGGCCTCCCACCTATTCGTGGTCATGATCATGCTATCAATTTTATTCTAGGAAGTGTTCCTCCAAACATCAGGCCTTACAAATATCCCTATGTCCAAAAGAGTGAAATTGAACGTATGGTTGCAGAAATGCTAGAGGCTGGTATAATTCAACCTAGTCAAAGTTCTTTCTCTGCTCCAGTAGTATTGGTTCACAAGAAGGATGGATCATGGCGCATGTGTCTAGATTATAGGGAGCTCAACAAGCTCACTATTAAAGATAAATTTCCCATTCCTATCATTGATGAATTGCATGGATCAATTTACTTCACCAAGTTGGATCTTCGTTCAGGATATCATCAAATCAGAATGAAGACTAAATACATTCCAAAAACAACATTTAGAACTCATGAGGGTCATTATGAATTTTTGTTCATGCCTTTTGGCTTTACTGATGCACCTTCTACATTTCAAGGTTTGATGAATTCCATTTTCAAACCCTCCCTTAGAAAATTTGTGTTAGTATTTTTTGATGACATAATAATCTACAAGAAGTCTTGGAAGGATCATGTCCAACATGTTGACATGGTGCTCAAACTATTGGAGGAGAAACAATTATATGCAAAAATCTCCAAATGTTTCTTTGGAGTACAAGAGGTGGAATATCTGGGTCATATTGTATCTCATGAAGGTGTTAAGGTAGACCCTAGCAAAATTAAAACCATTAAGGAATGGAAAATTCCCACATCCATAAAACATTTACAAGGATTTCTCGTGTTGACAGGGTATTATCGCAAGTTTGTTAAGAATTATGGGAGAATAGCAGCACCTCTAACAACATTATTGAAGAAAGATGCATTCTCATGGACTCCAGAAGCAACAAAGGCCTTTGAACATCTTAAAGAGGCAATGTGCCAAGCACCAGTCTTAGCTACACTGGATTTCATAAAAACCTTTATTGTGGAATGTGATGCCTCAGGAAATGGACTTGGTGCTGTTTTAATGCAAGAAGAAAGACCCATTGCTTTCGAAAGTTGTCCAATCAAAGGAAAGTATTTACACAAAGCTATTTATGAGAAGGAAATGCTGGCAATACTACATGCACTTAAGAAATGGCGACCCTACCTAATGGGAAGACACTTCAAGGTAAAAGCAGATCATGATAGTCTTAAATACTTTTTAGAACAAAGATTATCTTCAGAAGAGCAGCAAAAATGGGTCACAAAGATGTTGGGTTATGACTTTGAAATCATCTACAAAAAAAGGAATCAAAATGTTGTGGCAGATGCACTCTCAAGAAAGGATGAGGACGTGGAAGCATTTCTTTGCACCATTTCTATTATCCAATCAGATTGGATAAATGAAGCAAGGGATGAATGGAAGAATGACGAGGAAGTGTGGGCACTCATTCAAAAGATACAACAAGATCCCATAAAAATGATTTGTTATGGTACAAGGATCGGTTATACCTATGTAAGAATTCCCAACTCAAACAAAAGATTCTTAGGGAATTGCACACCTCTCCCTTAGAAGGGCACTCAGGATTTCTAAAAACCTATCACAGGGTTAAGAAGGATTTTTTGGGATGGCCTTAAATCGGATATTCAAAAGTTTGTGGCGGAATGTTTGGTTTGCCAACAAAATAAAGTTGAAACAATCAAGACCCCAAGACTATTACAACCTTTATCAATTCCAAGCCAACGTTGTGAGGAGGTTTAAATGGATTTTATCACAGGTTTACCCAAGTCTGAAGGAAAGAGTGTTATCATGGTGGTAGTTGACAGACTTACCAAGTATGCACACTTTTGTGCATTATCTCATCCATTTAAAGCGAGTACAGTTTCTACTGCATTTATGGAAACAATTCAAAAGCTACATGGAAACCCAAAAATTATTGTAAGCGACAGAGATCCCATTTTCATTGGAAATTTTTGGACAGAATTATTTTCTTGTCTTGGTACTCAGTTAGCTCATAGCTCATCTTATCATCCTCAATCTGATGGGCAAACTGAAATAGTAAACAAATGTTTGGAAGGATATCTTCGTTGCTTTGTATATGATAAACAGACACAATGGGTCAAATGGTTGCCTCTGGCTGAATGGTGGTATAACACTTCCTTCCATACTGCAACAAAAATGACCCCATTTATGGCACTTTATGGATATCATCCACCGTCCATCACATCATATTTAAGAGAAAATTCTAAGGTTCAAGCAGTGGAAGATCACATCGAGCATCAACAAGAAGTTCTTCAACTCTTAAAGGATAACCTCACCTTGACGCAGAATAGAATGAAACAACAGGTAGATCAACATCGCAGCGAAAGAAGTTTTGATGTAGGTGATTGGGTATTCCTACGGCTACAACCATATAAACAAATGTCCCTCAAGCAAGCTAAGAAGGATAATAAATTATCACCAAAGTATTATGGTTCGTACAAGGTGTTGCAAAAGATAGGTACTATGGCATACAAATTGGAGCTTCCTGCAGCTTCCCGAGTGCACCCAGTTTTCCATGTTTCATGCTTAAAGAAGGTTATAGGTGACAAGATTCCAGTTCAAACAATATTGCCAGAACTTGATGAGGAAGGAAAAATCATATTGGAACTTGAAGCAGTCAAAGAAACAAGAACTCGATAGCTACGAAATCAATCAATTTCAGAGTATCTCATCAAGTGGAAGAACTTACTTGTTGAAGATTCCACATGGGAGAATGAGAATTTTATACAGAAGAATCCAAAACTATTCAAGTGTTGAGGACAACACTTTTTTGAAGGAGAGGGGCATGTTAGGTCCCTATAATACTAGTGATTCCCCCATTACTATTGTCATTGTATCCCTTATTGTTATTATTGTGCCCCATAGAATCCCACTATTGTTATTTTTGTGCCTTTATATTATTATTGTTAGGTCGGCTTGGTTATATTGTGACCCCTTAGACTCCTATATATAGAAAGGAGGTTTTGTCATTTGTATCATCCAAGAATTGTTCATTTGTGTAATGTAAAGGAGGTTGCCCCCTTGAAGAGGCTGAATTCTAAGGCGTTGATCTATCTTTTCTATCTTTTTGTGAGCTAGTTTCATAATAGGTTGATTTTGTGATCTTGATGACCACATGTTGATCTATCTTGTATCCTAAAGAGGAATCCGTTTGGATCTTAGCTCGGTCCACTCGATGAAGTCCCTTGCTTTGATCTCACAAATTATACGATGATCTCAAGGATCAGAATTCAATGGACTTAATAAATCTCACATTTTGATTTCTATGACAAACTCTTTTCCTGCTATGGGGGTTAAGTGGTAGTTGGTAGTTCACAACTAATTTAGTTACTTGTCAAATTGACTTGTGCCCCCTGTGTCAGTTTCACATAGCATTTTGTGTTGATATTGACTTGACGCATAAATGTCAACTTGCCATTGTTGTTGTTGAAGTGATTCAATTTTGATTTCTTCTATGGAAAATGTTCATAAGGATAAATTCCTCCAATATTGCCCTTGGATACAGAGCATTTAGAATTATGGCTTCCATCATCTTTGTTTTCATCTAAGTAGGAATTACTTTTGACTTAGGTGTAGAGTCAAGTTGAATTTGACTCTTTAATTTAATGTAACTCATTGATGATAATTTGTCGGTTATTGGGTTTGATAAGTCGATTTGTGTCAAGTCGAACTGAATATGATTTGTTGATATGCAAAGTCAAACTTAATTTGACTAGAATTTGTAACACCTTAATTTTGATTCCTAGATTGGTAATGTATAATTGTTAATATTGTGAATGGCCGAGGACCTGTTGAAAATTCAATAGGGCAACAATTAGGGTTATTTCTCTTTACTTGATAATTTCTTGTGAAGTTATGTTGGTTTCTTATTACTTTTATTATGTTATGTTCATCAAACAATTACCAAAACCATAAACCATGAAAATCATAAAAAGACAATGAACACAAGATGTAGGCTCCAAGCCAGGGCAAAACCCCTCCAAGGGGAAAACCCAAAAAATTCTCTTATAGAATTAGATCAAAGTGAGACATCCAAGAACAAAACACCAAGACCAAGACCTCCCACAAGACCCAAGTCAGCGCTCCTTTCAAGATCTTTCAACAAGTCAAAGTCAACTCTAATCAACGCCTTCCAAAATTGGTCAAACTTCAGATTTTTAGCCCCTGCAAGTAGGTCTGCAATTTTCAGCCCCTACAACTTCTGCAATTTCACACACGTGACAGAAAATAAGGCAGATTTCTCTCTCCTTTGACCCTTGCTCTTTCTCTTTTGACTTTTGCTCTTCTCCTTGACTTTTTCGCTAGTTTTCTCTCTCTTCTTGGCACAAAAATTGAACTTGCTTGTGATGCTCCAAATGAGGACAAGTTGCGCTGTATTTATACACATCTAAGAGGTCGAATGGGTCCCTTCCAAGGCCGACTTATCTAGGCAGGGCCGACTTGGACTTGTGGGGACAAAATTGACATTTTTGAGTCAAATATTTTTTTTTCTTGTTTCTTTAAAAATTCCAAATGGGACTTGACTTCAATACAATAATTTTACTCATGAATATTCTTATTGACTCAAAAACCCTAGAAGCATGAAGAACATGCTTGACATATAAAACAATTTGACTTGTGCATGAAACCCATGCTTATAAAATAAAATTTCTTTTTCTTCTTTTGCTTTTACAAGAAATATATAATGAGATAAGTACAACGACAATTATGAAGACCAAACCTAGTTACATCCATAGGACAAAGCAATGTACTATGCAAACATTATATATGGAAAATACTAAATTGAAATACATTGCTAGCTACAGGACAAACACAGATAGAGTTATATAGGGCCATGATTCCACAAGATAGGGGGTTGAAAGGAGGTATCTATGGGGCATAGACATAATTCTAAGTCATTTTCCTAAATTAATGGTCATTACCATGTAATCCCTATCTAATTTATTGAAGCCCATCATTGAATACATGTGTGAAGTTGGTAGAAGAGTCATCTTAGCTAGTTATTGAAGCATGGGGGTAAGTACACTCATGTAAGAGGTGGGTTAAAGGGTCAACTCACTTATTTATGACAACATGGGATGCGTACAATCATCTTTGGGAAGAATGAGAGTCAAGCAACCATGCATGGAAGAGGTGAGTCGAAGTAGTAGGTAGTTATGCATGCAACAAGAAGTGAAGAGAGGAGAGTTTTAGTGTTGAGAAAAGTAGCAAGCCATGACTTATGTAAAGACAGCTTGCTAAAGCTAGTAATTATGTCGAGAGCTAGGTTGGTATGTGCGTGAGGAGTTCTCATTGAGAAATTTACCCAAGAGCTCGTGTAAAGGTTGGTGTGAGCACTCCTGTAATAGCTGGATTTCTTGGAGTCCCCAATTGAGAAATTCTTGGTTGTTCTTGTGCTGGAGCCCTAGAGGGGATGGAGATTGTTTGAGAGACTGCAGTGCAGAGAAATAAATCTCATCCCTTGGGTTGTGCAGAGTCCAGACTGATGGGGAGTAGAGTTGGGTGGTTGGAATTGCTGTGGGAGTCTCATCATTGCGTTTAGGTTTTGGATGTTGAGAGTGGATTGTAAACACTTGTAGGAGCTTTCCTGTGTCTGTGGATTCATACTGAGAGATTTGAAGTAGCCGAGTCTGTGGTTGGGTGGAATGTCTAATGTCCACAACTGAGTGTAAATTCTCTGAAAATATAAGGGATTTGTGCATTGTGTTGTTTATTATGTTAATGTTGTGTTGAATGGTGTGTTTGATTTCTATTTTTGTGTGTTAATACCATTGTACATGTTTAATTAGAATTACATTCTTGATTTTAAAGAATTGCATCGCTGCATGTGCATATGTTTGTTATGTTGCACATATTTTTGCATTTTAATTAGTATTAGAGTCATTTTTGGTAGTAACATGGCCTAACAAGGGAGTTGGGTGTGTTATAGGTTGGTATCAAAGTGATGATTCAGTACTTGACTTATATGAGCCAAAGGCCAACGTGAATTTGACAAATTTGTTTCTACAGAGTTTTGATCTATGTCGAATTTGGGGAAAATTGCGTAAATGGAGTAAAATCCCCAAATTTATGAGTAAATTCATGGTGAATCTGTCCTATAAGAGTGATCAAGAAGATTGTTGAGGTTGTCGATCTACACATTGCAAAGTTGAAGTTAGGTCAGTGACCATGAGGTACATTAGCCATTGTTTCTCAAGAAGTGCTTGTCACTACAAAACCTAGCACTTTAGTGTAAAGCCTCGCTAAGCAATCTAGATTAAGAGCAACAATCATCAATGGGATTAGTCACAGTTGTTACAAAATCTAGCAGGTTTAGTGCAAAGGCTTAGTAGGTGGATCCAGACCTTAGGGCAACAAGAGATTGGCTACCATTGTCACCTCAGTAGCCTTTCTCCAGCTATTTAGTGGTATTTAACCACAAGGGAGGCTTCCCTATAAAGACCATCTAAAGGATATTTAATAAGAGTTGTTCAAAGGTGATAAATGAGGTCTAATGATTGGGATAAAGTATTGACAGAGCCTAGAGGGTTAGTGTAATCTTCACTAGAGTTTAAGCTCTCTATCCTTAGACCATTCAAATAAATTGCAAAGCTGTTATAAGTTAGGGTTTTGCAATTTTTATTAGTTGGTCATGCTATGTCATATAACAGGCAAACAAAATAGTCTTACAATGATAAATCAATAAAGAATCAAGACTATCAATTAGATGTGCATAGTTTCGATTTTTCAATGGAGTTTTTATGGATGAAACACACATAAAACAATAAATTGACGACAACAACCCTAGAAACAGGGTTTTACATGGAATAAATGCCATATTTTTCTTCTAGACAATTATTTAATGCAACTCCTACTTAGAGAGCAATGGCACATCAAACAAAATTACCTTTTTAGCAATATTTCATAGAAAGCCTAAACCCTAGATTTATAGAATTAAAGGGAGAAATCAATAAAAGTAAAGGGTTTGATCATCACCACCTAGATTAATGCCTTGTTCTAAATGGGCAGTGGAGTCACCTAGGGAAAATTCAATGAGGATGGCCTTGTCGAAGAGGGTAAGATGGCAATGACATCTACTTACAAACCTTGGCAAATTCCTTTTTAGTGAGATTTTAAATTTAAGAGATACATAACTCGAAGTTCTCTTAAAGGATTCAAGGAAAACAATTTTGCACACCATACAGGAGCAAGATTTCTAGATAAATTTAGTAGTTTTAACTTTTAACCATGGCACATGCAAAAACCCTACTTTCAACAATATAACATGTAAAATATAGAAGATATGTAGCAAACTTACAAAATTTTCACATGAATCTCTTCAATCATTCCCAAGAAACTAACTTCAAGCAAAATTCGACCTCCAAGAGAAATTCACACCATTGAAATCACATTGCTGCAAAGTAGAAGAGACAAGGAACTAATGTGCACTTCCAAAGAGAGGAAAGTGTGATGAATGAATGATGATGATAATGAAATGAGACCTCCCTCTATTTATATGAGGGAAACCAAGTGTTATTTTCATAATTTTACAAGCACAACCCCTAGAAGTTCACTTGAGCATTCAACATGCTCAAAAAGTCAGAAGCTGACCTTAAAATAACTAAAAGAAAAACAAAATGCCAAAAGTATTCCACACGTGGGAAATAAATGCTTCCACCTTGACATCATCCTCTACAAATGGTCAAGATCCATCAAGCAAGTGACGAATAGGTGCATGAGTGCTATTCACACCAAGAAATCCTCATAATGCATGGGTACATCTCCAAAAAGTGCCTCCTCAACCATGACGTCATCCATAAGAGGCCTATGTCACCCTTCTAGAGTTTGTGAGGGTGACGTGGCACCATGCAAGGCAAGAACTGGGGTCTAAGGAAGATGTGCAAGCCCTTCCCAAGTCATCTCAACTAAGTTGCAGGAAACGTGGGTAGAGGGTCCGTTTCCGTACGGAAATGAAACGGAAACGGGGAAACCCATACGGTACAGCCCAAAAACTCGTTTCCGGGCCGTACTGGCCCATTTCTCGAGGAGGAAACATGGCCAGTACGGTCGGAAATGAGTTTCCGGGCCGTACGACGGAGTTTCCCCACGCAGTTTGACTTTTTCTTAATTTTATTTTATTTTATTTTGTTTTCTATTTTTTAATTGGGAGACTAAAGTGGCTTCTAGTTGCTTCTAGATTTGTCTCTCAAGTTATAAAAGTGACCTTCGCCTCATTCTCTCATCACACAATTGAGCAAGTCGTTTCTCTTGGAGACTGATGATTTTAGCAAAGGAGAAGAGAGGAAGAGAGCAGTGGTTTCAGCTAGGGTGTTTTCAACAGTGAGCAAAGGAGATTTCAGCAGCAAGAGCAAGAGATTTCAGCAGCAAGAGAAAGAGATTTCAGCAGCAGATTTGGAGTGCAGAGTTTCTGGCTACGGCATTCTTGGTTTTTTGGCTTAGCTACAACCATATTTCTCTTGTCTTTTCTGGCATTTTGGGGTAGCTTCAGCTACAAAAAATTAATTTGGGTAAGCAACATTCATTTTCTTAGTTTTTTCCTACTATTTCTTCAATTTTTCGAGGGTTTATGTTGCCAAAAATATGAAAAACGTTTTTTATTTACAGATTTGTTTTTTTAATTTATTTTTGCAGCAATGGCTTCCAACCAAAGTGCAGCTACAAGTTCAAGCCCTAGGGCCAACCCAAGGGCTGAATATTATCCTCTTTGGAGGCATGTTCAAAAGCTTAAAAAATGTGGAGGTGGTGGCTCATGGGAATGGCGATGTAATCTTTGCAATAATTCATACAAGGGCTCCTACCCAAGAGTGAAGGCACATCTTTTGCATGGAGGAGGATAGGGGGTTGTGGGTTGCACAAAAACAACAGATCCATTGGCAAGGAGGGCATATCAAAGAGAGCAAGATGAGGTGGATGTTATTAAGAGAAGGCATGATGAGCTTACTCAAGCCACTCTTCAAGCTCCATCTAACATTGAGCCAAGGATTGTAGTTGAAGCAAGAAAGAGGAGAGCCAGTGCCACTCAACAATATGAACAACCAACACCCAAAAATACCAGAGGGGCATCCCCTTCAGTTCAGGATAGAAGAATTACTAAATTGGTGAATGTGCAAGCGAGAGAAGAAACTGATTCCAGAGTGGCTAGGTGCATTTATGCATGTGGTATCCCATTCAATGTTGTTCGCTCTCCTTACTGGCAAGATATGATAAGGGCAATTAACAAAGCTCCTCAAGGGTACAAGGGCCCAACTATGAGAAAGTCAGAACTCAGCTTCTAAAAAATGAGAAGGAGCTTGTGGAGGATATTTTATCACCAATTCGTCTTCTTGGAGTAGCTCTGGGGTTACCATAGTCTCAGATGGATGGACAGATACAAGGCACAGACCATTGATAGATATCATTGCCACTTCCCCCAAAGGAGCAATGTTTATCAAGGCGGAAGACTGCTCAGGAGAGGTAAAAGATGCACAGTTCATTGCTGATGTTATTATAAAAGCTATTGAACAAATAGGGCCTAACAAGGTGGTGCAAGTTATCACAGATAATGCACCAGTTTGCAAAGTTGCAGGTTTAAGGAAGTAAGAAAAGAAAAGAATGCTGCATTGGTAAGGAATGCTGCTCCCTCGACTACTAGATATAGATTTTTCATTGCAGTTCCTCGCTCGAATTAGATAGTTATTAAGGGGAGGTATGACCACATCTTTTGGACACCATGCATTGTCCATAATCTGAATTTGATCTTGGAGGAGATCAACAACAAAGTTTTATGGATAAAGGAAATCACAGGGGAAGCAAGGGAGATTGTCAAATTCATCACCAACCACCACAAATCTCAGGCCATATTTCGAGAGTACTCCAAATTGGAGTTGTTAAAAGTTGCTGAGACAAGATATGCCTCAAACTTCCTAATGTTGCGCCGCCTTGTTGAGGTTAAGCATGCATTAGTTTCTATGGTGGTGAGTCAACTTTGGATTGAGTGGAGACAAGCAGATTCAGAGCGGGGATATATGGTGCGTAGATTGTGCCTTGATGAGGATTGGTGGAGCAAGGTAGATTTCTTGCTAAAGCTCACAACCCCTGCATTTGAGCTTCTTCAGAGTGTTGACACTGACCAACCTTTCTTAGGAGAGGTATATGATGGCATGGATTCCATGTTTAAGAAAACTATGGAAATCATTTCGCAAGAGTCTCCACAACTTTTGTTTGTTGATGATCATTTCGCTGGTTTAGTCAAGAAAATCATTGTTGATAAGTGGAACAATTTCAACACTCCATTGCACATTTTAACACATGCCTTGAACCCCAAATTTTATGATGAGGAGCTTATTGCTCAAAGCAATGGGAAGAGGAAGGCATCCCATAAGGATAGAGAGGTGGCTAATGGGGTGAAAAAAACCCTTATGAGAATGTTTCCTTCTCATCTACACAGGGAGGTAAAGGAAGAATTTGCCAGTTTTGCTGCAGGATGCAAGTATAGATGATTATGCAGATATATCAGCTTTGGAGGCGAGAAGCACCATGAATCCAATTAGGTGGTGGATTTGTCATGGAGCAAATGGTGTACATTTGCAAAACCTTGCCATTTGTATTCTTTCACAAGTGGCAAGCTCTTCATCAACAGAAAGGAATTGGAGCACTTATGGTTTTATTCATTATATGAAGCGCAATATGTTGGGTTCACAGAGGGCAGACGATCTTGTTTATGTGCACTCTAACCTTCGCCTTGCATCTCGTAGGGGTCCATAATACAATAGTGGTCCTTCTAAAGAATGGGATGTGGATGCAGAAAGTCCTAATTTGGATCTCTCTCTTGCTCCCCTGAATATTGAGGTCCAGCCTGGAAGTGGAATTGACCCATCATCTTCTTCAGCATCACCATCCACTATTGAACATTGTTCTGCTTCTATTTTTGATGAGGATTATGATGATGAGGATTAGTCTTTTGTCTCTATAGTTCTTGTAGCCTTATAGTCTTTATTGTACTTGCAGCCTCATATATTAATATATAATAAAGGCTGATTTTGAGATTTGGATATATAATAAAGGTTGCTTTTGGATATTCCAATAATTTTATTTCATTATGTGATCATTCATGAGTAAATGTGATGTAAATTTAATCATAATGTTTAAATGTAATAAATTATAATGTATCATGTATGCTTTATGATTGCACACACACACACACACACACACACACACACACACACACACATATATTCACTTTTCCCCGTTTCCAAAATTTGGGGAGGTCGCGTTTCGTACCCGTGCCCGTTTCGGAAACTCATACCCGTTTCCCCGTTTCATGCAACTTAGCATCTCAATGACAATCATCCTCATATGGGCTCCAAAACAAGCAACGTTTATCAAACAGGGTCAAGGCCAGCTTGGGGGCATCCTGGGTCGATTTGGGTACATCATCAACTAATCCAATGGCCAAGCTCTATGGCTTAATGTTTCAATGTTTGGAGGTACATGAGGGGATGTAGTACCATGTCGAATCATCTCAAAACCGAACACTCGTCTTTGGAGGGGCAATGCTAAACCATCAAGGTCATTTATGCTCTCTAATTGGGATAAAATGCCCTCTGGAGTAGTGCTAAAGAGGGTCAAGCCCATCGCTTAAGGATCTCTGTTACTATGATAACACCACTTGAAACAAATCTCTTAAGATCAAGTGATATCAACATCATTAGGGACAAAAACAATCAAAGCATCATAGTATCTAATGCTAAGGGCACAAGAATACTTCACACAAAACTCACCTTCAAATATCCAACTAGAACAGGGTTTGTAAACAAGTTACCACACTTCTGTTAGGGATGCTTAGGTCAATAACCCTATTAGGTGTTTCCAGCCCCCAAGGGGAGTGACAAGGTTAGCCCATTAATCCATAGGTGTATATGATAATGATGGTTATGGAGTTGAAGAAACTTCAAGGCAGGTGTCACAACCATGAGACTAGCTAATGGGGATCCAACATATTGAGTGTATTGATGTAAGGAGTGAGCAATTGTGGTGACATGAGTTACCCCTTTTCTCGGTTTGCTTTTCCACCCTTCTAGTGCACCTTTTACTTTAGTGATTTGTGTTTATTTGGTGCATAGTTTAGGAGCCTAAGCTTGCTTTGATATTTTTCCAATACCCCTTTGCGATGTAACAATTTCTCACTCATCAGGGTTGGGGCATTCAAGGGTTCCTTTCTTTAGATGAAGCATTAAATGCTTGAGGAACTAGGTAATGGCTAACGAGGGGGTTAGAGCTCATGTTATGCTTTTGCCCACTTACTAAATATTGCCTTGGCCGTCTTTTGCATTTTACATTTTCTTTCATTGTGGCTTATATGCTTTTAATTTTCTTTTAGTTGCATCAACCTCTGGTGCCAAGTTTCTAGGCCTCAACCCAAGGATGTGGATGAAGGGTGCCAATCCCAATGACAATGAATACCAACCCAATTAATGGAAATGGATAACTAGGAGAGATGGGGAGTGGTAAGTATGGATTACCTTGGAACACACTATGTCAATCCGTGCTTCCCCATTAGTGCTTGTTGCCTCAAAATCTAGCAGGTCTTGTGAGAGACTTGACAAGGAAATAACTAAATTAAGTTGCAATAATGAGGTGGTTGCCACCGTCACCTTAGCACTCCACCTCTCTTTATTGGAATTTCACCGCATGGGAGGCTTCCCAATATATATCACCCAAAAGATGTTCTAAGTCAGTTGGTTCAAGGTGATGTATGTGAGTGGTTTAAGCAAGGTACTTCTTAATTGGATTAGGGCACAAATCTTTGTGTCAAGGAGCAACATACCATAACTAAGCCTTGAAAATAGTGGTTGAGGCCTATAGTTTCAATGTGTAGTTCAACAAGAGTATATCTAGTAATGCAAGCACAAGAAAAGGTTTACTTAAAGGTATGATCAATAATAGGAGATGGTAAACCTTCAACAAGCCCTAGGTTGAAGCCTTGTATAGAACTAAGGTTTTGTTAGGGCACTAAATTGCTGAGGGTTGATGATGTTAGCCCTAATAAGGAAATTTTCACCATGAACAAGGCTAGATTTTGAGTGTGCGAGGTCAATCAAGGTGAAAGAATGCCAAATTAGCTCTAATGCTTCAATGTCTCAAGCCCTAGTTGAATTCAGCCCTTGCCCTAGCCTTGGCAGCTTGCCTTGAAGGGCCGAAAAAATTAGACAAAGAGGAAAAGGTACAAATTTCAATGATTTTTAACCATTAGTAGGATCCCAATGCTTTTCCCTACTTGGGTGATGGAGTCCTAGGGGTTTAAACTATAGAGATATCAAATACATGGATGAAGTAAAGGGGAAAATCCTAGTTTTCACTTTAAAATGCTATCTATCTTTTTATGAGTTGAGAAATTAACTAGAAGAAATGCCCTCGAGGAGGTATTTTAGGGATTCCAAGGAAAATAGATTAAACATGCAATAATTCACCAAAACTTTCCAATAAAAATTTGCATTTAGACAATTAACAATAGAAAAACCCTATCAATATTCCATTACATGTATAAGCATAAAAGATATGCAATAAATACTTTTTGTGCCTGAATCCACACCTGGGATTATTGCGGAGAAAATCTTTAACTCCACTCGGTGTGGCCTTGGGGGCAAGTCTTGAGTTGAGTTGTTGTCACTCAAATCTCAACTCCTCCGCTAGGCTAACTCCTAGCGAAGCCAAGGGGGGTGGACCCTATGAAAATAACTAAGGCTCAACTAATCTAAAGCTAGATAAGTTAAGTTC
This sequence comes from Pinus tabuliformis, assembly GCA_031772625.1. Taxonomy (NCBI): domain Eukaryota; kingdom Viridiplantae; phylum Streptophyta; class Pinopsida; order Pinales; family Pinaceae; genus Pinus; species Pinus tabuliformis. The sequence continues at coordinate 603,320,020 of CM062805.1, forward strand.
TAGGAGTTAAAATTAAATGATCAAAGATACATCCAAATTAAATCAATATATAAATTGCAACAAATAAATTTAAAACATCATAATAGCAATAACCATCCACAAGCTAAATATTGCAACCCCTAGCGAAGCCAAGGGGGGTGGACCCTATGAAAATAACTAAGGTTCAACTAATCTAAAGCTAGATAAGTTAAGTTCTAGGAGTTAAAATTAAATGATCAAAGATACATCCAAATTAAATCAATATATAAATTGCAACAAATAAATTTAAAACATCATAATAGCAATAACCATCCACAAGCTAAATATTGCAATAATAGACAAGGTGGATCAAAGTAGACCAATGCCAAATATTAAGGTACTTGCAAAAGTAAATATTCCAAGTAAAGAGATGTCTTGAAAGTAATGCTTGAAGGAAATACTCAATAAATAAATGCCTCAAAGTAAATGCTTGGAAAATAAATGTGGCAATAAAGATAGGCAAGTACAATAATGTCAAATGTAAAATACTTAGAAAAGTGAATGCTTAGAACAAGATGCTTTGTAATAATAACAATTGCTTCAAAGAGATAGATAAACTTTATGAACTTAGGAAGCAAAATGAAATGAAACTCCAAGTATCAATGCTGCTAGCTGGATGTATTGGAATATAATCTTGATTTATTTTAAATTAAGTTAGATTGCAAATTGGTTAGCTGCAAATCGAACAAGTTTCAATGGAACTTCTTCCCCATACCTTATCCTCAATGAGGCCCCGATCTCAAAATAATGAGTCAATAGGGGATGAAGGGTCCCTAAATTACTACTTCAACCAAAAAAGCTGGAGGTAAATTTGATTATTGCAAAAACAAACTTAAAAGATTTAAATTGAATGCACAAAATTGCTTGAAGTGTAAAGTAAATGACTAAACTAGGTAGCAATTGCAAGACACAAGTAAATTGCAAGTGAGAGTAGATTGTATGAGGTAAAAATTTAACCCAACTACTCTAATGATGATTATGCTACACTATTTAGTTCAACCAACAATGGAAATTATTCAAGCACCACAAAAAGAACTTCCCCAAATGGGGAAGGAGGGATGCCTAGGGGAAAAAATCCCTTAACTCCCAGGCAAAATGAATTCTTTATTAGATCCCCCTTATAGGAATGAGGGATAGAAAGATAATTTACAATGGATCCCTTCAAAAAGGGTTTGTAGAGATGCTTTGGAGAGAGTTTACAATAGGACCCCTCAAGGGGATCAAACACTCTTTTCCAAAGACTTATAGCAAGTTAGAAGCAATCTAAGAAAAATATTACAATTGGCCCCTTGGGCAAATCCCAATATTGAGAGAAAAAGTCTCTTTACAAAGTTACAATGAATTTACAAGAGGCTCTTTTGGTAGCCTCAAAAGAGAGCCTTTTTCTACAGATTTCAAATGGTTTCCTTGAAGTGATCTTTGGGTAGAAAAAGCCCTTTAAATGGGTTTTACAGAGTGCAAAAGGAAGTTTTCAATCAGCTGTCCAAAGGTGGCCTTTTTGAGTGTTTTTTCTTCCACAAGCACTTCCTTTTGAACTGTCAAAGTCTGTAAAAAAAATCAGCAAGCAAATTAGTTAGTAAAATACTGAAGAAAGATGATCTAAACGTATTAAAATTGCTATCTTATAAAGAAAAATTTCTAAGTCCCAAAGATCATATTTTTATGGTGTTTTGCCAATGAATGATCAAGTAAACTTGGTCCTTCTTAGCAAAATAGATTGCTGTTAGAACAACAATCTAAATTTAATCTTATGTGCCTGATTTTTTAATGAAAATTTAAGGAAAAAATCAATAAGTTTAAGGTTTGCAGGTAAAGGATATGAGAGTGAGTCTTGATTCAATCCACCAAAGCTACTCCTCTTGGAACTTATGATCTGTAAAATGTTGAAAAATGTAACTAGGTTTGGTCTTCATAATGACATATGTAATCATGATTTTATGTATTTGATAAATTTGTTATTATTTTCTTCAGGCATGGGTTTCATGCTCAAGAGGAATTTATTTTATAGGTCAAAGCTCCCATTGAGAGCTTCTAGGGCTTAGGAGCCATTTTCATAGATGCAAGACCCTTCTTGGACATGTTACATATTGTAAGAAGAAATTATTTGTGTCAAAGTCAGGTCAAATAAACCTCCAAGACCAAGTCAAGTGCTCATCAACAATTCTCAAATAAAACAAATTGATCTATCTAAAGGACATGTCGGCCTAGGTGCTATGTCAAGTCGGCCTACAAGCAAGGAAAGGAAGCCTATATATACAAGAGGACTCAACCTCATTCAAGAAGGAAGAATCAAGGATCAGAACCAAGAAAAGAAGTGCGAAGGAAGGGATAAAAAAAGCCTCTTGAACAACGAATGAAGGAAGAAGACCGAAGTCTTCTAAGCATTGGTTTGGGTCCCTCATCTCACACGTGTAACTGAAATTAGGGTTTTTGCAGCAAGATATAACAAAAGTGGAAGGAAGTCGAGATACACTTCAACTAAGGATGATATTGCAAGCCGAAGTATAAAGGAAGAAGTATCTTGCCAAGCGAAGAAGAGGAGGATGAGTTATCCATATTCTCTCTCACACGTACGGCCTAGGGTTTTTGTAGTTAGGCTGAACTGTAGTTAAGAAGTTGCAGGTTCGAAAAAGGAGTTCGAAGGAGAAGCTGTTGCTTTTAGAAGGCTAGTTTGTCTGAGGTCAACTCTGTGAAAGAAAGGCACTTCAAGGAAAGGCATTGACTTGGTGTTGGAGAGGTTTTTGGGCAAGGATTTAGGTCTTGGAATTCGTCAATTGAAGATTCTATAAGAAGAAGAATTCTGCGGGTTTCCTCTCAAGATTGGAGAGGTTTTGGCCCTGGCAGATCGCTTATATCTTGTGTCCTTTGTCTCATTGTTCTTTATGTTTTGGTAGCTGGTTGATGAAGAAAAACATAATATTAATCAAGCTAAAGAAGAACCTAATCAAGAAAAGTAAAAAGTCTTCACAAGCAATTATCATAATAAGAGAAATCATCCTTATACTACTGCCCTAGATTTCTCAACATGGTATCGGAGCTAAGGTGACAAGTCAAGAAAGGGCAACTCAATAAAGGACACTCAAGCATTCAAGGACCAAAGAAGAATATCAAGGGCTTCAAAGCATCAAGAAGATGTTGATTTTCCACGATCTTGGTGTCTTGGATAGAATCTTAAATGACTGACGTATCAAACCAAAGATCACAACAAAACTACTTTGCACAACGGAACATAAACAACAGTAAATCTACTAGTGCACAAAATATAGGCAACTTTTTACAATTTTCAACCCAACTTCGTTATATTAATCAAACTAAATACTACAATAGTCTAGGGCTCCTGTACTAGGGATAGTGGCCCTCATATATCCACTAGTACAAGAATACGAAACTGGGGCTTGGTGTCAATCCATTGACAACCAATCTACCCTCAACAAGATACTCTGACTATCTAGCTGTCATATGCTCTCTTAGCTCCTCTCGGTCGTATCTTGTACCTGCTCGGTCCTTTATCTTTTGATCTGCAGCTCCTGTCTTTATCGCTCCAAGTCCATATGGCCACTGAACTTCGGCTATCAATCTACTCACTAGTTGTGCCTTAGTCCACAAAGGGAACAACACATCGAGACTCTTGTTGAGTTGTTCGCAATTCCGTTTGTGAACAACTCTCAATCTGCCCACTGCTGCTCCTCACCTACTCAGGAACTTTAGCCCACTATGGTCTTCGCACGCTGCTCTAATGATGACCAACATAGGGCACGGATGGCTGCCACCTATCACTGCAAGATGTCCATCTCCCACAATGAACACGAGCTAGGAGGATTGCCCATCATCTGTTGTAGAAGTCCTTCTCCACACACAAGTCTAGGGTTGCTCAATTGCTCCTCTGGATGATCAAACCTTGAGCTCAACAACTGCCACTCTACCAACCACCTAAGTCCATGAAGATGGAGTACATCGGGCTCCAACTTGGGCATTATCACGTTGTCCTCCACCAGACCATAAATGCCCAATCTACGTCCACACTTGGTCCACTCTCACGCTGCCCTCCAACAAACCACGAGTGACCAATACTTGTTGTAGCATCTGCTCCTAGTTAGGGCATCCAACACCTATGGAGACCCTTCCACATGGCTGCTTACAGACTTCTCCTAGGATACCCATCCACCTGCAAATTACATCAACTCAAGAGGACAAACATGCCTTGTTTTGCAACCTTCTGCTGCTCCTCTTGACATGACACATAAGATGCTGATGTAATCTGCAACTTAGGATGTCCACAAACACACTTCATCCAACTAGCATCCATTCATCACCAAGAGATCATCTGCAACGATACTTGTTGTTGCTCTCTTGCCTTGATTTCTATGCTTCTAGAACACTGGTTAGGGCACACTATCGACCCTAACCCACTTCTCCAAACTTGTGTGAACTTCTCCCAAAAGGTTGGTCCTTTTGCTGTCCAATGATAGGCACCCAAATTTGTTGTATGGTATGAGGCTTCTCCTTAACATACCCTACAACCAACCTATACCAACCAGAACTAGGAACACTGTCCTTACAAATGGAGACACCCTTTGAACTACTACGCAAACATCTCCAGGAGTTGTCGCCTAAGGGACGGACCTAACTTCGGTCTAGCTGCCCTCAAAACAATCCCTTCAACGTGCTGTTGTAGCAATCCTTCTCTGTGGCCCTGTAGAAAGAGGTGACCCACACAAAATAACACAAAAATACACCATTAAACTCACCTCTGGACTGCGACTTTCCGTCCACTAGGGGTTTGATCCTTTAGCTCTCAAAACAAGGCTTACGACCCTCTTGAAATCACCCTGGCTTAAGCTCAGACCCTCTGTAATTGAATCAGATTCCTAGCAACCCTCAATCCTGGACAAGACAAGCCACAAAATAATCTAGAATTACCACTCTTCATCTCGGCCTGCCTTGAGATGTACTCGGCCTCCAAACAGTCATGAAGAATGCCAAATTTGGCATCCTTTCCCTTTGTTTGGAGTCTGGCCAGTCCTGTGGCTAAATTAGAGATCTCCTCACCTAATGCGATCTCCTTCTTGTGCCTTTTTATATCTCTAAATGACTTACACTCACCTTGTATTTATATCCAATATAACGGCTCCAACAAATCGTCCAAGAGGGCTTGACAACCTATCATTAGGCCTCTTCACACTAGGCCAACTTGATCTCTTCTTATGCAAGCCCGCACACAAACTTAAAAAATTAATATCTCTTCAACGACAACTTAGAATTGGACAATTCTTGATGTGTTGGATTCATCTCATCATCTACTATCATCCTCATCCATCACATGTCGCAATCTCATCACGGTTTTGGCCCAAACATCAATGGGTACAAAACCCCAAGCTTGGTTTCAAGCCCACAAGGCCACTTGTGGAGCTCCTTCCTCCAAACCCTTGATCCTCAAGGCTTGGAGTACCTCCCAAGCTACAAAAATCAACAAAAGAGCCTATCATTTCCAAGGCATTTTGAGGACAAGGATCACATCATCATCTTGAAGGAAGTCAAAAACATAGTTCGTTCAAAGAAGAGTCTATACTTTAAGCATTCTTGGGAATCTCACTCACATCATCATCACAAGGAAACCTCAAAACACCCTATCTCTACTCAAATTGAAGAGATCTTCAAATCGAAGCATCTTGAAACCTAATCATCCAAGGGAAGCAAGATCAAGGACATTGTCATCATCATCAAGGATTCAAGGTGATCTCCCTCTCTTTGGGTTAAGGATCACTTTTGAAAGAAGACATCTTCTTCAAGAAGAAATATTCTATTACCATATCATCATCAAACTCAAGAAGGCAACAGATTGAAGATATTGTCATCAAGGAGTATCTTCACAAGTAAGTATCTTTATGTCCACATCTGAATCTATCAAAATGTCTTTTTGCAAGGAGAGCAATAAGTTGGTTGGGTCATCAAACTTTCTTGCATGGAAGAAGAGGACTGATTTAATCCTCATAGAAAATGAAGTTGTGGAACATGTTAAGGGCTCAATCACAAAACCTCCGAAGGAAGAAGCTCAAGCTCTTGCAAAGTACATGAAAGGGGAAGTAAGGGCTCAAAATATTCTCATAGAATCCATCAAGGATCTCCTCATTCCCTATGTATCAAAATGTGAAACATCAAAAGAAATATATGATAAACTTGTAGAATTGTTCTTCGTAAGCATTGCAGGAGAAGTGATCTTGTTAAGGCAAGAACTCTACAAGATGAAGATATCAAAAGAAGGACGAATAGCCTCATACTTTATGAGGGTGTCAAAAATAAGAGACCAACTCCAAGAGTTGGGAGAAATAATGTCTGACAAGGAAATGACTACCATAGTGCTCAATAAACTACTAGAGGAATGGGGCAACTTCACATCAAGCATCTATGGGAAGAAGGAAGCTACTCCATTCAATGAACTATGGTCATTATGCAAAATCGAAGAAACTAGGTTGAAGGCAAAAATCGATGTAGGATCAAACGAGCAAGCTCAAGTATTTTCTGCCATGGCTAAAAGAAAAGGGAAGTTTGGGAAGCTTGGTTCTCAGAAAAAGAAGAAGAACATGTCAAAGGTTCAATGCTATGGCTGTTATGAATGTGGGCACTACAAGAGAGATTGTCCAAAGCTCAAGAAGGACAACAACAAAAGAGGAAGGGAAGAAGCCCATATCATTGAAGAAGTGGAAGAAGCTGAAAAGAAGAAATCCAAGGAGGAAGTAAAAAATCTCTGTTATGATTGAGATAGTCTTCATCACCTAGTTCTTTTCAAGCTTCTGTTTCAAGTTTTCTTTTGTAAAGTATAACTATCATGGTAGGAATCATTAGAAGCATGATCGGATGCATCATGTTAGGAGATGGCATCATAGGAGCATACGATTGAAGCAATAGCTTGTGACATCATCACAAAGAAGTATGAAAGATAGCTGAAATAGAAGTCTATGGCTGTCACCTATAGAAGGATGTAGCTCTTGGTAACCTCATTAGAAGCAGAAGTAGTACTTATGGGAAGAAGAAAGTCATCTACTATAGAGCCCATCATACATTATTGAAAAGGAGCATTTGCAAGATGAGGATGATCAAGATCCTATGTTGTAATCTTCATTGGAAGGTTCACCTTTAGGAAGAAGCAAGTTTCTCACCGAGAATTCCACCTTGTATGGGATTCATGGGATGATGGGTACTAGAGCCCAAATAGGTTCTGAGTTTTTTTATTAATGATGAACTAATTTCTTGGGCATAATTCTGTGTGTATCATTGTGATTCAGATCGTTATTTGCTTTCACTGAACTTTTTTGTTAGGAACCTAGCTATGTGTTTATTCTGTAATTTTTTGCTGGGAATTAAATACCGGGTGCTCGTTTCTAGGAAATTTAACAGAAAATATGTTCAGGTTTGCTGAGATCTAGAATCACTCGTGTTCAATTGAACCTTGGAGATTTCCTTGTGTTTATAAGAATCACCAAATCCTACAAGAGTGGAGTCGCTGAGTGAAGTAAACAATAAAATCAAATAATGAAAACTCACCAATGTAGTTGTAGATATCCAAGAATTGACTTAGTCCCTAGCAATGGCACCAATTTGTTATCATGTAACAACTCTAGACAACCAACCCTGTCATCAATATCACTGGATGTCTCTTTGTTTGGACTGGTGCTTTTTCAATTTCAGAAGGGTGACCCTAGGGTTGTATGCTGTTACCAAATAAACTAATCAGTATAAAACACAATTGATTAGCATACACAAAACTCGCTCTTGACTGCTTACTCTTGAGCTGCCCATAAGCAGTCAAGAGCAAGGATAGATATTAAATTCCTAGTAAAAATCAAGATGGTTGAGATCAGATTTCTAAGGCAAATGTGACAGTGAATGAAATGAATGAAGTGAGGTGAATGTGTGCCTTAAGTGAATAAAGAAATCATTTTAAGTGTATTAAAGCTAACCAAACCATTGCAATACAACTAACGACTATCCAACCAAGAACTAGAGACAAGGCATAATTGAATCAAATCAATGTGTTATTCAAGAGACAATTACATCATAATAACGTCACCATGATAGGTACAATAGGTCTGGTTGTATGAAGTGATGGAAGCGGCCTCTTGGAACTGGAAGGTGGGGGGATGATGAGAATTCTATTGCTGCAATCTGTTCAGAAAAATAATATCTAACCCTCTCACTGTCCTCCCACCTCTGTCGATATAGAAGTCCTAAATCTCTGTGGAAAGAGGAAAGAAAAAATAAAAATCTTGATAATCTCTGCATGCATTGCCAACTTTGGTTTGATCTGCAGTTTGGATGGTTTTTATGTGGCAAAGAAAAAACCGTTTTCTTATCATTGCTAATACCTGCTAAGAAAAATCATTTCAATGCTGATTTTAGGCATCACTCTAGTGTATTCAATCTGCTGTTTATGACAGCAAACCTCTCACTGTTGGTAACTAACAATAACAACAGGTAACTGCCCAATTTACCAATCCTGCGTAAAGGAGTTGCTTTTCCCTTAATATATTTGAAACTTAGCTGTTTATAGTAACTTTTAGTTCTCATTTCTATGTGGAAGATTGCTGGTGACTGGCTGTTACTCACAATCATCCACAAACAAGAACTACGCTTTCCAGAGGAATTGATATATCTCTTTCAGTTATCTGAAATATTCAAATGGTAATCTTACAGGATTCTCTCTTGTTGGTATCATAAAGCTGTCTTTTTTGATAGATAATGGAAGTCTGTAAAAATGGCAATCTCCTTTATCAAATTCGCTGTCTTAGCAGCTACAAATTTTTCCCTTTAATGAAACCACCTTCTACTGACCACCACAAATCTCTCTTGAACAACGAGGTCGCCTGCCTGCTGATTTGAGAAGGAAAAATCATCCTTGAAGTAAAAGCTGCCAACAATACCTTTTTCAGCGAGTTTCCATTTTAGACTAGGACTCTTGCAAATAACTTTCATGCTAATACTGACCAGGGCAAGCTGAATTAAAACTTAAGAATTTTTTGTATGCGAAGATTGGATAATGTGATCTGATTAGGTTTTAGGTTTAGCAAAATCAGCAAAATTGCTAATTACACAAAAGGAAATCAAACTAGCTTTTTGTTGAAATTTGGCAGCCCAGAGAGAAATTCCCTCCTTGGGGAAGCTCTCCTCATCCTATGGAGACCCTACTAGCCTTGGAAGAATTTAATTTGCACAAGGAAAAATATTACTTTTAGTGTGGAACCATGACTACACAAAAAGTACAAGTCGACCTGGAGAAGGAAATTTGACCTCATCAACCACATATAAATACACCTAAGGTCACATCACTTGGAGGCATCACATCTCATTCATTTCTTCTCTTGATTGGTTCGTACAAGTCTGAAATTGCAGGGTCCGAGTTCACACATGCGAAGGAGAGAGTGCTTTCTGTTGACCATCGTTGACTTCTGTTTTGGGATGGTTTGACTTGCGTTGACCTTGTAGAATTTGACTTGGATTTGGATCTATCTTGGAGGGCCGAGTTGACTGGCACTTTGACTGAGATTTTCTGTGCACTTTGACCAGCGTTGACTGTAGTTTCTGGGCTAGTGTTTGTGCAGGTCAAACTTTGACTTTGAGCAGAATTTGTGAGCAGATCTTTGGGACTGTTTTGACCAAGCAAGGAAGGCCACATTCTTTGACAGGTTGACCAAACTTTTTGGAGCACTTTGACCATTGACTGTTGACTGTTTAGGACTGCATTGACTGCGTTGACTTTGCATAGAAATTGCAGATTTGAAGTTTGACCAGATTTGACTTTTTTGCTCATATTTGATTGGATATTGGATGGTTGATTTGGTTGGTCAGGTGTTTGACCTTTGACTGATTGTTGATGTACTTGGACTATTTATCTCTCTCTACTGAACATTTGATGACAATCTAATAGAAGAAGAATTTGGAAAAGGTTTTCCCCCTTGTGGGTTTTTTCCCAGGTCTTTGACCAAATATCTGTGTCTCCATTGTCCTTGGTTGTCTTTTATTGTGCATATGGTTTTATGTTCTATCTACAATTGCTTATTGTTATTGAAAGATTGAAGATAATTGGTTAAGGTGATTGCTATTGGAAGAAGAATTGTTATAAGTGATTGTTGCAGCATAGAACATTGAAAAATTAACATGGTATCAGAGCTGAGGTGAAGACAAGCCCAAGGAGACAAGAGCAATCACACTTTGAAGAATCTCTTATCCGCTGCTGAAGATCACTTGACTTGGTCAAGATGTCTACCTCATACTTCAAGATTGAAGAGAAGTTGAATGACTCATCTAACTATGCTATTTGGAGAGCTAGGGTTGATTTGACTTTGGAGGAGAATGATGTTTTGGAATATGTTGAAGGAAAGGTACCTGAGCCTCCGGAGAACGCTTCTGCTGCTGTCAAGTCCAAGTACAAGAAATGTGAGGTCAAAGCTAAGAAAATTATTATTGATTCATTGAGAGATCTTTTGATTATTTATGTTGCAAAATTGAAGAGGTCCAAGGAGATGTATGATAAGTTGGTTGGGATGTATGAGGTTAACAATTTAAACCATATTCTTTCCTTGAAAAATCAACTCAAGGACATCAAGATGAACAAGGGGGACACTGTGTAGTCATACTTCATGAGGATAGCCCAACTCAAGGATCAACTATTTTCTATTGGAGAAATTACATCCAATAGAGAGATGGTACTAATTGTACTTGGAGGTCTTCCTCTGATTTTGGAGACATTCATTACAACTATTAGCAACAATGACAGGTTTCCTTCATTTTATGAGTTGTTGGGCAAGTTACTCAAGAAGAAACTAGGATGATTTGTAGAGAGAGAATTCAAAAGCATGAAGTAGGAGAACCCTCTACATTTGCTTCTCAAGACAAGAAGAGGAGGACCATCTAATTCAAGAAAGTTTGCTCCAACATCCAAGGACTCCAATAGAATATTTAGAAAGGACATGTCAAAAGTTCAATGCTACAATTTCCACAAATATGGCCACTATGCCCAAGATTATCCAGAAAATAGAAGTGCTCCAAGGTCCAACTACAATGACAACTATGGCTTCAACAATAGGTTCAACGATAGAAGAAGAGATGCTCTTGCTGCTTGTGCAGAAGGCCACCGCCCTCAAAAGAGATCAAAGAACTTAAGGTATGAAATAATGCAGTTGCTACTCAATCTGAATATTTTTTTATTTCTTCTCTTTCAAGTTCCTCTCCTCTGGATTTGTTTGATAGTTGGTTGGTGGATAGTGGGGCATCTAGACACTTCACTGGTTATCGTGAAGTCCTCTCAAACCTGGTTGAGAGGGAGACAAATTTGAAGATCATTCCCGGGGGCAATTTTACTTATCTTATAAAGGGGTCTGGTTCTGTTTCATTTCATTTGGATTATGGAGAAACTATACATCTACAAGATGTTCCCTATGTGTCGGGATTAAAAAAGAATCTCGTGTCTATATCTGCCTTGGAGGACAAAGGAATGAAGGTTGCTTTTATAAATGGGAAGGTTCTTACTTGGCATATGGAATCTCGCTTGAGGGATGCCTTCACTTTGGGATCAAGAATTTAAATCCTTTACAAAGTCAATGGAAGACCAATCCGAGCATTGGTTCATGATAGCAATCATCAGTGTGAGTTGTGGCACCAAAGATTCACTCACCTTCACTATGAAGCCCTTCCTAAGGCGAGAAGGATGGTTTATGGGATGCTTGAGATTTGTATAAATCATGATGGAGTTTGTCCGGGATGTGCAAGTAGAAAGAAGATGAAGGGACTATTCCCTTCAAGTAGGAGCAGGACCAGAGAAATACTTCACTAATACATTCCGAACTATGTGGACTCACGCTGATGACATCTCTTGGTGGTTACCTACACTACATAATCTTTGTGGATGACTTCTCTCGTAAGACATGGTTTTTCTTCTTGAAGCGCAAAGACCAAGCATTTGACATGTTCAAGGATTTCAAGGCCCCAATAGAGAATCAAATCGGGAAAAGAATCAAAATCTTCAGGTCTGATAATGGAGGAGGATTCATTTCAAATGAGTTCATTGACTTTTGCAAGAAAGCATGAATCAAGAAGAAGACCATCGTACCTTACACCCTGAGCAAAATGGTGTAACTGAGAGGAAGAACAAGACTATCATGGAAGCTGCCCGAGCTATGTTGCATGATCAAAAGTTGCCGAAGTTTCTATGGGGTGAAGCTGCTAACACTATGGTCTATGTTCAAAATAGGACTCCTCATCAAGCCTTAGGTGACAAGACCCCCAAAGAAGTTTTCATAGGTGTGAGGCCCGATGTTAGAAACTTGAGGATCTTTGGCTGCCCCGTATACTTTCATGTGCCAAAGGACAAGAGGAACAAGCTGGAAGCCTTGGGGAAGAAAGGTACGTTTGTTGGTTATTGTGAAAATTCTAAAGTTTATAGAATATATGTGCTTGGTCAAAGGAATATAGAATTTCCTCAGGGAAGAAAGATACGTTTGTTGGTTATTGTGAAAATTCTAAAGTTTATAGAATATATGTGCCTGGTCAAAGGAATATAGAGTTTAGCAGGGATTTGACATTCGATGAAGATGCTGCCCTTGGGAAACCAAGGGACACTCCTCTCGCTGCCAATATTGAAAGGAAGGATGATGTTATGGATAACACAAGAAGGCCCTTCTATGCCTGTGCCAAAGACTAAACTTATTGATGATCCTTTGGAACTTATGGACCCCTTGGATCCCCCTCGATGTGATCCTCCTACTAGGAAGATACCACTGTGGCTTTCTGACACTTTATAAGACGTTGAGAGACATGCTGCTGCAAGAGGAACCTTCAGGGAAAGCAAGAAACCATGCCGATATTAGGGATATGCTATAGAAATGAGTAATATGATATAGGTTGAACCACACAGTTTTGAAGAAGCAGTAAAAGAACAAGTATGAAAGGATGCTATGACTGAAGAATATGAGTCCATTATGAAAAACGATATGTGGGAAGTAGTTCCGAGACCTCAAGGAAAGTTTTTTGTGACTTCTAAATGGTTGTACAAGATTAAGCATGGTGCAGAAGGAAGTATCAAGAAATATAAGGTGAGGTTCGTGGCAAGAGGTTTCTCCCAGAAAGATGGAGAGGACTATGATGAAATTTTTGTACTTGTTGTCCGCTATACCACTATTCGATCTATCGTTGCTCTTGCTGCTAGACAGGGATGGACACTTCACCAGATGGATGTGAAGACTACATTTCTACATGGCTTTCTTCAGGAAGAAGTATACATGAAACAATCCTCAGGGATTTGAAGTACATGATAAGAAGACTCATGTGTGCAGACTAAAGAAATCACTCTATGGATTAAAGCAAGCCCCTCGGGCTTGGTATGCCCTCATTGATAGTTACCTGATGAAGCTTGGATTCACAAGAAGTAATGCCGACGACTCGAACCTCTACTTCAAAGTCATCCAAGGTATGCCCTTGATTTTAGTATTATATGTTGATGATTTATTCTTGACAGGTGGAGAGCCTCTTATTCTCGAGTGTAAGAGGGAGTTGGCTTCTGAATTTGAGATGAAAGACCTTGGTTTGATGCACTACTTCCTGGGCTTAGAGGTGTGTTAGAGACCTGGTGAGATTTTCCTTTCTTAAGGGAAATATGTTGCTAAGTTGCTAGAGAGGTTTGGAATCATAGAATGCAAATCCATGGCCAAATCGATGCAGATGAACTTCAAAAAGTTATGTGGTGAAGCTGTGGGACTTGATTTGGCAAATCCCTCTGAGTACCGACAGTTGATTAGGGCACCGATGTTCCTTGTGAACACTCAACCAGACATATGTTTTGCAGTCAACACTCTGAGTCAATTTATGACTGAGCCTCACATGCACATTGAGTCGTTGCTAAGCATGTGCTGAGATACTTACATGGGACTATCAACCTTGGTTTGAGATATACTGTCGGAGATATGAGACTACATGGATACATTGATGCTGATCGGGCTAGAAATATTATTGACAGGAAAAGCACATCAGGGTGTTGTTTAAGCCTGGGGTCTGCCATGATATCTTGGATGAGTAGGAAGCAAAAGTCCATTACTCTTAGCATGACCGAGGCTGAGTATATTGTTGCTAGCATGGTTAGTTGTGAGGAAGTATGGTTGAGGAAGCTCTTTGGAGAGTTGTTTGATGGATACGATAGTTATATATTGTGACAACAAGAGTGGGATTCGACTTTTAGAGAATTCCGTGTTCCATGATAGGTCCAAGCACATTGAGATTAGATATCACTATATTCGGGATGTGGTGTAGAGAGGAGCAGTGAGACTCCATCACATTTTGATTGATGAGCAGATAACAAATATTCTTACCAAGCCTTTGCCGAAAGGGAAGTTCTAGGTCTTTAGAGAGCAGCTTGCACTGATGAATGTGACCCTCCTGAGTAAGGGTCTCGGTTGATTGAGAACACTGAGCTATGCTCTTCCTCTTTATCTGAGATCCTAGGGCAGGAATGGAGCTAGAGAGCTCCTGTGGTTGAGGGAACTCATTGACGATAGGATACGTTTGATCCTTACCTCTCATGGTAAGTGGTATCCTGCCTTTTGTCACAATAGGATGTGTCTGTTCCTTGCCTACGGCAAGTGGTATCTCCCCTACTATCGAGTATACCCTAATATGTATCCTACCCATATGTTGGGCTTGTTGGGATTGCCACCCATCTAGCCAATGGGTGAGGAGACTTGGATGTTTGTGCGATCCTTACCTATGGTAAGTGTTATCCTCCCCAAGTGATAGGATGTAGGTATTCTACCACTTGATTCTTGAGGGTCAAGGTGGGAAGATCCATAGACAATAGGATGTGTGCGATCCTTACCTCTTGTGGTAAGTGGTATCTTGCCTGTTGTCATGATCAATAGGATATATGTGATCCTTACCTCTCACGGTAAGTGGTATCCTATGACATTCCTGCCTATTGTCATTGTACATAGGGTGGTAGATTGATATCCCCTATGATGATTCTTCTTCTTTAGATTGAGAATGTTCAGTAGATGAGCAGAGATGAGCAAAGACGAGATATGATATGATGAGACTTATGATGTAGTCAGTAATTCCTCCCTAGCTGAAAGGGTGTTGAAACTTGGCAGCTTAGGGAGAAATTCCCTCCTTGGGGAAGCCCTTCTCATCCTAAGGAGACCCTATTAGCCCTTGGAAGATTTAATTTGCACAAGGAAAAATATCGTTTTTAATGTGGAACCATAACTACACAAAAAGTACAAGTCGGCCTGGGCAAGGAAATTCGACCTCATCAACCTCATTTAAATACACCTAAGGTCACATCACTTGGAGGTATCACATCTCATTTATTTCTTCTCTTGATTGGTTCTTTCAAGTCTGAAATTGCAGGGTCCGAGTTCACACGTGCAAAGAAGAGAGTGCTTTCTGTTGAACAACGTTGACTGTAATTTCTGGGCTAGGGTTTTTGCAAGTCAAATTTTGGCTTTGACCAAGATTTGTGAGCAAATCTTTGGGATTGTTTTGACCAATTTTGACCAAGCAAGGAAGGCTGCATTCTTTCACAGGTTGACCAAACTTTTTGGAGCACTTTTAGCATTGACTTTTGACTGGTTAATGATGTGTTGACTGTTGTTGACTTTGACCAAAACTTGCAGATTTGAAGTTTGACCAGATTTGACTTTCTTGCTCATATTTGATTGGATATTTGGATGATTGATTTGGTTGGTCAAGGGTTTGACCTTTGACTCATTGTTGATGTACTTGGACTATGTATCTCTCTTTGTTAAACAAGTGATGACAATCTAATAGAAAAAGAATTTGGAAAGGGTTTTCCCCCTTGTGGGGTGCTTTCCCTGGCCTTTGACCAAATCTCTATGTCTCTATCGTTCTTGGCTGTCTTCTATTGTGCATATGGGTTTATGTTCTATCTACAATTTCTTATTGTTATTGAAAGATTGAAGATAATTGGATAAAGTGATTGCTATTGGAAGAATAATTGTTACAAGTGATTGTTGCATCATAGAACATTGAAAAATTAACACTTTTTGTTTGACAAATTTAGCAGCAACTCAATTAGGATTTTTTGCATGACAAATTTAGCAAAGGCATCGATGATGAATATTTAGGCGAGTTACCGTTTTAGGTTTACCTCTCATGCAAAGATACCAAAAAAAATAGTAAATTCAAATTACGCTTGATGACAACTAAATATAGCAAGGCAAATTAGCGTTTAGATAGAAAAGCATTAGGAATGATAAAATCAGAAAACATGCTGATTATGCAAAGGATTTGAGAATGGAGGTTTTCGCAGTTTGTTAAGTTTAGGTATGTTCTATGCTTAGAGCAATTTATATCAATTTTCACAGTTAGCTCAATATCTTTTCCAGATTAGCAATCACATCAGCATTAAAGTAAACTGTAGATAGAACATAAACATAAATCGTAGAAGACAAGCCAAGACAAGAGGACACAAGATGTGGCGCTAGCTAGGGACAAACCCCAATGTGGGGAAACCCTTAATCAATTCTTCTTTTATGTTCTTCAATAGTTCAACAGAGAGAGAGAGAGATAGTACATTTACAACAGAAGTCAACACTTTGACTTATCTAGATAAGAGCATAGATCATCTCTAAAAAGATGATACATGAGATCAGTTGAAGACATGTTGCTTCAACTGATTCTCCAAGGTGACTCCTTCACCTATCATTTTGCTGCATCCTGTCATCATGCTGCACCTCACCGTGCTGCACCCATCATCACAATGCTGGACCTCATGACCATGCTGTACACATCATACTGCTGCACCTTATGCTGCATGTTGTCCCATGTGTCATAACCATGTTGTCATACAACATGTCTCATGTGCTTGCAACACCATGTTTGCCACTGCTATCCATGTTGTCCATGCTGTCCATGCTTGCTGCTGTCCCATGTACCTTTGCTGCCATGTCACAGCTGTCCCATGTATCTATACAGCACTATGTACCTTGCTGTCCCATGCATCTATACAGCACTATGTACCTTGCTGTCCTATTTACTTTGCTGCACTAGTTAGCAGCTGTCCCACTTGTGCCACTGCTGCACAATTGTCATAGCTGTCCTATGTCATTGGGCTGTCCCATCAAAGTTGCCGTCCCAACATGCTGCTGTCCCATTGTCCTATTTGTTAGTGACATTGCAGCTCCTATGTGGCAGTATCCAACATCTCTGTACTGCTGTTCATGGACAGAATTCGATCACTGGTTAGGGCACCCTCCTGTAACCTACAGCAGTCCAACGATCAGCCCATAACTCACCTTGAATTATGTGGCCTCCCTTTCTTTACAAGGTAGGTGACCTCGCTGGTTGAGGAGACACCTACAGCTCCATGTAGAGGGTTGTTTTGACCATCAAAACAATACTTACAGGCCTGCGGCTTTCACACGGACCTTGCTGCCTCTTCAAGTGGTCACAAGGGTGACCTTAACGTCCCTTCTCCTTTGCTGAAGTAGGCCTTGGATTGCTGCCTTCTAGCCCAACTCCTAGGCCCTCCTAACAGCAACTCAGTCCTCCAAAAGACCCATGGCTTTGCTGTGGCTATATCCTTATCTTGACTGTGGCTAGGTTACTCTTGAGATAGCGTAGGTTAGGGCTGCCTTCCATCTACGCCTAGGGCTGCCTTCCATCTGTGTCTAGGGCAAACTCTTTTCCTCCAACATCTAGGGCTTCCACTCCTAGATTTCTCTTCCACTAAAACCCAAGACAAGTGGAGAGAAATCAAGATAGAAGTGTGTGTGAGAAATGACTCTCAAGTCATCTCCTTTTATACTAAAACGTTGAACACATGTGGGGTTTATTTGGTTGCTGATCGACCTTGACAAATTGTCTTACAACACAAATAAATTCATAACTCCATGAATACTTATCGGAATCGGATGATCTTTAGATCAATCCTACACCTCTCGATGAGAGGGATCCAAGAAAAATATCAGCTGCCATAAATAAGATGACCCACATGGAGTTTGGCCCTAGTTGCCAATTTTAACACAGTTTGAACTTATGTTGCTAATTAATGTTTTCAGACGTTTCCCACATGCAACACAGTTTCTTCCAGAAGCAATTGATCAACAACATGCAAAGGATGTCAAATGGGGTAATGGGTTTAACAATACTAGCAACATCAATTTGACCTAAGGTGTGGACTTGAGAAATTTCCTGATGTTCATGAAAAAGATATTAGGGTTTTAGCATAAAGATATATTAGCAAGAGCCCACTTAAATGGAAACAACTCAACAATCTGCCACATGTTGCATTGAGAGAACATACCCACTTTCTTAATACTGTGTTTGACTCATCATTCTTCATCTATCAGAATCCTAGAATACAATACCTAGATGACCCTAGAATCACTCCATCACCCCACACTGGTAGCCTGGGACCATGATATCACATCCTATACCTGCTATAAATAAAACTGTTAATTATAGGTATGCCTATGAAAAAGTAGTCTAGCTCCTAAAAAATGAGAAACACTGGAAATGAAGATGACAATTATGATCAGTCCAAGTATAGCACGTATAAAAGTAGACATTGCTAAAGATTGCAATGTCTTGCATGTCAACGGAAGCAATCTCATTAGACTCACTTTTTTGTGAGGAACCCACATATTGCTCAGAAACAACATGCAAGACCTGAAAAGCGGACTGCTAAAAACAGCAGTGTCGTGAAACAGCTTGCATGTTGCCTGAAATAGGCTCATGGGCATTGTGACCTCTTTAAGACCAACAATATGTAAAAATATCTGACATGCGGGCCTCAGAACTTTGGCTCATAGAAAATAGAACTGCCAAAAACAATAGTTCTTGAAATTTGATGAAACTGACTCGGTAGAAAGATCTGATCATTGTCAAGAATTGGATGCATTTGTAAGGGAACTAGCTTGATGGAATTTAGTTAGGTCTTAACCCTCTAGTTGCATAGGCAGTTTGTGTATTAACAGTACCTGGAAGTAGGGAGGTTAGGTTAGGGCCCTAACAATTTGACTCGACTTTGTAAATAGCAAGTCCAAATTGGGTTTGTGCTGCTATGGACCCAAATGAGGCATCTTAAGTGAACATGGACCCAAATGGACCCATAAAGTCAGGGAATGCTGCAAGTGGGTGCCTTGAGGGTCAAAGTGAGTGAAACTAGGTACTAATGGCCAGAGACGAAGTGGGGAAGGTATCCAAGGATCCCACCTACGCACTAGATATCCTAGAGAGGTCCTATGTCTAGGCCAATGTGAGGGGGGACACCAGGAGGGTAGGTCACTTATGAATACAACATAGGGTGAACTACACAATGTGTCTTCGGGTAGGTAGGCATATGTGAATACCCGAGTGTGAATCTCATATGCTACACATACGTGTGCCTTTGGCTGTCTTAAAAAATTTAATAGGTACAAACTACAAACTATTGTGCGAATTGTGAAGGATTGCAGATTTAAAAAACATATGGTCTTCATACATCATGATGCTTCTAGATGTGGCATACAAGCTTACGGGAAATTACAAGAAGGGACTGTGAAGTACTATCTTTTTAATAGATGCTGTGGTGATCATGGAAGAGATGCAAGGAATAATGGTAAAATTGCTTGAATATAAGGAAAACCATTGGAAATTTGATCATAAAATATTAGTCACGTGAAGTATAATTTGCATTTTTTAGAGCATTACTAGTTTATGTGAAAATTAAACAAATACCATCACAAGGCAAGAGCAATAATGCACTATTTTAGTCTGTAAACGAGTTTGAGTTGGAGTGTGACATCCCATCAGGCTATTGTTGAACAATCTTCTAATCTGGTATGTTTAAAATAAATCAAAGACATCTACAACACTACCAAAACTTCTCTAACCATCCACATTACCTATTGATTAGTTCTTCGAGCTAGCTATGGAGCTTCACCATTATTACAAAAGATGTTGAAATTCTGAACTGCCATTGAATGTTACCGATTGCAGATATGTTATTCAAGGAATCTTGGTGTTTTGAGTTTTCGTTAGCTGTAAGCAAAGGTACATCAATTGTGAACTTACAATTTGACTAGTTATTGCAGATTGGTTATTAAAACATCTTGGTGTTTGGATTACCAGCCATATCCATGCCCATGATGCCCCCCATAATTAATTTCCTTCTGGTATTCTTTTGAGGAGACTAAACCAGACTTGAGAAAGAGACTTGGAAATTTAGTGGATGAATTATGCATTTTGTGTTTAGTACTAAATAATCATGCCCCAAGTTATAATCTGTTTTAAATTTTTCATCAAATGCACACCTAAATTGAATGACTCGCATGACACATAATGTTATGGTATACAGTGTACACTAATATCCTACCCAAGCATAACCTTCGTAAGTTTACCAGGCCAGACACAAGCTTGATGGGACATACTTGCATCTCCATTATCCATATACTGTCTGAGAATTAGGTTTCTTGGTAAACATGTTTATTCTATTCTAATGATATCTGCTTGATAAACGTCGATCTCAGTACTTGCATTCTGAAGTGTCCGAGAAAATAAACAATCCTAAACACATAATAAAAGTTTTCTTTAAGCTGCTTCACACTGGAACCAAGTCATTGTCTGTTCTAAAACAGGTCTTTAGTAGAGACGTCCATTAAAATCACCAACCAATGGAATTGGGTTTGTTCATTACAATAAAGTTTATAGTTTAAACTCTCTGCTTCAACTGGCGTGCATAAAAATTGGATATATTGAAATGATCTTGTCCGAAAAGATACTGGTTTAGATAAGATGTAGAATATGCCATTTACACTTTATAGTTTGCGATGGCAGCAATTAAATTTTGGACCTGAGGAAGCTCTTCGCTCTAAGATTTTGCTTTGTTGCTACAGGCACAAATATTGGCAGCATTTAAGCCAGAGGTCAATGTGACACATCTACCTTTGTATTTACGTCGAATTAAAGAAATAAGTCATGATACAATAGCTTCCTTCAAAAGTGCTCGGCACAAAATTGTATATTATGAAGATATTGTCAAGTATCCTGGGGTATTGAAGGTTTTATTTGGAAAACTGTTTTACAAGTTGTATTTTCTCTTCAAACATTTTCTTGATGGAACTGCAAATTAATCATTATTTTCTTTGATAAAATCACTGGATTTTCTTGCAGAAAGTTTTGGGGATCCAAGAGTTCCTTGGTGTTATACCAAGGAAACTAACCAGCCATCACGTGAAAATTCACACCCAGCCTCTTTCAAAGCAGATCCAGAACTGGCTTGAGGTATTTGGAAGGCTAAAAGGAACAGAATTTGAAGAATTTTTGGGTGATGAATAATTGGGGGACGGATTCTTATGTATTTTAACATTTTATAAAGGTTTATTTGAATTTGGCCGGTCCTACAATGTACACGGAGGATGTCAATTCAACCTGTCCTCTTCCGAAATCTCTACTGGATGTAGAAAATGTTTTAGTCGTTAAAGATGCATTCATAAATTCATTGGTTACATCAAAGAGTAGAGGTCTGTCTGCAATGGACTTCCTTGCCCAACATAAGCTGGGAAAGCCAACATGTCAACTTTAGCTATTAAGTCCAAAAAATTCACTCTTTTCCATCGTATCTATCCTAGTTGGAACTGATTTGTTGACTCAGTGTCAAAGACCGAAAGTTACCCTAAATTATGTCTTCTAGGATCTCCAGAAAAGGTAGCCTTTCATCTCTTCCGCAAGAAGGAAATGCTTGTGGGCCACATTGTGCCCTAAGACTCTGCGCCACCACTCCATGAACAGATCTGCATATTCTGGGAACCCAATCTCTAAAAACATGGGCTGTGCAAAAGTTCCAAAAGATGCGATTCAGTGTCTTCCTTATGACAAATGATGCATAATCCATCTGACCAGCTACCTGAATTGTCGAGCCTGACGTTTGGCTAGTCATCCTAATTCAAAGAAGTTCCAATTTTCCCGAATAGATAGTGTCTTTTAATCCAACATCTTTCGCAGTCTTTTCACAATATTTATTAAAGAAAATTTTTAAGGGTTTAACATTCACAAACGGTCTAGTTTTCCATTCACTAGGATAAATCTATTTTATCTTAAAAATAGCCAATTTTTTTATAAAAACAGATTCATTAATTTTATGAAATAAATTTATTTTACATTAAAAATATTCAACATTTTATAGAGATTATATAAAATGAATAAAAATTTGAATACTTGAAAAAAATAACATCAAACATTTTACAGTTTGAATATAAAATTTGCTAAAATTTCTAAAATTTCCGATAAATTTCCATCATTAAAATGAATAAAAATTTGAATACTTTAAAAAAAAATACCATTAAACATTTTACAGTTCGAATATAAAATTTGCTAAAGTTTCTAAACTTTCAGATAAATTTCCATCATTAAAATTCTTTGTAAAAATACCATTAAACATTTTACAGTTCGAATATAAAATTTGCTAAAGTTTCTAAACTTTCAGATAAATTTCCATCATTAAAATTCGCTGTGATATTAAAATTTAAGAGAAAATGTTTATCTATAATTGGGACATGATACTAAGGTAAAAGAATAAAGTTATATATATATTTTAAAAGAAATATATGTATATATAATTTTTATTAGGAATATTTTAAGAAATACCTTTTTAATATATATATATATAATTTGTATGAGGAATATATATGTTTTGGTTTCAACAACATTTATCCCAACCACGTAAACTACATCCAATTCACCAATTATATATATATATAAACTTAATTTTTATGAGGAATAATTTATGAAATATCTTTATAATTTATATGTATTATGTTTTGGTTTCAACAAGATTTATCCCAACTGCTTCAAATATATATATATATTATTGGAGTAAAATTAAAACTAATTTAATTCCATTTTAACTTTGGATTTAATGATTGTTGAAAGCGATCAAATCACTTGGGTTGTAAATCTATTTGTCAATGCAAAAAATGATTAAAGGTTTGTACATTAGAGATTTGACCCCTCTCTAGGCGTTGGATAGACGTGGAGTTAAAATGAATCTATCTTGATTATTATAAAAGTTTGTGTGTGTGTGTGAAAGTTGATGTGACATTAGCTTTACAATCACCACTGGCAATCTCTCCCATATTGGATTGTAGAATGAGCCTTTCAACACACTAATGTGAATAAACAATCTTTATTTAATGTTTTAACAAATTACATGAATACAAAATGATGAAGATACTAAGTGATCATGACTCTAATGTCAAACACATAATAGAAAATCGAGTAGTATATTTAGTTAGATACATAAGAAATCATATAGCAAACATTTTTTTTTTCATACTTCATTAGCTATATGGACAATGGACATAAAATCCATGTTTCTTCAATGTAATCTAATATATGGTAAAATCAAATTCATTTAATATTTACCTAGGGTTTCTGAAACTTGTTTCTTCATGCAATGATTTGACTGCCAAACTGTACGGAGGTGTACATCCTCCTCTAGATTTGGACATGTGACCTCTTAGAAGGAAACACATGTTCTTAACCATTAGGTCCACTTAAGCTGTGTATGACACTATACTCAATATGAACTCAACATGTGAGAATTGAACTCAATTGGGGGGATAACAATTATTCTTTCCAACCACTTTAGATAGAATACTTCTAACTAAACTTCAAAAATATTAAAAGATACATAACAATCATCAAAATTAAAAATACTAAAAATACTAAAATAGGTTTAATAAGCATTAAACTAAAAACACCTAGTTAATTATGTTTTAAAATAGGTTTAACAACTCTCAAATTAAAAACACCTTAATAATTAAGTTTCAAGAGAGAATTCAAAGATGTATTTACAATAAAGGTACAATTACCTACAAAGACTGTTTTCCATTAGGGGAGTTTTGAGGTCTAAATTGGGCCTCCTAAGGAAATTATAAAACAATAGTGGAAATAATAAAATAAGATTATATTACATCATCAAATTTTAGAGGCAAGAAAGAAAAAACTATTTTTTCAACTCGTTTTTCCAACTTATCTCCCTATGGGTTTACTCAAATTTGGAGTGGAAACACTCGTTGGATGTAGAATTTGATTCTTCATCCATGGGGAACCCATGTTGCATACTTTCGATGGAACCTACTACATGAAAAATGAGAAATACATAAAAAACGTGATTGCAATCACGTGTTTTCATGTATTTCTCATTTTTCTTGTAGTAGAGTCGATTGAAAATATGAAACATGGGTACTCATTGGATGAGGAATTAAATTTCGCATCCAATGAGTACTTCCACTAGAAACTTGAGTAAAACTTTAAAGAGATAAGTTGAAAATACGAGTTGAAAAAGAAGTTTTATTATTTTATTATTTTTATTTTTTAACTCCAAAAATGGTGAATCATCCCCCATGGTTGACATCATTATCTTGAATCTTATTGGTTCTTATAAATTTTATTTTGGTTGTACATTTTTCTTAGGAGGCCCATTTTAGACCTCAAAATCCCCCTAATGCCTTTCTAAATGTTCTTCTTCAAATCATGTTTCATGAATTTTAATCTTTAATCACATTTCCAACATTTTATTTCTTTAAGATTATTAAGATTATTTACCTTCTATGGTATTCAAATATCATCTTAATTATCAATAGTCTTGGTTTAATGGTTAAAGAGAGGTGGTGATATTTTCCATGATAATTTTCAAATTTCCCCTAGTTGGGGACTATTGAGAAATCTAGGGGAAACTAGATTAGGTGATTTCTCTTATTTTGAAAATTGCTTGTGATATTTTTACTTAACTTGATTAACTTCTTCTTTCACTTGATTATAAATAGTGTTCTTATCATTAAACAACTACCAAAAATAAAGATCAATGAGAAAAAAGGACATAAGATATAGGCTATCAACTAGGGACAACACGTCTCCTCCTGAGAGGAAAATCCCAAAGAACTCCTCTTCTTATAGAACTTCAATTGATGGATCCCAAGACCTATGACCCTTAACCAAAACCCCTCCAAGACCAAGTTAAGCTTCTCCTTGGTAGCTTCTCTCCCACAAAGTCAACTTCAGTGAAACTAGCTTTCTAGCAATTGCAACTTATCCTTTGACTTCTTTTTTGGACTTGCAATTTTTTTTTACTACAATTTCGGCTATTGCAGAAACCCTATTTTCTATAAGTGTGGGAGAATCTAGTGATCTTACCCTTATCTCTCCTTCACTTGAGATTGTTCCTTCTCCTAGAAAATTCAACTTGTAAAGGGACTTCTTTTGGAGACAATTCTATGCTTCTTAGTATGATTGCAATTTGGTACTTGATGCAGCGAGATTAATGCCTCAACTTCGCACATGTGAGGAAAGAAGGCCCAAAACAGTCCTTGATATACTTTATTTTTTCTCTTATTGTCTCCTCCTTCGCTTGATATAAGACTTATTCTTGCCTCTTGATCGAACTTCTTGTGAGCTAAATTGATGATATTCAAATGAGCTCGATACATTCTTATATATAGTCTTCCTTGGAGTTCGAATATCTGTCCATGAGGCCGACCTGATACTGCTTGTAGGCCAACTTGTCCTCTGCACGATGACGAGGTCTTGGAGGGTCTTTGACTCTAATTTTGACTCAAATAATTTTTCTTTACAATATGTAACATGCCCAAAAGGGTCTTCCATACATGACAATGACTCAATTGACTTGTAGACTCAATGACAAGCCCTATAAGCACTCAATGGGTGCTTGACCTATAAATAAATTATCCTTGAGCATGAAACCCATGCCTCAAGAATGACAATAATAAATTTAATTTTCTCTTTACATAAAATACATAAAATCATGATTACATATGTCATTATGAAGACCGAACCTAGTTACATATTTCAACACTCCCTCTTAATTAGGGAGGTATTCATAATTCATACAAGGTACTTGGACATTCTCAAACTAAAGAATTCTCATAAGAAGAGTCAGATTGGTAAGCCATCTCATAAGCTATCTTATCAACTTATACCAGAGCATCTCATCATATCAACCAACATTGTCACATAATAAGGCCTTGACTAAAAACTCTATCTCTCCACAAGATCAAAGCACAATGTTGGCGAGACCAATGACTGATAAACACCATCATCATTGTCTCTCAAGGCACATACCCCACCCGGGTGTTCACAGGGTATGTCCTCTTAGGAGAATTCCTGTCTTGGAATAACACATCATCAAGGAATTTCCTCGTTGACTACTCTTACCTATTGGATGCCCTACCACATCCTAAAAGAGTATCAGAATCAATCTTAGATGCTTACCCAATCCTCCATTCTTTCTTCACAACATGAAGACAAGAATGATGTGTCTATCTCTCCCTCTCAACTGGGGAAGATATGCTCATTCCTATAAAAGGAATATACCCAAGCTCCCTCTTACTGAGGGACTTGTCCAAGCTCCCTCTTAACTAGAGAATTGTTACAACAACAACTATCTACTCTTGGGTGGAGATCATGATACTGTACATTGCTTGTAGGGCTCCTCATTTTGATGACATGAACTTCATCTTCTTCATTATGGAGCCTTCATCTTCTAGATTTTCTTTGTAAGGCATTGACCATCCATCACTTTCATTTCAACCAACCATAACGTTGAACCGATATTCATGTCATCATTCTCTGCATCAGAAAGTGATCTTCCAGTCCACATCTAACTTTTCTTCACATAGCTACCTCTTCCAAGTCATGTTTCTTTCAAAATATTCCATCCATTCCCATGAGTACTAGTTGTAGGTGACATCTACAACTCTCTTTCGATAGCCCTGTTTCAACCCAATTAGATGTTGTTCAAAAATAAAAAATGAACATAAAATCAAAGTTACCTTTTATGATGGCCTTTCATCATGACATCTGCGCTTGCAACACCAACACCCTGCATATTCATAAACACATCTCCAAGACTTTTAATGTCAAGGGTCTCCTTCTTTTACAAATTTTATCAAAGTCTTCATATCTTTTCTATGGAGATGTCATAGCTAATGTTGATCACTTATCTTATTTTACATGACTATAGTTACATCTTTTACGAACTCCTCTTCCTTTCTTCACATATTTCTCCCTAGAAACTACTATACGTAGTTCCTTCATCTTTGTCAACCATGTCATATTCCATATGAGGTCATATTATGTTGATTTCATCTTATCAATATGTGAACTAGTTCAAGTTATATGCTTTCATGCATCTTTCTAATGGAAGAGATCCTTCTTCTTTGATCATGCTCATGAGATAGATCATTCAACCATGGTATCACAACTATATGATGACATGCCTTAATCTATCAAATATATACATAACTCTTTTCTTCTTTTGGTTATCTAGACTTTCTTCGATAGATTCCTTTGAAGGTACTTCAACCATCTTGACATGTTGCACTCCTTTGTCACCATACCATTATCCTCCTAAACAATGGATCCCACACAAGGTGGAATGTAGACCATTAGCAAGACACTTGCTTCTTCCAAGTAGAGGTGAACCTTCTAATGAAGATTCCAATGGAGGATCTTGATTATCCTCATTTTGCAAATGCTTCTTTCTAATAATGATGATGTATGATGATCTTTTTCTATCATGGTAGATGACTTTCTTCCAACCATATATACTATTTCAGTTTTTTTTTCATGCTTTTAATGAGGATA
This sequence comes from Pinus tabuliformis, assembly GCA_031772625.1. Taxonomy (NCBI): domain Eukaryota; kingdom Viridiplantae; phylum Streptophyta; class Pinopsida; order Pinales; family Pinaceae; genus Pinus; species Pinus tabuliformis. Next base: position 603,347,683 of record CM062805.1, read on the forward strand.
TCGTGATCTACTTCCTTTCCATCATAATGACTTCTACAACCATTTATACTTCTACTTCAACTATCCTTTCAAGCTTCTATAATGATGTCATGAACTACTTCAATCATATGCTTCTAATATGATGCCATCTTCCAATATGATGCATCCCATCATACTTATGATGCTTCTCATCTTGACTGCAATCTTTAACCATAGTAGAGGTCTTTTCACCTCCTACTTCTCCTTGCTATGTACCATTGAGAGACCTTAATAGTGAAGATCTATCCCTTCTTCCTTCTTGGATTTCTTTTCATTAGGTTCTACTTCTTCAGTGATATGGGCTTCATTCCTTTCTTTCCTTTTCTTATTGTCCTTTTTGAGTTTAGGACAATCTCTCTTGAAATTCCCATATTCCTGACAACCATAGCATTGGATCTTTGACATATCGATCTTCTTCCTTTTTTGAGGACCAAACTTCCCAAAATTTCCTTTTCTCCTACCCATGGCGACAACAAATGCTTGAAGTTATTCGTTTGACCCAACATTGCTTTTTGCCTTCAATCTAGTTTCTTCAATATTACATAATGAACAAAGTTCATTGAATGGGGTGGCTTCCTTGTTTCCATAGATACTTGATACAAAGTTGCCCCATTCATCAGGTAGTGCATTGAGCGCAAAGATAGTCATTTCTTTGTCAAACATTATTTCCCCTAACTATTGAACTTAATATCTTATTTGTGTTACCCTCACAAGGTATGAGGCCATCCCTTCTTCCTTTGATACCTTCATCTTGTATAACTCGGTTCTCAAAGATATGACTTCTCCTGCAATGCTTATGAAGAACAATTCTACTAACTTATCATATATTTCTTTTGAATTCTACAACTTTGCTACATAAAGGATGAGGGACTCCTTGATTGATTCTATATGGGTTCTTTGAGCCCTTATTTGCCCTTTCATATATTTTGATAAAGCTTGAGCTTCTTCTTGTGATGGTTTTGTTATTGAACCCTTAACATGTCCAATAACTTCATTCTCTATGAGGATCAAATTTGCCCACTTCTTCCATGCAAGGAGATTTGATGACCCAACCAATTTTTTGCTCTCCTTGTAGAATAAAGTCATTTTGATAGTAGATTAAGACATAAATATAAATGTACTTGCCAAGTGAAGATGTTTCTTTGATGATGATATCTTCAACTTGATTCTTATTTTGATGATAGTTGATGATCATTGCTTCCTTGAAAATGACAATACTTCCAAAGATGTCTTTCTTAAGATATTCTTGAGATGTGATCTTTTTTTCAAAGAGAGGGAGATCACCTTGGTTCCTTTGATGACGATGACAATTCTTCTTCCTCCTTTGCTTTGATGTAGAGATTTCAATATGCATCAATGTGTTGTCCTTCTTTATTTGAGTGGAGGTAGGGTTATTGAGGTCTTCTTCTCCTTGTGATGATATGATCCTTGAAATGAGATGGGTATTACTTCTTAATGCTTCTTAAATCCTTCCTTCAAGATCATGAGAGGATTATTCCTTATACTCGGCCCTTGTGTGTCCTTTAATTGATGATCTTCAAGGCGCCTTTTCTTGACCTGTCCCCTTACCTCTGATAGCATATTGAGAAATTTAGGGACAACTAGATTAGGTGATTTCTTTTACTTTCATAACTACTTGTGATGTTTTTACTTAACTTGATTAGATTCTTCTTTCACTTGATTATAATTAGTGTTATTATAATCAAATAGCTACCAAAAAATAAAGAACAATGAGACAAGAGGACAAAAGATATAGGCTATGATCCAGGGCCAAAAAGTCTGCTCTTCAGAGGAAAAACCCACAAGAACTCCTCTTATAGAACTTCAATTGATGAATTCTAAGACCTATGACCCTTGACCAAAACCCCTCCAAGGCCAAGTCAAGCCTCTCCTTGATGAGCTTCTCTCCCACAAAGTCAACTTTAGTGAAACTAGATTTCCAACAACTGCAACTTCTCCTTCGACCTCTTTTTCAGACCTGTAATTTTTTGACTGCAATTTTAGCTACTGCACAAACACTAGTTTCAACAAGTGTAAGAGAATATGATGATCTTACCCTTCTCTCTCCTTCACTTGAGATTGTTAGTTCTCCTAGGAAATTCATCTTGCAAAGGGACTTCTTTTGGAGACAATTCTCGACTTCTTATTATGACTGCAATTCGGTACTTGATGCAATAAGATTGATGCCCTAACTTCGCATGTGTGAGGAAAGAAGGCCCAAAACAATCCTTGATATACTTCGCTTTTTCTTTCTTCTTGTCTCCTCCTTCTTCACTTGATATAAGACTTCTTCTTGCCTCTTGATCAAACTTCTTGTGAGCTGAATTGATGATATTCAAATGAGGTTGATACATCCTTATATATAGTCTTCCTTGGAGGTCGAATAATTGTTCATGAGGCCGACTTGATGCTGCTTGTAGGCCAACTTGTTCTTTGCATGATGAAAAGGTATTGTAGGGTCTTTGAATCTAATTTTGACTCAAATAAATTTTCTTTACAATATGTAACATGCTCAAAAGGGTCTTCCATACATGACAATGACTCAATTGACTTGTAGACTCAATGACAAGCCCTAGAAGCACTCAATGGGTGCTTCGCAGGCAAATACATTTTCCTTGAGCATGAAACCCATGCCTTAAGAATGACAATAATAAATTTATCTTTCTCTTTACATCAAATACATAAAATCATGATTACATATGTCATTATGAAGACCGATCCTAGTTACATATTTCAAGATGGACTAGATGCAAGTTGACTACATTGTAATATTCCTAGATTGAAGAATGACACACTTGTCACATTGTATTAAGATAAAGGTGTTTGGAAGAAAATACCATCATAATCACTCTAGAAAAAACCCTCTACTTCTTAAAACAATGTATAAGTAATATTATAAAAATATTAAAGAGGTTTGAGTTTATTTTTTTCATTTTATTCCTAATGAATTATGTTATTGCACAAGTTAAGCCCTAAGAAGATGGTTCACATGCGCATAGAACTCATAACGCTTCACATCTCTTTCTCTTCTAAAATTACCCCAATGTAAAGAAAATAATAAAAGAGAAAATAATCACATTACATATATTATTCCTACCTAAACATGGTTCCATATATATATATATATATATATATATACTAATTTTCATCACTTTCAAAATTTTAACTAAAAACTCTCATAATTTTAAAAGACTACAATTTTTATTTTTATTTCTTTACTTCAATGCACATGCACATTTTCCTTTTTTTCCAAGGGAAACCTCATGTAAAACTCAAGGAATGGTTATCTATAATGTAGTACCCTAGTGTGCCTCAAGGGGTTGACATAAAATAACATCAATGGCAACTAATTGAGCATATATATATATATATATATATATAAAACATGCTTCAAATAAAATAAAATAAACTTATTTAAAATGGATTTTATTTATTTATGTGTGCTATCTCATTACTTTGTTTTAGGAATGTAATTCTTCTTTTAATTAAAATTATTGATATAATTAAAATATGTATATGTTTAGCATTTTATGTTAAAATAAATGGGTTGCAAAAGTAATTACTTTAATTATTAGCAAAATTGAAAATTGTATTGGTTACCAAAAATATCTATAATTGTTATCAATTGTGATCAAGGAAAAACAAATAAATAAGTAAAAATTCAATATAACAATTAGACAACATCGTCCTTCGCCCAAACACAATCCTAGAAATAGAGTCATCACATCATGCTAGGAAGCACCCTGATTTTGGACAATGGGTCATTGTGGTCTTTGGGGATTCCCCCAGTTGACATTGTTATGGTAATATTTATGATGATTGTCCCAATTATTACTTCTAGGCTCGAGTGGCTTTTTAGCCTTCAAAATTACAAGTGCTTGATGTGAAAATTGTCATTCCATTATAGAGATTGGGTGAACAATTTCAGTTCCTTTCACTACTTTGTGACTAACTCGGTGACATGGTTATCCTTTTAACCTCACGTGGAGATTGTGTAGAGTGAGTAGGAAGGCAATAGGTGGCTCTTTCGTTTGGTGCATGGGGAGCCTCCCTATAAATCTAATAGTGGCTAGAGGTGGGTCCTCTCCATGTTTATGTTGTATACTTGAATAATAATATGCAATGAAAATATCACATCAATTGGGGAGCTATAAAAATACAAGAAATTTTCATAGATTGCAATTTATTAAATAAAATATCATTTCTTCTAATTGAGAAAAATGATTCCACTTGAATGTGTTTCTATGAGTTTTAATACTGAACAATGCAATGAAGCTTATCTTTTAGGAGCAATTTTTTCCAGGAAACGGGTGTAAGGAGAAGTTGACCACAAAAATGTTTCATCACATTCCAAGAAAGACTTGACAAAGGAACATAAAGAATAGATTATTGAGTGTTCCAACATGACCACACATAGGACCACAAGTTATTTAGATTCCCAAGTGGGTAAATACTTTATCTACATTGCATTATTAAGGACCATGCAAAGAAATCCTTTTAAGTTCTATAAGAGGCTTCCATATGCTTTGCATCCATGTTTTTTGTGTTAAGTCTCCATATTTTTTTCAATAAATAATTAAGAATAAGCCTTGTGTACAACCACTTATAACCATTTACAAAAATGTATTTACATCATCACACTTCAATAATATTACAAATGAATTTAATTGCAACAATCCCACCATACTCAGAATGTTCTATCACTCTACTAATGATCTTAACCACAAAAATTATCTCAAAACATATCAATGCTCTAGAAACACCCTGAGACAAATTTCTCTTTGATTTCTACAAGTCCAACATTCTTGCATTCATAGGATTTTGAAATCAATTCACTGTTAAAAGGAAATGAAATTCTTTGCTAGTCCACATCAAATTATACATGCTATTACTCTTAAAAAGAAAATACAATTTCACAACAAATTATACACAATATTTTTGTTTTGATGACCTTGCCAAATCCCTCTTGGACATGTGCCAAAATCACATCTAGAGCATGTAGAAATTTATCCAAGTGGTGGATTCCGATTTGGAAAGATGTTGATAAGAAAATCAATGGAAAATTCCCATGTGTGAAGCTGAAAACCGAGTGCTCACATGCCTCAATGGCCTTTGAAAAATGCATGCCAAAACTTGTAGATGTTTCCTTTTTGGAAAGTGATACATGTTGACTAAAGTTTATCACTTTTGTTGAAAAAATCCAGACCTTAGAATTTGCTAACTCTTCTTCATTTACTTGTACAAAATCCATCAAGTTGGCCATTTTTATCTTTTTGTTTTTATAAGCCCATCCACAAAAATGTACACTTTGTATTCATTTTAAGGCCAAATTAAGTGCTTCAAGTTGTGCATGGTGTATTTCAACATTTTTCATCTTGCTTGCTGAAGAAAAGGAACTGCTATGCAAAAGTACTTAAAGTTTTCCTTTCTTTTACACAGTGGTAAAAATGTGAAAAATGGCTTAAAAACAAGCCCATACAAACTTTCTTTTGATTTTTCTAAGACTTTTTCATGCATAGTAAATGGTCATATTCGGAAAAAAGCCTATGTCTTAATTTTCCTTGATTTGGCCTCAACAACATGCAAATAATGTGCAAGAACTTGTTATAGCCCAATTTGACCCTCTTTAAAAACTATACCTCTATAAATTCTACCTCACATGAACGTTTATCCTGTTAGTGTTAGCCTTGTTCTACCTTTCAAAATTCATTTTTGCTAGCCTAACTTACCCATTACATTAAATTTCTACCTTAATCTTTTAAATTTTAATCAAAATCACTCTCCCCTTGAATCATCAGAGCATAACCATGATAATCACATTTGAATCATTTAAAGGTTACTCATTGGATAGTGCTCAGAGAATAATGAGTAATATTAATGATAAAAAGTTTTATAAACCATATATTAATATATGTGCTTATTATTATAATCTGTGTGTTTATCATTAACTTATACAATGATCAAGTGATTGACATCAATAACTAAATATCATCTTAATACTTATTAATAACTAATGATGTCCACAAATGCATAATGAAGATATAGTAAACCAAAAACTTCATATAAATCTTTTGAAATACATACTTTATGAAAAAGAGAATTGAATTTTTCACAATAATATAATATATATATATATGGTAACACATGTTATATAGAAAACATCATTTCAAAAAGGTTAAAGTTGAGGCAATTTTTCACCGATATAATTTTTCACTCTAGGTCTAAATAATCTTTCACTTTTGGATTTTATCGGAAAACATTTTCCACATGCCATCGACATATTATTAAAACATTATTTATATTATTCGATGGCATTTTATTAAAACATTATTTATATTATTCATGTTAGAGCCCCCTTCATGCACATATAAAACCCATCAGATCTAGGCCAGAGATTGATTCACCACTAGCTTCCCATTCCGTCAAAGGGCTAACTCACGATTATGTCTCCCATGTGAAGTCTATTCCAGTACTTTGATTAGCTGGTTTATTTGCTACTAAGTCAATATGAATAAATTTCACATGTTAAAAAATTTAATTGCTCATTGATTCTTGTAATAAGTTTATTGAATAGCGTTGAAAGCTTTGGTTCATTTCACTCTTCTCTAAATTTGAAACATAAAAAACAAAATTCACTCACCTGAAATAAGTTTTAGATTTTAAGGTTTTAGTTATAGTTGCAAGAAGTTTTACTAATTTTTACCCTGATTAAAGCAAGAAAACAATTAAATTATTTTGCAAATGAAATATAAGGCACAGAAATGATTATTTGGGAAGTTATTGATGATGTAAGGAAAATGTATTTAGTGTAATTGTTTACGAGTCATTATGTGATTTATGTAAAAATTATTTATAGTTTTTTTTTTTCATTATGCGATTTATGTAAAAACTAATTATAGTTTTTCTTTTATGGTGTAGGAGAAATAATAAGAGAAGTTCTTAAACAAGTTACACAAAAGGATTTGGTCAGAAGAAATTTGAAAGAAATAATTTACTTCGTATTATTTAAAGAGAAGCTATTAATGTAATTAATAATAATATTAGGGCTTTTGTTTTGAGAAGTTATGGAAACATAATGGAAACCAACTCCCGTAAAGATAAAAAAGGTTGTAAATGATCAAAACAAGGGAGGCTTTGGGGAAGGAAACTTATGAAACGGTTCCAACCTACATTTTGTGTGAACCAGATCTATGATTGTTTAACTTATTCTTGAATTTTTGATATACAATATTTTCTTTCAGTAATTATTTTGTTAGTTTTATATTGTTATTCAAGTACATTGAATGGTTTAAATAAGTTGACATGATCATATGATAAATCATTCTAACATTATTTGATTCAGTTTCCCTCTAGATATATATTATATGAAGTAGCCAAGTCATGATATTTAACTGATTGATTGCAAGTTGAATTTATTAATCTATGGCGTTGATGATTCAATTGTTGTTTTCATGAGAAGTATAATTAAATACCAGCCATATGTATTTACTTCTTTGTTTTTTGTGTTTATATTGTTATATGTATTCACTTCTTTGTTTTGTGTGTTTAAATTGTTATATCTTGGTGTCTGTTAACAATTTGATAGTTGACATGATCATTGTTATTTCATTGCAGCTATTACTTGAATTATTTATCTTCAGATATATACTATATAATTCAAGATATTTACTTAAGTTGTTGTAGGTTGAAATATATCAATACATGATATTGATTTATTTCATTACATTTATTACCAATGATATATCTGTCATTTTAACTTCATTGTTATTTTTTATTTTTTTGTTTTGGTTTAATTATGTTAAGTTATTAGAATACTATTTATCTTTATTGCATTCCTTGAGTTTACATTAGATTCATGGTTGATATATTTTACATAAATTTCATTCGCTTTAAAGCTTACCTATTTTTTAAAAGACTCTTTTATGTATAATTTGACTATATTTATTTGATACTATAGAAAATCTATATAAATAATATTAAATACAGGGAATACCCCTTGTGGTTGGAGAAAACCAGTGTCCAATCTAAAGTGGGAGGATTGTTAGATCCTCATTGGATGCCTTCAGGGTTGTTTCTTGTTGCTGGAACAATAAAAGAGAGAACATCCTTTCTGGTACCATTGTCGAGGAGCGAAGTGTAAATATTTCGTTTCCTTGGGAAACGATAAATGCTTAATTCTATGACTTGTATTGTAGATACTACAACAACAAAAAATTTCAACTATTACCAAAATTTTCAGGCCCCCCTTTATGTTTGTCAAGGTCCCAATGACTAAACTCATATTTGGATTAGCCATGCTCCCCATGAACCATTTCTTTAAAATCCTAACACCCATACTTCCATGATGTATGTTATTCATGCTCAGTTTCCTCTACGAAGTTTATTTCCATTATATGCATGAGTCTTGTTGAATCATCATCATTATGATATATCTTTCAAGTGTCATCTTTCTATGGATACACATTTCAAATGACATGCAAATTATGGTGCCAATGGTTGCAATCCACATCGGTCCTCATTCATTCTACTGCACTAGGGTTTAGAGAGTGGTTGTTCCAATAAGGTCTTGACCCTCATGAGTACTATTGTTCTCATCTGGGAAGATTGTGTCCTATTTCAATCTGTCTGCTTGTTAAGCTTGTTCATGTACTTGGGTTTTGAGAGAACATAATTCATAACACCTTACTTTGGTTACATACACTATTAGTGGCTTGTCTTAAGTAGATTATTTTTATTAGCTTGCTTATGAAATATTTTTATTAGCTTGCTTATGAACTTGTTTAATAAAATAATTATTTATTCCATTTTTCTTTGTACGGTTTTAAATGGAGTTGCTTGAATACATATTAAATGAATAAGGGTAAAGTTAAACAATAGGGTGAAAAGCCACCAATTAGGAGGGAAGCTTATTTAAATACATGGATATCGACTCAATGAAGAAAGAACACCTATATCCCAGGGGACAAGGCACATTTTTGATACATGGCATGGTGGGTGCTTGAATTAAGAGGAAGAACGATGCAACATACCAACGTACAAAGGGAGCACTACACATCATGGTCATATAATAAGACGATGGAAGCCCATTAAATTGATGCACATACTCATCATCTAAATGGTATAAACATATATTATTGTGATGGACTCAAAAGGTCGAGATACAAAGCAATGGTGCCACACTACTATGTCGACAACTATTATGACTGAAATCCACCTGCCAATAACACTGGCAGCATTAGTGAATGCATACGAATTTTAAGAGCGAGACATGCGACCAACACATCATTCAGACCCATTGAAAAACTAATAGGCCATAAATGGTACAACAAATGCCACCAAAGGAGACATATCAGGCAATGCACTTAAGACTCTTATTAAGGCGTAATCAAAAGGTCTCATCTTCTCACCTGTATGAAAATGTATATATATATATATATAAAACAAAAATGTTTTAAACTATCGTTGCAAAGGTTTGTGCATTTTTAAGATGCGACGGAACCACAAACCATGACTTGCAGGAGGCAACTCATTCTTTTGTAAACATTTGAGCAAACACCAAAGAAGCTTTATGGAGATTTATATACAAATCGACTCCTTTGAGAATGCCATTACATCTGCTATGTTAAAAAGTCGATACTAAGAAGGCACATTGAAGGTGACAACAAATGCGTAGAATGTGTACAACACAAAGCATGGGATAATGAAAGGGGACATTTCTTTTTGGGCTACAAACTATTGTTAAAAAAAATAGTGTGACGGCGAAACCAAAGTCGGATTTGGAACATGCAAGGGACCCAACATAATAGATTCAAGTGTTGTGACCTGGTAAACGCTGCGATTGTAAAGGAAATATCGTGTCAAATGAAACTATGTAAATATGTTGAGACGTGTTGAGTGTAAAGTAAAGGTAATGATGCACGTGAGTGCACGATGTGGTGGTTGGGGCGGTTGGTTTTCGCATCCCCAGCCACGTTCGATTTTTGCAGGAGGTTATTTGTTTTGGTGATGTTCTTCAAGCTTCGGCAATATGTATATCTGTTGGCTTCGGCCACATATGAAATATGTTGATGATGCTCTTCACGCTTTGACGATATGTATATCTACTGGTTTCGGCCTCATATATTATATATTGATTCTTCAAAGGGGATCTCTCCGCCACTGAAAAAAAAGAAGCAAAGATGCGTTTAGATTTTTCGTTAAGGGGCAATCAACCAAGGGACACGAAGAATAATGCATGGGGTACATGGACAAAACCATATTTACCAAATACGTCCGAATCGGTGGGAAAAATAAAGAAATTAGTGAGTTCGATTCGTATTTGAATAATTCGATAAAAATTCGATCCGGTTCATATTAGCCGCCTGATATGAGAGTGCGTTTTTAATCAGGTTCTTTCTATTATTATTCGGCTTTTTTTTTTTTTACACATTCCTATGGTTTACTATAGGAAAAGTCAGCCGTGGATAATACTGAATCTGAGATTTAAGGGTGCAATCAAAATTTAGCTAATTTTGAATTTACTTCTTATTTACTTAAAGAGGCAAGACTAATTTTTCTAATTAGATAAACAAAAAAAACTATAATATATAGTTTATGATAGGATTTATTAATTTGCGTGTGTAGAATGGTAAATGTAATTACTCCTAAACACAAAATAAATGTCAATGGAGATAGAATAGCAGGTAAAATGGAAACTAATGTATAATAAAACTGATGTCAATGGAGCAGGTAAAATGGAAATTAATGTATAATATAAAATGGAAACTAATGGTGATGGAAATTTTCCCAGATTTTAAAATTTACACAAAATAGATGTCAATGAAGACAGGATAGGAGGCAAAATGGAAACTAATGACGAGCTGAAATTTTCAGAATTTTAGTGTTTCTTTTCATGGTTTAAAAAGCTCAGATAATAAGGCAAGAAAATTTTGAAGTTGACTAAAAAGTAATTGGTTTTTTTATATATATCTATGTTAAGAATTGATTTTTTATATATATTTATGTTAAGAGGGATTTTATAAAAATAAGTTCTAAATATTTAATTTTTAAATATGTTAATTATAAAAAGATTTTAAAATAAAATCAGAAACTAAAGACGGATATATATTTTTAGTTGTTTATTATATTGATTAAAATGATTTAAATTTCAAAATAAATGAGAAGAAAATAAAAACAAAGTATTTAAGTTTTATATATATATATATATGTTTAAGATGTATAGTGTTAAATTTTTTCATCCAAATTTTTAACTTATAGAATTTAAATCTGAATTCAAATTCAAACTTAATAACTATGAAAAAACCATGATGCACATAGATGATGAAAAGGAAATAACTCAACGCTTCATCAAACATGGGCTTCTGGACACTTTGATTGAAAACAACACCCCAGGTGGTGAAGGAAACACGACCCACTAAATAGAATAAATGCACCCAGGGTTGGAATTTCAAAAAACACTTGCCCATCATATTTGACATTTTTCACATTTCCTAACTTATTGTTATAGTTTTAAGCTAAAATTTTGACGATTTTGTCATTTTTTAAACTATATTTGACGAGTAAATCACACCATAACAAGCAATTTGCCTGTCAAATTCCAACCCAAGATGCACCAAGCAATTTACCCGTCAAATTCCAACCCAAGATGCACCAACGCATGAGAGACTAAATGCCACAAGTCAAAATACTATTATTACCCAATGCTACCAGTGCTTCCTCTTTAGACAAGGCCATCGATAAATGCTACTTGCTTTTCTTTTTTGGGTACAAGCCTTTTGGTTATTGGATTGAAAATTTGAAACTATTGTGCCAGATACGGGAATGCAAATGCTGATGTTGGGGCACCACAGTTCAAACAACTATGGATATAATTGTTACAAGGCTCATTTCAATACAACTTTGCGTATGAATAGGGCATACCAAGGAGATATTTCCTGACGATCTGTGTGCATTACATATTGGGGTCTCTTTCCATTATCTCTAACCGTTGCATGGATCTTCAGAGAGTTTGCTTCACTAGTTATGAAATATTTCTTCGGTTAATTATTTCACTGACACTCCTAGAAGATAATTGTTTCAAACAGATGTTGCTCTACGCATTAGTTAGGGAAATTTCTCTCTTTGCAGTATGTGCATTTCTCATGTTTGGAGTTAAGCACTTAGGAGATGCTCGAGACAGTTGACACTTTGTGGGTGGATAGAAAAGATCACGATTTGGATGAACAATTTTGTCGTTGAATGCATCCTAAGCGAACTTGGAGAATAAGCTCAAATAGTCGCATCTCCCCATTGCGACTTAAACTAAGTCGCATTTTTTGAATGCGACTTAAATGATCCCAATGCCACTGGCTCGAAAAATCGCAAGTGGGGACCCTAGACAGAAAAAAATAACACGACTTGTCTGGAATTTACGGCTATGTGACTTTCATAGGTCGCAATACATCCCACTATGTAACGCCTTGCAGGTTCGTGCACGGGCGCACACCCCTCCCATTGCGAAAAACGACTAAGTATGGTTGTGCGAGTGCTCCATCAAGCAAAGGCGCAATCGTGCGCGCGATTATGGAGGGCGCTCACACATATATACGACGAGTTGTGGAAGACTTGTTTCGATAGTTGACGAGGTGCGTTAATGGATGAAGGGGAGTTGGTGGGGCGGTCCCGCACCATGGGCAGGCCGACCATGTAAAAGCGTTGCATAAACATTCAAAGGGCGCGCAGGTTGGAGTTATTGGAGGTCGGCCGAACGATAGCCACCTCCCACCACGATGTGTATAAACACATGAACGATGCGCTCATTTGGAGCATCATCACACCTTCGCATTGGATCTTCGCACAAGGGGAGTGCGCACAAGAAGAAGTGCGAAGTGTAGCCGCAGGTCACATTATGGGATGTGCCCGCCGAGTCGGGTGACGGAGTTTTGCGAAGTGTGGGCGGTGGAGCGCAAGGGCGCCCGCCCGCCAAGGTATACACAGAGTTTGGTTTGGGTTGGGCACGGGTCGTGCACGGGTGCGCCCGCCCGTTCAACAAAGAAACTTGTGTATGTTATATTGTATATTCGGTTAAGGTTGAGGCAGACCGCCGTGCGCTCTTGCACGGGCGGGCGCCCGCCTTGTTTATGAACGTTGGTGGAGCGCGACTCCCGGTCATTGTAATCTTTCTCTTATATAATAAAAAGATTACTTCTCTTATATTATTGGGTTATTATTATCGTTCTTGTATTATTGACGGATTCCGCACATTAATAATGTTAATTCATGATTATTATAAATTGCTGAAGGCGTAGTTCGTAAAGTTAATTAACGATGGATAAAGTTATTAACTTAGGCGGTGCCGCACCTGGCCAATTTAACGAAAAAAGAATTGGGGGTGTGACAGGTGGTATCAGAGCAGGTTCACAGGTGGTGAAGCCGTTGCTTATGACAGGTGAAGCTGATTCAGGGTTGAAGAAGCTTGATGAACAGGGAAGAGTTATGGAGAAATCGTGGATGAACAGTCTGGGTTTCGTGGACTTGATGGTTCATGGCAAGACCATTCAAGCTCTGGTGGACACGGGGGCCACTCATAACTTCATGACGACACGGTTGGCAAAAGAGGTTGGATTGATGATCTTCCCATCGAATGTGGAAGTCAAGGCAGTGAACTCTAGAGCTAAAGTGGCGGGTTTGGTACACGAAGTACCTGTGCAGATAAAAGACTGGAAGGGTCAGTTGGACTTCACAGTGATGGAGATGAACGACTTTGATATGATACTCGGACAAGATTTCTTGAAGGGCAACAAGGCTATTGTTGTCCCCTTCTGTGATGAGGTGGTGCTGGTTGGACAGACACAAACTTGGACTTTGCCCACTCATAGGCAAAGGAGGGAAGTCAAGGTGCAGCATGTTTCGGCACTGAGTTTGGAGAAGGCTATGAAGGAATCAGATATGGAGACATATGCGGTGATGTTCAAGGATGTCGAAGGTGATGGAGTGGGGATGCCTGTTCTAGAGGTGCTGATCAAATATGCAGATTTGATGTCTGATGAGTTACCAAAGAAGCTTCCACCAAGGCGTGCAGTGGACCATAGCATTGAGCTTGAGCCAGGAAAGCAACCCCCGGCTAAAGCACCTTATCGGTTGTCAGGGCCTGAGTTGGAGGAATTGAAACGATAGTTAAAGGAGTTAACTGATGCAGGTTTCATTAGACCTTCAAGGTCCCCTTATGGAGCTCCGGTATTGTTCCAGTGGAAGAAGGATTCAAATGAGCTACGGATGTGCTGCGACTACCGTGCATTGAACAAGCAGACGGTAAGGAACAAGTATCCTTTGCCAATGGCTGCTGATTGCTTTGACAAGCTTGCGAAAGCCCGAGTGTTTTCCAAGCTGGACTTGAGGCATGGGTATTATCAGGTGCGGATAGCTAAAGGAGACGAGATGAAGACCGCGATAGTAACAAGGTATGGTAGCTTTGAGTTCCTTCTTATGCCATTCGGGTTGTGCAATGCTCCTGCTACGTTTTGCACTTTGATGAATGATGTCCTACGACCATACTTGGATTCGTTCGTAGTAGTGTACTTGGACGATATAGTGGTGTTCAGTGACAACATGGAGGATCATAAGAAGCACTTGGCGATGGTGTTCGAGGCACTGAGGGCAAATCAGTTGTTCTTGAAGAAGTCTAAGTGTGTGTTCGCTCAGACCGAGATTCCGTTCCTTGGGCATATTGTTGGTTAAGGGTACATACGGATGGAGCCGAGCAGAGTGAAGGCGATTGAGGACTAGGTTGAACCGAAGAATGTCCATGAGATGAGGGTGTTCTTGGGCATGACCAACTACCAATGGAAGTTTGTAGAGGGGTACTCCAAGGTGACATCGGCGCTGACAAACCTATTGAAGAAAGACAAGAGGTGGAGTTGGACGAACAAATGTCAAGAGGCATTTGATGACTTGAAGAAGAGGATGGTTACAGCACCGATACTGAAGTTGCCTGACTTCGAGAGACCGTTTGAGGTACACATAGATGCTTCAGATTTTCCATAGGAGGGGTTCTTATGCAGGATGGGCATCCGGTGGCGTATGAGAGTCGGAAGTTGCAGGATAGAGAACAAAGGTATCCGATTCATGAGAAGGAGATGACTGTGATCATTCACTGTCTTCATGTGTGGAGGCATTACCTAATTGGGAAGCCGTTTGTTGTCAAGACTGACAACGTTGCAGCAAGTTATTTTGCATCACAACCGAAGCTTTCTGCGAAGCAAGCTCGTTGGCAGGACTTCTTGGCAGAATTCGACATGACTATCGAGTATAGACCGGGAAGGCACAATGCGGTAGCAGATGCCCTTAGCAGGAAGGGACAACTTGCAGCATTGGAAGGAGAAGACCGGGCAGCTAGGAGTAGGAGTCGAGTTCAGATGTCAGAAGAGATGCAGAATAAGATCAAGGAAAGTGTTGAAACCGATACTTTGGCGCAGAATATAGTGAAGCAGATAAAGGAGGGGAAGACACGAAAGTTCTTTCTACGAGACGGGTTCTTGTTCTTTGGAAACCGACTCTATGTTCCAAAGTCATCTGGACTCAGGAGGCACCTTTTGAAGGAGTGCCATGACTCACCATGGGCTGGCCACCCAGGGATGCGTCGTTCTTTGGCATTGTTGGAGAGAGGATTCTTTTGGGAGAAGATGCGGGAGGATGTGGAGGAGTATGTACATACGTGCATCATTTGTCAGCAGGAAAAATCGGATACTCAGAGGCAAGGAGGACTGTTGCAGCCTTTATCGATTCCAGAGAGGCCATGGATGAGTGTCTCGATGGACTTCATCACTCAGTTACCACAGGTTCAGGGGTATAATGGGATAATGGTCATGGTTGATTGTTTTTCCAAGTATGCTGTCTTTGTTCCTACAACGATATCGTGTGGAGCCGAGCGGACTGCGGAGTTGTTCTTTAAGAACATAGTGAAGTATTGGGGGATGCCATTGAGCATTGTGTTGGATAGAGATCCGCGTTTTACAAGGAGATTTTGGACCACATTGTTCAAGTTAGTCGGGACAGAGTTGTTGATGAGTTCGAGTTACCATCCACAGACAGATGGGCAGACCGAGAGGATCAACACATTGCTGGAGGACTACTTGCGACATTATGTGACGGCTGATCAGAAGAATTGGCCTGAACTCTTGGATATTGCTCAGTTTAGCTACAATATTCAAAAGAGTTCTGCGACGGGGTATAGTCCATTTGAGTTGGTGAATGGGCAGATGCCGGTTGCACCGCATACCGTAGTGACGGGAGGCTTCTTGAGAAGTCCTCATGCGAAGAAGTTCATGAAGGCTTGGGAGGAGACCTTGGAGTTAGCACGGTTGCGCTTGCACGATGCTGCAAGGAGGATGAAAAAGTATGCTGATCGTGGAAGACGGGAGGCACACTTCAGTGTGGGAGATATGGTGTTTCTCAGGATTACCGGGGAGCAGTTTCAGCCAGCCAAGGGGATGACGAGCAAACTGACACGGAAGTATGAGGGACCATTCTGAGTGAAGAAGAGAGTGGGGGAAGTTTCTTACGAGCTGGAGCTTCCACGCCATATGCACATGAAGCATCCAGTTTTTCATGTGAGTCAGTTGAAGAGATGTAGACTTGATTCAGACCATCCAGAGAGAGCTGAACCGACGAGAGGACCAGCCGGGATTGTGGACAAGCCAGGACTGGAGTTGGAGAAGATTTTGAGGCTCAGAACTACAGGAGTTGGTTGCCACATGAGAAGGGAATTTCTTTGCAGATGGAAGAATGCACCGGAGGAAGAGAGTTGGGAATCGGAGGACTCACTTTGGAGATGGAAGGACAAGATCGAGAAGTACAACAGGAAGTTGATGAGAAGAGCAGGATTGTCGAGGGCGACAATGATTTCCAGTGGGGGAGGATGTAACGCCTTGCAGGTTCGTGCACGGGCGCGCGCCCCTCCCGTTGCGAAAAACGACTAAGTATGGTTGTGCGAGCGCTCCATCAAGCGAAGGCGCAATCGTGCGCGCGATTATGGAGGGCGCTCACACATATATACGACAAGTTGTGGAAGACTCGTTTCGATAGCCGACGAGGTGCGTTAATGGATGAAGGGCGAGCTGGTGGGGCGGTCCCGCACCATGGGCGGGCCGACCATGTAAAAGCGTTGCATAAACATTTAAAGGGCATGCAGGTTGGAGTTATTGGAGGTCGACCGAACGATAGCCACCTCCCACAACGATGTGTATAAACACATGATCGATGCGCTCATTTGGAGCATCATCACACCTTCGCATTGGATCTTCGCACAAGGTGAGTGCGCACAAGAAGAAGTGCGAAGTGTAGCCATAGGTCGCATTATGGGATGTGCCCGCCGAGTCGGGCGACGAAGTTTTGCGAAGTGTGGGCGGTGGAGTGCAAGGGCGCCCGCCCGCCAAGGTATACACGGAGTTTGGTTTGGGTTGGGCATGGGTCGTGCACGGGTGCGCTCGCCCGTTCAACAAAGAAACTTGTGTATGTTATATTGTATATTCGGTTAAGGTTGAGGCAGACCGCTGTGCGCTCTTGCACGGGCGGGTGCCCGCCTTGTTTATGAACGCTGGTGGAGCGTGGCTCCCGGTCATTGTAATCTTTCTCTTATATAATAAAAATATTACTTCTCTTATATTATTGGGTTATTGTTATCATTCTTGTATTATTGATGGATTCCGCACATTAATAATGTTAATTCATGATTATTATGAATTGCTAAAGGCGTAGTTCGTAAAGTTAATTAACGATGGATAAAGTTATTAACTTAGGCGGTGCCGCACCCGGCCAATTTAACGAAAAAAGAATTGGGGGCATGACACACTGGGTCGTAGAATCGCCTAGAGCCTTAAGGAAACAACTAGAAATGCCTAGAAAATGCAACCTACATTATAATGCAACCATGCGACTTGCATTGGAGTGCAATTGAGGCCAGATCACAAATCGCACCTCCAATCCCGAGGCTGCTAGCTGCGAATGCGACCTGCTCTAGAATTCAATTTGTAAGCTGCCCTAGAGCTTGCGACCTAGCATGTAGCTTGAACATACAAATTGACTGAAGATTTAACATACATATATAAAGGCATTTAAATTTTTCTAATGAGCACGACATTGGGACCGATTACGCATTGGGAAGAAGAGTAATAGTTAGTATAAATTTAAATGATGCATGCACAAAGAACTAGTGTGGATAAAATATTGATCAAGGAAAGGCCGAGGTTGTCATGCTAGCTTTGAGAAAGGCCAGATCCATATGGGACCGTTGATCATCTATTAGATAGTCACACTTTGATATGTTCTTCAAGCATTACTTGGACTATTGCCTTTAGTTCAAGTACACATGGTTTGGAGACACTTTGCTTCTTTGATTCTAAATGCGTTGAACCTTGTGAGGTTTATGTGGCAAAGTTTAAAGCTCCCTCATCATACATGTGAGTGATGGAAGCAAAGGGATTGGTGACCATTATGGAGGTTCACACGATAATTTGGGAAATGCATATACATCACCTGTGACATATGGTAGTTACAACAATCTTAACTTTGATAGTGCATGTGATTAATGAAGCCACAAGGGCTTGATTGATCGGTTTGAATCTATGACATGGTAGTGGCATATTATCTCAGATTACGCAGATCCATTCAGATCTATTCACTCTGAGATAGAACCTAAAGATTTTGTGTTGCAATAGTGATATTGCCTTCCAACAATTTGAACTATAAAGATATAAAAAAACATGGACTTCATTAGTTTTGTTACAATGAAGTGACTATGTTCAATCAACTCGTAACTTTATATGATAGAAGGCACAAGACGAGTATCATGACAAAAGGCTAGTTTGTGGATAAGGACCAATGAGGAAACCCAACACTTTGTGTGGAAAATAACAGGAATATTTTGTAGCAAGATCCTGCAGTAGCCTTGAGATTTCTATTGATTTTTCCACATCAATAATTTTACAGGCTACACATACTTTGATGACACTGCTTTTAGAAAAGGACTACACAAGGGTCCTACATTGATATTCCCTTTTTATGATCTTTTCCCATTTCTAGTTTTATTCTTTAAACACAATATGACCGATGTGATTTGCTTGTAGGTAAAAGAAAGGGAGTAAGAATGCTGATTTGTGTGGAATAATTAGGGTTTATCGTAGAAGCTATGCAACTAAGGTTTCAACAAGACATAAATTAGATCCACTCAAGCTCTTAGAACCTCTTGGAAATATCAAGAAAACAACATCAAAGGAAGGTTGGATGCAAGTAAGGCAAAATAATAGGCAATTCAATAGTTCATGCAAGTCTCCATGGTTTCACAACATCCCAGGGCTTCAAAGAGCTTTCTTTAATCTCCTCATGACCTTTTTCTATCATAATGTAAATGTTTCTCATCATGATGCTAACGACTATACAAATATCAATTTGAGCATGTTACAACCATTATACAATAGAGAATCATATGGAAGATCAAGAGACATGAGGGTATGTGAACAGTCATGGTAGGTGAACAATCACCTAACCTTTATAAATATACCCTCATGCCTCATTTGGAGGGACTTTAGCACTTGAGCTTAGAATAGGAGAACACAGTTGATCTGTGCTTGAAGAGCTAGAGACACTCAACCCTTGGCATCTAGTAGGGTGATCTAGGGTGAGGCTAGGGTTTTGCATCAGATAGTGGTATGAGAAGCCCATATTCCACTATTGGGCTTTGATGAATTAAAATATATGTACTTGTATTTGCAACAACAATAATAAGAAGTTCCTCATTTCTGGAAATGATTCCCATGCTTACTCATAGTGGTCGTATGATTGTGGTGTTTTCAGTGTATTTGAATGTGTGCTTTCATATAGGAACTATGTTATGGACTAGCATGTAGCTGTTGCATGTATTTTTGTTTCGAATCTATGCTTACTTATTCCATGCCATGTCAGTGACCTATTGTGAAATAATTTGCAATAAACCTCTAGCATGTTCTTGTTTATGTATGTCTTAAGCGATTTTGGCTCAGTGGTCCTTTCATTAGAGAAATTTTGAGGTAAAAAATGAGCCTCAAAACAAAAATGTACAACACAAACCAACTTTATGTTGATCTAGATTGTCATTGATGTCAATATGGCAATATTCTGGATATCAATAATGATGTGAAACCAAGCAGAGCAGATCCGTGAAGCAACAGGAGCAAGAAGCCAGAGAGGAGAAGCCATCGAGAAGCAAAGAGGAACACATCGACAGAGGAGCATAAACAGTGTTATCAGAGGAGCTAAGAACCCAATCTAAGAAACAAATCGTGGAATCCCTTTAACAAAAGTCCACAACGCATCGGAGTTAACATATCGACGGTTTATCGATGGCTTTATCACTTTATTATGTGTCACATTGAAAATTTGTGATTGCGATTTGAGCTGTGGACCCGACTGTTCCAATAGAACAACTCTAATGTAATATCATGTCTGCCACTATCGGAAGTTACGTATCGATAGTCATAAATGTCACTGCCCAAAACCTGCAATTGCGATACCATTGTGGATCCGCTGCACCATTGTAATACAACTCAAAGAAATATTGCATCCGTCGCATCAGAAGTTTCATATTGCAAGTCTTAAAGAGTTGTCACCACGTAAAACCCCCTGATTGCGATATACTGCGGACCCGAAACAGGTTATGGTAACAACCCTATACAATATCACATTCGTCGCATAATCACAAACCATAAGGTTTATTATGTATCACCACCCCAAATCCGCCAATTGCGATATGTACTACGGACCCGATGATTCCATTACAATACACCATAATACAATATCACATCCACCGTAGATTTGTTGTTGAATGTTAGTTTTGCTGTGCTAATTTCAACTTCATAATTAAAAAAACACTTTCTTATCATTTGCTTCATGTGCATAGGTTCCTTATGGTGTTAGTGAATGAAAAGAGGTAAAATTTTCAAGTTTTATGTTAAGTTCATGAGCAAAATAACATGAAAATCAAGTGCTGAACAACAACAAACAAATGTATAACATACCATCAAATTTAACACTTAACATAGTGTTTTGATGAAAGATTTCACCCCTCTTGGGCTACATCTCCTTGGTCTAGCTTCCATGACTTGGGCCTCTGTATTAGCTCAATAATGGAAAAGGTGTTGTTTACAATGCCTTAATGCTCTTGAAACCTACTTCAATGTGCTTAGAACATCTAAATCATCTAGGAACACCTTTTCTTGATCTCAATTTGGGCGAATTTTGCAAACGTTATGGCAGAAACAATTTCCCCTAGGAAAACTCCTTTAAAGCTGGAGAACTCCAGTTAGTCCCACCAAAGATGGAGGAATCTCCGAATTTATAGGACCTGCTAAGTTCTCTACCAAACTAAACTGCAATTAATTAAATGTAAGCGCAATTTAATTAAATGTTAAACATGTTTAATTAAGCACTAACCGTGATTAGCGCTAATACAACGCGTTTATGGTAAACTGTCTCCCATTAATGTTGTAGTGGTCACATGCTACAATAACCATTAATGGCTACGGTTTAGTTGGTCGTCGGTTATACTAACTGCTGGCTGGCGATTTTCGCTGAGGAGGTCACATGTGAGTGGTAATGCAGCGGTTAATCTGGAGGTAATACCGCGATTAATCTGGTAGTGTTCACATGGGAATTTATCCACCGGGTTAACTGACGGTGACGGTAGCGCTATCCGCCAGTATTCGTGATAGTGATCACATGGGAGGGGGTTGGCCGCCGGGCTGGCTCCCTCCTCCCCCCAACCGCCAACGGTTTACACAACAAATACGTTATGCGATCATTGTATTGTAAGAACCACAACGCGAGTGTAACGTGGAGTTTGTTTAAGCGAGGTTGCAGGTTCGACTCTGCCAACTTGCCATAATATTTTACCACTATGCGTCGATAGCCTGTACTTTGGGGAGGGACATGTGGCGGCCTCTGGGCTTGCCACTTGTCGCCTCATTGGTCCACCTCAAACCAAGGAAATGAAGTCAAATAACCAAACCTGCAAACCAATCACAACGCACCACTTGGAGAAATATGATTGAACGTTGACCACCTTTGACTCTGCCTGGTCACCTACCACGTCAGCAGTATGGACTGCTGACTGTGCAGTGACTGTACCTTTTCTTTTCAAAATTTCCTCTGTTTGGCAAAGTAGACAGAACACGATATCTTCCCCATACGAACTCCGTTTTGAGTGAAACAAGTTGCGTTGGAAACATTTTTCCAAGATGAATACGATCGTTCAGGTTTTGAGAAATTTCGAGCACTTTGATTTTTGAGCTAATTTTTGCCCCTAATCCAAATTCCGATCACTCCTTCCCACTGACAGGATTTTGGACCCACAAAAGTTAGTTATCTGATGAGAGTTGAACACTGTTTTCCTTCCCAAGTTCTATCAATTGATTCTACTTTGAAAAATCTACATGACAACCACTTGGGTTCACTGACATGCCTTGCCTTGCAAATGGCTTGGCACTTCAACCAATGTTCTCATTTTGCTGTTGACCCAATCCAACACTTGTTGGATGCTTTCTGATTAAAAAACTTGCTGTACCAAAGTGATCCCTCAATGCTTGGAAAACCGACTGATGGCCTTCCCATTGAGAATCATGTTCCTCCTTTGCAACACATGTATTCAATGCAAACTTTTCCTTGGAAACCTCTTTTCCAAGTTAAGCCCATCTGAGTGAACTACAACAATGAGTTCCAATATAAGTAATAACAAGAAAATAAGTGACCATTCTTTTACCTCCGCAGTTCCAAATTCCACATCTGGAAGAATTCATTCGCCATCTCTTTCGCTTCTTGGCGTCAACACATCAAATCACATTATAGACCATTTGATGTTTTACAAGGGCTGCATTTTTTTTTTTTGCATTTTTATCCACTTTCGCTTCTTGATTCCATCATCCTCCAATATTAACATGCTTCTCATGTCATGATTTTAGAATGAAGTCTAATCATGAGTCTCTTTCTCAAGCATGAACCTTCCAAAATCCTGCGACATCTTGTCACAAGAAACGCCATTAACCTTGAAAAACACTCATGCAAGAATATAACTTGACGAACTCTTCCTTTTGCTTCTTCGAAGAAACAAATGTCACATCATGTGAACATCACCATGTACTCTTACATCTTGGTGTTTAGTTGATGGTTTACTAAACACAAGTCGACAAAACATGCTTCTTCAAACAATTGACTTTCAAGTCAAGCAAAAACATGTACAACAACTTGACGATTTACAACAAGAATTCAACATTCTCATGAAACAATTCGTCACATCTCCCTTTCATCTTTGGAGACAAAATAAACTCTTCCAAGTTGATATAACATACATGTAACAATCAATTGACCACACAACCCAACACTCATGCATGTGCAAATGATCAACATTCTCAAGTTGACAACATACATGTTAACAAAGCAATCAGCCAACACATTTCAATCACTCATGCATGTTCAAGCACAATGAAACTATAAAAAATTCCACTGTTCACACACACAAACTCTCATGCATGTATAACAATTCTCAACTTTCTCACAAGTACAATCACAAGTACAAGAATCCCATTGGTATGTACAAGTACTTAAAGAGATGAATTGACCAAATTTGCTGCAACAAAGTGAGTCAACATGCCCCACTTTGGACACCTTCCTAGCGTAAACATACAAGTTCAAGCATGCAACATGCATGCAAATTTGTAGTTGCAAATTGCCATATTTGCTCCATCTAAGTGAGTCAACATAACTCTACTTTTCCAACATCTTGCTTCATGCAATATGCAACATGTTTTCAGGAGAAAAGAAATGCATCCAAATAACAAGGAAATGCATCAATAAGGCAAGATTTGCGTCAATTATCAAAAGAAATGCAAGGCCTTAATTGGTTAAGAAATCTAACAATCTCTTTCCAAACTATTTCAATGGCGCTTCTTTCAAATGCACTTCATCATGTGTATCATCTTGACCGACATCAATTATGGAATCCTCTTTTCCATTCTTGCCAAAATCTCTCTCCACCTTCTTCAAATGTCGTGGATGACTTGTTGGATGCAAAGTACAACACTTGTCTATAGGATGATCCTACTTATGGCAACGAGTGCAAAATAATTGCATCTTCTTTTCAACATGGTCTCCATTGTCCAATGGACCTTTGGCTTTCTGTCTCTTTTGTTTTGAAAGTTTCCCGTGTATGGCTATCCTCTTCCAACACCTCGAAACAATATGGTTATTTAAACCACAAAAGGAACATATAAATTTTATCCAAATCT
The DNA here is from genome assembly GCA_031772625.1 of Pinus tabuliformis. Taxonomy (NCBI): domain Eukaryota; kingdom Viridiplantae; phylum Streptophyta; class Pinopsida; order Pinales; family Pinaceae; genus Pinus; species Pinus tabuliformis. The sequence goes on from CM062805.1 coordinate 603,371,988, forward strand.
TATGTGACGATTTGCCATGCTTATCATAATCAAAAGAAACTTGATTAAAGGTAGTTTTATACCTTGCACATTCACCTTTGTCACCTTCTTGAAGAGGTGAATTTAATGAGGTAGTGGCTCTCTTCGGAATACCAACAATGGTTTCAATGACCTTAGATCTTTCAACAACCTCTTGTTTGGCATTTCCACTAGTTGCATGCTTATGAACATCTTCTTGCAAAGTGGGTATAAAAATTTTGCATTCCTCATGAACACAAACTTCACAAGCTTGAGGTAATGAACATGTAATGAAAGTCCTTCTTGGAACACCTTCATGTGCCTCCTTGCCTTTGGAGCATTCTCCATGATGTTGTCCATAACCAAGACCAAAATACCTAGGTCTTTCCTCAACAACAATTGGCTCAACTATGCCTTGTGCATGTTTTCCTAACCCTTTACCTTCATAGCCCATCTCCATCAATAATTTGGACCCTATTCCTCTAATGTATCTTTCAAAATCACCAAAACATTCATTTTGAGAGGAAATTGAAGATAAAATTGAATTTCATACCTTATTTTCATCCACATACTTGGCCAGGGTTTCCTTGGCATCATGGAGTTGAATCTCCATCTCATGCATCTTTTCAAGAAGCTTTTGCTTCTCCTCCTTCATGGTCATCAACTTCTATATAGTGTTCTCCTTCCTATCTTCATATAAATCTTGCACCATATCTCTCATGATGATAAGATCTTGCAACATCTCTTCATCAAAGAATCTTTCTAAGGAAGATGAATTAGAAACATCACTTGTTGAAGATGCCATCACATAAACTTGCACACAGTTAAATTCTCCTTGCACAAAACTCAAGCAATAAAGAAAATAACCTTTTCTATGATACCAACTTGATTTGTTGTTGAATGTTAGTTTTGCTGTGCTAATTTCAAATTCAGAATTAAAAAAAACACTTGCTTATCATTTGCTTCATGTGCATAGGTTCCTTATGGTGTTCGTGAATGAAAATAGGTAAATTTGTCAAGTTTTATGTTAAGTTCATGAGAAAAATAACATGAAAATCAAGTACTGAAAATCATCAAACAAATGTATAGCAAACCATCAAATTGAACACTTAACATAGTGTTTTGATGGAGTTCACCCCTCCTGGGCTACATCTCCTTGGTCCATATTCCATGGCTTGGGCCTCTATATTAGCTCAACAATGGAAAATTTATGTTTACAATGCTCTACTACTAAAACCTGTTTCAATGTGCTCATAAGATACAAATCATCTAGGAACACCTTTTCCCGATCTCAATTTGGTCGAATTTTGCAAAAGTTATGGCAGAAACAGTTTCCCCTAGGAAAACTCCTATAAAAATGGAGAACTCCAGTTAGTCCCGCCAAAGATGGAGGAATCTATGAATTTATCGGACCCACTAAGTTCTCCACCAAACTAAATTGTAGTTAATTAAATGCAAGCGCGGTTTATTTAAATGTTAAACATGTTTAATTAAGCATTAACTGTGATTAGTGCTAATACAGTGTGTTTAAGGTGAACCGTTTGTCATTAATGCTGTAGTGGTCACATGCCGCAATAACCGTTAATGGTTATGATTTAGTTGGCTGCCAATTATACTACCTGTTGGCTGGCGGTTTTCACGGAGGAGGTCACATGTGAGAAGTTTACACCGTAAATATGGCAGTTTTCTTGGCTAACCGTAAACTGTTATCCACCGGGCTTCACGGTAGTGTTCACATGGGAATTTATCTGCCGAGTTAACTGATGGTGATGGTATCGCTAGCTGCTTGTCTTCGTGACAGTGGTCATATGGGAAGGGGTTGGCCCATGGGTTGGCTCCCTCCTCCCCCCTACTGCAACCGGTTTACACAACAAATACGTTATGCGATCATTGTATTGTAAGAACCACAATGTGGGTGTAACAATGGAACATTGAGTTTGCTTAGGCGAGGTCACGGGTTCAACTCCACTGACCTACCATAATATTTTACCATTGTGCACTGATAGCTTGACCTTTAGGGAGGGACACATGGCGGCCTCCGGGCTTGCCACTTGTCCCCTCCTCATTGGTCCACCTCAAACTAATGAAATGAAGCAAAATCATCAAACCTGCAAACCAATCACAACATGCCACTTGGAGAAACCTGATTAAACATTGGCCACCTTTGACCTTGCCTAGTCACCTACAACATCAGCAGTATGGATTTCTGATTGTGCAGTGACTGTACCTTTTTTTGCAAAATTTCCTCTGTTTGGCGAAGTGGACAAAACACAATATCTTTCCCATACGAAATCTGTTTTGAGTGAAATGAGTGGATCGTTTTTCCAATATGGACGCGGTCGTTCATGTTTCAAGTGATTCCGATCACTTTGGGTTTTGAGCTAATTTTTGCCCCTAATCTAGATTTCAGAATTTTTCATATCAAAAGGCTTAAAGGGATGTAACGTTAAAACAAAGATTGTGATATACTATGCAGACCAGAAAAATATATTAAAATACACCTTTATGTAGTATCGCATTTGGGTATTGGAAGTTACACAAATAAAGGGTTGTCACCCCGGATCGCCGATTGCGATAAATACCTGAACCACCGATTGCGATAAACCCCTGGACCACCGATTGTGATAGAAGCTGTCGATACGATAGATCTATTGAAAACTATTTAATGTTATATCGCATCCACCTCATCAGAAATATGAGTATCAGCTATGTTACATCGATAACACCAAAATTTGCGATTTCAGGACTTTCACAAATTGCGATTGCAGGATTTCAGAAGATTGCGATTGCAATAAATAACATAGCATGTGGGACCTCCATGTGGGCCTTGGATGAATATTAAAAAGGGCCTCTCCGATATATTATGTAGTAAGATACCTCCGAAAGTTGCAATTACGATTAGCAGTGATGTAGCATGTGGGGACCGCTAGACTCCTATTATAATTCGGTTATAGCCTCTTTGGTCTCTCTGTAAATAAACAAGTCGGCCTCCCTCCAATGAAAGTGTCTCTCAAGTCATTGGTGAAACTCGTATAAGTACAAGTTGAAACGTTTCACTAAAGGCATTGATCAGGTATTGGGCATAGAGAAGAATAAAAAAGTTCACTACTTGTGGACTTGAAAAGACAGAGGAAGCTGAAGGTTGAGAAGACACAGAAGGTATAGCAGAAGACGAAGGCTGAGAAAAGAAGGAAACTAAAGAAAAAGTGGGAGGATAGTATTTTGACCTGATTCATCTTGAAACGATCAAACCCGAAGTGAAACCATAGCATAGACAATGACCTGTTGCAAATACTCCAAGGGCAGGGTTTTGTAAAGAAGTTCTTGGAAGCACTATAATACAATCAAACATTTCTTGACAGAAAAAATCTATAGGGTTGGAGCCCTTGGGGTTGGTCCCTCAGAAGGATTGGTGTCCTTGGAGTTGGTGCTCCTAAATTAAAGGTTGATGCATTGGTAAGACATGGTTAGAGCCTTAGAGGTTGGATCCCTAGGGGTTGGAGCCTCATCAAAGTCCAAGTTGGTGCTTGGCAAAACTCAAAAGATATTGTATTCAATCTTTTTCTATATTTAATAAAATCATTTCTTTTGATTAAAATTGTAAAGAATCTAAACTGGTAATAATAAAAATTGAAAAGAAATTCTGATTCACCCTCCTCTCAGTATTTCCAACAATTGGTATCAAAGCCAAATTCTTCAGTATCAGCCTAACAATTGAAAGAAGGATTCTTAGTTACAATGAAGAATAAAAAAATGACAGCAGGAAGGCTTCCCTTGTTTGATGGTACTAATTTTGGTTTTTGGAACAAGAGAATGTCTTACTACTTAATGTCGCTTGGACTTGAAGTTTGGAACATTGTTTTGAATGGGTATAATGCCCCTCCCACTCTTCCTACTGATCAAGATGAAAGGAAAGAGTACATTGCTAATGCCAAAGCTCTAAATTCCATTACGAGTGGAATTACTGATTATGGGTTCACGAAAGTCTTAAATTGTGACTCGGCCAAAGAAGTATGGGATAAACTAGTTGGCTTATATGATGGGGACTCCAAGGTTAAGAAGGCAAAGCCTCAAACTCATAGGAGGCAGTTTGAAAGTCTGAAAATGGATGATGAAGAAGATATTGCATCATAATTCCTTTGAGTAGCTGAAGTAGTCAAACTCTATTAAAGCATTGGGATAAAAGATTGAAGAAAGCACTATTGTTCAAAAGGTCTTAAGATCTCTCCTAGATCGATTTGACTCGAAAATAAGTGTTATAGAAGAAATGAAGGAACTAGACACTCTCAAAATGGATGAACTTCATGGAATCCTCACTGCCTATGAGATGAGAAAAGGAATACCAAGTTTCAAAGATGAAACATTCAAGGCTTCAAAATCAAAAAAGGGAAAAGGATGGAATACCAACAGTGATGACTCCGATGTTGAATCTAAATTGGCTCAATTTATACGAAGACTAAAGAAAGGATCTGAGCTAAAAGGTAAGCATCCTCTTATTTGTTTGAACTATGGAAGAATAGGCCATTACACTGCAAAATGTCCACATAAGCATGACAATGATAATGAGGAAGTAAGGATATACAAAAAGAAAGGATTTACTAAGAAGAATTTCCTCTCTAAACAAGATGAATCTGATGAGGATGAATATGTGGTCATCAAGAAGAAATCATCCAAAGATATCTTCCATCACAAATAAAGTAATGATGAATCAGATGAAGATAATGGCTATGATGGAAGCAAGGAAGTACTATTTATGGAATTCATTGAAGATGATAAACCAAGACAGGAAAATGAAGAAGATACAAATGAATTACTGATAAGTACCTATTGATGGTGCTAGAGCCACTAACATGTCAAGGGGATATCCTCAGTAATAAGTACCAATTAGACCTCAGACCGTTTGTGTAGGAGTCCCAACAGTGGGTCATAAGGTAATGCCTTGACTGTGATGTTGCACAGAGGCAAGTAAGATAACTCTGTCAGCAACAAGGGTGTGACCGCTGCAATGAGTCAACGAAGGTGAATGAGAGGTTCTAACACATTGGGGGTGAGATGAGTGTGCCCCTTAGAAACTTGTAGAAGTACTCAGCTGAGAAGGGAACACACGAGCGAAGATGCATCACAAGCTAGAAAGCAGATCACTCGAGAATCCAAAGTGATGGTTAAACCAACAACACATCTGCAACAAGATTCATATAATTGCATACGAAGTAGTTCATACTCAAATACGTAAGTTAAACAACATATATTGCTAAGCAACCGGAGCAGTCCAACTACAATAACAACATATGCATGAAAATGTGTTGGCTCTTATTATATAAAGAAGTGTAAGTCCCAATCATACAATACATCCATGTAAACCTTCTAGCCCCAATAGTGGAACGTTACGGCCACATTCACCTGCTTGTCCAAAGAGATGAACTAGCTCCGGGCAGTGGAGAAGCCAATGCACGTTACAATATTGTCCAAGCTTTCTTCAATATAGTCTTATTAGAAGCTTGGCTGACCAAAAGCCCTTACAATGAGTTATGAGGGACTATTTATAGCAAAGGGTGGGGTGACCCTTGACATTCCCCTTTGTGACAGTTCAACTACCCTCATGACTCTTCACCTACTCTATGACTGTTACATCTGACTATTGACACTTGACTTACACTTGACATGACATTACATTACAATGCACATGTACTCATGTGAGACAACATGGCTTGAGTAAGCTATGCAAGACATCACTGACACTCGGTCCGTTGTGATGAGACCAACTCTTTGGCATGATTGTGATGATGAAGGTGGTGAGGTGATGCTAAGCTTGGTCATTCGTGATGGTGTGCATGCACCTCATGGTGACATATTGCTGAAGCAAACTCTTGCCTCCGTTGTAGCCGTTCGGTTCCTTCATCCAACTCATCTGCTAACATGCGTGTGGTCTTCTTGGGTGCAGCTGAACCAACAACACACTAATGCATAGTGTTCGTGCTGATCTTCAAGTGTGTGTTGGTGGTCATGCGCATCAACTTGCCGAAGTACATGTTCAACTCCAGTTGGACTTGCTTCTTGTCTTCGCCTTGGTGAGTGTGCTGAATGGGTTGGATTGCATGCGTGTGCACAATGACATGCATGCTTTTGAATCCTTTGCATGTGATCAACAACACTGCTCACCATGTCTGCTTCGTGCTAGCTACTGGGATGGATCTTTAACTTGTACGGGTGCAATTTCGTCCGTGAGTGCATGTTGCACCCACTTCTGTTCCTGTTCCTGCTGCAACTCATTTGTCTGTCTGTGCAGTTGCATGTTCTTCCTTGAGTTGCTGCTTCTGCACATGCAACTCCTTCTTTGTTCCATTCTCCATCTTCGTGCGATCTTCATGTCGCATTATCACCTCATACCCTAAGTCTCCAAAGTTGATTTCATCATCAGTGGATTTGATTGATCTTGCAACTTTGTTCCACCTCTGTGTTGTCAGCAACCTTCCTCTTGCATTCATTGCATTTGTTGCGTTCACTACATTCATTGTGTTCAGTATGCTGCCTTCAGCTATTGCTCATGGTGTTGATCGCTGTGATATATTGATGTTCCTATCTACGAACAACTTGATATCTTCGTGAGTAGGCAAGCTTATAGACATTTGATCGACTGCATCTCCAGGTGTGCTCCGAATGGTGTCTTCGACTTTGCCCTCTGGAAACCATTGTACCTACACTGCTAAGAGGTAGATGAACACCTGTTATACCTGGAGACATGGAAAAACTCATGGCAAGCAATCTGTCAGTCGAAAACCAAAATGAACTTGAGAACTGAATTGCAACATACTTGTGTGACTGATCATGAAGGTTGTGCAATTTCGGCAAGGAGATCGGGAGGCTGACTGCCAAGATTGCACAAGGAATAGTCTGGGTTGCTGGGAGACTGACTGGTTGCTGGAACTGTACAATGCACAGTTCAGTCTGGCTTGCTGACTGATGGGATTGCACAATGGACAATCTCAGTTGGAAATGGTTGCAGGCTCAGTGACTGCATTGCGCAATTTTCTAGGCTAGCATTCACTGTCCCTGAAGATTGCGCAAAGCAGGCCTAGGGAACAACTGCTGGGTAGAAATGTGCATTTCTGGAGAGGAAGGTAGAGTCTCCCCTCTTAGGATTGCGTAACGCTGTCTGGTGAGGCAGAGTCTGGGCCAAGGTTGGGTGGACTCACTGACGGGAAACTGAATGCGAATGAAAATGCATGATGATACTGAGTGTAAGCATAAGTGAATGATCATGCAAGAAAATAGTGAATGAAAGATTCAAAAAATGGAACAACATGCATGTGGGTGAGGCGAGTCGTCGAATCGACGACTATTTGCAAAAAAAGTTTCATGCATGAGACAACAATGAGATGTTGACGAAAACTAAAACCATTCTAGGACAAGCTAATATACATGTAAACGACAACAAGTGTTCAAAGAAATCAAGCAAACAATACTCATACAAGCGAAAACACAAAAAGTGATAGAAATGCAGCACAAGGCATGGGAAGCGGGCTTACCCCAAAACAACTAAGTTGAATGTGTCGACTTCTCCTAGATGTGATGTGGGATATCAGAGCTGCAAGGTTGATGTGAGGAATGAGCTCTGTAGCATCTGGTTGATGAGTTTTGATAGCATTGAGGTTGTGACATGCATGCTACAAATCTAGGGAAAGTGACACATGGTGGGAGGTTTCTGAAATGATCCTTGCATTAACCTCCAATTGCTAAACATAGATCCCTGAAACAAGGAATGCCTTTGTATGCTGCCTTGGGAGAAGCAGCGCATGCATGCAAGTCTGTTTTGCTTGGTCCTAGAGGGAACCAGTCAAATCAGCTGAACATGCAAGAGGCTGTTTGACTGCTTGAAGGAAATGCGCATTTATGGCTGGGAGCTGGGCTCACTGCCTAGGAGATTTTCACAATTTCTAGACAGAGTAGATGACTGCTGCTTAGATTTGCACAAATTCTGGGCTGAGCAGCCTTGTTGGGGAAAATTGCACAGTTCCTACTAGGAGTGTTGACTGGCAGAATTGCACAATATTAGAGCCCAACATGCTGCCAGATAGGGTTGCACAATTTCTGGAGGGAAGGCTGGTTGCCATCCAGAAATGCGCAATTTTCTTGGGGAAGCTGCTCAGCCTGCAGTTGGACCAAGTCTGGGTGAACAGTGTGTGAGGGGAATTCATCAAGCTATGATTGACAGGCTACCTTTGTGCATGAAAAACATTGAAGCTTGTGTACTTGATGAAGCAAGACAAGGTGATGTGAAAGGTTGGTAGGGAGGCTCCAAGACAGGCTAAGGCAAAATTTTGGAGGGTGGTTGTAGCCACTACAACACTTGGCGACACACTAGTAGAACCCCAACTCTCTGAATGATGGACCTTGTTCGTGAAAAGCAAGTCAAACACCTCTGGAAGTATTGTTCAGTTCTCAACTCATCTTGGTTTCACACTAGCTTGATTGTAAGATGTAGCATCTGCCAAGCTCTTGGTCGATTGACACACATTCCAAGCCAAGGAAATATAGTTGTTTCGATTGGGGTTGAGGGGTATATAGGTGCACAAGAAGTATAGTCGTCAGAGTCTTATTTTCATCTATGGTGTTGCTCCGCTGCCAGCAGGCCTGGACAGTACCCCAACAGAGTCACATAGGAACAAAAGCATGGCTCCATTGTCAGCGAGCCTAGTCAGTACCCTAACGGAGTTACTTGCATCACCTCCCTGTTTAGGAAGCCTTTCTCTTCTTTTTCCTTATTCATTTTTTCATTTTGAAATTTTTGGACTTTTCATTTTTTCAACTGTGCATAACACTTATTCATTTCAGAGGTGGAAGAGGGATCCTGACTTATTGAGAGCAGAAGAGGTTGTTCCAACAGAGAAGTAGTTTATTTGTATCTCTGACGTGTTTGTTAAGGTTTTCCCCCTCACCTTACTCTACTTGACTGAGCTGACAAGGGTTAACCCAAAAACAACTGACTAGATAAGGTGACACTAGTTAGCATGCAAGCGTTGTGTTTTCACCGAGGTTCACTTTGAACAATACGTATTTCCTTCGACGTATCATGGACTAAAAGTAACAAGCTCTTTATATGGAGGCAAGATGACCGATAAACAAGTAGTGATCACTGTACAAGCCCTCTTGTACTTCACCTAGCTCGTTTCAAGAGTCATACATGGTTTCATGCAAAACTAACCTACGCAAAATACAAGTGAACTAACAAAAAACAAAGCAAAGCAAGAGCAGAAGCGAAAGTGAAAGCAAAGCAAGTAAGCAAGAAAGAAAGCAAACAAACAAGAAAATAAAGCGAATAAACAAACAAGCACGCAAGCAAACTAACTGAAAGAAAAAACTACTCCTACTTCTACACTAACGGTGCATGGGCCTGATCTTGTTAAGTGATATTTCCATTGCATCCACCGGTGCATTGGTTGACCCATGTTGGTGAAGGCTTGGTCCGTGAGCAACCCAGTTGTGCGAACCAGTAAGCAAGAAAGATATAACAATGAAGACAACCACACTTCGTGTCTGACAGTGCCCACAGGACATAAGTGAGTGCAAGTGCATGATGAGAAGTCCGTGGAATTATCATGGTGTTGTGTGACACTACGTGCAACTTTGAAGCATAAGCACACTCTTGACTGAGACATGCAAGAAAACGAAAGAAACAAAGATAACTTGCATCGTACATGTGTGCTTGCAATGTAAGATTCCTCCAATGCATGAGCGATGGGGTCCTGCAGCTTGAGTGGAGGAGATGTGGTCTATGGGTGAGATGGATCTTCAATGCATACAGATGGGTGATGAGGAGCCTTGGGTGATTGAACAGTTTCCTGATCAGAAGTGAGACTAACCCTAAGAGAGTGAGGGCCTAATATAACCATCAACTTGGGCTGAAGTGCCTCGACAGTCTTGGCTGTTTCAACTTCATCATCAGGTAGATCATCATAAACCGATGGCTTCGAAAGATCAACTATGATAGAGCCATGATCATGATCAAATATGGAAACAAATGGTTCATGATCGCCATGATCAGAAAAATCAATGAATTCATCGACATCCTCATGATCGGATGAATCAAATAGAGGGGTAGATGAAATGTGAACAAAATCATCCTTTGTGTTTCTAGAAAAGACAGATGAAAGATCAAGTGGATTTTCACTGAATATCTTATCCTCTCCGTTGTCGAATGATGGGCCAACATCGGGTGATTCCTGCGAGTGATCAACAATGGGTGCATCCATGGATGAAGACACACATGCGAAATCATGGATGGAAGGTTCACCAAAGATGTTAGGAAATAATGGAGGCTCGGATGGAAGGGAGTCCTCCTTCACCGAGTGTTGATGCTCAAGCTCCCACTCATACTCTTCATGAATGTAAATGCATTTTGGTTGTGTAACAACAACTCCGTCAATGGGTTGTTCCTCGTTCACAACAAGTGAAGAGTCTAGAATGGACGAACACAAGACAACATCATTAGGAGGAACACCCGAGTGTGAAGACAGAGTTTGTAGAAAAAAATTCATATGAGAACTTGAAGGACTCACAACCAAATCTGCATGAAATTTGAGTGAAGTGATGTTGGGAGAATGTGAAAGATGAATAGGCGTGTGAGCATGATCTTCAACATCACTTGGCAGTGGTGGGGCTGTTGAATGAGAGGAAGGAAGACAATCAATTGAGACAATGACCGCATCCACATGAGATTGCGCAATGCCGTCAATGAAGAATGTTGAGCGAGGTTTGATCTCAAGCTTCTTCTTGGGATGGGTAGATTTATTAAGGAAATACTCAAACCGGTCCCAAAGATAAGAAAATTTCATTTGGCTCCTCAGAGCTTGACACTGCAAGTCATGGAAGCCTTCCATTTCTATAATAGTTTCCGGTCAAGATGGTCTGGATAAAAATGATAGAAAGTGTCTTCAATAAGATCACAGAAGTGCTCAAGTGAGTGCACGCTGTCATCCGGTAGGTTGAGCAACCATCTACGTGGAGATTCACGAAGTGTGTGTGCAAGCAACAAGCTGGCTTGTTCATCAGAACACCCATATTCCTCATGAAGCATGGAAAGAAAGTCATGTAAGTACTCAGGCCAGACCACTTCACCTTCACCATCATACGTGAAAGTGGACAAGAGGTCGAAAAACTCTCTCGTGATGGAGACATCTTCACGATTCGAAAAACATCTGGGAGGGAGAAGAGTGCAAGAATCCATGAGAGGTATGCAGGAGTTAAAAATTGGATGATAGGACACAACTTGTCATCTGGCCCTCCTTCTAGCGCCAGAAATGTTGACAGTGCTAGACCCTCCAACATGTCAAGGGGATCTTCTCGGTAAGAAGTCCCAATTAGACCTCAGACCATTTGGTGTAGGAGTCCCAACTATGGGTCGTAAGGTAATGCCTTGACCGCATTGTCGCACAGAGGCAAGTAAGATAACTCTGTCAGTAGAAAGGGTGTGACTGCTGCAGTGAGTCAAGGAAGGTGAATAAGAGGTTCTAACACATGGGGGGTGAGATGCTTGCGCCCCTTAGAAACCTGTAGCAGTACTCAGTTGAGAAGGGAACACATGAGCAAAGATGCATCACAAGCTAGAAAGCATATCAGTCGACAATCCAAAGTGATGGTTAAACCAACAACACATCTGCAACAAGATTCATATAATTTCATATGAAGCAGTTCATACATAAATACACAAGTTAAAAAAAATATATTGCTAAGCAACCGGAGAAGTCCAACTACAATAACAACATATGCATGAAAATGTGTTGGCTCTTATTATATAAAGAAGTGTAAGTCCCAATCATACAATACATCCATGTAAACCTGCTAGCCCCAGTAGTGGAATGTTACAGCCACATTCGCCTGCTCCTCCAAAGAGATGAACTAGCTCCGTGCAGTGGATAAGCCATGGCGCGTTACAATACTGTCCAAGCTTTCTTCAAGAGAGTCTTATCAGAAGCTTGGCTGACCAAAAGCCCTTACAATGAGTTATGAGGGACTATTTATAGCAAAGGGTGGGGCGAACCTTGACATTCCCCTCTGTGATAGTTCAACTACCCTCATGATTCTTCACCTACTCTATCACTGTTACATTCGACTATTGACACTTGACTTACACTTGACATGAAGTTACATTACAATGCACATGTACTCATGTGAGACAACATGGCTTGAGTAAGCTATGCAAGACATCACTAACACTCGGTTCGTTGTGATGAGACCAACTCTTTGGCATGCTTGTGATGGTGAAGGTTGTGAGCTGATGCCAAGCTTGGTTGTTTGTGATGGTGTCCATGCACCTCATGATGACATCTTTCTGAAGCGAACTCTTGCCTCTGTTACAACCGGTGCATTGGTTCGAATCCTTCATCCAACTCATTTGCTAACATGTGCATGGTCTTCTTGGGTGCGGTTGAAACAGAAACACACTGATGCATAATGTCTATGCTAATCTTCAAGTGTGTGCTGGTGGTCATGCACGTGAACTTGTCAAAGTACATGTTCAGCTCCAATTGGACTTGCTTCTTGTCTTTGCCTTGGTGATTGTGCTGAATGGGTTGGATTTCATGCATGTGCACAATGACATGCATGCTTTTGAATCCCTTGCATGCGATCAACAACATTGCTCACCATGTTTGCTTAGTGCCAGTTGCTAGGATGGATCTTTAACTTGTACGGGCATAGTTTCATCCGTGAGTGCATGTTGCATCCATTGTTATTCCTGTTCCTGCTGCAACTCATTCATCTGCCTGTGCAACTACATGTTCTTCCTTGAGTTGCTGCTTCTGCACATGCAACTCCTTCTTTGTTCCATTCTCTGTCTTCGTGCGATCTTCATGTCGCACCGTCACCTCATACCTTGAGTTTCTAAAGTTGCTTTCATCATTAGTGGATCTGCTTGATCTTGCAACTTTGTTCTGCCTCAGTGTTGTCAGTCAAAAACCAAAATGAACTTGAGAACTGACTTGCAACATACCTATGTGATTGATCAAGAAGGTTGCACAATTTCGGTCGAGAGGTCGGGAGACTTACCACCAAGACTACGCAAAGAATAGTCTGGGCTACTGGGAGACTGACTGACTACTGGAACTGCGCAATGCACAGTCTGTTCTGGCTGATGACTGTTGGGATTGCGTAATATGCAATCTCAGCTGGCAATGGCTGTAGGCTTAGTGACTGCATTGCTCAATTTTCTAGGCTAGTAGTCACAGTCCCTCATGATTGCACAAACTAGGCCTGGGGAACAGATGTTGGGCAGAAATTCGCATTTCAGGAGAGGAAGGAAGAGCATTTCCTCTCAGGATTGCGCAATGCTGTCTGGTGAGGCAGAGTCCGGGCCAAGGTTGGGCGGACTCGTCGACGAGAAACTTAATGCGAATGTGAATGCAAATGCATGTTGATACTGAGTGTAAGAATAAGTGAATAATAATGCATGAAAATAGTGAATGACAGATTCAGAAAATGGAACAAAATGCATGTGGGTGAGGCGAGTCGCTGAATCGGCGACTGTTCACGAAAAACAATTTCATGCATGCGACAGCAGTGAGATGTTGAGGAAAACTGAAATGATGCTAGGAAAATCTAGTATACATGTAAATGACAAAAAACATTCAAAGAAATCAAGAAAACAGTACTCATACAAGAAAAAACACAAAAAGCGATAGAAACACAACACAAGGCATGGGAAGCGGGATTACCCCAAAACAGTTGAGCTAAATGTGCTGATTGCTCCTAGATGTGATGTGGGATGTTAGAGCTACAAGGTTGATGTGAGGAATGAGATCTACAACATCTGGTTGATGAGTTTTGATAACATCGAGGTTGTGACACGTATGCCACAAATCTAGGGAAAGCGACACTTGGTGGGAGGTTTCTGAAATGATCCTTGCATGTAACCTCCAACTGCTAAAAATAGATGCTTGAAACAAGGGATGCCTTTGCATGCTGCCTTGGGAGAAGCAGCCCATACATGCAAGTCTATTTTTCTCGGTCCCGGAGGGAACCGGTCAACTCAACTGCACATGCAAGAGGCTGTTTGACTGCTTGAAGGAAATGCACATTTGTGGCTGGGAGCTGGGCTGACTACCCAGGAGATTTGTACAATTTCTGGGCAGAGCAACTGACTGTTGCCTGATTTGTGCAAATTGTGGGTTGAACAGCCTTGCTGGGGAAAATCGCGCAATTCTTGGTGGGAGTGTTGACTGGAAAAATTGAAAAATATTGGAGCCCAGCAGGGTGCCAGACAGGATTGCACAATTTCTAGAGGGAAGGATGGTTGCCATCCAGAAATGCGTATTTTTCTTGGGGAAGCTTCTCAGCGTGCAGCTGGACCAAGTCCGGGTGAACAGACTATGAGGGGAATGCATCAAGCTGTGATCGACATGTTGCCTTTGTGTATGAAAAACACTGAAGCTTGTGTACTTGACAAAACAATACAAGGTGCTGTGAAAGGTTGGTAGGGAGGCTCCAAAAGGGGCTAAGGAAAAATTTTGGAGGGTGGTTGTAGCCGCTACAACAATACCATTGAATAAAATGAGGAGTTACAAAGGAAGTTCATCTCTCTTAAAACAGACAAAGAGGAGGCTAAAAGAAGGGAGGACATTATATGTGAAAGACATGAAGCTGAAATAATATCTGTCAAAAAGGAAATGGAACAAATCAAAAGAATTTGGCAAAGTTCTCAAACACTTGATCGCATTCTCAACGCTCACAAATCTCAAAGTGACAAGTCCAGGATCAATTTTTCATCAAGTGCCAATGATAATAAAAGAAGCTATGCCGACTTACTTTGCAGCAATCCAAAAGAAGAAAAATCATCTCATCTAAAGCCTGACTCAAATCCAAAGAATGAAGAAAGAGAAACTTCAAGGAAGAAGGTTTATTCAAATCATGGCTATTATAACAAGTACCAAACTATCTTTCTTGGACAATTTTATTATTGTAAAAATTTTGGTCATCAAGCTAAACATTACATGGCTCGTAAGAATGAAGTACCAAGATTGAAGGGTAAAACAAACAAACCATGTAGTCTCAAAGGGCAAGGACAAATTAAGAATTTCAACTCATTTGATCCTTTGGCCAAATTTGATCCAATTTTCTCATTATGTAATGATAATGGACATAGTGAACAAAATTTCCCCCTCAAAAGTAGAGAAGCAAAAGATGAAAATCCCAATATGGATAAATGTGGTTTAGCTTTATGTGCTCACAGTGAGGAAAATCTTTGGTTTGTGGATAGTGGGTGCTCCAGACATATGACAGGTGACAAAAGGAAGTTTGTCTCATTAAACAAAAAGGAAGGAAATGTATCCTTTGGGAGTGGGTATGCCAAAATTGTTGGAAAAGGAACCATTACCCTTATTAATGGAAAATGAAAGGCTCAAAATGCTTTGCTAGTAGATGGGCTCAAACAAAATATCTTGAGTGTTAGCCAAATCTGTGATCAAGGACATAATGTTGTCTTCAACACTAAGAATTGTGAAATAAGGAACCCTTCCTCAGGAGAACTTGTGGCGAAAGGAGTTAGAACATCAAATAACGTCTACATTTTGAACAAAATTCAAGAAGATAAATGTTATCTAAGTCAAACAGGTGAAAGCTGGTTGTGGCATAAACGAATGGGGCATACAAGTTTTGATAACTTGATCAATATTACCAAAATCATTGCAGTAAGGGACATTCCAAAGATGTCAAACCAGATCAAGCTGTATGTGGCCCATGTCAACATGGAAAGCAAACTAGAACCAACCACAAGACTAAGGAGTTCTCCACATCGAAACCTCTAGAAATCCTTCATGCAGATTTATGTGGGCCAACCAGAACTCCAACACTCCAAGGAGAAAGGTATTTTGATTTATTTGTTGATGACTATACTAGAATGATGTGGGTATATTTCTTAAAATATAAATATGAAGCATTTGAATGTTTTAAGAATATTAAAGCTCTTGTAGAAAATGAAAAGCATTTCAAAATTAAATGTCTTAGAACGGATAGAGGAGGAGAATTCATATCAAAAGAATTTGATTAATTCTGTAAAGAACATGGAATCAAAAGAGATCTCTGCTGCTAGAACACCTAAGTAAAATGGGGTAGTTGAAAGGAGAAACCAAACTGTTCAAGAAATGGCCAGAACTATGTTACTAGCAGCTGACTTGTAGCTAAAATTTTGGAAGGAAGCAGTCAGGACAACAATTTATGCCTTGAATCTAACTCAACTAAGACCAAATAATGAGAAGAATCCTTATGAATTATGGAAAGGAAGATCTGCTTCAGTAAAATACTTTAGGATTTTTGGAAGCAAATGCTTCATAAAAATCAATGATGACTCACTAGGAAAATTTGATTCTCGGGTTGACGAAGGAATATTTCATGGGTATTCTATGAGAAGCAAAGCTTATAAGTTCTACAATAATCGACCACGGAAAGTAGTGGAAAGTATTGATGTGAAGATTGATGAAGGGCTTCCAGAAAAGAAAATTGAAGATCATGAAGTTGACCCCTTTATTGAAGAAAGCGAAGACGAACTTGAAAAGGAAGAAAAAGATCAAGAAAAAGAAAAAGAAAAAGAAAAAGAACCATCTCAAACTCCTTCAAAAGTGAAATTCCTCCAAAAACATCACCCAAAAGAGCAGATTATTAGCAATGTAGATGAAGGAATACAAACTCGAAGAAGGATGACAAGTACAACAAAGAGAAATGATGTTGCTCTCCTATCTATGATAGAACCAAAAACTTTTACTCAAGCAAGGATCCTTATTGGGTGGAAGCCATGGAAGACGAAATGTCTCAAATCGAGAAAAATGAGACTTGGGAGATGGTACCTCATCCAAAGGATAAAAATTTAATTGGAACTAAGTGGGTGTTCAAAAAATAAATAAATGAAGATGGAGAAATCATCAGAAATAAGGTAAGACTCGTCTGTAAAGGTTATTCACAAATTGAAGGAATCAATTTTGAAGAAACCTTTGCACCGAAAGCTCATATGGAAGCTATAAGGATGTTCTTGGCATTTTCATGCTCAAAAGGATTCAAAGTCTATCAAATGGACGTAAAATCAACATTTCTGAATGGGGAACTCAAGGAAGAAGTCTACATGGAGCAACCAGAAGGTTTTGATCTGGTAGAAGGAAAAGACTTTGTATGTAAGTTGAAAAAGACATTATACTATTTGAAACAAGCTCCTAGAACATGTTATGCAATATTGGATCACTATCTACAACAACAAAACCTCAAAAAGAGGGTGGCAGGAAGTAATCTTTACATGAAGATGGATAAGGATAAGTTACTAATCACCCTTGTATATGTTTATGATCTGATTTTTACTAGAAATAATCATGAAATGAGCCATGAGTATGCTCAAAATATGTCAAAAGAATTCGAAATGTTAATGATTGGTGAGCTATCCTACTTCCTTGGACTACAAGTATTGGAGACCACAACAGGTATGTTTGTCTCTCAAACATATTATCTCAAAGACTTGCTTAAAAGATATGGAATGGAGGAATGTGCACCTATGAGCACATCGATGACCACAAACTGCAAATTAAGCAAAGATGATGAATCCCCCTTGGTAGATGCAACTCTTTACAAGTCAATAATTGGAGCTCTCTTATACTTCACTGCTACAAGGCCCGACATTATGCAATTAGTGGAAGTGGTGGGAAGATTTCAATCAGCTCTTAAGGAATCCCACATGTTAGCTGTGAAAAGAATTCTCAGACACTTGAAAGGAACTCCTGAATTTGGTCTTTGGTATCCCAAAAGCACAAATACTATAGTGACAACTTATACTAATGTTGATTGGGCTGGAAGCATGAATGATCGTAAAAGCACTAGTGGAAATGCATTTTTTTGGGATATTGCCTAGTAGATTGGCTCAGCCAAAAAAATAATCTATATCTCTCTCTATAGCTGAAGCTGAATATATAGCCGTAGCTGACTGTTGTACACAAATACTATGGATGAAGGAAGCTTTGAAGGATGTCAACATAGAAACTAAACAACCAATCACCATCTATTGTGATAACACAAGTGCTATCAGTCTCAGTAAAAATCTAGTGATGCACTCAAAAACCAAACATATACCAATCAAGTATCATTTTCTCCATGAATAGGTGGCTGAACAAAACATCAAGTTGGAATATATCAATACCAAAGAACAAATTGCAGATATTTTCACCAAACCTCTTACTCGAGAAGCATTTGAACATCTCCATCAAAAGATGGGGGTTATTTCTCTAACATCACACTAAACCGATTCTTAAAATGCAGTTTGAAAGGGGGAGAAGTTTGATAGGGGGAGCAGTTTGATAGGAGGAACAACTCGACAGGGGGATTCCTTTTGCACGCCTTTGCCATTGATGTCAAAGGGGGAGAGAAGAAGAATATTGGCACCAATGAAAAAGGGGGATATTGTTGATCTAGATTGTCATTGATGTCAATATGGAAATATTCTGTATATCAATAATGTTGTGAAACCAAGCAAAGAATATCCATGAAGCAATAGAAGCAAAAAGATAGAGAGGAGAAGCCATCAAGAAACAAAGAGGAACACATCGGCGGAGGAGCATAAACAGTGTGATTGGAGGAGCTAAGAACCTAATCTAAGAAACAAATCATGGAATCGCTTTAAAAAAAGTCCACAATGCATCGAAGTTAATATATCAACGGTTTATCGATGACTTTATCACTTTATTATATGTCACATTGAAAATTTGCGATTGTGATTTGAGTTGTGGACTCGATTGTTACAATAGAACAACTCTAATGTAATACCGAGTCCACCACTATCGGAAGTTACGTATCGATAGTCATAAATGTCATCGCCCAAAACCTGCAATTGCGATACCATTATGGACCCGCTGCACCATTGTAATACAACTCAAAGAAATATCTCATCCGTCGCATCGAAAGTTTCATATTGCAAGTCTTAAAGAGTTGTCACCACGTAAAACCCCCCCATTGCAATATTACTGTGGACTAGAAACAGGTTATGGTAACAAACCTATACAATATCGTATCTGTCACATAATCACAAACCATAAGGTTTATTATGTATCACTGCCCCAAATCCGCCGATTGCGATATGTGTTGAAAAGTGTGCAGCAAGAAATGCTTGTTGAGATTGCAACAAGATGATGGAGCTTAGTGAAAAGAGTCACCTTCACTAAGTGGGCCCGCAGACAAATTATGGCGCAAGTTCTATTTTTGGATCCCAGCAGGGATGATCACAGCAGGAGTGATCACAGTATGGGTGATCACAGTATGAGTGATCACAGTATGAGTGATCACAGTATGGGTGATCACAGTATGAGTGATGACAGTATGAGTGATCAAAGTCTATTTTTAGACTGGCTGTCAAAAATAGAAAAGTCAAATATTATTGTCTCATAATAATATTTAGACTATAAACTTTATCTTATTCTCTTGGAGCACTTCAGGATGAGCTACGGATGTGGTACATACAGATCCCAGAAGGAAATACATGGTTACCTATGGGATGACTAATATTTGCATGCAGAACTTCAGTTAGAACTCAAGTGAGTTGAGTTTAGTGGATTGGAGGTGCAGTTGATGGAGTTGTGTTCAATTTAACTTTGTTAAACTAGTTGTATTTAGTCTAACTGATCAATAGACTAGAGATGAGTTGGGTGAATTAGTTATTAATTAATTCACATGTTATTAACTCATAATGCAACTATAGAATACATCAGTTAACTCAGTTGTATGTCAGTGCATGTTCAGTTCAGCAGGGACAGGTGTTAGAGGATCAAATTGCTATCAGTTGTGACTATAGCTGTGCATGATGATTTGCACAATCAAAGGGATTGAGTATGCCAATGAATTGGCCAATACCAAGAATTGTAGCTTGTTCTCACGTCCAACATAGTTTGAGTGATTATTTGCAGGTCAAATACGATTTTGGTAAACCATTCTCATCAATTCTTGAGCAGGTATTGAGCTGTGGAGGCAGGCAAGCAACGGGGGAGATTTGGAGATCAAATCTGAGCTGTATTGTGTGTAGCATGAGGAGATAATACTGAGTACTTGGGATGTGTATTGTACCATGTATTGTTACATGATTCAATCAATATAATATACAGATAGTTGGGGTTTTTAGCGAGATTCTTTCCCTGGGAAAATACTGTGTTGATATGTGTGATTGATGCTTCTATGTGCGCCTGTGAATGTTTCTGCTTCTGTAAATTGATGATCAACGTAGAGGAGGTTATGTATTATGCATGTTCCGCTTGTAAGTGTATAATCATGACAATATCTGTGAATATGTGTCATATTATTCAAAATTTCTAAAATATGTACTGCGGACCTGATGATTCCACTACGATACACCATAATACAATATCACATCCACCGTATCAAAATTTTTCATATCACAAGGCTTAAAGGGATGTAGCATTAAAATGTCGATTTATATATAATATGCAGACACAACATCTCCATTAAAATACAACTTAAGTAGTATCGTGTTCGGGTATTAGAAGTTACACAAATAAAGGGTTGTCACCCCAGACTGCCGATTGTGATAAGCCCCCGAACCGCCTATTGCGATAAGCCCCCAAACCACCGATTGAGATAGAAGTTGTGGATCCGATGGATCTATTGACAACTGTTTAACGTTATACCACATCCGCCTCATCGAAAATATGAGTATCGGCTATGTTACATCGGTAACGTCAAAATTTGCGATTTTGGGATTTCATAAGATTGCGATTGTGATTAGCAGTGACGTGGCATGTGGGGACTTCTAGACTCCTATTATAATATGGGTATAACCTCTCTGGTATCTCCATAAATAAACAAGTCGGCCTCCCTCCAATGAACGTGTCTCTCAAGTCATTGGTGAAACTCATATAAGTACAAGTTAAAACATTTCACTAAAGGCATCGATCGGGTATCAGGCATAGAGAAGAATTAAAAAGTTCACAACTCGTGAACTTGAAAAGACAGAGAAAGAAAAAGGTAGAGAAGCCAAAGGTCGAGAAGACATAGAAAGTACAATAGAAGCTGAAGGCCGAGCAAAGAAGGAAATGGAAGACAAAGCAGGAGGACAATCTTTTGACCTGATTCATCTTGGAAGGATCAGACCCGAAGTGAAACCATAGCACAGACAACGACCTGTTTCAAAGACTACAAGGAAAGGGTTTTGTAAAGAAGTTCTTGGAAGCAATATAATACAATCAAACATCTCTTGACATAATAAATCTATAGGGTGGAGCCCTTGGGGTTGGTGCCTCAGAATTGGAAGGATTGGTGTCCTTGGAGTTGGTGCTCCTAAATTCAAGGTTGGTTCCTTGGTAAGACAGGGTCAGAGCCTCATCAAAGTCCAAGTTGGTGCTTGGAAAAACTCATCAGATATTGCATTCAATCTTTTTCAATATTTAATAAAATCATTTCTTTTGATTAAAATTGTAAAGAATCTAAACTGGTAATAATAACAATTGAAAAGAAATACTGATTCAACCCCCCTCTCAGTATTTCCAACAATTGGTATCAGAGCCAATTTCTTCGAAAACAACCTAATAGCTGGAAGAAGGATTCTTATTTACAATGAAGAATAAAGAAATGACAGCAAAAAGGCTTCCCTTGTTCAATGGTACTAATTTTGGTTTTTGGAAAAAGAGAATGTATTACTACTTAATGTCCCTTGGACCTTATGTTTGGAACGATGTTCTGAATGGGTAAAATGCCCCTCCCACTCTTCCTACTGATCAAGATGAAAGGAAAGTGTACATTTCCAATGCCAAAGCTCTAAATTCCATTACAAATTACTGATTCTGAGTTTACGAAAGTATTAAAATTGTGACTCGGCCAAAGAAGTATGGGATAAACTGGTTAGTTTATATGATGGGACTCTAAGGTTAAGAAGGAAAAACTTCAAACTCATAGGAGGCAGTTCAAAAGTTTGAAAATGGATGATGAAGAAGATATTGCATCATACTTCCTTCAAGTAGCTGAAGTAGTCAACTCTCTTAAAGGATTGGGAGAAAATATTGAAGAAAGCACTGTTGTTCAAAAAGTCTTAAGATCTCCCCCTGATATATTTGACTCCAAAATAAGCACTATAGAAGAAATTAAGGAACTAGACACTCTCAAAATGGATGAACTTCATGGAATCCTCACTACCTATGAGATGAGAAAAGGAATCCCAAGTTCCAAAGATGCAACATTCAAGGCCTCAAAATCAAAAAAGGAAAAAGGATGGAATACCAGCAGTGATGAATTTGATGTTGAATCTGAATTGGTTCAATTTGTACGAAGACTAAAGAAAGGATCCAAGCTAAAAGTTAAGCATTCTCTTATTTGTTTCAATTGTGGAAGAATAGGTCATTACGCTGCAAATGTCCACATAAGCATGACAGTGATAATGAGGAAGGAAGGATATACAAAAAGAAAGGATTTACTAAGAAGAATTTCCTCTCTAAACAAGATGAATCTGATGAGGATGAATATGTGGTCATCAAGAAGAAATCATCCAAAGATATCTTCCATCACAAAGAAAGTAATGATGAATCAGATGAAGACAATGACTATGGTGGAAGAAAGGAAGTACTATTTATGGCATTCACTGAAGATGATAAACCAAGACATGAAAACAAAGAAGATACAAATGAATTAATGATAAGTACCATTGAAGAAAATTAGGAGTTATGAAAGACGGTCATCTCTCTTAAAACAGACAAAGAGGAAGCTAAAATAAGGGAGGAAATTATATGTGAAAGACATGAAGCTGAAATAATATCTCTCAAAAAAATCAAAAGTATTTGGCAAAGTTCTCAAACACTTGATCACATTCTCAAAACTTAGAAATCTCAAAGTGACAATTCCGGGATCAATTTTTCACCAAGTGCCAAGGATAATACAAGAAGCTATGCTGACGTACTTTGCAGTAATCCAAAAGAAGATTTTCACATCAAAGGCCCAATTCAAATCCAACGAATGAATAAAGAGAAACTTCAAGGAAGAAGGTTTATTCAAATCATCGCTATTATAACAGGGACCAAACTATCTTTATTGGATAATGTTATTATTGTAGAAATTTTGGTCATCAAGCTAAACATTGCATGGCTCGTAAGAATGAAGTACCAAGATTGAAGAATAAAAAAAACAAACCATGTAGCCTCAAATGGAAAGGAAAAATCAATACTTTCAACTCGTTTGATCCTTTGGCCAAATTTGATCCAATTTGCTCATTACGTAATGATAATGGATATAGAGAACACAATTTCCCCCTCAAAAGTAGAGAAGCAAAAGATGAAAATCCCAATATGGATAAACGTGGTTTAGCTTTATGTGCTCACAGTGAGAAAAATATTTGGTTTGTGAATAGAGGGTGCTCCAGACGTATGACAGGTGACAAAAGGAAGTTTTTCTCATTAAACAAAAAGGAAGTAAATGTATTATTTGGGAGTGGGTATGCCAAAATTTATGGAAAAGGAACCATTACCCTTATTAATGGAAAAGGAAAGGCTCAAATGCTTTGCTGGTAGATAGGCTCAAACACAATCTCTTGAAGGTTAGCCAAATCTATGATCAAGGACATAATGTTGTCTTCAACACTAAGAATTCATCACTAAGAATTGTGAAATAAGGAACTCTTCCTCAGGAGAACTTGTGGAGAAATGAGTTAGAACATCAGATAACGTCTACATTCTGAACAAAATTCAAGAAGATAAATGTTATCTAAGTCAAACAGGTGAAAGCTGGTTGTGGCATAAACGACTGGGGCATACAAGTTTTGATAACTTGAGCAATATTAGCAAAATCAATGTAGTAAGGGACATTCTAAAGATGTCCAAACCAGGTCAAACTGTGTGTGGCCCATGTCAACATGGCAAGCACACTAGAACCAACCACAAGACTAAGCAGTTCTCCACATCAAAACCTCTAGAAATCATTCATGTAGATTTATGTGGGCCAACTAGAACTCGAGCACTCAAGGAGAAAGACATTTTTCTTTATTTGTTGATGACTATGCTAGAATGATGTGGGTATATTTCATAAAATATAAATATGAAGCATTTGAATGTTGTAAGAATCTTAAAGCTCTTGTAGAAAATGAAAAGGATTCCAAAATTAAATGTCTTAGAATGGATAGAGGAGGAGAATTCACATCAAAATAATTTGATGAATTATATAAAGAACATGGAATCGAAAGAGAGCTCTCTACTACTAGAACAACCAAGAAAAGTGGGGTAGTTGAAAGGATAAACTGAACTGTTCAAGAAATGGCCAGAACTATGTTACTAGCAGTTGATTTGCAGCCAAAATTTTGGAAGGAAGCAGTCGGGACACTAGTTTATACCTTGAATATAAATCAACTAAGACCAAATAATGAGAAGACTCCTGACGAATTATGGAAAGGAAGACCTACTTCAGTAAAATACTTCAGGGTTTTTGGAAGCAAATGCTTCATAAAAATCAATGATGACTCACCAGGAAAATTTGATTCTCGAGTTGACGAAGGAATATTTCTTAGCTATTCTACCAAAGGAAAAGCTGACAAGTCCTACAATAATCGACTACGGAAAATAATGGAAAGTATTTATGTGAAGATTGATGAAGGGCTTCCAAAAAAGAAAATTTAAGATCATGAAGATGACCCCTTTATTGAAGAAAGCGAAGAAGAACCTGAAAAGGAAGAAAAAGATCAAGAAAAACAAAAACAAAAAGAACCATCTAAAACTCCTTCAAAAGTGAAATTCCTCCAAAAAAATCACTGGGAAGAGTAGATTATTAGCAATGTAGATGAAGGAATACAAACCCGAAGAAGGATGAAAAGTACACCAAATAGAAATGATGTTGCTCTCCTATCTATGATAGAACCAAAAACTTTTACTCAAGCAGGTAAGGATACTCATTGGGTGGAAGCCATGGAAGATGAAATGTCTCAAATCGATAAAAATGAGACATGGGAGCTGGTACCTCATCCAAAGGATAAAAATATAATTGGAATTAAGTGGGTGTTCAAAAACAAAATGAATGAAGATGGACAAATCATCAAAAATAAGGTAAGGCTCGTCTGTAAAGGTTATTAAAAAATTGAAGGAATTGATTTTGAAGAAACCTTTGCACCGATAGCTCGTATGGAAGCTATAAGGATGTTCTTGGCATTTGCATGCTCAAAAGGATTCAAAGTCTATCAAATGGATGTAAAATCAACATTTCTGAATGGGGAAATCAACGAAGAAGTCTACATGGAGCAACTAGAAGGTTTTGATTTGGCAGAAGGAAAAGATTTTGTATGTAAGTTGAAAAAGGAATTATACACTTTGAAACAAGCTCCTAGGGCATGGTACTCAAGATTGGATCACTATCTACAACGACAATACTTCAAAAAGGGAGTGGCAAGAAGTAATCTTTACATGAAGATGGATGAGGATAAGTTACTAATCACCCTTGTATATGTTGATGATCTGATTTTTACTAGAAATAATGATGATATGAGCCATGAGTTTACTCAAAATATGTCAAAATAATTCGAAATGTCAATGATTGGTGAGCTATCCTACTTCCTTGGACTACAAGTATCACAGACCACAATAAGTATGTTTGTCTCTCAAACAAATTATCTCAAAGATATGATTAAAAGATATGGAATTGAAGAATTTTCACCTATGAGCACACCGATTACCACAAACTGCAAATTAAGAAAAGATGATGAATCCCCCCGGTAGATGTAACTCTTTACAGGTCAATAATTGGAGCTCTCTTATACTTAATTGCTACAAGGCCTGACGCTATGCAAGGAGTGGGAATGGTGGGAAGATTTCAATCAGCTCTAAGGAATCCCACATGTTAGCTGTGAAAAGAATTCTCAAATAATTGAAAGGAACTCCTGACTTTGGTCTTTGGTATCCCAAAAGAAAAAATACTATAGTGACAACTTATATCAATGCTGATTGGGCTGGAAGCATGGATGATCATAAAAGCACCAATGGAAATGCATTTTTTATGGGATATTTCCTAGTAGCTTGGCTCAACAAAAAACATTCATATATATCTCTCTCTACAATTGAAGCCGAATATATAGCCGCAACTGACTGTTGGAAACAAATACTATGGAGGAAGGAAGCTTTGAAGGATGTCAAAATAGAAATTAAACAACCAATCACCATCTATTGTGATAACACAAGTGCTATCAGTCTCAGTAAAAATCCAGTGATGCACTCAACAACTAAACATATACCAATCAAGTATCATTTTCTCTGTGAATAGGTGGCTGAACAAAACATCAAGTTGGAATATATCAATACCAAGGAACATATTGCAGATATTTTCAGCAAACCTCTTCCTCGAGAAGCATTTGAACATCTCTGTCAAAAGATGGGGGTTATTGCTCTAACATCACACTAAACCAATTCTTAAAATGCATTTTGACGGGGGGAGCAATTTGAAATGGGGAGAAGTTTGACAGGAGGAACAACTCGATAGGGGGATTCCTTGTGCACTCCTTTTCCATTGATGTCAAAGGGGGAAAGAAGAAGAATATTGCCATCGATGACAAAGGGGGAGATTGTTGATCTAGATTTTCATTGATGTCAATATGGCAATATTCTGGATATCAATAATGACGTGAAACCAAGCAGAGCAGATCCGTGAAGCAACAGGAGCAAGAAGCTAGAGAGGAGAAGCCATCAAGAAACAAAGAGGAACATATCGATGGAGGAACATAAACAGTGTTATCGGAGGAGCTAAGAACCCAATGTGGCATTATGATGCATGTGTTGTACTTTATGGCAACCCACTTGTAGCAGAACAAGTATTGATCAGGTGGATATTGGTGGCCACCTGCCTATTCCACTTGGACCCCCAACACTGTCTCTTTCAGCTTTTCGGTTTCCTTAATTGTAGCACAATTTACTATTTTTGGCAGGTTTTCGGGTCCTGAACTTCTGGAGCCATTTTGAGGTCATAAACGACGTTTTTAGAGAAAATGGGGAGATAGGAAACATCCCAAACTAGCTTGGCTATTTGTTTTTAGCCTTCTCTTTGAGATCTTCGAAACGAGGTATTATGATAGCCAAATGGAGATCGTATGCCAAAGTTATGACCCCGGGAATTTGATGTACCAATTTACCCAAACGGGGCCCACCGTTTTGGCAATTCATCTCCTAGGGCTAGGTTTTTGTATGTTTTTGGTTTTCCATTGTTTCTCAATAATAAATAGGGCTTTGAGCCTCATTGTAACACAGTTCGGAGGCATGTAAACGCCACATCTCTTCTCAGAGATAAGTTACCATTGCCTGAGCTAGTCTTATTTCCATTTTGTTTGTAAGCATATTTCAGTATTTGATATTAGTGAAATGAAGTGTTATTTCTACTGCATCTTTGTATTTATGGTTATATCTGTAATCTGTTGCATTCTTGTTTAAATCTAGATAAGTGGTATCATATCGGTCTGCTCTTTCTCTGTTTTTCTTTGCATGTCCCCAACGAGGTCGGGATATAAGGAGTTAGGGCTTGAACCGATCAAACCTTTGCAAGACCAGCCTTGCAAATCTCGACGGCCTCCCATGGCGGATGAAAAGAAAGACAAGGGGGTAGGAGATCCTATCAAAATCTTGCTCGAAGAAGCCCTCGAGCGACAAAGGAACGCGATGATGGACAATTTTGTCCAGATCCTTTAGCGGCTACCCAAGGGTGACGCATCTACTTTTGACAACTACTCTGGAAGCGCCACACCCTTTAAGGTACAAGTTAACTTTGGCATTCCCATATTTGAGGGTTAGATAGATGCAGACATTGTAGATAAATGGTTAAATCCGCTAGAAGGATATTTTTCTGTTCATGATTTTTCCAGCTGGGAAAGGATCACTTTTTCACTTCTCAAAGCAGCCTCCCACGTCTAGGATTGGTGGGAAACTTACTGTGAGTAGAAGGATGAAAGTATGAACTCACTATTTTCAGCTGCACCCACTTGGAACTCATTCCGGGATGCCATCAAGGAGTAGTACTACCCTATCGGGAGCTATGAGGATAAATACATAAAGTGGACAACGCTGCGATAGGGAAGATGTACCAGAGTTTACCAATGTTTTTCATACCCTTCGCATGAAGTTGGGTATCAAGGATTCTGAGAACCATTTGGTTCTCAAGTATTGTAGCTGCCTACACACGTACATCCAGGACGAGATGGAGTTCTTGAACATCTCCTCGCTTGGCACGACATACTGATATGCTGTCAAGATCGAGAAAAATTTTAAACAGAAGAAGCGAGACTTTAGATTTGCGAATCCAAAGCAAGGGAAAGATACCCCCAAACCGCAGAACAAAGGACAAAGGCAAGGCGGGGCAGCCCAGGACAACTCGCCAAAGCTGCAAGCAAAGAACAACACCATGAAGCCGAAGAAGGACACAAGAAAGTGGTGTGAGTTCCATAAGAGCTCCACTCACAACACAAGTGAGTGTTGGGACAAGCAGTCACTAGTGGCCGAGCTAAAGGCTTCAGAATCAGATGCATGTTCTGACTCTGAGTCAGAACCTGACAAGGGGAATGAAAAAGGGAAGCAGATTATCGATACGGAGCCCAATGCCACCATTTCCACCACGAAGATATAGAAGGAGGAACCTGAAGATCCAGAGGAGGAGGAGCACCTCTTCCACTCCCAGATGTGGGTAAAGGTTTCCCCGCTACAGTTCATTGTCGACAGTGGGAGCCAAAAGAAACTCATTTCGGCAGAGGTCGTGAAGCGGCTGGGCTTACCGACCACAACACATCCAAAACCGTACACCATCAGGTGGCTTCACCAAGGACAGGATCTTCGCGTGAGCCAACAATGCCGCCTTCCATACAACATCAAGCCCTTCATGAATGAGGTATTATGTGACATTGCTCCCCTTGATGTTTGTGATGTATTATTAGGCCAACCATACTTATGGAAGCGACATTCTATGGATAAGTCAAGGCCTCGTGCTGTTATTGTCACTTTGGGAAATAATTTGTACAAGATACTGGAGGTAGCACTGCCTACCACCATCTATTTGGTTACTTCAAAACAATGCAGTAAGCTCATTTCCAAAATGTTTTCCTAATGATATGCCCTCAGGGAAAGAAAAAGACAGTGGCCACAAACTCTAGACAGGCCCCTCTGCATGACAAAAACAGATGGACAAGGTCATGAAGGAGTACGGGATATCTTCACCTCCCCCGCAGGGGTGCCGCTGCACTGTCAGGTCAAGCACTCCATTGATATGAGCCTAGGTGCACCGCTGCCCAATGGAAAAATCTATCAACGCTCTGTTCTGGAGAACGACAAAATCAAGAGGCAGATCCAGGAGCTGTTGCAGAAAGGACACATCCAGCCGAGTTCATCACCCTGTGGGAGCCCAATCATGTTGGTACAGAAGAAGGATGGGACTTGGAGACTCTGTATTGACTATCGGGCGCTGAAAAAGATCACTATCTAGAATAGATACCCGATCCCATGGATTGATGACCTTCTGGACCAAATGAAGGGGGGAAAATATTTAAACAATATCGACTTGAAGTCAGAATATCACCTGGTACCAATCGAACCCTCTGATGTGTGGAAGGCTGCCTTCAAAGCCAAGGAGGGCCTTTTCGAATGGTTGGTTATTCCTTTTGGGTTGACGAATTCTCCTGCAACCTTCATGAGGCTGATGGATGAAATATTGTGGCCATTCGCCAACTCATTTGCAGTGGTATACTTGGATGACATCCTGATCTTCAGCTAGAGTTGGGAAGAGCACCTCCACCACATCCGACATGTTCTCCAAACACTATGACAACATAAGCTATGTGCCAATTTGGAGAAATGCACTTTTGGCATGACCCAGGTTCAGTATCTAGGATACATTATTGATGAACGAGGGGTGCATGTGAATCCAGCCAAGATCCAAGTCATCCAAGATTGGCTAGATCCAACCACTTTAACGGAGATCCGTAGCTTTCTAGGTCTTGCCAATTTCTACTGCAGGTTCGTCTTGGGATTCTCTCATATCACTTGGCCCTTGAGTCAAGTCACCAAGGGAGGAGTGAAAGAAAAATTCTTTTGGTCTGAATCTCAACAGAAGGCATTCACAGATTTGAAACATCACCTCTTCTCTGCACCAGTGCTCACATTATAGACTTGCAACAACCATTTTTGATCGAGACAGATGCCTCTGACTATGCTATTGGGGCAGTCCTTACTCAACAGGGGCATCCAGTGGCATATCACAGTGAGACATTTTAAGACACAATATGGAAGTATCCCACTTATGACAAAGAGATGTATTCCATTGTGCAAGCCTGCCAACAATGGAAGCATTAGATTTTGGGGAAGGAAACGGTCATCCACACAGACCACTGGAACCTATAGTTCATACAAATGCAAGGGAAGTTGAAGAATGATTGCCACCAGAAGTGGTCCACATACCTGCAATAGTTCCATTTGAATATCAAGTATAAGAAAGGTAGCACCAATAATGTTGCAGATTTACTTAGCCGACCACTGATCATGGCGTTAACCACCATTCTGAACTCTTGTGGGCACGAGACTTCTGATTGGCCACTTCTCTACAAAAGCGACCCAGAATTCAGCCACACATACTAGATGCTCTTGGAGGGTCAGCAAGTTCCAGATTTTTACCTCCATGATGCCCTATTATGCCACCTAGGACACGTTTGTGTTCCTTCAAGAGAGCGTGCCAATATGATTTGGGAAGCACACTAATAGTCGGGCCACTGGGCATTTCGGGGTCGAGAAAATGGTGGCAGTACTGCAGAAGTATTTCTATTGGCCAAATCTTCTACAGGATGTCGGGAAGTACATCAGATCCTGTACTTCCTGTGCCATTGCCAAACCGACCTTTAAGAAGCAAGGCCTCTATACTCCGTTTCCTACCCTTGGTCGACCTTGGGGATCCATATCCATGTATTACATGTCGGGCCTTCCTTCTACTAAGCATGGAAACGACTGTGTTTTTGTAGTCATCGACAAATTCTCGAAGATGGCCATTATGGTAGCCTGTAAGAAGAATATCACAATGGAAGCCACTATTAAAATCTTCTTTGAATGAGTGTGGGTACACTTTGGAATCCCACAATCTATCATCTCAGGTCGAGACAACAGGTTCCTCAGTACATTTTGGTCTAGTCTCTGGTCGATGCTAGACACCAAGCTCACTAAGTCCACAACTTTCCATCCCCAAACTAATGGCCAGACAGAGGTCATCAACATGATGATCGTACACGTTCTACGTATGTACAACTCAAAGCATCCACGCACATGGGATGAGAGCCTCCCATATGTCCAACAAAGTTATAACCAGGCTCTCCACATCTCGACTAGCCACAACCCGTTTCAGGTGGGCTTGGGATTCCAACCACTATGTCCCATTGATGTGGCCATGCCATTTGCAGCTACTCATGCAGATTCCACTCATCTCTAGTCTGAAATCGATAAGGCAAACAACTTCATTGAGCACATCAAACATATCCGCCAATAGGTCCACGAAATTCTGGAGAAATCAAATTCCAAGTACAAGCAGGGACATGATCAACATTGGGTGCCACACAAGTTTCAGGTGGGTGACAAAGTCTGGTTGCATTTATAAAAGGAATGCCTTACCAGAGCCTATTGAAAACTCAGACCACTCTGATATGGTCCTTACACCATTACCAAGGCGGTGGGAGACAATGCATTTGAGCTCAGCATTCCCCCATTCCTTGGCCTGCACCCAGTGTTCAATGTGGACTGCCTTCGACCATACTTCCCACCATTGCTAGACACATCAGACATTACAGAACAACTCACACCTACAGAGTTAAATCTAGATTGCATGGAACAAGCCACAACTGATCAGATCATGGACATGCAGATCAAGAACACCCAATAGCAAAGGATCCAACTATATCGAGTTGTCAAAGCATGCCAACTCCTTCACTAGGGCAAGTGGCTCACCAGGGACCAAGTTCAGCAGAAGTTTCCTCATCTCATGGAGGAACTCAATGCAATGGGGACCATTGCTTCCTAAGGGGGGAGGAATGATCCAGGTGGATATTGGTGGCCACTTGCCTATTCCACTTGGACCCCCAACACTGTCTCTTTCAGTTTTTTGGTTTCCTTAATTGTAGCACAATTTACTATTTTTGGCAATTTTTTGGGTCCTGAACTTCCGGAGCCGTTTTGAGGCCCTAAACGACGTTTTTAGGGAAAACGAAGAGACTAGAAACATCCCAAATTGGCTTACAAATTTGTTTTTGGCCTTCTCTTTGAGATCTTCGAAACGAGGTATTATGATAGCCAAACGGAGATCATATGCCAAAGTTACGACCCCAGGAAGTTGATGTACCAATTTACCCAAACGGGGCCCACAGTTTTGGCACTTCATCTCCTAGGGTTAGGTTTTTGGATGTTTAGGGTTTTCCATTGTTTCTCAATAATAAATAGGCCTTTGAGCCTCATTGTAACATAGTTTGGAGGCATGTAGCCACCACATCTCTTCTCATAGATAAGCTACCATCGCCCGAGCTAGTCTTATTTCCATTCTATTTGTAAGAATATTTTAGTATTTGATATTAATGAAATGAAGTGTTATTTCTACTGCATCTTTGTATTTATGGTTATATCTATAATTTGTTGCATTCCTGTTTAAATCCGGATCAAGTATATGACAACTAGATGAATCTACAAGATAGATCAGAGGTGACTGAATGATAGAACATAGATGAATCTACAAGTCAGAGGTGACAGAATGATGGAAGATAATAATCGTCAAAGGTTTGATACAGGGGGATTCTTAGTGTGTGTTTTCCTTGATATTTGATGAATGAACTAATTGATAAAAGTATAAATAGGATGTGACAGAATGCATGGCAGTTGTGTTTACAGATGTGACAAAATGCAGGGCAGTTTAGAGAAATTAGTTCATAAGTGATGTATGATGGAAAATCACATTATAACAGGTCAATTCAGAGGTAACAGGGCAATGGTACAGAAGAACAAGATGTTGGAACAAAGGACTACAGATCATAATCAAGAAGTTGAAGAAAAATGATGTTTTCAGGTATGTTAAGTTGTATATGCGGGTTCACTGTACAAAAAGAGCGTATACACACAGGTTCACTGTACAAAAAGAGCGTATACGTATGCACACACTTTCACAAGAGGAAAAGTGCGTATGGATGAAAAATTAAGGAAATTAAGGTAAAAGAATACCAAGGGTCAATACCATGGTATTAGCCCACAATATTAAGCAGAGTAATGGTTATTTGATCCCGTCCACGAATACCACAGGTTCTAAGTGTTGTTTTGGTCCGAGGTATTGACAAAGGATAAAACTATATAAGGAGGAGAAGATCAAAGGGCTAAGGGCATATGGAATTAATATCTTATGAAGTGTTAGATCAAAAGAAATTATGCATGTTATGGGTTTCTGATGCTTTGCTTGATCTGAACTAAGTATGCACCTGAGTGTTTGATGATGGATGAGATCTAATAATGGATCAGGATCATAATGACTTATCATTATGTGATCTGATAATGGATAGGCTAGATCTGAATGCTAACGAATGTTTTATCCTTTATATGTCATGATATGGGTATGTCTGAAGTCTGGAATGGATGTGAAGTTATAAGTAAGTAATTGTAGATATATACGCTAGTTCGCCTTGGTGAAGGTGCGTATACACGCTGGTTCGACATTTCCAAGTAGCATATACAAAAGAAAATTCTGTTTTTTAGAGATGACTGATCTATGTGATCAATGTTGTTGTTTTACTGCTGTTTGTCAAGGATGTATTCATTAGATTTGAAAGTAAAATTGATTGTATA
This sequence comes from Pinus tabuliformis, assembly GCA_031772625.1. Classification (NCBI taxonomy): domain Eukaryota; kingdom Viridiplantae; phylum Streptophyta; class Pinopsida; order Pinales; family Pinaceae; genus Pinus; species Pinus tabuliformis. Next base: position 603,405,794 of record CM062805.1, read on the forward strand.
AGGAGATTGAGTCTGGTTGATTGATTGATTGAGTAAGGAGGGTGATCCTTGCTTCTATCTATTTAGAACTCTGTAAATTGACAGTAGATCTTTAGAATGTCACTGATGGTACAATTTGTGGTTTAGAGGTTTTATGATTTAGTATCTTTAGAGGTATACATAGGTTGTGCTAGAGAAAGTAGCGTATACACAAAAGTTGGCTTCATTGAAGGAGCGTATACATTCTGACACATGAATTTTGAGGTTACAGTTCATTCTGGTTGTTGATGTAGTGTTCTAGGTTCAGATCTGTGTACTGGTTACAGTGATCTATCTATTCCAGTTGATCGGTTGAATTTGACTAAGTTTGAATGAATGGTTGATTTAGTTGTCTTAGAGGTTCATTGATTGTTTGATTTAGTATGTCAAAGGTTTCAGTGTTTGATTGATTCAGTATGTCAGAGGTTTCAATGATTGATTGATTCAATTATGGTTGATTCAAAGATTGATAATTGGGTTTCAGTTATATCATAGATTGATGATTGAGTTTCAGTGATTGGTTGATGGAAATGTATTTTCTGGATGTATTGTAGTGGTGATTGATTTTGAGCTTCAATGTTACTGGCGGGTCCATTATGAAAATTTGATGAAACGTGGCCTTCAGAGTGTGTTGTTGTGTACCAGGAGTATCTAGTATGAAAATTTATGAAACGTAGTCCTTGGAGGATACTGAGGGTTGGAGCCTCCAGTGAGGAAGTCGAAAGTGGCTGGTGATTAGATCAAGGGGTCAGAGCTTCCTTCTAGTAGCAGTTTCACAACGAGTGAAGGTTGGAGCCTTCTGTAGGCCGATGCCTACATACTAGTGAACATATCGGCTATTACAAGAGTTAGGGGGTTGTAGCTCCTTTCCAATAGAAGCTGGAGAACAAGAGAAGGTTGTAGCCTTCTACAGGCGGGTGTTTGCGTACTGGTATGAGCCTGCACTAGTGCAAGATTGTAAACATATTATTCTTTATATTAAAAGAAGATAGAGACAACAACAACAGGTGGTTTTTCTCCCGCATTGGGTTTCCACCTTAAATCTTGGTGTTCATGTGTGTTTCTTTTGTGTGATGGTTTATTATGTTATTACTGCACATGGTTACTGTTTGATGTTTAATAAAGTACTGATGCACTGATTAAAGATCAATGTATGATGAATTAACTGAATCATAAGTTCACTGGATATACGCTGGTTGCCTTAAGAATAGCTGCGTGCACACACAAGTTCCCTTCACTGAAATAGTGTATATAAATCTGATTATGGAAATGAAAAAGTTATTGATTTGTAAATACTGATTCACCCCCCCTTCTCAGTATTATTCCCAATACCCAATCTAAGAAACAAATCATGGAAGCCCTTTAACAAAAGTCCACAACACATAGGAGTTAACATATCGGCGGTTTATCGGCGGACTTATCACTTTATTATGTGTCACAATGAAAATTTGTGATTGCGTTTTGAGCTACAGACCTGACTATTCCAATAGAACAACTCTAATGTAATAGCACATCCACCACTATCGGAAGTTACGTATCGATAGTCATAAATGCTACCGCCAGAAATCTGCGATTGTGATACCATTATGGACTTGCTGCACAATTCTAATATAACTCAAAGAAATATCACATCTGTTGCATTGAAAGTTTCATGTCGCAAGCCTTAAAGAGTTGTCACCACGTAAAACCCATCAATTGCGATATTACTGCAGACCCAAAATAGGTTATGGTAACAAACCTATACAATATCACATATGTCACATAATCGCAAACCATAAGGTTTATTATGTATCACCACCCCAAATCTGACGATTGTCATATGTACTGCCGACCCGATGATTCCATTATAATATCGCATCCACCATATCAGAATTTTTCATATCACAAGGCTTAAAGGGATGTAACATTAAAATGTTGATTTCTATATAATATGTGGACCCAACAACTCCATTAAAATACACCTTTATTTAGTATCGCACCTCGGTATCAGAAGTTACACAAGTAGAGGGTTGTCACCCTGGACCGCCGATTGTGATAAACCCCCGAATTGTCGATTACGATAGAAGCTGTGGATCTGACATATCTATTTGTTATAGACATTTTTGTGCCTTACAGCTCTAAGCATGAAATGTCCATAATCCAAGGGATCCAAAGTCCCTAAAAGTGTTGTTCCTACCCCTAAAGGAACAAGGTCAACCAATGACAGCTTCTCCCAGAAGTTCTCCACCAGAAACTGCTCAAAACTAGTCAAATCAGGATCAATTCAGAAGCTCCACTAGCTGCATGCGTTGCAAAGCACCCAAATACACTGTCTAGGTGCGTTGCAACACACTTGAATGCACTACCCAGGTGCGTTGAGCGGGAAATGACAAGTGGAAGAGTCATTCAACGAGGTGGAGAGACAATGGAAGCTTCCAGAATCTTCTCCAATGAAACTTGCCTCACTGAATTCGACCGAGTGATGAGTAAGAGGCTCTCAGTCTCCAAGTGGAAGCAAGAACTGACAGAGAGAAGCCACAAGTCAAAACATAAGCTGACTCATCCTCTCTGCTTACATCTATATATGGATCCCTCATCCCAGAGATCCAGAGGCTGGAATTTTGTACTTTGCAGAGAATTGCTGTTGGTTTGAGATTGAGATTAGTACATTGGGTGATTTATGCTTTGTTGGAGGTGAGGAAGGGATTCCTTTGCTGGGAGGTAGATGCTGGATCGGGACTCACTTGGTTGTATCTCCTCTTGGACTTTCTTATCATATCAATAAAATTATTTGAGTTTCTCCTACATGCTGTGTATCAATGATGTTTTGTTATATTTGCATGTTTAGCTTAATCTAATCCCAAGCTTTTTATGAATGTAAATCTATATCTTCGTGTAGTTTCTCTCTTCTGTGATCTTGCAGGAATTTGGTGAAGCTGGGCCGGTAAGGGAGCAGGGAGCTGGGAGCTATTGAAGAGAGAAGCGATTGGATCAACAAACTAGCGCAAGACACATGTTAGTTTGTCCTTCCTCTTCGTTTACATTTCATAAAGAAGAATACTCAAGTAGTTTTCCTTGTTTGTTGTTAAGGCACTATCACACCTTAGAGTGGGATAGGGGCATTCTGAATAGATACTTTTCCCAAAAACAATATGGCGACTCCGCTGGGGATCGTATCTAGTTAGTTTATTTGTGTTTCTATTGTTGTTCTTCTCATAAACTTAGGAGTGGCGAATCGAACTGCATTTTCCATTTACAAATGCAAAGTAGAGATCTGCTACTCTAGTCCATTCACTGGGCCTGTTTATGATCTGAACAGCTGATCCACAAATGCTCTAACTGCCCTTTGTGATAGCTCTTAGTCCTCCTTTAAATCATCCTTCTAATTGTACCTTATTGATAGCTTTTATCCGGCCAAAAACCATAGATTAAACTGCAAACTGTGACCCAGAACCCAGAGAAAATTCTCGTTTCTGTTTTAGCGCAGGCTCTGTGAAGAGGTTCTGCATTTCAACGCAGGTCCCGAGAGGGCTACCTGCGCTGCAATTCAGTTTCTCTATGCAACAGGTGCGCTGATCAGCCTTTTCCCTGTGCAACTGTGGTTCTTTGCTTCATTTTGTTCAATTTTATCTCTGATTTTTGCAGCCTGTTATCAGTGTGTGTACCTATCTGAAAACCCCTTTTCTTTGCCTTAATTCTGCCTCAGTTGTATAAAAGAAACTGTATTTGTTTTTGTGTATTTGTTACATCATTTGCAGTTTCCCATTACAAAAGTAAACTAGTCATACTGTCGCCCTTAGATCTAGACCTGTCGTAAGTGTCGTTTTGATCTTAGGAGTAAATTTGTTTGCTGTTGACAGTTGATTGCGCTTTTACTTTTGTCTTTTGGTTTGAATTTGTGAATTTCTAGTGTCGAAACAAGTGTTTACTTCAAAATCATAAAGTGTCATAATCGTCTTTTTGATTTCAAAAAGAAACTTGTTTGTGTTTTCACTTGAAATCGAATTCAAATTTGTACAACAACTTTATTTTTAGGCATCAATATTAAGAAAGTGAAAACAAATACATGCATTTGTGCATTTGCATATTGATAGTTTGTATGGTTTGATTTAGGAAAAGTGCATTTACAGTGTGCTCTTTGCTCTTTGAGAAAATATTGTGTCTTTCTTTTCCCCTTGTAGCTAGGATTTTCATTGTTGAAAAGAGATAAATGCTTGCTTATCATCTTTAGATTGCATTTAGGAATTTCATCTACATCTCGTGGTGATCCAAAAAGGCAAACTTCTAAGAAAGATCAACCTAAAATAAATTGAATGAATTTAACAACGCTTTGTAACTTAACGCACAACATAGAGGTCTAGGCTAGAGACGTGTTCCGGCGTCGTAAAACCTGGTGACTGTCGGCCTCACTGATGATTGGGTGATTCCTCCTGAGAGACGATAAGTGCCAGTACGGATTGTGCTCCCACGTACCGTTGAGTATATATTGGGAGACCCCTATAGGCATAAAACCTTTATCCATAGGAAGCCGTGTCGGCCGCCCTACTGATCGCAATGCACTGAACACAGCATTCAGGAAGATTGACCGCCCGTACCTTAAAAAGTATTCTGCGGTTTTGCGATTAGTTTGGCACACCCTCTACCTAGAACTCCAGAGCAGTCCCTTTCGTTCCTTTTCAGACTCCTTAACGGAAAAGGTCCATCTGAGCACTTGTCACTTCAGGCTCATTAAAAATCGAAGGAGACTAGAGTCATCTTTTGCTTTTTCTCGACTCTTTAAAATTGAAAAAGCAAGTTGTGTCCAAGCGTCGTTAAAATTTATTTTAAACGGAATACTCATACCCTTTTTCCTGCGTTGATCTTTAGGTTGAGAAAATGGAGCCTACCAACTAAGGAATTCCCCTTGGTGGAAATCCTAGTCCTTTTTCCTCTTGGGGAGATGTTGGTACGCCCCATATGGCCACATTGTAGCTTCCAGGACTGACAATTGGCTTGCCGGTCTGGCTCTTCTCAACCAATGTCGTTCAGAACACCACTATTCCTGAACAATCGTATCAGCCGTTAGACCAGTCCAGAGTTACCCACCAACCTTCTACCTCCTCTAATTCTTCCTCTCCTCCTTCCTCTTCGCTTGATGGGGCTGGCAAAGCCAAAAGTCAAGTTCCTAAGGAGAAGAAGGAAAAGAAGAAGAAAGAGAAGAAGAAGAAGGAGCCAAAAGTGACTGGGGGCAAACGAGTGTTGTCTAACGAAAATCCACACACTGCACTGACCAGGCCTAAATCGCCATGTGTCATTTGCAAGGGAGACCACTTTCACAGAGATTGTCCCTGCATCCCTCGGATACTAAGGGACTGGTCTCCCCATTTGCACAATCCGGTGGCGTCAACCTCTGATAGCCATGTTGAAAGCACACCGTCAACTAGCGAAAGTGAAGTCCCAGGACAAGAAGGGAGAACTAGATCTCCCTGTAAACTGTGCGACGGCAATCACACCATCCACCGTTGTCCCTTCTTAGACGAAGCTAAAAGAGTTTTGGATGATCGTCCGGTTTCACCGTTACGACTTCCTCCTGGATATAAAAAACTCTTGCCGAGTCCTTCGTTAGTTGAGAATCCAGCTAGCCCGCTCAAGTGGTCAGCTGAAGCGTTGGTCATTGAAGATGAACCAGCTGAATCCATACCCGACGAAAGTCAAAAGGTCGAGGCGGCAGTTGACCCGGTCTTGCCTTCAGAGGATTTATCTTCGAATGACACAGTCACTGAAGAGAACAAGGATGACACCATCCAAATTCTCTTCATCAACACAGACTCCGACGAACACGGGGGCAACCTACCCATTCCTTTATCGCAGGAAGGAAGTTCATCAGAGCCATACCCGGCCGTCTACTCGGTCCCACCTCCAAGCAACCTAGTTGTCTCCTTCGACTGGAATCAACTAGGCAGACCCCGTTTACCAGCAAGCATACCATTCAGAATTATTGTCCAAATATATAGAATGGTCATGGCTGGTACCATCATTGATGAGGGGGCATCTGTGAGTATCCTTTCCTCTACTGCTTGGAAAGCGCTTGGTTCGCCATCGCTTTTGCCTGAGATGAGAAATCTGACAGGCTTCGATAAAGGAACCAGTCGACCTTTAGGGATCCTCCCCAATGTGCCCATAACATTGAAAGGGAAGACCATTCAAATGAATGTGATGGTCGTTCAAGGACCCTTGGATTATAACCTACTCCTTGGACGAGACTATATTTATTGTATGGGAGCCATCGTCTCCTCACTCTTTAGAGTAATGTGTTATCGCACGAAGGAAGAGTGGTCAGGCTCGTGGACCAGCTTTCATTTCCCGGATCACGCATCGCAAATAGTCATATACCATCCCTAAATGGTCTCTTCATGCAAGAAATGTCTCAACCCACGGTCCGTCCTCCCAATGAGCGCGAGTAATTCGGAGGGATATGACTGGAACCCAGGGGGCATGCGTCCTGGTCTGCTTCGGCAGGAAAACTTTGGGTATAGGGTAGGTTTCCGCGGGAGAATATGACTAGTCCGTACCCCGTCCGTAATTGGAAGAGGGGTTGTTCTAGAATAAGATTCTCTTGTCAAAGTTATGTGTTTGGCGCTCGTTGTCACTCACCTTTGTTTATCTCGGTAGACATCGCCGAAGAAGTGTTTTGTTTGAAAGATTAATAGAACAATCTTTGGGTGACCTGAAAGAGGTAGGCCTCTCTCGGTAAAACAATTGTTTTGGCGGAAGTGAAGTAGAGGTAACCTTGAAACTCTGTTTTATACCTGGGGGCATGCAAACCTTTTGGAGTGCAAGCAAAGAGCGGTTATTTATCTGTTTTTTGGGTTAGTCGTTTCCTAACTTGCATAAAGAAAGGATGCGGGGCAAAGCTTTGTAAGGTGCAAGCTCCATAAAAAATGGCATCTTATATGAGACATTCTTATCATACGACTGGATTAATCGAGTAGTTTTAGCACATAGTTCATGCTCGTTAAAAAATAAACATAAGATCGAGCAGTTTTAGCACATAGTTCATGCTCGTTAAAAAATAAACATAATATCGAGCAAGTGTTTCAATCCGCGTTTAAGCTCGTTAAAAAATGAACTATCCTCCGGTAAATAACCACCGTGAATGTAACATTATCAGCCATTAAAGCCTTGATCGTGTTTGCACCGTCACCTCCACTTTTCCATTGGCCGATCATTCACCTCCATATGATTGTTTACCCATTTTGAGGAACAGCTGTGAAGAGTGATTTCACTAGCCATCCTTGTGACACTGCTGTGCTTGGAAAATTCCAACCCTTACCTGGAATCAGCTGCTACCCGTTTTATCACTCGTTCCTCAAAAGACGAGTCTTCTTTAAGCTCTTTTCATTTGACTCGTAAAATATGAAAAGATTGCCGAGTTTTGGCCTTCCAGCTCGTTAAAGCGACAGGAAGTGCTATCCCTCCTCTAGATTTTAATCTTTTTGGACCTGAGGGATTATTGCACAAAAAGATCGAGCGCTTGTTTTGTTCGGCTCGTTAAAACTATCGAAAATTCATCCCTTCTGTATTGTTTTATACTTTTTTGGAGTTAAGGGATTAGATGACGAAAAAGGACTTTCGGAGTTAACTTTACGTACCTTTTCAGACTCTCTAAAAATGAAAAGGACCGAGTTATTTTTGTCGTTAGACTCGTTAAAAAGATTAATAGCGACAAACTTGTCTTTAGACGAGAACGAGTTTCACTATCGCTAGGCTCGTTAAAACATAGCGATGGGTTTTCCGAAGGGAAAATTATAGAACAAGCATATGTTATCCTCCTCAAGCTTGAAAAAAATAAAGAGGTCATTATCATTATCATTATCGGTGATTCCTCTCGCGCTTGTTAACAGTTTACATCATTGACTGGTAATCAAGCGATGTCTTTCCATGTTCGACTTCAAAACATTTCTCACATGGATCGACTTGTACTTAGAGTGAAGATCGGACGAGATTGAAGACCCCGGATCTAGTTTCATCCATCCGGGCTGCGATATATATTCAAGAAAAATAAAGACATTGACATGTACAGCATTGCAGAACAGATAATCATCCTACCAAAAGGATGATGATTTCATCAGAATCTTCAGTCTACCATCAGACGATTGTCTGTCCTATGTACATAAAAATGAATTTATAAAGCTGAGCATGGGAATGCCCGCCTCAGCTAGATCATGAAAACAGTATGAAAAATAATGTATTGTATTGTATCTTATTACAGGTCTCCTCCCAGCATTGAAAGAACTTCGGATCCTCCTAATAAAGCATTTCACCCGATAAACGACCTCATACTTTAGGGGGCAACTGTTATAGACATTTTTGTGCCTTACAGCTCTAAGCATGAAATGTACATAATCCAAGGGATCCAAAGTCCCTAAAAGTGTTGTTCCTGCCCCTAAAGGAACAAGGTCAACCAATGACAGCTTCTCCCAGAAGTTCTCCACCAGAAACTGCTCAAAACTAGTCAAATCAGGATCAATTCAGAAGCTCCACTAGCTGCCTGCGTTGCAAAGCACCCAAATACACTGTCTAGGTGCATTGCAACGCACTTGAATGCACTACCCAGGTGCGTTGAGTGGGAAATGACAAGTGGCAGAGTCATTCAACGAGGTGGAGAGACAATGGAAGCTTCCAGAATCTTCTCCAATGACACTTGCCTCACTGAATTCGACCAAGTGATGAGTAAGACGCTCTCAGTCTCCAAGTGGAAGAAAGAACTGACAGAGAGAAGCCACAAGTCAAAACATAAGCTGACTCATCCTCTCTGCTTACATCTATATATGGATCCCTCATCCCAGAGATCCAGAGGCTGGAATTTATTACTTTGCAGAGAATTGCTGTTGGTTTGAGATTGAGATTAGTACATTGGGTGATTTATGCTTTGTTGGAGGTGAGGAAGGGATTCCTTTGCTGGGAGGTAGATGCTGGATCGGGACTCACTTGGTTGTATCTCCTCTTGGACTTTCTTATCATATCAATAAAATTATTTGAGTTTCTCCTACATGCTGTGTATCAATGATGTTTTGTTATATTTTCATGTTTAGCTTAATCTGATCCTAAGCTTTTTATGAATGTAAATCTATATCTTCGTGTAGTTTCTCTCTTCTGTGATCTTGCAGGAATTTGGTGAAGCTGGGCCGGTAAGGGAGCAGGGAGCTGGGAGCTATTGAAGAGAGAAGCGATTGGATCAACAAACTAGCGCAAGACACAGGTTAGTTTGTCCTTCCTCTTCGTTTACATTTCATAAAGAAGAATACTCAAGTAGTTTTCCTTGTTTGTTGCTAAGGCACTGTCACACCTTAGAGTGGGATAGGGGCGTTCTGAATAGATACTTTTCCCAACAACACTATTGACAACTGTTTAATGTTATATCGCGTTTGCCCCATCGACAATATGAGTATTGACTATGTTACATTGGTAATGTCAAAATTTGTGATTGCGGGATTTCGAAAGATTGCGATTGAAATTAGTGGTGACGTGGCATGTGGGGACCGCCAAACTTCTATTATAATATGGTTATAGCCTCTCTGGTGTCTCTGTAAATAAACAAGTCGACCTCCCTCCAATGAACGTGTTTATGAAGTCAATAGTGAAACTCATATAAGTACAATTTAAAACATTTCACTAAAGGCATCGATTGGGTATTGGGCATAGAGAAGAATTAAAAAGTTCACAACTTGTGAAATTGAAAAGACAGAGTAAGCTGAAGGTCAAGAAGCCGAAGGTCGAGAAGACGTAGAAGGTACAACCGAAGCCGAAGGTCGAGCGAAGAAGGAAACTAAAGACAGAGCGGGAGGACAATATTTTGACCTGATTTATCTTGGAAGGATCAGACCCGAAGTAAAACCATAGTGCATACAACGACCTGTTGCAAAGACTACAAGGACAGGGTTTTGTAAAGAAGTTCTTGGAAGCAGTATAATACAATCAAACATTTCTTGATAGAATAAATCTATAGGTCGGAGCCCTTGGGGTTGGTGCCTTAGAATTGGAAGCATTGGTGTCCTGGGAGTTGGTTCTCCTAAATTCAAGGTTGGTGCCTTGGTAAGATAGGGTCAGAGCCCTAGAGGTTGGAGCCTCATCAAAGTCCAAGTTGGTGCTTGGAGAAACTCATCAGATTTTGTATTCAATTTTTTTTTATATCTAATAAAATAATTTATTTTGATTAAAATTTTAAAGAATCTAAAATAGTAATAATAAAAATTGAAAAGAAATACTGATTCACCCCCCTCTCAGTATTTCCAACAATTGGTATCAGAGTGAGCTTCTTCAAAATCAACCTAACAACTGGAAGAAGGATTCTTAGTTACAGTGAAGAATCAAGAAATGAAAGTGGGAAGGCTTCCCTTGTTCGATGGTACTAATTTTTGTTTTTGGAAAAAGAGAATGTCTTACTACTTAATGTCCCTTGGACCTGAAGTTTGGAATGATGTTTTGAATGGGTACAATTCCCCTCCCACTCTTCCTATTGATGAAGATGAAAGGAAAGTGCATATTGCTAATGAGAGAGCTCTAAATTCCATTACGAGTGGAATTACTGATTCTAAGTTTGCAAAAGTCTTAAATTGTGCCTCAGCCAAAGAAGTATGGGATAAACTGGTTAGCTTATATGATGGAAAAGGAACCATTACCCTTATTAATGGAAAATGGATGATGAATAAGATATTGCATCATACTTCCTTCGAGTAGCTGAAGTAGTAAACTCTCTTAAAGGATTGGGACAAAAGATTAAAGAAATCATTGTTGTTCAAAAGGTTTTAAGATCTCTCCCAAAAAGATTTGACTCCAAAATAAGTGCTATAGAAGAAATGAAGGAACTAGACACTCTCAAAATGGATGAAATTCATGGAATCGTCACTGCTTATGAGATGAAAAATGGAACCCCAAGTTCCAAAGATGCAGCATTCAAGGCCTCAAAATAAAAAAAGGGAAAAGGATGGAATACTAGCAGTGATGACTCTGATGTTGAATCTGAATTGGCTCAATTTGTACAAAGACTAAAGAGAGGATTGAAGCTAAAAGTTAAGCATCCTCTTATTTGTTTCAACTATGGAAGAATAGGTCATTACGCTGTAAAATGTCCACATAAGCATGACAATGATAATGAGGAAGGAAGGATATACAAAAAGAAAGGATCTACTAAGAATAATTTCCTCTCTAAACAAGATGAATTTGATGAGGATGAATATGTGGTCATCAAGAAGAAATCATCCAAAGATATCCTCCATCACAAATAAAGTAATGATGAATCAGATGAAGAGAATGACTATGCTTGAAGCACGAAAGTACTATTTATGGCATTCACTGAAGATGATAAACCAAAACAGGAAAATGAAGAAGATACAAATGAATTACTGATAAGCACCATTGAGGAAAATGAGGAGTTACGAAAGAAGGTCATCTCTCTTAAAACGAACAAAGAGGAAGCTAAAAGAAGGGAGGATATTATAGGTGAAAGACATGAAACTGAAATAACATCTCTCAAAAAGGAAATGGAACAAATCAAAAGAATTTGTCAAAGTTCTCAAACACTTGATCACATTCTCAACACTCAGAAATCTCAAAGTGACAAGTCCGGGATCGGTTTTTCATCAAGTGCTAAGGATAATACAAGAAGCTATGCCGATGTACTTTGCAACAATCCAAAAGAAGAAAAATCATCTCATCAAAGGCCCGACTCAAATCCAAAGAATGAAGAAAGAGAAACTTCAAGGAAGAAGGTTTATTAAAATCATGGCTATTATAAAAGGTACCAAACTATCTTTCTTGGACAATGTTATTATTGTAAAAATTTTGGTCATCAAGATAAACATTGCATGGCTTGTAAGAATGAAGTACCAAGATTGAAGAATCAAACAAAAAAACAAACCATTTAGTCTCAAATGGCAAGGACAAATCAAGACTTTCAACTCGTTTGATCCTCAGGCCTAATTTGATCCAATTTTCGATAATGGACATAGTGAACAAAATTGCCCCCTCAAAAGTAGAGAAGCAAAAGATGAAAATCCAAATATGGATAAATGTGGTTTAGCTTTATGTGCTAACAGTGAGGAAAATATTTGGTTTGTGGATAGGGGGTGCTCTAGACACATGAAAGGTGACAAAAGGAAGTTTGTCTTATTAAATAAAAAGGAAGGAAATGTATCCTTTGGGAGTGGGTATGCCAAAATTGATGGAAAAGGAACCATTACCCTTATTAATGGAAAAGGAAAGGCTCAAAATGCTTTGCTGGTAGATGGGCTCAAACACAATCTCTTCAGTGATAGCCAAATTTGTGAACAAGGACATAATGTTGTCTTCAGCACTAAGAATTGTGAAATAAGGAACTCTTCCTTAGGAGAACTTATGGCGAAAGGAGTTAGAACATCAGATAACGTCTACATTCTGAACAAAATTCAAGAAGATAAATTTTATCTAAGTCAAATAGGTAAAAGCTGGTTGTGGCATATGTTGTCCTTTGAGATAACCTAAGGTCAATTAGTTATGCCAAAGCATCTATATTGTTTTGTTGTTTTAAATGATTGGATGACTAGTGAACTGTTTATAAACAAGTGCTTTAAACTTAGATTCTTAATAAAATAGAAGGCTGTTCTTTACATGCACATCGTTATTTGGATTTTAGTGGAATGAATAAGTAGAATATGGAGATGTATAATTGATTTAATATTCAAACTGAGTATTTAAGCATTTATAAGTAAAAATTAAGAAAACAGTGTTTTCTTAATCAACAAAACATAAACAGACTATCACAGAGATGTAGTGGAATTTATTCTCAAAGAGGAATTTACAATAACAAATAGTTCTGTAAATTTATCTCTTATTTAAATTACAACTTCACAGAGGATCCAAAATGAAACTAAAATTCAATTAAATTTTTAGATAACTGCAAAAGACATGATCTATATGAAGAAGACATAATGAATAAATAAGATGAAATAAAACTCACTGAGAGACAGACAATATGAGGCAAATTTAGAATCTTTTATTATCTCAAAAATGCTCCAGCTTAGTACAAATCTGCTTTATAACTTGTTCAAGGGTTCAACCCTAAATACTTTGATAGAATGAAGTATTTAAACAAAATTACAAAAATATTACAATTAATGCCTAAGTGACACGACATTATATTATTAACTTAGAACTAACAGAAAATAAGTAATGCGATCAAAAGGAATGCATCTGTTGAAGTGATATGAACATTTGGCCCTACTTTGAAGGAGAACTGTTACTGAGTGGCCACTATTCAGGTGCTGCGTTGGTGAAGCTGACCTATATTTTTAATCCTGGAATTCACACAACTTATCCCACTGCTCTTCATCTGGAATAGAAATCTTTGTTACCTTGCGGTAGATTTCATCTACCTTAGTATACCGAGCAAAAGTGGGTTTTACTGCAAAAATGTGTTTTATCTTGTGTTGAATAAAACTTATGTTGCTGATAGCTTCGTAAAAATCTCTCCCTGTCATAGAACCTTTGATGTTGGAAGACTTAGCTGTATCCTTGGCAATGTCCTGAAGCTTCTTCATGTAGTCTTCCCTGGTCATTAATTTGTCATTGATTACAAATAGAGAAGGCAAACCTTTCTTGTTCAATGCATCAATTCTAGTGAAAAACCTGTTAACTGTTACCTCCAGAGTGTGACACTTCTCTGTCAGCTTTACAACTAAGTTCTTCTTTGTTAGAAATTTCCTGACCTCTAGAATAGTTTATGTTCTATCATCCACTCCTAGATAATCCAACTCATATCTATTTTTGGAATTGAGGAACTTTATGATGTTGTTGGCTGTAGCAGACATTTCTCCCAATTGAGCATTGATAGTAGAAATAGTTTGCTTGGCTTTCTCCATCAATTCCTTCTGCTCGAATATAATCTGGATACACGGTCATATTTCACCTATTTCTTCAATGACATTGTTCCATATGATTTCTTTAACATGACCCATTGTGTAGCCAATAGAAGACTCAATTGCTGACTTCTTCCATGCCTATATTTTATTTTGAGCTCTCTATAGCTCTAATGCATGAATAGTTTCGATCTTCATTTGATGATCCTGTAGAAGTTTGACTTGATCCTGTAACTTTTTGATCTCTTCAGTCTGGAGAGACATGTTTTGCATTGTATTTGCCAACTGATCTGCAGGATCCCCTGTACTTGTTATAGAAGATATGGATGTAGGAATGACTGTGATAGGGAGTGCATCTAAAGGGACAACAACCATTTTGGAAGTTTTCTCCTTTTATTTAATCAAATTTTCCATCCCTGTCTCCGTTTTCTTCAACTGAGGACTCTGCTCCATGATGAGCTTCATCATATCTGCCTTTTGTGTCTCTGTTTCTTCAATGTCCTTGGCCAGAGGATATTTTGTAGCTGGAAATTATAACTGCTTCCTTAATGCTGCTATGTCTAAATTCTTTTTCTTTATAATCTCTTCTGCAACATTGATGTTTGAAGGGTCATAACCCGCTTCGATCACCAAGTCCTCCAGAGTTTTGATCCTCGTGTCTTTGTTAAGTGCAGAGACCTTCTCCATCTTCAACTGTGATTGGACATTTTCTAATGTAACCTGCAGTTTAGACAAACTCATGGCAATGTTAGTGACAGTGGAAAAGATCATTTATCCAGTTTACTTGTTCATCTCCATTTGGTCAATGGGATGTATATATTTTACATCAAACTAAAATGCTGTCTTCTTGTAGTCTAATGCTGCCTTGGGCTGGGGAACTTGTGCCTAGAGGAATTCCATTTTCATTTTACCTTTTTCTGAATCAAAGGCTGACAGCAGCCTGCTTTGAGCACCGAAAGTTTGTTTCTAGAACTGATTATAGGTATTAATCTTTAGGGCCTGATTTCTTACTTTTATCTCCTTAAAAATGTCCATTATACTCTTCTCTGTCACCCCTGTAGTTGATGTATTAATATGCATTATTTGTTGTTGCTCTTGTGAAGTCGTGGAGGTAATGGGAGATAGTGTGGTCTAATCACCCACTAATGAGGAAACAAGTGGCTCATTAATGGTGATAATGTTCTCTTAGTCTGAATCTTTGCTGAGGCTTAGTTTGGAACTAAGCTTGGCCTTCTTCCTATACATAATTTTGAATCCTTCACTGAAAATTTCAGTCCTTGAAGGGGACTCTTCTTCCCTGCTTCTCTTAGCTATTTTCTCTTGCATGGTAGGAGTCTGTACTGTAGAGGATGATACCAGCTGCTCTTCTGCCTCTTGTGGGGTATTCTCAACCCATTCTAGCTGGTTTTTGTACTTCTCTATCTCTGGTATGGTTGTGTTAAAATAAGTAGTAGATTTGGTTTCTACTCTTAATTGAGAAATGATTCCTAATGGATCATATGACCAGGTAAAGCCAAGGCTGAACTGCATTTCTTTTAGTATCTTCTTTACTTCTTCCCCTGCTGCCATGTTGTTGCAAATGAAAGGCCCAATCTGTGTTTTGATTTTGAACTAGGACTTCTTCTTGGCAACAACAAAGTGGATTTCATCCATATTTAACATCTTCCTTATGTACTCTAGAGCAAAAATCCTCATTGGGAGGACTTTAGGTAGCTTTTAAGGTGCAATATCACACCCAAATATTCTCACTTCTCTATAGTTTTGGTAGAGGTACCAATCCCTTGTCTGAACTTGGTCTGATAGCTGCAAAACCTTTCTAATTCCCTCATTGATCCTTGGTTCTATCTTGGCGCCTAGAAAACTGATTGATGGATGCAAAAACATTTCTATAAAATGTTTATATGTGTATTCCTTCTGTTCCTTCATCACCAGAGTAGTCCAAAAGATGACTGACTGTTGGTTCCATTTTGCATCCAACTTTTGTAAAGAAAGGTTGATGTTGTCTCCCTGAAAGTATAAGAACATATAAACTAATACATAAGCATACTTTAATACCTCCTCAAATGGGAATTTGATAAGTTGCTGATGAATTGAATCTGCAAGAAATTGGCTAAAGTTAAACATGATGGAGGGCTTAGAATCAATAGAGAAAATGGACGAAAATCCTATGATGGCCTCATCTACCCATTAATGAGAGTAGTAGCCAAGGAGGTAGGAGACAACTGTGATAATTTTTTTGGCTCTCTCAGGGAAAATATAGGGATAGGGAGTATTTTTATTTTGCAATGGGGCATCTCCTGTCAAGAAAAGTTCAAGGGTTTTGGCCCTCTTGGAAAGGTCAAGTTTTTGGTATAACTCAAAAAGTGATTCATAGGAAAAGGGGGTGTCATTCTCTACTGTGGGGGCTTGCATCATCTGGTCTATGGCTTGAGGAGTGATGGGAAACAAAATTTCTCCAGTGGGGGTAATGATGGCCCTTTGGCTTGGAAGATAAGATACATGACACTTCATAACAAATTCTGGGGTGTTGTGGGTACGAGGAAAAATATAGTGGGGTAAATTGGACTCCCACAACTAAATGTCATCAAATTTGTCAATGTATTTGTCCTCGAGCCAACAATACATCTCAAAGAGGTCAAATTCGCAAAGATTTTCATGGATTTTAAGGTCTCTATCAGTTAAAGGGATGCGGTGAAAATCAATGGGAGGATAGATCAGAGGATTGCCAGGCTCCTCTGGTCCCTTTTCCTCTGGAGGCATCTTTGAATAAAGCCTTGGCAGGAATGAAAATTGGATTGGAGGCTTCAATACACAGAGAGGAGTCAGGTTTTGGTGGCGAAAACAGAGGTAATAGGTTGAAAACAAATGATTTGGCAATGTCGATGGCAGGTGAAAACTTCAGAGTTTAACCCAACAAACGTGTAACAAAGCAATATAGTGACAATGCATGAATTTAGTACCCTGTTAACAAGTGAAAGGGAGGTTTATATAACAGTGTGGATTTTTCGTTGAAGGTGGCACGGGTTCGTTGTATTAACGACTAAACCATTTACTTCTTAATGGCTTAATTATGGAGGGAGCAGATTTAAATGGTGGAGCTAACGGGTGAATGACGTGGCAGAAGATGAGTGGCGAGAGCGCAATGGGTAGAAGAGTGGTATCAAGAGTGAGGGAAACTGCTTTTCGGAGGGGGGAGAGTGGTTAGTGGTTTCTCTCGAGGTGGGTTCTAAAAGCTATGGTGTTGACACGTAGGGGCGGGCGTGGTTTCGTATATCACCCATTTTGGACCCCCCCCCCCCCCAATGGTAAAGTTCAGATGGTGGGGGGGGGAATGTGGTGTGAGACTTTAGATCTTGGGAGATGGGCGGAGATGGAGTGAGAGGTGGTAGAGAGTTAACATGACGTGACGAGACACCCGGTGGGAGTTAATTTACCGCATAGTGGGGGAATACTTGCAATGCATGAGGGGGTTAATAAAATTAGGAATAGGTGATTAATACACCAAATTATGAGTGGAGGGGAGAACTTTGGGGTTTTTAAAACTTAGGGATAGGGAATTAATATACCAAAATTAATTTATATATAACTCTTTAGAGTAAAACCTTTTCTCCTTTTCCTTTTTCTTCTGCACATGAAAACAATACTTGACTTTTCGCAATGTGGCGCATTTTGACTAGCAACGTGTGCATTTATAAAAATATGAAATGAAGTCATTGTTTTCTTTCTGCTTCCCTAACATTTTATTTTCTTTTGTTTTATTTGTTTAGGGCAGCTAACACCTATCATTCTATTGATATGGATGCCCATAAAACATTAAATTGGCCTAACATTTTAACTTTTCTTTATTTTGCATCCATATCCTAACTTAACATTTTAAAATTATTTTTGGCTAATATACTAACTTATCAAAACCAAATAATGTTACAACATCGACTCCTGCCGGGGACTGCTTCCCCCTATTGGAAGTAGAGAATAAGTAGGTCCAAGTGCCTTCTCCTCGAACTATGGAGTCTTTGGTGAAACATATACTCACTTGCAAATTTTTCAAAGATAAAATAAACTCTCCGGATATTTACAGATGATGAATGAATGGATAAAAAATTAATACTGAATGTAATGTTTCAAATATTTGCCATTGACTGGCAATGAGGAATACTCTCCTTCCAGATTCTATCAGCTAAATGTATTGTTCCCTTTGACTTCTACAATGCTAAATGGACCAAACCAGAGGTTATCAAATTTTGTGTGCTTGCCTTTATCTTCTTTCCTTGTATCCCATCTAAGCACTAGGTCAACTTTCTTGAAATTTCTTTCTCTAGCCTTTCTGTCAAACAGTTCTTTCATCTTATTTTGGTATTTCCTTAGCTTGTACTAAATTTCATCCCTGTCTTCATTCAACTCAATAATTTGATTAATCCTTCTTGAGAAATCATCCTTTTCTTCATAGGATTCCTGAAGCAATCTCATAACAACTAAAGCTAAATGAGTGGGAAAAATTGCTTCCTTGCCATAAACTAATTAGAAAGGAGACTTGCCTGTTGATCTCTTAGGAGAAACTCTGTTTGCCCAAATTGCATGGATTAGATGGCTGTCCCAACTCTTTTTATGGTCTTCAAGAGTCTTCTTAATGACCTTAACTAAGATCTTGTTGGAAGACTCTGCTAGGCCATTACCTTGTGGATAGTATGGTGTAGAATGGTGTAATAGGATTGAATACTTTTGACAGAACTCAATCATTTTAACACTACTGAAAGTTGCTGCATTATTTGTAACAATCTGTTGAGGACATCCAAATCTTGATAGGATGTTTTCTTCAAGAAATTTAATCACAACAATATCAATTGCATTTTTAACAGGTATGGTTTCTAGCCACTTGGTACAATAGTTTGTAGCAGTTAAAATAGATCTGTGTTGATTACTTGATTGTGGATGAATTTCCCCTATAAAGTCCAACCCCCATTGTAGAAAAGGAGCATGAACCAATACTGGAACCAAAGGAAGCGCTAACAGTTTATTTTTTCCCACAAATAATTGGCATGGTGTGCAACTTCTTACTCTTGCTCCAACTTCTTTAAAAAGTGTGGGCCAATAGAAACGTGCTTTTAAAATTTCGTAGGCTGTTGCTCTCTAGGAATAATGTCCACCACAAAACCCTGCATGTAACTGATCTATAATTCTCTCTATTTCATTTTTAGTTAAATAAAGAAGAAGGATATTAAGAGGGTCTTTCCAGTATATATTAGCATTGATAATGCAATATTTTACTGCTTTAAGCTTTAGGAATTTACACTGCTTCAAGTTAAGGTCAACTGGACATTGAAAATCCCTAAGAAATTGCACAATATCAGAGTACCAATCAAAGAGTAGATATTTCTGATCTATGTGAACAAGAATGGCTTGATTTGAAGAGAGAGGTTCTTGTGGGTTCTCCCCTTCTATAAGAGGAGGAGGTTCTTGTGGGTTCTCCTAAGATATTAAGGAAGGTTCTTGTGGAGTCTCCCCACATACTAAGGAAGGTTCTTGTGGATTCTCCCCAGGTGAAATTTCATAAACCAGATTTATTCCCAATACTTTGTAGTTGGATTCGACTAACAATTTGGCCAAGCCTTGGCCTTTTACTAGCTTTGTGGTTTTGATTTCAAGGTCAAATTCAAGGATTTTAGCAATCCATCTCCCTCTTCTTCCATCAGTATCAGGCTGGTATAAAACAAATTTAACAACATGATTAGGGACATAAGCTGTAATGTGTGAATGCAGGACATAGGTTATAAAGGCTTTGAGGGCTTGAATTAAGGAATAAGCTTGTTTTTCAATAATATCATACCTAAGTTCAACATCCCTCATAACTTTGGAAAAGAAGGCTATAGACTGGTCATCACCATTAGTGTTCTTTTGTAAAAGTACAATAGCTAAGGTTGTTTCGAATGTAAAAGAAAATATGCTAAAAGTTGAAGAATAATTAGGGCTAGCTAATGTAGGGGCCTCAGATATAACCTTTTTGATATGATCAAAAGCATATCTGGCAGAAACTGTCCATTTCACTTCATTTTTTTCTTTAGCACATCAGTTATATCCTTAACTATCTATGCATAATGAGGGATGAATCTTCTGAAAAAATTAATCTTTCCAAGGAAGGTTTGTATCTCTTTATTATTCCTTGGTAGAGATAGGGTCCGAATAGCTGAAACTCTCTTTGGGTCAATTATAACTCTCTCCTTGGAGATTATATGCCCTAGTAATTTCCCTTCCTTTACATCAAATAAAGATTTCTTCGGATTGATGGATATGCCAAATTTCTTGCACCTGTCAAAAACCTTGCTCAAGTGTTTTAAATGATTTTCATCAGAATTAGAGAAAAACGTTAAATCATCTAAATAAATGATAGTAAATTTAGATGTTTTACCTACAAATGCTAGATCCATGGCTCTCTAGAAAGTAGCTCCAGCATTGGTTCACCCAAATGGCATTCTAGCATACATAAATGTACCCCAAGGTGTGGTGAAAGCAGTTTTGTCTTGGTTAGGTTGAATTACCATGATCTGGTTGTAACTAGAAAATCCATCTAGAATAGAGATCATATTTGCACCTAAAACTTTTTGAAGTATATGATCCATTTTAGGGAATGGATAGTTATCCTCTAAATACGATTTGTTGAGATTTCGGAAGTCTACACATAGCCTAATCTCACCATTTTTTGTTTCTGACAGGAACTAGGTTGGCTACCCAATTAGAATACCTTAAAGGTACTATGATATAAGTGTCAAGTAGCTTTTTAAGTTCTTTGTCAATGGTTGGAAGTAGTATGGGATTGATTCTTCTTAGTTTTTGATGAAAGGGTTTTGCCTTTGGTTTCAAAGGAATCTTGTGCTCAATCAAATATGTATCATAAGTTTTTAACTCATTATAAGACTAGGTAAAAATATCTTTGTAATTTTTAATAAGATTCAAGTATTTGATTTTTACATCGAAAGGAAAGGTTGATGACAATTTAATACTTCTCACATCATCCAAAGTCCCAATATTGCATTCTTTGATTTCTTCTTCAAGTGAATTAAACAAGGGGTTTTTAGAGACATCATTATTATCAAATAGTTTTTCCAATGGAACTAATCCTTTAGGAATAAAATTATTAGATAATTGGATAATATCATGATCAAGAATTTAGGACTGAATGAAGTTTCTAGATTTAGATGATTTGATTCTTGAACAACATTTTTATCTTCTTCAATTTTCATATTTGAGAATTCATCAATGACTTGAAGGAAATATTTTAATTGTTCATCATATTCAAAAATCTGCCAGCATTTAAGGTTATGACGAATTGATAGTGTATACTTGACTTGAATTCGGTATTCTAATAATATTGGCTCAGGGATTTTAAAGGTGCTTGCTGAGATATCTAGTGAGTCAGCATGCAAAGTTTCATCTCTAGGAATAGCAGTTATGTTAAATCATTGGAAGAAATTTTCAATTGTGCCCCAATCTTCATTTCTATAGGACCTAAGCCTCGGGTGTTTTGTTTGACACAAATTTCGAACTTGGTTCACTATAAGCTTAGAATCAAAAAAGGCAGTCAAGTTTTGAACCTTTAAACTCCTAGCCAGCTCAAGACCAAGAAGAAAAGCTTCATACTCAACCACATTATTGGTGACCTCAAATTCAAGTTTACATGACTAAGTTTTGTTTTCTTTATTTGGTGAAATTAAAGCAATTCCCTCTCCTACTCCTTCTCTTGAGTAAGAGCCATCAAAATAAAGTTTCTAGATATCTCATTCTATAAATTTAGGTTTGGAAAGTATATTTTCAATGACAAGTTGAATGTTTGATGAATTTTGTGAAGATAACTAAAAGCAACCAAAATCCTGATCTATTGCATAGATAGGGTGGATTTTTGCTTGATCAGACCTACAAACAGTATGAAGGAATCTGACTTCCCTATATAACCTTAAATGTTCACCTCCATAGACTGGAATAGTAGCAAAAGACATGTCCATCTGAAGTGATCCTCCAAGTTTAGCACAACATGATCTAGATAGAAGCATGCCAAACTTGGCAGGAATATCAGTGACAACTATGTCTAAAACTATACTCTTGACAGGTATTTGAGATAAGGTCACAACTAGGTCTTTGATCAATCCTAGGCATGGTACTTTCTTTGAATCAAAGGTGTAAAGATCATGATAAGAATGGGTAACTTGTAACTGAAGCTGGTCCATAATTACCTTTGGAATAAGGTTATGAGAATCTCCAGAATCCAACATGCAGTTATACAAAAGAAATTCATGAGATTTTAACTTCACATAAAATGTTGGAACAATTTCATCAATCATATTAGAACTATGGTCAAACACTATTGAGGGCTTACAAAAGATTTTTCGGCGAAGATCACATGAAACATCATTGTCGACGCGTTTCGAACCAACCAGTGTGGTTCATTGTCAGGACAAGTTGAAGAAACAGATCCAGCTTAGCAAGTTAAATAGACAGAGCAGAGCCTCCAACGGCTAGAAAGACCAACAACTACTTTTGACTAGGTCCCGGGATCAAAACCCTTTTTAATAATTTAAGGGAAAAAAGTTACCCTAGGGGGACCAATCCCTTAAAATAAAATAAATAATTTTTTTTTTATGATAATAGTTAGTTAAAAATATTAATAAATAAATAAAATGTTATGTTAAATTAGTAATTAAAAATAATTCATGATAATAGTTAGTTAAAAATAAATAATTAAAAATTATATTTAAGGGAAAAAAAATTACCCTAGGGGGACCAATCCCTTAAAATAAAATAAATAAAAATAATTTTATGATAATAGCTAGTAAAAAAATTATTAATAAATAATTTTATGATAATAGTTAGTTAAAAAATATTAATAAATAATTGAAATGTTAAGTTAAATTAGTAATTAAAAATAATTCATGATAATAGTTAGTTAAAAATAAATAATTAAAAATTATATTTAAGGGAAAAAAAAAAATTACCCTAGGGGGACCAATCCCATAAAATAAAATAAATAAAAATAATTTAATGATAATAGTTAGTTAAAAATTATTAATAAATAATTAAAATTTTATGTTAAATTAGTAATTAAAAATAATTCATGATAATAGTTAGTTAAAAATAAATAATTAAAAATAGTAAGTTAAATTAGTATTAGAAGGAAATAAAAACAGGACCATTCTTATATGAATAAATGAATATAAAAGAAAGAGATGGTTCATCTTGCAAACTAATAACATCTCCCTCAACATCTACACTAGAGGACTGTATCCATTTAGACACTTGATTTTTATAACCAGGGTTTTCGGAAAGTTCAGCTAAAGGTATAGGAATCTTGACCCTTTCCAATTCCTTTTCAATATTAAAAGTTGTCAAAATG
This sequence comes from Pinus tabuliformis, assembly GCA_031772625.1. NCBI lineage: Eukaryota > Viridiplantae > Streptophyta > Pinopsida > Pinales > Pinaceae > Pinus > Pinus tabuliformis. The sequence goes on from CM062805.1 coordinate 603,429,044, forward strand.
GTCTTGTTAGATGAAAAGGTTCCAGTGGATGACTCTGTAGTCTGAGGTGTTGGAGTTTGTGCTTGAATGGATTTTATCATAGGTTCAATTATAGTGGTAGGTTTTGAAGGTCTATCAGGACCTGATCTTGGTCTTAGATCATACCTCTTATTCAATTCTGCAATCAGAAATTCAGAGAATGCTAGGTATTTTGAAAGTTGAGCATCTCCTTGTTCTTGTTCAAAAGACTGAGGTGAAGATGAAGGAAATATTTCCATTTGTACTGTTGAAGAATCAATATTATTGATATCTTCAGCAATTAAAGGGCTAATATCCTATGGTTTTTGATCATCAAACAACAAAGGTGGTTGAACGTTTTGATCAGAACCTAGTCTCTAAAGAATCTACATTTGAGGAGTTCTTCGGAATTGAGTTTGAGCTTGAGGTCTGACAGCAGTTTGCTGAGCAGTTCTAGGTTGTGTTTCAATTTTAGAAATCCTATTAGAAAGGTTTCTAAGTAAATATGTAATTTCATCAATTTTTTGATCTTCAAGTTTAGATTTGAAAGAAGATGAGTCATCAACCCTAGCTTTTAGTTTTGTTTCTTCTTTCTCTGCTTTAGCTTTAAGTTTTCCAGAAGCTAACCTATTAGCTTCTACCTCTATAGCATTTGTCTGCATGTCTTCTAATGTATTAGAAACCCTTTCCCTTAGCATGACTACAAAGTCATCTTCAAATTATTTGGAAAATCTGACCTTTGCAGCTACTACTGGTGGTTTACAATCAACAGACATTTTATGATAGAGTTTGTTAAATCTTTTGTTGAATTCAACAACTAGTTCACCAAGGTTTCTCTTTAATTCTTTAAATTTAGTGAGAAAGTAAACAAGATCTTTCTTTACCCCCACTGGTTTTTGAAGATAGTTATGAGCTCATTCCATGTTCTAATAGAGTCAACTCTAAGTTGCCTAAACCAGATCCTAACACTTCGTTCTAAAGATTTTATAAATAATCTCATATAAACATCTTCCTGCTCTATGTTCATATTGTTAACAGAATCTAGGAAATCTGATACATGATCCTTTGCTGAGGGACCTGTTTCTCCATCAAATCTTGGTAGATGTTTTAGATATCCATGAGGAAAATTTCCCAAGTTTGCAGGGAGAACTAGAGCAGCATACCTTGCTTTCACAATAGGTCGAAAAGCCATAACAACAGGAGGAGTATGGGGTGACTAAGTGGATGATGATGAGGAAGAAGAGGATGATGAAGATGAAGATGAAGGAGATGAAGATGAATCCATAGGGGTATTAGTATGTGGAGGAGAGAAAGAGGGAGGAGACCTCTTTAAGGATTTCAAAGGGGTTTTGATAACCAACTTCTAAACTCCTGGTGGAAAGTCTTCCTTATTATCAAACAAAGGATTCGAATAGATAGAAAATTTCTCTTCAAGATTAGTAGAGGTTGATGGAATAGAATAAGGAGTTGGAGTAATGAAATCTTGAGGCTTGAATTCAGGTAAATATAAACCCAATTCTTCCTCAGATGAAGGTGATTTGATAGGAATGGATGGGACTTGATATGACTCAAGTGATTGTATTAAAAAGGCTGATGGAAGATCTACTCCTCTAGAATGGAGTTCAGAAACCCTAGGAGGTAGTTCAGTCCAATCAGGATGGGATGGTACAGATGAAAAAGGATCTACATATGAGATGTCTTCAGGGTGTAAAGATGAAGAAGAAGAAGGGGTTCTATGTCTTCTCCTTGAAGAGGCTCCCCTAATAAGTATTTCTGGGTTTGGTAGAGGGTTAACAATCTCAGAATCAGAACGTGATCTAATATGCTTAAAAGGAGCCAGCTTGGACCAGTAGAATCGCCAGGTGAAATATTTTGACCTATAACCTTATCCTTTATTCACCTTAAAAGGAAAGGGCGAATCATTCCCCCAAGGAAAATTGTGCTTTCAATCCTTCGCTCCCCAGCAACAGTGCCAGTCTGATGTTGTCCTTTGAGATAACCTAAGGTCAATTAGTTATGCCAAAGCATATATAATGTTTTGTTGTTTTAAATGGTTGGATGACCAGTGAACTGTTTATAAATAGGTGCTTTAAACTTAGATAGATTCTGAATAAAATAAAAGGTTGTTCTTTACATGCACATGGTTATTTTGATTTTAGTGGAATGAATAAGTAGAAGATGGAGATGTATAATTGATTTAATACTCAAAATAAGTATTTAACCATTTATAAGCAGAAATTAAGAAAACAATGTTTTCTTAATCAACAAAATATAAACAGACTATCACAGAGATCTAGTGCAATTTATTCTCAAAGAGGAATTTACAATAATAGATAGTTTCATAAATTTATCTCTCATTTAAATTACAACTTGAAAGAGGATCCAAAATGAAACTGAAATTCAATTAAATTTTAAATCTGATAACTACAAAAGACATGATTTATATGAAGAAGACATAATGAATAAACAAGATGAAATACAACTCACTAAGAGACAAACCATATGAGGCAAATTCAGAATCTTTTATTATCTCAAAAATGCTCTATCTTAGTACAAATTTGCTTTATAGCTTGTTCAAGGGTTCAACCTTGAATACTTCAACATAATGAAGTATTTAAACAAAATTACACAAATATTACAATTACTGCCTGAGTGGCACACCATTCTATTATTAACTTATAACTAACAGAAAATAAGTAATGCAATCAAAAGGAACGCATCTATTAAAGTGAATTGAACATCTGGACTTGCTTTAAAGGAGAACAATTGCTGAGTGGCCATTATTTAGGTGCTGCACTGGTGAAGCTGACCTGTCTTTCTAATCTTGGAATTCACACAACTTATCCCACCGCTCTTCATCTACAATAACAATATTTGTAAACTTGCGGTAGATTTCATCTACCTCAGTATACTGAGCAAAAGTGGGTTTTACTGCAAAAAATGTCTTTTATCTCGTGTTGGATAAAACTTATGTTGCTGATAGCTTCATAAAAATCTCTCCCTGTCATAGAACCTTTGATGTTGGAAGACTTAGTTGTATCCTTGGAAATGTCCTAAAGCTTCTTCATGTAGTCTTCTCTGGTCATTAATTTGTCATTGATTACAAATAGAGAAGGCATACCTTTCTTGTTCAATGCATCAATTCTAGTGAAAAACCTATTAACTGCTACCTCTAGAGTGTGACACTTCTCTATCAGCTGTAAAACTAATTTCTTCTTTGTTAGAACTTTCTTTAACTCCATAATAGTTTATGTTTTGTCATCCACTCCTAGATCATCCAGCTCATATCTATTTTTGGAATTGAGGAACTTTATGATGCTGTTGGCTGTAGCAGACATTTCTCCCAATTGACCATTGATAGTAGAAATATTTTGATTGGCTTTCTCATCAATTCCTTCTGCTTGAATATAATCTGGATACATGGCCAGATTTCATATATTTCTTCAATGATATTGTTCCATATGATTTCTTTAACATGACCCAGTGTGTAGCCAATAGAAGACTCAGTTGCTAACTTCTTCCATGCCTCTATCTGATTTTGAGCTCTCTATAGCTCTGTTGCATGAAAATTTTCAGTCTTTGTTTGATGATCCTGTATAAGTTTGACTTGATCCTGCAAATTTTTGATCTCTTCAGTCTGGAGAGACATGTTTTGTACTGCATTTTCCAATTGATCTGCAACATCCCCTGTACTTGTTGTAGAATATATGGGTGTAGGAATGGTTGTGATAGGGTATGATTCCAAAGGGACAACAACCATTTTGGAAGTTCTCTCCTTTTCTTTAATTAGATTTTCCATCTCTTTCTCCATTTGCTTCAACTGTGCACTTTGCTCCATGATGAGCTTCATCATATTTTCCTTTTGTGTCTCTGTTTCTTCAATATCCTTGGCTAGAGGATCTTCTGTAGCTAGCAATTTTAACTGCTTCCTTAATGTTGCTATGTCTAAATTATTTTTATTTATAAGCTCTTCTGCAACATTGATGTTTGAAGGGTCATAACCCACTTTGATCACCAATTCCTCCAAAGTTTTGATCCTGGTGTCTTTGGCAAGTGCAAAGACTTTCTCTATTTTCAGTTGTGATTGGACATTTGCTAATGTAACCTATGGTTTAGACAAACTCACAATAGTGTTAGTGACAATGGAAATGTTCATTTCTCCAGTCTTCTTGTGCATCTCCATTTGGTCAATGGGATGTATATCTTTTAGATCAAACTCAGAGGTTGTCTTCTTGTATTCTGATGCTGCCTTGGGCTGGGGAACCTGTGCCTGGAGGAATGCCATTTGCATTTCACCTTTTTTGAATCAAAGGCTGACAACAACCTGCTTTGAGCACTGAAAGTGTGTTTCCAGAACTGATTGTAGGTATTAATCTTCAAGGCCTCATTTCTTACTTTTATTTCCTTAAAAATGTCCATTATACTCTTCTCTATCTCCACTGTAGTTGATGTGTTGGTTTTTTTTTTTTTTTTTTTGCTGCTCTTGTGAACTCATGGAGGTAGTGGGAAACAGTATGGTTTGATCACCCACTAATGAGGAAACAAGTGGCTCATTAGTGGTGATAATGTTCTCTTGCTTAGAATCTTTGCTAAGGCTTAGTTTGGAACTAAGCTTGGCCTTCTTCCTATACATAATTTTGAATCCTTCACTGAAAATTTCAGTCCCTGAAGGGGACTCTTCTTTCCTGCTTATCTTATCTGTTTTCTTCTGCATGTAGGAGTATGTACTGTAGAGGATGATACCAGCTTCTCTTTTGCCTCTTGTAGGGTATTCTCAACCCATTCTAGCTGGTTTTTGTACTTCTCTATCTCTGGTATGGCTGTGTGAAAAGGAATAGATTTGGTTTCTACTCTTAATTTAGAAATGATCCCCAATGGATTATATGACTAGGTAAAGCTAAGGCTGAACTGCATTTCTTTTAGTATCTTATCTGCTTCTTCCCCTGCTGTCCTGCAAGGCGAAATTTGTGTTTTGATTTTGAACAGGGACTTCTTGGTAGCAACAAAGTGGATTTCATCCATATTTAGCATCTGCCTTATGTACTCTAGAACAAAAATCCTCATTGGGAGAATTTTAGGCAGCTTGTAAGGTGCAATATCACACCCAAATATTCTAAATTATGTATAGTCTTAGTAGAGGTACCAATCCCGTATCTCAACTTGGTATGATAGCTGCAACACCTTTCTAATTTCCTTACTGATCCTTGGTTCTATCATGGCACCTAGAAGACTGTTTTCCAGATGCACAAACATTTCTATAAATTGTTTATATGTGTATTATTTTTGTTCCTTCATCACTAGAGTAGTCCAAAAGATGACTGACTGCTGGTTCCCTTCTGCATCCAACTTTTGTAAAGAAAGGTTGATGTTGTCTCCTTGAAAGTATAAGAACATATAAACTAATACAGAAGCATACTTGAATACCTCCTCAGTTGGGAATTTGATAAGCTGTTGATGAATTGAATTTGCAAGAAATTGGCTAAAGTTAAACATGATGGAGGGATTAGAATCAACAAAGAAAATGGATAGAAATCCTATGATGACCTCATCTACCCACTGATACGAGTAGTAGGAAAGGAGGTAGGAGACAACTGTTATGATTTGTTTGGGTCTCTCAGGGAAAATAGAGGAGGGATAGGGAGGATTATTCTTTGGCAATGGGGCATCTTCTATTAAGAAACATTCAAGGGTTTTGTCCCTCTTGGCAAAGTCCAGTTTCTGGTATAACTCAACAAATGCTTCATAGGAAAAACGGGTGGCATTCTCTACTGTGGGGGCTTGCATCATCTAGTCTATGGCTTAAGGAGTGATGGTAAACAAAATTTCTCCAGTGGGGGTAATGATGGCCCTTTGGCTTGGAAAATAAGATGCGTGACACTTCCTAAAAAATTCTGGGATGCTGTGGGTATGAGGAAAAATATAGTGGGGTAAATTGGACTCCCACAACTGAATGTCATCAGATTTGTCAATGTATTTGTCCTCGATCCTGCAATACATCTCAAAGAGGTCAAATTCATAGAGAGTTTCATGGATTTTAAGGTCTATGTCACCTAAAGGGATGTGGTGAAAATCAATGGGAGGATAGATCAGAGGATTGACAGGCTCCTATGGTCCCTTGTCCTTTGGAGGCATGTTATAGACATTTTTGTGCCTTACAGCATGAAGCATGAAATGTCGATAATCTAAGGGATCCAAAGTCCCTAAACATGTTGTTCCTACCCCTAGAGGAACAAGGTCAGCAAACCACAGCACTAAATATCAGTTCTCCACCTGAAAACACTAAAAAACAAGCAAATTCTGGATCATGTCAACTGCTACATTGGCTACCTGCACTGAATGTCAACTGCTACACTGGCTACCTGCACTGAATGTCAACTGCTACACTGGCTACCTGCGCTGAATGTCAACTCCAACACTAGCTACCTGCGCTGAACGTGTTTGGACATGTGGCAGACTCATTCCTCAAGGTGTCAGAGCCCAGGAAGCTTCCAAAGTGACACTTGCATCAAGGAATTCGACTGGTGATGAGTAAGAGGGTCTAGATCTCCAAGTGGAAGCAAGAACCTCCAAGTGGACTCAAGAACTGAAGAATAACTAAAGTGGGAGAGGACACTAGTCAGCTCCATGCCAAGCTCAAGCTGACTCATCCTCTCTCCAAATCTCCTATATATAGAGCTCTCTCATGAGGTCTAGGGGGGCTGGAATCTTGTGAATGTAAGGAAGTGCTGTTGGTTTGTGCATAGAACTATTGGATGATTGCTTTGAAGGAGGTGAAGAGGAGATTTCTTTCTGCTGGGAGGTGTTGCTGGATTGGGCCTATTATGGTTGTAACACTCTCAGAACTTTACTTCTTCTATTAATAAAGTATTTGAGGTTCTTCTATATGCATGTGTCTCTATGGTGAATTGATGCTTGTATATTTGATTCATTCTAATCCTTGAATCAGTTATGGATGTATGCTTCTTGTAGTTTCCTTTCTTTGTGCTTTTGCAGGATCTTTGTGTAGCTGGGCCGGTGAAAGAGCAAGAAGCTAGGAGCAAGCAGCAAGAGGGAAGATTGGATCAACCATTAGCGGAAGATAACAGTTAGTGGATCCCTTTTCTCTTCTCTCTCTCATCTCATAAAGAAGTAATCTTGAATAGCTTTGCATTCAGTTGTTGCTGAGGTACTATCACCCTTAGAGTGGGATAGGGTCATTCTGTATTGGATACTTTTCCCAACAACAAATTGGCGACTCCGCTGGGGATCGTATCTTGTTGGTTGTTTGTGTTTTTTCTATTCATTTCATAAACAAAGGGAGTACCGAATTGAACTGTGTTTGAATCATTCAAATACAAAGTAGAGGGCAACAACTCTAGCTCAGTTTCTGGGCAAGTTTATGATTTGAAGAGCTGATCCACAAGGACTCTTATAAGCTCTTAGTGATAGCTTTTCATCCTCCTTGTCATCCCTTAGTGTATCCTTGACTGATAGCTTCTGATTTGAGCAAAAACTGTGAATTTTTGAGCAATCTGTGACCCGGAAACCACCAGAAACGAAAGTTTCGTTCTTCAGTGCAGGCTGTACAAAGGCTGTTTGCATTTCAGCGTAGTTCCCGAAGGGGCTACCTGCGCTGAAGGTCAAACAGGCAGTGTTCCACCTGCGCTGGACCAGTCTTGCCTTGTGCTACTGGGGTTTCCTGCTGTTTCTTGCCCTGTTTTCACTCTTGTTTTTGCTGTTTGTTACCAGTCAGTGGGCCTATCTGAAACCAACTTTCCTGGTCACTATTCCGCCTTAGTTGTATAAAGAAACTGTGTTTGTTCTTTGTGTATTTCTTGTACATTTACAGTTTCCCATAACGAAAGTGAACTAGTCTTGCTGTGACCTCTTAGATGTAGACCTGTGATAAAGTGTCGTTTTGATCTTAAGAGTTAGTTTGTTTGCTGTTCATAGCTGATTGAGCTTTTACTTTCGTCATTTGGTTTGAATTTATATATTTCTAGTGTCGAAACAAGTAAATCTTAAGGTGTCTTTTGATTTTGGACAAGCTTGTTTGCTTTCACTTGAAATTGAATTCAAAATTATACAACAGCTTTCTTTTTGCATTACACCAACATTAAGAAAGAGAAAAGAAATACCTGCATCTTTGCATTTTGCATATAAGTTTGTATGTTGATTTAGGGAAAAAGTGCATTAGTGAGTGCTCTTTGATCTGTGTGAAAAGATTTTGTCTCTCTTTTCCCTCAGTAGTTAAGATTTTCATAAGTCGAAAAGATTGAAAAAGCTTGCTTCTCATCTTAGACTGCATTTAGGAATTTGTATCAATACATCTCGTGGTGAACCTTGAAAGGCAAAATTTTAAAAGATCAACTTAAAATATATTGAATGAACCTAACAACGCTTTGAAACATAACGCAAACATCTAGAGGTCTAAGCTAGAGACGTGTTCCGGCGTCGTTAAACGTAGTGACTGTTGATCTCGACGAAGGTGGGTGATTCCTCCTGAGAGTCGGTGGCACTAATACGGACTTGTGCTCCCACGTACCGTCGCGTATATATTGGGAGACCCCTATAGGCATATATCTTTTATCCATAGGAAGCCGTGTCGGCCGCCCTACTGATCGCAATGCAGTGAACACAGCATTCACGAAGATCGACCACCCGTACCGTAAAACGTATTCTGTGGTTTTGCGAAAGGTTTGGCACACCCTCTGCCTAGATCTCCAGAGCAGTTTCTTTTGGCCTTTTTCAAACTCTATAACTGAAAAAGTCCATCCGAGCATTTGTCACTTCGGGCTCGTTAAAACATCGAAGGAGACTAGAGTCATCTTTAGCTTTTTCTCGACTCTTTAAAACTAAAAAAGCAAGTTGTGTCTAAAGCGTCGTTATAAAGTTTATTTTAAGCGGAATAATCATCACCTTTCCCTCGTTGATCTTCGAAGTTAGTCCACCACAAGTGGAAGTTCCTGTAGAATCGCTAAGAAATCTTTTGGATAGACTAGATATGTCTAAACAACCGTCGACATCTAGGACTATGTCGTCCGACACAGCAGCAGCAGAGCCTCCTGCTACTACTCCAACGATGTTCGCTGGTATACCATCTGTCCCGGCCAATTGTCAACAAGCCGGAGTCCAATCAGGGACAACGACATGGTTAGTTCCTATTTCTTCATCCGGATTATCATCTGGTATTTCTTATGTTGAAACTCAACAAATTGATCCAATGTATCTTCAAAGGCCAATTTACCCTTTAAGTACTGGATTTCCACCGTATGGAGGGCAGTATGCTCTTTCATTGTTCCCTCCTAGAGAACAACCATATGGGAGTTTACAACAAAGTTCAGGTCAAACTGGAATTACATCCAGCGGTTGGGTACCAATACTGCCTCGACAACCAGGGGTTGTATATTCGATGCAACCAGTGCACCATGTGTCGGATATTCCCACCACACCTGCTATGGTGAATGCGTCGCTAGTACAAGCGCTACCTGTTGTATGTCAACCCCAAGTTTCTCAGGTTGCAATACAACAGCCTCTTGTCTCAACGACTCAATCACAATCTCAGGGTAGTGCCTCCTTATCTGGAGCGACTCAGGCTCAAACACGTACTGTGACTCCTCATCCTGGTCAATCATCCAGTATTGGTCAACAACAAATGGTCCAACAACCAGAGCTGGTTCAATCTCAACAATCATATCAAGGACCTGAGCAACAAGTCTTTGTAAGTAATGGGCAACCATACTATAATGGTTATGCCCATCAACCTTGTCAAAGTTGCCAGCATTATGCTAGTTTGCAAAGACCCATTGCTCAGGCAATCCCATCTTATCCTGGGTATGCTTCGCCTAACCTGAATCAACAGTTGCCCTTTGTAGCAACTCTAGAATTACCAGATCTAAACCGGCTGACGAATGATCCAATTGCTTATGCTCCTTGGTGGCCAGCGATTCCGCATAAACTTCCATCAGATATTCCTAAATTTAATGGAAATCCGGGTGAAGATCCGTTGAATCATGTGATGAAATTCCATCTATGGTGTTCATCGAACACCTTGAATGATGATTCGATAAGACTTCGCCTCTTTCAGAGGACGTTAACGGGTCCAGCAGCAAAATGGTACATTGAATTGCCTAGAGCTTCGTTCGACAACTTCAGTACCTTAGCCACAACCTTTTTAACCCATTTTCAATTACCAATAAGGTATGAAACGGGAACAGAACTCCTTACCAACTTCAAACAGACGACTGCCACCCACATATCTGATCATATACATGAGTGGCGACGTCGTCGTAGGATGGTAAAAACGTACGTTCCCGATCAGCTATTAGCTGAATGGTTTATCAAGTCATTACTTCCTACCATAACAGAAGATGTGGCAAAGGGGGGGGGGTCGTGACGGAAGAGCAGGTTATCGCTCGTGCGCAATATCTGGACTTGGTCTATACTCAGTCCGGCACGCTCTACGACAAAATACCTGACGCCCCTAGACCAGAATTCTCAATTCCTCCTCCTAAATCAAACAATGACTCTCACGCCGGCGATGGCGTGATTGGCAAGCACAAAATTTCTAGTCAAAATGCAAATGAAGAACTTCTTGCCTCAGAAGTAAATGCCATGTCGACCGACAAGAGCAAACAACTGAAGCAACCAGGGGGCAAGAAGAAAAAGAAAGGGAGAAAAAGGAAACCCCCGGTAGGGTGTCATATATGCGATGAGGATCATTGGACGAAAGATTGTCCACATATAGCTGAAGTTAAGAAACTCTTTAAGAGTTCAAAAACCCCAGCAGTATTGACTGATCCGTTTCCCAACCCAGGTCAAAATCTGGTTGCTAATCAAAATGCTTCCCGATCCCAAGTGCTTATGTTGTCTATATCGAAGCAGCAAAATGATGCTTTGACAAGGAATAAAGATTACAGGAATCCAAAGCTGTCGAACAACAAGGCTAATGAACAACCTAGTAGTTCGACAACAACTTTGACCAAAGTTGTGCCACCCATCGTTCCTAAGCCAATGATAAAGTTGCAAAAGGGAGCAGTACACAAATAGACATTTAATCCTTGTGCGAAAATAGCACAGATAGAGGATCTGGCCCAATCACCATCCGCTATGTCGACACTTGAGGTACCGCAAAATTGTTTCTCCCAAGAGCAAGCTTTATTATCAGCAATAGGTGGGATTGACCCAATGGATTCCAATCTTGTGGCCTTTGATCATAAAGGATATGACCCTCAGTTACCAGCTCAACTAGCTTTCCTTATTCAAGTGAAAGCCCTCAACAAAACTGTTCATCGAACAATTATTGATGAGGGGGCATCTACATGCCTTATGTCGATGAGTTGCTGGAAAGATTTAGGCTCACCACCCTTGTCGAAATCGTCAACGACGTTAAAAGCATTTGATGGACGATCATACACTCCATACAGGATTTTAAGTAACTTGCAAGTTGAACTGGGGGGAAAAACAATAGGAATTGATGTTGAAGTAATTGATGGAAACCTCGATTACAACATCCTACTGGGAAGGCCCTGGATCTATGCCATGGCCGCGGTTGTGTCGACCTATTTCAGGAAGATTGCATTTCCCTTCCAAGGAGGAATTACAATCGTCGACCAAAAAACTTTTCTCCCCAACAGTTCACAAGTTACAGGAAGCATTCCGATAATCCATGGAAGCAATCATTCGCTCCAAAATATCGGAGTAGGTCTCCTAAAAGACCCTGCCTTAATGGGTACTTTTGCCCTACCGCCTCCGAGTAGTCTGGCGGAAGTGGCCACAGTGGAATATGAAAGCTTCTATTTCTAATGGATCTAAAACTTCGAGGATGGTTCCTATCTCAGGTCAACCTCGTTAAAAAATGAAGAGTCGAGGATAGTTCTTTACTGGGTCAACCTCGTTAAAAAATGAAGAGTCGAGGATAGTTCTTTACTGTGTCAACCTCATTAAAAAATGAAGCGACCCCCTAAAGTCTAGGGGGGCATGCGCCTCGTTTGCATTATTATGCTGGGGGCATGCAAAATTATTCGAGCAGTTTTACCGCGGAATTTATGCTCGTTAAAAAATAGAAAAGCGAGATCCGAGCAGTTTTAGCGTCATAGTTCATGCTCGTTAAAAAATAAACATAAGCTTTTGAGCAGTGTTTTGGCGCATTCAAGCTCTTTAAAAAATGAACCCAGTACTGGTAAATAACCATTGTGATCGTAAATTTATTAGCCATAAAAGCCTTGGTCGTGTTTGCACCCGCCACCTCCATTCCATTTGGCCAATCGTTCACCTCCATATGATTGTTTACCTATTTTGAGGAACAGCTGCGAAGAGTGATTTCACCTAGCCATCCTTGTGACACTGCCGTGATTGGAAAATTCCAACCTGTACCTGGAATCTGCTGCTATCCCTGTTTATCACTCGTTCCTCAAAAGACGAGTCTTCTTTGAGCTCTTTTCATTTGACTCGTAAAATATGAAAAGTTTGTCGAGTTTTGGCCTTCCAGCTCGTTAAAGTGACCGGAAGAGCTATCCCTCCTCTAGATTTTAATCTTTTTGGACCTGAGGGATTGTTACACAAAAAGGTCGAGCGCTTGTTTTATTCGGCTCGTTAAAGTTATCGAAAACTCATCCCTTCTGTATTGTTTTATACTTTTTCGGACTTAAGGGATTAGATGACGAAAAAGGAATTTTGGAGTTAACTTTCTGTACCTTTTCAGACTCTCTAAAAATGAAAAGGACCGAGTTTTCCTTGTCGTTAGACTCGTTAAAATGATTAAATAGTGACAAACTTGTCTTTAGACGAGAACGAGTTTCCCTATCGCTAGGCTCGTTAAAACATAGCGATGGGCTTGCCCGAAGGGCAGGTTATAGAACAAGCATATGTTATCCTCCTCAAGCTTGACAAAAATAAAGAGGTACTGGTCAGAAATGACTGGGGAAAAATTGGGAGAACCTCAAAGCTTTAATGGTAGCAAGTCGCTCTTGAACATGACACTTTGTCCTCCGTATCACATTGGGTTGGGTTGTTTTCATTCACCGGTCTCATCACCATGGTCCTCGCCAAACCATCCACATTTGGGGTAATGCTACCGATCCATCACATCAGTGTCGTTATATGTTCAAGAGATGTTGTTCAGAAAGAGTCAACCGTGTCCCATCCACTGCCATACATTATCCTTCATCCACCCATGATCGCCACCCTGAATCATATCTCACAGATTGTTTTCACCTCCACTAAAATCATTAGCTCCGTTCCGTGTCACTGATGTGGGATTCATTAAGGCCCTCCTTTGACGGATCGCTTCTTGTCGACTTCAGCTCATTATCCAAGAAGTTGATCTAGGAACAACCCCCTCAGTACTTTGAAGCTTGCATGCCTCAATGGCAAGTTTCTCACTTCTGGCGACAGGTATACATCAATGACCTTCGACCAGAAGATTTTGCGTGGTGTTCGACGCCAAGTCCTTTATTCACACCACGTGAATTGTACTGCAGTACTTTGAGGGTCATTGTCATTATTGATGATTCCTCTCGCGCTTGTTAACAATTTACATTATTGACCGGTAATCAAGCGATGTCTTTCCATGTTCGACTTCAACGCAATTCTCACATGGATCGACTTGTACTTAGAGTGAAGATCGAACGAGTTTGAAGACCCCAGATCTAGTTTCATCCATCCGGGCTGCGATATATATTTAGGAAATATAAAGACACTTGATATGTACATCATTGCAGCAGATGATCATCCTACTCAAAGGATGATAATTTCAGCAGAGAATTATCAGTCTACCATCAGACGATCGTCTGTTATATGTACCAAAATGAATTTATAAAGCTGAGCATGGGAATGCCCGCCTCAGCTAGATCATGAAAGCAGAATGAAAAATAATGTATTGTATTGTATTTTATTACAGGGCACCTCTCAGCGATTGAATGAACTTCGGATCCTCCTGATAAAGCATTTCACCCGATAAACGACCTCATACTTTAGGGGGCAACTGTTATAGACATTTTTGTGCCTTACAGCATGAAGCATGAAATGTCGATAATCTAAGGGATACAAAGTCCCTAAACATGTTGTTCCTACCCCTAGAGGAACAAGGTCAGCAAACCACAACATTAAATATCAGTTCTCCACCTGAAAACACTAAAAAACAAGCAAATTCTGGATCATGTCAACTGCTACACTGGCTACCTGCACTGAATGTCAACTGCTACACTGGCTACCTGCACTGAATGTCAACTGCTACACTGGCTACCTGCGCTGAATGTCAACTCCAACACTAGCTACCTGCGCTGAACGTGTTTGGACATGTGGCAGACTCATTCCTCAAGGTGTCAGAGCCCAGGAAGCTTCCAAAGTGACACTTGCATCAAGGAATTCGACTGGTGATGAGTAAGAGGGTCTAGATCTCCAAGTGGAAGCAAGAACCTCCAAGTGGACTCAAGAACTGAAGAATAACTAAAGTGGGAGAGGACACTAGTCAGCTCCATGCCAAGCTCAAGCTAACTCATCCTCTCTCCAAATCTCCTATATATAGAGCTCTCTCATGAGGTCTAGGGGGGCTGGAATCTTGTGAATGTAAGGAAGTGCTGTTGGTTTGTGCATAGAACTATTGGGTGATTGCTTTGAAGGAGGTGAAGAGGAGATTTCTTTCTGCTGGGAGGTGTTGCTGGATTGGGCCTATTATGGTTGTAACACTCTCAGAACTTTACTTCTTCTATTAATAAAGTATTTGAGGTTCTTCTATATGCATGTGTCTCTATGGTGAATTGATGCTTGTATATTTGATTCATTCTAATCCTTGAATCAGTTATGGATGTATGCTTCTTGTAGTTTCCTTTCTTTGTGCTTTTGCAGGATCTTTGTGTAGCTGGGCCGGTGAAAGAGCAAGGAGCTAGGAGCAAGCAGCAAGAGGGAAGATTGGATCAACCATTAGTAGAAGATAACGATTAGTGGATCCCTTTTCTCTTCTCTCTCTCATCTCATAAAGAAGTAATCTTGAATAGCTTTGCATTCAGTTGTTGCTGAGGTACTATCACCCTTAGAGTGGGATAGGGTCATTCCGTATTGGATACTTTTCCCAACAACAAGGCATCATTTAATAAAGCTAAGGACGAGTGAAAATTGGATTCGAGGCTTCAATACACAGAGAGAAGTCAGGTTTTACAGAGGTAATAGGCTGAAAACAAGGGAGCAGGCAGTGTCGCTAGCAGGTGAAAACGTCAAAGTTTATCCCAACAAACCTGCTACAAAGAAATACAGTGATAGTGCATGAATTCAGTAACATGTTAACAAGTGAAAGGGAGGTTTATATAACAGTGTGGCTTTTCCATTGAAGGTGGCATGGGTCCATTGGATTAATGGCTAAACCATTTACTGCTTAACGACTTAATTGTGGAGGGAGCAGATGTAATTGGTGGAGTTAACGGGTGAATGACGTGGCGGAAGATGAGTGGCGGGAGCACAACGGGTAGAAGAGTGGTATCGGGAGTGAGGGAAACTACTTTTCGGGGGGGGGGGGGGGGGGGAGAGCGGTTAGTGGTTTCGCCCGAGGGGGGTTTGAAAAGCTATGGTGTTGACACGTAGGGGCGAGCGCGGTTTCGTATACTACCCATTTCGGACCCCCCCCCCCCACCACCACCACCCCCCCCGACAGTAATGTTTGGATGGTGAGGGGGAGCCAAAATGCCATGTGAGTCGTCAGATCTTTGGAGATGGATAGAGATGGAGTGAGAGGTGGAAGAGAGTTAACATGACATGACAGGACACTCGTTGGGGCTAGCGAGAGTTAATTTACTGCATAGTGGGGAATATTTGCAATGTATGAGGGGGGTAATAAACTTAGGAATAGGTGATTAATACACCAAAGTATGAGCGGAGGGGGGAACTTTGGGGCTTTTAAAACTTAGGGATAGGGAATTAATATACCAAAATTAATTGATATATAAGTCTTTAGAGTAAAACTTTTGCTCCTTTGCCTTTTTCTTCTGCACATGAAAACAATACTTGACTTTTCCCAATGTGGCGCATTTTGACTAGCAGCCTGTGCATTTATAAAAATATGAAATGAAGCCATTATTTTCTTTTTGCTTTCCTAACATTTTATTGTCTTTTGCCTTATTTTTTTAGGGCAGCTAACACCTATCATTTTATTAATAAGGATGCCTATAAAACATTAAATTGGCCCAACATTTTCACTTTTATTTCTTTTGCATCCATATCCTAACTTAACATTTTAAAATTATTTTTGGCTAATATACTAACTTATCAAAATCAAATAATGTTACAAAATCGGCTCCAGTTGGGGACTACTTACCCCTGTACGATGCAGAGAACAAGCAGGTCCAAGTGCCTTCTTCTCGGGCTATGGAGTCTTTGCTGAAATAGATACTCACTTGAAAATTTTTCAAAAATAAAATAAACTCTAAGGATATTTATAGATGATGAATGAATGGATGAAAAATTAATACTGAATGTAATGCTTCAAGTATTTCCCATTGACTGGCAATGATGAATACTCTCCTTCCAGATTCTGTAGGATGAATGTATTATTCCCTTTGACTTCTAAAATGCTAAATGGTCCAAGCCAGAGGTTGTCAAATTTTGCATGCTTGCCTTTATCATCTCTCCATGTATCCCATCTAAGCACTAGGTCACCTTTCTTGAAATTTCTTTCTCTAGCCTTTTTGTCGAACAATTCTTTCATCTTATTTTTGTATTTCCTTAGCTTGTACCAAATTTTATCCCTGTCTTCATTCAACTCAATAATTTGATTAATCCTTCTTGAGAAATCATCTTTTTCTTCATAGGATTCCTAAAGGAATCTCATAACAGGTAAAGCTAAATGAGTAGGAAAAACTGCTTCCTTGCCATAAACTAATTGGAAAGGAGACTTGCCTATTGATCTCTTAGGAGAAACTCTATTTGCCCAAATTGCATGGATTAGATGGCTATCCCAACTCTTTTTATGGTCTTCAAGAGTCTTCTTAATGACCTTAACTAAGATCTTGTTGGAAGACTTTGCTAGGCCATTACCCTGTGGATAGTATGGTGTAGAATGGTGTAATAGGATTGAATATTTTTGACAGAACTCAATCATTTTAACACTGCTGAAAGCTGTTGCATTATTTGTAACAATCTGTTGAGGACATCCAAATATTGATAGGATGTTTTCTTCAAGAAATTTAATCACAATAGTATCAATTGCATTTTTAACAGGTATGGCTTCTACCCACTTGGTAAAATAATTTGTAGCAGTTAAAATCCATCTGTGTTGATTACTTGATTGTGGATGAATTTCCCCTATAAAGTCCAACCCCCATTGTAGAAAAGGAGCATGAACCAATAATGGAACCAAAGGAAGCACTGACAGTTTCTGTTTTCCTGCAAATAATTGACATGGTTCACAACTTCTTACTCTTGCTCCAACTTCTTTAAAAAGTGTGGGACAATAGAAACCCGCTTTTAAAATTTTGTAGGTTGTTTCTCTCTAGGCATAGTGTCCACCACAAAACCCTACATGGAATTGATCTATAATTCCCTCTGTTTCATTTTCGGTTAAACAAAGAAGAAGGATATTAAGAGGGTCTTTCCAGTATAGATTAGCATTGATAATGCAGTATTTTACTGCTTTAAGCTTCAAGGATTTGCACTGCTTCAAGTTAAGATCAGATGGACATTGAAAATCCCTAAGAAATTTCACAATATCAGAGTACCAATCAGAGAGTAGACATTTTTGATCTATGTGGACAAGAATGGCTTGATCTAAAGAGAGGTTTTCTTGTTGGTTCTCCCCTTCTATATGAGGAGGAGGTTCTTGTGCACCTCAGATATTAAGGAAGGTTCTTATGGATTCTCCCCAGATACTAAGGAAGGTTCTTGTGGATTCACCCCAGATGAAATTTCAGAAACCGGATTTATTCAATACTTTGTAGTTGGATTCAGCTAACAATTGGGTGAGGCCTTGGCCTTTTACTAGCTTTGTGGTTTTAATTTCAAGGTCAAATTCAAGGATTTTAGCAATCCATCTCCCTCTTCTTCCATTAGTATTAGGCTGGTTCAAAATGGTTTTAACAACATGATCAGGAACATAAGTTGTAATGTGTGAATGCAGGACATAGGTTATAAAGGCTTTGAGGGCTTGAATTAAGGCATAAGCTTGTTTTTCAATAATATCATACCTAAGTTTAGTATCCCTCATAACTTTGGAAAAGAAGGCTATAGGCTGGTCATCACCATTAGTGTTCCTCTGTAAAAGTATAACAACTAAGGTTGTCTCGGATATAAAATAAAATATGCTAAAAAGTGAAGAATAATTAGGGCTAGCTAATCTAGGGGCCTCAAATATAGCTTTTCTGATTTGTTCAAAAGCATATCTAGCATAAACTATCCATTTCACTTCATTGTTTTTCTTTAGAATATCAGTTATAGCCTTAACTATCTCTGCATTATTAGGGATGAATCTTCTGAGAAAATTAATGTTTCCAAGGAAGGTTTGTATCTATTTCTTATTCCTTGGTGAAGATAGGGTCTGAATAGCTGAAATTCTCTTCAGGTCAATTATATCTCCCTCCTTGGAGATTATATGCCCTAGTAATTTCCCTTCCTTTACAACAAATAAATATTTCTTCAGATTGATGGATATGCTAAATTTCCCACACCTGTCAAAAACCTTGCTCAAGTGTTTTAAATGATTTTCATCAAAATTAGAGAAAATAGTTAAATCTTATAAATCAATGATAGTAAATTTAGATGTTTTACCTACAAATTATAGATCCGTGGCTCTTTGGAAAGTAGCTCCAACATTGGTTAACCCAAATGGCATTCTAGCATACATAAATGTACCCCAAGGTGTGGTGAAAGTAGTTTTGTCTTGGTCATCTTGACTTACCATGATCTGGTTGTAACTAGAAAATCCATCTAGCATAGAGATCCTATTTTCACCTGAAACTTTTTGAAGTAGATGATCCATTTTGGGAAATGGATAATTATCCTTTAAAGATGATTTATTCAGATTTCGAAAGTCTACACATAGCCTAATCTCACCATTTTTCTTTCTGACAGGAACTAGGTTGGCTACCCAATTAGAATACCTTAAAGGTACTATGATATGAGCATAAAGTATCCTTTTAAGTTCTTTCTCAATGGTTGGAAGTAGGATGTGATTGATTCTTCTTAGCTTTTGCTAAAAGGGTTTTGCCTTTGGTTTCAAAGGAATATTGTGCTCAATCAAAGATGTATTATAAGTTTTTAACTCATTATAAGACCAGGCAAAAACATCTTTGTAATTTTTAAGAAGATTCAAGTATTTGATTTTTACATCCAAAGGCAAGGTTGATGACAATTTAATATTTCTCACATCATCCAAAGTCCCAATATTGCATTCTTCGATTTCTTCTTCAGGTGAGTTAAACAAGGGGTTTTTAGAGACATCATTATTATCAAATAGTTTTTCCAATGGAACTAATCCTTTAGGAATAAAATTATTAGATAATTGGATGATATCATGATCAAGAATTTTAGGACTAAATGAAGTTTCTGGATTTAGATGATTTGATTCTTGAACATCGTTTTGATCTTCTTCAATTTTCATATTTGAGAATTCATCAATGACTTGAAGGAAAGATTTTAATTGTTCATCATCTTCAAAAATCTGCCAGTGTTTAAGGTTATTAGGAATTGATGGTCTATACTTGACTTGAATTTGGTATTCTAACAATACTGGCTCAGGGATTTTAAAAGAGCTTGCTGAGACAACTAGTGAGTCAGCATGCATATTTTCATCTCTAGGAATAATAGTTATGTTAAATCCTTGGAATAAATTTTCAATTGTGTCCAAAGCTTCATTTCTATAAGACCTATGCCTTGGGTGTTTCGTTTATCATAGATTTCTAACCTGGTTCACTATAAGCTCACAATCAGAAAATACACTCAAGTTTTGAACCTTTAAACTCCTAGCTAGCTCAAGACCAAGAAGAAAAGCCTCATACTCAGCCACATTATTGGTGACCTGAAATTCAAGTTTACATGATTGAGTTATGTTTTCTTTATTTGGTGATATTAAAACAATTCCTACTCTTGCTCCTGCTCCTTCTCTTGAGCAAGAGCCATCAAAATAAAGTTTCTAGATATCTAATTCTACAAATTTAGGTTTGGAAACTATATTTTCAATGGCAAGTTGATTGTTTGATGAATTTTGTGAAGATAACTGAAAGCAACCAAAATCCTGATCTACTGCATATATAGGGTGTTTTTTTTCTTGATCAGACCTACAAACAGTATGAAGGAATCTGACTTCCCAATATAATCTTAAATTTTCACCTCCACAGACTGGAATAGTAGCAAAAGACCTGTCCAACTGAAGTGATCCTCCAAGTTTACCACAACATGATCTAGATAGAAGCATGCCAAACTTTGCAAGAATATCAGTGACAACTATGTCTATAACTATACTCTTGACAGGTATTTGAGCTAAGGTCACAACTAGGTCTTTGATCAATCTTACACACAATACTTTCTTTGAATCAAAGGTTAAAGATCATGATAAGAACAAGTAACTTGTAATTGAAGTTGGTCCATAATTACTTTTGGCATAAGGCTATGAGAAGCTCCAAAATCCAACATGCAGTTATACAAAAGAAAGTCATGAGCTTTTAAGGTTACATAAAATGGTGGAACAATTTCATCAATCATATGAGAACTAGGGGCAAACACTACTGAGGGCTTTTCATCTTGCAAACTAACAACATCCCCCTCAACATCTTCACTAGAGGACTATATCCATTTAGACACTTGATTTTTATAACCAGGGTTTTTGGAAAGTTTAGCTAAAGGTATAGGAATCTTGACCCTTTCCAATTCCTTTTCAATATTAAAAGTTGTCAAAATGGTCTCGTCAGATGAAAAGGTTTCAGTGGATGACTCTATAGTCTAAGGTGTTGGAGTTTGTGTTTGAATGGATTTTATTGCAGGTTCAATTATAGTGGTGGGTTTTGAAGGTCTAGCAGGACCAGATCTTGGTCTTAGATCATACCTCTTATTCAATTCTACAATCAGAAATTGAGAGAATGCTAGGTATTTTGAAAATTGACCATCTCCTTTTTCTTGTTCAAAAGACTGAGGTGAAGATGAAGGAACTATTTCCATTTGTACTGTTGAAGAATCAATATTATTGATATATTCAGTAATTAAAGGGCTTGTATCCTGTGGCTGTTGATCATCAATCAACAAAGGTGATTGGAATTTTTGATCAGAACTTGGTCTCTGTAAAGTCTACATTTGATGAGTTTTTTGAAATTGAGTTTGAGTTCGAGGTCTGACAGTAGTTTGCTGAGCAGTTATAGGTTGTGTTTCAATTTTAGAAATCCTATTAGAAAGGTTTCTAAGTAAAGATGTAATTTCAGAAATTTTCTGATCTTCAAGTTTCAATTTGGAAGAAGATGAGTCATACCCCTAGCTTTTAGTTTTCCTTCTTATTTCTCTACTTTAGCTTTAAGTTTTTCAGAAGTTGACCTATTATCTTCTAGCTCTATAGAAATTTGTAGGTTTTAACCCTGTATAGAAATTACATGCATACGAATTCTTAAACACAGAAAATAAACAATGCGAGAACATAACACATAAAACACATATACACAGAGATTTCCCCTGGATCCCAAAACCATGACTACCAGCTTGATTTTTCATTATATTCCTTTCAATGTTACAATACATATTTATACATGCCGAAGCGTCCAATACCATGGACCGAAAATCATTGCGTCCAAAACCATGGACCGAAAACCATAGGTAGGTTTGCCCAACCTAATATAGGGTCCAATTTTTTTTTTCCAGGGACACTGCCTCGGACCCCGTAGAGGGGGGCTACCCGCCCCCCTCAAACCCCCCTGTGACCCCCTCGCTGCGCAATCGGCGCAATGAAGGGGGGGGCTCCACCCCCCCTCTAACCCCCCAGTTCACCATGTCGATTAGTCGTGGAAAGAATATAACACAACCCAACATTCTCCCACTTGTTGTTTTCTTTCCACAGGAGGCCACAGGAGAGCTTAGTCATTTTTCTAGCCTTGAAATGCCCATTGTTTCTCTACACTAGGAGAATGTCTCAGAGCTCACAAATTTTGTCAATGCATCTGCAGTATTCTTCAAAGTGTCCACCTTTACCAACAACACCTTTTTGTCTTCTATCATATCCCTCACAAAGTGATACTGAACATCAATTTGCTTTGTCTTTGAATGATATGCAAGGTTCATTGCCAAGAAAATTGCACTTTGGCTGTCACAGTCTATCCTTATAGCTCCCTATACTAACTCCATACTTGAACACAATCTCTACAACCAAACTTCTTCCTTGCTTGCATGAGTGGTTTCCATGTATTTTGCCTCTATAGTTGATAGTGCCACTACAGATTGTTTCTTACTCATACAACTGATTGCACCTCCACATAGGTTAAACACATACCCACTTGTAGATCTTCTCTAATCCATATCTCCAGCCCAGTCTGCCTAAACAAAGCCATGAATATCCAACACTCTGTCCAATCCTGGTCTTCCTTGGTAGCACAAACCATAATCACTAGTGCCATGCAAATACCTAAAAACCCACTTCACTGCTGTCCAATGCTCCTTTCCTGGTTTTGACATAAACCTGCTCAATACTCCCACTGCATGTGCAATGTCTGGTCTAGTATAGACCATTGCATACATCAGGCTATCGAATGCACTTGCATATGGAACACGAGACATGTCCTCTTCCTCTTCTTATGTCGGGACACTGTTCAACAAATTACTTTACACCTACAGGAATAGGAACCTTCACTGGTTTACTATCCTACATATTAAACCTCTGCAATATTGTCTAGACATACTTCCTCTGGTTTAACCAGAGCTTCCTCTTTGCCCGATCTCTTTTAATTTCATTGCCCAAAATATAGTTTGCAGCACCAAGATCTTTCATGTCGAATTTGGAGGACAATTGGGTCTTCAAATCCTGGATAATTTATTTGTCATTTCCAACCAGCAACATATCATCCACATAAATAACATAGTGATATGCTTTGCTTCTAGTGAAGTCAAGTCCCCGTATAAATGTATCAAATTTATGATACCACATCCTTGGTGACCGTTTTAACCCATACAAAGACTTCTTTAACTTGCATACCAGTTCTTTCTTACCCTTCACCACAAAGCCTTCAGGTTGCTTCATGTAGATCTCCTCTTCCAGATCCCCGTGAAGAAATGCTGTCTTCACATCCATCTATTCTACCTCAAAATCAAAAGTAGCAACAACAGATAAAATTATCTAATAGAAGATACCTTTGCAACAGGAGAAAAAATATCACCAAAATCAATTCCCGGCACGTGGGAATAACCTTTTGCTACCAACCGAGCTTTGTATTTCTCCACCTTTCCTTCTACATTTGTCATCTTCCTGAACACCCATTTGCTGCCAATGGGCTTCCTTCCATCCGGCAATTCCACTAGATCCCAAGCCTCATTTTTGTGCAAAGATGCCATTTCATCAACCATGGCCTCTTTCTAGAGTTTTCCATCCTCTAAATCTACTGCTTCCTTCACAGTTCTGGGATCATCATCAGTAATAGATAAAGAAAAATTTGAATAGAAAGCAGATGGACTATACCTTTCTGGCTGCCTTCTTTCTCAAATTGATCTTCTCACACCCGAAGTTTGTGGCTCTTCATCTTCTGATTCCTCCTCTGCTGTAGATTCTGATTCTTCCTCCTTTAGCTCAAACTCTATCTTCTTAGGTTCCTTTGGTTGGACTTCATGTTTAATAGCATCTTTCACCTCTCTGAACACCACATCTCGGTTGTACACAACCTTCCTTGTTGCTGGGTTCCAAAGCTTATAACCTTTTAAACCATCCGTATACCCAATAAAGATGCACTTTTCAGATTTACTATCCAACTTGGTTCGTTTCTCCTTTGGAACATGTACATATGCATCACATCCAAATACCCTCAGATGTGAAAGAGAGGGTTTCTTACCAGTCCATACTTGTGGAATTTTATCCTCCAACACTGATGAAGGTGATCTGTTGACCAAGTAACATGGTGTCTCCACCGCCTTTGCCTAGAATTCTTGTCCTAACCCGGCACCACTGAGCATGCTTCTTGCCCTTTCCATCAATGTCTTGTTCATTCTTTCTGCAACTCCATTTTGCTAAGGTGTATATGGAGTAGTCTTCTGCCGTGCTACACCACACTTCTTACAGAATTCTTCAAATTCCTTACTGCAAAACTCTCCACCGTTATCTGTCCTTAGCACCTTTATCTTCTTCTCTGTCTGGTTTTCCACTAGAGCCTTAAATTCTTTAAACTTGTTAAAGAATTCAGATTTCTTCTTAAGGAAATATATCCATGTATTCCTTGAGAAGTCATTTATAAATGATACATAGTACATAGAATTACCCAGTGATGGAACCTTCATAGGTCCAAACACATCACTGTGCACAAGCTCTAATATCTGTTTCACCCTCTTACCACTAGAGGGGAAACTCACCCGATTCTGCTTCCCATATACACAATTTTCACAGAAATCAAAATCTAGAGAGTTATTACTCATACCTATACCATGAAGTATTTGACAGTCCTTCTCTCCAATATATCCAAGCCTTTGATGCCACAACATGGTCTTCTCTCCAGAGACCACTAGATTTTCTGCTCCACTTTTAGGAACCACAGAACTGTTGCACCCATAAAAAACAGTGCTACCTTGCAGCTTGTACAGAGTTCCAGTCTGAACTCCCCGCATTAATACCAGTGCTCCTCAAACCATCTTGTAGGTATTCTTCTCGAACACTGTTTTGACACCTGTATCATCCAACTTGCTTAAGGAAATCAAATTTATGGCTAATGTAGGAATATGCAGAACACCCGGGAGTGTTCTAACCCTTCCACCTTGCAACTTCAACTTTACTTTTCTGCGACCAATGATTCTAGCCTTCCTATCATCCCCTAAGAAGACATCACCACCATCGTATTTATCATACTCGCAGAACCACTCTCTATGGGGAGTGAAGTGAAAGGATGCACCTGAGTCAATCAACCATGCATCATGATCTACATGTGTACTTGAAGAAGCCAAGTACACATCCCCACCTTCATCTGAGGTGGTTTTCGTCTCTGCAAAAGGAGCATCATCAGATCCCTTTCCTTTATCAGGAGCTTTAGATTTACAGTGCCTTTTTAGTGCCCTTCCTTTCTGCATTTCCAGCACACCACCTTTACAGGTTTTCCTGGAGATTTAGATCTCCCTCTAGATTTAGATCTCCCACTTGATGACTTATTTTTGTTTCTGTTCTGGGACCGTCCTCGTACAGACAAGGCATCGCCATTCTGGCTCTCCATATTTTTCCGTATCATCTCCTTCATCAACAAGGATGAGACTATTTCATCAAACCGCAAGTCAGTTGCATTGCTACCTATTGCAATAACCAGACTATCCCAGGAATCTGGTAGAGAACACAACAAACTGATGCACTTATCTTCATTTGAAATTTTAATATCAACAGATGCTAACTGACTTACCACACTATTAAATGCATTCAGATGCTCTGCCACCGAGTCTCCATCTTTCATCCTCAGGTTATACAGCTTTTTCTGTAGGAACAGTTTATTCACCAGAGACTTAGATTGGTACAAAGTCCCTAACTTGTCCCACAAAACCTTCGCTGTAGCTTCCCTTGATACATTCAACAATACTGAATCTGAGACACACAATCGTATTGTGCTCTTTGCCTTCCGATCCAACTTCTTCCATTCTTCATGGGACACTACAGTTGGTTTAGTACCCAGATCTACCGCGATCCACTGATCTTTATCCACCAACAGATCCTCCATCTTGATTTTCCACAACTCAAAACTCTGACCATTAAATTTTTCGATCTCTATCTTTCCACTGCTCGCCATCTTCTTTCACCATCAGAATCGATCTCATAGATCTCCCACTCAACAGGGTCTACCACAGGCCTGAGTGAAACCCCTCAACAACAAAGGCGTCCCCTTGAAGCCAAAACAGCTCCGATACCAAATGTAGGTTTTAACCTTGTACACAAATTACCTGCATACGAATTCTTAAACACAGAAAATAAACAATGCGAGAGCATAACACAGAAAACAAATATACACAGAGATTTTCCCCTAGATCCCAAAACTAGGACTACCAGCTTGATTTTTCATTATATTCCTTTCAATGTTACAATACATATTTATACATGCCAAAGCATCCAATACCATGGATCGAAAACCATAGGTAGGTTCGCCCAACCTAATATAGGGTCCAATTTTTTTTTTCCTAGGGCGCTGCCCCAGACCCCATAGAGGGGGGCTACCCACCCCCCTCAAAACCCCCTGGATAGGGGGGGCTACCACCCCCCGTGTGACCCCCCTGCTGTGCAATCGGTGCAACGAAGGGGGGGCTTCGACGCCCCTCTAACCCCTTGGTTCACTACGTAGGTTAGTCGTGGAAAGAATATAACACAACCCAACAAATTTGTCTCCATGTCTTCTAATGTATTAGAAACCCTTTCCATTAGCATGACTGCAAAGGCATCTTCAAATGCTTTCGAAAATCTGACCTTTGCAGCTGCTACTAGTGGTTTACAATCAACAGGAATTTTATTATAGAGTTCGTTAAATCTTTTGATGAATTCAACAACTGGTTCACCAGGGTTTCTCTTTAATTCTTCAAATTCAGTGAGAAAGTAAACAAGATGTTTCTTTATCCCCCATTGGTTTTTGAAGATAGTTATGAGCTCATTCCATATTCTAATAGAGTTAGCTCTAAGTTTCCTATACCAAATCCTAACATTTCCTTCTAAATATTGTACAAATAATCTCATATAAACATCTTCCTACTCTATGTTCATATTGTCAACAAAATCTAGTAAAGCTAATACATGATCCTCTGCTGAGGGACCTGTTTCTCCATTAAATATTGGTATATGTTTTAGATATCCATCAAGAAAATTTCCCAAGTTTGCAGGGAGAACTAGAGGAACATACCTTGCTTGCAAAATGGGTCGAAAATCCATAACAACAGGAGGAGTATGGGGTGACTGAGTGGATGATGATGAGGAAGAAGAGGATCATAAAGCTGAATATGAAGGAGATGGAGATGAATTCGTAGGGGTATTGGTATGTGGAGGAGAGAAAGAGGGAGGAGACCTCCTTGAGGATTTCAAAGGTGTTTTGATAACCAACTTCTAAACTCCTAGTGAAAAGTCTTCCTTATTATCAGACAAAGGATTCAAATAGACAGAAAATGTCTCTTCAATATTAGTAGAGATTGATGGAATAGAATAAGAAATTGGAGTAATGAAATATTGAGGCTTGAGTTCAGGTAAACATAAACCCAATTCTTCCTCAGATGAAGGTGATTTGATAGTAATGGATGGGACTTGATATGAATCAAGTGACTCTATTAAAAAGGCTAATGGAAGATCTACTCCTCTAGAATGGAGTTTAGAAACCTAGGAGGTAGTTTAGTCCAATTAGGATGGGATGGTACAGATGAAAAAGGATCTACAGATGAAATGTCTTCAGGGTGTAAAGCTGAAGAAGAAGAAGGGGTTCTACGTCTTCTCCTTGAAGAGGTTCCCCTAATAAGTCTTTCTAGGTCTGGTAGAGGGTTAACAATCTAAGAATCAGAACGTGATCTAGTATGCTTAAAAGGAGCTAGCTTGGACTAGTGGAATCGCCAGGTGAAATATTTTGACCTATAAACTTATCCTTTATTCACCTTAAAGGAAAGGGAGAATCATTGCCCCAAGGAAAATTTAGCTTTCAATACTTCACTTCCTGGAAACGATGCCAATCTGAAGTTGTCCTTTGAGATAACCTAAGGTCAATTAGTTATGTCAAAGCATATATAATTTTTTGTTGTTTTAAATGCTTGGATGACCAATGAACTGTTTATAAATAGGTGCTTTAAACTTAGAATAGATTCTTAATAAAATAAAAGGTTGTATTTACATGCACATGATTATTTTGATTTTAGTGGAATGAAAAAGTAGAATATGGAGATGTACAATCGATGTAATATTCAAACTGGGTATTTAAGCATTTATAAGTAGAAATTAAGAAAACAATTTTTTATTTATCAACAAAATATAAATAGACTATCACAAAGATCTAGCGCAATTTATTCTCAAAGAGGAATTTACAATAACAGATAGTTCTGTCAATTTATCTCTTATTTAAATTACAACTTCACAGAGTCCAAAATGAAACTGAAATTCAATTAAATTTTAAATCGGATAAATGCAAAAGACATTATTTATGTGTAGAAGGCATAATGAATAAACAAGATGAAATACAACTCACTGAGAGACTGAACATATGAGGAAAATCCAGAATCTTTATTATCCCAAAAATGCTCCAACTTATTACAAATCTGCTTTATAACTTTTTCAAGGGTTCAACCCTGAACACTTCGACTAAATGAAGTATTTAAACAAAATTACAAAAATATTACAATTAATGTCTGAGTGACATGACATTCTATTATTAACCTAGAACTAACATAAAATAAGTAATGTGATCAAAAGGAATGCATTTGTTGAAGTGATATGAACATCTGGCCCTACTTTGAAAGAAAACAGTTGTTGAGTGGCCACTATTCGGGTGTTGCGTTGGTGAAGCTGACCTGTCTTTTTAATTCTAGAATTCACACAACTTATCCCACTTCTCTTCATCTAGAATAACAATCTTTGCTACCTTGTGGTATATGTCATCTACCTACGTATACCGAGCAAAAGTGGGTTTTATTGCAAAAATGTGTTTTATCTCGTGTTGGATAAAACTTATGATGCTGATAGCTTCGTAAAAATCTCTCCCTGTCATAGAACCTTTGATGTTGGAAGACTTAGCTGTATCCTTGGAAATGTCCTAAAGATTCTTCATGTAGTCTTCCCTAGTCATTAATTTGTTATTGATTATAAATAGTGAAGGCAAACATTTCTTGTTCAATGCATCAATTCTAGTGAAAAACCTATTAACTGCTACCTCCAGAGTGTGACACTTCTCTGTCAGCTATAAAACTATGTTCTTCTTTGTTAGAAATTTCTTTACCTGCAGAATAGTTTATGTTTTGTCATCCACTCCTACATCATCTAGATCATATATGTTTTTGGAATTGAGGAACTTTATGATGTTGTTGGCTGTAGTAGGTATTTCTCCCAATTGAGCATTGATAGTAGAAATATTTTTCTTGGATTTCTCCATCAATTCCTTTTGCTCTAATATAATCTGGATACATGGCCAGATTTCATCTATTTCTTTAATGATATTGGTCCATATGATTCTTTAACATGACACAGTGTGTAGCCAATAGAAGACTCAGCTGCTGACTTCTTCCATGCCTCTATCTGATTTTGAGCTCTCTGTAGCTCTACTACATGAAAATTTTCAGTCTTCGTTTGATGAAACTGTAGAAGTTTGACTTGATCTTGCAACTTTTTGATCTCTTCACTCTAGAGAGACATGTTTTGCACTGCATTTTCCAACTGATCTGCAGCGTCCCCTGTACTTGTTGTAGAAGATATGGCTGTAGGAATATCTGTGATAGGGAGTGCTTCCAAAGGGAAAATAACCATTTTGGGAGTTTTCTCCTTTTCTTTAATCAAAATTTCCATCTCTATCTCCATTTGCTTCAACTGTGCACTCTGCTCCATGATGAGCTTCATCATATCTACCTTTTGTGTCTCTGTTTCTTCAATATCCTTGGCTAGAGGATCTTCTGTAGCTGGCAATTTCAACTGCTTCCTTAATGCTGCTATGTCTAAATTATTTTTCTTTATAATCTCTTCTGCAACATTGATGTTTGAAGGGTCATAATCCGCTTTGATCACCAAGTCCTCCAGAGTTTTGATCCTGGTGTCTTGGGCAAGTGCAGATACCTTCTCCATCTTCATCTATGATTGGACATTTGCTAATGTAACCCGCAGTTTAGAAAAACTCATAGTAGTGTTAGTGACAATGGAAAATATAATTTCTCTAGTCTACTTGTGCATCTCCATTTGGTCAATTGGATGTATATCTTTTACATCAAACTCAAATACTATCTTCTTGTAGTTTGATGCTGCCTTGGGCTAGGGAACCTGTGCCTGAAGGAATGCCATTTTCATTTTACCTTTTTATGAATCAAAGGCTGAAAATAGCCTGCTTTGAGCACCGGAAGTCTATTTCCAGAACTGATTGTGGGTATTAATATTTAAGGCCACATTTCTTACTTTTATCTCCTTAAAAATGTCCATTATACTCTTCTCTGTCTCCCCTGTAGTTGATGTGTTGGTCTGCATAATTTGTTGCTGCTCTTGTGAAGTTGTGGAGGTGTTGGGAGACAGTGTGGTCTAATCACCCACTAATGAGGAAACAAGTGGCTCATTAGTGGTGATAATGTTCTCCTACTCTAAATCTTTTTTGAGGCTTAGTTTGGAACTAAGCTTGGCCTTCTTCCTATACATAATTTTGAATCCTTCACTGAAAATTTTAGTCCTTGAAGGGGAATCTTCTTCCCTGCTTCTCTTAGCTATTTTCTCCTGCATGGTAGGAGTCTATACTATAGAGGATGATACCAGCTACTCTTCTGCCTCTTGCAGAGTATTCTCAACCTATTCTAGCTGGTTTTTATACTTCTTTATCTTTGGTATGGATATGTGAAAATAAGGAGTAGATTTGGTTTCTACTCTTAATTTAGAAATGATCCCTAATGGATCATATGACCAAGTAAAGCTAAGGCTGAACTACATTTCTTTTAGTATCTTATCTACTTCTTCCCTTGCTTCCCTGCTATTGTAAATGAAAGGCCCAATCTGTGTTTTGATTTTGAACTGGGATTTCTTCTTGGCAGCAACAAAGTGGATTTCATCCATATTTAACATCTGCCTTATGTACTCTAGAGAAAAAATCCTCATTGGGAGGAATTTAGGTAGCTTGTAAGGTGCAAGCTCACACCCAAATATTCTCAATTATGTATAGTTTTGGTAGAGGTACCAATCCCCTATCTGAACTTGGTCT
This sequence comes from Pinus tabuliformis, assembly GCA_031772625.1. Lineage (NCBI taxonomy): Eukaryota > Viridiplantae > Streptophyta > Pinopsida > Pinales > Pinaceae > Pinus > Pinus tabuliformis. Next base: position 603,460,045 of record CM062805.1, read on the forward strand.
GATAGCTGCAACACCTTTCTAATTTCCTCACTGATCCTTGGTTCTATCCTGGCACCTAAAATACTGATTGTTGGATGCACAAGCATTTCTATAAATTGTTTATATGTGTATTCCTTCTATTCCTTCATCACCAGAGTAGTCCAAAAGATGACTGACTGCTAGTTCCCTTCTGCATCCAACTTTTGTAAAGAAAGGTTGATGTTGTCTCCCTGAAAGTATAAGAACATATAAACTAATACAGAAGCATACTTGAATACCTCCTCAATTGGGAATTTGATAAGCTGCTGATGAATTGAATTTGTAAGAAATTGGCTAAAGTTAAACATGATGGAGGGCTTAGAATCAATAAAGAAAGTGGATAGAAATCCTATGATGGCATCATCTAGCCACTAATCAGAGTGGTAGCCAAGGAGGTAGGAGACAACTGTGATGATTTTTTGGGTCTCTCAGGGAAAATAGAGGAGGGATAGGGAGAATTTTTCTTTGCAATGGGGCATCTTTTGTCAAGAAAAGTTCAAGGGTTTTGGCCCTCTTGGCAAAGTATAGTTTCTGGTATAACTCAACAAGTGCTTCATAGGAAAAGGGGGTGGTATTCTCTACTGTGGGGACTTGCATCATTTGGTCTATGGCTTGAGGAGTGATGGTAAACAAAATTTATCCAGTGGCAGTAATGATGGCCCTTTGGCTTGGCAAATAAGATGAATGACACTTCATAACAAATTTTGGGGTGCTGTGGGTACGAGGAAAAATATAGTGGGGTAAATTGAACTCCCACAACTGAATGTCATCAGATTTGTCAATGTATTTGTCCTTGAGCCAACAATACATCTCAAAGAGGCCAAATTCGAAGAGATTTTTATGAATTTCAAGGTCTCTGTCAGCTAAAGGTATGTGGTGAAAATCAATGGGAGGATAGATCAGAGGATTGACATGCTCCTTTGGTCCCTTGTCCTTTGGAGGCATATTTGAATAAAGCTAAGGACAAGAGTGAAAATTGGATTGGAGGCTTCAATACACAGAGAGGAGTCAGGTTTTGGGGGAAAAAACAGAGGTAATAGGCTGAAAACAAGTGAGCAGGCAGTGTCGCTGGCAGGTGAAAATGTCGGAGTTTAGCCCAACAAACCTGTAACAAAGCAATACAGTGACAATACATGAATTCAATTATCTGTTAACAAGTGAAAGGGAGGTTTATATAACAGTGTGGCTTTTTCGTTGAAGGTGGTGTGAGTCTTTTGGATTAACGACTAAACCATTTATTGCTTAATGGCTTAATTGTGGAGGGAGTGGATGTAATTGGTGGAGTTAAAAGGTGAATGATGTGGTGAAAGATGAGTGGCGGGAGTGCAATGGGTAGAAGAGTGGTATCGGGAATGAGGGAAATTGATTTTTGGAGGGGGGAGGGTGGTTAGTGGATTCACTTGAGGGGGATCCGAAAAGCTATGGTGTTGACACGTAGGGGTGGGTGTGGTTTCGTATACCGCCCATTTCAAACCCCCTCGACGGTAAAGTTCGGATGGTGAGGGGGGGGGGGGCAGAAATTCCATGTGAGTCGTCAGATATTGGGAGATGGGTGGAGATGGAGTGAGAGGTGGAGGAGCATTAACATGACATGACGGGACACTCGTGGGGTTGGAAAGAGTTAATTTACCGCATAGTGGGGAATATTTGCAATGTATGAGGGGGTAATAAACTTAGGAATAGGTGATTAAAACACCAAAGTATGAGCGTAGGGGGGAACTTTGGGGTTTTTAAAACTTAGGGATAGGGAATTAATATACCAAAATTAATTGATATATAACTCTTTAGAGTAAAACCTTTTCTCATTTGCCTTTTTCTTCTGCACATGAAAACAATACTTGACTTTTCCCAATGTAGCGCATTTTGACTAGTAGCCTGTGCATTTATAAAAATATGAAATGAAGCCATTCTTTTCTTTCTTCTTCCCTAACATTTTATTTTCTTTTGCCTTATTTGTTTAGGGTAGCTAACACCTATCATTTTATTGATATGGATGCCTATAAAACATTAAATTGGCCTCACATTTTAACTTTTCTTTCTTTTGCATCCATCTCCTAACTTGACATTTTAAAATTATTTTTGGATAATATACTAACTTATCAAAACCAAATAATGTTACAACAAAATAAATGACTGGGGCATACAAGTTTTGATAACTTGATCAATATTAGCAAAATCAATGCAGTAAGGGACATTCTAAACATGTCCAAACTAGATCAAGTTGTATGTGGACCATGTCAACATGGAAAGAAAACTAGAACCGACCACAAGACTAAGGAGTTATCCACATCAAAACCTCTAGAAATCATTCATGCAGATTTATGTGGGCCAACTAGAACTCCAGCACTCTAAGGAGAAAGGTATTTTGCTTTATTTGTTGATGACTATAGTAGAATGATGTGGGTATATTTCATAGAATATAGATATGAAGCATTTGAATGTTTTAAGAATCTTAAAGCTCTTATAGACAATGAAAATAATTCTAAAATTAAATGTCTTATAACAATAGAGGAGGAGAATTCACATCAAAATAATTTGATGAATTCTGTAAAGAACCTGGAATCGAAAGAGAGCTCTTTGCTGCTAGAACACCTAAGCAAAATGGGGTAGTTGAAAGGAGAAACTGAACTGCTCAAGAAATGGCTAGAACTATGTTACTAGCAGCTGACTTGTAGCCAAAATTTTGGAAGGAAGTATTCGGGACAACAGTTTATACCTTAAATCGAACTCAAATAAGACCAAATAATGAGAAGACGCCTTATGAATTGTGGAAAGGAAGAACTGTTTCATTAAAATACTTTAGGATTTTTTGAATAAAATGCTTCATAAAAATCAATGATGACTCACTAGGAAAATTTGATTCTCGAGTTGATGAAAGAATATTTCTTGGGTATTCTACCAGAAGCAAAGATTACAAGTGCTACAATAATCGACTATGGAAAATAGTGGAAAGTATTGATGTGAAGATTGATGAAGGGCTTCTAGAAAATAAAATTGAAGATCTTGAAGTTGACCCCTTTATTGAAGAAAGCGAAGAAGAACCTAAAAGGAAGAAAAAGATCAAGAAAAAAAAAAGGAAAAGAACCATATCAAACTCCTTCAAAAGTGAAATTCCTCAAAAAACATCACCCAGAAGAGTAGATTATTGGCAATGTAGATGAAGGAATACAAACCTGAAGTGGGATAACAAGTACATTGAAGAGAAATGATGTAGCTCTCCTATCTATGATAGAACCAGAAACTTTTACTCAAGCAAGTAAGGATCCTCATTGGGTGGAAGCCATGGAAGAAGAAATGTCTCAAATCAAGAAAAATGAGACATGGGAGCTGGTACCTCGTCCAAAGGATAAAAATATAATTGGAACTAAGTAGGTATTCAAACAAAAAATGAATGAATATGGAAAAATCATTAGAAATAAGGCAAGACTCGTATGTTAAGGTTATTCACAAATTGAAGGAATCGATTTTCAAGAAACCTTTGCACTGGTAGCTCTTATGGGAGCTATAAGGATGTTCTTGGCATTTTCATGCTCAGAAGGATTCAAAGTCTATCAAATGGATGTAAAATTAGCATTTCTGAATGGGGAACTCAAGGAAGAAGTCTACATGGAGCAACCAAAAGGTTTTGATCTAGTAGAAGGAAAAGACTTTGTATGTAAGTTGAAAAAGGAATTATATGGTTTGAAACAAGCTCCTAGAGCATTGTACGCAAGATTGGATCACTATCTACAAAAAAAAAACTTCAAAAAGGGGGTGGCAGGAAGTGATATTTACATGAATATGTATGAGGATAAGTTACTAATCACCCTTGTATATGTTGATGATCTGATTTTTGCTAGCAATAATGATGAAATGAGCCACGAGTTTGCTCAAAATATGTCAAAAGAATTTGAAATGTTAATGATTGGTGAGCTATCCTACTTCCTTGGACTACAAGTATCGTATACCACAACATGTATGTTTGTCTCTCAAACAAATTATCTCAAATACATGCTTAAAATATATGAAATGGAAGAATGTGCACCTATGAGCACACCGATGACCACAAACTGCAAATTAAGCAAAGATGATGAATCGCCCCGGTAGATGCAACTCTTTACAGGTCAATAATTGGAGCTCTCTTATACTTCTGGTATAAGGCCCGACATTATGCAAGCAGTGGGAATGGTGGGAAGATTTCAATCAGCTCCTAAGGAATCCCACATGTTAGCTATGAAAGAATTCTTAGGTACTTGAAAGGATTTCCTTACTTTGGTCTTTAGTATCCCAAAAGCACAAATACTACAGTGACAACTTATACCGATGCTGATTGGGCTGGAAGCATGGATGATCGTAAAATCACCAATGGAAATGCATTTTTTTGGGAGATTGCCTAGTAGCTTGGCTCAGAAAAAAAAATTCATCTATATATCTCTCTACAGCTGAAGTCGATTATATAGCTGCAGCTGACTGTTGTACACAAATACTATGGACGAAGGAAGCTTTGAAGGATGCCAACATAGAAACTAAACAACCAATCACCATCTATTGTGATAACACAAGTGCTATGAATCTCAATAAAAATCCACTGATGCACTGAAAAACCAAACATATACCAATCAAGTATCATTTTCTTCGTGAACAGGTGGCTGAACAAAACATCAAGTTGGAATATATCAATACCAAGGAACATATTGCAGATATTTTCATCAAACCTCTTCCTCGAGAATCATTTGAACATCTTCGTCAAAAGATGGGGGTTATTGCTCTAACATCACACTAAACCGATTCTTAAAATGCAGTTTCACAGGGGGAGCAGTTTGAAAGGAGGAACAACTCGACAAGGGGAGTCCTTGTGCACTTCTTTGCCATTTTTATTGATCTATATTTTCATTGATGTCAATATGGCAATATTCTAGATATCAATAATGATGTGAAACCAAGCAGAGCAGATCCGTGAATCGACAGGAGCAAGAAGCCAGAGAGGAGAAGCCATCGAGAAGCAAAGAGGAACACATTAGTGGAGGAGCATAAACAATGTCATCGGAGGATCTAAGAAGCCATTCTAAGAAACAAATCGTGGAATCCCTTTAACAAAAGTCCACAATGCATCAGAGTTAACATATCAACAATTTATTGATGGCTTTATCACTTTATTATGTGTCACATTGAAAATTTGTGATTGTGATTTGAGTAGCGGACCCGACCATTCCAATAGAACAACTCTAGTGTAATACCGCGTCTGCCACTATCAGAAGTTACGTAATGATAGTCATAAATGTCACCACCCAAAACCTGCAATTGCGATACCATTATGGACCCGCTGCAACATTGTAATACAACTCAAAGAAATATCACATCCGTCGCATCGAAAGTTTCTTATTGCAAGTCTTAAAGAATTGTCACCATGTAAAATCCCCCGATTGCGATATTTCTACGGACCTGAAACAGGTTATGGTAACAAACCTATACAATATTGCATCCATCGCATAATCGAAAACCATAAGGTTTATTATGTATCACCGCCACAAATCCGCTGATTGCGATATGTACTGCAGACCCAATGATTCCATTACAATACGCCATAATACAATATCGCATCCACCGTATCGGAATTTTTCATATCACAAGGCTTAAAGGGATGTAACGTTAAAACGTTGATTGTGATATAATATGTGGACCTGACAACTCCATTAAAATACACCTTTATGTAGTATCACGTCCGGGTATTGGAAGTTACACAAATAAAGATTTGTCACCCCGGACCGCCGATTGCGATAAATCCCCGAACTGCCGATTGCGATAGAAGCTGTGGATCCAACGGATCTATTAAAAAGTGTTTAATGTTATATCGTGTCCACCTCATCAGCAATATGAGTATCGGCTATGTTATATCGGTAACATCAAAATTTGCAATTGCGGGACTTTCACGAATAACGATTGCGAGGTTTTGGAAGATTGCAATTGCGGTTAATAACATAGCATGTGGGCCTTGGATGAATATTAAAAAGGGCCTGTTTGATATATTGTGTAGTAAGAGACCTCCGAAAGTTGCGATTGTGATTAGCAATGATGTGGCATGTGGGGACCACCAAACTCCTATTATAATATGGTTATAGCCTCTCAGGTCTCTCCGTAAATAAACAAGTCAGCCTCCCTCCATTGAAAGTGTCTCTCAGGTCATTGGTGAAACTCATATAAATACAAGTTAAAACGTTTCACTAAAGGCATCGATTGGGTATCGGGCACATAGAAGAATTAAAAAGTTCACAACTCGTGAACTTGAAAAAACAGAGGAAGTCGAAGGTCAAGAATACATAGAAGGTACAACAGAAGTCGAAGGCCAAGTGAAGAAGGAAATTGAAGACAGAGCGGGAGGACAGTCTTTTGACCTGATTCATCTTAGAAGGATCGGACCGGAAGTGAAACCATAGCGCAGACAATGACCTGCTGCAAAGACTACAAGGACAGAGTTTTGTAAAGAATTTCTTGGAAGCAATATAATACAATCAAACATTTCTTGATATAATAAATCTATAGGGTCAGAGCCCTTGGGGTTGGTGTGTCATAATTGGAAGGATTGGTTTCCTTGGAGTTGGTGCTCCTAAATTCAAGGTTGGTGCCTTGGTAAGACAGGGTTGAAGCCCTAGAGGTTGGAGCCTCATCAAAGTCCAAGTTAGTGCTTGGCAAAACTCATCAGATATTGTATTCAATCTTTTTCTATATTTAATAAAATCATTTCTTTTGATTAAAATTGTAAAGAATCTAAACTGGTAATAATAAAAATTGAAAAGAAATATTGATTCAACCCCCTTTTAGTATTTCCAACACTTTATAAGAACCAATAGGATTCAATGATGATGTTAACAATTGGGTATGATTCACCATTTTTGGAGTAAAAAGGTTAAAAGATAAAAAAACAAAAAAAAAAACTACTTTTTCAACTAGTATTTTCAAATTATTTTCTTATGATTTTACTCAAATTTCGTGCGGGAGCACTCATTAGATGTGGAAATTAATTTTTCATCCAAGGATTACCCATGTTGCATACTTTCGATGGACCCTACTACACAAAAATAATGAAATAGATGAAAAAATGTGTTTGTAATTATTTATTTATTTATTTTTACAATTTTCGTGTAGTAGGGTCCATCAAAAGGATGCAACATGGTACTCCTTGGATGTAAAATAAATTTTACATCCAACGACTGCTCCCACTCAAAATTTGAGTAAAATCATAGGGAGATAAGTTAAAAATATGAGTTGAAAAAATATCTTTTATTTTTTCCCTCCAAAATTTGATGAGGTAATCTAATCTTATTTTATTATTGCCGCTATTAGTTTATAATATTCCTTGGGAGGCCCATTTTAGACTTCAAAATTCTCTAATGTCATGACATAGTTATTTTTATGGTTGTTGTGACTTGCTTGTACCTCTTTTTGTAGTTCGTAAATCTTGAGTTGACTTTGTTTTATTATTTGGGCACTTCTTTCTTGCCCCTCACTTTGGCATATTGTCATTTGACAACCAAGAGAGACAAATTCATGGTGGCAGCCGGGCCCACATATCCGATGGGGCTCCTATCCCAAATAGTGTGAGGTCTAATTGGGCCTTCACACTGAGGATACCCCTTAGTTGTTGGCGGGACGTCCAACGCCGTCAACATATTTTTGGTGCTAGAAGGAGGGCTAGATGACAAGTTGAGCCCGTGGAGCCTTTGTTTTGGCTTCATATATTAAATGGCTCCATCCCAAATCTTTATCCTGGGCTAGTTTTCTAAAAACATAAATCTGACTTTTCTATGTCCAACTCAACTATTGTCATTGACTTAATTCTTGAAATTTGAATTTCAAATTCAACAAGCATAATTTTTATTATAAGGTTCATTTTTGAAGCATTTTTTTTCTAATAAGTGAAGTGTACCATCATTTTACATTTGCATATCTTGAGAGTGACTATGAATAACAAAAATTCACATAAAAGAAACAAGTAATGGTAATTAGGTACTTACACTTTCAATGAAAAACATAACTTTAAGGGACATGCCTTAAAACTCTACATGACTAGCTCACAAGCGAAGCATGCTTAGGTCAATTACCAAAAAAACAAGGAAATAACTTAAGGCCATGAAAAAATGCATAATCAAACAAGATATACACTAAATCTTAGAAGCCAAATAACAATTGCATTACATAAGAATAGAAATATGGAGATGAGGATCATATCATCAACAATAAAAAAATCTCAATGACACAATCCAAAACACAAGAACCATTACAAATAACTATGTAATACGAGTGGTCAAATACATCATTCATTATGAGAACAAGTGCATAACAATATTGAGTCATTCAAGAAAAACAATTTAAGGAAAATTAAGTACGATAAACTAACCAATCAATAAATAATCCTTGACATTCATGTGCATACAAGAAATAAGGTTAGATTAGTAACCATTAAAGAACTTGAAATCATATGGGAGCATCAATCATGTCCAAATATTGGGACATGTTAAATATAAGCCATAATTGGTGAGCAATTTAAGTTTTTTTGGGAGGTCCTAGGTTTTAGGGCTTAGGGTTAGTTGAGGCCTCAACAATTGGATACACACTAGAAGAAAACAAGAATCTTTGATAGAAACCATTAAGCTATGATTGGGAAGTAATATATATTCATCTTATTTTCATGGCCATTTTAGGCTTGAAGCATAAGCAAGGCACTGGAGGCTTTCCTTGTAGGGGGTTCAATGATAAGTTTGATGAACTAGATAGAAAAACTTATTACTTGTATTGGAGATTTATTTCAATGAGATTCATTAACTTTAGTGAGAACCAAAGATCTGGGATATAATAATGATCATAAGGTTTATTTAGATTTGGGTCTAAAAACATTTCGCTAAGCATGGAATAAAATATCCCTAAGTGTTTCTCCACTACCCATTACCATATCCCTAATAGAGCCACTACAACATCACAAACCTTGCTCCACTACTAGTTAGGTGTCCTTAGTCTTAGCAGAAGTTTCATACATCACCCATAATAACTTAAGATCCTTTTGCTACCTTTTGTTCAATATATTGTTTAGAATTTTATAATGGGGGAAGAAGTGGCCCTTTATAGGTTTGATATGGTTGATTTTGATTAAGTGTGTGTGAATGGACTCCTTTAGTGAGTTTCCATGTTTGATCAAGTTGAGGTGTGAGCAATAATAGAAGGTTGGTCACTTGGAAATATTTAAATTCATATGTTAAGTGTGATTTTCCTATTACATCTATCATCCATGGTCAAATTTGTCTTCCATTTTGCCCATAAAAAATACAAATTCATTAAGAAATATCATGTGTTAGCTCCCAAGATAATAAAATTTGGGTACTTTTAGCCATGTTAGTTACGTGCAAAAGGTCAAGCCACCATCTAATTGCATGACATGAATTAGAAAAAAATGAATTGATTGCAAGCTTTGAACAATTGAGCCATGACTAGGTCATTGTTTATAAACATTAAGTCACAATCAAAACACATGATTAACTAAAAATGAAAACAAGGCTTGAAAACGGTTTCATGTTAAGAAATAAAAATAAAGCATGAAATATACAAGCTTATTAATCCAAAATGGAATTGAAAAATAAAATGGTTGTAAGACTCAATACCCACAATGCAAGAAAAATAAAATAGAATGCAAGCATTGAAAAAAATAAATGAAAGGGAAACATGAGAAAAAAAAACAAGAGAGAAAGTTGGGAAATGGGAAATGAAAGTAAAAGGATGCATGGTCTTCCCAATTCCCCAAATCTACCTATATATTATTGTAGTTGGGATCAAAAAGGGTCTTTTGGCCAAGAGGTGAGGATATATAGGAAGATTGGTTGTGTAAGTACCCAAGGAGCCATGAGTTTGCGTTGTAATATGAAATTGATGAAATTAAAGATTAAACAACCCTTTGGAGTTGGATTTTCCATTTGGTTTTCTAGAGTAAACATAGTGCACATTTTTTCATGAATTCATTTATGATTATCATGTAAATACAATATAAAGGTAATGTTATTTCTAGTTATTGGGTTGTTACACAACAATTTGTCACTGTCCCTGCTACCCCTCTCCCGCATCTTGAAGGACTCATTCTGGGACCTATGAGAAGTGACATGGCCTACAAAAACTTGCATTGCATTCCCCTGAACATGAGCTTTGTTTGCCCTGAAGACATCTCCTGCTAAAAAACCCTAAAAATAGTCCTTTTTCCATTGGCGCGGTTCCTTAGTGCAGCCCTCACGCCAATGGGGGAAATCCTCCAAAGAGGGCGTGCCCGTTGGCGCTCTGTCACAGAGTCGCACCCGTGCCAACCATAATCAGTGGTGTTTTTTAACAAACAAACGGCGGAAGTTTCATCCTAACAAATTCCTGGACTGAATCTATCTTGAGTTGGGTGGTTTGGCTACGGATTTCCATAGAGGGGAAATGGTTTGCCACCTCTCATGGAAGCTTCCTTGATGATATGGCCAATCCCATGATTATAGGAATCCCAACTCCCCTTCCTCCATAAAAGCTTGCCCATTTCCTTTGCAAGCTAGTTTTTAGTTCGATAGTTCCAGAGATTGAGAATTGTCAAGTTTCGAAGAGCTTCATGCTGCAAGAGCCTTCTTAATTCCCACAAGGCCAAATCCAAGCAAGGAGATTCTTGTCCAATAACCAAAGAGATAGAGGCTTGTCCCTATTCCCAACAAGCTTTGCAAGACATGTGCTGCTGACTACCCAGCCAAAGGAGAATCTAGCGTCAAAACTTTGGTTGTATTCTTCTTTGATGAATTGTTAATGAACGACTATTGGTTATGGTTCCAATCTTATTGTTATTTGTGATGATGATGAGTTATATCATTTCTGACTGATATATAGTTGCATATACTGGATTTTTTGTTTGTGTTTGCGTCATTTCTTGTATGTGCAGGTGTCCATTTGCGGAGATTGCGGGGATTGTGATCTGCCGGAGCAAAGGAATGGGAGAACCACCTCTTCTACAAGCACTAGCGTTGGAATCTGGGTAGGCCTTTATCACTGGTCTATTAATTTGCAATTAGGAACTTGTGCTGTAGCATTGTATGATTGTTGTTAGAGCCGGTCTGGGCTAGTAGGGATTGCCTCTGTCCGCAGAGGGGATTTACCTCTACAACAATTTGGTGACTCCACTAGGGAGCTTGTCCTGTCTTTTTGGTTGTTTCTTGATTTTTACCTGCTTGGTCAGCCTTCTGGGTGAGTCCTTTTGCTGTTTCTTGCTTCTTGGTTTACCTGGTTATCGTTGGCCTAGTCTTGGATTGCTTCTTTTTTTATTTTTGCATAGCAAACTCGAATGGCGCGCTTTTTAGCGTGATAGTCGCACCAATTGGAGCTAGTTGCTAGTATAGAACCCGCGCCAATCCTTAAAAGGCGCTAGGTGCAGCCTGACAGTCACGCTAGGCCTGGGAACTTTTAAAGTTTGCTTGTTTTAAGCCTTTTGATCTTGGTATTTGTTTTCAGATACATTTTTTCGACTGCTTGAGTGTGTTGGAGTCTTGTTTGACTGTTTTTAACCTTTACCCTTTGGGTGTTTGCCATTTTCTATCGATTTCACGTTTTAGCCCTAGGGCATCTAGTGGCTTTGTGCGTCGAGCCTTCCTTAGGAGTTTTTGGTCTTCTATCAGTCCAGTCGACTTTCTGATTACTCCCTTGCACTCGTTTAGTGGTTGTTAAGCATTTTATTGCGTTATTTGAGTGACTTACCCCTTTTTTCACTTGGATTCCGCTTAGTTTCGCTTTGGGCCTAGATTACACGGCTCATTGGTGTCTTTGGGACTTTTCTTGGTTTTGAAGGATTGCTTTGGCATTTAGGGATCTGATTGTGTTTGCATTGAGTGAAATTTGTGTTTTTTCTCTTTTATTATCATTTCTCAAAGTTTGTTTAGTGCATCTTGCCATCAATTTAATAAAAAAAAAACAATCTCTTTTGCTTTTCATTAGTTAATGTGAATTAGAGCTTTTCGTTGTTATTAGTGATTAGCGACTTTGAAGAAAAAGTTTGTTAATTTCCATTAGCTGCATTAGATATATTGTTGATTGTTCTATGATCATTTTGTTTGTGTGAAAGCTCTCAACTCTCTCATAGTTAACATTCATCGAATGAAATGATATATTGTGGCATATAGTTTGCATTTAGGAAATTTTGAGACATTACATACGGTAAGGCCTGAAAACTAAAACATAATCCAAGATCAACTTTAAAATGAACTGAATGAATCTAACAACGCATTGGAACATAACGCACACTGTTTAGAGGTCTAGGCTAGAGACGTGCTCCGGCGTCGTTAAACCTAGTCACTTTTGTTTCCACTCAAGGTTGGGTGATTCCTCCTTTTGTGACTCAATAGTGGTCTAGTACGGAATTGTGCTCCCACGTACCGTCGAGTATATGGGGAGACCCCACTAGGTTATCATCCTTTATCCATAGGAAGCCGAGTCTGCCGCCCTATACCCGTGATACACCGAACACAGCATTCGGGGAGATTGCCTGCACGTACGGAAAGTCCTTGGTTGATTTCTCTTTCATTTCTAAAACCAAGGTGTATATTGCAGTTCACGGTTATTTGGTACACCCTCTTTGCCTAGTATCCCTGAGCAGTCATTCGATCTTTTCTGACTCCCTAAATTTGAAAGGATCACCAAGTGCTTGTCCTTTCACGCTTGCTTCAAATCTGAAAATGACAGAGTCACCTTTTATCCGTTTCTTGACTCTTAAAACATGAAATAGTGAAAATTTCAATGTGGTAAAAATTAAATCACCCACGCTCACACACCCTATTAGATTCTGTTTGTTGGCTATTTGATTGTGTGCCTTGACTCTTTTTCAGCCCCATGTGTGATTTTCAGTTTTTGATGGCAACTTTTCCAGAGTTCACCAACCCAGGAATCCCCTCTTACGGGAATCTTGGTCATTTTCCTCCTTTTGGGAATGTTGGTGCTCCTTACATGGCAACATTGTCCCTTCCTGGGTTAACTGTTGGGTTTCCTGTTTGGTTGTTCTCAACCTCTCTGGTCCCTAATGTCTTAACTACTGGTCAATGATTTCCTCCACCCGAACAACATCATGTTGATTCCAAGGTGGACCTCTCCCCTTCTTTGCCTGTCTCTACGTCCTCATCTTCTACTTCGCCTGGTGAAAGTCTGGATTCAAGTAACCAGGTGACTAAGAAGAAGAAGAAGAAGATGAAGAAGAAGAAGAAGTCTGATAAATGTGAGGCCACCTGTGCAACTACTGCTCCAAGTACATCTCAAGTCGGAACTCCTTCTGCTCCTCCGCGGAAGGTTAAGTTTCCTTGTAAATTGTGCAAGGATGACCATCTTCTTCGTGATTGTCCTGGCATTCCTAGGGTCTTAGAAGTATGGTCTCACGATCCGGCTTGCCCCTCATCGTCCTCTGAAGCTCATGGTGATGCTACCCTATCAGCTGGAAATGGTAAGAAGAACGGGAAGATTTGATTCCCCTGTAGGCTATGTGAAGGCAACCATCTCCTTCACCTTTGTCCGCTCATGGATAAAGCTTCCGCCGTTTTGGAAAGTCTTACAGCTTCTTCACCCCAACTCCCTGTCGGTTATCAGAGGCTCTCTTCAGACCCTCTCCCTATCGACAACGAGATTGACTTAGATTCTTCTCTTGTCCATCCTCCTCTTTCTGAACCTGGCTGTGCTAAGCCTGTTCCAGACCAACCATTGGTCAGAAAGAGTGTCGACTCGGGTTCACCGCCTGTTGATCACTCTGTTTCGGAAGAGCGTCATGCTCATGTCCTTCTCGTCTCATCAGATTCTCCAGAGTCCGAAAACGACTCTCCTGTCTCAGCTGATCCAGAGAGTCCTTCTTCGGTTCCTGTAGAGCATGGGGGCAATCATACGATTCCCCCACCAAGTAGTTTGGCCGTCACCTTCGATTGGAGTCACTTGTCTACTTTCCGCCTCCTCGCCTATGTGCCTTTCGAGATCACGGTACACGCCTACGATAAAGCAGTACCTGGCACTGTTCTGGATGAGGGTGCGTCAGTCAGTCTTATGCCGTCCACTACTTGGCAAGCTTTGGGTTCCCCACAGCTTGTGCCGGTCACGCAGAATCTGTTGGCCTTCGACGGAGGAGCCTGTCAATCTGTAGGAGTCCTCCCCAAGCTTCCTGTTACTTTGGGGGACAAAATCGTGTATATCAATGTCATGGTTGTGCAAGGTGTGCATTTTAGTTTTCTCCTTGGTCGTGACTATATTAATGCCATGGGGGACCTCGTTTCTTCCCTTTTCCGCGTGGTCTGCTTTTAACACGCTGGAAGAATCGTGACCATCGATCAGTTATCGTTCTTTGGTCCCCCGGTGCCTCCTGCGCAGCTCTCATCCCCTCCTGGTTTTTCTCCACTGGTTGTATCTGCCCCACCGCAGGTCAACTACGTGGCTACCTCTCCCGTGCTTGTATCCAATGATGATGCCATCATGCATGATGTCCTGGGGGCATTGGGCCCTGAATTCCAAGATGTTGTCCTTCCACTGGGAGTGGCACTCTTGGAAGCAATGACTTCCTGTTCATTATGATGAAGTTCGTGCGGAGCATAGTTCGTGTTCCTATGTCAAGCTCCTTAAAAAATGAAACTGGGTCCGTTCGGAGCATAGTTTGCTTTCCTATGTCAAGCTCCTTAAAAAATGAAACTGGGTCCGTTCGGAGCATAGTTCGCTTTCCTACGTCAAGCTCCTTAAAAAATGAAACTGGGTCTGGTCGGAGCATAGTTCACTTTCCTATGTCAAGCTCCTTAAAAAATGAAACTGGGTCTGGTCGAGCATAGTTCCTGATCTTGTGTCAAGCTCGTTAAAAAATGAAACAAGGGTTATGAGGATAGTTCTTTTACTATGTCAACCTCATCAAAAAATGAAACAACTCCCTTTCCAAATCGAGTCTTTTGATTAAGATCTTGTAAAATACAAGTCGAGTCTTTCATAGATCTCGAGAGTGAACCTTCATTCCATCCACTTTGTTGAATGCAATGAAGCTTGGGGGCATGTACCTCGTTTTGCGTCATTATGTTGGGGGCATGTGAACTCATAACAAGCATAGTTTTTCGTTTCAAGCTTGTGTAAACATGAAACCGAATCCAAGCAGAGTTCTCCATGGTTCAAGCTTGTGTAAAAATGAACCCATACCTAATTCACATCTTGTGATTGCCGCCTATCCGTTAAATTCTGCTAGATGAGCCTTGGCTGTTTCGTTCCATTGCCACTATCTCTTTGGCCAATCATATGCTTTCACTTGGTCATTTTCCTTTCCTGAGGAACTGCAGCAATGAGTGGTTTTATTAGCCAGCCTCTTGACCATTACATGTTTTGAGCAGTTCCACCATTGTCGGAACCAGTTGCTGCCCTTTATACCACTCGTTCCTCCAGGACGAGTCACCTTTAAGCTCTTTTCTGACTCGTAAAATATGAAAAGATTGCCGAGTATTTTTTTCCCTTTTTGACTCGTTAAAGAGAATAAAAATGGAGGTCTACTTTTAGCTCTTTTCTGACCGTCTAAATATGAAAAGATTGCCGAGTTATTCCTCTTGACTCGCTAAACGTAAATAAGAGGCGGTCGTCTTTAAACTCTTTTCCGACCGTGTAAAGACGAAAAGATTGTCGGGCCCTTGTCATTTCAGGCTCGTTAACGGTTACGAAACGACGTGATTTCGATCACTTTTTTACTTTTTCAAGTCGAAGTCACTAATCATGAAAAGTACTCCTCGATCGTAATGGTCGGGCGGTTCTTTCGAGCATTGTTTTCTACTTTTTCGGGCTCGAGAGACACAACTTTACAAAAAAGGACACCCCTGGAGTTTACTTTTCTGCTGTCTTTTCAAACTCTCTAAACATGAAAAGACGTCAAGTTCTTCCTCTGTCAGACTCGTTAAAACTTGATGACATTGGATTCCGTCGAAATGACGCTTTACAAGCATATGCTATCCCCTTCAAGCTTGTTAATAAAAAATAATAGGGGTACTCGCCAGAAATGGTGGGGAAAATGGAACCAGAATCATTGTCGTGTCGGCAGTATGTCGCTCTTGAACATGGCACTTGTCTGCATTTGTGTCAGGGTGGGAATATCTCATCTCGTTTTTCACTTGCCTCGTGGGTTTGGGTGATCCTGTTTGACCTCTCATCTGCTCTTTGCCTTTTCGCCATGACCTCTGATCGATTGATGTCAAATACTGCCAAGTCCACTGTCGTGCCACCGATATGTTCAAGAGAAGTTGACCTCTGCAAAATATCAACCTCCCTCTGATAACTCATATGATCCTGCTTCACAAAAACATTATCTTCCTCTGTCTCATGTCGATGATGTGGGAAACACTATGGCCCACCTTCGTTCAAGGTCACTTCCTGGATAACCTTGGAGCCTGCATTCCTTAATGGCAGGTTCTTTGTGTTAGATGCGAGGTTTTCATCATTGGCCTCTGATCAAATGATTCTACGGGTGTTCGATGCCGGCTCACTGATTCGCACGCCGTAGATTGTACCTATAGTACCTTGAGGGCCATTGTCATTATTGGTGGTACCTCTCGCTTCTGTTAACAACTTTCACCATTGGCTGGTAATCAGACGATGTTCCTGCATGTTCGACTTTGGCTCCTATATTTGCATGCTTGAACTTGTACTTTGTTCGGATCAAGATGGAGCGCAAGACCCTGGATTTTTTCTGTTGGGGTCCAGGTTGCAATTTTGTGGATTATTATGATTATTACATGACTCATTCACTGGATGGCTGCAACCATGCCTGAGTCTATTTATCAATCCTCACTGGATGGCTGCGCCCATACCTTGGATCTAGATTATTGTGTACTCTGCTATGGATGGCTACGCCCATACCACATATATCATGTATTTGAGATATCAGTTGTACTTCTCCATGCAGGTTTTCGGTGGTAGTGTTTTCGGTTGGACATGTTCTCGTAAAGCATTTCACCCCTCTCTCTCTCGGGCCTCATGCTTTAGGGGGCATCTGTTACACAACAATTTGTCACCGTCCCTGCTACCCCTCTCCCGCATCTTGGAGGACTCATTCCAGGACCTATGAGAAGTGACATGGCCTACAAACACTTGCATTGCATTCCCCTGAACATGAGCTTTGTTTGCCCTGAAGACATCTCCTGCTAAAAAACCATAAAAATTGCCCTTTTTCCATTGGCGCAGTTCCTTAGTGCAGCCCTTGCGCCAATGGGGGAAATCCTCCAAAGAGGGCGCGCCAGTTGGTGCTCTGTCACAAGTCGCACCTGCGCCAACCATAATCAGTGGTGTTTTTTAACAAACAAACATCGGAAGTTTCATCCTAACAAATTCCTGGACTGAATCTGTCTTGAGTTGGGTGGTTTGGATATGGATTTCCATATAGGGGAAATGGTTTGCCACCTCTCATGGAAGCTTCCTTGATGATATGGCCAATCCCATGATTATAGGAATCCTAACTCCCCTTCCTCCATAAAAGCTTGCCCATTTCCTTTGCAAGCTAGTTTTTAGTTCGATAGTTCCAGAGATTGAGAATTGTCAAGTTTCCAAGAGCTTCATGCTGCAAGAGCCTTCTTAATTCCCACAAGGCCAAATCCAAGCAAGGAGATTCTTGTCCAATAACCAAAGAGAGAGAGGCTTGTCCCTATTCCCAACAAGCTTTGCAAGACATGTGCTGCTGACTACCTAGCCAAAGGAGAATCTAGCGTCAGAACTTTGGTTGTATTCTTCTTTGATGAATTGTTAATGAACGACTATTGCTTATGGTTCCTCTCTTATTGTTATTTGTGATGATGATGAGTTATATCCTTTCTGACTGATACATAGTTGCATATGCTGATTTTATGTTTATGTTTGTGTTTGCGTCGTTTCTTGTATGTGCAGGTGGCCATTCGCGGAGATCGTGGGGATTGTGATCTACCGGAGCAAAGGAATGGGAGCACCACCTCTTCTACAAGCACTAGCATTGGAATCCAGGTAGGCCTTTATCACTGGTCTATTAATTTGCAATTAGGAACTTGTGCTGTAGCGTTGTATGATTATTGCTAGACCCGGTCTAGGCTAGTAGGGATCGCCTCTGTTCGTAGAGGGGATTTACCTCTACAACAGGGGTCATGAATTTATATGATGAATTTTAGTTTATAATGGTGATAGTCTTGATTAGAAATTGATTTCTCTTAACATTTTTGTGAATAGAAACAACTAGATGAAACCAACTTCTATTCCATTTTGAGCATTGATATTAATGGACACCGTGAGTTGGCAGTTGCAATTGTTTAATCTAATTTTAAATTTTGTGCCTAGTTTCTAGCCATTCATTTTTTATTAAGTCCATTAGCTCTCCTCTAGCCTGGAAATAATTGTTGCCTAGGTGGCATGTGAGGTGATTCCACACTCATTTAACCATTCCAACCATGAGAGTTAGGTTGAATAATGATATAGGGTAGTGTGTGTTTGGGAAAATGATACGATGTGTTTATATTTACATCTCCCTTAATTCTCTAAGTTGAATTTAAACTTGTAGGTAGAATTTAATTTATTAAATTAATCCCAACCAACATTAATTCTCATTCCATCAAAGCACTGGGTATGATATATGGACAAGGTAACATTATCCTTTAGTGAACTATTGGAAATTTTGTTTGGTTATTTAACTTGAAAAGTGGAATCCATACCATTAGCTTTTGTTTTCTTTGATGAGTTAAAGGATGATTATGTGATCGAAATTGATTCTATTTGAAGTGTTGGACACCTATGAATACATATGAAACATTTTTTTGTCAATACTATGGTATGTACCATTGGCTCTAACGATCATTGGTAAATAAAATGGTGACAATGGTTAGTAATGGAAATGTTTTTTTCCTTGCATTCAAATGTTTTTTCTCTTAATATTTCATGAAGTGATCTTATTAGTCCATGCTTTTGGCATTGCAGGGATTCTAGAGATCACTAGAGCGTTGAACAAAAATTAATATTTTCTTTGACCAAATATTTTGGCAGCTTACAAAAGTTTAATCAAAGTTTCTGTTGGTAATTCGGCTACACCAAAAATTTAATCAAAATTTTCAATTCGACCTGTTATTGGAAATCTTGAGTTTCTTGAGGGAGCATTAGATGTGAAAAGCGTTTTTATCCAAAGTTTATACTTCATTTTTATCCAAAGTATGATAGGAAAGTACATGAAGATACTTAACTTTAATCAATGTTTGAGTTCTTATCTATAAACATAAACTTTAACCAAAGTTCATGTTTTGTCTATTAATTCATATAAATGCCAAAAAACATTAACCAATGTTTCATGTCTTTTTTATTAATTCATATAATAATTCATATAGAAGAAAAAAAAATTAATCGAAGTTTCATTCTAGATCATGTCTAGTGCAGAGAGCAGCTCTTGCATGTTCACCTATTGCCAGGTTCATGGTGGCTCTTTGACACGCCATCTTCCATGGACACTAACACGAGTGATTAGTCTTCTACTTCATGAACTGAAGCACTATCTACGTTGATTACATTGATTAGTGATTAGGCTTTTGCTTCATGAGCTATCAGATCTTGCTTCATGAACTATATGATCCTCTGAGCTTGATTATTGAATCGTTGTTTATCTCAGCCTCTAAACTTGATTATTGAATTGTTGTTTATCAGACCTGCATCCTGCATCACAATATGCTATCAGAGATATCAAACTTGCATTGCAAAGGTAAGAAAATAAACATATATCTTATTACATATCTACGGTTCAGTGTCATGTCACACTGATTTGAATTCCATTTGTTGTTTATTATGCCGATATACATCCCTCCTATTGGAATTAGGCACTTTAATCATTTTACTAATTAAAAAAATTGATTGGACGATTTAAATTTAAATATGCCAGTATATTCTTGTCATTGCCACAATATCAATGGATTGAATTCACACCACTAACTTCCATGCATATCTAAATCGCATGATTAAACCTTGTTTAAATTAATTTTTTACAAAGCTCCATTAAAAATTTACCATGCCATTTGTTAATTGACACCTATTAGGATTAACCATAATGGGAAGACTACAAAATGTAACACACACCTTACACATACATTTGGCATAGTAATGGAAAGGTGTATTTCCGAATAAGATGATCATCCATTTCAAACCATTGGTAATGTGTGTCCAATTCTAAATAACATGGTTTGGTAAGTTAAAAAATAACATAGGAAGATAAAGGGCGTTTTATCTTTTTAAGATGTTTAACACTTCTTTAAATTGCCTAGTAAAACAACCTATTATACATTTAGTTAGAATAGAGAAATTTTCCTTAATCTCTTTCTTATTAAGCTCGAAAACATATGTTATCATTTAATCTTTAATTTTTTCCCTAGCAATAAACTTTGTGAATGTAACTATATTCACATTCTTTTAGGATGAAAAGTTACAATGCCAATTAATTTGTATTTTTTAAGAAAGATTATTTCCAGTATGCATAAGTTTTTTGGCATTGACAAATTAATTTTTTAAATTAATTTTTGAGTTTATGGATGAACTAATATATTAATAAAAAATGATAAGGGATTTTTATTTAGGGTAAGATTAAAAGAAAACAAAGGTTAAAGGTAATAGTGTGTATATTTTTAATTATTTAAAAATTTTCAGTGATAAGAGGGATAGTGTGTATATTATTAATTATTTAAAAATTTTGAGTGATAAGAGGGATAGTGATAATGATAGTGATGAAAGATTTTTTTACCAATTTAAAATTTAGATATGAAAGTATAGTATATGTTTTTTTTGGATTTAATTATCTCCGAATAAGATGATCATCCGTTTCAAACCATTGGTGACCTGTCCAATTCGAAATAATAGTTGTTGGTAGTTTCATTAAATTGTACATCAATTTCACCCTTTCCTGCTGTTAATAATAACTCCAAAAAACAAGTGTCTGTAGTTTCATTAACTTGTCCATCAATTTCACCATTCATGCTCTTAATAATAACTCCACCACTCCATCTCTGATTGTAACGTGGAGGAATAATAGAATAACTCTGCCACTCCATCTCGGATTGTAACCTTGAGGAATAATAGAATAACTCCACCACTCCATCTGGTATTACAACGTGGAGGAATAATAGCAACTTGAGCATTTCAAATTGTCATTAAATATTTATTGTACCTATTATTCATTACCATTCCATCTATTATAATAAAAGGCTTCGTGGATGCATGCATTTCTTTCTTAACCCTTGGGTTGTTGGAATTGTTGTAGGATTACTGGAACGATTTGAAGGTGCTTCTCTTGGCTTCTATCTGCTAAGAAAGGTGCACAATCTTTCATATATTTCCTTTTCTCTACCTAGTGTTTTTTCAGGGTTTCCTTCAAGATGCATTGGAGGAACCCTTTTGGTTGAAAATGGTAATAGTAGCAGCAATAATTAAAATTCATTTATCATGAGCTGCACGAGTAGATGGTACTAGTAGATGGTGATAGGGGGATGTGGGGAAGAATCGTAGTTTTCTTTTAGAGTAAGTTTATTGAAAAACATGTTCTAAGATCAGTTCCAAGCCCATATTAAGGGAGAGAGTAGCGCAAAGTAGGTCACTTTAAAAATTCGTTCAGCTTCTCATGCACAATGAAACTCACACTCCACACTGGAAGTGGAGGATTCCAACCTTGTAATTCCATTGACCACGACGGGCTGCCGACTCCATGTGTCGGTGCACAAAGGAATATAACATTTCATGATTTTCAAATCATGAATTGTTTTTTATATTCTTGTTTCACTCTAGGGTTTGTGTAGTAGAGATTTTGTCCATGTTAACCCATATTTATTATTCATAGAAAATAATTAGGAAAAAAACAAGAAAAATGTGTGTAAGCTTATTTGTTTTGGCCTTTAATGTCTTCTAATACGATTTAATAAGCATGGTATAAATCACACAAATATTATTCAATATAGTGGGCAGCACATTTATTTTGCGGTTACTGCGGGACAGTTGGTCTAGATTTCTTTGCAAAATTACCTTGTCAATATATGTTTCATATAAAATTTTGTTTATGTTAAATTTGATGTTTACATATAGCCATCATGCATTGAAGATTATGTTTGTTAGGTTGATTTTGTTGCAGCTGATCACTATGGCTGTGTTAAATGTTAAATTTTGAGTTTATGGTTGAGCTAATATATTAAGCCACTATTTTTTTTATCCATGACCCTAGCACCTCTTGCATTCTAACTATGGCTCCATCACCAAACGGATCCTGGTTCAAACTCGACACAACCCAGTGGTTGTACAATTGAGCCTTTCCCCTTACCTTCTCTGCAACACCCTCATCTTCCATCGGCTGCCTCCTCGGCCAGATTTCAACCCTGTTCGAATCATTGTGATCACCATCCACATTCTCACACAACCAACACACAGTCCTTCGAGGCCTCCTCCTATATATGCCAAAGCTACGTGGCATATTCTTGAAACATTTGTTGAGTTACTCTTCCAGCATATATCGACCCTCAAACCCTTTGCCTCTCTTTCTAGCTGCAACCATTTTGTTTGTGTTGCCTGATATTCTTTGCACCTATTGAGTTACTCTTTCCTTGGAAATAAAGAGCAGCTCGCTTCATACATGCCCCAGGATTTCATTTTATTTATTTTGTTTTTCCTTTTAAATAAGGTAGGTTTGATATCACTATGTTGAATTTGCATAAATTTGGAGCATTCTGTAAAACAAAAAATTTTGAGATCACTGGTGAACTGAAATCAATTACAGATTTTAGTTTGAATAGGGTTTTAAAAATTATTAGTTTAAACTTTAAATCCATATCAAAAGATTTCATAAAATTGCATATATTTACACATAGCTAAATATCACTATTTTTCCATAATTTACTTTATATATAATGTTTTTGTTAACTATTTTTTGTTTCATCTATTTTTAAAAGGAAAAATTTAACATTTAAAGAAATTTGAAAAGCTTATCCCTAATTATTAAATTCACCATTTAATTAAATATTCTCTTATATTATTTTCCAATAAATTTAATCACTTTATACTATATACGAATAATACAGAATACCTCATTACTAAATTCAACATTTAATTGAATATTCTCTTATATTATTTTCCAATAAATATAATCACTTTATGATGATGATGATGGTGGTGGTGGTTAACATCCACTGAGACCAAATTGGTCTATCGGACCTATAACTTTCTTAGTTTTTAATTATCTGTCTCCTCATATTTCTTGGCGAGATTGGTGTTGTAGCTTTCTTTTTTTTCTCTACGGTCTTCCAACTTCCTTTATCTTGCATCTCCTTCATCTCTTCTAGTTCTTGGGACATTGGTGTCTTAGCTTCACGATCTATTGTGTTCGTCCTTTTGAAGATAGTCGAAGAAGAAGTTTGGTCTAGGAGATTTGCTTTGCTGTTAAATGAAGATTTATTTTGTGCGGTATTCGAATCCTCATAACTGTTGATGCTTGAGGGGTTGTCGAGTTCACTTTTTTGTTGTTGGGCGGGGCTTTCTCCCTACTTGTCTTGAGAGTTGTTTCTTTCTTGCCCAATTTCTTGTGATTCAGAGTTTTCTCTAAAGTATTCTTCTTTGATGACAGTGTAGTGTTCTTTTTGTGCTCCTTCCCACCATGTAGATCTGTGGTGGTTTTTTCTAGCAGAATTTTTCTGGGAGGCTTTTGGGCAATTTTTGGCTAGATGGCCTGTCTCAAAGCAGGATCGACATCTGAAGAGGACACTTTCATAATCGAGTTTCTGGTTCCACACATAGTCTTTACTTGTTAGGTTTATTTCAGCTGGGAATCTGGCGTTGAAGTCCATTTCCACACAGATGCGTGCATAGGTGGTTCTCACATATTCCTCTGTTTCTGGGCACCTACAGTAAAATTTCCCAATTGCATTTCCAATGGCTTTTAGCGAGGAGAGATTCTAGAGATGTAAGGGTAGGCTTGGCAATCTCACCCAAACTGGTGCTGAGGTTATGACTGCTATTGAGGGATCGAATGATGGGTTCCATGGCTTCATGAATAGGCTTGATTTTTCCCAAAACCAAGGGCCAAAATCTAGAATACATTGTCTGCTTTCAGTCCATAAAGCTTTAGATAAACAATAATTAGATACACTATTAAAACACTCCAAATATTAATTTATAGCAATTACCCTTTCTCTCTCCATGGGAATCTGCATAGTTCATTAGACTTATTCTGAATCGTTCAATTATGTAATTATAAAATTACTTCAAATATAATATAAAATATAATTATATATTGAGATAAACTAATGATGAAATATTGTGAATATGTAGATATTGGAATAAAATAATGAAGAAATGTGTTGAATATGCATATGTAGATATTGATATATAATATCATAATTTAATGATTATGAAGTTTTTAAGTTGTTAGAAAATTTAATTTACAGGAAGGACAAATTAATTTTTTAAACTAATTTTTGAGTTTATGGCTTAGCTAATATATTAATAAAAAATGATAAGGGATTTTTATTTAGGGTAACATTAAAATAAAACAAAGGTTTAAGGTAATAGTGTGTATATTTTAATTATTTAAAAATTTTCAGTGATAAGAGAGATAATTTGTATATTATTAATTATTTAAAAATTTTGAGTGATAAGAGAGATACTCATAGTGATAGTGATTGCTTTTTTGGGATTTAATCGTCATGAATTTAATTTTGCTATTATTAACAATCATATTCATCTTGGAGCAAAAAAAATTGGAGGATTATTAGTTACTTGGAAATGTATTAATAGCTCTTTTCCAAAAGAATAATAGCATTGGGGCAAACACAACCTACATCTTCCGGACATTCTTCTAGCCTATCAATGTATATGCCAAAAAAAATAAGGTATAAGGGACACCCTTACTTGACTCCTATATAGCATTTAATTTCTTCCAACCAACCCTTAGTAGTCCTAAGTTTAACATCAACTCTCAATTCAGAAAAAACCATTATCTCTTTGAGCTTCTTGGATAACTTTATCTTAAAACCTATGCAAAAAAATCAAAATCAGGTATATAAAAGATAATTAAACAATAGTTCACCTATCTAATTATAAATAATGTATTTGAAATTTTAAATAACATTATTGCAAAATTATAAACTTTGAAAAAATAATGTCATCAATTTATTTGTAAATTATAATTATTATGATTAAATATATAGCATTTAAACCTAAAATTTTCCCACCAAAAGAATTATGTTTGAGATTTCTTATGCAACCATGGCATCACTCTACATGGACCAATGAAGAAAAGGGATGGATTTCGTATTTTAAAAGGTCAAAGTTCTTTAAAGGGAGCATTGTATGAAATTGAGAACTACACTAAATATCATAATTATTTTAACGAT
Source organism: Pinus tabuliformis (assembly GCA_031772625.1). Classification (NCBI taxonomy): domain Eukaryota; kingdom Viridiplantae; phylum Streptophyta; class Pinopsida; order Pinales; family Pinaceae; genus Pinus; species Pinus tabuliformis. Next base: position 603,485,430 of record CM062805.1, read on the forward strand.
TGCTGTAATGTTATAATTGTTCATATTTTCTTAGGAATCTAATAATTGTTCATATTTGAATAATTGTGTATTTGAAACCATTCAAAGAAAATATTAAAACAATCACAAAATGTGTTCAATAAATATTTTAAAGCTAATTTTAAAATTTATTCCATAGAATTAAGGAGTGTTACACTGAAAAGGAATTGCAAGAAAAGCACTTCAAGCAAAGAATTGCATTGGGATGATATATTAATGAAGGGATAGTATATTAAAGCAGTGTGTTCTAGTGAATATATAAGATAACAATATCTTGAACAAAATATTTGGTGATTACATCATAATAAAGTGGGTTGAAAACCATAGAAAGGTAGCATTAAGAAGTCATTTTAAGGGCAACATTGAATGGTAGTGGATTGGAGGAATACATCAAATTTGGTGGAAGGATATTAAAGTGTGCTTATAGATTATATCCAAACACATTTTGTTGTTGCATTTAATTGTAATGGATTGAAGGAATATATAAAATTTGGTGGATGGATGTGAAAGGAGTGCATGGAAAAATATATTAAATGTATTGTGAATTGGGAAATTTAACATAAGTAGTTTTAAATTTCCTAATATTTATTAATTTAACCTCCATATACCACATAATCATATTCATGTAGATATTAATGTAGTCCATTACAATGATTAAGTTGTGGTATTAATGTAGTACATTACAAGGATTATCTTATGATATAACAATCTATTGTTTTATTAATAAATAAGGAAAAAATTAATATATAAGAATGTGTTGTTTTAGAAATTTAATAATATAATTTTAATTTGATATTTCTCGATTCATTATGATTGACTCAACAAAAATTTGTCAAATTCCAACCAAAACTTCCAAAACATCTAGGTTTTAGACAACCCATTAAAAATATTTATAAATATATAAAATAAAGATAATAATACAGTTTTAAGATTAAGATCAACCTATATATCATTATTTTTTTAAAACAATGAAGACATATAGACTTAATTATTTTAGAAACACATTTTCTTAATGGTTAAGAACATTTAAATTATAATTATTATGATTACTGTATGATTAAAAATTATATTATTAAATAAGAAACACTATCTTAATAAATATTAAGAAATTCAAATAATTAAAAAAAATTATAAATATATAAAATTATGTTGAAAAATCTCACAAACTTAAAACAGACTACATTTTTTATTATTCAAATTTCCCAATATTTATTAATTTAACCTCCATATACCCCATAATCATAATCAAGTGGATAACGAAATCCAAGTTTCCTGCTAATTGATAATGTCAAATCTTATGTGTGTGTGGTTGCTTGAGTGAGGAAATTTTGTTGGATTCAATAAAAGGGTGTGAGGTATAATTATGAATATTTACATGTGTATTGCTCAATAAAAATTTCATTGACTAATAAACAAATACGGGTTTTAAATGTAATTGGTTGTTATTAATATTATAGGAATTTGGATAATGTATATGTGTAATATGGGTTTTAAATGTAATTGGTTGTTATTAATATTATAGGAATTTGGATAATGTATATGTGTTTAGCTGGAATGTATTAATTTAAATAATTAAATGTATTTAATATGTTATTGAGAATTGTTTAAACATTTTTTTAACTTTTTTGAAAGAAATAGAATTATATAATTATATAAGAGAATAATAAAAAACTCTTCTCATTATATTACATACATATTATAATATGTTAGCAAAATAAGATATGGATTTTATAAAATTATATTATAAAAAGTTATATTAAATCTCTTAGTGTAACCTTTTTTTAATTGTTTCCTAAATTATAATTAAAAAAAAACATTGTATAATAAAAACATGTATAAGAATAGATTAATTAAATAAATAAAAAAATCTTTTCAATTTTATTTTTTTTAAATAAACTTTAAATACCTTACTTAATATATGTTTAAATTCATGTGTTAGATTTTCTATTGTTTTAAATACCTTACTTAATATATGTTTAAATTCATGTGTTAGATTTTCTATTGTTTATAATTTGGCAAAGATTGTTTGGAATTACTAGTAAATTTAAGTCAACAAAAAAATTAAAAATTACAAGTAAATTTGAGTAAAGATTGTTTGGAATTACAAGTAGATTTGGTAGAGATTGTTTGGAATTACAAGTAAATTTGAGTAAACAATAAAAATTAAGATCTAGTCAACAAAAAATTGTCAAATTCCAACCAAAAATTCCTAAACATATAGGTTTTAGACAACCCATTAAAAATATTTATAGATACATAAATAAAAATAATAATTTAGTTTTAAGATTAAGATTAACTTATATATCATTATTTTTTTAAACAATGGAGACATATAGAATTAATTGTTTTAGAAGCACACTTTCTTAATGGTTAAGAACATTTAAATTATAATTATTATGATTACTGTATGATTAAAAATTAAATTATTAAATAATACTATATATTTTTTTTTCTAAATTATACTAAATTCTATTACTGAAACATAATGGTACACTAAGGCTTTGGCCTTTGCATGTCCGTGCCATGGTTTAGGGTAGAAACCAACAAAACAAGGTCTGGACTGCCCATAATGGGAAACCAGTCCAGTTCAAAAATAAAATTGCAGGTGTTATCTTGCTGCCCATGCAGGGGAAACCAACAATTATGCATAGTATTTAACCAATTAAAAAAAAAAAAACAAAAAAATCTTTAAATAATACTATATTAATAAATATTAAGAAATTCAAATAATTTACCAATGTTATAAATATATAAAATTATGTTGAAAAATCTCACAACATTAAAACATACTACATTTTTTATTATTTAAATTTCCTAATATTTATTAATTTAACCTCCATATACCACATAATCATAATCATGTAGATATTAATGTAGTCCATTAGAATGATTAAGTTGTGATATTCATGGAGTCCATTACGAGGTTTATCTTATGATATTAACAATCTATTGTTTTATTAATAAATAAGTAAAATGATTTTAGATTAATTCTAAATATGAAAAAAATTAATATATAAGAATGTGTTATTTTAGAAATTTAGTAATATAATTTTAGTTTCATATTTCTGGATTCATTATGACCGAGTCAATTTTTTTTGTCAAATTCCAACCAAACATTATTTAGGTGGTTATTACACCTTAAAGACTACTCCTTATTTAGGTGGTTATTACACCTAATCACAATTGACAATAGTTAATTATGATTCACATTACATACATAATTAAAACATATAACTAAAATAAATTCACTACTATACAAAACAAGTAGCCATGTGATCTTGAATCTAGAAAAAAAACCAAGTTGTTCCCAACTATTTTTTATTAGTTAAAATTTCACTCTTACACAACCATTAACATTTTTTATCCTTAACACAATGGAAAATTGTGTAGTCCAACAAAAACATAACATGGTGTTTTCTAGGCAATTTTTTGTTGGCATTATGAATTAGGTGTTTTCCTTCATGGCAACCTACCTAATGAGTTGTTCTTATTTGATATTATAAATATATTTGTAGAAACATTATAGCATCAATATTAAACATAGACCTTAATATAAACATAATTATAGGTTTACTAACATTAATAATCTTGGATTATAGAGATTAGGTTTAAAAAATTGTGGAATTGTGTTTGGTGTCGTAATAATGTTATCATCGCTCATTTGATTTTATACAATGTGTATATGTGAAGTTTTTCTATATGTGTAAATGGTAAATTATGTATGTATGTTACTTTTAATTTTATTCAACATTAAATTGTTTTGTTGATATCAAATGTGTGTGTTTTTTTTTACTATTAGGTGATTTCATTGTTTGATCATGGATCCAGCTATTTGGAGTTGTCTTCCATTCAAAGTTCTTGAAATTGTCTTCCTGTGGCTCCCTTTATCGGTTGTGATAAAGTTTAGCACTATTTGTAAGAAATGGAAGAATGTTTTGCAAAACCCTTATTTCTTGTTACGTTGCAAGAATGTCTCTATGAACGAATTTGGATTTCTCGTTCCTTTCTTCAATAGTGAAGACAATTGTTTTGCTGCTCAATACCTTAATCAGAATGGGCACATATCTCAGTTTCATTTGCGATTCATAGATTCAAGATATAGAGTAGAGTGTATTGTTGGACCAATGGTGGTTTTATCCTTACCAACAAAATGCTCCCATACACATAACTATTTTGTAATGAATCCATTTACAAAGGCATTTAAAAACATAAGGCAATACGAGTTGGAGACTGGGGATTCTTTCATTATTGGAAAATGTAAGCAGCAGAAAATATGACTGGGTTGTTCTAAAACATATGTACGATAGAATGCAATCTAAATTTTATGTTTTCAGTAGTCTTGATAGGGTATGGCAAAGGGTTGCTGTTCCATTTGGCGGCACTTCACCCCCTAAGAATGTAGTGTTTATAAAAGTACATTGCTTTGGCTATATCTAGACAATGAGTATGAAGATTATCCTCGATACGGTTATACAATCTATTGGTTTGATGTAATAAAAAATGAATGGGGTTTGTCATTTGTTCCAATCAGTGACATATGGTGTATGTCATTAGCAATATACATGAATCAGTTGATATGCCTTCTCAATGATGGCTCCACTTCTGTATGGTCAATTGAAGAATTAGATCATTTCCAATTTGGTCAACCGTGTGTTGAACGAAGAATTGACTACTTTGAAGATGATTGGGGTTTCAGATGGAAGTTGTTGGAAGAAATTTTTGTAGATATAAATATCAAATGTCTCGGTTATCTTCCATTTTGAAGAGTCCATGGTCTAGTTCTTATGTGCAACAACAGTGAAGTTCCTTTCCTATTATATGACATGATGACTCACATCTATTTTCCAATAGATATTGATAATTCAACTAATGAACAGATGTCTAGGTTTTGGTACCCAACATTGGAGGATTGCAATGATTTGATTGAGTATGGAAATGTTTTTGCAATTGCTCCCGGTAATGGATTATGTTGATGAGATTCCACCATTAGATATGGATATGGATTCTTAGGCTAATTGTATTCTTAGGAGTTCTTATAAATATTTCCATTTTATATCCTCTCTATGGTTGTGGAAAATATTTCCATTTTTGTCTCTATACATACTATGGATCTTTATGGTAATACTTTAAAATTATGTTTGTATCGATATTTATGATGTAAAATATTTCATATTGTTTCCCCTAAAGTTTTCTTATTTACATGTAAATGTGTCTCGATGTTATGCATTTTTCTTTTTTTGTATAGTTATAATTTCTATGAGTTATGTTATACATGTTATTTGTATTGGTTTTTGTCATTGATTCTCAAACAATGTTATATGCTTATGTACATTTTAATATTTTCATTTATATTTTGATAGTATATAGTTACAAATTTTTAGATATACTTCCAATTCATATAATTCTTAGAGTATTGTGTCCCAATAGTATGGGTTTTGTTTTGGAAATATTAAAATTTGCCCAACATGAAGATGTAGACTCGGCTGCGAGATGCTGTAGCTGCGAGACGTCGCGTTTCAGCGCCAGGCTACTCTGCGGCCCGGCTTTGGGCCCTCTGCCCTCCCCCTGCGTTCTCCTTAGCCTCTCTGCGGATTCAGTTCGCTCAGCCTCTGCTGGGTAGGCGTTAAAGTCGGGCCCGTCCTTATGGAGGCCCTGTGCTCGCCCCAGGCAGACCCGCCTTCAGTGGCCGAAGCTTTCTCTCGGCTCTTGGCTGGCTTGCCGCATAAGAAGAAGAGCGAAGCACTGAAGTTTGTCAAGAGGCTGGATGATATTCCTGAAATCTCCCTGCCGCCAGAGACCCCGATTCAAGTTGCCCTCTCCTTAGCTGAGCGGGCTCTCGTGGGCCAGTTTACAGGTCTTTGGCCTTCTCCTAAGACCACAGAGTCCTGGGTTACCAGGAATTGGGCTCCTCTGATCAAGGGAAGTGTCACTTCTTACTTCTTAGGTCGAGGGTTTTTCCTCTTCGAATTCTCCTCAAAGGAAGATAAGGACCTGATTTTTCAGAATGGCCCCTATTTCATGGGCCCCCAGGGTTTGTATCTCAACAGATGGACGCCAGATTTCGACCCTGCGGTGGATGTCCCCTCGGCTGTTCCTGTCTGGGTCAGGCTCCCTAATCTCCCAGTCCATTGCTGGAACTGGGATTCGCTGAAACACATCAGAAACGCCCTTGGGAAATTCATAGATAGGGCAAACAACAAAGATCAATATGATTGTGCTCGTATCTGCGTAGAAGTAGACCTAGAGGTGGGCCTCCCGGAAGCCATCAAAATCAAGGTAGGTAACTGGACTCATTTGCAAAAGCTGGATTACGAGCAGCTGCCTTTCAAATGCCGAAAATGTCATGTTTATGGCCACTTTGCCAGAGGATGCCCAACCAATGTAGAACCAGATAAGGGAAAAGAAGAAGGTTGGAATCAGGTCAAGCGCACCAGGAAAATTCAAAAGCAGGCTGGTACAATCGGAAAAGGAACTCAGGCCCCCCCTCAGCAACCCCCGTCTAGAATGGCCCAAGAAAACAAATTCGCCCCTCTAAGCTCGCAAGTAGAGGAAACTCAGGACCCAGAAAATCAAAAATCAATCTCGCCCTCTAAAGGCACCCCCAAAGGTCCTGGAAATGGAGTTGAGCAAGCTGGAAATGGTGTCCCAGCAATAGAGGTAATGGCTGAAAGTGGTGTTCCAGCAATAGCAATGGCTGGGAGCTCCAAAGGAAACACTGTTGAAGAAGAGGAAGATGAGCATGAATCAGAGTGCTCGGAGGAAGAGGGGGAAATAGGAGAATCTCCAGCAACGATAAGGAGATCCACAAGAGGCCGCAAATCAGATCGGGAAAAAAGAGAGCAGGAAACTTTCAAAGATAAGCTTCAAGGCAGCCAGCCAACCCTTGAGAAATTACTAGCATCAAAAGCAAAGATGATGAGAAACCAGCCCCAAGGCGGAGCCAATCAGAAATAAAAATGATGAAGATAGTCTCCTGAAACTGCAGAGGTATGGGGAATAGAACCAAAGAAGAAGCCATCAAAATTTTAATAAGAACATAAACTCCTGACATACTACTCATCCAGGAGACCAAACTAGAAGACTCTGTCTTCCTTCAGGCAAGTAAGAAATTCTGGAACAAATGTGAGGCAAAAGAAATCTCAGCTTGAGGGGCTTCCGGAGGGTTGGGCTCTCTTTGGAACGCTAGCAAATTCACTTTTGTCTCTGAGACCCTTAATACTCATTGGCTACTATTAAAATTACAACACATAGATTCAAAAGAGATAATCAGCCTGTTTAATGTGTATGCCCCTGTGAACGCTGTGGAAAAAAAGGACTGTTGGGACTCCATAAGAACCCAAGCAGATTTAGTTAACCTTGAGAATATCATCATAGCAGGAGACCTCAATCTCACCTTCTCTCCAGCAGACAAGAGAGGAGGCAGCATGGTTCGAGATCCGGCAAGGGAATGGGCAGAGGACCTTATACAGGACTGGGATCTACTGGACATCAAGCCAATTTCTGGTAAGTACACTTGGACTAATAAAAGAATTGGTCCTGGCCACATTGCTGCTAGATTGGATAGATTCTTAATTCAAAGCTCTTTTCTTCTGCTTGGATTAGAGGCTAGAGTGCATATTCTCCCTTGCAGCACTTCGGATCATAAACCCATCAAGCTGGAACTCATGTTTCAGCATAACCTTGGTCCTATCCCTTTCAAATTCAGCCCGCTCTGGGCTAAGGAAGCGGACTTCATGCAAGTAGTCAAGGACACTTGGGTGCAACCGGTCAAAGGTTCTCCCTTTTTCGTCTGGGAAGAAAAGCTCAGAAGAGTGAAAAGGGCTTTGAAAATTTGGGCCAAATCCCTGCCAAACCCAGCCAATGAAAGGAAAAAAATCCAGCATATGCTGGAAGTCCATCAGCTTCAAGCTGAAACAACGGTCATAACAAAAGAGATCCTAGACAAAGAAGCTCTATTTCAGCAAGACTATCATAAGGCATGTCTGGCTGAGGAAGAATACTGGAGACTTAAGTCTCGCAGTCTTTGGCTCAAAGCAGGGGACAGGAACTCTTCCTTTTTTCACAAACAAGCTCAGGCCAGGAAATGTACCAATTCTATTTCTGAAATCAAAGATGGCAACATCATTCACAAGGACAGTGCAAACATCAAAAAAGCAGCCTCTCTTCATTTTGAAAGTCTGTATAGTGAAGAGATAATTCTGGATCAAAACTCAGAGATGTTGGACGGGATCCCTTCCCTGATCTCTGCTGATATGAACCAACTCCTAGAAGCTAAAGTCACCAAGAATGAAGTCAAGGCTGCCTTATTTGCCATGAATCCAGACAAAGCCCCTGGGCCAGATGGATTCTCAGCCAGATTCCTCCAAATTTGCTGGTCCATTGTGGAAAAGGATCTTTTCAAAATGGTCCTTAAATCTCAAGTCTGCAAGAAAATTGGAGGAAGCACGAACTCTGCTTTCCTCGCTCTCATCCCCAAAGAGAAGGGAGCCAACTCCTTCAACAGGTTTCGTCCGATTTCGCTTTGTAATATAGGTTACAAATTGATCACTAAAGTCATCGCTAACAGACTGAAGCCCATCCTCCCCAAAATCATGCCAGAAAGTCAAGGAGGTTTCATTCAAGGTAGACAGATTGTGGACAACTTCATTCTGGTCCAGGAGGCAATCCATTCAAGCTTGAGCTGCAATGAAAATCAAACTTGATCTAGCTAATGCTTTTGACAGAGTTAGACATAGTTTTCTGCTGAAAGTTTTACATAAACTTGGATTTGGGGAGAATTTTATAAATTGGATTCGAGCTTGCATCTCAGAGCCCTGGATTGCCCCATTAATTAATGGCAGAGCTGCTGACTTTTTCAAAGCCACGAGAGGGCTCAGGCAGGGGTGCCCTCTCTCACCTCTTTTATTTGTTCTTCAAGCCTCTGTTCTCAGTTTTTACCTAGACAAAAAAAGAGCAGATCAGGATATTGCTGGACTCTGTATAGCGAGGGGTGTGAATTCCATTAATCACGCTCTTTTCGCGGATGACACGCTGCTATTGGGAGCAACTTCTGGGATTATTGCCTCCAGATTTTAAAAAGCTTTGGATGAGTTTTGTTTGGTTTCAGGAAGCTGTCTAAACAAAGGAAAATGCCATATCTATTGCTGGAACACCACTTCCAGCTTGCTCAACTCTATATCCAGAACCTTTGGTTTTGCAGCATCCTCAAATTGGACTTCCTTCAAGTATTTGGGCCTCCCGGTTTTCCTCAAAAAAGCTTACAACAGAGATTGGCTCCCCCAATTGGAGAAATTCAAGAATAAGCTGCATGCCTGGGGTTATTCTTGGCTTAACATAGCTGGTAAGTCGGTCCTCATTAAATCTGTTCTTTCCAGTCTTCCCCTGTTTCAGTTTTCTGTCCTTCTCGCTCCAACTGGCATTATCAGAAAAATGGAGGAGATCATTCGAAAATTCTTTTGGAAGGGGGGCAAACAAAACGAGAAAAAGATTCCGCTAGTCAACTGGGAATGTATCTCCAAACCTCTATCTGAAGGAGGCTTGAATTTCAAGAATCTTGGCTATCATAATGTAGCAATGGGAGCCAAATTAATCTGGAGAATTATTGCCCCTAAACCTGGTTGGGCACAATTAGCTCTCTGGAAAAAATAATTCAAAGGAGAGTGCTCTCACTACCTAGATCACCTTAAGAAGCATACAAATTCATCCTTCCTGAAGTCTTGCAGCAACGCTTGCTCTCTCATCAACGATCATGCCTTCTGGATTCCTGGTAATGGGAAAAGGATCAACCTCTGGACTGACAAAATTTTGAATAACGAGCCTCTGGGAGACTGCCGTTCACTCCAAGATCTGCGCAGTTGGATGAATGAGGTTGGTTTGCGAACTCTCTGGGACATTTCAGCTTGGCAGAACTCACGCTGGGATGGCTGGAATCTTCAAACACCCCCAGAACTTTTTATGGAGCGCGAGACCCTGATTTCCATGCTTCACGGCCTGTCTCCTTTGCTGGCTCGAAAAAGGGACACAAGAGGATGGGGTACGAAGTCTGGCGGATACTCTGTTGCTCAAGGTTACGCCAAGCTATGTGAGCGTCCCCATGTGGCCACTAATCCTGAGCCTTGGAAAGGGATATGGTATTATCCCACCTTGCCTAAAATCGATTTCTTCAGCTGGCTGCTTTGTCACTCCAAAATTCTGACTGATGATAACCTCCAGAAACGTGGTTTTCACGGTCCTTCAAGGTGCAGTCTTTGTAAGGAGAATCAGGAAAGCGTAGTTCATCTGATGCTTGAATGCACCTTTACTTTGCAGATTTGGACAGATTTGCTAGGACCTCTGAGTTTCAGCATAGTGTTGCCTTCCTCCATCCCTGATATTTTTTCTAAATGGCTGCAAAGGTATCCTGGGACTCCTCCAAAAAACAAAATCATCAGAGCTACTTGGACTGCTCTCCCTAAAATAATCTGTTGGCAGGTTTGGCTAGAGAGAAACAAAAGGATTTTTAGAAGCTATGGACAGGAGGCCAAGCTGGTGGCAGTCAAGATTAAAAGCCAGCTTAAAGAGAATCTGAGAGATATTAAAGATGACTTAAATCTCAGTCAACAAGATATAAATTGGGGCTCCTCTCTTGGACTCCAGTTCCAAAATAATGCAAACAGTACCTCCCTCCTCAAAGATTGGCAAATAAGACTTTCAGAAAATGAATTCAAAGACTGGGCCACAAATCAGCAGAGATTCTTCCTCTTCTTTGACGGGGCTGCAAAGGCCAATCCTGGAAGAGCTGGAGCTGGAGGCGTCATTTTGAATCCCGATGGCACAAAGATACACAGTTTCGCCTGGGGTCTGGGCATAGCTTCTAGCATACAAGCTGAGGCTTTGGCTCTTTTACAAGGTCTCAAGATTATGAAAATGTTGAACATCAGGGAGGCAAATGTAATAGGGGACTCCCAGGTTATAATTAATATTATGGTAACTCATTCTAAGCCAACGGATCTAAAGCTCGCAAGGCTGATTTTCCGAGTATCAGATCTTAGAGACTCTTTCCAGAAGTTGAACTTTTATCATGTTTTGAGAGCAAACAATAAAGAGGCGGACACCAAAGCCAACAAAGCTGCCCTCCTTACGGCTGGAGCCTTACTCAGAGGAGGACAAGAATCATGGGAACCAATTCCTTAATTTAGATCGCTGTCATGTTTTACCGCATTTTGTTAAAGCAGTTTGTTTGTACCCATAAAGTTGGGAAAATCTCAAAAATAGATTACATAGTAGCAGGCAAAAAGAGATGTGAGCTAATCATAAAAGGCATGGCCTTGCATGGCTGTGCGGTTCTTGTGGAATCAGTTTCACCTTTTGTAATCCGCTTTTCGGCATTTAGGCCGAGTACTTAATAGAATCTCAACCCGTTTCTGTAAAAAAAAAAAAAATAGTATGGGTTTTGTTTTGATTCTAATATGATACATGGAAATTTAGAATTTTTTGTTTAAGCCATTTGGAAGAATTCATTTATGTTTTTTTTCCATTTTGAAAAATTCGTTTTTGTTTTTAACCATTTGGAAAAAGCCTTATACATTTTGATAAGGTCATATGGTTGGAAAAAAATAACATATACAATTTTTATGTTTTTTTATGATTTCCAAAAAAAAACTTGTGCCTTTTTCATTCTTTTTTGTTTGTTTATATTAGATATTTGTTATGTTCCATGTTTATGATTCCATAATGAATATTTTATTATTCATTGTAGACATGTAATCTGAAGGCACAAACAAGCGTACAAGAAGACAGAATTTGTCACAATAATCACATGAGAGGTCTAATGAAAGTCATCGTTTATGGTATCAACAAAATAAGGATGCCATAAATGAGCATAGGAGAGCTACATATCATAGAAAAACGAGTGAAGCCACTCTTGAAAATGATTTTATAATTCCTTGTAAGTATCGTACTATGGATGATATAATGGAAAGAACATTTCCTGTTGATAGTTCATTATCAGGATATGCTCCTCGTCAGCATAATCTTGTTGTTTGATGCTCTCCTGAAAATGTTCATAACATTGGGGAAACATCTTGCAATCGGGAAGAACACCATATCGATAATGTGGATGCAAATGTCCACCCTAACCCTTCCATGTGTCCAATTGCATGTTTTGATGGCCAAAGGTTGCAAAACATCCATGGTGGAGGTAATGATGACATTGTGTGTTATGATTGGGATGATAGTTTACTTGGCCATTTGTTTGATAATTTGGAGCTAGTTGCTCGAAACATCGGATCTTCAAATCCCGCTTCTCAAAGTAATGTGGTCCTACCAAGAGAATCAGTCATCCCTAATAGCATTTCACGTGGAACAATGGAGGTAACACAATGATATTTTGATTTTTGCTGCAATAGTGGTCGTTTTATTACATTCCTATATTTAAAAGTTTTGTTTACTAAACTTATGTTATTTTATTCTCTTGAAATAAGGTATAACTTGTTTTAATAGAGGTCTAGAAATTAATTCCCAAACTGTTCCATCTACTAACCTGAGAAGTGAATATGAAGCATGTCATAACCTTCCTGTGCATTCTCCTTGATGATCAAATTGCCAGACTAATGTAAATTTTCAATGTTTTTTATTTTCTTTTCATTTTTTAAATTTCTAGTTGGTTGGACATTGAATTTTATGACGTATTTTATTTTCTTCGAATAGGACACAACTCATTTCAATAGAGGCATACAAATTAACTTCGTAGATGTTCCATCTACTGATGTTAGAAGTGAAGAGGAACCATCTCATAGCGTTCATCCACATCACCAAACAAATGTAAATGTTGAGTGCATTTGATATTTTTCTCATTTTTTCATTTATAGTTGCTTGGACATTGTATTTTGTAACCTTTTATGGAGAAACCATGATTTCATCTCATTAGGTTGGAGAATTGGAATCCAAAACATCAAATTGTAAAACTAATGTAGATGTTCAATGTATTTGATTTCTTTTCCATTTTTGAATCTTTCTTTGTTGGACATTTAGTTTTATAACATATTTTATTTTTTTGAAACAGGAAACAACTCATTTGAATAGAGGCATAGAAACTACATCCCAAAATGTTCCATCCACTGATGTTAGAAGCCAAGAGAAACCATCTCATAACCCTCATCCACATCAAGACACAAATGTAAATTTTGAATGCATTTGATTCTTTTTCATTTTTTTCATTTATAATTAGTTGGAAATTAAATTTTAAAGTCTTTTATGACAAAGAGACCTTTACATCCTCTCAGGTTCACGAAATGCACACCATAAATTTGGAAAGACATTCTCATAGATCCATTCCACATGCTTCAAATTTGCGAAGGGAATCTCGTGTTCTTGAAGATGAATTACATGTTAGAAGCAATTTTACTCTTCCAAATAATTTTCAACATGGTTTGGCCAATAGATATCATATTCATTTGATGAAAACATGATTGCAGTGCATAAAAGATTTTGAGCAAATATAGATAGCTTGTCAGTTGTCCAAATGTGCCACATTTGCCAAGAATCATATCCCAGAATCCATGTTGTGAGACATTCTGAAGGACTTGTTTGCAGATGATGTAAGAGTGAAAGAGGAGCCCATCGTTTTTGTCGATATAATAACATGGATCCTAGTGAGAAACCTCATATTTTAAGAGTTCTTACTCAAGTTGAAGAAATGCTAATAGCACGTGTGAATCCTATTTTGCAAGTGACACATGCTCAAGGTGGGAAATATAAGTATAGTGGTCATACAATTAGCTTTCCTCAAGATATTTCTACAATTGTACAAAGTCTTCCCCGACATGTTGAAGATATTGACTTTCTAATTGTGAGGAGACATGCTATTTAGTCTAAATATTATGAATGTTATGTCAAAAGATCTCAAGTGATGGCTAAATTTCTTTTCAAAATCCAACATGATCAATATTATCGAGATGTTGTAATTGATTATGATTCAGTGAATGATCTTCCTGAAAGATCAACAGATGTCTCCTCGAGGCTTAAATTTGTTGATTGTGATATTGAATAATCTGAGATCAATGAAAATAATAATGAAGGGTTTCCTACTGAGCATTTTCCCTCCCATCCTTCTTCTTTTGTTGCTCGCTTACCAAACGAACGAAGAGAAGTGGAAGAAATTACAACATTTCTTGATAATGTTGATTCTTCACATGTTCAAGACATGGATTGGCCCAGTATTGGAACCTCTCCAGTGAATGAATATAATACAAAAGGGTTATTAGATATGGCATTCCCAACATTGTTCTAGTGATGCTGATTGGTTGCAACCACGTATTTGTAGTGTTGAACTTCATGAGTATGTATTGCATCTTCTTAGGTACTATGATCAGAGATTTGGAAGCCATCCTCACTTTCGATATTACCTATTGAACATGATAATGCGACATTGGAGCCAAGCAACTGCTGCAGTTTTTGCAAAGAAACATTTACATGATAACTCACCTACAACAATTGAAGAGTTGTGTCACCAACTATCTGATTTATCAGATAATAAGTTGGCTGAGCATCTTATGTGGTTTGGTTCTTCTCTGAGAGGTACAAGGGCATATTGGACTAAGTGTCGAGTTGAATTGACTGACATGATTACTCAGTTAGGATGTCCATCTTTATTTTTTACTTTGAGTGCAGCTGACACAAAGTGGCCAGAGTTGCATAACCTCATGCCCATACATTCACATTCTCATTCTTTAAATGAGCATTGTATGAAAATTGAGAATGTTATCCAGTACCCTCATATTGTTGCAACATTTATGCACCATAGATTCAATATTTTTAAGAGGAATTTATCCAAAAATATCTTAAAACTAAAGAATTCTGGTACAGGTTTGTGTTGTTGAATTTGTTTTCTATACTTTTTCAACTTTTATTATGATTATATTTATATTGTTTGTAGTAACTATATCTTCATTTTTTTTCAGATATGAGTGGAAACATAGAGGTTCAACACATATCCATGGTTTCCTATGGTTAGAAGGCGCTCCTCACATGGAAATACTTGATTGGTCAAATGGTTATGATGTACAACTTGCAAAGATATTCTTCGAAAAATATGTAATTGCATGGAATCCACGTGACATACATCGTCGCAACATAATGGTTCCATGAAGCCTCAATGATGACCCTTGCCTATTGAATACTGGTCAGATTTTCTCTTCTAATCCTCATAATGATTATAAATAATTGTTAAACCATGTCCAAAGGCACACAAAGTGTACTGTAGATTCTTGTTTGCGCAAAAAGGGCACTATTCTAACATGTCAGTACAATGCTCCATGGGATCTTTGTGATGAATCAAGATTGTTCATAGATGATCAAGGAAGAAAAAAATATGAGCCAACAAGAAATGATGACAAGCTTAATGTACATAACATTGACCTTTTAACAATGTGGCATGCAAATGTTGATTGCCAGCCAATGCTTTCTCACTATGCTGTCTTGAAATATATTGCTAAGTATGCATCAAAAGAAGAAAAAAGGTCTGAAAGTTATCATCATATGTTAACTAGAATTTCAAATTCTATTGGCTCTGAGGATCATGCTTTATGTGCATATAGAAGGTTTCTTGTAGAAACGATTGTTGACCGTGACATTGGAGCACAAGAAACATGCCATATGTTGCTTAAGCTACCTCTTGTTGTTTGTAGTCAGAAATTTGTTTCCTTAAATGTTGGAAGAAAGGTTTTTAGGAAAATCTCAAGGGATGGCTTGCAATGTTCATCTGAGAATACTTTTGTTCAACATTATCAGAAGAGACCTTTTTCCTTGAACATCTATCTTTGATAGAAACAACAAGATCTTGGACATTTGATAGCAAGCGTAAACAAGATCCATGGAAGCCTAGAGATGTTCATGCTATTGTTCGAGTTTGGCCACGGTTTTATTCTATTCCTGGTGAGGCTTCAGAGGAATTTGAAACCTTTTTCTGGACAAAATTGCTCTTGTACAAACCATTTCATGAAATTCCTATAGAAATTGGCCTTTCAGCTGAAATTATTATTGAAAATTGGAGGAATTTTCAATATCGAGCATGGCATGTTGATCGAAATCCATCAATTATAGACAATATTTAAGACGAAGAAGATGGTGATTTTTCTAACCAGGAAATGAATCTTGAAGATGATTTTCAAGAATGACAGATTTTCTCTCGCTTAGTTCCACCAAATGATGTGAATGTTTCTGATCTTCACACCCTTGGTCGAAGGGACTTTGATATATCCTTTGACTGGGAAAGTACAACTATTTCTGACGATGTTGCAGAACAAGCTATTAATTTTATAAGGAATGAAAAATCAAGGGGTGATATTGTTGATCTTTCAAACATAACATTTTAATCTCCAAATTCTTGGTCAGAAAAACAACGACTTGCTTTTGAATTTTTTTTAAGGCACTTTGTTGAATATGAGATTCGTGAAGCTCTTCTTATGATTATTCAGGGCACTGGGAAGTGTTTCCTTATCCATTGTATTTTTGAAGCTCTTTCTAATTCGTCAAGTAATGGAAGAATGCCTTTGCTTCTTCTTGCCCCAACAAGAATAACTGCTTTTAATATACATGCAAAAACAATACACTCAACTCTGAAAATTCCAATTAAAGATATGCAACCACTAAAGGTAGTCACTTACAGTATTCTAAGAATAAATGTGACATGTTAGATATATTTTGATTGATGAAATGAGCTTTCTAGGATCAAGTTTGTTTATACAAATAGATGCTCGATTATGAGAAGCATTTCCAGAGAAATTTTTTTTCCTTTTGGTGGCAGATCCATCATCCTTGTGGGTGACCTTAGCCAACTGCCTCCTATGAGAGATAAGCCTTTGTATGCAGGTAGTACAACAGGGAAAGCCTTGTGGAACAAATTCAACATTATTGTCACTCTTGACACAATATTTCGCCAACAAGGGAATAATGAGAAACAATCTTGTTTTCGTAGAGTCCTCAATAACATAAGAAATCTAGAACTTGTTCTTGAAGATTGGGAGTTTCTCATGTCACAGGCTAATATGAGGTTGCATCTAAGAGAAATAGATTTATTTAATGCATCTGTTCACATGTTTCCAAAAAATAATTTGGTCTCCTTCCATAATAGGCATATGTTAAAATCATTAAATTATCCAATTGCATGATATGTTGTTGAGCATTCAAGGCGTTCAAAAATCATTAGTGTTGATGATGATCAATTGGACCGTGAAGTTTTGTTGTGTCATGGTCAGCGTGTTATGTTGACATGTAATTTATGGGTTGAAGCTGGCTTGGTGAATGGTGCACTTGGTTATGTTAAGGATATATTTTATACACCTACCTCTAAGCCACCTCAACTTCCAATGTTCACAACTGTTGTTTTTGATAAGTATGTTGGCGTTCCATTTGATGCAAGCAATCCAAACATTGTCCCTATCACACTAGTGATAAGAGGAAATTGAAAAAAAAATTCCTTTGAAGATGGCATGGGCTCTTACAATCCACAAGTCATAGGGATTGAATTTAGAACGAGCGTGAGTTGATATCGGGAATAAAGAGTAGCAAGGCCTTACCTTCACAGCCATATCAAGAGTGAAATTAATAGATGGTTTACGCATTGCACTGCCTTTCTCTTTTCAACGTTATGCCAAGATGAAAGATAGTGCATATGTTACAATTAGGAAGAAAGAAGAGGAGCGATTGAAGTCCATATCGCTATGACATACAACTAATAACATTGTGACCTTCTTTATAGCATGTTTTTTGAATTTCTTTTATTGTCCTATTGATTTACTTTTAATATAATAATCATTTTCATATATTTATGAGATTAATAAATTCATCATATTCATAGTAATATTTGAGAAAGTTGTTTACATTGTTTTTCATGTTGTTCAATTTACTTATTTTTTTTAAGTGCCTATTGTTATTTTCTTTGCAACAGACCATTCAGACATAAACAATGAGTTATATGAACCAATCATTCAAAATCATTTTTATAACTGGTTCATATTGATATTAATATTGTGGATTCATATTACATCATGAAATGCAAAAATGGAGGTTTTGAATATTGGCCATCACCATGGCCAATATTCATTTTTTGAATATTGGCCATGGTTTTATTCTATTTCCACAGTTTTTTCTATTGTATTGTGAAATGAGGCTTATATTTGTAGAAATTTTTATATGATTTGGTTCATGTAACACTAGATTGTTTTTTATTTTTATTTTTATTTTTTTATTATTTATTTTTATCTTTTTTATGTAACATTATAACATTAAGTTTTTTAACATAAATACAAATGGGGTGTTATGCTCTCTCTCTCTCTCTCTCTCTCTCTCTCTCTCTCTCTCTCTATATATATATATATATATATATATATATATATATATATATATATATATATATATCTATATCTATATCTATATATATATGTGTGTGTGTGCTTATTTATTTGTGCATGTCTTTATTGATTTTTCTTTTGTTTTTTGTCTTTCAAATGCAGATATGGACAATAATGATGTCATCTATTATTCCAGAATAGTATGCAATATTGTTGGAGCTATAAGTTTTCTTTCCTATCTTCGGAACAAGTTTGATAGAAAACATGGGTTCCATCCTGCTTTTATTGATGATCATATTCGTGAGCTAGATCAAATGAAAACACATGTAAAATACTTGTTACATGTGCACCAGAGGGAGTCTAGGAGGAGAACAAGAAGGAATTGGTTGGAAAGCGTTAAGTATCGTGATCATTATCCTATTGATTTGAATTGGTGTTTCTTTTGTCATCGATCTGGTTGTGTTTTGGAAGAGGCCACTCCATAGATGACTTTTGATGGAGTGTTTCAAGTTTAATTTTGTAGTGGAATTATTTTATGTAAAGAAAACAAAAAATATATGTTAAGACTCAGCATTCTTTCCGTGGTTGCAATGTTGGTGAAATTGAATTTTTTTCTCCTTGTTGTTTTTATGTACAAAATTGTATATCCCTGGCCTTAAAGTGTCCTATTATGTTGTTCTTCTTTAAATCCGATTTGTGCAATTTAGATGTGTTTTTTGCATTTATGTTCCTTTGCTCCAATGGCAATGTTACTATTTTTTTTTTTCTTTTCTCTTGCATTTGTGATTGTTGTGGTCTTTTGTGTGGATCCCTTCACTTTGTTCACGCCTTTCATAAATGAAAATATTGTTTACATTTATAATATTATTGTTGGGCTTTCATGTTCTAGGCATTTATATCAATATTCTTGAGATTTATACTATTAATATATTCATGTATTGATATCAATGTATTCATGGCTTAAAATTTATTTGTTATTTATAATGTAGTTATATAAATGTGTTATTATTAATGTGATGATGATTTATCATGTTTTAATACTTTATGGTTTGCAATGTGGTTCTTATATTGGTTTTGGTTTATGTTTTTTATTATTGTTTTGTGTTATAGCATTATTTATGTTTATAATATTGATGCCATGGATTTAGGGCTTAGGTTCGGTTTACTATTTCCTTGGGTTTATAATATTAAATGATTAGGTTTATTTGTTCTTTAAGTTTGTAATATTAATAATTCCTTCGGTTTATCATTTATTCCCTTTGGTTTATTAATCCCCAATATTAAGGTTTAAATAATAGTCCTAAGGTTTAATATTAATCCCTTACATTTACAATGTTTATCCCTTCAATTTATTAATGTGTTATTTTCATAGTATTAACAATCCCTAGGGTTTATTGATCCCTTAGTTTTATAATATTCATAGTCACGTGGGTTGATCAATCCGTTGGGTTTAAAATATTAATTCCTATGTTTTATTAATCCCTTTTTTTTTAATATTGATCCCTTTCCATTTTTGATCCCTTGGGTTTATTAATTCCTTAGGTTTATAATATCAAATGCTTGGGTTTCTTCGTTCTTCAAATTTTTAATATTAATAATTCCTTTGGTTTATCATTTAATCCCTTGGTTTTATTAATCCTGTGACCTTAAAAACTTAATTCCTGGGGTTTATTAATCGTTTGGGTTTTTAATATTAGCTCGTTGGGTTTATTGATTCCTTGGGTATATTGATCCCTTACATTTATTAATCATTTATTTTTATAATATTAATGCCTTGGGTTTGTAATATTAATAATCTCTTGGTTTTATAAAACCCCAATATTAAGGGTTAAATATTTGTCCAACTATTTATGATTATGTCAATATCACAATAGATTAATCTAATATGGAAATAAACCATGTTTATTTTAGGGTTTATAATAGTCATGTTAGGGTTTATATGCGTTGGGTTTATAATTTTTATCCCTTAGGTTTATTATTCCCTTGGGTTTATAATATCAATCCTTTCGGTTTATTGGTCTAAGGGTTCATATTCCTAGGGTTTAATATTATTCAACAATGATCAACAATAAACAACCATGTTCGACCATGATCAACCATTGTCCAACATCAATCGCTTGGGTTTATTATTCCCCATTCAACGATGGTTTATTATGATGTCAACCATGGTCAACCATGACCCAACATGGAATTGTGATAAGGATTGTCTCAATATGAAAAACAATGATGGTGAATCATGTTTATTTTAGTGTTTATAATATTTGTCTTAAGGTTTATATACATTGGGTTTATAATATTAGTCCCTTGGGTTTAATATTATTCCCTTGGGTTCATAATCCCTTCAGGTTTTAGTGTTAATCCCTTGGGTTTATTATTCCTTTGGGTTTATAATATCAATCCATTGGGTTTATTATTCCCTTGGGTTTATATTATTAACCCCTTTTGTTTAATAGTACTACCTTAGGTTCATAATCCATTGGGGTTTTAGTATTAATCCCTTGGGTTTATTGTTCCTTTGTGTTTATAATATCAATTTCTCGGGTTTATTATTCCCAAGTCAAACATGGTTTATTATGATGTTGACCATGGTCCAACATGGAATTGTGATAAGGATTGTCTCAATATGAAAATCAACGATGGTCGATCATGTTTATTTTAGTGTTTATAATATTTATCTTATGGTTTATATATGTTGGGTTTATAATATTAGACCCTTGGGTTTAATATTATTCCCTTGGGTTCATAATCGCTTGGGGTTTTAGTATTAATCCATTCGTTTTATTATTCCTTTGGGTTTGCCATATTAATCCCTTGGGTTTATTATTCTTTTAGGTTTATAATATCGATCATGGTCAACCATTATCAATCATAACCAACCATGGTCAACCATGGTTGAATTTCACATTGTGACAAGGATTGTCTCAACATGAAAATAAATCATGTTTATTTTAGTCTTTGTAATATCTATACTTGGGTTTACGAATGTTGGGTTTATAATTTTAGTCCCTTGGGTTTAATATTAATCCCTTGGGTTTATTATTCATTTGGGTTTATAATATCAATCCCATAGGTTTATTATTCCCTTAGGTTTATAATATCAATCATTGTTATGCTCTTAACCTGCAAAATGATACCCAAATACAGAATATGCGAAGAAAAGATACCCAGAACATAGAATAACAATGATTTTATTATTCAGAGAGTAATGTTCACTTGCCTCTTCGAGGGGGCAACCTCCAATAGAGCAGAGCTCGATTACAAAATAAGACACGATGCTCCTCGCAGGGAGTCTCTATCCTTTATATATGACTAATACATGCAATACCACGGGCCAATACTGTGGGTTTTATTAATACCATCTATCTAATACTACGACCCATTTGCAACTAACTGTGGTTTCGTCATTAATTGCGGATTAACCACTTACAATTATTAATATGGGCTTTATTGACTCTTGACTATGACGTGATCCCATTACATAAATAAGGGGGTTAGGGTGGGACCCTAACATGCCCTCCCCCTTAAGACTAGCCTTGTCCTCAAGGCTGAAGCTGTGGAAACTGCTGAAGAATAGTGGCTGGTTCCCAAGTTGCATCTTCCGGAGAGGTGTCTTTCCATTTGACGAGGACTTCCTTAATCATGCGGCCGCGCAGTTGCTTGTCTCGTGTGTCTAGGACCTGTTCGGGTTGAAGCCAGATGGACCCTTCTTCGTCCAATTCAGGTAGACTAGTCTGAATTCTGCAATTGTTCCCAATCACTTTCTTGAGGCATGAGACATGGAAAACTAGATGGATTTTTGTAGTAGGTGGCAAGGCCAACTTGTAGGCCACTTCTCCAATGCGTTGAAGTACTTGATATGGTCCGTAGAATTTGGGAGAGAGTTTCTGACACCCCTTGTCTTTGAGTGATGTTTGCTTATATGGTTGGAGCCTTAAAAAGACCTGATCCCCTTCTTGAAATTGGCGCTCTGAGCGATGCTGGTCTACCTGTTGCTTCATGCGGTTCTGAGCTTGATGAAGATTCTCTCGAAGATGGGCGAGCATGGTTGTGCGGTGTTGTAGGAGTTGATCCACTGCTTGTACTTTTGAGCATCCCTTGAGATACGAAGTAGGTGAAGGCGGGAGTTGACCATATACTGCTTCATAGGGAGTCATTTTGGTGGTGGCATGATACTTGGTGTTATACCACCATTCAGCTAGAGGTAGCCACTGTACCCAAAGGTGTTGCTTTTCTGAAGTGAAACACCTAAGGTAGGTTTCTAGACATTTGTTGACGGCATCGGTTTGACCATCTGTTTGCGGATGATAGGAAGTACTGAGTTTTAGTTGAGTGCCTTGTATTTTGAAGAGTTCCTGCCAAAAATTACTGGTGAAGATCGGGTCGCGGTCGGACAAAATAGAAGTGGGCATGCCATGCAATTTGAAGATCTGATCCATGAAAGATTGAGCAACCAAAGTTGGTGTAAACGGGTGGGGTAGGGCGTAGAAATGAGCATACTTCGACAGTCGGTCCACAACCACCATGATGACTGACTTGTTCCCTGACTTTGGAAGACCTGTAATGAAATCCATAGAAACCTCTGTCCAAATTGATGCCGGAATGGGCAATGGTTGTAATGTGCCTGGTGTGTTGACGGTTTCCCCTTTGTGGCGTTGACAGACATTGCATTCTGCTACAAAAGTAAGGATGTCCTTTTTCATGCCTGTCCAAAAAAATGATCTTTTGGTGCGAGCATACGTCTTCTGAAAGCCCGAATGTCCTGCAATGGGAGATGAGTGCAATTCTACCAAAATGCGACTTTTGAGGGTGGATGTTGGTGATATTACGACTCTGTCCTTGTAGCAAAGAATATCATCCTGCCACGAGTAGCCCTTGGTGGAATTTGGATCTACCAGCAATTGAGAAATGAGTTGGGAGAGCCCGGGGTGTGAAAACCATTCCCTGCGAGCCTCTTCAATCCATTCTGGAATGGGGAGGGAAATTGCTAGCAGAGTACTTTCCTCCTTAAATTGGCGAGATAATGCATCTACTACACTATTTTCTTTCCCTTTCTTGTAAATGATCTCATAATCATATCCCAGCATTTTGGCTAGCCATTTATTTTGTTGTGGGGAGGATAGGCGTTGCTCCAAAAAATATTTAAGACTGTGATGATCTGTGCGGATTTGGAAATGTCGCCCCAATAAGTAAGGTCGCCAGGTCTCGACTGCATGTAAGATGGCCATCATTTCCTTCTCGTAGGTAGATTGGCCCAGATTCCTCCCACTGAGTTGTTGGCTTGTGAAGGCCAACGGTCACCCTTCCTGCATTAAGACCGCCCCAATACCTGTACCCAAAGCATCACATTCAATGACAAAAGATTTGGTGAAGTCAGGTAGTGCTAAGACTGGAGTGGAACACATGGCATTTTTTAGAGTTGTAAAGGCCTGTTGTGCTTCCTCATTCCAGAAGAATGAATTTTTCTTTAGGAGTTGGGTGAGGGGCTTCGCTATGCGACCATAGTTGCGGACAAATTTATGATAATAGCCTGTGAGACCCAAAAATCCTCTCAAGCTCTTCAAGGTCTTAGGTTGAGGCCATTCCTGCATGGCCTGGATCTTTTGGGGTCCACCTTGACACCTTCACACCCCATAATGTGGCCCAAATAATCTACTTCTGCCATGCCAAACGAACACTTGGACATCTTGACAAATAATTTATGCTTGCGGAGCAGTTGCAAGAGTAGATCTACATGCTGAAGATGTGCGGCCCAAGTGCAACTATAAATGAGGATGTCATCGAAGAAGACAAGGAAAAATTTCATGAGATATGGTTTGAGAATGTGGTTCATAAGGCTCTGAAAAGTAGAGGGGGCATTACAAAGACCAAATGGCATGACCAGGAATTCATAATGGCCTTCATGAGTTCTGAAAGCAGTCTTGGGTATGTCGACTTCCTTCATGCGAATTTGGTGGTAGCCTGAGCGAAGATCCAGCTTAGTGAAGAATTGAGCCCCATTGAGTTCATCTAGAAAATCATCAACCACCGGGATGGGAAATTTATCTTTGACTGTCAACTTATTGAGGGCCCTGAAGTCGGGACACATCCGCCACTCCCCATATTTCTTGAGCACCATGACCACTGGGGATGAATAAGGACTAATGCTAGGACGAATGACACCTGCTTCCAAAAGTTCCTTGATGATTTTTTCTATTTCATTCTTTTGGGTGAACAGATATCTGTATGGGCGCACATTTGGGGGTTGGGCCCCTGGAACCAAGGTGATGCTATGATCATGTTCCCCTCGCAAGGGTGGAAGCTCATGAGGCTTGTCAAAGACCGGCAGATGGTTATTTAAAATCTGTTGCATCTCAGGATGAATTGGTAGAGGCATGGTTTCGACTGCCTGGATGGCATTAAATTGAGCTACAACTGATTGCCCTTTTTTAACAATTTTTCCATTCTATGCGAGCTGATGATAGAGGGGGCTCCCGCCTGGAGTCCACGGAGGGTATGAGTGTAGTTTTTCTGCTTAAAACTCATATATAACTCCTGGAAATCCATTGTGATTGGCGCAAGAGTGCGGAGCCATTCAGCGCTGAGGACAATGTCGCAACCCCCCATGTGTATGGCAAACATGTGGGTTTTCAACTGATAATCCCCCATTTGAAGTTTGACATTTTCACAGCGGCCTTCACATTTCTTTGTGCCTCCATCCGCAATTTGAACTTGGAAGTTAGAAACTTCTCGTACAAAACAATGCACTGCTTCTGCGACTTTTTGATGGATGAAATTATGTGTACTTCCACTATCAATCAAGACTACTACTGGGCGATGTTTAATAAAACCTCTGATTTTGAGAGTTTGAGGGGAAGAAATCCCTGCCAAAGCATGCAACGAAATAACTGGTTCGTCAGAGACATTGTCCTTTTGGTTGTCTTATTCTAGCAGCTCATGTTCCTCCAGTGGTGGATCTTCCTCTATTGAGCTGTAGTCAGTGGCATCAATTTGAAAAAATTTGGGCTCCTTGCATTTATGACCTGGGGAGTATTTTTCATCACAATAGTAACATAGGCCTTGCTTTCTTCTTTCGGCCATTTCCGCAGGTGACATCTTTTGGACCTTAAGTGTTTGAGTCATGTTGTGAGCCTGTGGGGGGTGACCTTTAGCAGAGAAATCTGGGCGACTGTATTGGGCTGCTAATGCACGTTCCACGTTACGAGCTACCTTGCAAGCCTCCATCCATGTGGGAGGGTGGTGCAGTAGGACTTGGGCTTTGATAGCGTCTTTAAGACCGCTGATAAAACATTCCGTGTAGAACACATCTGAGAGACCCCAAGTGTGGAAGGCTAAGGCTTCAAAAGCTGTAACATATTCATCCACTGTACTAGTCTATCGGAGCTTAGTAAGATGACCCAAAAAAGATGATTCTTGGTCAAAGCGGTCTTGAAGAGCTTTGGTGAATTTGGTCCAAGTCCTAAAAGGTCCAATGCAACGTTGATGCCATTCCCACCATTGCCACCTTTCATTGTCCAAGTACATGCTCCCCAACATAAGCTGAGTCTCATCATCGAAGATGTGATTCAGTTTGAAATACTGATCCATTTGTGCTATCCATGCTGACGGGTGAGAACCGTCAAATTTATGCATATCCAACTTGGGAGGTCGCTGACTGGGTTGTGGGTGGGTGTGCCAGACGTGAGGAGAGTGGCTAGACTCACCCTCATTGTGTTCATTGCCATTATACGCCTCCTCGTGGGCTTGCTCCTTGCCCTTCGGGACTATTTTCTTGACCATGCTACATAGTCCGATAAGCTGAATGTGGAGGTTTTGCACTGATTCTTCAAGTTTGTCCATCCTTTCATTGGCCATCGCTTGAGCTCTAGTTTCTACCATACACCAATTGGATTTTCAATGCGGCCAAAAGTCCTGCGAAAATTATACCCCGGTATAGGAACCCTTCACAACGACTCCGATCTGGTGGATCTGAGAGATCTGAATGGCGTATCTGATAGCTCTAGGCGGCGGAACAGACTGCTTCTACGGATCTGATGGATCTAATAGATCGAAATGTGTTGGGTCCCTATAATACTAGTGATTACCCCATTACTATTGTAGTTATACCCCTTATTTATATTGTGGTGCCCCTATTACCCCCATGTTGTTATTTCTGTGCCCCATAGAATCCCTCTATTGTTATTTTTGTGGCTTTATATTATTATTGTTAGGTCGGCTGGATTATATTGTGACTCCTTAGACTCCTATATATAGAAAGGAGGTTTTGTCATTTGTATCATCCAAGAATTGTTCATTTGTGTAATGTAAAGGAGGTTGCCCCCTCGAAGAGGCTAAATTCTAAGGCGTTGATCTATCTTTTCTATCTTTTCTTGAGCTGGTTTCATAACATTTGGTATCAGAGCTTTGGATTCTAGGGTTTCGCTGCTCCAAACAGGTCATCGTGGAATTTTCGCTATAACTTTTTTTCTGTGACGTTTCAGAAGTAAAAAAAAAAAAAACCCATTTGAGAAGAAATCGCGCTGAACCTTGGGTTTGAATTTCAGAGCTTTTCACGCGATATTTGCAGAGATATGATCTGAGGAAGTTGGTCTTTTTGCAGACTCCTGAATTACATTCAAAACAGGTGACCTGGGGAAAATCGTCATAACTTTCTCTCTGGGGATCGGATTGAAATTTCGTAAGAAGGTAAAGAAAGAGGACAGACTGTAGTTTCTTGTATGTGGGTTTTAGATTCAAAGGTTGAAACAATGACTCGTGGCACGTTGTACAAGTTCGCTCTACTGAACTAGTCTAAAAGCAAGTCACTGTGGGAGATTTCACATAACTCTTTCTTGGAGAATCCAATTTGGGTCAGACTTGTGGCATTGGAAAGAGGACACAGAAGGCTACTACAGTTCACAATTTCAGAACTGGATGATCCACAATTACAGAGATACATCAGATTCAATATCAGGCTTCTATAAAGTGAAAAAAGGTGTGTAGTTTTTTTTTTAAATTTTTGTGTAAGCTTGGTTTAACGGAATTTAAAGGGCATAGTAAAGCATTATTATCGATAACTGATGCCCCGAGGAAAGAAAATGAAAACACCTAGTAAGGAACCTGAAAGCTCTAGCATGACTCATGAAGAAGAGGAAGAAATGCTACATGATATATCAAAATTACAAGAACAAGTGCAACAAATGTCACGCTCACAAAAGCTAACAGAAGCTAAGATAAATGTCATGGAATCTAAGATAAATGGCGTGGAATCTAAGATAAAGGGCATGGAAGCTACGTTGGATGATTCGAAGACAGGTTTGAAGAGAGACATGGCAGATTTGAAGAGAGACATGGCAGATTTGAAGACAGATTTGACAAATTTTCTACAAGAAATACTTACTAATGGTGAAAAGGTTGTAAAGGAAACTCATGATGTGAACAAAAGTAATGTTAATCATGATTCCATAGACGCTAATGTTGGATCGAAGACCCACCATATTCCAAAAATCGATATGAGGAAGTTTGATGGCAAGGATCCCGCCACATGGATATTACAGATGGAGCAATTCTTCGATCTCAATAATGTGCAAAACACACAAAAGGTACGTATGGCAACTGTATATTTGGAACCAAATCAGTTTGTATGGTATCAATGGCTTTTCTCTCGTAAAAATTTATCACTTGGGCAATTTTTACGGAAGAATTGATAGCACATTATGAAGATACAAAAAGCAACACTTTTTTTAGCCAATTGATAAGTCTCAAACAAAAGGGTTCAGTAATGGAGCACATTGAGGAGTTCCAAAAATTGAACATAAGGGTAAAAGATATTCCAGAGGAGCATAGGATTGATGTGTTCATAGGGTCTTTAAAGGATAATATCCAACATGATGTTCGCCTTTGGGAACCTGATTCATTAGAGAAGGCATTCAGGTTAGCAAGAAAAATGGAAAGCAAAATTATGGCAACTAGGAAGCATACCACTCACAACTATAAAGACGGAAGTGTTGTTGCCCCTAGTCTTCCACAACCTATAAGGTTGACACCACAACAATTGGAAGAAAAAAGAGCAAAAGGGCTTTGTTACAGTTGTGATAGCAAATACACTAAAGGTCATAAGTGTGCTGAGAAGAAATTATTCTACATAGATTGTGAAGAGGAAGAAGAAAAGGAGCAAGAAAGGTCAAAAGAAGAAGATATACTCCAGGAACAAAGCCTAGATGAAGAACAAATAAATCCGACCATATCTTGTAATGCATTGGCGGGAATTACCACTCCTCAAACCATCAAGATAGAAGGACAAATCAAGAAGAAAAAGGTAATAGTGTTGATTGATTCAGGAAGCACCCACAATTTTATTCATTGTAGGGTAGCAAAAGAATTGAATTGCTTCCTATATCCAGCACCAGAGTGTCAAGTGATGATTGCAAATGGAGGAACAATAAATTGCTTGGAAGGTGCCATAATATCAAGCTATCCATGGGAGAATATGTATTGACTAGCCCAATGCTTTCCATTCCAATGGGAGGTGCTGATGTTGTACTAGGAGTCCAATGGCTACAATCCTTGGGTACAATAGCTTTTAATTTTCAAGAACTTTTCATCAAATTTTCTACGGAAGGAAAGGAAGTTGAATTAAGGGGTATTGCAGGGAAACCAGGAAAGATAATCAGCTCTAATGGTATGACAAAGCTTCTAAAAAAGGAGCAAAGAGGTGTAATTGCACAATTATGTTCGCTAGATGTTTCCACATTGGAATCATCTATTTCTCCAGATCTCCAAAAAGTCCTGGACAATCATTCCAAGGTATTTGAGACTCCCAAAGGTCTCCCACCTATGCGTGATCATGATCATGCTATTCATCTGATTCCAGGAAGTGTTCCTCCAAACATCAGGCCGTACAGATATCCCTATGTCCAAAAAAGTGAAATTGAACGTATGGTTGCAGAAATGCTAGAGGCTGGTATAATTCAACCAAGTCAAAGTTCTTTCTTTGCTCCAGTAGTATTGGTGCACAAGAAGGATGGATCATGGCGCATGTGTCCGAATTATAGGGAGCTCAACAAGCTCACTATTAAAGATAAGTTCCCCATTCCTGTCATTGATGAATTACTGGATGAATTGCATGGATCAATTTACTTCACCAAGTTGGATCTTCGTTCGGGATATCATCAAATCAGAATGAAGATTGAAGACATTCCGAAAACGGCATTTAGAACTCATGAGGGTCATTATGAATTTTTGGTCATGCCTTTTGGCCTTACCAATGCACCTTCAACATTTCAAGGTTTGATGAATTCAATTTTCAAACCATTCCTTAGAAAATTTGTGTTAGTATTTTTTGATGATATACTAATCTACAGCAAGTCTTGGAAGGATCATGTTGAACATGTTGACAGGGTGCTACAACTATTGGAGGAGAAACAATTATATGCAAAAAGATCCAAATGTTTCTTTGGAGTCCAGGAGGTGGAATATTTGGGTCATATTGTATCTCATGAAGGAGTTAAGGTAGACCCTAGCAAAATTAAAGCCATTAAGGAATGGAAAATCCCCACATCCATAAAGCATCTGCGAGGATTTCTTGGGTTGACAGGGTATTATCGCAAGTTTGTTAAGAATTATGGGAGAATAGCAGCACCTCTAACAACATTATTGAAGAAAGATGCATTTTCATGGACTCCGGAAGCAACAAAGGCCTTTGAACATCTTAAAGAGGCAATGTGCCAAGCACCGGTCTTAGCTACACCGGACTTCACAAAAACCTTTATTGTGGAATGTGATGCTTCAGGAAATGGAATTGGTGCTGTTCTAATGCAAGATGAAAGACCCATTGCTTTTGAAAGTCGTCCAATCAAGGGAAAGTTTTTAAGCAAAGCTATTTATGAGAAGGAAATGTTGGCAATACTCCATGCACTTAAGAAATGGCGACCCTACCTAA
Source organism: Pinus tabuliformis (assembly GCA_031772625.1). Taxonomy (NCBI): domain Eukaryota; kingdom Viridiplantae; phylum Streptophyta; class Pinopsida; order Pinales; family Pinaceae; genus Pinus; species Pinus tabuliformis. The sequence continues at coordinate 603,515,694 of CM062805.1, forward strand.
TGGGAAGACACTTCAAGGTAAAAACGGATCATGATAGCCTTAAATACTTTTTAGAACAAAGATTATCCTCTGAAGAGCAACAAAAGTGGGTCACAAAGATGTTGGGTTATGACTTTGAAATCATCTACAAAAAAGGGAAGCAAAATGTGGTGGCAGATGCACTCTCAAGAAAGGATGAGGATGTGGAAGCATTGTTGTGCGCCATTTCTATTATCCAACCAGATTGGATAAACGAAGCAAGGGAGGAATGGAAGAATGATGAAGAAGTGTGGGCACTTATTCGAAAGCTACAACAAGATTCCAGTACGTCTGATACATTTAGCTGGAAAAATGATTCGTTATGGTACAAAGATCGCTTATACCTCTGTAAGAATTCCCAGCTAAAACAAAAGATTCTTATGGAATTGCACACTTCTCCCTTAGGAGGGCACTCAGGATTTTTAAAAACTTACCACAGGGTTAAGAAGGAATTTTTTTGGGATGGCCTTAAATCAGATATTCAAAAGTTTGTGGCAGAATGTTTGGTTTGCCAACAAAATAAAGTTGAAACAATTAAGACACCGGGTCTATTACAACCTTTATCCATTCCAAGCCAACGTTGGGAGGAGGTTTCAATGGATTTTATCACAGGTTTACCCAAGTCTGAGGGAAAGAGTGTCATCATGGTGGTAGTTGACAGACTTACCAAGTATGCACATTTTTGTGCATTATCACATCCATTTAAAGCCAGTACAGTTTCTACTGCATTTATGGAAACAATTCAAAAGCTACATGGAAACCCAAAGATTATTGTAAGTGACAGAGATCCCATTTTCACTGGAAATTTTTGGACAGAATTATTTTCTTGTCTTGGTACTCAGTTAGCTCATAGCTCATCTTATCATCCTCAATCTGATGGGCAAACTGAGATAGTAAACAAATGTTTGGAAGGATATCTTCGTTGCTTTGTATCTGATAAACAGACACAATGGGTCAAATGGTTGCCTCTGGCTGAATGGTGGTATAACACTTCCTTCCATACAGCAACAAAAATGACCCCATTTATGGCACTTTATGGGTATCAACCACCATCCATCACATCATATTTAAGAGAAAATTCTAAGGTTCAGGCAGTGGAACATCACATCGAACATCAACAACAAGTCCTCCAACTCTTAAAGGATAACCTCGTGTTGGCACAAAATAGAATGAAACAACAGGCAGATCAACATCGCAGTGAAAGAAGTTTTGATGTAGGTGATTGGGTATTCCTACGGCTACAACCATATAAGAAAATGTCCCTAAAGCAAGCTAAGAAGGATAATAAATTATCACCAAAGTATTATGGTCCGTACAAGGTGTTGCAAAAGATTGGTACTATGGCATACAAATTGGAGCTTCCTGCAGCTTCTCGATTGCACCCAGTTTTCCATGTTTCATGTTTAAAGAAGGTTATAGGTGACAAGCTCCCAGTTCAAACAATATTGCCAGAACTTGACGAGGAAGGAAAAATTATATTGGAACCGGAAGCAGTCACAGAAACAAGAACTCGACAGCTACGAAATCGATCAATTTCAGAGTATCTTATCAAGTGGAAGAACTTATCCACTGAAGATTCCACATGGGAGGATGAGAATTTTATGCAGAAGTATCCAGAACTACTCAAGCGTTGAGGACAACACTTTTTTGAAGGAGAGGGGCATGTTGGGTCCCTATAATACTAGTGATTACCCCATTACTATTGTAGTTATACCCCTTATTTATATTGTTGTGCCCCTATTACCCCCATGTTGTTATTTCTGTGCCCCATAGAATCCCTCTATTGTTATTTTTGTGGCTTTATATTATTATTGTTAGGTCGGCTGTATTATATTGTGACTCCTTAGACTCCTATATATAGAAAGGAGGTTTTGTCATTTGTATCATCCAAGAATTGTTCATTTATGTAATGTAAAGGAGGTTTCCCCCTCGAAGAGGCTGAATTCTAAGGCATTGATCTATCTTTTCTATCTTTTCTTGAGCTGGTTTCATAACAGAATGGCTGATCTGCAAACTCGAGACTGCGGGACTGATGTTTGCTGCTGTTGCACCCCTTTGCATAAGCGGATCTGGAAGAGATGATGTGTGATCCCCCGATAGAAAAGGGAACTATGGTCTTGAGGAGTGTCAGGTGCTATAGATCGCAATATACATAAGGGTCTGGCAGTAGTACTCGGCCCAATGTTTCAGGGCTCTAACTAAGGAGGATCAACCGTACCCTTAGCCGTACAACCCGACTACCCTATCGTACGGGCGAGTACTCTCTCCGAGTGCTGTTCTCGGTGTACTGTAGCCGCGAGACGGCCGACGGTTTATCTATGGCGAGGTTTCAAGGGAGCCTAGGGGGCTTCTGATATACCCAGAGGGTACGTGGAAGACAATCTGTGCGTGGTTCTGTCTAATGTGCTACTACTCGAAGGGGTACCCACAGGGGTTACAAGGGAGTCCAACAAACGTGACCACCTCTTGTATTTCATGCGTGCATGCCTCCCCAAATCCACAGGTTTATGCGCTCAATGACAGATCCCGTGGTTTAAAGACGCCGGAACACGTCTCTAGCCAAAATTTTTTTTGCTAAGAAATGGAGATCCCACCGGCCCTAGAAAGTGCTCTGATACCACTTGTTATGCTCTTAACCTGCAAAATGATACCCAAATACAGAATATGTGAAGAAAGATACCCAGAACACATAATACCAATTATTTTATTATTCAGAGAGTAATGTTCACTTGCCTCTTCGAGGGGGCAACCTCCAATAGAGCAGAGCTCGATTACAAAATAAGACACGATGCTCCTCGCAGGGAGTCTCTATCCTTTATATATGACTCATACATGCAATACCACGGGCCAATACCGTGGGTTTTATTAATACCGTCTATCTAATACTACGGCCCATTTGCAACTAACTGCGGTTGCTTCGGAAGCGGAAGCAGCGCGATGGTTAATGAGTGGGGGGTCACACGGGAAGGGCGGTAAGCGGTTTCCCCACACCGCTTTTCTGGAGTGGGCGGTATTCGTATTGCGTGGCGTGATCCAGTTAAATTATGACACGTGGCTGTAGGGTCCGGCGAGAAACCGCTTCCTCGCGGGTTATAGGACGTGTAGTTTATGGGAGAGGGGGATGCGCACGTCGTTGGATCATCAAGCGAAGGATCAGACGGTTGAAAGGTTATAGCACGTGCTTTCCATTGATATGACCGGTGAAAAGACATGCAAAGGCTAACGAAAGGGTTAGAATAGGTTTATGTGGGGTTTCATAGTATAAAAAACAAAAAACGCCCAGAATCCGTGAAAAAGGTTTATGCGAGGTTTTGAAGTGTTTAAACAAAAAAAGCGCGGGCGTCGAGAAAAAGGGTTTAAAGGAGAGTAAAGAGGATTTAAGGGGAAGGAGGAAACAGATGTGTGGGAGTTATAAGGAGAAAAGGGAAAATGAAGGAGAAAGCATGAAAAAACTGTTGCCAGCCTTATACAACCAAACCAACACTGCTCAACACCTATTTTAATCCATCAAGTGTCAAAGAACATAGTAGAGCTAACAATGGCTCCTTCTAGGGATGAGATCCTCCCTGTGAGGTCTCAAGAACCTGCAGATCAATGCCTTTCCAGCTGAAAACAAATTAACCAAAATTCCTAGTGTTCCATTGGGCATGGAGTCTACTGCATCTATACTAAAACTGATAAAAACACAATATTTACAACTTTTAAGGCCAAAGACCTTAAATAACATAAAATTTGAAAAACCGCCCATTAACTGGGCCATCAAAAACTGTTTCTCCTCCCATACTTTTCAGTATGAAGGTGTTGTTCCCTTGAATCTGTGAAATAATGAAAGGCCCTGTCCAAAAAGCATCAAATTTTCCATGATTGCCTTTCTTTTCCTTTAGTGCATCCCATTTCAAAACCAAGTCTCCAACCTAAAAATTATCTATTTTTTCCTTTTTGTCAAAGTCTTCCTTGATCTTTCTCTGATGTGCTGTAGCCTTTTCAACCAGCTATTCTCTAATCTGATGTACCTCTGCTAAATCAGTGACCCTCTTTGCCATGTCTTCTTCCTCATCCTGCTCTTCTTGAAGGAACTTTGCCATAGGGAGAGTTAGCTGAATTGGAAATACAGCTTCAGTGCCATATACCAGCTTGAAAGGAGAATTCCCTGTGGATTTTTTAATGGTCACTCTGTCAGCCCACAATGCATACTTGAGATTTGAATCCCAATTCTTCTTATTGTCCTCTAATAGCTTCTTAATTATCCTTATCGGGCTTTTATTAGAGGATTCTGCTAGACCATTTCCTTGAGGATAATATGAGGTGGAATGAACAAGTTTGATACCCATTGAATCACACATTTCCACCAGCTCTTTTGCCCTGAAGGCTACTGCATTATCTGTGACTAGTTTGTGTGGACAACCAAATCTGCTGAAGATATTCTCTGTCAAAAACTTTATGACCACATTATGATCAGCCTTCCTGGTAGGGACTGCTTCAATCCACTTAGTGAAATAATTAGTGGCTACTAATATCCATCTGTGCTGGCCACTGGAATGTGGATTGATTTCTCCAATGAAATCCAAGCCCCACAACTGAAAAGGTCCTTTTGCATGTATTGGTTTTAGGGGCAGGGACTCCAAATGCTTCTTTCCTTCAAATATTTGGCACCTGTCACAAGATTTAACAAAAACAAATACATCAGAAAATAAGGTGGGCCAATAGTACCTAGCTCTGAAAATTTTATGGGCTGTAGTTTTCCAATAATGGTGCCCTCCACACATGCTATTATGAAACTGCTGCATAACTTCTTTTGACTGGTCTTTGTCTAGACATCTTAAAAGCACTCCAAATGGATCCCTCCAGTAGAGTAGATTTTTATTGATGCAATATTTAACTGCCCTAAGCTTTATAGTTCTGGCTTGGCTTTGAGTAAATTCTGAAGGGATTTCTAGCTTTAGCAAGAAATTAACTATTTCAGCATACCAGTTACAAGAAGCTAGATTCTCGTCCACTGACTGCTTTCTGTCCAGTTCAGTTGCTTCCTCTTCTTTATCTATCTAACCATTTTCTGCAATTGTGCACAGGAAATCAATATCTAGAGATTTGCAATTTTCTTCAGCCAGCAATCTGGCAAGACCCTGACCTCTGACCAGCTTTGTGGGCTTCAATTCTATATTGAATTCAATCAATTTTGTAATCCATTTTGCCATTCTTCCATCAACATCAGGTTGTGTCAAGACATCTTTAATTGCAGCAGAGGGTACATATGCAATTATCTTTGAATGAAAAATATAAACTCTGAAAGCTTTTAAGGATTTGATAAGAGCATATGCATGTTTCTCAATAATATCATACCTCAGTTTAGCATCCCTCAAGTTTTTGCTGAAAAATGCTACTAGATGTTCTGAACCTTCTTCGTCTGCCTGCAATAACACTGCTGCAATGGTATATTGAAAGGAAAATGAGAATACATGGAACTCCTTGCTGTAATCTGGACTTATTAATGTGGGAGCCTCCATAATAGCCTTCTTAATGGACTCAAAGGATTGTCTTGCTATATTAGTCCATTTAATTTCTGCCCCTTTCTTCAACATGGAGGTAACATGCTTTACCAGTTCTGCAAAGTTTGGAATAAACCTCCTAAAAAAATTAATTTTGCCCAGAAAGGATTGGATATCCTTCTTTGATCTAGGGACAGACAAAGTCTAAATTGCTTTGACTCTTTCTAGATCAATATGAACACCTGCAATAGACACAATATGTCCTAACAACTTTCCTTCTTCTAACGCAAATTGTGATTTTTTAGGATTGACTGAAATTCCAAACCTCCTGCACTTCAGAAACAATTTTTTCAAAATGCTACAAATGATTTTGATGGCTGCTGGAGTATACTGTTATGTCATCAAGGTAGATAAGGACAAATTTGTCCTTCTCTCCAACAAATGCTATATCCATAGCTCTCTGAAAGGTGGCTCCAACATTCATCAACCCAAAAGGCATTTTGGCATACATAAAAGTGCCCCAAGGAGTGGTAAATGCAGTCTTCTCTTGGTCATATGGGTGCACAACAATTTGATTAAAGCCTGAAAATCCATCTAAGAAAGACATTACTTTGGCTCCTAAGACCTTCTGCAACAAATGCTCCATCTTGGGCAGAGGATAGTTGTCTTTCTTGGAGCATTTGTTTAAGTTTCGGAAATCAACACATAGTCTGATTTCTCCACTTTTCTTCCTCACCACCACTAGATTGGCTACCCATTTAGAATATCTAAGAGGGACTATGATCTTGGCAGCCAACAATTTTTTAATTTCTTTTTCAATCAGTGGAAGAAGAATAGGATTTATTGGTCTCAGCTTCTGTTTGAAAGGAATGGTGTCTTTCTCCAGAGGGATTTTGTGCTAGATTATGTTCTTATCATATGTTTTCAAATCACTATACTCCGAGGCAAAAACATCAGCAAATTGCCTCATTAAATTGCAGTATTCAGCACTCTGATCAGCTGACAAATGGGTGGACAAATTTATGTATCTAGGCTAACATGGACTTCCTATATCATGCTTAGAAACTGCAGATTGGTCTTCTTTTTGGGCAGCCTTGGAAGGCACATCATTATGGTCAAACAGTCCTTCTAGAGGAATTAGATCCTTAGGAATTTGATAGCTGGGAAGCTGAACAATACTGTCTTTACCAATTTTATTTCTAAGCTGGGATTGGGGGTTTTCTAACAAGGTTTCATTCTCTTGGTCAATTTTCATTTCGGAAAACTCATCAATGACTTGAAGGAACCTATTTATCTCATCATCATCTTCAAAAACTTTCCAATGGTGGACATTGTCAGGCAAGGATGGTCTATACTTCATTTGGACTTCATAAACTAGTTTGGGAGGCATGGGAGGTATAAATAGACTAGCAGAAATAGCAAGGGAATCAGCAAGCTGATTTTGGGCTCTAGGAATATATGAAATACAGAAATAATCAAAAGAGTCTCTGATTCTCCATACCTCATCTCTGTATGCTTTCAGCCTTGGGTGTTTTGCTTGAAATGTTTTATTACTTGCTGAATAATCAAATCAACATCTCCAAACACCTTCAAATTCTTGATTCCTCTATCTTTTGATGCATTAAGGCCCAATAGTAGAGCCTCATATTCTACTATATTGTTTGTGACTTGGAAAACCAGCTTAAAAGACAATTGAATGCTTTCTTGTTGTGGAGATACTAGCACCACCCCTGCTCCTACCGTCTCCCTGGAACATGCTCCAAAAAAGAACATTTCCCAAACCTAACTTCCTTGCTCTTGCTTGACCTGAACTGTTGGTTTCCTGATCTGCATTGAGGCCTTCTAAGTTTCTTCTATTTGGAGAATACATGCTCCAAAATCAGTGTCCACTGCATAAATGGGATGATTTGTAGGATTCTTCTCATCACTAATGATGTATGCCAACTGTGCTTCTCTGTACAATCTCCTTCTTTCTCTTCCCAAAAATGGGAAAGTGGCATAAGATAGATCATTCTGTAATGTCCCACCTAGTCTCTTAATCCACCCTCTGGACAGCAGCATGCCAAACTTAGGAGGGACATCTGCTACCACAATATCCATCATCATACTCTTCATGGGTAGCTGAGTTAAGGTAATGGCCAGATCTTTAATCAATCCAAGACATTTCACCTTCCTTGAATCAAAAGAAAATAAATCATGATAGGGTCTAGTGATATCAAGGCCTAACTCTTCCATGATAGCTTTAGGCATTAAATTGTGGCTAGCCCCTGTGTCTAGCAGGAAATTGTGGAGGATTTTGTCATGAATGGTCAATGAGACATAAAAAGATGGAGAATTATTATCAGCAGGTTCAATCATAGGGCTGAGCACAATGGCAGGCTTGTCATCTTGCAAATTGACAGAGTCAGTGGAGGTTTGTGTGGTTTCTAGCTCAAGGGCTTCAAGGATAGGCTTTCTAAATACTTCACTCTTCACAAACTCTACCAGAGGCACAGATATTTTCAATTTCTGGACTTCTAACTCAAAGCTGAAAGAAGAAGATAACTTATCAGAACCTTTTACCTCTTGAACTGGAGCTTTGAGGATGACTGGATCAGCTGCTGGTCTTCTCTGCCTGCTATTCTGTGACTCTGTTTGGACAACAGCTCTTTGGGTAAAATTTTCTTTGACATTCTTTGCATTCGACCTCAAGTTATATCTCTATTGCTGTTAAGCTTGTAGGAAAACTTCTCTATCCCATTCCTGACTTATTTGATCATGCAGCAATGATTCCTCATATTCAGCCAATGTAAAAAATGTAGCGCTGCATTTATCTTCCATGCAGTGAATTTCATCCTCATCTTCTTCAAATTGTTCCTCCTCCATGACTACATTTTGGAAAGGAGCTTTAACTTTCTGATCTTCTTTTGAACCTTCACCCCTCTGCATTACCTGTAACTGCTCTTCTGAATGGATTCTGATTTCTTGGAGCAAATGTGTTCTGCTGCCTTGTTTTCCCTAAATTCTGTTCAATTTTCAGCTTAGATATTTCAGCAGCCAATGACTCTATCATCTTAGTCATTTTGTCTAATTTAGGCTCTGAAGATGATGTAGAAGAAGTAGAAGCCTGATTTCTCTGTCTCCTCCTGTCAGCCTGACTTTTTAGCTTCTCTGCGGCCAGATATTAGACTTTACTTCTAGGGTTGCATCCTGCATGTCTGCTAGAGTAGCACATCTTCTTTCTCTCAATAACAGGTAGAAATCAGAGTCAAAAGCATTGGCATAAGTGAGTTTGGCAGAGGTAGGAGTAGGTTTTACCTCAGCTAGTATCTTACTATACATTCGATTAAATCTTTTATTAAAATCAGGCAATGATTCCCCATTTTCCCTCTTCAGGTTACCAAACTCAGTATGATAATACAACAAGTCCTTTTTATCTCCCCGGTGCTTCAAAAATGCATCATCTAAGGCTTCAATATCTGTTATAGATCTCTGGGGTAGTTCTCTGAACCACTTCCTAGCCTCTCCATCAAGGCTCTGGACACAAACTCTCATCCACACATCATTTTCACTTATATCTAAATTATCAGCATAACTGTAAAAAGCTTCAAGGTGTTCTTCTACTATTACTCCCTCTGTACCAGTGAATTTAGGCACATATTTATGATATTCTCCCACAAGGATAGGATTTAAAGGAATAGACAATACTAAAGGTCCATATCTAGCAGCAACAATTCTTTCTATCTTCGTAGGTACTTGCTATCCTGCCATGATTGGAATATGTGGAGGAGTACTAGCAGCGTGAATGGTTGGAAGTAATGTGATGGATGGCAGAGACAAAAGGATGTTTTGGGCTGAATGGGAACCTTTCTTTGGATTGAGATTTAAATGGGAACTAACTGCAGAAGGGGCTGAATTAATCTCTAAAGGGATTTCCTTATTAACAGTGCTGGGTTCTAAATCTTCATATTGTATATTTTCAACTACAACTTTATCTTTCAGAGATGAATGAGATTTCTTAGGCTTACTTGATCCTGATGCCCCTTTCTGTGATGATTTCTTCGATTTGACAGTCTTCTCAGGGTCAAGCACTGATTCAACTGGTGATTTTTGAGGATTCCTTTGAGTATGTCTCACAAACTGAGCTAGAACTTCAATGTGGAGTCACCAAAGGATGGTCTTCCTCCAATGGAGTCGCCAGATAGATGATTACAACCAGAAATTGTGTTCAAACCTTGTCTGTCATCAAAGCTTGAAACTGTGTCGTTCTCCCAGGGAAGCTGAGCTTCAATTCTCCTCTCCCCGGCAACAACGCCAATTAATGTTATCACCCCAAGAAACTCTCCTAGGTTGTATATCAAAGATGCTCGGGAACATTACAAACTCAACATAAAATTTTGGAAAATGGTGGATGAATGAAAGACATGCTGCATATTCAAGCCAAATAACCACTTCTACTATGCTTAACCCCAGACATGGGTGAACACCCCCAGACTACAAGGCTTTAGACCACCAATTACTCATAGTTTAAGGAAATTGTGATGATGGAGAATACTGATCACACTAGCAGATGCACAGGACCCTGTGATGGCTAGCTGCAACCAGTTTAAAGGTCTGTAAATCTATTTCCTAATGCACAGACAGGATGACAGCTCTCTGGCATTAAAACAACAGAAACCTGCATACAAATTCAATGAAACTAACTAGATTCTAACACAGAGGTGGGACGACAGCCTCTCTAATGCTAAATATCAGCAGCACATGAATAAATGCACAACAGGCACAGCCTGGAACAAAGAAGAAGAAGTGGAAAGTGAGAAATTAACAACAAAAGAAGCTTGTATTAGCTGAAAATGAAGACCAGAAGCTGCAGGTGTCACAGTAGTTACAGTCTCCAAAATTTGAAGCTTGCATCACAATAACATTCATAAACCTCATTACATCTTTCTTCTGGGTATATATGGAGGTCGATTACAAAAAATCCTTGCTAACCTATGCGTGGAGGGGTCATAACTGACCATCCACTGCATTTACAATCAGATATGGGCTTTGATAGAATTTGATTGCTTTAATGGATCAATTTGACATTTACTGGTACTTTGTTGTCCTTCCTGAATGGGTGAAGTGTTGTTTGAATGAATTTCAATAATTGTTGCAGTCATTGAACTACTCGAGGATTGTCCTTCTTGTCCTTGACCGCGTTGTTCTTTGAATGTGAGAACTGAGGATTAAATGCGCAGAGTATTGAACATGGGCTCCTTTCTCCTTCGGGTGCACAGGACTACCCAAAACACAAAAATTGCATTGAACATGAACAGGAGCCAAGAACGAGTGCTAGCCATTGGATGGCTCAGTCAGACGGCCGAGATCTGATGGCAGGAGGCGATGGAAGACACAGAGGCGCAGTTGATTATAGGTCGTCGGATCTGACAGATTGGATGGCGGAGATCGGCGTATGTGGGTTATTGGGAGGCATGTGCGCGGGAAGAACGAGGACCGTCGGATCATGGGTGGGGATGATCGGATGGCTATCAGAAGCGGAAGCAGCGTGACGGTTAATGAGCGGGGGGTCGTACGGGAAGGGCGGTAAGCGGTTTCCCTGCACCTCTTTTCAGGAGTGGGCGGTATCCATACTGTGGGGTGCGATCCAGTTAAATTATGACACGTGGCTGTAGGGTCCGGCGGGAAACCGCTTCCCCGCGGGTTATAGGATGTGCAGTTTATGGGAGCGGGGGCTATGCACGTCGTTGGATAATCAAGCGGAGGATGGGACGGTCGACAAGTTATAGCATGTGCTTTCCATTGATATGAGGGGTGAAAAGACATGCAAAGGCTAATGAAAGGGTTAGAACAGGTTTATGCGGGGTTTCATAGTATAAGAAACAAAAAAATGCCCAGAAGCCGTGAAAAAGGTTTATGCGGGGTTTTGAAGTGTTTAAACAAAAAAAAGCATGGGCGCCGGGAAAAAGGGTTTAAAGGAGAGTAAAGAAGATTTAAGGGGAAGGATGAAACAAATGTGTGGGAGTTATAAGGAGAAAAGGGAAAATGAAGGAGAAAGCATGAAAAAGCTGCTACCAACCTTATACAACCAAACCAGCACTGCTCAACACCTATTTTAATCCATCAAGTGTCAAAGAACATAGCAGAGCTAACAGGGTTCATCATCCCTTGGGGTTTTAGGATTAATCCCTTGGGTTTATTATTCATTTGGGTTTATAATACCAATCCCTTGGGTTTATTATTCCCTTAGATTTATAATATCAATCATGGTCAACCATTGTCAATCATAGCCAACCATGGTCAACCATGTTTGAATGTCACATTGTGACAAGGATTGTATCACCATCAAAATAAACCATGTTTATTTTAGTGTTTGTAGTATTTATCTCTAAGTTTACCAATGTTGGGTTTACAATATTAGTCCCGTGGGTTTAATATTATTCCCTTGGGTTCATAATCCCTTGGGGTTTTAGTCTTAATCCCTTGGGTTTATAATATCAATCCCTTGGGTTTATTATTCCCTTACGTTTATAATATCAATCATGGTCAACCATGGTTGAATGTCACATTGTGACAAGGATTGTCTCACCATGAAAATAAATCATGTTTATTTTAGTCTTTGTAATATTTATATTTGGTTTTACGAATGTTGGGTTTATAATATTAGTCCCTTGGGTTTAGGATTATTCCCTTGTGTTCATAATCCCTCGGGGTTTTAGTATTGATCCCTTGGGTTTATTATTCATTTGGGTTTATAATATAAATTCCTTGGGCTTATTATTCCCTTAGGTTTATAATATCAATCATGGTCAACCATTGTCAATCATAGCAAACCATGGCCAACCATGTTTGAATGTCGCATTCTGACAAGGATTGTCTCACCATGAAAATAAACCATGTTTATTTTAGTGTTTGTAGTATTTATATTTGGGTTTACCAATGTTGGGTTTATAATATTAGTCCCATGGGTTTAATATTATTCCCTTGGGTTCATAATCCCTTGGGGTTTTAGTATTAATCCCTTAGTTTTATTATTCCTTTAGGTTTATAATATCAATCCCTTGGGTTTATTATTCCCTTAGGTTTATAATATCAATCATGGTCAACCATTGTCAATCATAGCCAACCATGGTCAACCATGGTTGAATGTCACATTGTGACAAGGATTGTCTCACCATGAAAATAAACCATGTTTATTTTAGTGTTTGTAGTATTTATATTTGGGTTTACCAATGTTGGGTTTATAATATTAGTCCCATGGGTTTAATATTATTCCCTTGGGTTCATAATCCCTTGGGGTTTTAGTATTAATCCCTTAGTTTTATTATTTCTTTAGGTTTATAATATCAATCCCTTGGGTTTATTATTCCCTTAGGTTTATAATATCAATCATGGTCAACCATTGCCAATCATAGCCAACCATGGTCAACCATGGTTGAATGTCACATTGTGACAAGGATTGTCTCACCATGAAAATAAACCATCTTTATTTTAGTATTTCTAATATTTATATTAGGGTTTACCAATGTTGGGTTTATAATGCCCACGGGGCTTTGGATTGACGGTGAATGGGTGCGCTGTTAAGGCACTCCTTGCGATAGGTCACCAATTCAAATCCCCCGTGGGTACTTAGGTTAGTCTTAACTAAAAAAAAAAAAGTTGGGTTTATAATATTAGTCCCTTGGGCCCTTGGGTATAATGTTATATCCTTGGGTTCATAATCCCTTGGGTTTTAGTATTAATCCTTTGGGTTTATTATTAACTTGGGTTTATAATATCAATCATGGCCAACTTTATTAATCTCTTGTGTTTGTAATATCAATCCCTTGCGCTTCTTGATCCCTTAGGTTTTTAATATTTATCCTTTGGGTTCACTAATTCCTTAGGTTTATAATATTAAACGATTGGGTTTATTAGTTCCTTGGGTTTATAATATTAGTCCCTTTTGTTTAATATTATTCCCTTGGGTTCATAATCCCTTGGGATTTTAGTATTAATCCCTGTAAGAATAATATAATAATATTATTATAATCATATTATGTTATATTAATATTATATTATAATATAATAAACATGGTTGAATTAATAAAGCTAAAAAATTATAATATAATAATAATAATAATAATAATTATTATTATTATTATTAGCCCCAAGAGTTAGCTCAATCGGTCAAATCAAGTGCCTCGCCAATGGGAGGTCACAGGGTCGAATCCCGAAAGCTCTTGGGTTAGGTCAGTAAATAGGCCGAGGGGTGTTGATGCCCTTCGGGTGGCGTCCACTCAGTATTTAAAACCCTGGACGTAGCGGCTACCCACTGACCCGGGTATCCATGAACCAATAAGTGAAAAATAATAATAATAATAATAATAATAATAATTATTATTATTTAATATTACTAATGTTATTATGAGTTTATATTATTATAATAATATTAATATAATAATCATAAATATCTAAATATCTAAGAATATCATTGTTATTATTTATATAGTTATTAATAATCATAAATAGTTGGTCTTTGAAAAATTACACATAATAATTCACTTATCACAATCCTAATTATTATTGGATATGGTTGTTATTATAAATTAATAATATTATTATTATAATAATTCAATATAATTGTTATTATTATTATTATTATTTTATATTATTGTTATCATAATATGATAATAATCATAATATATTATAATAATAATAATAAAATAATGATCGGGGTAGCAAGATTGCGGGGAGCTCCAGGAAGGCAAAAATGGCGACTTAGGGTTTAGTGCTGGTTTATGGTTTTTCCACGTTAGACAATCATGGTGGGACAGGGTTTTCTCTGTCCCTACACTACATCTCTCGGGCACTCAGGGGTTGGACTGCACCTAGCTTCTTTAACTATGGTTTTTTAGTCATTTCTGTTTCGTTTTGTTTTGGCGTTATTGGGGTTTTTTTTCGGGATATTCTTCCTGTTTTTACTCACTGAAGGGCTTAACAATTTCCCATCGTGGTTTCCGACACTTTCCGTGGTTTCTTCGGTTTCCTCCTTATCCGCAAGCGGTTTATGATTCGGGAGATTTAACCTTTGCTTCCCCTAGATGGTTTCTGGTCCCCCATCGATGTTCCCTCTGGTAGCTGTCAGCTTGTTTCTAGGCAGTTATGGAGGCAAACGTTTTCTCCGCGGTTACTTCGGAACAGATGCCGATTTGGTCTCAGACCGGAACCTCTGTGGACGATTTCCTTACCTATGAGCAAGAACTAGCTACTGAAGTGGAAGCCCTTCCCCCTCTCTCTCAGCAGCTCAATCCCTCCATTTCGGTTGCTCCTGAAGTTGCGGCGATTCGTGATTTCGTGGGTCCTTATCCACCTAGGGCACCCTTCTCTTAGGTTTGGGGCGGCAGCAAGACTGTTTCCCAGGTTCTTGAGCCAGGCACAAGACCTCTTCCTGTGGGGCATGCGCTGAACAAACCCTCGGTCGGGACCCTAATTGCATCTAACAACAGAGCATCGTTTCCTTCAGCGCCTCCTGACTAGGGAACCCCCCCCAGGGAAATTTCATGGATATTGGCATCATTTCAGGGTTCTTCGACGACTTACAAGATAAAGGTCCTTTGCCGGAGAAAGAACAGGCAGCATTTGTGGACGGCCTGGAGGATAGGGCGGCGGCAGCACTGAACAAGAGATCTTCAGGGCCTTCTAAAAGGAAGAAGCGCCTACCCTTGTGCAACAACGAGCTCTTCTTGAAACTTACCGAAGACACACCTTTCAGTGAGGCAATGGACTCGACTGAAAAGGTTCTGGTAGGACGACTTAGGGGCAGACACTATAGTGTTGAATGGTTATAGAAGTGGACGATGGAGGTCTGGGGACATCACCTGTCGGAACCCTCCCCGTGTCCAAACTTTTGTGAGGGGTTGGTTTGCTCTCCGTTTCAAGACCATTGCCTAAACTAACAGGGTCCTCACAACTATTTGGCACATTGACCAGGCACCAGTCCTCCTTCGCAGATGGACTCCGATGTTCGACCCTGAGACTAAAAAGGCGAGGACTGGTCCGATATGGGTTCGGCTACCGGGTCTTCCTGTACATTTCTGGTTGGAGCATATTTTCAAACAGATTGGGGATGCCATGGGCACGCTCATTACATATGATGATTCATACATCTCCACAGGGAAAATGGCTTATGCCAGAATCTTAGTTCACTTGGACCTCTCTCGGAGACAAATGCTGGATTATGAAGGGGTTCCCTTCAGGTGTAGGCGCTGCAACAAGGTGGGGCACCTTTTCAAAGATTGCCCACTAAACAAGTGGAATAACATACACTCAGAGAGGTCTTTGCCCTAGGTTTCACCGGTTCAGGACGCTTTATCACAGGGAGCCCCCGCCAGAGATGATTTGCCTCGTGCCACCGATGATTTCCACCGCTTATCCACTCCTCTCTTTGGGGGCACTGGCACTTTTTTGAGTCAGGATCTGCGTTCGGTGGAGCTGGCTAAAAACACTCCGAGGAAGCGTGGCTGTCTGCCACTTGACCCACCTCCACCGTCTCCTAGTACAGTGATGACAACCTCAGGTGACTCCTTTTCTTCGGGTATGCTTTCCTCTCCCTTACCTGCCTCAAATTTCTTTTCTGATATTCATAATATAATATCTGAACAGTCTTTGAGTCTGGGTTCTGATGTAAATCTGGAGACCCTTGTTCCTTGCAATTGCACCATCTCCCCTCCCCTCACC
Organism: Pinus tabuliformis; assembly: GCA_031772625.1. NCBI lineage: Eukaryota > Viridiplantae > Streptophyta > Pinopsida > Pinales > Pinaceae > Pinus > Pinus tabuliformis. The sequence continues at coordinate 603,531,896 of CM062805.1, forward strand.
GCTTTAGCCCCCATGCCCCCTGTCCTGCTTGATTCCTCCCCCCCGTTGACCTCGACCTCTTTGGTGGAGTCATCTGCCCCTCGATACCTCACCCGGTCTCGCTCGAGGCTTTCGTCTATGGACCAGGTTGGACTGGACATCCTCCACCCTCCCCCGGCTACCAAATCCTCCCGAGGCCGTCCTTCTGATCTAAAAATTGCACAAGCTCAAGCAGATGTTGACATTGCTTTGGGAAAGCAATCCACTATCACTGGGGTTCTTAGAGCAAGAACAGCCTTGCCTGAACCCCCTCCATGAAGATTCTATCCTTCAATTGTCGAGGGCTTGCTAGGCCCGATAAAAAGCTAGCACTCCGTCGGCTCCTCTCTGCCGACTCTTTGGATATCATTTTCCTCCAGGAGACTTTGGGACTCGCCAGTGATATTGCGAGAACCTTGGAACCTTTTCTTCCGGGTTGGAATTTTACAGGTTTGGATGCACTTATCCGTTCTGGAGGTCTGATGTTAGGCACAAATAATCGATCTATTAAAGTGACCAGCTGCTGGGGTGGGAAAGGTTTTATTGGGGTCAATGCTCACTCAGCAAAATTGGGGACCTCTTTCAGAATTACCAATATATATGGTCCCTGCATGAATCGTCCTGTTTTCTGGGAACACCTTCTGGTTTCGGAGAAATTCTCTGCATGCAACCTGATTGTAGGTGGGGATCTAAATTTTTCCATTGGTTTTGCTGAATCTTGGGGTTAGCGGGCACAATCGGATCCTCTCTCAGACTACTTCTCATCTATACTGGAACTTCACCATCTGATAGACATCCCTATTGCGAAATTACAGGCGACTTGGAGAAATAATCGGGTGGGTGATAGTGGCCTTGCTAGGAGTTTGGATCGTTTCCTAGTTAAGGAACAAGTCATGGATTTGGGCCACATTATTAGACAATGGGTGGGTACCGGAGGGCTCTTGGATCACCTACCAATTTACATGGAGATAGGTCGTGGAAGCGACAATCCGAAGGGTCCTTTTAAGTACTGTACTACCTGGCTAAGGGATGCTTCTTATATCAGCATGGTCATAGATTTTTGGAAATCAAAACCTCTAGGGGTTGGAAGCTCAGTTTCGACTGGTTTTATCAATAACTTAATTGAGCTGAGTAAATTGTCTAAAAATTGGGCCCATCATAAAAGACTACAGGATGATCATTCATTGGCACAAATTGAGAAAGACTTGGAGTTTTTTGTAAAAGCTCAGGGGGGTCTTTATAGATCGGAGGAGCACAAGAATCATATCACATCCCTCTTCTCGGCTCGTGGTAAACTCCCAAAAGATAAAGAAGATAAATGGAGATTAAGGAGCAGGGCCATCTGGATTCAAGAAGGCGATGCAAATTCTAAATTCTTTCATAAATTTGCTAACGGGAGGAAAGCTGTCAATACTATCTGGCAAATGCAAGATGATCAGGGAAGGACAACACATACATTCCCCCAGCTCGCTGCTCTCGCTACCTCCCATTTTAAACATGCCTACAGGGACCCAGGGGAGATTAACTTAGCTGAGATTATTAGGGTTGCACAACTCTTCCCTCGATACGTGGATCAGGAAGATGAGGAGGTTCTGATTCAGGAGGTTACTTTGGGGGAACTAGAGAATACCTTAAAGGGTTTCAGCAAGGACAAAAGCCCTGGTCCTAATGGATGGACCATCGAATTTTACCTGGCTTTTTTTTATTTGATTGGATAGGATTTGCTCAGAGTGGTGGAGGAGTCTAGGGTTTCGGGTCAGATGGAAGTCGCCATCTCATCCACTTTCATTGCTCTGATCCCGAAGGCAGACAACCCGTCCACTTTTGCTGATTTTAGCCATTTCGCCTTGTAAATGTCTGTATAAGATTATTGCTAAAATTATTGCTAACAGAGTAAAGCCCACTTTATCTAAACATATCTTGCCTGAACAATTTGCTTTCCTAAAGGATAGACAAATACATGAAGTGATTGGAACAACTCAGGAGGTCTTACACTCTCTTCACAACAGGAAGGGCAAAGGTATGATAATGAAGGTGGATTTATCTAAAGATTTTGACTGGGTGAACTGGTTATATTTGAGAATGTTGCTTACTCACCTTGGTTTCCCTTACATTTTCATTAAATGGATTATGGGATGTATTATTAACATTCCTTTCAGTGTTTTGGCCAACGAGAGTGCATCCCCTTTCTTCTTGTCAACTCGTGGCCTTAGACAGGGGTTTCCTCTCTCCCCTCTACTTTTCCTCTTAATCATGGAAGGCCTTGGTCGTTTAATTGCGAAAGAGCATCCGAGAAGCAAATTTTCTGGCATTAATATCGTCGATGATTGCACGCTCACTCACTTACTTTTCATGGATGATGTGCTGATTTTTTTCAACGACAGTGTGGGGGACATAACTTCACTTAGAGATATATTTTCCTTATTTCAAGAGACCACTGGTACGATCATCAATGAAGGAAAATCTTATTTGACAGTTGTGACCTGCACTCAACATGAAATTCATTACGCGGTCCGCAAATTTAATTTTACTTTGCTAGCTCTGGAGGAGGGGCTAAAATACTTGGGATATAAGTTAAAGTTGATTGGTTATAAGATTGCAGATTGGACTTGGCTCATTGCTAAGTTGGAAAAGCGGCTAAATACTTGGTACTTAAGATTCTTATCCCGTGCTAGCCACTTGACCCTCATCAAGAGTGTTCTTGAAGCAACCCTAGTTTATTGGATGTCACTTGCCTGGATCCCTAGAGGTATTCTGGCAAGAATAAAAAATCTTTGCTACAGATTCTTATGGAGGGGCAACCAGCCGGGAAGAATTTTTTCTTGGGTCAAATGGGATGCTCTCAATCTTCCAAAAAAATGGAGTAGCTGGGGGATCAAAAAGCTTGATGATTTCTCCTCTGCCTTGGCTGCTAAACTTGGTTGGTAGTTGGTTGTTTCAGACAGCCTTTGGACTAGAGTAACCTACTCGAAATATATCACCCCTACTCATGTTTTGGAATGGATTAGAAGACTGACTAGGCTTTGCTCTGGCATTTCAATAATCTAGAAGGTTGTCCTGAAGGCCTTGGATCCCATTCATGCAGGCATCACCCGGAGAATAAAATTTGGGAACAAGGTTCGCATTGGCATTGAACCGTGGATTGGTTGCGGCAATATGCACAGATTACCAGTCGAAATCTTATTGTACCTCAGGGAGCAGCATATCACCCACCTTGAACACATAGCTGATGATTTTAACACCTCGTTTCTTCAACAGGCTTGGAAATCTGATCTTCATCTCAACATTCCCCCTCCCTGGCAGCAGCACTGGAGAGACTATATACAAGCTCTGCTAGAGGCTCATATCAGGCTGACGGAGGGTGATGACGAGATCATCTGGGCGCTGGAAAAATTAGGGCGATACACTCCAAAGGAGGGATACACTATTCTGGCGGAGCCGCGTAAGCCCCCCATGCTACAAAAGTGGTGGAAACACCTCTGGAAACTCAAGGCGCCTCCTCGATCAAGACTTTTAATGTGGTGCATCCTTCATAATAGAGTTCCTACGGGGGACAACCTGATGAAGCGTTCCTTCTTGGGCCCACACTGGTGTCATTTCTGCAACAGGGAGGGTGAATCTGCTTCCCACATCTTCCTAAATTGCCCGATCATACGCCACTTCTGGAACCTTGTCTCATCTGTCATTCCATCCCCTTATACCTGGCTTCCGGGCACCCTAGATGTGGCCTGGATCGATTGGTATTCTTCTGTTTCTCCCACCAAATTGAGGAATCTCCCCTTATTATTCTGTTGGGCTGTCTGGATTGCCCGTAATCAGCTCATTTTTCATAATTCCCCTCCCCGGTGGCCTAGCTTGGCTGCCTTGATCAAAGCAGACTTTGACCTCATCCTGGATGACCCCCCTATTACTCGTCCCCGCATCATCTCTCCTGAACTGTTTGATCCTTCCCGACCCTGGGCTTTTTTTGACGGGGCCACACAAGAAGTTGGGTGTGGGGGGGTGGCTATCCTTCACCTTTCTGAGAGGCACTCCTTCAAGCTTTCCATGGGTCTGCGGGGGGGGGGGAACAAATAATTTTGCTGAACTTTCAACAGCCTATTTCATCATCCGATTTGCTTCAGAGAAGAATTGTCATGCTCTTCAACTGTTTGGTGACTCATTGATTGTCTGCGACTGGCTGAATAAGCATTCCTGTGGCTGGTATTTTTCATTAAGACACATACTTGATGAAGCTTTAAGACTGATCTCCAATTTTGACTCCTCCTCCTGTAATCACATCTATAGGGAGTGTAACTCCGAGGCTAACCGCCTTTCCAAGGAAGGCGCGAACAGGGGGCAAGGCATCTGATTGATTACGGAGCTGATCGATGGAGCTAGTTACCAGCACTATCATAGACCATTTATGGATATAATGGTCTAATTTTTGGACAGTTTATTTATCAGATTATGTACATATTTTACTTCGTTGTTTATGTACTATTCATAGGCCAACATGATTGGCACTATTACTTTTTTGGTATTATCCCCCTGTGTGGACCAGATAATACATATACTGATTGTTTATGATACTTACTATGAACTCCGCCTGGACAATGTTGGGTCTACTACCCAGATGTTTTCGGTAGTGTTAGAGCCTAGATTTGTCTCAGGCTGAAAAGACAAGGTTCTAGGTCCACATCAAACCACGCTCAGCCTCGTAGCTAGCCCTACGAGGATGGGAGAGGGCTCTCTCCGGGTCAATCTCGGCAAAAGGTAATCGATGAGGCTCGAGATGACTATATTTGCAATTAATCTTAGGCTAGGTATGAAGTACAAGGAGTTTGAGGTTGATTTTTGAGGTTTTTGTTGAATCAAAGGAAAAGGCAATTTTGGGTGTGGGGATGAGACACAGTTTTTGCAGAGGTCTACTTGGGGCAAGGTAGGCGATTGTCTTGATGCTTTTAAAGAGAATGAATGGCTAGATCTGACTGGTGAGAAGCTAAGGAGAGCAAGAAGCTTTCAAGGATTCTCCTTAAACAGACGAAAACATGGAAAATCAAACAAACTTAAAGGCAGAGCATAACAATCTATGGATTCTACCTTAACACTTCATTTGTTCAATTGCAGAAGATGAGAGAAGGAAAATGATACACATAAAAACTTACAATTACTGAAAGAAGCACACCATCAACACATAAAGCCACAAGGATCCCAAACAGTGCTGCAAAACCCTGGTCTTTCCTTTGCCAAAAATGCAGAAGTGAAAGTACAATAGAGTGTCAAGCTTTTCCCAAAAGTCCAACCCTGAAAATGACTTGGAAATTACATAATATATGCAATCCAACCTCTTCCCTTGCCTCTAGGGGTTGAGCTCATCATTCTAGGAGCTGTTTCAACCAATTCTAAACAAAGCACTACAATCTAGGCAGTCAAAACAACTTGCCTCTATAAGGTAGGAAATTGATTCATTCATTAAATTTTCACTCTTTGGTGAATGAACCTTCTAGATCAAGTAACTAAGTGTCAAATTACATCATGTTTCAATCAATTACATCAAGAAAAGTCAAAAATTACATCACAAATCAAAACTGGTCAAACTAGCCGAGTTTTTGAGTTGAAGGATGAAAAATAGGGCAAAAAATCTATATGCGCCGCGCTGATTTGCCGCTGATTTTGAGGTACCTGCAGGAGTCCAAATTAAGCTTAGGTTGGCTTGTTGGAAAGCCCTACCTGTCTACTATCCAACCCAAGTGGAATTTTCAAAATTGGTGTCCATTTGCCCCTCCAAAAGTGCATTCTCCCAGGACTGCTTCCTGTCTGTCAAAATAGGGGCAGTGAGGTCATTTTTTTCATGTCTTTTGACCTTTTGGGGACCCAAAACTTTCCCAAACTTCTTGTCCAAGTACCAAAATTCACGATTCTCCATGACAAATCCAAAACTGCAAGCCATTTGTGATTTGCAGCTCCCAATCCTATGGGTCGCGCAAGGTGCGCGACGCATATAGGGAAAAAACCCGTTTTTTAAATGCAGAAATTTCAAAATGACCAAAAATGCCCCAAATCTCTTGAAATTTGGGCTGGATTTCCTTCATCAAGTGTGATGATGAGCTAAAGAGGCCTCGGCCAAAATTTGAAGACGATCAAGCTCCCTTTGTTTCTTTTGCTTGCAGATTGCCTTCTTCAATTTTGCCTTTAGATTTCTTATCCGAGCCTTGCAAACTTGGTTCCGTGCCTTGTAGTGAACAACCATATGTCTCAACAATGCATTATCTCTATTGGCCTTGCTCAGCTGCTTCTCCAAGTAAATGTTGACCCTTTCGAGATTAGACTCTCGATCCTCATTGACCTGTCGCCCTAGAGAAGTGAACTGAATCCTCCTATGTCGGGCAGCTTGGCGATTCTCACGGATGTTCTGTAGCTCCATGATCGCATGCTGATTTTCAAGCTGCTTATTTCTCTGTTCTAGATACCTGATGTTCCATTTGGCCATCTCCAACTGGATTTCCAAGGCTTGAATGTCTGTTTCTTGCTCCTTAATCATCATTCTATAACTAGACTTCTTTAAATCCGTAGTTGTCTCAACATCAAGAATGATAACGAAACCTGATGGCTCACCTGAAGGCCCTTTCTCATGCATGGGCTTCTTGCCCTTGTCCTGTACCTGTACCTGTGGTGTTGATGTCGGAAGCGAGGCCCCTTCCACGCCAGGTGGAGATAACACTCGCTTTGTTGCTGCAAACAAAGGTCTGGTACCTTTCGGATAGCCTCTCTGATATGTAATGAAACTAGGCCTGGTCTCATGACGCTCATACTGCTGAGAAGGTTCACCCTCATGTTTCACCTCTGATACTTCTCATGAAGCTCTGAAGAAATCACGTGAGATAAAGTCATCCCAAGTGATGCCCTGCAAACCAAGCTGATGAACCACCAAAATCTTTATAAGCGCAAAATGATATACACTATTGAGTTGCTTCTGAGGGGTTCTATGATGTATAAAGGTTGTCATCCTCTCTATATTCCGACAGACGAAATACAGAATGTTCATCATCCGCACCCTGGTGAAATGAATAAGTAACCTGATGTGATAAGCATAAAGACGAGATAATCGTCCCTCACAGCTGAAATATTTCATGATCAATCTCATGAGAGGAGCATACTCATCTTTCAGGTACCTGAACAGGAACACTCTTTTGAGCTGCCTCAAGCAATTGGGTTTGATATATGGCTCATAATGCTGCTTATCAATCTGCTGTTTTTTATGCCATAGTTCACCAATATTTGGTATACCTGTTGCTAGCGAAACAGTTTCTGGTGTGAGTGTAAAGGTGACCCCAGCCAAGGTAGCTTGGTCTCCGTGCAAATGCAAGACAAAAAGACGAGCCAAATCATAATGACACTGGACCTCAGCTACCTTTTGACAAAACTCATAGCATGATTGATGCTCAAAGCACTGCATAGCAAGGGGACAGGCATGCAGTTCTATAAGGGTGACTAGTTCTTCCCTGACATGTTTGCCACTTTTACGAGGCCTCCGGGGTTCTTGTTCACCTACGGGAGAATCACTTTGGGTTTCTGCCTCATATTCTGATGAGTGACCAGATGACATCACTGTTGATATACAAACTGCCTCAAATAAATGCTGATAAGTGAAACTGCTGTGTGCAATTGAATATGGACTGTTCCTTTGATTTAAACAATGTTGACAAATTAATCTGAAGAGGAGGCGATTTGATGAGGTTTCAGACAAGTTACGGGCTCCAAACTGTAAGCGTCGCGCTCCTTACCCAGTGCGTCGCGCAAGTTATATGCGCCGCACTGGTTATAATTTACACTGGCCTGGATGTCTGTGTGCGCCGCGCAAGTTATGTGCGCCGCGCAGCCTGTTATATGCGTCGCGCAGGTGAAATGAGTACCAATCCGCTCCAAAATGCTCAAACACGACTTGCAATGGTTTTCTCCTCCTTTGGCATGCACAATCACTTGAAACTTCATTGAAAAACCCTTATATAGACACCAATTTGATTTTTGCCTCTTTCATAACCCACTTTGTTATGTTTTGCAATTGACACTTTTTCAGGATTAAGAAAATTTTGACCTTTTTGTTTCCTCTTTAAATTTGGTTGAAATAATGATTTTCTTTAACAAATTTTTGCAGGGATAGCTATGCTATGATCTGGCAAAGGAGACCAGGGCTGCATTGGGACATTTCAAGAACTGAAATTTTTGAAAATTTATTACAAAAATGAAATATTGACTTATCTTCAAAACAGAGTTTTGAAGAGAAGTCATAATCTATCCATATAATGATAAAAATCTCTGAGATAACAATCTAACAAGGACCTCCCTCTGGCCTGCTGGCTTTATTTAAACTTTGTCAAAGACCTATCGACTTAACCCTAGACCTAATGACCGAAAAAACTATTATGACCCAGAGACTAAAACAGGACTACAAATGACTGTTCAAGACTTGATTTTTAAGAATAGACCTGAGCCAACAGTGCCAAGCACGAGGGGAATGAGTGACACAAACCTCTCCATCAGATTTATGGCATGCTTCTAACGAAATGCAACTGATCGAAACTGATGAGACACCTAAACATGAAATGCAAAAAAGAGTTTTGATCTCTGACGGAGGGATAACCAGACCGACTCTAACAGGTAGTAGTTTTTGATATTTTCATCTTTGCTTCTGATCGATGAAAATATTGGAATATGCATATGCATCTACAAAATGTAATTTCCTTCCTCCATAAATGAAATTACGAATTTTTCCATGGGAAAAAAATAATAATAAAATAATATAATAGTAATTATTATTATTAATAATATAATAGCATTTATATTATTATTATTATAATAATACAATAATAATTATATTAATATAATAATAAAGAGATTTTATTATAATAATAATACAATATAATTGTTATTATTTTTTTATAATTTTATATTATTATTATAATAATATAATAATAATATAATAATATAATTATATTTTTATAATAATATAATGATAATCTAATATTATTATCGATTATTCTTATTATTAATTAATATTACTAATATTATTATGAGTTTATATTATTATTATAATATTGATATAATAATATATATAAATAATATGCTTGTTATTATTTATATAGTTATTAATAATCATAAATAGTTGGTGTTTAAAAAAATACCCATAATATTTATTAATGTTTTCATATAAGCCTATTGGCCTATATCAACCACATTGGAAAATGTGGTTGTATATATGTTTCATATACACTTATAGGTATATATCAACTACATTGGTAAATGTGGTTGTGCTAGTTATACATTTATATTACCAATTAGCAGACTCACACATATGTTTGTTAACTGTGTAAAAATTTTGTTGATGATGCAGGAGTTTTGTTATGTCTCTTGATTCGATGTGATATATATCTTGGAAGTAGATTGATGGTCAACTCAAAGACCTTGAATATATTCAGAATCTCTCTCTCTATCACAGTGTAAGTAATAATCTCTCCCTTTATCACAGTGTAAGTAATGGTCATATTGGCTTCATCAACTCTAATTGCAACTCATTCAACTGAGATTTCAATGACTCTGCTTCAGTGTCAAGCTCTACATTTTTTTGCTTAGCAATTCCCTTTCACTATCCATCAAATCTATCTTTGTTTACATCCCTTCCCAACATCTATGTCCATCGCTTGCTGGAACTATAACAATTTTGTATGGTCTTCTCCAGCTTTGGGTTTTGGTGAGCCAATAGGTGCTTCAACTCTTTTAATAGGCATAATAGTATCTAGGACAAATGTGAAGTTTTCTTTCAATTTCGACTCCAACTAAAATTTATTGATCAGAGTATATTTCAAGCCTTACTTAGCTCCTGATCTGGCGACAGTTGGTTCGCTCCTTATCTGTAATACTTGCTTATAAAGGTCACGCAATAAGGTCACACTTGGTTTATTCTGGCTCGGGGATTATTAACTCTACTGCAACTAGACCATTTGCATTTTCAGCTACTCTAGCCACCTTTGTCTCTGCCTGTACTTCCTCTGCTTCCCTTGGATTCATTCAACTCAGATTCCAATTCAATCTTTTATGTTCTGAATTGATGCAGAGTCCTCTCGTAGTTAAAAAAAAATGGTATATCTATAAAATGAATTGGTATATCTATACATGCCCCCTCACTGTCCAGTAACATAAAGATCAACAAGTAGTAATAAAATAATTTTCTCACCAAACATTTTTTACAGTAACAATTAAAAGGTAACCAAACAAATTTTGAAACCTCCTTATGTACAATAAGTACATTGAGATATTGACACACATATCAATTTTTCCAGATTAAACCTGTTTCTATTTCAATTGTAGTCTTAGTCTTACTTAGAAATAAATATGTATAATTGTACACTCTCCTGGGCGATAAATCCCAATATCTGCATAAATTCTCTTAGCAATAAATCCTAATCCTAATCTTTGCTTAAATTCTCTAGATTAACTTCTCTCGGACCTCGGGTACTGTATGATTCTCTTGTTTTAGCTTTACAGTCCATTTCGTCTACCTGATATTTTCTAATTACTAATTTTTTAATGCTTCCACCTGAGAGCGGACTTCAGAGAGCCGCAACCACTCGCCTAGAGAGCCACAACAATTATGAAGGGGTCCTTGCCTTTAGCTTTAATAAGCTCTATAGATTCCTTCTTTGTTCCAGACCCACCTGCAAAACTATATCATCCATGAATCACTTCAGAAAATTACCAGCCATAACAGTGTAATTACTATTTGTACACAAAGAGAGGGATTTCAGAAACTTGGCAACACAATATCTAAGTTTGGTATTGCTCTGCTGTGGAAACGATGTATATAAACTGACGAAAGACACATAAAACCCAACAAAAATCGCACCAGATACATGATGTAAGATCTGCAAGTGTTGATGTTAGCTTTTACCGTGTGCCAACCCTAAAATGTATCTCAAACTAAAGTACTCTTTCAGAAATAGTTATAGGGAGAAACATATACGTTGTAGCTTTTGAATGATGTTTTAAAATGCATATGAACCAAAATACCACATACCAAAATAGAGGCATGAAGCCTGTCTACCAAATACCAAAATAGAGGCATGAGTCATGTCTTAGACTTATCTATTAACTAGTACCACTTAACGTGCACGTCTGTTTCCTGCATCTTTCTTGCAACTTGCCCAATGGACCCTCTCCATTCTTTTAATTTGTTAATTTAATTTTTAAAATTTTGACAAATCAGCCATCGACTAGATAATATTCCCTGATGGTTACTTCTGGCGACCCCACATCCACTTTGAACACTATGAACGAAACTTGGTAGGGTTATTCCCTAGGTCTGACCTGGGGCCATCGTGTCAAAAATTTCGAGTGTGTGTTCGTATATTTGTATATTTATAATCAAATCTGTTTTGGATCATTATGAACTTTCCTCATATTATTATACCATTTTATTTGATCAAATGACAGAATCCATTATGTGGTGTCTGTTTTATTTTATTGAATCATTAGCATATTCATGCAATTTTGTTGAAGGTATTTTGTTAAAGGTCCTCGATTTAATCAGGGTAGCCCCAAAGTTGAAGTTTGTTGTGGACAGTTATATTTCCATATGCCTCGTAAATTTCTTTGCAGTCAATGGAAATAATTACATCTCCCTGGTCATTGATGACTTTGAAGGTGATGGAAATAATTACATCTCCAATATTGTCGAGGTGCTCAACGTACAATTTTTCCAATGAACATGGAATGTGTTGTTTTTATTTTTCTAATGGACACCCATTTTATAATTGTGTATTCTCTATGAATAGCAATCAAAGGGAGTCGGAGCGTCCACAGCGAGAGTGCCTATAGCGAGACCTGCCAGCATCTTCTCAGCGAGACCTACCAGCATCTTCTAGCTACGAGGCCAGCCTATCAGCGAGTTATCTTATCAAAGGCTGCAGGAGGCTTCTTGATGAGTGACGAACGAGTGATCACCAACACAAATCTTGGACCAATGGTTTTTTTGGATTCTGAAATCTCTCTTTTCGAGTCATTCCGAGAACACGCCACGCCTCATGCCCTCCCATTATCAACCTTCTCCTCACACCTATCATCAGCTATCTGCATCTGCATGAAGGTATACTAGCCTACGTCCTCGTTAAGGTTATTGCTACATGTCATGCTTCATGCATGCATGTGCGTCGTAGGGTGGACAAATGTCTGTTAAGGTGTACATTCCATAAGGTTTTGCAAATTCTATAAAACTATCCCTTCTTCAACGCGCGCGACCTTCTGCCCTTTTGGCCTTTCATCCTCCCTACATCTGGATTGGGGAGGTTCACGCTTGCTTTCCCACGCCTTAGTCCAGAACATTGTCCTCTGCAATTTACTTTAGACACAGTAAATCTTTGTTGCGTGCTGATGGATTGATGTTCATGCGAATGCGGTCTCTGGTGCTCCCGCTCGTGGTGGACGCTCGCGGTAATGGTAAGTATTCGGTTTCCTTTTCTTTGCAAAATGTTGATCCCTAAACACGTTTTCATGCCTCATAAAAGGAATTCATAGCTTCAGTGGTTTTTATGGTTTTATTTCTATAAGTTTTCTCAGCTAGAACCAGAAATCTTTGTTATATTTCTGGTTAGTCACCGTAAATTCATGAAGTTTTTTTAGTCTGAAACATTAAGATGTTAAAGGACCTTTTACACAAATTCAGAAGGTTCATAGTAGTTTACAAGCCGTGTACAGATATAAGGTTCAGAATTGGTGATTGGTGGTGTATATTTGAGGTTTATTGCTGCTGTTTTGCATGTAATGATTCTCCATCACTTTAGATAGCTCTCAGAAGTCTTGCCTTCGAATCCTCCCAGCTCCCTGGTGTGGCACAGTAACTCTCCCCTTTACCGGAAAATTCTTCCGGTGATCGATTTCCTGCCCGCTCTTTTCATGAAAATTTCAAATTGGCATCGGGATTAGAAAGCTTTGTCCTCTAATATCCTATCTTGTACTTGGAAAATCTTCAAATTCCTAGGATCATCCTTTTTGTGGTCTAAATGACACTCAGATGCCATCATAAATAAGTAAAGATGCCGAACCTTTCTGCTCATTTACTCTGAGCTAGTACATGCATTAATTTTGGAGATGTCTGGCTAGTGTCCTTTATGATTTCCCGATTATTCTATATTCCTATCCTGGTGTCAGGACAACTCCTTTCCCTTTCCTTTTCCCATCCAAGCATTTATTCTATCCAGGTCCTCCTTTTGACGGAAGCCAGAGGGCTTTAAATTTTCAGTACTCATCCGGATTTGGCAACTAACTAAAATATTACCGAAATCCAAGGTAAGATTTTTGGAGGCGTATGGATGGAGAGCCCGATGCAATTGCCACGGAGGACCTGATCCGGGCCACCATGGAGGCCGAGAGGGCATGGGAGAATGCCACGTTATCCGGTAATTGGCAAACAACACTGGATGATGTGGTTGTAAAGCCATCTTTTCAAGGTGCTGACAGGGAAAGGTCCCATCACTTATCCCGTAGAGAAGATAGAGGGGCACAGAAGGAACAGGGCTTTCATGAGCACCTAAACTGCTATAACAAGACACGAAAACCTGTTAAAATTACCGCTCCGCCTTCTGCAATCAAGATTGATAGTGTGCATCTGACCGAAAGGATTGAGAGTCTACAGAACCTTGCCCTTATAGGTAGATGGCATTTCCCCGAAATGAATGATGCTGATATGAGGAAATGGATAGCAATCCATTGGAAACCAGTGATAGGATATATACCTATTATATCAAACCTTATGAAGGAGTGGTACTGCTTCCATTTTCTTAATGTTGCTGATGCTGAAGCTATTCAAAAATGTCCGTGGGTGTTTAAAAGGAGCTTCCTTGCTCTTTATAGGTGGTATATTGGGTTTGACCCGCTGAAAAATACGCCCTCAAATAACCTCATATGGGTAAAATTTCCAAATCTTCCCTTAGAACTATGGTCAAAAGAAACCCTGGAGGAGATTGGTAATTCTATAGGCAGATTTATCTACGTTGATCCTTGGTGTCTAGGAGAAAAGGATAAGAGAATAGCTTGGGTCCTCATAGAAAAATCGTACAGGGGGGGATATCCAGATCACATTGAGATTGCTTGGAGAGATCAGATAATCAAGCAAAGATTGGACTTCTGCGGCATCCCGTTCAGATGTGCAGTTTGTCACAAAACTGGCCATTTAATAAAACATTGTCCTAAACACAAGCTTCGTAAGAATAGGAGCCTTAGACAAAAGGCGAGGAGACAGGTCTCATCAACTAGCCCATCCTCCACAGAATTGCTGGAAGACCATCACCCCAATTCAACAGCTTCTCCGCAGGTATTGTCATAGGACCCCCCTCTGTTTCCAGAATCCAGATCTGGCAGTCCAAGTAACATCAATAATTCTTTGATAAGCAGTCCTATAGCTTTTCAGTGTTCCCCCATTTTGGAACCAAGAGATGATAAAGTTATTCCTTCCTCGAGTCCCATGCGGGTAAAGGACTTCTCTGTCGGATCCATTCCTATTCCTATATCGTCCTCATCTCCACCCCCTAATCAAAATCTCTTATCTCATATTAAAGGAAAAGAACCATGTGGGTCTGTCACCCCAGTGAACTCCCCTGCTTCATCCCCTGCTTCATCCCCAATTAATCCTTATGATAGTGATCTGGATTTTCTTCTCAACCGAAAGTCTCTCGAATTGGAGCCTTTAGCTATCCTCAAACCTAGGAACCAGGCTTCGCCGTTCATTAGCCCAAAATTTACAAAAAATATAACTGTAAGGAAAAAGAATCGGGGTGGTAGCAGGCATTTTAGAGGAAGGACCACTGTTACAGACAACGGGGTTAGAAATCTCTCTCTGGTTGATGTCCCTATTTATGGCATGCCAGATTCACAGCCTCTTAGAGCAAGCGCGGCTGGTGAATCCTCCAAATGACTTTTATTATCTCTATGAATATCAGGGGTCTTGGCGTTGACCCCAAATTTCTAACGCTGAAGAATTTCTTCTACTCTTCTAGGCCGAGAATAATTCTTATCCAAGAAACTATGCACAGTCGCGAAGCCACCATTTCTTACTTCAGGAAAATGCTTCCATCTTTGTATATGGTGGCTACAGAGGCTCGAGGATTGTCAGGGGGTCTAGCAACTCTATGGGATCCTAGGCGAATAAGAGCTAAAGCATATAAATGCTTGCTGGGATCATCATTTCGGCATCCATCAAGAGAAAAGATCTTCCTATTAATATCTTAAACATTTATGTGCCTTATAAAAATAGAGCTCCCTTTTGGGAAATTTTTTTCTCATCAGATATGTTTGATATTGAACATCTCTTAATTGCAAGCGATTTAAATGTAACATTGAGCTCGAAAGAATGTTGGGGATTCTGGAAGAAAAAGGACCCGCTTGCTGATATCATAAAGCTTGAGCTACTAAATAAAAATTTGGTGGATATCATTCCTCCGGAAATGAAGCCGACATGGGTTAATGGTAGAACTGATAAGGCCTATATTTCTAAAAGGATTGATCAGTTCCTAGTTCATATCAGCCTTATAGATAAGATGGGTATGCCTTTTTCAGCAGTGGGGAATGTACTTGTATCGGATCATAGACCTATTCTCTTATCATGGCTAGAAAAGGGGTCCAGAAGGGGATATCCCTTCAAGTTTAATAGAACTCTTTTACAAGACCCAGCATTTAATGAATACATTTCCAATGCATGGAAAGAGCTAACAACAAAGGCTAAGCTACCCCCGTTTTTAACATTCAGAGATAAGATGGCAGCAATGAGAAAGCTAGTGAAGAAATGGAAAATTCAAAAAAGGGAGAAAGATAGGCAGGAGCTTCAGACAGTCCAACAGGAATTGGATAGCCTTTTGAAATTATCAGATGCAAACTCGTGCTCTTTCAACATGAAATGCAGCATAAGAGAGCTAGAAAGGAAAAAATTTAAATTGCTGAAGCAAGAGGAATCCTTTTGGAGGCTTAAAAGTAGGGTTTTATGGCTCCAGGAAGGCGAAAAAAACACTAAATTTTTTCATAACTTTGCTAATGCTAGACGTGACATAAACTCCATATGGAAGATAAGGGATGGAAATGGAGGTTTCGCTGTATCTCAAGATGACATCACAAAGGAGGCTGTTAGTCATTTCAAGAAACAATACAACAGAAGGAATGATATCGCCTTTCGGGACATTCTATGGGGTATTGATTTGGTTCCTCAGATGTTTGATGATGAGAAGAATGAGGCCTTGTTCCAGCCAATCACAGAAGATGAGCTACTCAAAATTATGAAGTCCTTCAAGAAAGACAAGAGCCCTGGTCCGGATGGTTGGACAATTGAATTCTTCATCCACTTTTTAGACCTCATTAAACAGGATCTTCTAAGGATGGTGGAAGCGTCTAGGATGTCTGGTAACATACACCATATCACTACTTCCACATTGATTGCCCTAATCCCAAAAAAGGGTGTGCCAGAATCTTTTCATGATTTTAGACCGATATCCTTATGCAATATCTCTTTCAAAATCATCACAAAGGTTATTGCTGAAAGAATTAAAGGAACACTGGCCTCCTTTTTATCTAGGAACCAACACGCTTTTCTGAAGGGCCGCAATATTTTGAATGCTGTGGCTAATACTTAGGAGTGCCTGTTCTCTATGTCTTCTCATAATACAGAAGTGGCCATCATGAAAATTGACTTACAAAAAGCATACGACTGCTTAGATTGGGGGTTTATTGAAAGTCTTTTGGCAAAGATTGGTCTGAGATCCAACTCCATCCGATGGATCATGGCTTGCATAGTGAATGTTAACTATGCGGTTATTATCAATGGTATTCCCTCTCATTTTTTTCAAGCAGAGAGAGGCTTGCGTCAGGGATGCCCCCTTTCGCCTCTTTTATTCATTTTGGCTATGAACTCCCTAAACATCCACATCAATAAAGCGATAGCCGAAAATAATTGCAGACCTATTAAGATTTGCAGGCACAACTTCATTTCACACAACCTCTTTGTTGATGATATCATCTTATTTGCAATGTTATGCAGAACATCATGGACATGTTTAAAAGATATTCTCGAAAGATTCCAAAAAGCCTCTGGGCTTTGTATTAAAAAAGCAAAATCTTTACTCTATGACAATGATACCAATATGGAAGTGGTGAATTGGATTTCTCAGCTTTTTGGGATAGAGTTAAGATCGATCAAGGAAGGCCTCAAATATTTAGGTTTTCATCTTAAAGCTAAAGCTTACATAAGGAATGACTGGCAATGGCTGATAGAAAGATTCTATAAAAAGATATCGGCATGGGAGCATATATGTCTATCCTTGGCAGGTAGAGTCATCCTTTCTCAATCTGTTTTATTACAGTTGGTGGTCTATTGGGCCCATTTATTTGTCCTTCTAGCATGCATTATTCAAAAGATGACCAAGATCACGACAAATTTTATTTGGGGAAGAAAATCTAAATAGAGTAAATTCCATCTCTCCAAAATGGACATTATTTAATTACCTAAGCATCTCGGGGGATGGGGTTTAATGGATCTGAGGGCTTTTGGGAAGGCCCTATTATGTAACTCGCTCTGGAGAGGCATTTTTGGGGATGGGCCATGGAATGTTACAGTAAAACAAAAGTATATGAAAGGCAAAAGTCTCAAATATTGGTTCAGAACAGGAGTAATTGGAATTAAACAAGGATCTGCCATATGGCTCAGTCTTAGGAAGGTCGAGAAATATTTCTTGAAGAATCTAAAGTGGAGGATTTTTTCTGGAAACAATATCATAATTGGTTTGGATCCTATTGCATGTTGTCGGGGAAGAATTTCTATTCCAGACAATCTCAATTTTTCCTTTCACAGAATTGGTTATTTTACATGGGACAAGCTTATTTCTGACTAGAGCGGCCATACACCCTTATGGAAGGATGCCTCTGATATCGGCTTGTCAGTCGAATTGAGTTCATCTTGGAACAATGTCAAAGATGCTCTAGTGGCAAGCGGGATTCGCCGTGGAGGGACAAATGACCACCTAGCATGGTCCTTGTCCAATGATCATATGCCAGCACAAGTAAAAGATATTTATTATGATATTATTTCTTCTAAGGTTTCGTCTACAAGTTCAAAATTTCCGACGGTCCTCTGGAAATCGGGTTGCCCTCTTAAGATGATTCTTTTCTCATGGTTAGTGTTTAACAATAAGAACCTGACATGGGACAACTTGAGGAAAAGAAGCTGGCATGGCCCAAGAAGGTGTTCGATGTGCGAAGCAGATGAGGATTCTAATCTTCACATGTTCTTCCAATGCAAATCCTCTTAGCAAAACTGGTATGACCTGGCCATCTCTTTTGGTTTTCCTCATGTTGTTTTTGTTTCTATCCATGCAGCTTTCGAATGGTGGAGCAGGCAAAGGGAGCCTAGGCGTGTGCTCATCATCATTATGTTATGGTGCGCATGGAAATGGAGAAATCACAAGGTTTTCAGTGACTCAAAGATCCCTTATAAGTCCATCCTGCATAACATTTTTGTAATCTTTGACTCAATCCCAAAGAAGCTGCCCAAATAGCTAGGGCCCGTCTTATGGCTTTGGCATTTTTTGTCCTCGGTATATATGATGGATATGTTTCAACAAGCTTCTATCAGCATATGCTTTCTTGTGCCTTATTGCTTTGAATCTGAGCCTATTTCTGGATGTTTTGTATATGGTTCATCCTGTTCTTCTCTCAGTCCTTTTCTGATATAACTATGTGTCTTCTGTTCTAGGTGCTTTTATGCACATCTGTTCTTCATGTTTCCGTCAAGTGATGGTTTTGACTCATGGCTTCACAAGCTGCTCTTTTTTGTATTTGTATCCTATCATGGTTTTTACATTGACTTAATATAATCTATGAATCTTTTTTCTCTGAAAAAAATTGTGTATTCTCTATGAGACTTGAATTTATGACCTTCTAATTCCCTACTAATTTATGGAATTTGCCTCTCGCGTATTTGTTCTTTTAACCATTTGAATTCAATCTGATTTGTTTTATAATCCCTTTATTCGGCAGGGACTACCGCTGCCTGCAACACTTGTTTCTTATTGACATTGTGTGTGTTAGAAAATTATATATTACGGAGCAATGGAACACATAAAATATTGCAGAAATATAAACACAGAAAACACACAAAACAAGAGAGACACAGATATACGTGGTTCACCCAGTTTGGGCTACGTCCACCCCGAACAGCCAGTCCTTCCTTTTTATTATCCAGCAAAATGAAGAGACACAACCTACAGCAAATCTGCTGTAATATCCTTTGTTTTCTCTCACAGTCTCACCTCTCTGTTTCTCGCTCACCGAATACACATCTATCTCACAACCTCAAATACAATGCCCTCATATAAAGAGAGGGGTTGCCTTCTAGGGAAAAAAGCCCTAAACTAAACATAAGTTCTACCGTCAGATCATCCGCCTAATGAACGGCCCAGATTGACTAGAAATTACTATACTTTTACAAGGCAATTTTACAACTGTTTTTAGCTTCGGGGGCGCTGCCGCCGAAACCCCCCGCTAGGGGGGGCTCCCAAAAGTCGCTGCCGCCCCCCCCTGGACCCCCCACGGCAGCGATTATTTTACGAGCGGCGTTGCCGCCCCATTTTAAACTGGGGTCCAATATGCCGGTACTATAGAAGATAATCAGGCTCCACACCCAACAATCTCCCACTTGGAGACTAATTGTAGCAACTCCACCGCTGCTCCATTTGCTAGACAATGACTCCTCTTTGGACCTGGTTGTTTCTCATCTTCATCGTCATCCTTGAAGACCAACTGAAACTGAGCATATTCTCAGTTTCTCCCTGGTTACAACTTTTGTTAGCATATCTGCAGGGTTCTGGCTAGTGTGTATCTTTTCCAGCTTCAACTCTCCATCTTCCAACACTGATCGTATGAAATGGTACTTGAGCTGTATGTGTTTTGTCCTGGAATGAAATGCTGAGTTCTTTGCAAGATGAATGGCACTTTGACTATCACTGTATAACGTGCCCATATCATGCTCCTTACCCAATTCACCCATAAACCTTTGTAACCAAATCATTTCTTTACTAGCCTCTGTAGCAGCAACATACTCTGCTTCTGTTGTTGAAAGTGCAACAACACTTTGGATTTTTGAAACCCAACTGACAGTTGTTCCTCCGACAGTAAATACATATCCTGTAGTGCTCCTCCTATTATCTCTGTCACCTGCCATATCTGCATCAACATATCCTTGTAGGGATATGTTTGAACCACCAAAGCATAATGCCTGATTTGTGGTACCTCTCAAATATCTGAGAATCCATTTCACTGCCATCCAATGTTCCTTTCCTGGATTGTTCATGTACCTGCTTACAACTCCCACTGCATGTGCAATATCAGGCCTTGTGCAGACCATTGCATACATTAAACTTCCAACTGCTGATGCATATGGAACTTTAGACATATAATCCATGTCTTCTTGGGTCTTTGGGCACATTTCTTTGCTAAGTTTGAAATGGCTAGCAAAAGGTGTACTAACTGGTTTTGCATTTTGCATGTTAAATCTTTTCAACACCTTTTGTATGTACTCATTCTGAGACAATGTTAATTTTCTATTTTTCCCGTCTCTAGTTATTCTCATACCAAGGATTTGTTTTGCAGCACCCAAATCCTTCATTGCAAATGAATTTGCCAATTTTCTTTTGAGCACATTTATTTCCTGCATGTTAGATCCTGCAACAAGCATGTCATCTACATACAATAACAATATAATATAGCTGCCATCATTTTGCTTTTTCAGATAAACACAATGATCAGAGTGACATCTAGTTTAACCTTGTTCAGACATAAACTTGTCAAATTTTAGATACCACTGCCTTGGAGCCTGTTTTAAACCATACAAGCTCTTCTTCAACCTGCACACAAGTTTCTCCTTCCCTTTCACCTCATATCCTTGTGGCTGCTGCATATATATCTCTTCCTCCAAATCCCCATGGAGAAAGGCTGTCTTTACATCTAACTGCTCAAGATGCAAATCTTCAGCTGCTACAAGACTTAAAATAGTTATGATTGAAGTCATTTTAACAACAGGAGAAAATATTTCATCAAAATCAATACCTTTCTTCTGTGCAAACCCCTTCACCACAAGTCTAGCTTTGTACCTTTGCTTTCCTCCATCTTCTTCCTTCAGCCTGTAAACCCATTTATTCTTCAATGTAGTTTTTCCTGCAGGCAACCTGACTAAATCCCAAGTCTGGTTATGCATTAAGGAGTCCATCTCTTCTTCCATGGCTACCTCCCACTTCTTCTTGCTTTCAACTTGCATTGCTTCTTCATAACATTCAGGTTCACCGGAATCAGTCAACAATAAATAATATAATGAAGGAGAGTATCGTTCAGGAGGTCTACTTGTCCTGGTAGATCTTCTAACACCACTTTCAGGTGTTTGGGGTGCCTGTTGTTGTTGTGATGGTTGCAGTTGTTGTGGTTGTTGATTATTATTATTTTCAGGCACCTTTACTTTTTCAGTAATTTCATCAAGAACTGCGTATTCCTTGTTTTCTTTTTCTTGTTTCTTTTCCTGCAACTGATTCTTATACAAGACCTTTTCATTGAATATTACATCTCTGCTCCTAATGATTTTGTGATATTCATAATCATATAAGCGATAACCAAAATCATTAACACCATATCCAATAAAGGTACATTTCTTTGACTTTGCCTCAAGCTTTGTTCTATTTTCTTTATCAATATGGACAAAGGCCTCACAACCAAAAGGCTTTAAAATAGAGTAGTTTACCTTTTTCCCTGTCCATGCTTCCTCTGGAACACCACCATCCAAGGAACTTGAAGGTCCTCTGTTTATTAAATAAACAGCAGTATCTACAGCATCTGCCCAAAACTGTAAAGGCAATCCTGCATGCAATCTCATGCACCTTGCACGCTCCATGATTGTTCTGTTCATCCTTTCTGACACACCATTTTCTTGTGGTGTTCTTGGAACTGTCTTCTCTCTGCGAATTCCATGCTCTGAACAGTACCTATCAAACTCTTTGCTGCAATATTCACCTCCATTGTCTGATCTAAGACACTTCAATTTCTTTCCTGTCTCAATCTCAACCAAAGCTTTCCATTTCTTGAAAGTCTCAAATACATCAGATTTATTCTTAATACAATAAATCCAAATTTTTCTAGTTGCATCATCAATAAAAGTAACATAATAACGAGAGCCACCGAGATGATACCTGAGCAGGTCCCCATACGTCTGTATGCACAAGCTCTAATTTTTCGTTCTTCTTTTCTTTCCCAACTCTGAGAAATCTGACTCTCTTCTGTTTTCCATAAATGCAGTTCTCACAGAAGTCCAAATCAACATTTTTCAAACCCGGCAACAAATTCCTTGAGTGAAGAATCTTCATCCCCTTTTCACTCATGTGTCCGAGCCTATGATGCCATAATGCTGCATCTACTCCTTTGGAAGTTAAAGCATTAATAGAGTTAGAAATACCATTGCATAAATACAATGTACCAACCTTTTCACCTTTTGCTATTACCAGGGCTCCTTTAGTGACCTTCCAAGATTTATCTGTGAAAGTTGTCACACAACCTTCACCGCCTAACTGCCCTGTTGAAATCAGATTTTTCTTTAGATCTGGAACATGCCTTACCTCCTTTAATAGCCATTGGTTTCCATTCTGCTGTTTTACAAGAACCTTACCCATTCCAACGATTTTACAGGGTTTATCATCACCTAGACGAACTTGTCCAAAATCTCCTTGAACATAGTCATGAAAGTATTTCTTATCAGGTGTGGCATGGAATGAAGCCCCTGAATCTACCACCCAGGAATCAGTAATATTTTCAAAAGAAAGAATCAAAGCATCTTGTAACACCTCACCTGTCACATTTGCTTCATGATTGTTTTCTTGCTATGCATCTCCTTCTTTTCCCTTCCGAGATCTACAGTCTTTCTTTAGGTGTCCTTTCTGTCCACATTTCCAGCACACTATCCCCGATTTGGACTTGGATCTGCCTTTCCTTGATTTATTGCGATATCCTGAGCTCTTTCCTCTTTCCATTTTTCTTCCTCTAGACTCTGCACTCAAAGCATTTCCCGATGTCTCACCGGAGCTTTTCCGTCGCATTTCCTCGCTAAGGATAGCACCGACAACATCATCAAACTTTAAAGTACTAGATCCAGAAACAGAGTTACTGATGGCCATTACCAAACCATTCCAGCTTTCTGGTAACGAGCATAAGAATAACATAGCTCTAATTTCATCATCAAAGTCTACCCCTACAGAACTTAACTGACTTGTAACTGTATTAAAATCATTTAAATGGTCTGCAACAGATCCACCTTCCGACATCTTCATATTAAATAACCGTTTCATAAGAAATACCTTGTTCGAGGCCGAGGGTTTTTCATATAGTTTCGACAGCGTCTGCATCAAACCCTCTGTCGTGGTTTCTTTCGAAATGTTGAAGGCGACTGACGCAGCAAGGCACAACCGTATTGTTCCAAGTTCCTTTCTATCGAGAAGGTTCCATTCTTCGTCTTTCATACCCGTCGACATCTTTGTTTTTCCGCCCAATGGTAGGTATAGATCTTTCTGATACAGATAATCTTCCATCTGCATCTTCCACAGCGAGAAGTTTTGGCCGTTAAATTTCTCGACCCTAAACTTACCATCTTCCGCCATTGCTCCCACTCGAACCAGGAACCCTTCTTTCCTGCGAGTTTATCAGCCAAATAGACCTTCGGCTCTGATACCACTTGTTAGAAAATTATATATTACGGAGCAATGGAACACATAAAATATTGCAGAAATATAAACACAGAAAACACACAAAACAAGAGAGACACAGATATACGTGGTTCACCCAGTTTGGGCTACGTCCACCCCGAACAGCCAGTCCTTCCTTTTTATTATCCAGCAAAATGAAGAGACACAACCTACAGCAAATCCGCTGTAATATCCTTTGTTTTCTCTCACAGTCTCACCTCTCTGTTTCTCGCTCACCGAATACACATCTATCTCACAGCCTCAAATACAATTCCCTCATATAAAGAGAGGGGTTGCCTTCTAGGGAAAAAAACCCTAAACTAAACATAAGTTCTACCGTCAGATCATCCGCCTAATGAACGGCCCAGATTGACTAGAAATTATTATACTTTTACAAGGCAATTTTACAGCTGTTTTTAACTTCGAGGGCGCTGCCCCCGAAACCCCCCGCCAGGTGGGGGGGGCGGCAGCGATTATTTTACGGGCGGCGTTGCCGCCCCATTTTAAACTGGGGTCCAATATGCCGGTACTATAGAAGATAATCAGGCTCCACACCCAACAGTGTGATCTAATTATTAGTTGTTTAATTTAGCTTTACATGTGTTGAAGCAATATACTAGATTGGTCGTTGGTTTGACTTCGAATGGCATTGGGGAGTTCCTCCCTTGGCTATTGTCAAATCAACTCTCCCCGTAAACTTGAAGAGTAATGAATATAGGCATATAAATATTGAATGGTTAGAAACAAAGCTTACTCATTGCTTAGTTTGGTGCAATGCCATGATATGGAAAACATTTTTTTTCTTTATTGTCTTATTGATTCTATAGGGAGAGGATTTTAAAGAATTCACCCTTTTTTTATCCATTGTTAAGCTTAATTTTTAAAGGGAGGAAATTATTTGGTACTTAGTTGACCTCATCTAATATCTATTAATACATCATTTTGTAGGCATGTTGCGAATGAGAAAAATGGTCTTATTCTTTGTTATCGTTGGAGCTCTATATGCTTATTGTGTTGGTTAGTAATTAATGAAACAAAAATTATATTCCATTCATTTTGTTGATGGAGGAGAATAGGATTGTGAGTTCATATTATATCCATAAATGTGATGTGCTAATTAGAAATATCCATAGCATAAATTAAAGATATTACTCAATATATTGTAAAAAGAAACATTTTTACAAATACAATAAGACAAATATGAACTAGAATATTGTTCCTTTATATGTGAAAGAAATGTTCACTTTCTTGTTCCAGGGGAAACCTCAAATAGATTAGAGCTCATATTACAAATGATTTAATAAGACATCTCTTAGAGTGTTTCTACATATTTATATAGTACTTTCTACTTGCTAGGAACATCCTCGAGAAGGATCTTTTTAGTAGGTAGCACCTTCTAGTAAGCCTTCTTACAAATTGTTTTCCATTACTACATGGGGCATATTTACTAATGATGGCATTTATACATAACAATTCTTAGTAATCTATATATCTACTTAGGGGGTTAGGGACATTAGGACCCTAACATGACCTCTCCCTTAATAAGCCGCATTTTCCTCAAATTTGGAGATGAGGGAAGTGTTATAGAATGGTTGTTGGATCCCATGTGACATCCTTTTGCCATTTATCCTTCCATTGGATTAGGGATTTCTAAATAGCATTCTAGTAGAGATGACACTTTTGTTTTTCAAGAACTACTTCCAACTACAAACAAATGGAACGTTCTTCATGCAATTTAGGAAGGTTACCTTAAACACTATAAACACTATAATTAGATCCAAACATGAAATACATGATAGATTTTAGAGTGGCATGTAGTTCTAATTTGTAAGTGACTATCACAATACACTTGAGGATCTTATAGGGGCTAGAAAACTTTGGAGAAAGCTTTTGGTGGTGGTGATATTTAAGGGAGGTCTACTTATATGGTTGTAGAAAATGGAATGCCTAATCACCTTATTCAACCTTGTACCTTAGAGACACATGATAAGTAAGATAATACTAATGTGGAATATTTTCCATAACCAATCGCAAAGTGAGTCATGTAAGTGGTACCATGATAGGTTGTAATATACCACTATTTTGCCATGGGTAACCAGTGTATCCATCAATACTATCCCTTGGAAGTAAAGCACATCAAATAGGATTCAAAAAACTTGTTAATGACTTTAGTATGACCATTAATCCAGGGGTGATAGTTAGTGTTAAGATGTAATTGAGCCATGGAGCCTATTTCCATCAAAAGTGAGTAATTGTCGATATTTTTCTGGCCAAAGGAAAAGGGACCAACATTGAGAGTAAATCTTGTGGAGAATAAGAAAGACTCTCCTCGTGTTTATAGAGGTGATGCTCCTCTTTCAATGTGTGGAAGATTATCATATATGTTTTTTGGTGAATGTTATGGGTGTGTTAATAGAAAATCCCAACAAGTCTTCCAACTAGGCTCTGATATGTTGAATTTTATTATAATAGAAACTAAATTCCAATATGAGAATTACTTTCAATAATTTACACTCAAGTTATTTTATGTCACTTATATCATTAAGCAATTACACATGGAAAATCTCAACAGTAAATAAACAATAACAGTAGGATCATAAAGAGACAACCAAGCATAAGAGAGACATAAATTTACCCTAGGAAAAGGCAAGCTTGGGGAAAACCCAACCTTGGGAAAAACCCAACCAACTTTTTTCGAAGGAGAATTAAATATTCACCAAATTTTACAATAAAGTTGCTTAGAAATCGGTGCCAATTTCCAAGCCAATTCCTAGTCAAACCTGGTCAAAATAACTTGTCAAAGCTGGTCAAAGCCCTCCAAATTGCACAAAAGTAAATTGTGGTGAAAGGGGTTGAAATTTGGCCCATAGTCAGCTTAGTCGTGTTGTCAAAGGGTGAAACCTTTTTCTATGGTCAAGGCTAGTGGTCAAAGTCTGAGATTCATATGGTCAAAACAACCTTCTTCTTCCATGGTCAAACTTGTCTAGAAATCGTCAAACAATAATCCAAATGTGGTCTGAATCTCAGTCAAAATAGATCAAGTTAATGATGATAAAAAAGTAGCTTCAAAACTCAGAAATCTTCCTCCTTAAGTCAAATGTATGAACAAAATAATATCAAATGTAATGATGATCCGAAATTATGCAAATGAGGAGGTCAAATGAAGTAGCTTTTGAGTAAGGGTCACACCCATTTACAAGGGGTTGACTAGTCTTCTTTGGGACTACATGAAGGCCAAAAATAATAATTTTATTTTCATTTTGTACAATTTTCTTTGGTTGACTTAGGAGGCCATTTTGGCATGTGGGAATACCTACTGATGCTACATAAAAAATCAACACGCCCTCTTAGTGAGGGAGGTATTCTCCTGCAACATATTTCCCTTAGATGGAAAATATCCTTCCTTAAGAAAAGTTTCATGAGGTTGTCATATTACCTAGGGTGGGTCAATAATCCTTTATGGCTCTTGAGGAAAATATATATCAAACTCTTTTGGTCATGACCTTAACCTAGGCATCAAATTTTATTAACTTCTCAAGAAGATTTTCCTTTGAACTATTCACCTTTCTGGTTAGAGTCCATTATGACCTACCCAAGTCCTTTTGGTATTTAAAGGTGAATTTCATCCATATCCTTTAGTTGACATAGCCAAGTCCTTTTGAATACCAAGTCCTTTTGGATTATTAGGAGAACATTTGTCTAATTTTATAGATTCCCTAGAACATTCACTTTTGGTCAACCTAGCCATGTCCTTTTGGCTTCAAAGGTGAATGTATACATCTCTTCTTGGTTAAAATCCTTTATGACCCAACCAAATCATTTTTTACTTTAGGAGATGATTTGTTAAATCCTGAAAATACCTCATCATTCCTGTAAATTATGGAGACATTCAACATCATACTAAGCCCGTCTTTGTCATAATATGCTCATTTGTAGATATGTACTATAGCTCTATTTCTCCTCTTTACATCATGTCTTGGATGAAGTGATCCGATCATTGCTTCATGACTTGCGATGTCTCTGCAAAGACTCATTTCATCCCATGAGATGTATCTAATGTATAACATAGGTACCAATGTACCATATATTAGCTTGAGGTGTTCATTTCTAGAGCAAATATTTGACCCGTAGATATATCCATGGACCTATAGTACATGTACTTCCAAGAAATAAGGTAAAAATCCTTCATCTTAATTTATGAGGTTAACTCATTCTGAAGATGAAGTAGGTCTTCCTTGTGGTGATCTTGTTTTCTCCCTCAGTGTCGTACTATTACTCTCTCTTACTTGATAGATCCTTCTAGTCACTAATTTTATTACACTGTTCCTACAACCCTCTTTGGGTTATCATAGAGGAAACAATTTAGTAAAAGAATTACAAAGAAAAAGGGATATTAAGAAAAGAGAATAAAATTAATCAAAGGAGAATAATATAAGTTACTTATATTTTGACGGAATTGTTGACTCCCTCTTGATCCTTGCTTCCTTACTGAAATCTTCCTGCAATATTATCTAGGTTATTAATAGTAATTATGTTGTTTTATTTATTGTATGACTTGTAAGGGCTATGGTTTCTTTATTCCCTAGATCTTCTATTAACATTCAATATTCCAAGTCTTGCACTAAGGTTTTATCCTTCAAACCCTAGGGTTTACAATAGGTTGTACTATGCCTCCAATTTTTCACAAGGATCAATTCCTTTTGAATATTGTTAACTTCAACCTATGACATGATCATGGGTGTTCGTAGATATTTTTTATTATTATAAGTAGAGGAATATATATTTTTTCCTCTACCTTTATCGAAACAAAATTGCATTCTAAGAAATATTTATTATACCGGACTACTAAACTCTAAACTCAGACATAGTAAAAAAAATATGTAGTGAAAAATGAACTCGTTCAATGGCACTTGAAATTGATTATTTATTATTCACATTCATGGAACTTGTATTCCTTTTTGTAATGTTTGATTATGTATATTATCATTAGGTTCCAATTATCCATAGTCAACACATCCAATTTTAACGATAACCAGAACGAAATCAGGACGTAGACTTATCAGAATTTGACCTTCATAGTTAATATTCCTTAGACAATAAATGGGTTCCACCGTTGCATCTCTACTCATGTGGCTGATCCACATGTCTATAATAACCAATCAAAAAAAATTGAGCCTATCACCTCTTAACCTTCACATATGCGGTTGGTTCAGATGTCTTGAATAACCAATCACTGTTCGATCTATTGCTTAGTCACAAACATTGTGATTCATTCCAACAAATGATATTGTTCATATCATTGAAATGAAACCAGTTGTTTAGAAGTTTTAACCAATAAATCTACTTGTTGCATTGATCCACATAAATACTTTGGAGGTGTTCATATCAATTTCACATTTTGCGTTGTAACTATCTGTAGAGAACATGAACTCACCTTGGAATTTGAATAATGACTCAAGTCTGATGTATAATGGTGTTGCCAATATTCAAACTTTGTTTTACTAAAATTCTCCATAATCATGACCAAAGAAAAGACATTTAAACATGACAAGAACCATAAAAAGTTACCAATGAAAGCAACAAATCATAATCAAACAAACCATTTTCCAATGATTCCAATTGGTTATTCTCAAAACCAATAGATCTCATGGTGTTTATTTTTCTTAATGAGTTCTTCTTCATACACAAGCCCATGAATCATATGGATATTAAAATCAGAATATATTATATCTATATGTCAATTGTGTTGCATCAAACTTTTAGTTCAATTGTTTGTTGTTGGACATGTATGTGTATCACGATCAAGATGACTTACAACCAAAACAATGATCTACAATATACATTTATTCCAAAATGAAACTCCTTCACGTATAATCATAATCAAGACTTAAACTCCTTCATGCATCTTCGTAAAATAGGTCCATATTAAACATAACTCCTCAAAATAGAACAAAAAAATTTGTATTATTTTTAATTGCTTTGGAAATCTTTATGAGGCATGACAAATAATTCTCTTTACTTTTGCCTCAACTCCCTCTGGTTTTGGAATTCCTTTCTACATATGTTCCAGAAGCTTGTTTTCTTCATTCTCTATTGCTTACACATAACTTTGAAAAAGACCATCAATAAACTTGTTAGTACTTTAGAATTTGATACTTAGATGTATAAAATTATTTTTATCCAATTACACAGCTAGTGTAAACCTATTTTCCTTAGCTTTTCCAACCCCATGTATCTATTCAATACAACAACTATCTTCAACGAATAGTGTAACCATTACTTGTGTTTCTACCAAATGCATCGCTATTGACTATCCTTAATGAAATCAAGATGATCTTATTTATTGGAGGAGGCTTCTTCAAGTCACTTTCATTGCAACTTTTTACTAGGCTCTCATACCATGTTGGATTTTCTTATAATAGAAGCTGATCTTCTAATATGGTAATTACTTCCAATGATTTGCACTCAAGTTATCTTATGTCACTTATAACATTAAGCAATTATACATTAAAAAAATCGCAAAAGTAAAGCAATAATAACAATAGGATCATAAAGAGAAATCCAAACACAAGAGAAACACAAATTTACCCTCAGAAAACCTAACCAAATTTTCTTCTAAGAGAATTCAATCTTTAGCAAAGTTTATAGTAAAATTATCTAGAAATTTATGCCAACTTCCAAGCCAAATACCAGTCAAACTTGGTCAAAATAATAGCTTTTCAAACTTGGCCAAATCCTTCCAAACTACACAAAAGTAAACGTTGGTTAAAGGGGAAAATTCATCCTACATTCATCTCGGTCCTGTGATCAAGGTCAGTGGTCAAAATTTGAGATTTGTGTGGTCAAAAAAACCTCCTTCTTCCACGATCAAACTTGTACATAAATAATTCAAACAACAGTCCAAATGTGGTATGAATCTCAGTTGAAATGAATAATATCGATGATGGTCAATGAGTAGCTTCAAAACTTAGAAATCTTCCTCCTTAACTCCTATGTGTGAACAAAATAATAGTAGATGTGATGATGATCCGAAATTGTCTAAATGAGGAGGTAAAATTGATATTTATATTGGTCAAATGAAGTGGGTTTTGACCAAGGGTCACTTCCATTCACAAGTGGGGCCTACTTGTCATTTTTGGGTCTACATGAAGGCCATAAATAATAATTTTATTTTCATTTTGTACAATTTTATTTATTTTTACTTAGGAGGCCATTTTGGCATGCAGGAATATGTCGTGATGCTACACAAAAGAAACAACATCATATAGCAGATTTCCTTTATATTTATATATATATATATATATATATATATATATATATATATATATATATATATATATATATATATATATATATATATATATATATATATATATATATATATATATATATATATATATATATATATATATATATATATATATAAACATGAATGTGATTAATTTTCATCTATTGGTTCTGTTTTCAACCGATATTTTTCACTTCTTTTAAATAATGTAAATCCAAGATCAGTTATGACTTTACAAGGTGAAAACAAAGTGATGATAGAAAATTCATCAAATAACATAAACAAATGTTAATTGAATGAATCATCGCAAGGTACACATTCATTCATACATTTATAAGGATATATATCTAAAACAAAACAATAGAAAAAATGTAATATGATGGTCCATATTATTAAATAACTCTAAAATAGTTTCATGCATTCTAAGATATTATGATCATTGGTGAATATTCATGAGATTTCATTGTTTTTCTAAAATGAAAAGTATAGAAACCACAAATGGCATGCCCTCTTAAAAATATCTCTCTATGAGAATCAAAATAATAGTATGATATTTGTCCCTAAAGGACTAGAACTGGACTCCTGTGGAACATATGATAAAATTTATCTAGAAAAATGAGAGGAACTGCAACCAAGTATTAGCCTTAAAAATATACAAGATAATTCACAAAGCTAGATGATCAATGACTTGAACGAAAGAAAGGGAATTGCTAAAAAAAATGAAGAACACCCAAACAACTGTAGGACATTGTACACAAGAATCCATCACCATATAAATTCATAAGCGCAGGATAATATTCAAATATTTATTTCAATAAAATCTTGATGTGACGTGTCTAACAATGAATAAGACTATTAGATAAATTGTAATTAAACTGCATTCACTTTTTACATGTTAGGGATATTATTACCTTGTCATGAATGTTTTCAAAGGAATGGAGAAAACATAATCAGTTCTAAATTAATCTTATTTCTCATCACATATAGAATAATCTACTTGAAAGAAATGTGAGAATAAAATATGAAAGGGAAAGTTAAGATGGATGATTCACAAAATTATTTGAAAGGAGAAAATTACCTTAAGCAAAAACCTAATAGAGAATTTTTTTTGAAAATAAAGCTTAGGAGCCAAAATATCAGGTCTCTTCACTTTCGTCATCTTATCTACTCGCTTCAATGTGCTTGCCATTTTATTTATAATGTTCCCTTTGTCTTCATAATTGTTTTACAGTTAGGTTTGTCCATTTTTTTCAACTTAATAAAGATCAATTTTTAGAAATATGTAGTTAGGAATTCATTCTCAAAGCTTCAACTTAATAAAGATCTTTTTTTTTTCAAACTTCCAAGATCATATCTATAATTTTGACAATGGATAACACTTCCAAACTATTATTCATTTTTTTACCTTTCCAATGAGTTCTCATTTGTTGAAAACAGACACCTGAAACTGAAGTTGTGACCTTCAAAATTTCATGACTCAACCACCATTGATCTGATAAAATAACTTAGCAACTATTGATATGATCCAAATAAATATTTGATTTTTGATTTATAAATCCACCCTACTCCCCATATTCATTATGGTAGAATATCAACAATAATTTATAAAGAAATGGCTCCTCATATTACTTATGTGTGAAGTACAAAGAGTTATGGGACCTTGTGTAGCTCACGCATATTGTAGTTTTTGGTTGCAATATCCTTGTTAAATCATCATGTTGATTCATTTCCCAGTCATTTGTGTCCAATCACTGCCTTCCAAGTGTCACCTTATAATATGTCTAGTTGACTTCCATGAGTCGTAAAGAGATATGCCGCTGCCTTCCAAGTGTCACCTTATAATATGTATAGTTGGCTTCCTTGTGTCATAAAGAGATATGCCAAATATTCTTAGGATAGAAATGATACGAGAAATATTAACAATCACTGCCTTCCAAGTGTCACCTTATAATATGTCTAGTTGGCTTCCATGAGTCGTAAAGAGATATGCCACTGCCTTCCAAGTGTCACCTTATAATATGTATAGTTGGCTTCCATGTGTCATAAAGATATATGCCAAAGATTCTTAGGATAGAAATGATACGAGAAATATTAACAATGTGAAGGTGAGGTGTGTGAAATTGGAAAAATAAGCTAAGTATGAAAAGTAAAAGTAAAAAAGGGTAAAATTGGCTAAGTGGAAAAATAAGCTAAGTGTGAAAAGTAAAAGTAAAAAAGGGCAAATTGGCTAAGTGACAAAACAAAAAATAAGCTAAGTGTGAAAAGGAAAAGTAAAAAAGTGTAAAATTGGCTAAGTGACAAAACAACTGTGCAGAGAAAAGAAATGAAGATAAAATAGCTAAGTAATAAAACATACAATATGAAGGTGTGGGAAAATGGAAAATAATCTAAGTGTTAAAATTAAAAGTAAACATACAATATGAATGTTGAAAATAGCAACAAGAAATGCTAAAAATAGAAGTGCTAAAAATAACACTGCTATAAATAGCATTTTGGGATACATTCCAATTTTAGTTAGTCCTTAAACTAAAATTGAGAATTAAAATTTGAATATGATCTTAGCAGTTATTTGTAAAATAATTAATTAATTCATCTTGAGTTAATTAGTTGTAGAAAATCAAACATGAAGTCTATGTGAAGACATGCAATAGTTATCCCTTTGATTGAGGAAGTTATCCCTTGATTAAGGAGATCATGATGAGTTGTACTTTGAGTTGTAATTAGTTAGCTCAGTTAATTAAGTTAAGTCCAGTTAGATTAGTTCCAACAGTTTGTGGAACTGATTGTGAGTTCATTTAGTTAATGCATGCATGCATGTAACTACTGCACTTCAAATAACTAAATATTCTCTCATAAATAACTCACGCATGTAAGTTCAGTCAGAGACCCAGTTGAGATCAGATGATGGGACAGTGTACTATCTGTTGCAGGAATATTCCATTGAGGATATATTTTGCATGTAGAAGGAATTCATTCCTTGGAGGTTGCACAGTTACTTCTGAGTTTTTTTGTGAGTTGTGTGAGAGGTGAATTCACACAAGTGGTAGCCAGAGGACATAGGAGAAATTGCGCAAGGAAATAGGAGGCTTGGAGGACTGGAGGAAGGCATATGTTGTGTCTGTTCAGTCTATGAGCAACATTGAGGGATTGTACTAAGAGCTAGATAGCTTGTGAACTAAAGCTTTGTGTAATCTGGACATATTTCCACTTGTATGATAATACAGAGATCAGGGTTTTTAGCTAAGGCTTTCCCCAGGGTATTCTTCTGTGTTCATGTGTGATTGATTTCTCATTCTTTGTTATATGTGTTCTATTTGATACTGCTAAAAATCGATTAAGTTCTGCAAATTTTTTTGTAGAAGTAGATCAAGTATTTTGCTTTAGTATATTGCATTATCAAGTGATCTATAGTGGGAAATTCTACATGGTATCGGAGCAAAGGTGGTCAAAGCGAAGAACAGTATACAAAGAAGGGAGAAGTTTGAAGTTTGAAGTTCTTGATTGTAGGTACATACTCGATTTCTTATCACATCTCAAAGTTCACCAATGGCATTCAATGGCTTGAGACTCGAGTATACCCTGGATGGCAGCTCAAATTACATAGCCTGGAAGGATCACATGGAAGTGGTATTAGAGGACAACGGTTTGAAGGAATTCATTGATCAAGAATTCCCTAAGCCAGCAGTAGCTAATGTCCAAGAATTGGTAGAATGGAAGAAATGTGTGGCAAGAGCGAGGGGGATTCTTCTAGAGTGAGTTCGAAACCACATAGTCTCGAGTCTCCATGGGAAGGAGACACCGTTTTCAATGTAGAAAACATTGAAGGATCTATATCAGAACAATAGGGACCAGAGGAAGATGGCACTGAAAGACAAGCTTTGGAAAATCAAATGTGAAAAGGGCGACACAATCTCTACATATCTGAACAAGCTCACAACCTGCAGGGATGAGCTTGGAAGTGTAGGGATCACAACAGTCGATGATGACATGGTGAGTCTTGCTCTCCTCAGTCTTCCTAAGAGCTAGCATAGCTACAAAGGCTTGGTAAATGGAAGAGAGAAACTACCAGATTGGGAATGACTTTGGTTTGATCTGATGCAGGAGGAGATAAGTAGAAGCACCAGAGATGGATCTTCATCAAAGTAAGATGATGAAGAGTGAGTAAGGCAAGGAAAGGGAAAGGGAAGGCATCCCATTCCAAATCCTGTTCTTCCCATGGTGGGAAGAAGATTGACAAATCGAAAGTGAGATGCTTTCATTGTAATGAGGTGGGCCATTATGCTACGAATTTTCCATAGAAGAAATCCAAGAAGGGATCCTCGAAGGGATCGGATGATAAGGCACTAACCTCACAGTTCGAATTGGATTTCACCCTCATCACATGTATGGTTTCATCAATGGTGGGGTGTGTTTGGTACCTGGACAGTGGAGCTTCATTCCACGACCGGTGACAAGAATATTTTTAGTACCTTGGAGGAGAAGGACCTCTAGATGCGGATCGAGATGGGCGATGATGGAAAGTACCATTTTTCAGGTGAAGGTACAGTTTTGTTTCAAAGGGAGCA
The DNA here is from genome assembly GCA_031772625.1 of Pinus tabuliformis. Classification (NCBI taxonomy): domain Eukaryota; kingdom Viridiplantae; phylum Streptophyta; class Pinopsida; order Pinales; family Pinaceae; genus Pinus; species Pinus tabuliformis. The sequence goes on from CM062805.1 coordinate 603,567,550, forward strand.
TGGGGCTCCTCTCACCCTGACTGATGTAAAGTATGTTCCGGGTCTGAAGAAGAATCTTGTGTACGTCGCTATGCTAGAAGACAAAGGCTATGATATAGTATTTAGTAAAGGAAAGGCATTCTTGAGGCATATCGACATTGGACAGACCAGGAGGATTGGGATTCAAGTAAATAACCTCTACAAGATGGAGGCAGACGACTGTGTTGCATTGAGTTCCAAAGCATAGTTGGTGCAAAGCCAAGATGTTGGCAAGCTATGGCATAGAAGATTGGGCCACTTGCACCATGGGGCCTTGAAGATCATGCAATAGATTTCTACCAGAATTCCCAAGGGAAAGCTAGAGCAAATGGATACATGCAAAGGTTGTACCTTGGGTAAGTATGTGAAATCTTCCTTTCAGGATTGAGACAGTAGAGCTGGAGAAATCCTGGAGCGAGTTCATACAGATGTGTGTGGACCATTCTCTAAAGCCTCCACCGCTAAACAAAGGTACTATGTTATTTTTATTGATGATTTTTCTCGTAGATGTTAGATCTACTTTATGCAGAAGAAGGATCAAACCTTCTCAAGGTTTTGTGAGTTTAAAGCCTTGGCAGAGAAAGAATCTGGAAAGAAAATAAGGGCCTTGCATAGCGACAATGGTGGAGAGTATGTCTCCCAATAGTTTAAGGACTTATGTGTAGTAGAAAGAATTAAATGGGAGTTGACAACACCCCATAACCCATAGCAGAATGGGGTGGCCGAAAGGAAGAACATATCGATTATGGGAGAATCTCGAGCAATGTTGCATGACCAAAGCCTACCACTTCATTTGTGGGCTGAGGCAAGCAATACAACAGTATACTTGCAGAACATAAGCCCGCATCGTATACTGGGAATGAAGACACCAATGGAAGCATTTTCTGGGAAGAGACCAGATGTGAGTCACTTCAGGATCTTTGGATCATCGGTTTATTTCCATGTGACCAAAGATGCCAGGAAGAAGCTAGATCCAATAGCTGAGTTGGGGATACTTGTGGGGTACACTGATACACCCCACAACTATCGGGTGTTCTTGCCTACCAGTCAAAGGACAATGGTACGTAGAGATCTGAATTTCAACAAGGAGAAAGCCATGCGAGTATCACTTGAGAGGTAGCTCAAGTTGCATGCAGAGGAGGAACTTTTACTTCCTAAGGAGGTGGAGCCTCAGACTGATGCGGAGCAGCCACATGCAGAGGATATGGGAGTGGAGACATCTACTCATACCGAGTCTTCCAGAGATGGGCAGAAACACTCAAGGGAAGCTGACAAGTTGATGATGGATGTGTGAGAGAATGTGGGACAACCATCTTCTCAGCACAGACAGAGAAGACCGAACCTTCTTCTTTTGAGGAAGCAGTGCAACAACCAGTCTGGGTTGATGCAATGGTGGAGGAGTACGACTCCATCATTTGAAACTATGTTTTGGATGTTGTCCCAAGACCAGAGGATAAGTCAGTGGTGAGTTCCCAATGGCTTTACAAGGTAAAGCAAGCAGCTGATGGCAGTGTTGAGAAACATAAGGCAAGGTTTGTTGCCCGTGGTTTCTCACAGGTCGAGGGGATCGACTACGATGAGAATTTTTCTCCTGTAGCAAGGTACTCATCTATCATATCGATGTTGGCACTATTAGCTCAGATGGGTTGGAAGATCCATCAGATGGATGTGAAGACTGCGTTCCTCAATGGGAAGATTGAGGAAGAGGTGTACATTGAGTAGCCGGAAGGTTTTGAGACCTTCAATCATGAGTCGCATGTGTGCCGACTTAGGAGGGCTTTGTACGAGCTGAAGCAAGCACCTCGTGCTTAGTACACTAGGATCGACAGCTATTTCACCAGGTTGGGCTTCACCAAGAGTGAAGCAGATGCAAACCTTTACCACATCATGGTAGAAGGTAATCCATTGATCATTGTTCTTTATGTTGATGATCTGATATTCATAGGTGATGATCAGTTGATCGAGTCTTGCAAGGAGGACCTTGCAAGCGAGTTTGAGATGAAAGACATGGGTCTTATGCACTACTTTCTAGGCATGGAAGTGTGGCAGAAGGATGGGGAAGTGTTTTTGTCTCAAGGCAAGTATGCCAATGAGATACTCAGGCGATTCCACATGGAGAAATGAAAGCCCATGCAGACTCCTCTAGCTGGTAATTGGAGGAAGGAGGATTCTACTTCAGGTGAGGTAGTAGCTGCTACTATTTATCAGCATCTTGTGGTTTCATTGATGTATCTAGTGAACACACGACCGGATTTGTGCTTTGCGGTGAACCAGCTGAGTCAAACTATGGTTTAGCCTACCAAATTGTTTTGGAAGGCAACGAAGCATGTGCTGAGATACCTCAGAGGAACATCTCAGTATGGATTGTGGTACAAACAAATAGAGGGAGTGAAACTTCAGGGCTTCACAGATGCAGATTGGGCAAGGAGTCCATCAGACCGGAAGAGCACTTCAGGAGGAATCTTCAACCTTGGTTCAGTTGCAGTTTCTTGGTACAACAGGAAACAAAGGTCAGTTGCACTTAGCTCAGCAGAGGCCGAATACATGGCTGCTAGTCAGGTAGCATGTGAGGCCATTTGGATGTGGAAGATTCTAGTTGGATTTTTTGGTCAGAGGATGGATCCAACTGTGATCTATTGCGATAATCAAAGTTGTATCAAAATATTTTAGGATCCAGTATTTCATGACAGATCCAAGCACATCGATATCTGGTATCATCATCTTTGAGATTGTGTGGTGAAGAGGATCATGTTGTTGCTTTATGTTTCGACCGAGGAATAGGATGCAGATATTTTGACTAAGGCATTGTCAAAATGCAAGTTTGAGTTCCACAAAGATAGGATTGGGGTGAAAAATAATCCCTTTCTTGTTGAGAGGGAGTGTTGAAAATAGCAACAAGAAATGCTAAAAATAGAAGTGCTAAAAATAGCATTGCTATAAATAACATTTCGGTATACATTCCAATTTTAGTTATTCCCTGAACTAAAATTGAGAATTAAAATTCGAATTTGATCTTAGCAGTTGTTTGTAAAATAATTAATTAATTCATCTTGAGTTAATTTGTTGTAGAAAATCAAACGTGAAGTCTATGTGAAGACCTGCAACAATTATCCCTTTGAATGAGGAGGTTATCCCTTGATTAAGGAGATCAGGATGAGTTGTACTTTGAGTTGCAATTAGTTAGCTCAGTTGACTGAGTTAATTCCAGTTAGATTAGTTCCAACAATTTGTGGAATTGATTGTGAGTTCAATTAGTTAATGCATCCATGCATGTAACTACTGCACTTCAAATAACTAAATGTTCTCTCATAAATAACTCACACATGTCAGTTTAGTCAGAGACCAGTTGAGATCAGATGATGGGATAGTGTACTATCATTTGGAGGAATATTCCATTGAGGATATCTCTTGCATGCAGAAGGAATTCATTCCTTGGAGATTGCATAGTTACTTCTGAGTTTTTTTGTGAGTTGTGTGAGAGGTGAATTCACACAGGTGGAAGCTATAGGACCCAGGAGAAACTGTGCAAGGAAATAGGAGGCTTGGAGGACTAGAGGAAGGCATATGTTGTGTCTATTCAATTTATAAGCAGCATTGAGGGATTGTACTGAGAGCTGGATAGCTTGTGAGCTAAAGCTTTCTGTAATCCATACATATTTCCACTTGTATGATAATAAAGAGATCGGGGTTTTTAGTTGAGGCTTTCCCTAGAGTATTCTTCTGTGTTCATGTGTGGTTTATTTCTCATTCTCTGTTATATGTGTTCTATTTGATATTGCTCAAAATCGATTAAGCTTCCGCAGTTTGTTTGTAGAAGTAGTTCAAGTATTTTTCTTTAGTATATTGCATTATCAGGTGATCTACAATGGGAAATTCTACAATGAAGGTGTGGGAAAATGGAAAATAATATAAGTGTTAAAAGTAAAAGTAAATAAGCACAAAATTGACTAAGTGAAAAAAATGTGCGAAGAAAATAAATGAAGGTAAAATAACTATCTAATAAAACATACGATATGAGAGGTGTGTAGAGGAAAATGTTAGTGCAAAATTTAGGGTTGTGTAGAGGTAATGATGTGTGAAGGATTGGGTTATGTGGAGGATTTGGTATGAAAAAAAGTATGCACATCCTTGAGAATCGCTAAGTATAGATGTGTGTAGAAAGGATTGTGTAGAGGGACATGAAATAGGGAATACTTTGCATGACATGGAAAGTTTTAAAATGTGAGAAATGGTCACATAAAGGACTAAGAAAAAGAGACAAAAGGAGGTAAGGTAATTCCTCATAAAACAATTCTTAGTCACAAAAGTGGATAATGGATAAATTATGTGAGTAACAATAAATGGGTAAATAATGGATATATGTGGGGGTAAATAGTGATATCTTTGGTTCTCAACTTTATCTAGCATTTCTGTGAAATTCTAGAAAAATCTAAGAAATAGGTCATTAAATGAGAATATAAATAAGAGAAATTTCTTTATTTCTAATTTCTTTTATTTTCTTCTCTTTTTTCATAGGAGAATCCATCCTTGATGGTCTTGCTTCTTGAAGAATGGTGGGTCATTTAATAGAAGGTACACTAACCATTTCTATAATAATGTGATTTCATTTAATGTTTTGGGGCATACTATTATGGATCACAAGAAAAACTAGATGATTTACTACTGTTGATCGCACACTTGTTCCCATGCTTCACATGGGAGGTTATCCTTTGCCCCTGGTTAAGTGTGAGCTCCCCTGAGGTCCATCCTTCAAGAGAGGCAATAATAGGAGGAACTTATTGGAAATTAATATTATATCGAGAGGGGGGATGAATTAGCATACTTTACTTGTTAACAATTTAAGGAGTTATTAAACACAACCATACAACAATCATGATGCACAAATAATGAATGAAAGATATAAGTGGAAACCCATCCTGGAGAAAACCACAAAAAATATTTTTATTAGATGTATTTGCAAGCACCAACTTCAATTACAACGGTCTTTGTAGGAACCAATCTATAAGAGATGACAACCCACCTTTCTTTGTAGGAACTAACCTACTAGAGACACCAATACCCACTAATTTACAAGAACCAACCTACAGGAGACACCAATCCCCTCATATTTTCAAGCACCAACTTGTTTGAGGCACTAACCCCTCAGATTTGCAATCACCACCTTGTAGGAAACGTAAATCTCTCTTGGATTTGTTGATCCAATCAACTTTTCCTCTTAGATATCCATTTCATCACATATTTAGACTAGATCCAAATAGACCTTCTTTAATTCTTCCTTATTTAGAATTCCTAATCTCTAATCCAATTTGATCTTTCAAAAAATATCTTATGCTCCTTCTTAGATCTACTCTAGAGACTAGTTACTTAGTAGCTCTTCAAATTTACTTCAAAAATTCAGATATGAACTCAATCATATCTTCAAAGACTCCATACATCAATTATTTAGCCTTCTTTTAGCAGTAGAATCTTTCTCTACTCCGCATCTCTTCTGCTTTGGCATAGATCTGATCTCACCAATTCACTCACACACTTTTTATTATGCTCATTTATCTTTTAAATCTCTTTGATATCATACAATTTTCTAAGACATAGCTCATGCTGCATTGAAATTTTCAATTTATGCATGTGAACTCTTCTCAATAGTGCACTCTCAACCCTATGGAAACTCTTTTTCACTTCAATACTGCACACACATTATGGTAGCAAAGGAGTTATGGTTAAATTGTATTATATTGAAGTTAAGAAGGATTATGAATATTCCAAGGAATCCTAGTCTTAGGATCATAAAATCTTGTCTTAAACATTGTATTCATTTAAAAGAAGGTTTCCCCCTCGAAGTGGACTATAATTTTTGGTTTCTTATCATTCTTAAGGTGCAAGGTTCATATCAAAAATTTTCCAAGGTAATTAATGCAACTAGGAAAATCACTATAAGATCTTCTAAAAAAATCCTAAAGTTCTATCTCCATCTAGAGATCATGAACATCAAATTAATTTAATACTTGGAAGTATTATTCCTAATAAATTCTTTATAGATATCCTCATCATAAAAAATGAGATATTGAGAAAATGGTACAAGACTGGATATATTCAAGTGTTATTCAACATAATAGGAGTTAATTTCCAGATCCAAGAATGATTGTGAGAAAAAATATAATTCTTGGAGTGCATGTATTGATTATTATATCTAAATAAATCACCATTAAGGATAAATTCCCTATCTCAAATATGATGAGCTTTTGGATGAGCTTCATGGAGTGGATTATTTTATAAATATTGAACTTGAATTAGTATACCACCATATCATATTAAGAAAAGAAGGAATTCCCAAAACAACTTTTAGAGCACGTGAAAGGAACTATGAGTTCTTGGTCATGCCTTTGTTAAGAAATCTATAGGGCTATAGTTCGGATGATTTCTCTTTTACTTGATAATTGCTTGTGATGTTTTTTTACTTTTATTACTTATTAGCTTCTTCTCTTATTATTATGTTATTCTTATCATCAAATAGATACTAAAACAATAATATCAATAGTACACAGGAACACAGGATATAGGCTACAAGTCAGGGCCAAAACCTCTCCACTTGAGAGGAAAACCCACAAATCTCTTCTCTTCTTATAGATCCTTCAAATGAAGAATTTTCAGACCTCTAGACCAATACCAATACCCTTCCAATACCATGTCTGACCTTCATGATGATGTGCTTCCTGCCCAAGTCAACCCTAGTCAAATTTCTTCTAGCTGCAAAAATTCGACCCCAGCTATAGAATTTTGGCCTATACTATAGGTCTGAAATTTTCGTTCCCCTGCAACTACTACTACTTCCACACATGTGAGTAAAATTTCATCTTCCAAGGCCTCCCAATAACTTCACTTGACTTTTGTCTTTTTCCAAGGCTAGTAGATGACCTATTAGACCATTCTTTTAGAAATTTCATCCTTATTTTATAACTTGTGAAATTTGATCTTGAAGCTGCAAAAACCCTAGCCTTGACTTCACACATGTGAAGGAAATAGAGAGAGAAACAACCCAAAAAATCGACTTCTCTTTCTTCTTCCTTCCTTCGCTTTTCCTCTTCTTCCTCCTTCTTTGATTGATGAGTGAGTGAAGTGTGTCCATAGGAGGTCGAGTTCCATCTGACATATATGCTTCCAAGGAGGATAACAAGCCCTAATAAGGTTGACTTCTTAGCTAGCGATCCAACTTGGTCTTGGAGGGTATTTTGACACTTTTAAATACAAAAATAATTCTTTTTACAAGTTAAAATGTGCCCAATGGGGTCTTATTCATATGAAAATGACTCTATTGACTTCTTGACCCTAGGACAAACCCTAGAAGCACTCAATGGGTGCTTGACATCTAAAATAAAACACCTTGAGCATGAAACCCATGCTCAAAATAATAATAATAGTTTTTCTTTCATTTTACAATATACAAGAATCAAAAGTACATTTCATATTTATGAAGATCGAAACTAGTTACACATTTTTCAACAACCTTTTAGGTTGAGTAATGCTCCTTATCTTTGTCAAAGCTTTATGAGAAAAATTGTTTGACCCCATCTTAGAAAATTTGTGTTGGTTTTATTTGATAATATTCTTATATATATATATATATATATATATATATATATATATATATATATATATATATATATATATATATATATATATATATATATATAGGGAATAGTACATTAAACATGTGCATAAATTTCTACAAATTCTTAAGAACATCAATTATATGTCAAATGATCAAAATATATTTTTGGGAAACAAGAAGTAGAGTATTTGGGTCATATTGTTTCAAAGAAAGGAGATAAGGCGGACCCTCAAAAGATATAAGCTATTACAAAATGATATATTCTTATGAATATCAAGAGTCTTATAGGATTTTTTAGACTTACAGGATATTATTGGAAATTTTTTAAGAAATTGCATGCATTGCAAGCCCACTCACATCTCTCTTGAAGAAAAGATTATTTATATGAATTGATGAGGCTACTTTGGTATTCTCTATCTTAAAGATGTCATGTCTTCTACACCAATATTTTCAATACTTGATTTTGATAAAGCATTCATAGTAGAATGTGATGCATTAGGACAAAGAATTGGAGTAGTGTTGACACAAGAAGTGATTCAGGTGGCTCCAAAAAAGCTCAAAAGTCGAAGGTGGCTCCAAAAAGGTTCGAAAATCAAAGTCTTGAAAATGTAGCCAAACCACTACCAAGTTGTAGTGCTTGTCATTTTGATTCTGGTGGCGCAGATGACACTGAAATTTGAGTTCGTATGATCACCTTATGGCTCTTTAAAGTTTGACAAGACTAAGAAAAAGTGGAGCCATAGTGTGCCACATGGCATCCCAGTGAGAAGGTGGGACCCACATCGTACATGGAAGCCCATCAAGAATTGACACTTTAGCACTTCATCATTGGCTCCTTCCCCTACAAAAAAAAAACAATACAAAATAATATTAAAAACCCATATAAAAGAAAAAAAAAATCATTTAAATATGGTTACTTGTTAGCACTCCGTAATTTCTTAAGGTTGTGAAAGAAACCGAGAGGTAACCACAAAACCACTTTTAAGCTTAGAATATAGCCCTTCTAAAATCAAAGAGGGATCTCTGTATTGGATTTAGGTTTCTTGTTGTTGGAATTATAGGCTAGTTATTACGTCCAAAGTTTGGTTTTGTGAAATGTTTAGTTGAAATTGCAAGGAAAGGCCATTGGGCAATGGAGTCAAAGTTTTAAGTTGATAAAAAATAGAAATATCAGAAGAGATTGAAACATGGAAAGGTAGGCATGATATTTGGATCTCTGAAGCTTTGTGGAGTGAGAGGGAGGAATAGATTCAGATTCCATTAAACATAGAGCATTTTAACATGAATTCTATATTTGACTTTAGTTTGAAAACATATAAATTGCTTATAAGCCATGACAAAGTGTAATTAAACAAGTTCATCCCTTCATCTTCTTTTAAACAATTCAGGTCATAAAACATAAGAAAAAAAAAGATATAACAAGTTTACAAAAGGAAAGACATCACCAATTAGCGTGACACATGAATCCTACAACAATCTTCTGTATTAATGAAATGATCACTTTCAGGTCAGTGAACAGCTTTCCATCAAAATGTGGTTTCTTGATACAAATCCCAACATTTGTACTTCGATTTTTGAAGTACTTATACAAAAATTATGAAAAATAACTTGAGTGAAAATATCAATATTTTTTAAAAAATATCCTAAACTGATTACAGAAATAGTACAAAATAGCAAATAGCTAAACCTGTTGTAGTGCTCTGGCACTATCTTCGAGGATTGTTGTTGATGACTTGGCTTGAATAAGTGTTTCCTTGTTGTTGAAGGTGAATTTTTTTTTACCCAAGTAATTCGTACAATTTGTCTGATTTGTCTTCACTTGGAGTGGAAATTTTGACTACCTCCCTGTAGGTTTCATCTACCTCGGTATACTTTTGAAATATAGGATTGATAATGAACAAGTGTTTTATCTCATGTTTGATGAATAGATCAAAATCCAAAGCTTCCATGAAGTATTTTCCTGTGATGCTTCCTTTGATGGTAGAAAACTTTAACTTATCCCTTGCTATGGTATATAATTTCTGGTGATAATCTTCTAAATTGATTAGCTCTTCTCCAGTCCCTACCAAATCTATCAGTTCCTTCTAATTTAGCACATTAAATTTTCTATGGAACTTCTGAATGTTGGACTCCATATTGTGATACTTGTTCTCCAATTGAAGCATAAGGTTCCTTTTTGTGAGGACCCTCCTCACCTCCAAAATGGCCTATGTCCTATCTGCAATTTCAAACTCTTCTAATTCTTATTTAGTCTTCAAATTCAAAATTCTAATCAGAGCAGTAGCTTCACCTGGATTCTACCCTAAATAAACTTTTACCTCTTCAACTACCTCTTTAGACCTTTGTATTAACTCTTCTTGTTAAAAAACAATCTGAATTGAGGGCCATATTTCAGTAATGGCCTCATTTATTTCTATCCATATACTCTCTTTTTCCTGTGCCATTGTAGACTCACTTTGCAAGTGTTCAATCTACTGAGTTAATTTATGATTTTTTTGTAGTTTAACTAAGTATAAACTGTGAACCTTTAGATTTTTCTCATGAAGGCTCTTCAGCTGAGTTTTCAGCTTCTCAATTTCCTAGTCCTCTGATTGACATGTCATCCATTTCCTTGTTAAGTTCCTCTGAAGAATTTGTAGATTGCCCCTCATTAATGGTTACTGATGTGGATGCCTCTACTGCCGATGTAGATGCAATGGGAACTATTGTTAGTGGAATGGATGCCAATTGTGTGGATTGATCCATTTTCTTTAACAATTTATCCATTTCAACCATCATTGCTTTGATCTGGGCACTTTGTTCAATAATGATTCTAAACATATCTTCTTTTTCCTTCCTAATTCTCCAACTTACTTAGTATTTGGGTCTTCTGTCAAGGGAATCTTGAGATGCCTTTTAAGTGCTTTAATGTCAATATTTTTCTTTCGATAATCTCTTCTTCTACTTTCACATTGTTGGGATCATATCCCAGTTTGATTACAAGGTCTTCCAATGATTTTATTTTTTATCTTTGGCTAGAGAAGAGACTTTTTATAATCTAAGCTGAGACTGGATGTTATTTACATAGGCTTGTCACCTAGAAGCCGCCATTGCTGAAGTTGTTAAAGTGGAGTACAACATCTCCCTCTTTTTCTTGTGCATGTCTATTTGATCAATTGGATGAATTGATCAATATTGAAAGAAAAAAAATGATTTCTTATAATCTTCATGAGTCTTTGGGAAACGGACCTCATCATGCAGAAAGGCTATCTGCATTTTCCCTTTCTATAAAGTAGAGAGAAGCCTATGCTATGAAGAGGTTGACTACTTCCAAAACTATGTATATGTTATTGCTTTTAACTTTTCATTTTTCTTATTGATTTCTCTGTACGTAGAAAATATGTTTGGTTCTGCTTGGTCATGAACCAATTCCCTTGACTGAGAGGTGTCTAATGGATCTTGGGAGACCGTAGAGGATGGAGACCCTAAAAAAATATCTTCAGTCCCCTTTGAAGCATGAGGGTATGTAAAAATAAAGGTGGATTGGGTATTCTCTTATTGAAAGATTTCTTCTATTGGATTAGTCATTTTCCTCTTCTTGTAGATATGAAATTATTTCTCTAGAATTTATGTGGCTATGGGGGAAACCTCTTCTCTTGGCTTCTTCTCCTTCTTCTCATGTTGTGTAGGAGTCTATGTTGTTCTAGTAGATATTGCCTTCTCTTTTTCCTCCTGCAGAGTGTTCTCCATCCATTGATCCTAGTTCATGTCTTTCTCAATCTCTGGCCTAGGAGTGTGAATATATGGAGTAGTCTTTTGTTCTACTCTTAGCTTTGAAATCACTCCCAAGGGGTCATATGACCAGGTAAAGCTGAGTTTGAAGTTCATTTGTTTTAGGAGGATGTATGCTTGTTTATTTTCTACTCTTCTGTTGCAGATGAAAGGATCAACCTGTGCTTTAATCTTGAACTATGGTTTTCTCATTGCTATTACAAAATGGAGATCATCCATATGAATCGTCTGTCTAATGTATTCTAATGAGAAAATTCTCATTGGGACAAACTTTGGCAACCTGTAAGGTATCTATTCACACCCATACATCCTAATTTCTATGTAATTCTGGTACATGTACCAGTCACTTGTTCTGGTTTGATCACTAAGGTGTAAAATCCTTCTTATTTCAAGTCCTATCCCGAGTTCAATTTCACTTTTCAATAGACAACACATTGTATTTAGATATTTATCAACATAGTCACTAAAAACACATTTGAATTATTCCTCATCAAGGAAGTCTAATGGATTATAGATTGGGCATTTCCTTATTCATCCAATCTCTGCAATGGAAACTAAAATTTGTTAGCCTAATGATATAAAAACAAATAAACTAGAACTAATGCATACTTGAAGGTTCCTTATGTGGAAAATTTTAAGAATTTCTCATGGATGGCTTATGCTAGAAACTCACTGCAGTTGAAGATAATTGGGGGCTTTAAATATGTTGAGACTATTGACAAAAACCCTATGATGGCCTCATCAACCGACTGATCGGATTGGTAGCCCAATAAATAAGAAACAATGGAGATTATTTGTTTAGTCATCTCAGGGAACATGGAGGATGAATAGTGGGGATTCTTCTTTGGTAATTGGGGATCCTTAGGGAGAAATGTTTCCAAAATCCTTTCTTTGTGAGGAAAGATTAGGTTCTTGTAGATTTCCATGAGGGAATCTATTGTAAAAGGTTTCATAGGTGCAGATTTTTTAATTTGGAGCATCTAGGAGATGGATTCAGAGGTGATAGTGAAAATAATGTCATTATTTTTGGTTGATATTTCCCTCTAACTAGGAATATATCGAAATTAGCACCATGAGACAAGTTCAGGGTAGTGGTAGATCTGAGGGAAAATGAATTGGGGTAGGGAGGAATCCCACAGACTCAATTCATCGCTAAGGTCTATAAATTTTTGCTTTAACCAGTTGTGGAGTTCCTAAAGGTTGAACTCACAACTGGTTTCACTAATTTTGTATTGTTGGTCTACTAGAGGTTGATGGTCCAAATCAATGACATGGGGTAGGAGAGGGTTCTCTTTTGTAATATTAGCTTTTCCTTTAGGAGCCCTAGCAGATAGAAAAGAACTGTGAATTTTAGAGTTTACCCAAGAAAGTTGGATGAAAACTAGTGGTTGGGCGTACAAAGGTTGTTTGATCGTTGACTGGTAACAATGGCAGGTTGGTTCGATGACTCGACATTCTGTATATAGACTTTGTATTCTAACTGGCGTTGGATCAAGTTTTGGCTTCAAATGATTTGGAACATTGAAAGTAGGGTGAATGAACATGTTATGGTTTGTTTTATAAGAAAAAGTCCAATTACCATTGTAATTTGGATATTTAACAAAGTGGGTCCCTTATCACAGGAGTGGTTATATAATGGCTATAGAATAGTTCCAAGTGTCAGAACGACAATGGAGCAGGGGAGGGAGATAACCGTGATGGGATAGCAATGAAGTGGGGAGTGCCATGTGGCAAAATGGCATTGGAGCAGAGTGGGGACAGGGACGTACCACATGGTAGAATAGCAGTGGAGCGGGAGCGCGGGGCAAAGTCAACAGTCACAAAAGGGGGAGTCGAAAGGTATATTTTGGAGGGGGGGTGGGATGGTATGTGGTTTTAGGCGGCAGGGGGGGGGGAGGGGTGGGGGGTTAGCAATGAGCGAGAGGGATACATGTTGCATGGACGGTAAATGGAGAGACCACTTTTCGGACCCCCCCTTGGTTAACCGTTAGAGGGGCAGGGGTCCAAAATCCTCACCCATCATTGATCTAGGTGGGTGAAATATTTTCCTTTCAGATATGTGCCTTCATTATTTAAAAAATGACAACATGTCGTATCATACAACTTTATTCAATAACTATAGAAAATCATGTTTATAAAATGTGATAACACTATTTTATTAATTTTATTTTAATCTAATTTAACCACATTTAAACAGTGTGGTTAATTAATCAAAATTTAACTAATTCTAATTAAATCAAATTTTACCACAATTTAGATTGTGTGGTCAAGCCATTTTTTATTCTGACTGATCTAATTTTATTCAACAAGTTTAATCACAGTTAAACTATGTGACTAAACTAACTAATCCTACTTAACTTACTCTAATATGGCACTTTAACTGGCTGCACATTATTCAAACTTCCTAAAAACATTTTTCATTCATATTTTTATTTTTTATTTTTGAAATGCAATGGCATTTAGACTTGCTCACTTATTTTGGCGTATTTTCATTTTTTCTTATTTATTATTTCTTTTGTTTTTCACATATATATTTTTATTTCTTTTATATCCCATTTATTTTATTTTTCTTCTATTTTTTCTATTTTTCTTTGGAAATCATTTGCAGAATGAAACATTATTTACAACAATCATAATCATGAAAATTCATAGATAATCAACTTATGATCCTATAAATTGATGGACCCTAACAGTGGCTCCAATGGGGATGGCATCCTCCTTGTGAGGTGTCAATAACACTGTAGATCAGTAGCCTTCATCCATTGGGAAAGTTGTCCTTATTCTGTACTTGAACTGATTTACCTGTTGTTATTCATAAATATGGGCAACAAATCATCAGAAGCTTAGGGCCTTCTCTCTAGGCTTCAACTCCTGATGTGAGCCACCCTCACTCTTGCAGTAGAATAGTAAAATGATATTTACAATGATTCTAAATGAAATTGATCTATTCTGGAAGAAAGTAATGTTTGAGTAGTCTTCCATTGATAGGTCCACCTAACAGTCCTTCTCCAGTCAAGTCTTTTAATAAAAATGCATTGTTACCTTTGAAAGTCTCAATTTTGTATGGCCCTTTCCACAAACTATCGAATTTACCATGCTTGCCTTTGTCTTCATTCCTTGAGTCCCATTTTAACTAGGTCATCTATTTGGAAGTCATCTGCCTTTGTCCTCCTATCATGGATCTTCTTAATTTTATCCTGAATGAGTTGAGTTTTGTTGTATACCTCCTCCCTGGATTACTGCAACTGTATGGTCTGATTGATCCTTCTTTGCAAATAATTTTTCTCAACTTGTGCTTCATGGAATAGATTTAGCATAGGGATTCCCAAGGAAATAGGAAAGATTGCATCTACTCCATATACTATTTTAAATTGAGACATCCAAATAGATTTCTTTGTGCTAATTCTGTTAGCCCACAGGGCATTAATCAACTTCTTATGCCAAGTTTTTTGATTTTCCTCCAACAATTTCTTGATGATGTTGACTAGACTCTTGTTAGAATACTCAGCTAACCCATTCCCTTATGGATAATAGGCAGTAGAGTGTCCTAATTTTATGTGGTATTTGTTGCAAAAATCAACCATTTTATTTTATTTAAAGGCAATATCATTGTCAGTGATAATCTTATGTGGACATCCAAACCTAGACAAAATGTTACCTTCTAAAAACCAAATGATTACAATGTATGTGGCCTGTCCAGTTGGAATAGGCTCAATCTACTTAGTAAAGTAATTAGTGCTATCAAGATCCATATATGTTAGCCTATGGAGCTTGGGTGGATTTCATCAATAAAATCCAAACCCCACTGTTGAAAAGGAACCTCAACTGAAATGGGTTTCAATGATAAAGGCAAAATATTTCTCTTATCTTAAAAAAATTGGCACTGGTGGCAAGTGTTAACTTTCTTATGCACATATGCAAACAAGGTAGGCCAACAAAAACTAGCCCTTAAGGGTTGTTGGTTGTGGTCTTCCAGTACAAATGGCCTCCATAGTCTCCTTGATGAAACTTTTCCATGAACATGTCTGCTTCATCTTTCAACAAACAATTTAGTAAAATACCTCCAACATCTTTCCAACATACAATTGGAGAGGTAGCAAAGGCCTTTGATACACGTGGAGTCAGGAACTCTTCATGTTCATCAAATGCATCTATAAAATTAATATCTAGTGCATGAAAATTGGACTTAGCCATTATCTTAGCCAATCCCTGACCTTTAATGAGCTTAGTAGGTCTCATCTCAATGTCATATTCTAGGATGACTGTAATCCATTTTCCTCTCCTATCATCTGGGTCAGTTTGTGTCAGAATATCCTTTACCACAACACTTGGGACAAATGAAATGATATGAGAATATCGGTTTTCAGCTCTAAAGTCTTTTAGTTCCTTCACCAAAGAAAAGTCTTGTTTCTCCATGATGTTATACTTTAATGAGGCGTCCCTTATGTTGTACCTTAAGAAACCAATTTCCTGGCTGTATAGAAATTGTGCTTAAGACATTAATGATTACAAAGATTGTCACTTGTTTGTCACTCAATTATATATTGTGTTCTCAAATGAAGGACCTGGGAAATCTAGTTCTTGATCCTCAATACTTAGGTGACATGATAACATTAGAATGCCATTTGATTGTTGAATATAAATGATGAATGAAGAAAGATTGAATAAGTCATAGACAATATGCTGTTTAGCTCATGGTCTACTATCTGTGACATTGGGAGATGTTATAGATAATATGTTGTTTTATACAGAAACTACTATCTGTAACTTAGAAGATTTGCAGAGATGGGAACTTCAAGTATAGGAGTGCTCTTTAAGGAATTTAACTTTATTTACATAGGCAAATAAAGACCTGCAACTTCAATTACTATACTTAAAGGAAGAAAACATAAGATTACACATAAAAGAGAAAAGAGAAGACACAAAATCATACCCAACAATCTATGGAAAACATCTGATTCTTCATTAATCAACAACTGTATCAGGAATTCAGTAGCTTAGTCTCCAGGTTCTCCAAAATTCAAACCCCTCCTCTCTAAATTTACCTCTTTTTATACATTACAACACGGTGATCACCAAAACTATCAAACTGCTTAATTATTTTCCTAACTGTATAGAGTAAAATTATCACAAAACATTACACAGAGGGTGAAAGACACCTCATTCTAAAGAACATAGAATAACAGGAAGTAAGCAGAAGTTAGAAAATAATGATAACTGTTAGCTTTTTGGCTCTGTTGTTTGGCTGTTAAGTTTCTCTGTAGATGCTCTAATAATGATTAAACCATTTTAATTATAATAAACTTTGACAAAACCCGGTGCATGAACCTGGGCTTACGTATGTATCGGGCACGTTTTGATTGGCCAAAACACAAGAAAACCTGACCAATCACCTTTCTTTTAAGTTTTAGTCATCCATCGCTAATTCTGATTATCTCACTTAAATAGCGAAATCGGTTATTTTACGTGAAACATTAGTTTTCCATGGAACTGAAAAGACTTAACATTTTGATTCATAAACCCATCGGGTCTATCTTAGCTACGTGTGAGTCGTCCGATAATTCATTCAATCAACAGTCTGATCCTCCATAACTCATGATATTTTAAACCCATTTGAAATAAATCTTATCGAATCCACATGTTCAACACTTCTTTGACTCCCATACGGACCCGATGAGAAATATATAGCACCAATTAATAATCTATCAGGTCTGACTTTAGCACTAAAACCCGATCATTTCTTCGCCCGATATCCGTTGGATCTCGTCTTTTTGGATGGATGGTTGAGATTGGCCTAGACTTCAGCAAGCTTGAACTACATTTGATATACCATCGTGTTTGATAAGTTATCGCCCGATTGTCATTGGATTTGTGGCTTGTCGATCAAATGACCTGTATATTCTCGCAAGTATACCATCGCATCGGATTTCTGAAACAAACCCATTCAAGTTAACTTGTGTGATTACTGTTGGATTTGTGGCTTGTTGATCAAACAGACCAAATCTTCTTGCAGGTTTACATTCAAAGCCATCCTGTCAATCAAACAAAATACTTCAATTCTTTTAGACTTTGTGGGGGTAAAGCATATAAGGGAACTACATTGAGAACGAACCCCCACAATGATTCTAGGCCACACGTTGTGGTCAACCATGCTCACGTCGTGGTCAACTGCAGGGGTTGAGCCTTAATTAACATTCGGGCTTATTGTTTTCCTGCAGCACACCTCATCATACTCATCAAGCTATTGCTTGACCAAACCCCTTAAACCTGCATGGCCTTTAAAAAATGGTTTGATTTTTCATTTCTTTTGATTTTTATTTCATTTTGTGATAAAACTGAAAATAAGGCTTAAGTCACAATATAAGCTACAACAACTTAAATCTCTGCTTAAAAAAGCTATGGGCTATTCATATCCTTCACTATTTTTCTACAACAAAATAGCTACAATATTAATATGCTTAGATGAAAAATAAAAAATCATAAAATCCTTTGTAAAGTCAGGGCTTATCAAAATAGGAGCAGTGGTTAAAGCTAACTTCACTTCACTAAAAGATTTCTTGGCTTTAGTATTCCATTTTATTTCAATATCTTTCTTTAGCATGTTTGTAATGGCTCTTAATATTTTGGCCGAGTTAGGAATAAATCTTCTAAGGAAATTTATCCTACCAATGAAGGATAGAACTTATTTCTTGTTTTTGGTAGGGTCAATTTTCAGTATGGCTTCGACTTTGCTAGGATCTATTCTAATATCTTCTTTTGAAATGATATAACCTAGAAGTTTTCCCTCCTCTAAACCAAAAAGAGTTTTCTTAGGGTTTAATGAGATACCATATTTTCTGCATTTTTCAAAAACCTTTCTTAAATGAAATAGGTGTTCTTCATCTATTTTTGAAAACATAGTTATATCATCTAGGTAAATCACAATGAATCTATCTATTTCATCAACAAATGAAATATACATTACTCTTTGGAAAGTGGCCCTAACATTCATAAGGCCAAAGGGAATTTTTACATACATAAAAGTCCCCCAAGGTGTAGTAAATTTTGTTTTGTGTTGATCATCAGGATGAACCAGAACCTGGTTGTATCCTGAGAAACCATCCAGCAAAGAGATTCTGTTGGAACCAACTACCTTTTGTAGGATGTGATCCATTTTGGGTAGAGGGTAGTTGTCCTTAAGAGAAACCTTGTTCAGATTCCTAAAATCCACATAGAGCCTAATTTCACTTGTTTTCTTTCTGGTAGGTACTAGATTAGAGACCCATTTCGAAAATCTGAGGGGTACAATGATATTTGCATCAAAAAGTTTTTTGACTTCTTTTTCTATCAAAGGTAATAAGACTGGATTCACTCTCCTCAATTTATGTTTGAAGGGATTTTGATCTTCTCTGATGGGAATGGTGTGTTGTATGATACTAGTATCATATGATTTTAAATCTTCATAGCTCCAAGAAAACACATCAGAGAATTCCTTAAGTAAATCAATGTATTTTTGTTTTTATTTAGGAGGTAAGGATTTGGATAGTTTCACAATTTTAGGATTTTCTATGTTACATTCCTCTACCTCGGTTCCTACTGGTTCTATTTTTGTATTTTTGGCTACATCATTGAAGTCAAAAATCTCTTCCAATGGTACCAATCCTCTTGGCAACACATTGTCTTTTAGTTGCAGAACCTCAAGTTCTTCTTGATTGTCATCAGTTTCATTTAACATTATTTCTTTTTTATTTCCATCTACATCATTATCCGTATCAATATTTATAGACTCAAAATCATCTTTTAATTGTAAAAAATTATTTACTTGTTTGTCACTTTCAAAAAATTGCCACTATATTACATTATCTGGGACAACTGATCTGTGTTTTATTTCAACCTCATATCTTATATTAGGATGGAATGGCACCTTACAAGTACTAGCTGAAGTAGCTAAAGCATCTACAAAAATATTTTGGCCTCTAGGATTAACAAACAATTGATATTTAGGGAAACATTGAAGAAAATCTAAAATTGCATTTCTATAGGCTCTTAATCTGGGGTGTTTGGCTGAATACTCACCTTTAATTTGGTTAATGATGAGTTCTAAATATTTGTGTACAAAAATTCTTTTAGCCCCTGACCTATTTAAAAGTTGCAGTCCTAAGATTAATGCTTCATATTCATCTATATTGTTTGTACATTGAAAGTTTAGTTTGTAAGAGTCTCCTTTAGCTATCCCTGTTTGTGAGTTTAGAATCCAGACACTTGCCCCTGCTCCTTCCTTTCTTATAGCCCCATCAAAGTCCATGTTCCATAGGGCTTCACTCTCTTCCTTTGGTTTCCTAGGTTCAAATTTCATTTCCTCTGGTCTCCCAAGTTCAAATCTCATTGCATCAACTTCTAAATGTGAAACTTCCTCCTCTACAGATTCACCATTGTATAAAATAAAGGAGTATAAATTTGAATGTATAGAGTACAGGGGGTAATTTTTTGGTTTTTCTTAGCTACTAACAATGTATTTCATGAGAGTCTCCCTGTATAGTCTTCTCTACTGATCGAAAACATGAATGGTAGCATAGGCCATATCCATTTGTAAAGTACCTTGTAATTTTTCTCCCCAAGACCTTAATAGTAACATTCCATACTTAGGGGGTATGTCTGCTACTACAATGTCCATGGCTAGACTTTTGGCTGGGATTTGGGATAAAGTGACACTTGGGTATTTGATGAGACCTAGGCATCTGACCTTGCTAGAATCAAAGGAATACAAATCTTTGTAAGGCCTTGTGATATCTAAACCCAATTTTTCCATGATGGCTTTGGGGATCAATTTTTGAGAAGCACCAAATTCAAGCATTGCATTATGCAAATTCTTGTCATGAATATTCAAACTAATGTAGAAAGGAGGCACAATTCCATCTTTAGATTTGCCTTCCACTTCAAGTCCAAATAACAATTCAGGGTGGTCATCAGTTAGGTTTACTTTGTCTATTCCTTCCCCTATTTTCATGACTTTCATAAATTGGGACCTATTTGTGCTTTTATTGATTAATTTTGTTAAACGAATTGAAATTTTAACTTTAGCCAACTCAGTCTTAATGATTGTTGGGACAAGGTCCCCTGGGGTGAAATTTTGTAATAAATTTTGGTATACTTGTAAAGTCTTTATGTTTTGAGCAAGTGGAGCGCAAAGGTCGTAGGAGTCAAAAGGGGCTTTAGTCCCTTAATGTGCTATAGGAGAGGGAGTTTTGTGACCCGCCCATGGTCCGCAGACCATGGTATTGTAAAAGCAAAGGCTATACATAGAAGAGTCATAGTGAGTCTAGGAAGTAAATGGATATAGAAGATCACTTGTATGGGCAAGTAAGCTAAGGCAGGAAAGTTTGTTTCCTGTACTTAGGTGAAGGGGCAGGCTCCTGCAGCTAAATGTGCAGGGAAGAAGAGTCTACAACTAAATGATTGTATCAATAAAAGGTTGTTTCGAAGCTCTACTCGTGTATATGTGCATCTATCTTTACTTATGCAATTTATTTGTATTCGCTCTGATATTTTGAATTTATCTGAAGTAATGTTTAATCAATGCGTGAAATTAGCATATCTTCATTTTTACTTACTGTTTTGAATGATTAAGGCATTTTGTGAAGGTTAATATTATGTTTTAGTGAGTTACTCCAATCGTTTATATTTTAAGGGTTAGGATTCGTGAAGACTGAAAGAAGCCTTAGAAGCCACAGGAACCCATCACACTGACCTCTAGATGCAGAAACGTGGTTCTGTCATCCCCCAACACTGCTTTAGGTGAGATTGCAGCTTGTGCTACGTGGGATGTTGCTGAAAGGGCCAATAGTTAGGGTTTTGCTGTTTAGCACAGCTAACTCTGAACCTGGGTCAAGACCCCTCAAGACAACAAAAGGTTTCGTTGCTGGGACCGATATCTATCTGAGGAATGTGTGATGTCGAATAAATGGTTCCCAAATAAGAAAGAAATCAAGTGGATAGATTGAAAGCTCCATGAATTCGTGACTCGTGAAAACAAGAGTTTTCATTTGTCCAAGAAAGAGTGGTTGAATAGATATCTGTATACCGACGAGAATGAAATTTTCTTCTTTTCTTTTCTGTGAAAATTACACTAATGGTTGTCTAAATTAGCGGATATTCAGGGTACGTGGAAGCTTGACAGCCCTATTATGTGGACCCCAGAATTGATAAAGCGCTTGGAGGCTTTAGAAAACAAAATCACGTAGGCTATCGATCATTGGATCGATAGTATTCTGGGAGGATTCATTACCAAGTTCGCGATTGATACGTCCACCAGTTATAGCGAAGCAGAGTGCAGGCTTTCCAAGGGGCCAAGAGGTAAGTACCTAAAGTCCTTGAAAACCTGGATTAAAATGTTATTGTGTGAAAAAGGGTTATGCCACTAAATTAATGTTTAGAGGAGATCTGACGGGAGCTATTCGAAGTGGGAAAAAATTCAGAAGAGACCTAGATCCAGGTGTTGAATACAATCCTCTACTAGGAGCATCTAATAGTGACAAGAAAGTAGCATTATAAGGACACCTCTAGGTGCGCTACAGGCGGTAATACAAAGTATCACAAGGATACCGAATCCTGTCACTCCAACTCCGCCATCACCCCCAACTCACACACCTACACCTCCACCTCCACCTCCACCTACATCATTCAACGTGGAGAACACGATGCAGATGCCTGTGTTTAAGAGTCTGGGGAATGAATACCCTAAGAAATTTTAGTTTGTAGTAGATGTTGTATGGAAGGCACCTCAGATTACTGATTGTGAAATGAAGAAAGCGCAGTTGGTTATGGCACTACAAGACAGAGCGTTGAGTTGGTATATCAAGTTTTGTTTGGGTAAACCTAATGCCACTATGCTGGAAACACAACAAGCATTGGAAAATGAGTTTAAGAGGCCTAAATCGCAAGCCCAGTCAGTGATGGAGTTTAAAGAGATCTAGCATAGGGTAAATGATTCCATGAGGGACTTTGATAAAAGGCTGCAGTCTCTCATCCAACAGGTTAATATGAGGATCACAGATGATCAACACAGAGACTGGTACATTTCTTTGCTATTGCCTCATGTGAGATTGCTAATATCTCAATAGAAAATAGGAATGCAAGCTAAAGCCTTGGAGATTTCCATGAGGTTGGAGGCTTCAACCATGTAGGATACGAATCTAGGGGTACAACAGAATCAGTCACAGTTGGCCAGTATACATATGGAGTTACAGAGCCTTAAGAAGGGAAAAGAAGTTTATCCAGAGGTGTGCACAAAATATTGGTGCCTGAAGTGTAAGGGTGAGGGTCATGATAAAGACCACTTCCCAGTATACTAGAATTATCTTATTGGGGGAAGTCATGTCCCCGTGAAACCAGAAAAAAATACTGGACTAAGTACAGGAGTACCATTATGGTGCACTGTTTTTCAAATTTCTAGGAAACATGCAACTGATAACTATCATCTCCTGCAAAAATTTGTACAGACTCCACAACAATTGTTTTTCTCTTTCTGCAAATCGGTAGGCCATGATGAGTGAAACTACCAAAGTTATGAACTGATGATGGAGTAGACCCCTACATATAGGATGTAGGAAAAAAATCGACCTCAGAATCAGGGTGCAGGTGCGACGCATGGAGGGTTCCAAGGTCGAGGAAGAGACTGCGGAGGAGGATCTATAAGGTTTTGGGGCGAAATTATTTGCTACAACTGTGGGGAAGCAGGTCATTTCACGCGTGACTGTCAGAATCCAACACACCCTTCCTGTCAGTATTGCAGGCAGTTTGACCATGTCATCGAAGATTTCCCGATACTTATCATGAAGATGCAAGAAAATAAGACTCAGACCCAACAACCTACACAAAACATCCAAATGATGAGGTTGGAGCCTCGTGAAGATGATCCTAGTATTAATATTGTTACACGAAGTGGTATCACCACTAGAGAAGATAAGGGGAAGCAACCAAAAGTTCATGGATGGGTATGAAAGGCTGCTAAAAAGGAAGTGGGGTTCGATCTATGAAAAGAAAAGGAAACCTTTATGGAGGATAATAAGAGCTTCGTGGAAACCTCTACATCTAGAAGTCAGGGAAAATCTAGAGGAAACGACAACGCGCAGGACGTAGACCCTTCGTTGTTAGTGACATTTTAGAAGACTTGTATGAAGCTTCTAAGGGATAGAAAGGAAGTGGAAAGGCTATAGGAATTAATAGACAATTGTATGGGTAAAAATAAACCTTTATTGGTATAGCACGCAGTATGCAAAGTAGCCAAAAACAAGAAGCAAACCGGTTGCGAGATGAGAGTGACTGTGCAAATTGGAGAGTACGAAATGGATCAGGTAATTCTCGATCTAGGATTTGATGTGAACATTTTTCCAAAGAAAACTTAGGAGAGAATGGGGATTCTTGCATTGCAATGGTCTCTCGTCCAGCTACGAATGGAAATTCAACAAAAGATCATTCCTATGCGGTGCCTATATGGGGTGACAGTAGATATTGAAGGAGCAAGTTCCCTAGCTGATTTTGAAGTAATTGAGATAGTTGATGATAATAACCCATACCCTGCACTAATTGGAATTGAATAGGATTTTGATATGGGTGCAGTCATTAATCTCAGAAAGAACAGAATGACAAGTTTATTGCTCCACTAGATCCGATTGAGGGTGCACGATATACTAAACTAGTATGTGATTATGAAGAAGAAGACGACCTGGATCAGATTTACAAGATCACTATGCGTAATGAGGACTGGATCAAGCCTACTATGGATGGATGAATCACATGGGATAAGGACAGTTCCTACAATTCAGATTCTGATGAGGAGCTTGAGCATTGGCATAACCGACTATGTGACATATCGTCATTGCACTATAACATGTTGACAAAATCGCTTCGATGCATATCCACTAAGGTAGAAAATTTTCCTTATTATGATGGTTTAGAAGATGTTAATTTATTTTTGGATAAGTTTAAAATGGATGTACTAGAGGAACATCGGTTCCAATCTCTAGACATTGCGCTTCGAGCTACGCCTACCCATTGGTGGGGTACGCATAAGGACAGCTTTGTCAATTAGAAGGAGTACTGAAGAATTATGAAGTTGAGGTTTAGGTATGCCAATACCCGCTTGGTGAATAAATACATCGGGACGGACAATCCACGTGAGCATTTGGTGTGATGGACGAAAGCATGGGGACAAGAACCACATCCGAAATGGGTTAATATCTTCTGTCACACGTTAGGATACAATACCAATGAACTGGTATTTGGAAACAGAGTTGCAACATGGGACCACATAATGAGACGTGTTGAAAGAAAGTTTTCTGTTAACTTTTAGCTTTGAAGATGGGTTGAATATATAGATGAAGCACTATAGACAATCAAAGCTGTGATATTCAAGATGCCTGAGGAATTGGTTACGTGGGTACAACCAGATTGGAGTATGTAGTTGCACCATGCGCTTGAATGTTATAATGTGACCACAGAGGAGGGCAAGGAAGATCCCAAAAAAATCAACATCCCTGAGTCTGAAGGACAATGTAAAGTTGAGAGACCTAAGGTAAAGATCCCTGATATATCAGAGCCTTTAAAGACCAAGCAAGTAAGTATTAGATCAGATGCACAGCCAAAGTTTACGAAGATAGACAACTATTGGGATGAAGATACAATTGATAAAGTCTCAGAGCTGTTGCGAGAATATCACGACTTGTTTCTCATCAAATTCTCTGATTTTAAAGGGATATTATTGGATCTGGGCGTCATGAATTTTACTTTAAATCCATATGCGAAGCCAGTAAAGTAGCGCCCCTATCGATTAAATCCCAAATATAAAGAAAAGGTGCATAAGGAATTGGCTAAGATGCTGGAAGCTGGGATCATTGAACCTGTGGAGGAGTCCGATTGGGTGAGTCCCATGGTGGTTGAAGAAAAGAAGAAGCAGGATGAAATTTGGATATGTGTAGACTTGAGGAAGCTGAATGACGCGTGCATCCATGATCCATTCCCTACACCATTTACAGACAAAGTACTAGATAATGTTGGAGGACAGGAAGCCTACTCATTCACGGATTGATTCTCAGGGTACCATTAGATCAAGATCACATCGGAGGATCGGAGCAAGACTACTTTCACAACTGAGTGGGGTTGCTTTCAATACACAATGATGCCTTTTGGACTCAAGAATGTGCCCGTAATCTTTTCACGAGTGGTAATTGCGGATTTTAAGGAATTTATCCATAAATTTTTGGAGGTCTAATTTGATGACTGGACCATGTTTGTGTTGGTCAAGTGCCATGTTTCTAGTCTGCACCTCATGCTAGATACCTGTCAAAGATATCAAATAGCCCTTAACATGAAAAAGTGCATATTCTGTGTACCATATGGGATATTATTGGGGAATGTGGTTTGCAAGCAGGGATTGATGGTAGACCCTTCCAAGATTGTATTCATC
Organism: Pinus tabuliformis; assembly: GCA_031772625.1. Classification (NCBI taxonomy): domain Eukaryota; kingdom Viridiplantae; phylum Streptophyta; class Pinopsida; order Pinales; family Pinaceae; genus Pinus; species Pinus tabuliformis. The sequence continues at coordinate 603,593,388 of CM062805.1, forward strand.
GTCAATTTGGAGGCCTCAAAAAACGATAAGCATTTGCGCGTGACGTTGGGCCATACTGGATATTACAAGAAGTTCATTAAGGCATATGCACACATAATTGCGTCGATGAAAAGATTGTTGAAAAAGGATGCAACAATTTGTTGGGATGAGGATTGTCAGAAAAGTTTGGATGTTTTAAAGGAAAAAATGGTTACCACGCCCAAAATAGTATTCCCAGATTGGAAGAAGGAGTTTCATGTTCATGTAGATGCATCTTGTATTAAGCTAGGTGCAGTACTGACCCAACCAAGCGAAGGAGATATTGACCACCCTATAGCATTTTTGAGTAGGAAATTATCAAAGGCGGAGAAGAACTACTCAACCACAGAGCATGAATGGCTAGTGATGGTCTATGCACTACAGAAATTTTAGCACTATCTGTTAAAAGCACACATCAAGATGTGTACGGACCATTCTGCTATGAAATAATTGGTCAACAAGCCTGTGTTTGGGGGGAATATTTGCAGGTGGTTGCTTCTATTCCAGGAATATGATTTTGAGGTAATTGTGAATTCAGGATGCCTGAATGTTGGTCCTAATCACCTCTCGTGGATTGAGACTGATGATGAGTCTACAAGTTTGGAGGAAGGGTTACCTGATGTGCAAATATTCGTTGTTTGTGTCACAGATGATCACTTCATAGATATAACTCAGTTTTTTTCTACAGGAACGACCCTGGACGGATATTCGGCGCAACAGAAGAAAGAATTTGTGGTCTAAGTGGCTGACTCTCCGTGATCGCTAGACATTTGTACAAAATGAGTTTTGATGAAATATGATGCAAATATGTACCGAAGTATGAACGTCCCAACATTCTGGTAGAAGCACATGGAGATGTAGCGAGAGTTCATTATGCAGGTAGAGAGATTGTGCAGAAGATCCCGCACGCAGGGCTTTGGTGGCCGACAATACATAAGGACTCAAAGATGTATTGTAGGGAATGTGATGTTTGTTAGAGGGCAGGGCAACCATCATGAAGGGATCAGTTGCCACTAAATCCGCAAATAACATTGCAGGTGTTCGATAAGTGGGCGATAGACTTTAGGGTCCAATTCAGCCACCAGGGAAAAAGACGAGGGCTAGATAAATTATCACTACAACTAAATATTTAACTAGGTGGGCGGAGGCACAACCTGTGAAATATTGTAGCGCAACTACAACCGCGAAGTTGATCTTTGAATGCATCTTGTGTCGATTCAGCTGCCCTAAAATTTTAATGAGTGATGAGGGCATGCACTTTTTAAATGAAACAATTGTTGTGATGCTTAAGGAATTCCAAGTATATCATCAGAAGAGTACTCCCTATCACCCTCAAGCTAATGGCACAGTGGAAGCCTTCAAAAATATTTTGGAGACCACATTGAAAAATATTTGCAACAAAAAGCGAAATGACTGGGATGTGCGCATACCTATAGTGCTTTGGGCATATAGGACCACTTGTAAGAAGTTGACAAGCCAAACCCATTCAGATTAGTATATGGGTAGGAGGTTTTAATGCCCATGGAATACATTGTGCCAAGTTTGTGGATTGTGGCATTGACAAATATGGTTGATTGCGAAACTATGGAGGAGCGTCTCGCGCAGCTGGTAGAACTAGAGAAAGAGCGTTTCCTAACATGATTTCATCAACAGGTGCAAAAGGATCATGAAAAGGCATATGATCACCATATAAAACAACACACCTTCCAAAAAATGAATTTGATATTATTATATGACAATAAATTTGCAAAATTCCCCTAGAAATTTCAAATGCATTGGCTGGGGCCCTATGTTGTGAAATAAATTATAGATGGTGGTGCAGTTCAGCTCATGAAGATGAATGGGGAATTATTCCCAAGAAAAGTAAATGGAAATTAATTGAAGCTATACAGGGGTGATCCCGCCCCTACACAATGATTATATGATTGTGGGATAGTCATAGTACTCCAGGAAGTTGCAAGGAAGTATGAGACTCTAAACTACACTTCCTGAAAGTTAGAAAATCAAAGTAAGGGGGTTGTACGATGAGTTGAAGTAAGGTGTCAAGGGTAGATGCATCGAAGAAGCTATGCCACAACGCTGGGTGCTGCGCAGCCTGGCTGAAAAATGACCATTGGAAGCACTGTAGATGATTGGATGACAAAATTTCCATTGAAAGGAGGGAGGAAGACACATTTATGGAGCATATATTTGGAACTTTTCTGCCAAAGATGCATTAATGATTGGAAATTGGAGGGAACAGTTGGATTTGAATTTAAAATCATCTATAAATATGGCATGTGGCCCCACATTCGAACACTTTACTTCCTGAGAGTTGGTATTGAGAATTTTCACCTTGTTGTGTGCCAAGCATAGAACTGTATGTCTGGGTGAGATTGGGAAGATCTCTTTTCACAACCAGGGTTGGCTGACATACCTAACTTTATCTGAAAGCATTTCTAGCCGGGATGACTACAACTCCCCTTGAGACGGAAGCAACGCCATTTGTCCCTTTAGGATTTCTCTCTATGTTGCCTAGGTCTCCCAGACCTAAGCCTTCTATATCTCAACCTTTTGTGTCCCAAGCAACAAATAAGAAGCAGAAGAAACCTCAACAGGTCTCCGTGAGGTAGTCACTGCAAAAAAACCCCATGGAAGTCTGCCAAAATGGGAAGATGGATCGGTCACAATAGCCAACAAAGCCGATGGATTTTGATGAAGAAGAAGTGCATGGAGGCATCAAGGAGATTGATGTTGAGGAGGGTGAACCAATGACTTGGCTACCAAAGTATATTCCACCATGTATGGCCATAACTAAAGTGCCAAAAGATCCATACAACACAAAGTTTATGGTGTGAACACCACTTTTGCTGAAGAAGGTGGTGTTCAAGGGCACATTGTTGGCCTGCATACCAAAACTCAAGATGGAGGATTGTTACTTAGGGGACCATAAGAAGTTCCCTTAGTGGGATCCCCCAAAATACCTATCAAAAGTATACTATGAAGAATCGTAGGTTACACGATTGGAACCAATGAAGTGGGTAGTTGGTGTTGGGGCTGCGAGGCTCCTGAACATGATTTGGGTGTCACATTTCAGTCGCACCAACATAAACACCATCTATGTGCGCCAATTTCTCACACTTGTGCACGATGGGTATCTCTGGCTGGGAGAACCCATCTTGATTATGGACATGTTAATCCACTGGATCACCTTACTCCCCTACCAAGGAGTGGATCCTGCAGAAGCATTTGGAGGTAAAACACAGGAAAAGAAGCTCGCGGACCAAATAAAGTGTGAGCTTGGCCTTATAAGGAAATCGTGAGGATAATCTATCCACTCTATCTCGAATCCTGCAGTGTAGTTTCCTGCACAGATATTAGCAGGGAAAATAATGCGTAAGTGCCATGCAGACAAAGTATCGGCACTGATCATCTCTTTGGCTGCACAGTATGCCAAAGGATTTCAGTATAACTGGGCTCAATACTTATGTAAGGAATTTCTAGAGAATTGCAGGGAGGCCTAGGACGAGGGTAAGGCATTCCATTATGCTTGGTTGTTGCTACTAATAGCACTGGTGGCATGGAAGAATTTAGAGGACAGTCAGTTTCCTCCCCATGATTCAGACCTTTCGGAGGCAGCGAGGTTCACTTTGCTCTGGGCCAAAGGACCCTGCGCGCATCACAGAGGCGAAGATATTCTGGGTCCTTTTTGAGATGGATCTATGGATGGTGATTAGCTAGAGGTCGAGGTTTTCACCCACACTATATGAGAAGTACAAGACCATAGTTGATTTAAAAAAATATTTCCTCAATCTACATATTCGCACAAAGAGGGATCCCATGAAGATACGGCACGAGCTGCCTTACTTGGTCGTCGAGGGGGACATAGTAGGGGTCGTCAGCAAGTGGCCAAGTGACTGGCTCACCCCGTCAAATGCTGGTGCAAGTTCTAGTAAGTTCGCAGAGGGTTCGACCGTGCGGATGATGACAACAGAGAAAAAGAAGGATGCATAGCAAGTTGTCGCCTGAGAGAAAGTTTTGAAGAAAAAAGAAGTTGCGGCTAGAGAAAAAGAAGTGGCAGCCAAAGAAAGAGCAGCCTAGGAGACAACAACGTCACATGCCACAATTGACGTTGAGGAGTCAGAAAAGGAGAAAAAACTGGAGGAGGAAGACACATTGAATGCGATGCAGGAGGTGTAGAGTTAGAATCCCCCTTCGTTGTCTAGACAAGGAAGAGGCAAACCTCCACTAGGTCGCGTAAGAAACAAAATCCCGATTGATAAATATGTGCAATAACTCTAGACCTTACTGAGGGGGATTTAGATGAGATAGGCAGCATGGTCCATGACATAACAACTGATCTTTGGGGTCACTTCGAGGACTAGTACCAGAAGGGGCTAAGAAAGGGTAAGCAGGACATGCGCAAGTTGCAGATCCAAACAGGCAGGATACAAGTGAGCGTGGGCTAGGTGAGCGGGCAACAAGCGAGTCTGAATCAAGTGAGCGAGTCAGTTCCAGATATAGACAGGTCTTTGGATCTTCACGTCATTTAGTTGCTAGAAGGATATCTATGCCCCAAAATAGATGAACAAAGGGCCCAACTAATGCAGATAAAGAACCTGGGCTTAAACCTCGCAACACTCCCTATCTAGACCTTGCATGAACTACACCAAGGGGTGTCCAATGAATTGTGGATTAGGGAGCAGCACATGATGCTGGTAATCAGTGAAGTTAAAACAAACAACCAGTAGATCTTTAAGGAGAAGGTGCAGGTGCTTAAGGAGAAAGAGGAAATCACAGCACAAAGCCAACAATTGGAAGCAACCATTGCACAAGCTTGCAGTGATCTTCTAGAGCTCAATATTCCGACCGAAACAACCTCCATGGAGAAGATCCAAAAGATGTTTGCTTCAGTGAAGGAGTAAATTTACCGAGTCTGGTTCGAGCTGCAGTTGCAGATATCAGAGCTACAATTGAAGCTACAGCCCACAAATCCTCCAGAAGTTAGAGAGCGATGCAGAATTGCTATCAAAGAAGGCATGGAAACAATAGAATATGTAGTAGAGGGTTGCACAGAGCTCTTTGAGCAAGCCATGGAAATGTGGTCCTCGTTGCAGGAGGATTCCACTCTGCAAAATATTAGACTATATATCATAGAGAAGAATAGGCAGTTCGATGAAATCCAATTGAATATGCGAACATTGGCACATGTACAATGGTTCACACAGTTGCAAGAAGGAAATATTATACAAAATGAAATTGATGAGTTGCGTCATAAGGAAGCCATTCTTTCTGCACGAATGTAACCATGGACAGAAGAGGCTAGCAAGTTGACTCTACATGTATAGAGTAATCTCAAGGGGATACAGAAAACTTAGTGGACCATGGGCCTTGCAGTTGAAGGCCCAACTACTGAAAAATTGGTCGAAGAAGTGCAACAAGCTGCTACACAGGGAACCACCGACCTGTAGGTGTTGAGGTTGGAATTCCACGAACTGCAGGCCAAGATCAAAGCATCAACAGGGTGACTTGAGGATGAGTCACGAAATTTTTTTGGGGGCCTATTGGGATAGGGTCCCCTGTGGTAAAGTTTTGTAATAATTTTTTTTATACTTGTAAGGTCTCCGCGTTTTGAGGGAGCGAAGCGTAAAGGTCATAGGATTCAAAAGGGGTTTTAGTCCCTTAATGTGCTAAAAGATAAGGATTTTTGTGACTCACTTGATCCAAGTGGATATTGGTGGCCACCCACCGATTCCACTTGGACCCCAACCATTATTTCTTTCAGTTTCTGAGTTTCCTTAATTGTAGCATAATTTATTGTTTTTTAGCAATTTTTCGGGTCCTGAACTTTCGGAGCCGTTTTGAGGCCCTAAATGACGTTTTTTGGGAAACCTGGGAACAACATGGGTCCATGGACAAATTTTTCTCCTCCTAAAGTTGTATTCCTCGAATAGATCTTTCTAACGAGGTATTGTGCGCATCAAACAGAGATCGTATGCCAAAGTTACGACCCCGGGAAGTTGATGTACCAATTTACCCAAAACGGGGCCCATAGTTTGGCGCTTCATCTCTAAGGGTTAGATTTTTGGATGTTTAGGGTTTTCCATTGTTTCTCAACAATAAATAGGTCTTCGAGCCTCATTTTAAGATAGTTCAGAGGCATGTAGCCACCACATCTCTTCTCAGAGATAAGCTACCATCACCCTAGCTAGTTTATTTCCATTTTTGTTTGTAAGCATATTTCAGTCTTTTACAGTAATGAAATGAAGTATTATTTGTTATGAAACCAACACACAAAAAGATAGAAAAGATAGTTGAACGCCTTAGAATTTAGCCTCTTCGAGGGGGCAACTTCCTTTACATTACACAAAAGAACAATTCTTGGATGATTCAAATGACAAAACCTCCTTTCTATATATAGGAGTCTAAGGGGTCATAATATAACCAAGCCGACCTAACAGTAATAATATAAAGGCACAAAAATAAAAATAGAGGGATCCTATGGGGCACAGTAATAACAATATGGAGACAATAGGGGCACAACAATATTAATAAGGGATACAACTACAATATTAATGGGGGCATCACTAGTATTATAGGGACCTAACATGCCCCTCTCCTTCAAAAAAGTGTTTTCCTCAACACTTGAGTAGTTCTGGATGCTTCTGTATAAAATTCTCATCCTCCCATGTGGAATCTTCAGCGGATATGTTCTTCCACTTAATGAGATACTCTAAAATGGATCGATTTTGTAGTTGTCGAGTTCTTATTTCTATGACTGCTTCCGGTCCCAATATAATTTTTCCTTCCTCACCAAGTTCTGGAAATATTGTTTGAACTGGGAGCTTGTTGCCTATAACCTTCTTTAAACATGAAACATGGAAAACTAGGTGCACTCGAGAAGCTACAGGAAGCTCCAATTTGTATGCCATAGTACCAATCTTTTGCAACACCTTTTATGGACCATAATACTTTGATGACAATTTGTTATCCTTCTTAACTTGCTTGAGGGACATTTGTTTATATGGTTGTATCTAGCAATACCCAATCACCTACATCAAAACTTCTTTCACTGCGATGTTGATATGCCTGTTGCTTCATTCTATTATGCGCCAACACGAGGTTATCCTTTAAGAGTTGGAGAACTTGTTGTTGATGCTCGATGTGATGTTCCACTGCTTGAACCTTAGAATTTTCTCTTAAATATGATGTGATGGATGGTGCCTGATATCCATAAAGTGCCATAAATGGGGTCATTTTTGTTGCAGTATGAAGGAAGAGTTATACCACCATTCAGCCAGAGGCAACCATTTGACCCATTGTGTCTATTTATCAGATACAAAGCAACGAAGATATCCTTCCAAACATTTGTTTACTATCCCTGTTTGCCCATCAAATTGAGGATGATAAGATGAGCTATGAGCTAACTGAGTACCAAGACAAGAAAATAATTCTGTCCAAAAATTTCCTGTAAAAATGGGATCTCTATCACGTACAATAATCTTTGGGTTTCCATGTAGCTTTTGAATTGTTTCCATAAATGCCGTAGAAATTGTACTGGCTTTAAATGGATGTGATAATGCACAAAAGTGCATACTTGGTAAGTCTGTCAACTACCACCATGATGACACTCTTTCCCTCAGACTTGGGTAAACGTGTGATAAAATCCATTGAAACCTCCTCCCAACGTTGGCTTGGAATGGATAAAGGTTGTAATAGACCTAGTGTCTTAATTGTTTCAGCTTTATTTTGTTGGCATACCAAACATTCAGGCACAAACTTTTGAATATCCGATTTAAGGCCATCCCAAAAAATTCTTTCTTAACCCCGTGGTAAGTTTTTAAAAATATTGAGTGCCCTCCTAAGGGAGAAGTGTGCAATTCCAGAAGAATCTTTTGTTTGAGTTGGGAATTCTTACAAAGGTATAAGCAATCTTTGTACCATAACGAATCATTTTTCCAGCTAAATGTATCAGATGTACTGGAATCTTGTTGTAACTTTCGAATAAGTTCCCACACTTCTTTGTCATTCTTCCATTCCTCCCTTGCTTCATTTATCCAAACTGGTTGGATAATAGAAATGGTGCACAACAATGCTTCCACATCCTCATCCTTTCTTGAGAGTGCATCTACCAAACATTTTGCTTCCCTTTTTTGTAGATGATTTCAAAGTCATAACCCGACATCTTTGTGACCCATTTTTGTTGTTCTTCAGAGGATTATCTTTGTTCTAAAAAGTATCTAACGCTATCATGATCCGTTTTTACCTTGAAGTGTCTTCCCATTAGGTAGGGTCGCCATTTCCTAAGTGCATGTAGTATTGCCAACATTTCCTTCTCATAAATAGCTTTGTGTAAATAGTTTCCCTTGATTGGACGACTTTCAAAAGAAATGGATCTTTCATATTGCATTAAAAAAGCACCAATTCCATTTCCGAAAGCATCACATTCCACTATAAAGGTTTTTGTGAAGTCTGGTGTACCTAAGACCGGTGCTTGGCACATTGCCTCTTTACGATATTTGAAGGCCTTTGTTGCTTTTGGAGTCCATGAAAATGCATCTTTCTTCAACAATGTTGTTAGAGGTGCTGCTATTTTCCCATAATTCTTAACAAACTTGCGATAATACCCTGTCAACCCGAGAAATCCTCGTAAATGCTTTATGGATGTGGGTATTTCCCATTCCTTATTGGCTTAAATTTTGCTAGGGTCTACCTTAACTCCTTCATGAGATACAATATGACCCAAATATTCCACCTTTTGTACTCCAAAGAAACATTTGGATCTTTTTGCATATAATTATTTCTCCTCCAATAGTTGTAGCACCCTATCAACATGTTCAACATGATCCTTCCAAGACTTGCTGTAGATAAGTATATCATCAAAAAATACTGACACAAATTTTCTAAGGAAGGCTTTGAAAATGGAATTCATCAAACCTTGAAATGTAGAAGGTGCATTGGTAAGGCCAAAAGGCATGACCAAAAACTCATAGTGACTCTCATGAGTTCTAAATGTTGTTTTTGGAATGTCTTGAATCTTCATTCTGTTTTAATGATATCTTGAACAAAGATCTAACTTGGTGAAGTAAATTGATCTATGCAATTCATCCAATAATTCATCAATGACAGGAATGGGAAACTTATCTTTAATAGTGAGCTTGTTGAGCTCCCTATAATCCAGAAACATGTTCCATGATTCGTCCTTCTTGTGCACCAATACTACTGCAGCAGAGAAAGAACTTTGGCTAGATTGAATTATACCAGCCTCAAGCATTTCTACAACCATACGTTCAATTTCACTCTTTTGGGCATAGGGATACCTATACGGCCTGATGTTTGGAGGAACACTTCCTGGAATCAAATGAATAGCATGATCATGATCATGAATAGGTGGGAGACCATTAGGAGTCTCAAATACCTTGGAATGATTGTCCAAGAATTTTTGGAGATCTAGAGAAATAGATGATTTCGATGTGGAAACATCTAGTGAACACAATTGTGCAATTACACCTCGTTGTTCCTTTTTTAGAAGCTTTGTCATATTGTTAGATCTTATTATCTTTCATGGTTTCCCTACAATACCCCTTAATTTAACTTCCTTTCCTTCCGCATAAAACTTCATGAAAAGTTCTTGAAAGTTAAAAGCTATTGTACCCAAGGATTGTAGCCATTGGACTCCTAGTACAACATCAACACCTCCCTTTGGAATGGAAAGCATTGGGCTTTTCAATACATATTCTCACATGGATAGCATGATATTACGGCACTTTCCAGAGCAATTTATCATTCCTCCATTTGCAACCATCACTTGACACTCTGGGGCTGGATATAGGAAGCAATTCAATTCTTTTGCTATCTTACAATGAATAAAATTGTGGGTACTTCCTGAATCAATCAACACTATTACCTTTTTATTCTTGATTTGTCCTTCTATCTTGATGGTTTGAGGAGTGGTAATTCCAGCCAATGCATTACAAGATATGGTCGGATTCATTTCTTCTTTATCTAGGCTTTGTTCCTAGAGTATATCCTCTTCTTTTGAACTTTCTTGCTCCTTTTCTTCTTCCTCTTCACAATCTATGTAGAATAATTTCTTCTCAGCACACTTATGACCTTTAGCGTATTTTCTATCACAACTGTAACAAAACCCTTTTTCTCTTTTTTCTTCCAACTGTTGTGGTGTCAACCTTATAGGTTGTGGAAGGCTAGTGGCAACAACACTTCCATCTTTATAGTTGTGAGTGGTATGCTTCCCGGTTGCCATAATTTTGCTTTCCATTTTTCTTGCTAACTTAAATGCCTTCTCTAATGAATTAGGTTCCCAAAGGCGAACATCATGTTGGATATTATCCTTTAAAGTCCCTATGAACACATCAATCCTATGCTCCTCTGGAATATTTTTTACCCTTATGTTCAATTTTTGGAACTCCTCAATGTGCTCCATTATTGAACCCTTTTGTTTGAGACTTATCAATTGGCTAAAAAAAGTGTTGCTTTTTGTATCCTCATAATGTGCTGTCAATTCTTCCATAAATATTGCCCAATTGATAATTTGTTTACGAGAGCAAAGCCATTGATACCATACAAACTGATTTGGTTCCAAATATAAAGTTGCAATACGTACCTTTTGTGTGTTTTGAGCATTATTGAGATCGAAAAATTGCTCCATCTATAATATCCATGTTGCAGGATCCTTGCCATCAAACCTCCTCATATCGATTTTTGGAATATGATGGGTCTTCGATCCAACATTAGAGTCTATGAAATCATGATTAAAATTACTTTTGTTCTCATCATGAGTTTCCTTTACTACCATTTCACCATTAGTGACCATTTCTTGTAGCAACTTATTCGAATTTATCTTCAATTCTTTCATCTTATCATCCATGCCATTCATCTTAGCATCCATGCCATTCATCTTAGCTTCCATGCCATCCATCTTAGCTTCTATGCCTTTCTTTAAACAATCCATCTTAGCTTCACACCTTTCTTTAAACCATCCATCTTATCTGAATCTACGTATTTCTTTAAACCATCCATCTTAGATTCTGTTACTTTTTGTGCAAGTGACACTTGTTGCACTTGGTCTCATAATTTTGATATATCATGTTGCATTTCTTCCTCTTCTTCATGAGTCATGCTAGAGCTTTCAGGTTGCTTACTATGTGTTTGCATTTTCTTTCCTCGGGGCATCAATTACCGATAACAATGCTTTACTATGCCCTTTGAATTCCTTCAAACTAATTTTTCAAACCAATCTTATGCAAAAATTAAAAAAAAAAAAAAAAAACTACACATTTTTTTTCACTTTGTAGGAGCTTGATATTGAATCTGACGTATCTCTGTAATTTTGGATCATCCAGTTCTGAAATTGCGATCTGCAGTAGCCCTCTGTGTCTTCTTTCGAATGCCACCAGTTTGATCGAATTTAGATTCTCCAAGGCAGAGTTATGCATAATCTCCCGAGATGACCTGATTATAGACCTTTCCAGAAGAGCGAACTTGTATGAAGTGCCACATCTCACTATTTCGACCTTTGGCTTTTAAGTATATATACAAGAAACTACAGTCTGTCCTCTTTCTGTACCTTCTTACGAAATTTCAATCCGATGCTCAGAGAGAAGGTTATGACGATTTTCCGCAGGTCACCTGTTTGGAATGTAATTCAGGAGTCTACAAAAATACCAACTTCCTCAGATCATATCTCTGCCAATATAGCGCGAAAATTTCTGAAATTCGGACCCGAGGTTCAGCGCGATTTCGTCTCAAATGGGTTTTTTTTTCACTTCTGAAATGTCACAGAAAAAAAGTTATAGTGAAAATGTCACGATGACCTATTTGGAGCAGTGAAACCCTAGAATCTAAAGCTCTGATACTAAATGTTATGAAACTAGCACACAAAAAGATAGAAAAGATAGTTGAATGCCTTAGAATTCAACCTCTTCGAGGGGGAAACCTCCTTTACATTACACAAAAGAAAAATTCTTGGATGATTCAAATGACAAAACCTCATTTCTATATATAGGAGTCTAAGGGGTTACAATATAACCAAGCCGACCTAACAATAATAATATAAAGGCACAAAAATAACAATAGAGGGTTCCTATGGGGCACAGTAATAAAAATATGGGGACAATAGGGGCACAAGAATATTAATAAGGGATATAGATACAATATTAATGGGGGCATCACTAGTATTGTAGGGACTTAACATTATTTTTGCTGCATCTCTATATGTATGATTATATCTGTAATTTTTTACGTTCTTGTTTAAATCTGGATCAGTGGTATCAGAGCGGTCTACTCTTTCTCTATATTTCTTTGCATGTCTCCAACAAGGTTGAGATATAAGGAGTTAGGGCTTGAACTGGTCGAACCTTTGCAAGACCAGCCTCGCAAATCCTGACAGCCTCCCATGGCGGATGAAAAGAAAGACGAGGAGGCAGGAGATCCTATCAAAATATTGCTCGAAGAGGCCCTCGAGCGACAAAGGAATGCGATGATGGACAACTTTGCCCAGATCCTTCAGTGGCTACCCAGGGGTGACACATATACTTCTAACAACTACTCTGGAAGCACCACACTCTTTAAGGTACAAGTTAACATTGACATTCCCATATTTGAGGGTCAGATAGATGCAGACGCTGTAGATAAATGGTTAAATCTTCTAGAAGGGTATTTTTTCATTCATGATTTTTTCGCTAGGGAAAAGATTACTTTCGCTCTTCTCAAAGCTTCCCCCCACGGCAAGGACTGATGGGAAACCTACTGTGAGAAGAAGGATGAAAGTACGGCCTCACTATTTTCAGATGCACCCACTTGGAATTCATTCTAGGCTACCATCAAGGAGAAGCAGTACCCTCTCAGAAGCTATGAGGGTCAATACATAAAGTGGACAACACTGCGGCAAGGAAGGGACCAAGACATGTTGGAGTTTACCAATATTTTCCATACCCTTTGCACAAATTTGGGTATCAAGGATTCAGAGCAGCATTTGGTACTCAAATATTGCAGCTGCCTGCATAGGTACATCCAGGATGAAATAGAATTCTTGAACATCTCCTCGCTTAGCACGGCCTACCGATATGTTATCAAGATCGAGCAAAAGTTTAAACAGAAAAAGTGAGACTTTGGATCTGCGAATCTGAAGCAAGGGAAAGGTGCCCCCAAACTACAGAACAAAGGACGTAGACATTTCCAAAACCGAGAAATTTGTTTTCCTGATGATACGCCCTCAAGCAAAGAAGAAGATGGTGGCCACGACCTCGAGACAGTGCCCCTCCGCACGACAACTACATATGAACAAGGTCATGGAGGAGTACGAGGACATCTTCACCTCCCCCATAGGGGTTCTTCTGCACTATCAAGTTTAGCACTCTATTGATATGACCCCAGGTGCACCGCTACCTAATGGACCAATCTATCGGCACTCCATTCTGGAGAACGATGAAATAAAGAGGCAGATTCAGGAGATGCTGCAAAAATGTCACATCTGACCGAGTTCATCACCCTGTGGGAGCCTGATCATGTTGGTACAAAAGAAGGATGGGACTTGGGACTTTGTATTGACTATTGGGTGTTGAACAAGATTATTGTCTGGAATAGGTACCCGATCCCATGGATTGATGACTTTCTGGACAACTGAAGGGGGGAAAATATTTCAATGAGATCGATTTGAAGTCAGGATATCACCAGGTACCAATCGAACCCTTCGATGTGTGGAATATTGCCTTCAAATCCAAGGAGGGCCTTTTCGAATGGTGGGTTATGCCTTTCGGATTGACGAATGCTCCTGCAACCTTCATGAGGCTAATGGATGGCATCTTTTGGCCATTCACCAACTCATTTGTAGCGGTATACCTAGATTACATCCTGATCTTGAGCCAGATTTGGGAAGAGCACCTCCACCACATCCAACAGGTTTTCCAAACATTGCGGCAACACAAGTTATCTGCTAATTTGGAGAAATGCACTTTTGGCATGACCAAAGTTCAGTGTCTGGAATACATTATTGATGAAAAAGGGGTGCATGTGGATCCATACAAGATCGAAGTCATTCGGGATTGACCATCTCCAACCACTCTGACAGAGGTCCGCAGCTTTTTGGGTCTTGCCAACTTCTATCGCAGGTTCATGTTGGGATTTTCTCATATCACTTGGCCCTTGAGTCAAGTCACCAAGGGAGGAGTGAAAGAAAAATTCTTTTCGTCTGAATCTCAATAGAAGGAATTCACATAGTTGAAACATCGCCTCTTCTCAGCACCAGTGCTCACATTACCAGACTTGCAACAACCATTTGAGATTGAGGCAGATGCCTCTAACTATGCTATTGGGGTATTCCTTACTCAACATGGGCATCTAGTGGCATATCATAGTGAGACACTTTCAGACACAGTCCGGAAGTATCCCACTTATGACAAAGAGATGTATTCCATTGTGCAGGCCTGCCAACAATGGAAGCATTACATTTTGGGGAAGGAAATGGCCATCCACACATACCACCAGCCCCTACAGTTCATACAGATGCAAGGGAAGTTGCAGAATGATCGCCATCAGAAGTGGTCCACATACCTGAAACAATTCCATTTGAATATCAAGTATAAGAAGGGCAACACCAATAATGTTGCAGATTGCCTCAATCAACCACTAATCATGGCATTAACCACTGTGCTCAACTATTGTGGGCATGAGAATTCTGATTGGCCACTTCTCCATAAAAGTGACCCAAAATTTGGCCACACATACCAGACACTCTTGGAGGGTCAGCATGTTCCATATTTTCACCTCTAGGATGCCCTGTTATGCCACCTGGGTCACCTTTATGTTCCTTCAAGCGAGCGTGCTAAGATGATTAGGGAATCACACTACATTCAGACTACTGGGCATTTCGAGGTTGAGAAAATGGTGGCAGTACTGCAGAAGTATTTCTATTGGCCAAATCTTCAACAGGATGTTGGGAAGTATATAAGATCCTGCACTGCCTGCGCCATTGCCAAATCGGCCATCAAGAAGCAAGGCCTCTATAATTTTTTGCTTACCCCTAATTGACCTTGGGAATCCCTCTCCATGGATTACATGTAAGGCCTTCCTTCTACTAAGCATGGAAACGACTGTGTTTTTGTGGTCGTTGATAGGTTCTCAAAGATGGCCATTATTGCGGCCTGCAAGAAGAATATCATAGAAAAAGCCAATGCTAAACTCTTCTTTGAACGAGTGTGGGTACACTTTGGTATCCCACTGTCTATCATCTCAAATTAGCATAGCAGGTTCCTCAGTACATTTTGGTCTAGTCTCTGGTCGATGTTGGACACCAAACTCACTAAGTCCACAACCTTCCATCCCCAAACTGATGGCCAGACGGAGGTTGTCAATAGGATGATCATACGCATTCTGCCCATGTACAACTCAAAGCATCCATGCACATGGGATGAGAGCCTTCCCTATGTTCAGCACATCTATAATCGGGCTCTCCACAGCTTGATTGGCCACAACCCTTTTTAGGCGGGCTTGGGATTCTAGCGACTATGTCCCATTGATGTGGCCATGCAATTTGCAAATACTCAGGCAAATTTGGCTCATGTCCAGTCCAAAATAGATAAGGCAAAAATCTTCATTGATCACATCCAACATATCCACTAGCAGGTCCACAACATTCTGGAGAAATCAAATGCCAAGTACAAGTAGTGACATGATCAACATCGGGTTCCACACAATTTTTAGGTGGGCGACAAAGTCTGGTTGCATTTGCAGAAGGAATGCCTTACCGGAGCCTATCGAAAACTCAGACCACTCCGATATGATCCTTACACCATTACCAAGGTTGTGGGAGACAATGCATTTGAGCTCAGCATTCCCCCATTCCTTGGCCTGCACCTAGTGTTCAATGTGGACCACCTTCAGCCATACTTGCCACCATTACTAGACACATCCGACATTGCAGAAGAGCTCACACCAATAGAGTTAAATCCATATTACATGGAACAAGATGCAACTGATTAGATCATGGACACACAAATCAAGCACACTCATGAGAATAAGATCCAACTGTATCAAGTTGTCAAAGCAGGCCAACTCCTTCACCAAGGCAAGTGGCTCACCAGGGACCAAGTTCAACAGAGGTTTTTCATCTCATAATGGAACTCAATGTAATGGGGACCATTGCTTCCTAAGGGGGGAGGAATGATCCAGGTGGATATTGGTGGCCACTAGCCAATTCCACTTGGACCCCCACCATTTTTTCTTTCAGTTTTTCAGTTTCCTTAATTGTACCACAATTTACTATTTTTAGCAGTTTTTTGGGTCCTGAACTTTTGGAGCTGTTTTGAGGCCCTAAACGACGTTTTTTGGGAAAACTGGGAGAAAAATGGGTCCATAGTCTAATGTTTCTTTTCCCAAATTTGTATCCCTCGGATATATCTTTCTAACGAGGTATTGTGCACATCAAACGGAGATCGTATGCCAAAGTTACGACCTCGGGAAGTTGATGTACCAATTTACCCAAAATGGGGCCCATAGTTTGGCGCTTCATCTCCTAGGATTAGGATTTTGGATGTTTAGGGTTTTCCATTATTTCTCAACAATAAATAAGCCTTCAAGCCTCATTGTAAGACAGTTCAAATGCATGTAGCCGCCACATCTCTTGTCAAAGATAAGCCACCATCACCCTAGGTAGTTTATTTCCATTTCTGTTTGTAAGCATATTTCAGTATTTTACAGTAATGAAATGAAGTATTATTTCTACTGCATCTCTGTATGCATGCTTATATCTGTAATTTGTTACATTCCTGTTTAAATCTGGATCACCGCCCATGGTCCGTGAACCATGGTATTGTAAAAGCGAAGGCTATATATAGAAGAGTCATAGCGAGTCTAGGATGTAACTGGATATAGAAGATCATTTGTATGGGCAAGTAAGCTAAGGAAGGAAAGTCTATTTCTTATACTTAGGTGAAGGGGAAGGCTCCTGCAGCTGAGTGCACATAGACCTTGGTAAGTTTGTAGGCTGAGTGCATGGGCCCCTGCAGTTGAGTGCGCAGGGAAGAAGAGTTTGTAACTGAATGATTATATCAATAAAAGACTATTTTTAAGCTCTACTTGTGTATATGTGCATCTATCTTTACTTATGAAATTTCTGTGTATTCGCTCTGATATTCTAAATTTATCTAAAGTAATGTTTAATTAATGCACGAAAGTAGCAGATCTATGTTTTTACTTACTATTGTGAATGATTAAGGCATTTTCTGAAGGTTAAGATTTTGTTTTAGCGAGTTATTGCAATCATTTATCTTTTAAGGATTAGGGTTCATGAAGACTGAAAGAAGGCCTAGAAGCCACAAGAACCCATCACACTAACCTCTGGATGCAAAAACCTGGTTCTATCATCACCCAATACTGCTTCGGGTGAGACTACAACCTGCGCTATGCGGGTTGTTGACGAAAGAGCCAAAAGTTAGGGTTTTGTTGGTTGGCGCAGCTAACTCTAAACCTAGGTCAGGACCCCTCAAGCCAACAATGATGAAAGAGGTTTGAGGTTTGTCTATCTCTTTGGTATTTTGATCCTGTTTTTAGGAGCCTCTTTTTGAGAGTCATCCTTTGTTTGGCTAGTGGAAGGGGCATCATTCTGTGTTTTTTTGGGAGGATTTCCAGTAGTCTTTTTTCTTCTTAGATTATATTGCTTATGCACTTCCATTATAGAGTTTTGGTATCCTTGTTTATACTCATCTGACTCTGAAGGGAGGGCTTCTGGTTGTGATAGCAAGAACAAATCTTGCTCTTCTTTGGTCAAGAAAATATGATCTATCTCACTTTCTTCAAATAATTTTATCTAGTTTTCTTCAGGATCTTCTATCAACTCAACTTCTTCATCAACATAGTTTTCTTGGAAGGGAGGCCTGATCTGTTGTTGATCATTTGGGCCTCTTTGTTCTCTTTGTTTGATTAAGGGTGGATTCCTCCTAAGATTTTGGTTTCTGTTTTGAGGGCCACCTTGATTATCTCTTGGAGCTCTATCATTTAAAATTATTCTCTCTCCCATTATTTCCATAGACCTAACTAAGCTATCCAACTTAGCATCGAATGAGGAAGAAGCAGGTTCCTCTTTAATAGATACCCTCCTTTCAGATTTTAACCTAGCTCTTTTGGCTAATAGATTAGCTTCTACACTAACTGCATTTCTCTGCATCTCCTTAATAATAGTAGGATTTCTTTCTCTGAGTTGGTAAGACATGTCTAGATCAAATCCATCTGGGAATTTGATCAGGGCCAGTCCTAGTGGGGGTTGTATGGCAGTGGGGATAGAGTTATAAATGTTGTTGAATCTAGTGCAATAGTCCTAGACTATTTCACCAGGGGCTCTTTTAATACTCTCATACTCAACTAAGATTTGTAGAGGATTATTTTTCATTTCCCATATTCTAAGGAAGTTTCATGAAATTGGATAAGATCTGGGATAGAACGCATTGGAAATCCTTTAAACCATTTTTTAACCTCACTAGTGAGACTTTGAGCAAACAATCTCATTTTAACATCATCATCATCAATCTCTTGGAGGTCTAAGTAATCATTCATTTTATCAATATGTTGTTGAGCAGTAATTGGCCCTGTGCCATCATATTGGGGTATCCTACTCTGATAATCTTGAGGCATTGCATTGAGTTGTCCAGGTAGGACCAAGGGAGCATAATGAGCTGCCATGATTGGTAAATGAGAATGGGAAGATGATGACACTATAACAGGTGTGAATGTGGGAGGGATTAAAGGAGGTGGAGTAGAACTTTGTTGAGTTGATGTAGTGGTGGTAGGGATAGTAGATGAAATGGGTATACTGGTAATAGGAGGAATAAATGGAGGTGTAGTAGAAATAGGAGGAATCTCTTGAGGAACAATAGAAACAAGAGGAATTTCTGGAGGAATAGTGGAAATAGGAGGAACCTATGGAAGGGTAGTATAAACAGGAGGAATTTCAAGTGGGATAGAAATACTAGGTGGAATTAATGGTTGGGTTGGGGATGAAGCAATAGAAGAAGAATGTGTGGATTTATTTGATTCAAGGGATTTTTTTACATCTTGATCTAGTTCAAATACCAACACTTCAAGTTTGTTAATTTGTTTGATGGCATCATCATTATAATTCGATTTCACAGTTTTATGCTTTGAAATGTAGGGTTTTAAGACGTTTTCATTAAAAATAGACTTAGCTACAAAAATACCAGCTTTAGTTCGAAAGAGATTATGTTCAAATGGTAAATCAAATTCTATGTCTTCTACTATTTCAAAGCTTTCAGGCAGAGAATTAACCCTAGGAAGAGGATTCTCACTTGCTTGGCTCTCAGCTAAACTTTTCTTTCTAAGATTTTTTTCAGGGTTATGTACATTTTTTGGTGGATTTGGATCTGGATTAGCTCTAGTATATATCTTCTTAGGAGCTAGATATAATATGGTATATTTACATATATAAAATATGTACAACTTATAATTGGCAAACAACCTTAAATCAGATCTATTTCTCAGCCACAAATCTAGAAATAGCTTTAAGCACTAAAATAAAAATTTGACCAGGGAAAGTTGAATACAAATCAGATTTGTTCGAAGGTCCCCAGTATGGTCGTTATGGTTTTAGCACTCTGTAATTTCTTAAGGCTATCAAAGAAACCCAGAGGTAACCACAAAACCACTTTTAGTCTTAGAAGATAGCCCTTTTAAACTCAGAGAGGGATCTCTCTATTGGATTTAGATTTGTTGTTGCTAGAATTTTAAGTTAGTTAATAGGTCCAAATTTTGGTTTTTTGAAATTTTTGTTTGAAACTACAAGGAAATGCCATTGCAAAATGGAGTCAAAGTTTTAAGTTAATCAAAAATAGAAATATCAGAAGTGACTGAAACAGGGAAAGGTAGGCAGGCTATTTGAATCTATGAAGCTTTGTGGAGTGAGAGGGAGGAACATATTCAGATTCCATTAAACATAAAGAATTTTAACATGAATTATATCTTTAACTTCAGCCCTTCATCTTATTTTAAACAATTCAGATTATAAAACATATGAAAACAAATATATATCAAGTTTACAAAAGGAAAGACATCACTAATTAGCCTGACACATGAATCTTGGAAAAGCCTTTTGTATTAATGAAATGATCACTTTCATCTTAGTGAACAACTTTACATCAAAATGTGCTTTCTTTATACAAGTCCCAACATTTGTACTTCTATTTGTGAAGTACTTATGCAAAAATTGTGAGAAATACCTTGAGCGAAAATATCAAGATTTTTTACAAAATATCCTAAATTGGTTACAAAAATAATAAAAAATAGCAAGCAGCTAAAATTGTTGTAGTGCTCTAGAACTATCTTTGAGTATTGTTGTTGATGACTCGGCCTGAAGAAGTGTTTCCTTGTTGTTGAAGGTGAAAAACTATTTTACCCAAGTTACTCGCACAAATTTGTCCCATCTATCTTCACTTGGAGTGGAGAATTTGACTAGGTTCCTGTAGGTTTCATCTACTTCGTTATACTTTTGAAATGTAGGCTTGATAATGAACAAGTGTTTTATCTTATGTTTGATAAACAGATCAAATTCAAGGCTTCCATGAAGACTTTTCCTGTGATGCTTCCTTTGATGGTAGAAAACTTTGACTTATCCCTTGCTATGATATATAATGTATGGTGATAATCTTCTAAGCTGATCAACTTTTCTCCAATCCCTATAAAATCTGGCAGTCCCTTCTGATTTAGCACATTAAATTTTCTGTGGAACTTCTGAATGTTGGACTCCATATTGTGACACTTGTTCTCCAATTGAAGCATAAGGTTCATTTTTGTAAGGACCCTCCTCACCTCTAAAATGGTCTTTGTCCTATCTGCAATTTGAAACTCCTATAATTATTCTTTAGGTTTTGAATTCAAAATTATGATCATAGCAGTAGATTCACCTGCCTTCTGCCCTAAATATGCTTTTACTTCTTCAATTACCTCTTTAGACCTCTGTATTAACTCCTCTTGTCCAAAAATAATCTGATTTGAGGGCCATATTTTAGTCATTGCCCCATTTATATTTATCCATATACTCTCTTTTGTTTATGCCAATGTTTGTGCCATTGCAGACTCACTTGGAAACTATTCAATTTGTTGTGTTAATTTATGATTTTTCTACAGTTCAGCTAAGTATACACTATCAACCTTTAGTTTCTGCTCCTGAAGGTTCTTCAGCTGAGTTTTCAGCTTCTCAATTTCCTGTCCTCTGATTGACAGGTCATCCATTGCCTTGATAAGTTCCTCTGAAGAATCTGTAGATTGCCCCTCAGTAATGGTTGCTGAAGTGGATGCCCCTGTTGCTGATGTAGATGCAATGGGAACTGTTGTCAGTGGAATGGTTGCCAACTATGTGGATTGTTCCCTTTCCTTTAACAATTTCTCCATTTCAACCTCCATTGCTTTGATCTGTCCACTTTGTTCAATAATGATTCTGAACATATCTTCTTTTTCCTTCTCTAATTCTCTGACTTCCTTAGTCTGTGGGTCTTCTGTGGAGGGAAGCTTGAGCTGCTTCTTAAGTGCTGCAATGTCAACATTTTTCCTTTTGATAATCTCTTCTACTGCTTTCACATTGCTGGGATCATATCCTAGTTTGATTACAAGGTCTTCCAACGATATGATTTTTGTATCTTTTGCTATAAAAGGGACTTTCACTAATTTAAATTGATACTGGATGTTATTTACAGAGGCTTGCGACCTAGAAGTTTCCATTGCTGAATTTGTCAAAGTGGAGTACAACATCTCCCCTATTTGCTTGTGTAGGTCTATTTGATCAATTGGATGAATTTGTTCAGTAATGAAAGAAAAAAATGATTTCTTATAATCTTCATGAGTCTTTGGGAAAGGGACTTCAACATGCAGGAAGGCTATCTGAATTTTCCCTTTCCCTAAAGTAGAGAGCAGTCTATGTTGTGAAGAGGTTGTCTACTTCCAAAACTTTGTATATGTTGCAGCTTTTAACTATTCATTTTTCTTCTTGATTTATCTGTACTTAGCAAATATGTTTGGTTCATCTTGGTCATGAACCAATTCCCCTGAATGAGAGGTGTCTAATGGCTCCTGGGAGACTGAAGAGGATGGAGACCCTACAAAAATATATTTAGTCCTCTTTGAAGCATGAGGGCATGTCAAAATAATGGTGGAATGGGTATTCTCTTCTTGAAATATTTCTTTTTTTGGATTAGTCTTTTGCCTCTTCTTGTAGATCTGAAATTCTTTCTCTGGAATTTATGTGACTATGGGGGAAACCTCTTCCCTTGGCCTCTTGTCCTACTTCTCCTGTGGTGTAGGAGTTTGTGCTGTTGTATTAGATATTACCTACTCTTCCACCTCCTGCAGAGTGTTCTCCATCCATTGATCCTAGTTCATGTATTTCTCAATCTCTAGCCTGGGAGTGTGAATGTATGGAGTAGTCTTCTGTTCTACTCTTAGCTTTGAAATCACTCCCAAGGGGTCATATGACTAGGTAAATATGAGTTTGAAGTTCATTTGCTTTAGGAGGATGTCTTCTTCTTTAGTTGCTACTCTTGTGTTGCAGATGAAAAGGCCGACCCGTGCTTTAATATTAAACTGTGATTTTCTATTTGATGTTACAAAATGGAGATCATCCATATGAATCATCTATCTAATGTATTCTAATGATAAAATTCTCATTGGGACAAACTTTGACAACTCATAAGGTCCCATTTCACACCCATAAACCCTAATTTCTGTGTAATTTTGGTGCAGGTACTAGTCACCTGTTCTAGTCTGATCACTAAGGTGTAAAATCCTTCTTATTCCAGGTCTTATCCTAGGTTCAATTTCACTTTTCAATAGACAACAAACTGTATATAGAAATTTATCATCATAGCCACTGAAAGTAAACTCATTTGAATGCTTCCTCAGCAAGGAAGTCCAATGGATTATAGATTGGGCATTTCCTTGTTCATCCAATATCTACAATGGAAACTGAAATCTGTCTTCCAGATGATATAAAAACAAATAGACTAGAACTGATTCATACTTGAAGGTTCCTTCTATGGAAAATTTTAAGAACTGCTCATGGATGGCATCTTCTAGAAACTCACTGTAGTTGAAGATAATTGGGGGCTTTTCATCTGTTGAGAATATTGACAAAAATCCTATGATGGCCTCATAACCCGACTGATCGAACTGGTAACCTAGTAAAGAAGAAACAATGGAGATGATTTGTTTAGTCATCTCAGGGAACATGGAGGATGAATAGGGAGGATTATTCTTTGGTAATTTGACATCCTTAGGGAGAAATGTTTCAAAAATCCTTGCTCTATGAGGAAATGTTAGGTTTGTTGGCATTATGATACAGGTATGACACAAGTGTTGTCCTTGATGGCAACTCTCTCAGATGAAAGATCACAGTATAGCAGGTAAACATCAAGAATGAAGAAAGAAAGGTATATGCAGGTTCACCATTGACCAAGCAGCATATACACGTAGGTTCACTATATACAAAGGCACGTATAACGTACACACGCACTTTCACAGAAGGAAAGGCGCGTACATGTTGGAAAACTAAGTTTTGGTCCGTGGTATTTGGTCCATGGTATTTGGTTCGAGGTATTGACCCTAGGTATTGGGTCCCAAGGTATCGGTCCTAAGTGGTTTTGGACTGTGGTATTGAGAGAGTCCTAAACCTATATAAGGAGAAGAAGATCATTAGGCCAAAGAGCAAGTGTGCAAGTGATGAATATCTGATGAAGTGTGAGATCTAGTATGCAGGTTATGGGTATGTGATGCTTTGCTAAGGATGCACCTATGTGGCAAATGAAGGTTGATGGACCAGGGTCATGAAGACTAAAATGCATTCTCATTATATGGTATGATCATGAATATTTTAGATCTGAATACTGACGCATGCCTTATCCTTTATATTTGACGATTTGGGTATATCTGAAGTAGAAAATTGTAGTGAAGGTATAAGTAATTATTTTCAGATCTGTACGCTGGTTTCCTTTGGTGAAAAGGCATATACACGCGGGTTCGACACAGCCAAGTAGTGTATACATTATGAGATTTGATATTTGAGGTTGTTGTTGGTTCTAGTGGTTGTTGCAAAGTTCTGGGTTCTGCTCTATGTTCTGGTGACTGTGTTATGAAGACAATACTCTGATTGGTTGATTCAGTTGTGGGTAATTCAGAGATTGATGATGCAGATGTGGTTGATGGTTGTATTGTAGTGATGATTGATTTTGTATTGATGGATCCAGTCTGAAAATTTATGAAACGTGGTCCCTGGAAGAAAAGAGAAGGTTGTAGCCTTCAGTAGGTCGGCGCCTACGTACTAGTAAACATATCGGCTAGTACAAGAGCCAGGGGGTTGTAGCTCCCTTCTAGTAGTAGCTGGAGAACGAGAGAAGGTTGTAGCCTTCTGCAGGTGGGTGCCTACGTACTGGTATGAGTCTGCACCAATACAAGATTGTAAACAGGTTTTTCTTATCTTAAAGAAAATAGTAATAGGTGGTTTTTGTCCCGCATTGGGTTTCCACCTTATATCATGGTGTTCATGTGTGTTTCTTATGTGTGATGATCTGTTTTGTTTATTATATGGTTAATGAATTTCTGATGCACTGATTAAATATCAACATATAATGGATTAACTGAATCATAAGTTTACTGGATATATGCTAGTTGCATTAAACAGAGTTGTGTGTACACGAGGGTTCTCTTAACTGAAGTAGCGTATATGAATCTGATTATGGAAATAAAAAAGTTAGTGATTTGCTAATACTGATTCACCTCCCCCCCCCCTCTCATTATTATTTCCAACAATTGGTATCAGAGTAGGTCCTTTAGAAGAAGCTTGATCGCTTGAAGGAAGATCGACCATCATGAGTAATCAAGAAAGAGAAGGATCCAACCCTTCTAATTTGAACCCGGTAAGGTCCTGGTCTTACCCGAGCTCTGCGAAGGTAAGGTCCTCTCCCTTATGGTCGAGCCTTCTTGCGCATCCTTAAAGGGAAACCACGCCTACCCATGGTGCCTAGCCCTCGGTGATTCCGTCCACCCCACCTTCATTTCTTCAATCATTTACTCAAGTTGGTCATGACCAATTAGGTCATTCCCTTAGCAAGCAATACGATCGGGGAAAGCCAATAATGGGGAATAAAGTGAGATGAGGGTCAAACCACCAATCTTCGATTGGAGAAATTTTGTTTACAGGAATATAAGAACCACAACCTATCTACAATCACTTGGAATGGATATTTGGGAAATCGTGGAAGGAGGATATACATTTCCATCAGCAATTCCTACAGATACGGCAGGTAGAAAGCAATATGAAATGAATGCCAAAGTTGTTACTATCTTATTGGGAAGTTTGTCAAAATCAGAGTTTGTCAAGGTCATGCAGCTCAGATCAGCCAAATAAATATGGGACAAAATCATTCTGAGCTATGAAGGAGACTCTCAGGTAAAACGTGCTAAGATTCAAACTCTCAGAATACAGTATGAAACTCTTAAGATGCATAGTGATGAAAGCATAGCTAGTTACTTCTTATTTATTGATGAGGTTGTCAATTGCATGAATAATCTAGGTGAAGAAATTAAGGAAGTTGTCTTCGTTGAGAAAGTTTTGAGATCCTTGTTTGCTAAATTTGAACCCAAAGTGTCTGCCATAGAAGAAAAACAGGATCTGCAGAATATCACTATGACACAGCTTCACATAATCTTAACTGCTTTTGAAATGAGAAAAGGACCATCAGATATGAGAGAATCCACATTTAAAGTATCAACAAAGGGAAAAGGAAAACTCAATGAATTGGGATACATTTCAGAAGAAGAATATGAGGTAAATTTTGTCAAGAAGCTTCAATGGGGATCTAGAAGGTTCAAAGGTAAGCTACCTTTCAAATGTTTTTCTTGTGGTAGAATTGGTCATTACGCTGCTAGATGCCCTCATAACAAAGGAAATATGTCTGAAGAAGGTAATAGAAGTTATTATACTCATGATAATAGTGATGACTCATCCAATAGTGATGAAGAAAATCAAGAAATTAAACTTCTCATGGCATATGAAAATAATGATG
The DNA here is from genome assembly GCA_031772625.1 of Pinus tabuliformis. NCBI lineage: Eukaryota > Viridiplantae > Streptophyta > Pinopsida > Pinales > Pinaceae > Pinus > Pinus tabuliformis. The sequence goes on from CM062805.1 coordinate 603,619,460, forward strand.
TAGAAAAAGAAGAAGTTACCAAATTAAAAGTTTAGCTGGAGATAGTAACCAGAGTAAGGGAGTAGCTGTAGGATGTAGTAAAAGACCAAATTATAACAATCCAAAGACTTGAATATAAGATCCTCTCTCTAAAAGAAGATCTTGAAGAATCAAAGAAGTAGAATGAAGAAGCTATTGAAGAACAAGAACATGAAGTGCTCGAATTAAGACAACAAGTGGAAAAAGGAAGAAAATTTGAAGAAAACATAAAGAAGCAATATCTGGAAAAGGAAGAACAACATCAGGTTGAGGTAAATATCTTAAAAGGTAAATTAGAAGAAAAGGATAAACTGTTACGATTTCAAGATAGTACTAAGATTTTGGATGATATTCTTAGTAGACAAAGATCCCCTGCTATCAAAACTGGTCTTGATTTTTATGAAACTGTTGAAGGTGAATCTAGCTCACAGGGTGAGGCAAGGAACTCTAATGAAAAACCTAAAATTCTCAACAAGGAGATAAGAGGTCAGCCCCATCAACAATCAAGGAAAGAAATTCTTCAAAGAAAATCTTTTGCTCCTAACTGTGGAAGTGATAGACGGTTATTTCCTCCGATGAATAATGTTGAATGTTATGAATGTCATAATATTGGACATGTTGCAACTAGATGCAGAAGTAGAATGGTTCAAGACCATCACACAGAAAGATCATCACATTCCAGGTGCTTTAAGGGATATTGTTTTGCTTGTAATATGTTTGATCACAAAGCTATTGATTGCAATAAAAGGAATATGAAACATGTAATATGTTATGCATGTAACAAGTTTGGACATAAAGTAAAGGAATGCAGGAGAAAAATTCGGACACCAAAGCAAAAGGAGAATACATCATCTCAATCACAGGTATTGAAGAAGACAAAATTAGTGTCAAAAATATGTGGCATAACTCAGTTAGCAGACATAACAGACCTAGGGGAATCTAAAAGTGTAAACCTTAAGCATTCCAATTTGCATACGCAGCTATTATGAAGAGAAGTCACGTATATACGTGAGTTAAAGGCTGCAGAGTCGTGTATATGGAGCTCTGAAGAAAAAGCAGCAGAACAGACTCAGGAAAAGAAGTCTGATATGGTTCGGTCATGGTATATGTTGGTTGGCACAGGTTCAGGGGGAGCATATGCTTCGAATAATGCATTGTTGGCATTATGGTTAGAAGTCTTTGGTGATGATGCTTATGTGGCTAAATGATACATCTTGCTACTTATTGTTGGTTGGCCAAGAGAATGGTATTGCAGGTTACAGGTCTGGATGCTGGTGACAAATGCTTATGGTGCAAATCATATATGGTGTACGATAGTTGCTGATGACTATCATGGTCTTGTTTAGATTGTTGGTATTTGTTATAAAAGTCATGAATATCATTTGGTGTAAACATCTTGCAAAGACCTAATTTTTACCCCCACTATGCATGAGAAGGATGATTAATTTCTATTTTTAGTCATGTATAAACATTTGGTATACCCCCACTTGGTTGGGTGGATGAGTCAAAATGGTGTATCCCCACTTAGTTGGGAGATTGATGTATGTATGAGTCATTGGTGATAGGAAGGTCATACTCACTTAGAGTTGTAGAGTCATGTTATTCTTTTGACAAATATTTTTGTAGACTCGACATGTGCTCAGGGGGAGCATGGATGGATTAATACATCTTAGCATGTACAAAGGGAGAGCCCGATCAGAGATTTCAGCATGTACTCAGGGGGAGTATGGACAACAGAATGTATATCAAGGGAGAGAATATCTTGGTCTGCCGTTTGCCCTTGATGTGAAAGGGGGAGAGTGACTTGGTGTGGTTGTTGCCATCAAGTCCAAAGGGGGAGATTGTTGGCGTTATGATACAGGTATGACACAAGTGTTGTCCTTGATGGCAACTCTCTCATATGAAAGATCACAATATAGCAGGTAAACAACAAGAATGAAGAAAGAAAGGTATACACAGGTTCACCATTGACCAAGCCGCATATACACACATGTTCACTATATACAAAGGTGTGTATAATGTACACACGCACTTTTGCAGAAGGAAAGGTGCGTACAAGTTGGAAAACTAAGTTTTGGTCCGTGGTATTTGGTCCATGGTATTTTGGTATTGATCCATGGTATTTGGTCTGAGGTATTGACCCTAGGTATTGGGTCCAATGTATCGGTCCTACGTGGTTTTGGACCATGGTATCTAGAGAGGCCTAAACCTATATAAGGAGAAGAATATCATTAAGCTAAAGAGAAAGTGTGCAAGTGATGAATATCTGATGAAGTGTGAGATCTAGTATGTAGGTTATGGGTATGTGATGCTTTGCTAAGGATGCACCTATGTGGCAAATGAAGGTTGATGGACCGGGATCATGAAGACTAAAATGCATTATCATTATATGGTATGATCATGAATAGTTCAGATCTGAATATTGACACATGTCTTATCCTTTATATTTGATGATATGGGTATATATGAAGTAGAAAATTGCAGTGAAGGTGTTATCACCTAGAACTACAGTCACATGTATATAATTTTTGTCCAAAGTTCATTGTCAAAAATGGGTGTCAAATGATTTTTGTCCTATGTTTCTTACTTAGGGGTCATGTTTCTAAAAGGTTTTGATGTGAATCATTCTCAAATACCGTTGGTCATCCTCCATCATGATTGTATAAGCCATGTCTTATCTTGTACATGTCACTGGTCCTTTCCGTATTTTCGCAGCGCAGTCTTATTGGTTGATTTTGCAGCGCAATGATGTTTTAGCCTTTTCGCAGCGCGTTAGTATCCAGCCATTTTGCAGCGCATTTTGCTAATTTATAACTATCTGCGCTACGAAATCGCGGATTCGGGGATTTTGCAGCGCAGATTCTTAAAGTGTCATGTCTGGGGATGAGTCATTGTGTCCGTCCGGTTATTGTCAGTTGGCGTTCTTTCCAAGCAATTATGAGCCATCACTCCACCAATAGGTTCATAGCCACGCACATAAAAATCATTCAAACGGTTTTGTCATGCATGGTTGTGTTATGATGTTTGTTAATGATGCATAAACTGACCCGCTTGGATGATAAGACAATTGAATTGCAAATGAGCCCGAGTTTCTTCTTCAAGAGAGCCTGAGTGCAAGCGAGCCTGCGTTCTAAAATTTGAATTTGCCATTTGAGTTGAGGCTGGTGGTGTTTCTCTATGCGAAAGATTTCAAAAGCGGAATGGAGAAGAAGGAACATCGGTTTGGAAGATGTCAGAGGGCAGAGCCTGAAGGATTGGACCTTGCATTGAGTGATGAAGGTGTAAGAAAGGCTTTCAAAGATGCTGGTTGCTGGAGTTTCTGTGAAAAACTGAAGGGTGGCCACACTCAGGTAACAAAAGAGTTTGCCTTGAACTTTACATGTTTAAATTCTAAAGTGTCTATGTTAGAATTCCAAGTATCTCTAGAGGCTATTGCTAATGTAACTGAGATTCCGAGAAGAGGGCAGGAGTGGTTTAAAAACTTCAAATTTGATTTGAACCCCTGCAAGGAATTTCTTAAAGAGGCATATGTGAATGAGGATTTATCAAAGGCTGTGCCTAGGAGTTATGTTAAGGAGCACTATGCTCTGCTTCTTACATGTATTCAAAAGTATTTAACCTGTGAGGGTAGATATAACAAGGTTTACTCCTATCACCTTAAGTTGTTGTTGCATTTTACTGGTAAAGCCTCTATAGATATTCCATTTTACCTGTTTCGTAGTCTCAGCAAGATGTGTGATAAAGTTCAATTAAGGAAGGATGACTGTGAGACATCATTATTTCACCATGGTTTAGTCAAACTGTTAGTGCTGGATGGTCTTCAGAAAATTGGCAGGGATTGGAATTCTTTCATCTATATGGCTGGTTTCCAGAGTAAGACAGGCCTCACCCCACAGCCGGTTAGAGAAAGAGAAGAATCAGTGAAGGAACCTACAATAGCTGAGCTTAGAAAGGAGGCTAGGGATAAAAAGAAAACCAAGTCTCAGTTGAACAAACCAGTAAAGCCCTTGGTTCTTAAAGAGCCATCTCAGCCATCATCAAAGGAAAAGGTTAAGCACAAGAAAGATGTACCTGGATCAAGTGGGTCTGAAAGAGTATCAAGAGTTAAAACAAGGAGTCAATTAAGCAAAGAGAAGGGCAAATCAGTAGCTGTAGAGGAAAGTCCAATTTCAAAGGCCAGCTTAAGTGATTTGCTTGAGGCCATTGAGTTTGAGCAGGTAGAACCGGTGCATGTTGAACCCCTGCATATTGATTTAACTCAATCATCACCGAAGAGCACTAAGAAATCTAAAGCTTCGAAGAGACTAAGGTTTGATGAACCTAGTGAGGAGTTTATTTTCAAACCACGAAGGCCGGTTACAAGGAAACAAGTTAGCGAAGCTGAGAAAGTGCATAAAGGAGAGATAGCTGTAAAGATGCCCAGAACAGAGGTAATTGAAGTATTGACCAAAACAGTGGAGGCAGTCAAGCATAAAGACAAGAACAGAAAGGTTATTATTACCCAAGGAGGAAATGTGATAGCCATAAAGAACCAAGCGGGAGCAGCAGAAGATGAAGTTGCCCAGGTGAAGAATGTTACTAAGGAGCTTGCAGTTAGATATGCCAACTATCGAAGAGCTGTGTTAAAAGGTAGCAAAAACCTAGTGGGTCAGGTAGATTCAGTGGCTGATGTGTATACATGGACGGTTCCAGCCCTCAAGCAAGCTAAACTCATCAGAAAAATGAACATGAGCCTGAGAGCTGAAAACAAAGCCTTAAAGAAGGAGGTTGCAAATTTGAAGATACAGCTAGGTCAACTAGCTCACTGATTTGAAGAAAAAGGTGGCATTCTTAGTTTTGGTCAATTTTGTTTAAGCTCCATTATTTTGAAGTCATCTAAGTCTCTGACACCTGTAGAAGAAGTCTAAAGAGTCATAAGCTCAAGAAAAAGACGCCTTAATGCAAATATACTCTGTTTTAGCAAAAACAGCAGTTTCGTAGCGCGCTACGAAACTGCTGTAGGTGCTGTTTTATGATGAAAACAAACAGTTTAATGATGAGATCAGCAAATTTTTGAAGGAAACGCCTAAGGAACATAAGGGAAACCACTTGAGGCTATCCTAGCTATTCAGAGAATGACAAGTGTGCCTTTTTGAAAAGGTGAAATATTTTGTCTTTAGTGAAAGCTTTGATAAAGGTACTTTATTACCGGTTGTTAGGGTTCTGATAGGAAATGCATACGGAGATTTTGGTTTATACACCTGTTCAATCAACAAGGCTTCCAGCACATTGGGGAATATGGTGATGCTCGTAGTTTTTGTGGAATTAAAGAGCTGGGAACATGTTACTAAATTTGTGAAGAATGATGGGAGACAAGGACCGGGAAAACAGGGGACTTATCTTGATGATTAATGAACCATCAACGCATCCAGTATCCAAAGCCAGCTTGTTCATTGCATTCTCCTCTAATCTATCTCGGCCAAAACAGAAAGAAGACAGGTGTCAAGAATCAAGAAGGAATCATGCTACGAGGAGGACAGAATTTGAGTTTTGATTAAATTAGGACTCTTTGTAATTACAGTTCAGCATTTAATGTATTTAATGAATTAGTTAAACAGTAGATAGGAGTAGTTAATAGCAGTCTTCGAGCTCCCCTCATGCTGGAGGAGGAAGCTCAAGGTGGTTAAGAATGTATCCCTATATATAGATCAGACTTGGATGTAATGGGGGTTGGATGTTTTTGGAGAAGACTGTTTTGGTTTATGTATAGCAGATTTCAGTAATGCAAATGACTATTGTTTCTTCTCAGGATTCACAATAGATCTTATTGTTCAAATTTATGATGGTTTATTCTCTTTAATGTTCTTTTACAGTTTGGTTAATGCATAATCACTCAGAACTCATGAATCATGCTCTGACTTCCTGTATGCCTAGGCAAACTGTGTTTCACGTAAGTTATGTTTGAACATTAGATGTAAAGTGCCCTGATTTCTATGAAAGGATAGTGTTATTGTTTACTGAGATATTAGTGACTCCATAAGCCCAATGGGAAGTAATTATGTCCAGCCAGTACATTTTTCATGTGTCTTGTAAGAGTTAGCCATCTTGTTCAATATCAATAACCTATGAGAGAGCCCTCTCAAACTAAGGAGGCTAAGCCTTAGTTAAAAGCTTGGTTTGAAACAGTTACACAGAGTCTTGCTGATTGGCAGCCTTTAGTACCTGATTTTGTGATAACAGAAGGTATAAGTAATTATTTTCAGATCTATACGCTGGTTTCCTTTGGTGAAAGGGTGTATACACGCCGGTTCGACACATCCAAGTAGCGTATACATTATGGGATTTGATATTTGAGGTTACTGTTGGTTCTAGTGGTTGTTATAGAGTTCTGGGTTCTGCTCTGTGTTTTGGTGACTGTGTTATAATGACAATATTCTGATTGGTTGATTCAGTTGTGGGTAATTCAGAGATTGATGATGTAGATGTGCTTGATGGTTGTATTGCAGTGGTGATTAATTTTGTATTGATGTATCCAATCTGAAAATTTATGAAACGTGGTCCCTGGAAGAAAAGAGAAGGTTGTAGCCTTCAGTAGGCCAGTGCCTATGTACTAGTAAATATATTGGCTAGTACAAGAGCGAGGGGTTGTAGCTCCCTTCCAGTAGTAGTTGGAGAATGAGAGAAGGTTGTAGCCTTCTGCAGGTGGGTGCCTGCGTACTAGTATGAGTCTGCACTAATACAAGATTGTAAATAGGTTTTTCTTATCTTAAAGAAAACAACAGCATGTGGTTTTGGTCCCGCATTGGGTTTCCACCTTATATCATGGTGTTCATGTGTGTTTCTTATGTGTGATGATCTATTCTATTTACTGTTTATATGGTTAATGAAGTTCTGATTCACTAATTAAAGATCAACATATAATGGATTAATTGAATCATAAGTTTACTAGATATACGCTAGTTGCATTAAACACAGTTGCATGTACACGCGGGTTCCCTTAACCGAAGTAGCGTATATGAATCTAATTATGGAAATAAAAAAGTTAGTGATTTTCTAATACTGATTCACCCTCGCCCACCCCCCTCCCCTCTCAATATTATTTCCAACAAGGTTCTTGTAAAGTTCCATGAGGGAATCTACTGTAAAAGGTTTCAGAGGTGTAGAGATTTGAATTTGGAGCATCTGGGAGATGGATTCAAAAGTGATGGTGAAAATAATGTCATTATTTTGGGCCACAATTACCTTCTTACTAGGAATATATCAAATTTGGCACCATGAGACAAATTTATGGTAGTGGTAGATATGAGGGAAAATGAATTGGGGTAGGGAGGAATCCCACGGACCCAATTCATTGCTGAGGTTGATAATTTCTGCTTTAACCAGTTGTGGAGTTCATAAAGGTCGAACTCACAACTGGATTCATTGATTTTGTATTGTTAGTCTAATAGTGGTTGATGGTCCAGATCAATGAAAGGGGGTAGGAGAGGGTTCTCTTCTGTAACCTTATATTTTCCTTTAGGAGCCATAGCATACATAAAAGAACTGTGAATTTCAGATTTTACCCGGGAAAGTTGGACGAAAACTGGTGGCTAGGCATACAGAGGTTGTTCGATCATTGACTAGTCACAATGGTGAGTTAGTTCGATGACTGAATGTTCTATATATAGAATTTGTATGTTGCCTGGGTGCTGGAGCTATTTATGGCTTCAAATGCGCTGGAAAAGCAAAAGGAGGGCGAATGAACGGGTTATGGTTTGTTTTACAAGAAAAATTCCAATTACCATTGTAATTTGACTATTTAATGGAGCGGGTCCATTATCACAAGAGCAGTTACATAACAGCTATGGAATAGTGCCAAGTGTCAGAATGATAGTGGAGCATGGGAGGGAGGTGACCAGGATGGGATAGCAACGAAGTGGGGAGTGCCATGTGGAAGCAGTGAGCGAGAGGGCGACTTGTTGCACGAATGGTAAATGGAGAGATCGCTTTTTAGAAACCACACCACCCCCCCCCCCCCCCCCCCCCCCCCCCCCCCGCCCCCCCCTCTTGGTTAATCGTCGGAGGGGAATGGGGGTCCAAACTCCTCACCCATCATTAATCCGGGTGAGTGAAATCTTTACCATTCAGATCTGCACCTTCATTATTTACAAAACGACAACATGTTATGTCATACAACTTTATTAAATAACTATAGAAAATCGTGTTTATACAATGCAACAACACTATTGTATTAATTTTATTTTAATCTAATTTAACCACGTTTAAACAGTGTGGTTAATTAATCAAACTTTAACTAATCCTAATTAAAGAAAATTTTATCACAATTTAGACTCCGTGGTCAAGTCATTTTTTATTCGGACTGATCTAATTTTATTCAGCAATTTTAATCATGCTTAAACAATGTGATTAAACTAACTAATCCTACTTAACTTACTATAATGTGGCATTTTAACTAGCTGCACATTATTCAAACTTCCTAAAAACATTTCTCATTCATATTTTTTTTTTTGAAATGCAGTGGCATTTAGACTTGCTCACTTATTTTGGGGTATTTTCATTTTTTATTATTTTTTATTTCTTTTGTTTTTCACATATATATTTTTATTTATTTTATATCCCATTTCTTTTCTTTTTCTTCTATTTTTTCTATTTTTCTTTGGAAATCATTTGCAGAATGAAACAATATTTACAACAATCACAATCACAAAAATTCACAGATAATCAACTTATGATCCTATAAATTATAGGACCCTAACATTACCAACACATAACCGTTGCGAAGTAAACAACGTGCCAACCGATTACACAAACACCAAAATTTATTTCAAAAAAACCTTAACCATTGACGTATTAAAAACAAATACACACTATATATGGTGGGGCAGTGGTTTGATCTTGGGACCCCCATACCACAAACATAGACACTCTACCAATGCACCAACAAAGCACTTGGTAAAGTTTGCCCAACAAATCATTTATAAGTCACTCATTTCATTTTACTAGACGACGGAGGTGGGAGTGGACCAGTGCAACCATGGGCACTTGAGCACGTGGAACTATGAATGAGAATATTAAGATGCCGAGAAATATTCCCTTGAGGGCCAAAGATGCTAGTGACAACATTTGGCAAAAGGATGGTCATTTTTGCACGATATCTCGCCAAGAGTCCAATCGTGTAGTCAGAATCTCCATCTAAGCAGCAGAAATGCAAGTGTCCAACAACAAGGAATCTTTGATGAATTTTGTGGAATCTTAAAATATTCCCTTTGAGGCTGATTTTTGACTGAGGCAAAATACTGCCAACTTTATAGTTATTTTTCACAGAATTTCACAAGGAGCACAATGGTGTGCTCAGAATCTTCATCCGATCAGCGGATTTTTTGGCCATCTTTAGGAAGGAATCTTTTGGGAATCTTAATTATTCCTGAGGGTCCAAAATTTGATGGTCTCTGATTGGACAAGTATACAGTTGATTTTGCACCACTTATCACTAGGAATTTAGTGGTGTGGGCCATTTCAGTAGCTGAACTTTGCATTTTTTGGCCAACATCGGAAGTAGATGTATATGATACAGTTATGTCATGTGTTTCTTCTATTTTTTTGAGATCGTGTTGTCATTGTTGAGATCCTTGATTACCATTATGTTGACAGATACTTGTTGCCACATCATGTGAGATTTGTTTAGCTTGTCATGCTAAAGGAGGACCCATTTGAGTGACAGTTCCTATAGGGAGAACGTCTCATGGAGAGACATGCCACTCAGGTTGAGGTATTTTTCCTTGTAATGGCAAAGAACATGGCACATGTACATCATCATCATTTGTAGCATTAAATGAAGAAACCTCCACTCTCTTGACACCAGGGCCCAGAGACGTAACCCACACTGGGTGAACTTTGTTATCAATGTGTTATGTGTTCATGATTTGATGTTTGTTGTTATGATTTATTTCCTTTCCTACATGAACATGTGGTTGTTTTATGTTCTTTCACATGCAATTCTGATAACATCATAGAAGTAAAATATCTTGATTAATTTCGGTAGCTGAAGAGATCTGGATTAAGAAGGGATAACATTGGATTTTAAAAGCAAACAATTCAAGGGAAAAGATTTGATGAAATCAACATATTAAAGAGGAATGGAAACAATTTTACTTGCAATAAAAAAATCATCACAATATCTAATTGGGAGACGCTTTAAAGTCAATACAAATCATGATGGACACCTAGAGAAAATATTGTCATCATAAGAGAAACAAAAATGGGTAGCAAAAATGTAGGGGTTTTGTTTTGAAATAATCTAAGAGAAGGTGTAGCACGATGTGGTACTGAATTCCCTTTCTAGAATAGAAGAAGCATCAAGTTTATAATCTATTATATCTTCTATTTTGATACGGTTAGAAGAAGATCACCATGAATGGAAAAATGAAAATAGTACTAACAAAAAAATGCAATGTAGATAGGAATGAATGAACTAAATAGAACATTGAGAGTGAAAATGAGATTACTTTGGTACAAGGGTAGAATACTTTAATGCCCTTAATCAAAGTTGATGAAACAAATATTAAGGGAAGCTTGTGACTATCCAATGTGAGGACATGAAAAATTCCTTAAAGCATATCAAAGGATCAAAAAATATATTTTTTTTTAGTGGGGGTGGGGAGGAATGAAGAAAAATATTCAAAAATATGTAAGAAAATGTTAGGTTTTCCAAAGAAATAAAGCGGAGATGGTAAAATATATAAGTTTATTTCATCCCGTACACATACCTAAGTAAATATGGCAAGAGATATTAGTGGCTTTTATTATATGGTTACCAAAATTTGAAGGTAAAGATTCCATTTTTATGGTCATTCATAGACTCACAAAATATGCACATTTTTATAGAATTCAAAGTGCATACACAACAAGCAAGTGGTAGAAGTGTTAGTGAAGGAAGTTCATAAACTTCATGGTCTTCATAAGGTAATAGTAAGTGATAGACATCTAGAATTCATTTGAATTTTTTATAAATAATTATGGAATATGAGTGGCACAATGCTATTGATAAGTTTAGCATATCTTCCACAAACAAATGGTCAAATAAAAATAGTTGGCAAATGTTTAGAGGGTTATCTATGATGTTATTCTTCAAATAAGAAATCTCAATGGATGAAGTGGCTTCCTTTAGAAAAATGGCGGTATAATATCTCCTATCATACATCTATTAAAATGACCCCATTTGAGGCCCTTTATGGGCATCGAACTCCTATTATTTCATAATTTTACAAGATAAGTCCAAATTCCATGAAATAGAGTCACATATGGAGAAGGCTAATGAAACTTTGAAAATTCTTAGGGAAAACCTTCAAATGGTATAAAACACGATGAAGTAGCAAGAAGATCAACATCAAAGTGAAAGATAATTTTAGGAGGGTGATTGGATATTTTTTAGACTAGAACCTTATAAGCAATCTACACTCAAGCATGAGAATAATAGTAAATTAGTGCCAAAATTCTATAGGCCCTACAATATTATTCATGGGATTGGACAAGTGGCCTATGATTAAGATTTGTCTTATTCTTTCATTCTTACGGCTTTCTATGTATCTTGTCTAAAAGAGATTGTGGGACAAATAATGGTAGTGATAACATAACTTCCAAAATCATATGAAGAAGGGAAATTGATTTTTGAACGAAAAAAATTATGGCTCTTTATTCTTTGTCTCTTTAGGTTAGAACCATTATGAAATACTTGATCAAGTAAAAAACTATGCTTATAGAAGAAGCTATATAAGAAAATGAGTAATTCATGAAAAAAGACTCTCAATTTCAAGCTTTAACCGAAAACATTTTTTTTAAATGAAAAACTGTATTAGAATCCTTATGCCCATATAAAATTCTTATACCCATATATTAAGAGCCTCATAAACATTTATTATTAATTTATTTATTATATTAGAAAACCAACTAACATCTTTCATAATATCCTTTAATTGTAATTGTACTTTTATTTCACATATATATACATACATATAGCAAGAAAAACCAATATTAATATTATCATAATTTATAGTAAAAAAATCCCTGAAATATATTATATTCATTAACTTTTTATTAATTTTAAAACACAATTCATAACAATTATTTTACCGAACTATATAATAATAAATCAATTATACCTTTAATAGTTTCTCAATTCGTCATTCATAACTAGTATTAAGGTAAAATAATATTCCTATCAAGTTGCATAATAAGGAAGGTTTATATTTATTGTCATAGAAATACTAAATGACTACGATAAAACATTAAATAAGGGTGAACCTTTTTATTTCAGTAGTGATTATAAATATCAAATCCATAAATTCTAATTAATAAACTTTTGTAAAAAAAATTAAAATTAAATATTTTACAATTACTTAAAATTTATTAACTTTCAAAAAATAAAATAAAATAAATATTTCAGTAAATTGTAATAATATTTTTTTAAAATAAAATATAATAATAATTTATTTCTCAATTCAATTTTATAAAAATTTGATTTTTCCGAAATATATAAATTTAAAATAATTTGAAATTATTTTATTTAAGTAAAAATATAGTTAGATGACTCTAGGGGTAGCTCAATTACTAATCAAAGTGATGTGAAATCGTGAAAACTAAGATATTTAAAGTTTAATTCCTCAATCATGACCTTGTCTATGGAGAGGAGGACGGGTTGTAGGGCCTAAGAGGTATAGTGGAAGTAACCATAATCGACCTTGTGTCACGCGATTACGACGATGACCTAGTTGTCGATTCCTTTGGGCTACTAACAAAAAAAAAACCAAAAATATAGTTAGATGAGAATTTCTCCCGACACCTTTGAAACTTGTTCCCCATTTTTTGACATTTCTAGGAGTTTGGGAATGGAAACACAATATTCCCCATGTTTTAACATTTCTAGGGGTTTGGGAATGAACACACAATATCCCAAATTCCTAAGAATAATTTCAAAAATTTGGGAGAATTTTGGGAACTTGATCCAGGTGGATATTGGTGGCCACCTGCCAAGTCCACCTGGACCCCCACCATTGTCTTTCTCAGCATTTTCAGTTTCCTTAATTGTAGCACAACTTACTATTTTTAGCAGTTTTTCGGGTCCTGAACTTCCGGAGCCGTTTTGAGGCCCTAAACGACGTTTTTTGCCCGTTCCCCGTTCCAACAATGATAGTGCTCGGATAGATCTTTCTAATGAGCTATTGTACGCGTCAAACGGAGATCATATGCCAAAGTTACGACCCCGGGAAGTTGATGTACCAACTTACCCCCAAACGGGGCCCACAGTTTGGCGTTTCATCTCCTAGGGTTAGGTTTTGGAATGTTAAGGGTTTTTCCATTGTTTCTCAACAATAAATAGGCCTTCGAGCCTCATTGTAACACAGTTCAGAGGCATGTAGCCATCACATCTCTTCTCAGAGATAAGCTACCATCGCCCTAGCTAGTTTATTGCCATTTCTGTTTGTAAGCATATTTCAGTATTTTCCATTAATGAAATGAAGTATTATTTCCGCTGCATCTTTGTGTATATGGTTATCTCTGTAATTTGTTGCGTTCCTGTTTAAATCTGGATCAGTGGTATCAGAGCGGTCTGCTTTTTCTCTGTTTTTCTTTGCATGTCCCCAACAAGGTCGGGATATAAGGAGTTAGGGCTTGAACTGGTTGAACCTTTGCAAGACCAGCCTCGCAAATCCCGACGGCCTCCCATGACGGACGAGAAGAAAGACGAGGGGGCAGGAGATCCCATCAAAATCTTGCTCGAAGAAGCGCTCGAGCGACAACGGAACGCGATGATGGACAGCTTTGCGCAGATCCTTCAGCGGCTACCCAGAAGCGGCGCATCGGCTTCCAGCAGCTCCTCGGGAAACGCCACACCCTTTAAGGTACAAGTTAATTTTGAAATCCCCATATTCGAGGGTCAGATAGACGCCGATGCCGTAGATAAATGGTTAAATCTGCTAGAGGGTTATTTTTCTGTTCATGAATTTTCGAGTCGGGAAAAGATTGTTTTTGCTCTTCTCAAAGCAGCCCCCCACGTCAAGGACTGGTGGGAAACCTACTACGAGCAGAAGGATGAAAGTACTGGCTCACTATTTTCAGCCGCACCCACCTGGGATTCGTTCCGGGATCCCATCAAGGAGCAGTACTACCCTGTCGGAAGCTATGAGGATGAATACATAAAGTGGACCACGCTGCGGCAGGGAAGGGACCAAGACGTGCTGGAGTTCACCAATCTTTTCCATACCCTTCGCACAAAGTTGGGTATCAAGGATTCGGAGCAACATTTGATACTCAAATACCGTGGCTGCCTGCACAAGTACATCCAGGAAGAAATACAGTTCCTAAACATCCCCTCGCTCGGCACAGCATACCGGTATGCCGTCAAGGTCGAGCATAAGTTTAAACAAAAGAAGCGAGACTTTGGATCTGCGAATCCAAAGCAGGGGAAAGGTGCCCCTAAACCACAGAACAAAGGACAAAGCCAAGGCGGGACAGCCCAAGACAACCAATCGAAGCTGCAAGCAAAGAGCAACGCCGCGAAGCCGAGAAAGGACACTGGAAAATGGTGCGAGTTCCATAAGAGCTCCACTCACAACACAAGTGAGTGTCGGGCCAAGCAGTCACTGGTGGCTGAACTAAAGGTTTCAGAATCAGATGCATGTTCCGACTCTGAGTCAGAACCCGATAAGGGGTATGAAAAAGGGAAGCAGATCATTGATGCGGATCCCAGCGCCACTGTTGCTACCGCAAAGATCCAGAAAAATGAACCCGAAGATCCAGAGGAGGAGGAGCGTCTCTTCCACTCCCAGATGTGGGTAAAGGGCTCCCCGATACAGTTCATTGTTGATAGCGGGAGTCAAAAGAACCTCATTTCGGCAGAGGTCGTGAAGCGGTTGGGCTTACCGACCACAGCACATCCACAACCATACACCATTGGGTGGCTTCACCAAGGGCGAGATCTTCGCGTGAGCCAGCAGTGTCGCCTTCCATACAACATCAAGCCCTTCACGGATGAGGTATTGTGTGACATTGCTCCCCATGAAGTTTGTGATGTATTACTAGGACAACCATACTTGTGGAAGCGACATGCTGTGTATGAATCAAGGCCCCGTGCTGTTATTATTACATTGGGAAATAAGTCGTTCAGGATACCAGAGGTAGCACCACCTGCCGCCATCTCTTTGTTTACTGCAAAACAATGCAGTAAGATCATTTCCAAAACCAGGAAATTTGTTTTCCTGATGATACGCCCTCAAGGGAAGAAGAAGACAGTGGCCGCGGCCTCCAAACGGGGTCCCTCTGCACGGCAGCTACAGATGGACAAGATTGTGGAGGAGTACGAAGACATCTTCACCTCCCCGGCAGGGGTTCCTCTGCACTGTCAAGTCAAGCACTCCATCGATCTGACCCCAGGTGCGCCGCTACCCAATGGACCAATTTATCGACGCTCCGTTCTGGAGAACAATGAAATCAAGAGGCAGATTCAGGAGCTCCTATAGAAAGGTCACATCCGTCCAAGTTCTTCGCCCTGTGGGAGCCCGATAGTGTTGGTACAGAAGAAGGATGGGACGTGGAGACTCTGTATTGACTATCGGGCGCTGAACAAGATCACTGTCCGTAATAGGTACCCGATCCCGTGGATTGATGACCTCCTAGACCAACTAAAGGGGGCGAAATATTTCAGCAAGATCGATTTGAAGTCAGGATATCACCAGGTACCAATTAAACCCTCAGATGTGTGGAAGACTGCCTTCAAATCCAAGGAGGGCCTCTTCGAATGGTTGGTCATGCCTTTCGGATTGACGAATGCTCCTGCAACCTTTATGAGGCTAATGGATGACATCTTGCGGCCATTCACCAACTCCTTTGTAGTAGTATACTTGGATGACATTCTGATCTTCAGCCAGAGTTGGGAAGAGCACCTCCACCACATCCGACAGGTTCTCCAAACACTGCGGCAACACAAGCTATGTGCCAATTTGGAGAAATGCACTTTTGGCATGACCGAGGTTCAGTATCTGGGATACATCATTGATGAACAGGGGGTGCATGTCGATCCAGCCAAGGTCCAAGTCATTCGGGATTGGCCCTCTCCAACCACTCTAACAGAGCTCCGCAGCTTTCTAGGTCTTGCCAACTTCTACCGCAGGTTTGTGTTGGGATTTTCTCATATTTCTTGGCCCTTGAGTCAAGTCACCAAGGGCGGGGCGAAAGCAAAATTCTTTTGGTCTGAATCTCAACAGAAGGCATTCAGGGAGTTGAAGGATCGCCTCTGCACGGCACCAGTGCTCGCGTTACCAGATTTACAACAACCATTTGAGGTCGAGACAGATGCCTCTGACTATGCTATTGGGGCAGTCCTTACTCAACATGGACATCCAGTGGCATATCACAGTGAAACACTTTCAGACACAGTCCGGAAGTACCCCACTTATGATAAAGAGATGTATTCCATTGTACAGGCCTGCCGACAATGGAAGCATTACATTTTGGGGAAGGAAACGGTCATCCACACAGACCACCGACCTCTGCAGTTCATACAGACCCAAGGGAAATTGCAGAATGATCGCCATCAGAAGTGGTCTACATACCTGCAACAGTTTCACTTGAATATCAAGTATAAAAAGGGCAGCACCAATAATGTTGCAGATTGCCTCAGTCGACCACCGATCATGGCGCTAACCACCGTGCTCAACTCTTGCGGGCACGAGACTTCTGATTGGCCACTTCTCTACAAAAGCGACCCAGAATTCGGCCACACATACCAGACACTCTTGGAGGGTCGGCAGGTTGCAGATTTTCACCTCGAGGATGCCCTATTATGCCACCTCGGTCACCTTTGTGTTCCTTCAAGCGAGCGTGCCAAGATGATTTGGGAAGCACACTACAGTCGGGCTGCTGGGCATTTCGGGGTCGAGAAAACAGTGGCAGTACTGCAAAACTATTTCTATTGGCCGAATCTTCGACAGGATGTTGGGAAGTACATCCGATCATGTACTGCCTGTGCCATTGCCAAACCAACCATTAAGAAGCAAGGCCTCTATACCCCGTTGCCTACCCCTAGTCGACCTTGGGAATCCATCTCCATGGATTACATGTCAGGACTTCCTTCCACTAAGCATGGAAATGACTGTGTTTTTGTGGTCGTCGACAGGTTCTCAAAGATGGCCATTATGATGG
Organism: Pinus tabuliformis; assembly: GCA_031772625.1. NCBI lineage: Eukaryota > Viridiplantae > Streptophyta > Pinopsida > Pinales > Pinaceae > Pinus > Pinus tabuliformis. Next base: position 603,636,653 of record CM062805.1, read on the forward strand.
CCTGCAAGAAGAATATCACAGCAGAAGCCACTGCTAAACTCTTCTTTGAACGAGTGTGGGTGCACTTTGGGATCCCACAGTCTATCATCTCAGATCGGGACAGTCGATTTCTCAGCACCTTTTGGTCCAGTCTCTGGTCAATGCTGGACACCAAACTCACAAAGTCCACAGCCTTCCATCCTCAAACTGATGGCCAGACAGAGGTTGTCAATAGGATGATTGTGCACATTCTGCGCATGTATAACTCAAAGCATCCACGCACATGGGACGAGAGCCTCCCCTACGTTCAGCACAGCTACAACCGAGCTCTTCACAGCTCCACTGGCCATAGCCCTTTTCAGGTGGGTTTGGGATTCCAGCCACTATGCCCCATTGATGTGGCCATGCCACTTGCAGCTACTCACATGAATTCAGCTCATGTCCAGTCCGAAACAGATAAGGCCACCAGCTTCATTGAGCGCATCCAACATATTCGCCAGCAAGTCCATGACATTCTTGAGAAATCAAATGCCAAGTACAAGCAGCGACATGATCAACATCGGGTGCCACACAAGTTTCTGGTGGGCGACAAAGTCTGGTTGCATTTGCAAAAGGAACGCCTTACTGGAGCCTATCGGAAATTGAGACCACTCCGATATGGTCCTTACACCATTACTAAGGCTATGGGAGACAATGCATTTGAGCTCAGCATTCCCCCATTCCTTGGCCTGCACCCAGTATTTAATGTGGACCGCCTTCGGCCATACTTTCCACCATTGCTAGACACATCCGACATTGCAGAACAGCTCAAACCCACAGAATTAAATCCAGATTGCATGGAACAAGCTGCAACTGATCGGATCATGGACACACAGATCAAGAACACTCGCCAACAGAATATCCAACTGTATCGAGTTGTCAAAGCGGGCCAACTCCTTCAGCAGGGCAAGTGGCTCACCAGGGAACAAGTTCAGCAGAAGTTTCCTCATCTCATGGAGGAGCTCAACGCAATGGGGACCATTGCTTCCTAAGGGGGGAGGAATGATCCAGGTGGATATTGGTGGCCACCTGCCAAGTCCACCTGGACCCCCACCATTGTCTTTCTCAGCATTTTCAGTTTCCTTAATTGTAGCACAACTTACTATTTTTAGCAGTTTTTCGGGTCCTGAACTTCTGGAGCCGTTTTGAGGCCCTAAACGACGTTTTTTGGGGAATCCGGGGGCAACACCAGTCCATGGAATGGACTGGTGTTGCCCGTTCCAACAATGATAGTGCTCGGATAGATCTTTCTAATGAGCTATTGTACGCGTCAAACGGAGATCATATGCCAAAGTTACGACCCCGGGAAGTTGATGTACCAACTTACCCCCAAACGGGGCCCACAGTTTGGCGTTTCATCTCCTAGGGTTAGGTTTTGGAATGTTAAGGGTTTTCCATTGTTTCTCAACAATAAATAGGCCTTCGAGCCTCATTGTAACACAGTTCAGAGGCATGTAGCCATCACATCTCTTCTCAGAGATAAGCTACCATCGCCCTAGCTAGTTTATTGCCATTTCTGTTTGTAAGCATATTTCAGTATTTTCCATTAATGAAATGAAGTATTATTTCCGCTGCATCTTTGTGTATATGGTTATCTCTGTAATTTGTTGCGTTCCTGTTTAAATCCGGATCAGTGGTATCAGAGCGGTCTGCTTTTTCTCTGTTTTTCTTTGCATGTCCCCAACAAGGTCGGGATATAAGGAGTTAGGGCTTGAACTGGTTGAACCTTTGCAAGACCAGCCTCGCAAATCCCGACGGCCTCCCATGGCGGACGAGAAGAAAGACGAGGGGGCAGGAGATCCCATCAAAATCTTGCTCGAAGAAGCGCTCGAGCGACAACGGAACGCGATGATGGACAGCTTTGCGCAGATCCTTCAGCGGCTACCCAGAAGCGGCGCATCGGCTTCCAGCAGCTCCTCTGGAAACGCCACACCCTTTAAGGTACAAGTTAATTTTGAAATCCCCATATTCGAGGGTCAGATAGACGCCGATGCCGTAGATAAATGGTTAAATCTGCTAGAGGGTTATTTTTCTGTTCATGAATTTTCGAGTCGGGAAAAGATTGTTTTTGCTCTTCTCAAAGCAGCCCCCCACGTCAAGGACTGGTGGGAAACCTACTGCGAGCAGAAGGATGAAAGTACTGGCTCACTATTTTCAGCCGCACCCACCTGGGATTCGTTCCGGGATGCCATCAAGGAGCAGTACTACCCTGTCGGAAGCTATGAGGATGAATACATAAAGTGGACCACGCTGCGGCAGGGAAGGGACCAAGACGTGCCGGAGTTCACCAATCTTTTCCATACCCTTCGCACAAAGTTGGGTATCAAGGATTCGGAGCAACATTTGATACTCAAATACCGTGGCTGCCTGCACAAGTACATCCAGGAAGAAATACAGTTCCTAAACATCCCCTCGCTCGGCGCAGCATACCGGTATGCCGTCAAGGTCGAGCAGAAGTTTAAACAAAAGAAGCGAGACTTTGGATCTGCGAATCCAAAGCAGGGGAAAGGTGCCCCTAAACCACAGAACAAAGGACAAAGCCAAGGCGGGACAGCCCAAGACAACCAGCCGAAGCTGCAAGCAAAGAGCAACGCCGCGAAGCCGAGAAAGGACACTGGAAAATGGTGCGAGTTCCATAAGAGCTCCACTCACAACACAAGTGAGTGTCGGGCCAAGCAGTCACTGGTGGCTGAGCTAAAGGTTTCAGAATCAGATGCATGTTCCGACTCTGAGTCAGAACCCGATAAGGGGTATGAAAAAGGGAAGCAGATCATTGATGCGGATCCCAGCGCCACTGTTGCTACCGCAAAGATCCAGAAAAATGAACCCGAAGATCCAGAGGAGGAGGAGCGTCTCTTCCACTCCCAGATGTGGGTAAAGGGCTCCCCGATACAGTTCATTGTTGATAGCGGGAGTCAAAAGAACCTCATTTCGGCAGAGGTCGTGAAGCGGTTGGGCTTACCGACCACAGCACATCCACAACCATACACCATTGGGTGGCTTCACCAAGGGCGAGATCTTCGCGTGAGCCAGCAGTGTCGCCTTCCATACAACATCAAGCCCTTCACGGATGAGGTATTGTGTGACATTGCTCCCCTTGAAGTTTGTGATGTATTACTAGGACAACCATACTTGTGGAAGCGACATGCTGTGTATGAATCAAGGCCCCGTGCTGTTATTATTACATTGGGAAATAAGTTGTTCAGGATACCAGAGGTAGCACCACCTGCCGCCATCTCTTTGATTACTGCAAAACAATGCAGTAAGATCATTTCCAAAACCAGGAAATTTGTTTTCCTGATGATACGCCCTCAAGGGAAGAAGAAGACAGTGGCCGCGGCCTCCAAACGGGGTCCCTCTGCACGGCAGCTACAGATGGACAAGATTGTGGAGGAGTACGAAGACATCTTCACCTCCCCGGCAGGGGTTCCTCTGCACTGTCAAGTCAAGCACTCCATCGATCTGACCCCAGGTGCGCCGCTACCCAATGGACCAATTTATCGGCGCTCCGTTCTGGAGAACAATGAAATCAAGAGGCAGATTCAGGAGCTCCTGCAGAAAGGTCACATCCGTCCGAGTTCTTCGCCCTGTGGGAGCCCGATAGTGTTGGTACAGAAGAAGGATGGGACGTGGAGACTCTGTATTGACTATCGGGCGCTGAACAAGATCACTGTCCGTAATAGGTACCCGATCCCGCGGATTGATGACCTCCTAGACCAACTAAAGGGGGCGAAATATTTCAGCAAGATCGATCTGAAGTCAGGATATCACCAGGTACCAATTGAACCCTCAGATGTGTGGAAGACTGCCTTCAAATCCAAGGAGGGCCTCTTCGAATGGTTGGTCATGCCTTTCGGATTGACGAATGCTCCTGCAACCTTTATGAGGCTAATGGATGACATCTTGCGGCCATTCACCAACTCCTTTGTAGTAGTATACTTGGATGACATTCTGATCTTCAGCCAGAGTTGGGAAGAGCACCTCCACCACATCCGACAGGTTCTCCAAACACTGCGGCAACACAAGCTATGTGCCAATTTGGAGAAATGCACTTTTGGCATGACCGAGGTTCAGTATCTGGGATACATCATTGATGAACAGGGGGTGCATGTCGATCCAGCCAAGGTCCAAGTCATTCGGGATTGGCCCTCTCCAACCACTCTAACAGAGCTCCGCAGCTTTCTAGGTCTTGCCAACTTCTACCGCAGGTTTGTGTTGGGATTTTCTCATATTTCTTGGCCCTTGAGTCAAGTCACCAAGGGCGGGGCGAAAGCAAAATTCTTTTGGTCTGAATCTCAACAGAAGGCATTCAGGGAGTTGAAGGATCGCCTCTGCACGGCACCAGTGCTCGCGTTACCAGATTTACAACAACCATTTGAGGTCGAGACAGATGCCTCTGACTATGCTATTGGGGCAGTCCTTACTCAACATGGACATCCAGTGGCATATCACAGTGAAACACTTTCAGACACAGTCCGGAAGTACCCCACTTATGATAAAGAGATGTATTCCATTGTACAGGCCTGCCGACAATGGAAGCATTACATTTTGGGGAAGGAAACGGTCATCCACACAGACCACCGACCTCTGCAGTTCATACAGACCCAAGGGAAATTGCAGAATGATCGCCATCAGAAGTGGTCTACATACCTGCAACAGTTTCACTTGAATATCAAGTATAAAAAGGGCAGCACCAATAATGTTGCAGATTGCCTCAGTCGACCACCGATCATGGCGCTAACCACCGTGCTCAACTCTTGCGGGCACGAGACTTCTGATTGGCCACTTCTCTACAAAAGCGACCCAGAATTCGGCCACACATACCAGACACTCTTGGAGGGTCGGCAGGTTGCAGATTTTCACCTCCAGGATGCCCTATTATGCCACCTCGGTCACCTTTGTGTTCCTTCAAGCGAGCGTGCCAAGATGATTTGGGAAGCACACTACAGTCGGGCTGCTGGGCATTTCGGGGTCGAGAAAACAGTGGCAGTACTGCAAAACTATTTCTATTGGCCGAATCTTCGACAGGATGTTGGGAAGTACATCCGATCATGTACTGCCTGTGCCATTGCCAAACCGACCATTAAGAAGCAAGGCCTCTATACCCCGTTGCCTACCCCTAGTCGACCTTGGGAATCCATCTCCATGGATTACATGTCAGGCCTTCCTTCCACTAAGCATGGAAATGACTGTGTTTTTGTGGTCGTCGACAGGTTCTCAAAGATGGCCATTATGATGGCCTGCAAGAAGAATATCACAGCAGAAGCCACTGCTAAACTCTTCTTTGAACGAGTGTGGGTGCACTTTGGGATCCCACAGTCTATCATCTCAGATCGGGACAGTCGGTTTCTCAGCACCTTTTGGTCCAGTCTCTGGTCAATGCTGGACACCAAACTCACGAAGTCCACAGCCTTCCATCCTCAAACTGATGGCCAGACAGAGGTTGTCAATAGGATGATTGTGCACATTCTGCGCATGTATAACTCAAAGCATCCACGCACATGGGACGAGAGCCTCCCCTACGTTCAGCACAGCTACAACCGAGCTCTTCACAGCTCCACTGGCCATAGCCCTTTTCAGGTGGGTTTGGGATTCCAGCCACTATGCCCCATTGATGTGGCCATGCCACTTGCAGCTACTCACATGAATTCAGCTCATGTCCAGTCCGAAACAGATAAGGCCACCAGCTTCATTGAGCGCATCCAACATATTCGCCAGCAGGTCCATGACATTCTTGAGAAATCAAATGCCAAGTACAAGCAGCGACATGATCAACATCGGGTGCCACACAAGTTTCAGGTGGGCGACAAAGTCTGGTTGCATTTGCAAAAGGAACGCCTTACTGGAGCCTATCGGAAATTGAGACCACTCCGATATGGTCCTTACACCATTACTAAGGCTATGGGAGACAATGCATTTGAGCTCAGCATTCCCCCATTCCTTGGCCTGCACCCAGTATTTAATGTGGACCGCCTTCGGCCATACTTTCCACCATTGCTAGACACATCCGACATTGCAGAACAGCTCAAACCCACAGAATTAAATCCAGATTGCATGGAACAAGCTGCAACTGATCGGATCATGGACACACAGATCAAGAACACTCGCCAACAGAATATCCAACTGTATCGAGTTGTCAAAGCGGGCCAACTCCTTCAGCAGGGCAAGTGGCTCACCAGGGAACAAGTTTAGCAGAAGTTTCCTCATCTCATGGAGGAGCTCAACGCAATGGGGACCATTGCTTCCTAAGGGGGGAGGAATGATCCAGGTGGATATTGGTGGCCACCTGCCAAGTCCACCTGGACCCCCACCATTGTCTTTCTCAGCATTTTCAGTTTCCTTAATTGTAGCACAACTTACTATTTTTAGCAGTTTTTCGGGTCCTGAACTTCCGGAGCCGTTTTGAGGCCCTAAACGACGTTTTTTGGGAATCCGGGGGCAACACGAGTCCATGGAATGGACTGGTGTTGCCCGTTCCAACAATGATAGTGCTCGGATAGATCTTTCTAATGAGCTATTGTACGCGTCAAACGGAGATCATATGCCAAAGTTACGACCCCGGGAAGTTGATGTACCAACTTACCCCAAACGGGGCCCACAGTTTGGCGTTTCATCTCCTAGGGTTAGGTTTTGGAATGTTAAGGGTTTTTCCATTGTTTCTCAACAATAAATAGGCCTTCGAGCCTCATTGTAACACAGTTCAGAGGCATGTAGCCATCACATCTCTTCTCAGAGATAAGCTACCATCGCCCTAGCTAGTTTATTGCCATTTCTGTTTGTAAGCATATTTCAGTATTTTCCATTAATGAAATGAAGTATTATTTCCGCTGCATCTTTGTGTATATGGTTATCTCTGTAATTTGTTGCGTTCCTGTTTAAATCCGGATCAGTGGTATCAGAGCGGTCTGCTTTTTCTCTGTTTTTCTTTGCATGTCCCCAACAAGGTCGGGATATAAGGAGTTAGGGCTTGAACTGGTTGAACCTTTGCAAGACCAGCCTCGCAAATCCCGACGGCCTCCCATGACGGACGAGAAGAAAGACGAGGGGGCAGGAGATCCCATCAAAATCTTGCTCGAAGAAGCGCTCGAGCGACAACGGAACGCGATGATGGACAGCTTTGCGCAGATCCTTCAGCGGCTACCCAGAAGCGGCGCATCGGCTTCCAGCAGCTCCTCGGGAAACGCCACACCCTTTAAGGTACAAGTTAATTTTGAAATCCCCATATTCGAGGGTCAGATAGACACCGATGCCGTAGATAAATGGTTAAATCTGCTAGAGGGTTATTTTTCTGTTCATGAATTTTCGAGTCGGGAAAAGATTGTTTTTGCTCTTCTCAAAGCAGCCCCCCACGTCAAGGACTGGTGGGAAACCTACTGCGAGCAGAAGGATGAAAGTACTGGCTCACTATTTTCAGCCGCACCCACCTGGGATTCGTTCCGGGATGCCATCAAGGAGCAGTACTACCCTGTCGGAAGCTATGAGGATGAATACATAAAGTGGACCACGCTGCGGCAGGGAAGGGACCAAGACGTGCTGGAGTTCACCAATCTTTTCCATACCCTTCGCACAAAGTTGGGTATCAAGGATTCGGAGCAACATTTGATACTCAAATACCGTGGCTGCCTGCACAAGTACATCCAGGAAGAAATACAGTTCCTAAACATCCCCTCGCTCGGCACAGCATACCGGTATGCCGTCAAGGTCGAGCAGAAGTTTAAACAAAAGAAGCGAGACTTTGGATCTGCGAATCCAAAGCAGGGGAAAGGTGCCCCTAAACCACAGAACAAAGGACAAAGCCAAGGCGGGACAGCCCAAGACAACCAATCGAAGCTGCAAGCAAAGAGCAACGCCGCGAAGCCCAGAAAGGACACTGGAAAATGGTGCGAGTTCCATAAGAGCTCCACTCACAACACAAGTGAGTGTCGGGCCAAGCAGTCACTGGTGGCTGAGCTAAAGGTTTCAGAATCAGATGCATGTTCCGACTCTGAGTCAGAACCCGATAAGGGGTATGAAAAAGGGAAGCAGATCATTGATGCGGATCCCAGCGCCACTGTTGCTACCGCAAAGATCCAGAAAAATGAACCCGAAGATCCAGAGGAGGAGGAGCGTCTCTTCCACTCCCAGATGTGGGTAAAGGGCTCCCCGATACAGTTCATTGTTGATAGTGGGAGTCAAAAGAACCTCATTTCGGCAGAGGTCGTAAAGCGGTTGGGCTTACCGACCACAGCACATCCACAACCATACACCATTGGGTGGCTTCACCAAGGGCGAGATCTTCGCGTGAGCCAACAGTGTCGCCTTCCATACAACATCAAGCCCTTCACGGATGAGGTATTGTGTGACATTGCTCCCCTTGAAGTTTGTGATGTATTACTAGGACAACCATACTTGTGGAAGCGACATGCTGTGTATGAATCAAGGCCCCGTGCTGTTATTATTACATTGGGAAATAAGTTGTTCAGGATACCAGAGGTAGCACCACCTGCCGCCATCTCTTTGATTACTGCAAAACAATGCAGTAAGATCATTTCCAAAACCAGGAAATTTGTTTTCCTGATGATACGCCCTCAAGGGAAGAAGAAGACAGTGGCCGCGGCCTCCAAACGGGGTCCCTCTGCACGACAGCTACAGATGGACAAGATTGTGGAGGAGTACGAAGACATCTTCACCTCCCCGGCAGGGGTTCCTTTGCACTGTCAAGTCAAGCACTCCATCAATCTGACCCCAGGTGCGCCGCTACCCAATGGACCAATTTATCGACGCTCCGTTCTGGAGAACAATGAAATCAAGAGGCAGATTCAGGAGCTCCTGTAGAAAGGTCACATCCGTCCGAGTTCTTCGCCCTGTGGGAGCCCGATAGTGTTGGTACAGAAGAAGGATGGGACGTGGAGACTCTGTATTGACTATCGGGCGCTGAACAAGATCACTGTGCGTAATAGGTACCCGATCCCGCGGATTGATGACCTCCTAGACCAACTAAAGGGGGCGAAATATTTCAGCAAGATCGATCTGAAGTCAGGATATCACCAGGTACCAATTGAACCCTCAGATGTGTGGAAGACTGCCTTCAAATCCAAGGAGGGCCTCTTCGAATGGTTGGTCATGCCTTTCGGATTGACGAATGCTCCTGCAACCTTTATGAGGCTAATGGATGACATCTTGCGGCCATTCACCAACTCCTTTGTAGTAGTATACTTGGATGACATTCTGATCTTCAGCCAGAGTTGGGAAGAGCACCTCCACCACATCCGACAGGTTCTCCAAACACTGCGGCAACACAAGCTATGTGCCAATTTGGAGAAATGCACTTTTGGCATGACCGAGGTTCAGTATCTGGGATACATCATTGATGAACAGGGGGTGCATGTCGATCCAGCCAAGGTCCAAGTCATTCGGGATTGGCCCTCTCCAACCACTCTAACAGAGCTCCGCAGCTTTCTAGGTCTTGCCAACTTCTACCGCAGGTTTGTGTTGGGATTTTTTCATATTTCTTGGCCCTTGAGTCAAGTCACCAAGGGTGGGGCGAAAGCAAAATTCTTTTGGTCTGAATCTCAACAGAAGGCATTCAGGGAGTTGAAGGATCGCCTCTGCACGGCACCAGTGCTCGCGTTACCAGATTTACAACAACCATTTGAGGTCGAGACAGATGCCTCTGACTATGCTATTGGGGCAGTCCTTACTCAACATGGACATCCAGTGGCATATCACAGTGAAACACTTTCAGACACAGTCCGGAAGTACCCCACTTATGATAAAGAGATGTATTCCATTGTACAGGCCTGCCGACAATGGAAGCATTACATTTTGGGGAAGGAAACGGTCATCCACACAGACCACCGACCTCTGCAGTTCATACAGACCCAAGGGAAATTGCAGAATGATCGCCATCAGAAGTGGTCTACATACCTGCAACAGTTTCACTTGAATATCAAGTATAAAAAGGGCAGCACCAATAATGTTGCAGATTGCCTCAGTCGACCACCGATCATGGCGCTAACCACCGTGCTCAACTCTTGCGGGCACGAGACTTCTGATTGGCCACTTCTCTACAAAAGCGACCCAGAATTCGGCCACACATACCAGACACTCTTGGAGGGTCGGCAGGTTGCAGATTTTCACCTCGAGGATGCCCTATTATGCCACCTCGGTCACCTTTGTGTTCCTTCAAGCGAGCGTGCCAAGATGATTTGGGAAGCACACTACAGTCGGGCTGCTGGGCATTTCGGGGTCGAGAAAACAGTGGCAGTACTGCAAAACTATTTCTATTGGCCAAATCTTCGACAGGATGTTGGGAAGTACATCCGATCATGTACTGCCTGTGCCATTGCCAAACCGACCATTAAGAAGCAAGGCCTCTATACCCCGTTGCCTACCCCTAGTCGACCTTGGGAATCCATCTCCATGGATTACATGTCAGGCCTTCCTTCCACTAAGCATGGAAATGACTGTGTTTTTGTGGTCGTCGACAGGTTCTCAAAGATGGCCATTATGATGGCCTGCAAGAAGAATATCACAGCAGAAGCCACTGCTAAACTCTTCTTTGAACGAGTGTGGGTGCACTTTGGGATCCCACAGTCTATCATCTCAGATCGGGACAGTCGGTTTCTCAGCACCTTTTGGTCCAGTCTCTGGTCAATGCTGGACACCAAACTCACGAAGTCCACAGCCTTCCATCCTCAAACTGATGGCCAGACAGAGGTTGTCAATAGGATGATTGTGCACATTCTGCGCATGTATAACTCAAAGCATCCACGCACATGGGACGAGAGCCTCCCCTACGTTCAGCACAGCTACAACCGAGCTCTTCACAGCTCCACTGGCCATAGCCCTTTTCAGGTGGGTTTGGGATTCCAGCCACTATGCCCCATTGATGTGGCCATGCCACTTGCAGCTACTCACATGAATTCAGCTCATGTCCAGTCCGAAACAGATAAGGCCACCAGCTTCATTGAGCGCATCCAACATATTCGCCAGCAGGTCCATGACATTCTTGAGAAATCAAATGCCAAGTACAAGCAGCGACATGATCAACATCGGGTGCCACACAAGTTTCAGGTGGGCGACAAAGTCTGGTTGCATTTGCAAAAGGAACGCCTTACTGGAGCCTATCGGAAATTGAGACCACTCCGATATGGTCCTTACACCATTACTAAGGCTATGGGAGACAATGCATTTGAGCTCAGCATTCCCCCATTCCTTGGCCTGCACCCAGTATTTAATGTGGACCGCCTTCGGCCATACTTTCCACCATTGCTAGACACATCCGACATTGCAGAACAGCTCAAACCCACAGAATTAAATCTAGATTGCATGGAACAAGCTGCAACTGATCGGATCATGGACACACAGATCAAGAACACTCGCCAACAGAATATCCAACTGTATCGAGTTGTCAAAGCGGGCCAACTCCTTCAGCAGGGCAAGTGGCTCACCAGGGAACAAGTTCAGCAGAAGTTTCCTCATCTCATGGAGGAGCTCAACGCAATGGGGACCATTGCTTCCTAAGGGGGGAGGAATGATCCAGGTGGATATTGGTGGCCACCTGCCAAGTCCACCTGGACCCCCACCATTGTCTTTCTCAGCATTTTCAGTTTCCTTAATTGTAGCACAACTTACTATTTTTAGCAGTTTTTCGGGTCCTGAACTTCCGGAGCCGTTTTGAGGCCCTAAACGACGTTTTTTGGGGAATCCGGGGGCAACACGAGTCCATGGAATGGACTGGTGTTGCCCGTTCCAACAATGATAGTGCTCGGATAGATCTTTCTAATGAGCTATTGTACGCGTCAAACGGAGATCATATGCCAAAGTTACGACCCCGGGAAGTTGATGTACCAACTTACCCCCAAACGGGGCCCACAGTTTGGCGTTTCATCTCCTAGGGTTAGGTTTTGGAATGTTAAGGGTTTTTCCATTGTTTCTCAACAATAAATAGGCCTTCGAGCCTCATTGTAACACAGTTCAGAGGCATGTAGCCATCACATCTCTTCTCAGAGATAAGCTACCATCGCCCTAGCTAGTTTATTGCCATTTCTGTTTGTAAGCATATTTCAGTATTTTCCATTAATGAAATGAAGTATTATTTCCGCTGCATCTTTGTGTATATGGTTATCTCTGTAATTTGTTGTGTTCCTGTTTAAATCCGGATCAGAACTTCAACCCCAAGAAAACTCGGTCCCCATGTTTTGACATTTCTAGGAGTTTGGGAATGGAAAGAAAATATTATCCATGTTTTGATATTTCTAGGAGTTTGGGAATAGAAACACAATATCCCAAATTCCTAGGAATAATTTCAAAAATCTGGGAGAATTTTGGAAACTTCAACCCCAAGAAAATGAGAGCTTCGAAAAGAGTTTATGATATAGAGAACTTTAAAATAAAATTTTATTTTTGCTATTAATACATACCAATTTGAATTTGGACCATTATTAACTCCAAATGTAAATACTTTTATTAATCATTACAAATACTTAATTATTGTAAATAATTTTATTATACTTATTCAAATGATCATTATAAAGCAAAGAATAAAGTACACATAAATCTTATTTCAAAAATTATTTAAATAAAAATAACTTTAATATCATTTAATAGTTGTGGATATGAATAAGTTTTAATGCATGTATGTTTGCCTTAGAACTTTTAGGAAATATGAAAGTCTAATAAATTAGTGTCTTCTTAGTGATAAGCATCAATGTGTTATAACTTCCGACCAACCATATTATTAATTTGTATGGTATATTTATATAATTAAAATAATATTGTTTAGTTTTTTTACAATCAAAACTAAACCAATAGTTCAAATTTACAAAGATGCTAGAAAATTATTCATGCAAACTTTAATTTTACAAAGATGTTAAAATTTTCTTTATTTATTTTGTTTCTCATTTTCTAGACTAAAGGTTTGTGTGTGTGTGTATACTCTGGAGATGGGTGACCACTACGTCTACAGAAACATTGTTTTAGGAAGATCCACGAGGCTTCACTCAATGAACCTCGGGCATATCATGTGTGTTCCTAGCATACTAAACAATACCCTTAATTGACTACATATTGAAAAATACCTCTAAAAATCACATTATTTAACCCCCTACCAATATGAACCAATACACCTTCCCAATTTAAAAAACCCCTACTTTCACTAGATATTATAGGTATCCATTTTTTTATATCCATTTATATTTTTCATTAACTTTGAGCTCCATTTTTTATACCTACCAATATAGAAACCCTTTATCCCCTATTATAAGTTCAATATATTGTCATTTTTTCCTCGATATATATCCCCCAAGATGAGCTGGTATGGTATTACTCCCCTAATGGAGCCCCTTTGGGAAGATCCACCTACAGGGATCACTTCATGTTAGCTCATTCATGGAGCCCAACCCCGAGAGCATCAATAAGAATTGACCTCGTGACCTCTCAATAGAGATATGCTTTAGAAATAAGAACTAGAACAATTAAGCTAACCCATGAGGTTGTATTTTGATTAATATATTTATATAATTATTAGCACAAATTAAATTTGTAATTTCAATATTATAATTTTTCAATATAAATAGGATTTCAATTTTGCACATTTTAAGATAGTTTGAATTTGGTACTTATTAATACTTAAAATATAATTTAATATCTCAATATAGTAAAATCCCATATATTATAATATAAATACTATATCAATTTTAACATACATTAGGAGGAGAGGTATCATTGGTTGGTCCTTAATTGTTTGAAATACCAATATAGATCTTTTGTTAACTCTAGATCTATCAATCTCAAAGAACAATAAAATATCTTGAGGTATAAACATTTAAAAGAAATGTTTGTAACTTGAAAGATTGTATCCCGACTAACACTTGATATATAATTTAATATCTCAATATAGTAAAATCCCATATATTATAATATAAATACTATATCAATTTTAACATACATTAGGAAGAGAGGTATCATTGGTTGGTCCTTAATTGTTTGAAATACCAGTATAGATCTTTTGTTAACTCTAGATCTATCAATCTCAAAGAACAATAAAATATCTTGAGGTATAAACATTTAAAAGAAATGTTTGTAACTTGAAAGATTGTATCCCGACTAACACTTGATAAATTTAGAGTTAGCATGTATCTATTCTAGTTTATATATATATATATATATATATATATATATAAACTTGTCATAGACTTGGTAAATGGAAGGCAGAAATAGGAATTTTGAGAATGGAATCATTATCAACTGACATACTTGATACTTGAGGACGATAACTCTTTTAAACACAATGTATTATCTCACATCCTCTGTGAGATGAATATAGAAGCCAATAATTTGTCTTAGTCAATTATCATGTCATTCAGGATTGAGAGGAAGTGGAATCTATGCGGACCAACCTCTCGTTCTAACCAAAAAATCTTTTTTCTTTTCTTTCCTTCTTTCTTACCAATGATCAGTTAGAGATGTTTTCTTAAATTGGATGCATTTTTAATTGAATATGAAATCCTGTAATGACATGTTGGAGTCTTAATATTTCAATCAAAAGGAAGTTTTGTAGGAGAATAATCTCGAGCAAAGTCAATTCAAATTTCATATGTATATATTTTTTTCTATAAATATATATATGTTTATCTATATATATATATAGATGTATTACATTCATTTTTTTTTTGTTATTTTTAAATACCAAATATCAACACTATATTAATAATTGAATAAATTACACATCTCTTTCACAATAGAAACTAAAAATATAAATGATTTTGCAATTTCAATTACTCTGTCTTTTTATATAAAATATAAATGAATTTGCAATTTTAATTACTCTGTCTTTTTATATAAAGTTGATATAAAATTATGTACATTGAAATATTTTATTTATAACTGACACTAAAATATTTTAGACATCTCTTTCATGCTGCTGAATATTATTTTAAGATGTGATGGGTTAACTCATATTGACTAGTGAAGAAATTACACGTAAGAATTTTGGGAATGGAATCATTATCAACTGACATACTTGATACTTGATACTTGAGGACGATACCTCTTTTAAACACAATGTATTATCTCACATCCTCTGTGAGATGAATATAGAAGCCAATAATTTGTCTTAGTCAATTATCATATCATTCAGGATTGAGAGGAAGTGGAATCTATGCGGAACAACCACTCGTTCTAACAAAAAAAAATTATTTTCTTTCTTTCTTTCTTACCAATGATCAGTAAGAGATGTTTGCTTAAATTGGATGAATTTTTTTTATTGAATATGAAATCATGTAATGACATGTTGGAGTCTTAATATTTCAATCAAAAAGAAGTTTTGTAGGAGAATAATCTCGAGCAAAGTCAATTCAAATTGCATATATATATATATATATATATGAATTTTTTTTGTTATTTTTAAAATACCAAATATCAACATCATATTAACAATTGAATAAATTACATGTCTTTTTCACAATAGAAACTAAAAATATAAATGAATTTGCAATTTCAATTACTCTATCTTTTTATATAAAGTTGACATAAAATTATGTACATTGAAATATTTTATTTATAATTAACACTAAAATATTTTAGACATCTCTTTCATAGTACTCAATATTATTTTCAGATGTGATGTGTTAACTCATATTGATTGGTGAAGAAATTACTCATCTCCCTTATACTAAAAGTTACAAAGTAATTATACACAATATTAGAAATGGTTTACCTTCAATTACTTTATTTCTCTATATAAAATTCATGTAAAATTAAGATAGAAATTGAAGTATTTTATTTATAACGAATTTTAAGATTTATATTTTAACTATCTTTTCATTTATTAATGTACATATTATTTATTTATTTTAAATATATATTAATAAAAAGAATATATTAATAAATACATGAATATATATATATAGTTACTTGAAATATATTTTTAAATATATAAGTAAATTAGAGTCCTAAAATATCCAAGAGACTTAATCTTTATGGATTTAACCACTCAAATATGATATAAAAAAATTTATCGAAAAGAAAGACAAAAACATAAAACATATAAACAATTGATTTATTAAGGGATGTCATCATGATAAATATTCAATCTCAAATTTCAATTGATTTATTAAGGGATGTCAGCATGAAAAATATTCAATCTCAAATTTTAATTGGCGTCAGGAATTTGATAATACTTATTTATAAAACCTTAAATAATACTAAAAACGAAAAAATGAGTTTATTATAATAATGACAAATTAAGATTAAACACATTTTATTTTCTGCCATTTAATATGGAGTTTACAACTCGCATGTAAAAATAATATTAATGGTAGTATATAACATGTAATTCATATGATGTTTAATTCACACATAATATTTAAAGCAAAAAATTAGTGTCACCTATAAATAAATAGAAAATTGATATCTGTATTAAACAAGTGTTGTTGCCTAGCTTAGTCCCTACCACTCAAGTTTGAAATTATGCTATAGGAAAAATTGCATAAAAAAATATAACCTAAATTGGTCAACCCTAAAGTAATAATGTTTAATAGGAAAAATGAATCCTATAGTCTAGGCTTTGGCATGAACTAATAAATTGAGACGTGAAGTGGATAAATTAATTGTTTTCTGAGGCACAAAGATTTGCAAAAAAATGGTGGATAATAACCACTAGTAAATCTACATATTTACAATTTTGCTTCATAAATGTTAAGGAAAACATAAATAATGATGGGAATTAACTCCTCGTAAGTATATTTATTTACAAAACCTTGCTTAAAGTATGGTGGGAAGTAATTGATGGGAAATACATTGTTTACTTGAGTATGAGCTATTTTAAAGGATTTTATTTTTGGATGGTTTTATGCAGGGCTTAAGAATAAAAAATCACGACACTAATATCTAAAAATCATGCATGATAAATTATGGCATAATATATGGGAGAAATTATACACTTGACATCATGTTGTGGAAATGATACAATAATACCTTCACGTTATGGTCCAATCAAATGCTTGAAATTTTTTTTTCTAATTATATTGGAAAATAAATATTTATTTTATAAAGTGAAACATTATAAGTTGAATTGGTCAATACTAAACTAATAGTAGTTAATAAATAAATCAATTGCTAGAGTCTTGCCTTGCCAAGGACTAATAACATAATTTTATATCAATTAAAAAAAAAATTATCATAAAGTAATGGAGCTGATATATAATATTTAAAAATATTAATAAATAAAATATTTCTATATATAGAGAGAGAGGGGGGTTCCTTCTAATTCAAAGTATGAGGAATATTCGTAACTCCGTATTCCATTGATAGATTCTTTTTAATTCAAGGTTCTAATGAAAGACATATAACATTATGTGTGTGTGTGTGTGTGTGTGTACATACTTTTGAATATGAAGGGATATGTATTAACATTTTAATATGGAGAATGTAAATCATAAATAATAAATGTCAATGTCAACTATGTATATACTATATAGAATGAGTGGAAATAAATAATAATAATAATAATAAATGAATGAATGAATAAATCTTACAGTTAACACATTTTATTAGTGTTTTGCTCAAAACCAACATAGATCCATATTAACTCCATATCTATCAAGAGTTGAGAGGAATCATATCTTTGGAGGTGTAAACCTTTCCTCAACTTTTTCATCAGAAAAAGTATATATATATATATATATATATATATATATATATATATATATATAGATATAGATATATACATATACATATACATATACATATACATATACATATACATACTTTCGAATATGAAGGGATATGTATTAACATTTTAATATGGTGAATGTGAATCATAAATAATAAATGTCAATGTCAACTATGTGTATACTATATAAAATGAGTGGAAATAAATAATAATAATAATAAATAAATGAATGAATAAATCTTACAGTTAATACATTTTATTAGTGTTTTTCTCAAAACCAACATAGATCCATATTAACTCCATATCTATCAAGAGTTGAGAGGAATCATATCTTTGGAGGTGTAAACCTTTCCTCAACTTTTTCATCGGAAAAGATGTTGCATCTTGAGAGATTTGATCCCTCTAGGTGTTTGGTAGATACAGAGTTAAGATGGATTTATCCTTATAAAAGAGAGTTAGTAACTTAATTTAAGAAAAAGATTTAATTTGGGATCTATAAAGCATAAAGAATGATCAAATCTCTAGAGATCTGTTATGCAACCAGCTCACAAAATAGAAGAAAAGATAGATCAAAGACTTAAAAATTATCTTCTTCGAGGGGGAAACCTCCTTTACATTACATAAATGAACAATTCTTGGATGATTCAAATGACAAGACCTCCTTTGTATATATAGGAGTCTAAGGGGTCACAATCTAATCATAGCCTACATAACAATAATAATGTAAGGGCACAACAATAACAATAATTGGCTTCTATGGGGCACAAAAATAACAATATGGGGGCTACATGGGCACAAAATAAACAATAAGGGGGCTAAACTAACAATAACAATAAGGGGGCTACACTAATATTATAGGGAACTAACATGCCCCTCTCCTTCAAAAAAATGTTGTCCTTAATGTATGAGTAGTTCTGGATGCTTCTGTATAAAATTCTCATCCTCCCATGTGGAATCTTCAGTGGCTAAGTTCTTCCACTTAATGAGATACTCTAAAATTGATCGATTCCGTATCTATTGGGTTCTTGTTTCTGTGACTGCTTTAGACTCAAATATGATTTTTCCTTCTTCATCAAGTTCTGGAAACATTGTTCGAATTGGAAGCTTGTCCCCAATAACCTTCTTTAAGCATGAAACATGGAAAACTGGGTGTACTCAGGAAGATGCAGATAACTCCAATTTGTATGCCATAGTACTAAGATTTTCCAACACCTTGTAAGAACCGTAGTACTTGGGTGATAAGTTATTATGCTTCTTAGCTTACTTCAGAGACATTTGTTTGTATGGTCGTAGCTGTAAAAATTCCCAGTCACCTAATTTTGTGCCTTAAGAGTTGGAGAACTTATTGTTGATGCTTAATTTTATCTTCCACTGCTTTGAACCTTGGAATTTTCTCTTAAAGATGATGTGATGGACGATGGATGATATCAATAAAGTACTATAAA
This sequence comes from Pinus tabuliformis, assembly GCA_031772625.1. Classification (NCBI taxonomy): domain Eukaryota; kingdom Viridiplantae; phylum Streptophyta; class Pinopsida; order Pinales; family Pinaceae; genus Pinus; species Pinus tabuliformis. Next base: position 603,655,772 of record CM062805.1, read on the forward strand.
TGGGGTTATTTTTGTTGCAGTATGGAAGGAAGTGTTATACCACGATTCAGCTAGAGGTGACCACTTGAACCATTGTGTTTGTTTATCAGATACAAAGCAATGAAGACATCTTTCCAAAAATCTATTCACTGCCTCAATTTTCCCATCAGATTGAGGATGATAAGATGAGCTATGAGCTAATTGATTACCAAGGCAAGGAAATAATTTTGTCCAAAAATTTCCAGTGAAAATAGGATCTCTATCATGTACTATAATCTTTGGGTTTCCATGAATATTTTGAATTGTTTCCATAAATGTAGTAGCAACTGTATGGATTTAAAAGGATTAAATAATGCACAAAAGTGAGCATACTTGGTAAGTTTATCAACTACCACCATGATGAAACTATGGCCTTTAGACTCGGGTAAACCTATGATAGAATATATTGAGACATCCTCCCAACACTGGCTTGGAATGGCTAAAGGTTGTAACAGACCCGAGGTCTTAATTGTATCAACTTTATTTTGTTGGAAAACCCAACATTCTGCCACAAACTTCTGAATATCAGATTTAAGGCCATCCCAAAACAATTCCTTCTTGACCTCCTGGTAAGTTTTTAAAAATCCTAAGTGCCCTCGTAAGGGAGATGTGTGCAATTCCAAAAGAATATTTTGTTTGAGTTGGGAATTTTTACAAAGATATAAGCGATCTTTGTACCATAATGATTCATTTTTCCAGCTAAATGTATCAGATGTACTGGGATCTTGTTACAACTTTTGAATGAGTATCCACACATCTTCATCATTCTTCCATTCATCCCTTGCTTCGGTTATCCACTCAGGTTGGATAATAGAAATGGAACAAAGCAATGCTTCCACATCCTCATCCTTTCTTGAGAGTGCATCTGCAACAATATTTTTCTTTCCTTTTTTGTAGATGATTTCTCATAACTCAACATATTTTTCCTCCATTTTTTCTTCTCTTTTGAAGATAATATTTGTTTGAAAAAGTACTTAAGAATATCATGATTTGTTTTTACCTTAAAGTGTATTCCCATTAGGTAAGGTCACCATTGATTTAGTGCATGTAATATTTCCAACATTTCCTTCTCATAATTAGGTTTGTGTAAAAAATTTCCTTTGATTGGATGTATTTCAAAAGAAATGGGTTTTCCTTCTTGCATTAAAACAAAATCAATTCCATTTCCCGAGGCATCACAATCCACAATAAAGGTTTTTGTGAAGTCTGGCGTACCTAAGACTAGTGCTTGTCACATTGCCTCTTTAAGATGTTTGAATGCCTTAGTTTCTTCTAGAGTCCAAGAAAATGCATCTTTCTTCAGTAATGATGTTAGAGCTGCCACTATTCTCCCATAATTATTAACAAACTTGTGATAATACCCTGTCAACCCGAGAAAACCTCGCATATGCTTATGGTTGTGGGGATTTTCCATTCCTTTGTGGTTTTAATTTTGTTAGGGTCTACCTTAACACCCTCATGAGATATAATATGACCCAAATTTTCCACCTCCTATACTCCAAATAAACATTTGGAGTTTTTTTCATATAATTGTTTCCCCTCCAATAGTTTGAGAACCTTGTCAACATGTTGAACATGATCCTTCCAAGATTTGTTGTAGACTAGTATATCATCAAAAAAATACTAACACAAATTTTCTAAGGAATGGTTTGAAAATGGAATTCATCAAACCTTAAAATGTGGAAGGTGCATTAGTAAGGCCAAAAGGCATGACCAAAAATTCATAATGACCCTCATGAGTTCTGAATGTTGTTCTTAGAATGTCTTCAATATTCATTCTAATTTGATGACATACTGACAAAGATCCAGCTTGGGGAAGTAAATTGCTCCATGTAAATCATCCAACAATTCATCAATGACAGGAATGGGAAATTTATCTTTACTATTGAGGTTGTTGAGCTCCCTATATTCCAGACACATATGTCATAATTCATCCTTCTTATGCACCAATACTACTAGAGCAGAGAAAGAACTTTGAAGAAGTTTAATTATACCAACCTCTAGCATTTCTGCAACCATACATTCAATTTCACTCTTTTGGGCATAAGGATATATTTAAGGCCTGATGTTTGGAGGAACACTTAATGGAATCAAATTAATAGAATTATCATGATCACGAATAGGTGGGAGGCCTATGGGAGTCTCAAACACCTTGGAATGATTTTCCAAGGCTTTTTGGAGATCTGGAGAATTATATGATTTCAATGTTTGAACCTCTAATGATCATAATTGTGAAATTATGCCCCATTTTTCTTTCTTTAGAATTTTTTTCATGCTATTAGAGTTGATTATGTTTCTTGGTTTCCCTGCGATACCCCCTAATTCAACTTCCTTTCCTTCCCAAAAAAAATTCAACAAAAAATCTTGAAAATTGAAAGCTATCATCCCTAAAGATTGTAACCATTGGATTCCTAGTACAACATCATCACCACCCATTGGAATGGAAAGCATTAGACTATTCAATACATATTCCCTCATGGTTAGCTTGATATTATGGCACTTTCCCAAGAAATTTATTGTTCCTCCATTTGTAACCATCACTTGAAACTCAGGTGTTGGATATATGAATAAGTTCAATTCCTTGGCTATCGTAAAAATAATAAAATTATGGGTACTACCAAAATCAATCAACACTATTAACTTTTTCTTCTTGATATATCCTTTTATCTTGAGAGTTTTAGGAGTGGTAATTCCTTCCAATGCATTACAAGATATGGTCGGATTCATTTCTTCTTTCTCTAGGGTTGGTTCGTAGTGTATATCCTCCTCTTTTAATGTTTCTTGTTCCTTTTCGTCCTCCTCTTCATAATATATGTAGAATAAGTTCTTCTATAACACTTATGACCTTTAGTGTATTTTATATCACAATTGTAACAAATCCCTTTTGATCTTTTTTCCTCCAATTGTTGTGGTGTCAACCTTGTAGGTTGTGGTAGAATAGGAGCAACAACACTTCCATCATTATAGTTGTGAGTGGTAGACTTCCTTATTTCCATAATTTTTCTTTCAACGTGTCTTACCACCCTGAATGCCTTCTCTAATGAATCAAGTTCCCAAAGGTGAACCTCATGTTGGATGTTATCTTTTAAAGTCCTTATGAAGACACCAGTCCTATGCTCCTATGGAATTAGTTACCCTAATATTCAAATTTTGGAAGTCTTCAATGTGCACCGCTATTGAACCATTTTATTTGAGATTTATAAATTGGCTAAAGAAGGTGTTGCTCTTTGTATCTTCATAATGTGCTATCTTTTCCTCAATAAAAGTTGACCAAGTGACAAGTGGTTTACGATAACAAATACATTTATACCATACAAACTGATTGGGTTCTAAATATAAAGATGCAATATGTACCTTTTGTGAGGGTTGCACAACCTGTAGATCAAAATATTGCTCTATTTATAGTATCCAAGTTACTGGATCCTTGCAATCAAACTTCCTTATATCTATTTTTCGAATATGGTGGTTCTTAAACCCAACATTGGAGTCTCTAAAATCATAATTCATATTCTTTTTATCCTCGTCATGATTGATCAGGCGCTTAGTATTTAGCTCAAAAATAAAATTTATTAGAATGGCTCGAAACCTGAATGACTACGTCCGTCTCAAAAAAATGATCCTAAGGCAACTCATTTGACTGAAAATTGAGTTCGTATGGGGAAGTCCATACTCTTGATGTGGTAGGTGACTGTGCAAGGTCAACTATGGTCAACATTCAGTCAGATCTCACCAAGTGTCATATTTTTATTAGTTTTTATTGGAGGTGACATGGCACATTTGTATTGGTTAATGGTGGTCCAATGAGGAGGGGACAAGTGGCAAGCCCAGAGGCTGCCACGTGTCCCTCCCTAAAGGACCAGTTATGGGCAGTGGTAAAAATTTTATGGAGGCGTCGAGGTTTGACCCCACGACCTCCTCTACACAGTCCAAAGTGCCTAACCATCTCCACTCTATGTTGGTTGTTAACCATAACATGATTCACATCTATTTAAAGTTTAATGTTGTGAGAATTGGCGGTTAGGAGGGCCATCCATCCCCATGTGAACGTGCCAACAGTGATATCAAATGATTAACACAAATGTTGGCTCCAATGAACAATGAAACCGTTAACATTTATGTATGCCATGTGACACCTCTGCGGAAACCATTAGGTTAACAGTTTCAGAACCGTTAGCGGAAACTGTGTCGGAAGCCACACCATGTGTCCACTCCTCCAGTCCGTTGGGTTATGGATAGACTAACCACGCAATTAGGACTAACTATGGATTAGTCTGTAGTTAATACACGGTTAAATATTAATTAAACCCTAATTTAATCCAATGACAGTTTTGGCGGTACCACTAATTTCGACCTTTTTCTCCAGATTTAGCGGGCTTAACTAGAGTTCCTCCAGTTTTAAAGGAGATTTTATAGGGAAATACAATTTGATTCATAACTAGAGCATTTTTCAACCAAATTAAGCTTAGGAAAAGGTGTTCCTAGCTAATTTCGACATGTTGAACTAATTGGAATAGGTACGAGGAGTAGTAGAGCTTTGTAAACAACATTTTTTCCATATTGAGCTAACACAGAGGCCCAAGCCATGGAAGTTGGACCAAGGAGATGTAGCCCAGGAGGGGTGAACTCCTTCATCAAAACACTGTGTTAAGTGTTCAAATTGATGGTTTGTTGTACTTTGAATTGTTGTTGTTCAACACTTGTTTTTGATGCTATTTTGTTCATGTATTTCACTTAAATCTTGATAAATTTACATGTTTCCAATCACAAACACCATACGAAAACCATCCACAGGAAGAAATGGACAAGCATTTGATTATAAATCTATAATTTAAATTAGCACAACAAAACTAACATTCGATAATAGATCAAGTTGGTATCAGAGCAAAGGTTTATTTGCTTGATTGCTTGAGTTTTGTGCAAATAGGGTTTTAATGGTTGCACAATTGTGATGCTTACAAGGTTAAAGTTGCAGAGAGAAGAAGGGAAATTGTTGGTTGCAACTCTTGAGGTAATGCCCAGAAGAAGGAGAGCCACAAAGCCACAATCTCCACCCAAAGTTCAAATTCCATCTGCACTTGAAACACCTCAAGTTTAGCTTTCAATTGAGATTGAATAGGTACAAAATGTACCAGAACCTAACCCTGAATCCACAACCATCATGTCAGGAGCAAGACAGATTGAAGGTCTTTCAGAAGAGGAAGCATTCAAGAAATCTTTCTATGACTTGACCGATATGGTTAGAGTCCTCTATGAAGAGAGGAACACTAGAATGGCTAGAGAGAGTTCTAAGCCTCTACATGGAGAAAGAAGCTCAGGAGACAAAAAAGGTGATAAGAAGGATTCAAAGGGTAATGGAGCAAAGCCACCTCCATCTCCACCATCTTCATATTCCTCATCATCTTCATCATCCTCAACATCTCAAACAACAACATCTTCCACTTCCACTACCAAAATTGTCCATACTCATTCCAAACCCCAAAAGGAAAAACTCCCGTACTTAAATTGGACATTAAGTTTGAACTTTACATGTACAATGGTGAGGTGAATGCAGAAAAGTTAGACAATTGGCCAAACAGTCCAAGACTATTCCTAGGAGTTTTGAAAGAGGGCATTGTTGTTAGGAGTAAATTTGAATTCCCAAGATACACTATTGAAATATATTGGGGGTTTACATTCCTATTTGAAACATACTATCCTCATGTTCAATCCAAACAATTTGGATGAGGTATGTGTGCAAGCCACGCACCTTGAAGCAAGGGGAAAGAAAACTCATGAAGAGGGTAGTAAGAAGAAGCCTTTCAAGGGTAAGGAGAAAGAGAAGGGAGGAAAATGGAAGGGAAAGAAGAATTCAAGTGTGAATAAAGAAGGGGAGAAAACCATATGCCAACATTGTTCCAAAGTTGGGCATGATGAAGCCCATTGTTGGAAATTACATCCTGAAATAAGGCCTAAGAAACAAAACAATAAGGGAAACCAAAAGATGATTGCTACCACACAACATGACCTTGGATCAGATTTTGGTGATGAGACCAAAATTCATCCATGATCACAAAAGAAAAATAAGTTGTTGCAAGCACTAGTTCCTCACACAGTCAAAACAACACTCCAAATTAAGAATCAAGAATAGATTTGTTTCGTGTAAGAGTGATTTCAAATCATACAACGATTGATGCATTATTCAATAGTGGGTCACAATCAAACTTAATTTTAGAAGACTTGGTCAAAGAGATTAACCTTGAAACTGTACCTCATCATAAGCCATATCCATTGGGTTGGATAGTCAATAATGCAAATTTACAGGTTACAAGGAAGTGTTTATTCAAGTTCGCCATTATTGAAAAGTTCATTGATGAAGTTGAGTTAGATGTAGTTCCACTTGACATATTAGGAATCATTTTGGGTAGTCCTTATTTGTATGATAGGAAATAATTATTTTATCACCATGAAAAAAAATACTTATTGCTCAAGAATGGAGTGGAGTACATTGTGAGAGCCCATCACAAAAAGTTGAACATTTCTTTGGTTAATGCAGGGTAGGTGAAGAGACTAGTAAATGCAAGTAAAAATTTTGTTCTTCTCATGATCAAGAAAAAGAATGATATTGATTATGAATCTTTTGAATGTTGTGATGAAAAATTGAAATCTAATTTGTTTGATGTGGTAAGCAAGCATGGTGATATGTTTCAGGAACCAAAGGGGTTACCTCCCAAGAGGGGAATTCAACATGAAATACAGTGGCAGCAGGATGTTCCACTTCCAAACATTGGCATGTATCGCATATCGATTATGGAGAGCATGGAAATCAAGAATCAAATTCAAGAATTGTTAAACAAAGGTATCATATGCCCATCTATTTCGCCATGTGGTTCACCCATTGTTTTGGTGCCAAAGAAGGATGGGACTTGGTGCATGTGTGTGGATTTATGTGCACTGAAAAAAATAATGGTAAAGAATCATTATCCACTCCCAAGAATGGATGATTTTATTGATCAGTTGAGGTATACAAAGTATTTCACTAAGTTAGACTTACGAAGTGGTTATCATCAAGTTAGAATAGCTGAAGAGGACATTTGAATATCTGCAGTTAAAAGTAAACAAGGATTATTTGAGTGGCTTGTTATGCCTTTCGGTCTTACAAATTCTCCAGCTACTTTCATGAGAGTTATGAATGATGTATTGATACCATTTCTATAAGACTGTCATTGTGTGCTTAGATTATAATCTCATATTCAACAAATCCAGAGATGAACATGTCACGCATGTAAACAAAGCACTTGATGTCTTGAGAAAAGAACAATTGTTTTTAAAGATGTCGAAGTGTGAATTTGGCAAGACTTCTTTAGTGTATTTGGGACACATTGTTGGAGGAGGTGAGCTGAAGATCGACCCCTCTAAAGTTGAGGTCATTCTGAATTGGCCCAAGCCCAATACAGTTATAGAGGTAAGAATCTTTTTATAGGAAACACAATATTGGAGGAAATTTATTGCTAATTTTTCTTCCATAGCAGCTCCATTACATGCATTTACTACTGTCAAGAAAGTCTTCCATTGGGGAGATGTACAGTAGAAAGCATTTGATGCTTTGAAGCAAAAGATCATTTCAGCACCAGTATTGGCTCTTCTGGATCTTAAGCTGTCATTTGAGATTAAAACTGATGCTAGTGATTACGACATGGGAGAATTTATTATGCAGCATGGTAAGCCCATTTCATTTCATTCTGAAATTTTTAATGGAGCTGTAACTAACTATCCCACTTATGACAAATAAATTTATGCATTGGTACAAAGTGTCAAAAAATGGAAACACTACTTGATGGGAAAGGAGACCATTATCCATACCGATCATCAACCATTGCAGTACTTATAGTCACAGTCAAATTTGTAGTAGTCATGACATTTCAGATGGATGGGTTTTCTACAATAGTTTCATTTGGTTATCAAGTACAAAAAGGGAATCTACAATAAGGTAGTTGATATGCTTTCTAGGCCTATTGTAAATTCATCTATTATACTCAAGCATAATTCTATTTTGCATGAAAGTTACATTGAGAAATATGCATATGATAATGACTTTCGATATGTGTATGCAAGCTTGAGTCAACGAAACCAAATTGAAGAGTTGGATTATCATGTACATAACATTTTATCGTATCATTTGGGAAAATTGTGTATTCCATAGGGAGAAAGAAACATTATCATAAGGGAGGCGCACACTTCATTGATTTCTGGACACTTTGGTGTAGGCAAGACAATAGCGAATCTCCAAAGGTATTGTTATTGGCCATGCATGTTTGATAATGTATCTTGTTTCATTAGAGGATGTTCTTTGTGTGCAACAAGTAAGCCTAGTAATAGGAAACTAGGATTGTACACTCCACTTCCGGTACCTTCACGTCCATGGGAGAGTATCTCAATGGATTTTGTCAGAGGTCTTCCATTTTTAAGGAAAGTTCATGATTATTTGTATGTAGTTGTAGATAGGTTCAACAAAATGTGTATACTAACACCATGTAAAAATAAAATTATAGTTGAACAAACAACTCATTTTTTCTTCCAAAACATTTGGGTTTATTTTGGTGTTCCTACTTCCATTGTAAGTGATCGAGATTCTTGATTTGTTGGCAATTTTTGGTCACATTTGTGGGACATGATGGACACAAAGTTGAACAAGAGTACAACCTTTCATCTGCAAACAGATGGACAAACTGAGGTGGTCAAAAGAACAGTTATGAATCTTCTTAAAGGATATTGTAGCAAACATCCCAAGTTGTGGGATGAACAGTTGCATTACATACATCATGCATACAACAGGGAAAAGCATTCTTCCACAAATACATCGCCATTTGAGGCATGTTTTTGGTACTTTCCAAGATCACCTTTGGACTTCATCTTTGAGAAATATGTCACCATCGATGGTCACAGTGACATCAATAAGGAAAGGAAGTTCAAAGAGAAAATTTAGTTGATACGTCACACAGTGCAGGAACATCTGGAAAAAAGTCAAAGCAACTACAACACAAGGCATGACAAACACTGGGTTGATCATAAATTTCAAGTTGGAGACGAAGTTTGGTTATATATTAGCAAAGAGAGACTTCAAGGGGAAGTTAAAAAGCTTAATCCAATCCATTATGTTCCTTCTAAAATTCTAGAAAAGATTGGTAACAATGCATTTAAGCTTGATTTTCCTCCTTATATGAAGATATACTCTATTGTTAATGTTGAGAATTTGAGGTTGTTTGAGCCTCCTTTGATTGATGATCAAGGAGAACATGTTCAGTTGCCATCAATAGATTATTTCTTTCCAGAATATTTTGATGAACTTTAGCAGGATATCATACTTGACAAAAGAACCAGAACTTCAAAGAGAGGGAATGTCGAATACCTTAGAGTGGGACTCAAGGGACAAAATCCTTCTAAAGCCAAATGGTTATAGGTCCAGAAGGTGAGGGAGATGTACCCTCACCTGTTGAACAATTGATAATATATTTTGGGGTCCAAAAGGATTCTAGTGGGGAGGAATGATTAGGCGCTCAGTATTTAGCTCAAAAATCAAAGTTCTTAGAATGGATCAAAACCTGAACGACCGCGTCTGACTCAAAAAAATGAACCTAACTCAACTCATTTCACTGAAAATCGAGTTCGTATGAGGAATTTATTGATTTTTTTTCACTTTGCCAAACAGGAGAAATTTAAAAAAAAATGCACAACCACTCCACAGTCAGCAGTCTGTATTGTTGACGTGGCAGGTGACTGTGCAACGTCATTTAAGCAGAGCTCACCAAGTGTCATATTTTTATTGGTTTTTATTGGAGGTGATTTGGAACATTTGTATTAGTTAATGGTGGTCCAATGAGGAGGGGAAAAGTGGCAATCCCAGAGGCCGCCATGTGTCCTTCCCCAAAGGACCAGTTATGGGCAGTGGTAAATTTTTTATGGAGGTGTCGGGGTTCAATCCCATGACCTCCTCTACACAATCCAAAGTGCTTAACTGTCTCCTCTCTACATTGGTTCTTAACCATAACATGATTCACATCTATTTAAAGTTTAATGTTGTGAGAATTGGCAGTTAGGAGGGCCAGCCCTCCCCATGTGAATGCGCCAATCATGATATCAAATGATTAACACAAATGGTGGCTCCAAAAAACAACGAAACCATTAATATTTATGTATGCCATGTGACACCTCTGCGGAAACCATGAGGTTAATAGTTTCAGAACCGTTAGCGGAAACTGTGTCAGAAGCCACACCATGTGTCTGCTCCTCCAATCTGTCAGGGTTACGATTATACTAACCGCGCAATTAGTGCTAACTGTGGATTAATCTGTAGTTAATACACAGTTAACTATTAATTAAACCCCAGTTTAATCCAATAGCAGTTTTGGTGGTACCACTAATTTCGACCTTTTTCTCCAGATTTAGCAGGCTTAACTAGAGTTCCTCTAGTTTTAGAGGAGGTTTTCTAGGGAAAGGCAGTTTGAGTCATAATTGGTGCATTTTTCGACCAAATTGAGCTCAGGAAAAGGTGTTCCTAGTAAATTTTGACATGATGAACACATTGGAACAGATATTATGAGCAATAGAGCTTTGTAAACAACAATTTTTCCATATTGAGATAATACAGAGGCCTAAGCCAGGGAAGCTAGACCAAGGAGATGTAGCCCAGGAGGGGTGAAATCCTTCATCAAAACATTGTGTTAAGTGTTCAAATTGATGGTTTGTTGTACTTTGAATTGTTTCTTTTAAACACTTGTTTTTGATGTTATTTTGTTCATGTATTTCGCTTAAAACTTGATAAATTTACCTGTTTCCAATCACAAACACCATAAGAAAACCATGCACGGGAAGAAATGGAAAAGCATTTGATTATAAATCTGTAATTGAAATTAGCACAACAAAACTAACATTCAATAACAGATCAATGATTTTCATGGATTACCTTGTCACCACTGGGAAGCGTTTCTTGCAGCAACTTTGTCAAACCTTCCATGTCTACTTTTAAACCTTCCATATCCCCTTTTAAACCATCCATTTTTTTTTCTAAATCGTCCATATTAACATCCATCACTCCCAAATCATATTTGGTTTCTCTTGAAATTTTGTTGCACTTGGTCATGTAACTTTGATATATCATGTTGCATTTCTTCCTCTTCTTCATGTGTCATATTGGAGCTTTATTTTTTATTACTGGGTGTGTCCATTTTTTTTTTTCAAGGCATATTTGAACGAAATAATGATATCTATGCTTCTCTATTCCCTTTGAATCACTTCAAATTGATTCTTCAAGCAAACATTATGCAAATTAAAAAAATATAAACACATTTTTTCCTTGTTTTTTGGAGCTAGATAATGGAACTGTTGTAACTCTATAATTTTGGCTCTCTGAAATCTAAAATTAGGTCGTGTGGTATCCCTCTAATTCTTCTTTGCAATTCCAAAATTCAGAACAAATTTGGATTCTTCAAGATAAATTTATGCCCAATCTCCCACGATGACTTGATTATGGACTGGTTCAGTAGAGTGAACTAGTGCGGAGTGCCACGTGTAATTGTTTCAACCTTTGGACCTGAAAACAATATAAGAAATGCTATAGTCCATGTACTTTCAGTAAATTTTTACAAAATTCAAATCCTATGCTTGAATAGAAAGTTATGACGATTTTCCATTGGTCACTTGTTTGATACTGAATTTTGGAGCATGAAAAAAACCTAACTTCTTCGGACCATATCTCAGAAAATATAGCGAAGCGAGATCTCAAATGTTGGCACAAAGTTCACCAATATTTTGGCTCTATGTGGTCATAATTTCAGCTTCTGAAACTTTGTAGAAGAAAATTTATAGTGAAAATTCCATGATGACCTATTTGAAGCAGCGAAACCCTAGAATCCAAAGCTCTGATACCAAATGTTATGCAACCAACTCACAAAATAGAAGAAACGATACATCAATGACTTAAAAATTATCCTCTTCGAGGGGGAAACCTCCTTTATATTACCTAAATGAACAATTCTTGGATGATACAAATGATAAGACATCCTTTGTATATATAGGAGTCTACGGGGTCACAATATAATCAAAGCCTACATAACAATAATAATGTAAGGGAACAACAATAACAATAATAAGCTCTATGGGGCACAACAATAACAATATGGGGGCTACATGGTCACAGTAATAACAATAAGGGGTCTAAGAACAATGAGCTTTAATCGATCTAAGGTAGAAAGCGAAAGAAAGAAAAGAATGTGATTGAATCCAGGAGCAACTGTTCCACCACCCTTGAGAAATTTGCAAGACCAAAGTTTAGTGAAATTCGCCAATCCACGCACCAGCCAAATTCCACCCTGGGACCACTTAAAAAGGCTTTGATACCATGTAAGAGTATTATATTACTCACAATTTTGTGTAAAATTACATATAGTACCTCCATTGTATAGTAATGGAGGACACCCGGTGTCAGTTAAGGATAACTATGACAACTGAGTAGATAAAGTCCCTATGTGAGCTTACAACTCACCATACTTAGCTCATCGGGAAAGGAAGTGTAGGAAAATCAAAATCTAACAATTCATTGTGGGTTGTAATATTAAAAAAAAACTAAGTAATTGCAATGAGAGTGAAATTATTGATGTTTTATAATTCTTTTAATTAAATCTATCAAAATATGTATATTCGTTTATTTTTTTATTATAGTCGGCATTATTGAAGCAGAGAGACGAAGCACTTTCCTGGTGATTCATAGAGCAGAAGCTATAGTTTGTATCGAATGGCTACCAGAGGAGGAAGGAGTGGGGATTCGTCTTATAGGAATGTGGTCATGAGCAGAGGTAAAGGGATCTGGATGGATTTTGGAGCACATGGCCATGCAAATGGTACATCAAAAAAAACCCGGGGCTCAGAAGAGGCAGAAGGTAAAGGAGAGAAAATGAATGAAGACAGGGGCCCAACATGAAAACCAAATGACCCACAACAATAGCAGAAGTCAACGGTATCGACATGACCATGTAAGAAAAAAACAACAATGTTCCCAACGACATTAATCATTGATCCTGGAACCCAACACTTTCGAGAACGAATGAGATCATATGCGTTCATATGAAAATTCATGGGGTTATGGCCCACAGAAAAAGCATTGTGAGATTGGATCAAACATCACTGAAAGCTAAGGGGAGAAATGGAACTGCACTTAGGGTCAAAAGGAAGACAAAGACTAGATCTTTGACAGTGGCCCATATTTCTTTGCATCAGCTAGTCTGTATATGCGACTATGGATGGAAAAATTTACCCCAAAAAAGGAAACCTTCACATGCGTCCCGGTGGTCAGGTTGTACTCCCTTCCCCTAGAATATTGGCTTCCTAGAATGTTAAATTTAATAGGAGATTATTTGGGTAAATTCATTAAAATTTCAAAAGCAACGCTACAAGGAAGGTACACAACATATGCCAAAATCTGTGTAGAAATGGATGTCTCTGGAGCCCTGCCGGTAGCAGTCAAGCTAGAGGTCAAGGTTGAATTTTGGCTGCAACTAGTGGACTACGAACAAATCCCTTTCATATGTTGTAGATGACATGAGCATGGCCACCTAATAAGAGAATTCCCACTAGGAAAAGTGCAAGAAAATATCAAAGAGATAGATCAAAAAGATGCAGAGGGTTTTATCGAACTGAAGCTAAGGGGAAGACCTAATATAAGACAACATTAAAGTGATCAAGGAAATAGAACTCAAACAAATTTCTTTGAAATTCTAACTGAGGAAAAATTTGAAGAGCAAGGGATGGAAGACGAAGAAACAAAGAACAAAGGAGAGAATAAAGAGGTGGAAATGGGGCGGCAGACTGAGGACTATAAGCAATAAGGGGATATCATAGATCTATCAAAATATTTTGAGGGAGATGTGGAGATGACCCCTAGTGAGGTAGGAACAGAGGATCCAAAATTGCAAGAGTTAATTGAGAGGGAAGGAATCAACCTCTAGGAAATTGGGGGAACGAGAAAATGAACGAGGAATAAAAGAAATCAAAGAGGATCAAATAAACAAAATCCATTATTTATACTTGATGAGAGAAGAGACAAGATTAAGATGGAAAAAAAGACCATATCCAGAAAAATCACGTGGCTCTGCAAAGGGGTCTTAGCTAGGAGTTAAAGCAATGGGTTCTCGTACAGTGATGGTGCTAAATTAAAGCCAAAAGAAACGAGGAAGAAAGTCGAACAGTCTCTCCCTAAAGGAGTTGGGAGCTATGTTAATTAATTCAGGTAAGATGAGAGATATAGGCTCACCCCCCTCCACCCATCTTTGAATCATGAAAGTTTTATCTTGGAATATAAGAGGCATTAGTAGCCTTAGAAAACAAAGGTTGTTAAAAAAAATATTCAAATGGAACAACCTGATATCCTTTTTATTTAGGAATCAAAATGTTTAGTAGGAAAAATAAATGAATTATGTAAGAAACCCGGAAGATGGTATGACTCAGTAGAAGTGGAAGTGTAGCGCTCGGCTCGGGGTTTGGCTATTTGTTGGAATCCCCAATCCCTGATTCTTCTAGATTCTAAAGCCAATAGATATCTTTCAGTAGAAATGAAAGTTATAGGAACCCCTGACACAATGGTTTTCACTAATGTGTACGGGCCTCAAAGGCTCGAGGAAAATATCAAGTTGTTGCAAAATCTAAGAAGAATAAAAAGTAGGAAAGGAAACCTCCCCTAGGTGGTGGGGGGATATTTTAATATGATAACCTCTCTTTCATTAAAAAAGGGGGAAAAAGAAGAACATATAGAGATTTAGAAGCATTCAAGGAATTCATAGAGGAAACCAGACTCATAGACATGGAAACAGTAAATGGATGCTTCACGTGGAGCAATAAGCATAAAGGGAAACATCAAATGGCATTCAGGCTTGATAGGTTCTTAAATTCAAAGTATTTACTTATGAGAGGGGTAGATGCAACAACAAACATTCTACCCTGCAGGGGATCTGTTGGAAATAATACTGAGTGGGGGGGGTGAATCAGTATTAGAAAATAAATAACTTTTTCATTTCCATAATTAGAATCATATATGCTACTTCAGTTAAGGGTACCCGCATGTACACACAACTGTGTTTAATGCAACTAGCATATATCTAGTAAAATTATGATTCAATTAATTCATCATATGTTGAACTTTAATCAGTGCATCAGAACTTTATTAACCATATAAATAGTAACCAGGAGCATTAAAAACAGAACATATCATCACACATGAGAAACACACATGAACACCATGATATAAGGTGGAAACCCAATGCGGGACAAAAACCACCTGTTGTTGTCTTCCTTTAATATAAGAAAAACCTGTTTACAATCTTATACTGGCTCGGACTCATACCAGTACGCAAGCACCCAGCTGTAGAAGTCTACAACCTTCTCTCGTTCTCCAGCTACTACTGGAAGGGAGCTACAACCCCCTAGCTCTTGTAGTAGCCGATATGTTTACTAGTACGTAGGCGTCGGCCTACTTCACTCATTTTCCAGCTGCTACTAGAAGGGAGCACCAACCCCCTGGCTCTTGTACTGGCCGATATGTTTACCAGTACGTAGGCGCCAGCCTACAGAAGGCTACGGCCTTCTCTCTTCCTCCAGGGACCATGTTTCATAAATTTTCATACTGGATACTCTTGAAGCACAACACCAAAATCTAAAGGCCACGTTTCATCCAATTTTCATACTGGACCCATCAATAACATTGAAGCACAAAATCAATCACAACTGCAATACAACCATCACCTACACTTGCATCATCAATCTCTGAATCACCCAACACTGAATCATTGAAACCTTATCAACAAAACACAGTCACCAGAACACAGAGCAGAACACATAACTCTGCAACAACAACCAAATACCACTGCAACTTCAAATATCATACTTCATACTATATACGCTACTCTGATGAGCCGAACCAGTGTGTATATGCGCTTTTACCAAAGTGAACCCACGTACAGATCTACAAATATTTACTCATAACTTTATAGTTATTCCAGACATCAGTCATACCCAGATCATAACATTTATACAATAAAACATGCGTCAATAATTCAGATCTAGTCTATCCATGATCAAACCACATAATGATAATACATTCCAAGCCTTATGATCCCAATCCATCATCCATCATCAACCGCATAGGTGCATCCTTGGTTCAGATCAAGCAAAGCATCACAAACCCATAACCAGCATACTAGATCTCACACTTCATCAGATATTCATCACTTGCACACTTTCACTTTTGCCTAATGATCTTCTTCTCCTTATATAGGTTTAGGCCTCTCTTAATACCATGGCCCAAAATTACGTAGGGCCGATACCTTGGACCCAATACCTAGGGTCAATACCTCGGACCAAATACCATGGACCAATACCAAAATACCATGGACCAAATACCACAAACCAAAACTTAGTTTTCCAACATGTACGTGCCTTTCCTTCTATGAAAGTGCGTGTGTACGTTATACGCGCCTTTGTATATAGTGAACCTGCGTATACCTTTTTGTATACATGACTTTGTATACAGTGAACCTGCGTGTATACGCGGCTTGGTCAATGGTGAACCTATGTATACCTCTCTTTCTTCATTATTGTTGTTTACTTGCATATACCTTTTCATATACACGACTTTGTATATAGTGAACCTGCATGTATACGCGGCTTGGTCAATGGTGAACCTGCGTATACATTTCTTTCTTCATTCTTGTTGTTTACTTGCTATACTGTGATCTTTCATCTAAGAGAGTTGCCATCAAGGAAAACACTTGTGTCATACCTGTATCATAATGCCAACAATCTCCCCCTTTGGACTTGATGGCAACAACCACACCAAGTCATTCTCCCCCTTTCACATCAAGGGCAAAGGACGGACCAAGATATTATCTCCCTTGATATACATTTTGCTTTCCATACTCCCCCTAAGTACATGCTGAAATATATGATTGAGCTCCCCCTTTGTACATGCTAAGATGTATCAATCCGTCCATGCTCCTCCTGAGCACATGCTGAGTCTGCAAAAATATTTTTCAAAAGAATAACATGACTCTACAGCTCAACTACGTGAGTATGACCTTCCTATCACCAATGACTCATACATACATCAATCTCCCAACTAAGTGGGGATACACCACTTTGACTCATCCACCCAACCAGGTGGGGGTATACCAAATGTTTATACATGACTGAAATAGACATTATTACATCATCCTTCCCCTGAAAATTGGGGTTACAAATTAGGTATTTTGATTACCTTTACATCAAATGATATACATGACTTTTATAACAATGACTAGTAATCTAAACAGGACCATGATAGTCATCAGAAACTATCATACACCATATATGATCTGCACCATAAGCATCTGTCACCAGCATCCAGACCTGTAACTTGCAGTACCATTCTCTTGGCCAACCAATAATCATTTAGCCACATAAGCATCATCACCAAAGATTTCTAACCATAATGCCAACAATGCATTTATTCAAAGCATATGCTCCCCCTGAACCTGTTCCATCTATTCATTGTCAGATCTGATCATGCATATATCAGCAAGAAGTATCAAGGCATCATCATCATCAAGTTAGGATCAAAATCACTTCTAAACAACATCTTATGAGTACCAACACATTTCCACAAATCATCAGCAGATTGTAACCATTATAAAACATAGCAAATAATTGACTGAATCATATCAAACCCTTTTTCTTGAGTCTGTCCCACTGCTTTTCCTCAAACCAACATATATGTGTTGGAAATAATACTGAGAGGGGGGGTGAATCAGTATTATCAGATCAATCAAACCTTTTCAATGCTCAGAAACATATACGCTACTTCAGTTAAGTAAAACAGCGTGTACACGCTACTGTGACTAAATAAAACAGCGTATAAGCAGAAAACTCATAACTTAGTTAGCTTATTCTTCAGTTAAGTTCATCAGGACATTATTCATCACATTAACAGTAAGCAGATGCAGTATAACAGAACGGATCAAAAGCCACACACATGAACACCAAGATATAAGGTGGAAACCCAATGTGGGTGAAAACCACCTGCTGCAAGTTATCTCTATCTTTCTTTAAGAAACTTCAGTTTACAATCTTTTGTACTGGTGCAGCCTTATACCAGTACGCAGGCTACAACCTGCAGAAGGCTACAACCTTCTCTCGTTCTCCAAACTTCCTTGGAAGGGAGCTCCAACCCCCTTTGTTCTTGTACTAGCCAAGATACTAGTACGTAGGTGCTGACCTACAATCTTCTTTTCTTCAGGTATCACCTTTCATACATTTTCAGACTTGAATATTCCTGAAGCACAACATTACAATCTGAAGACCACAATTCATTCAATTTCCACAACAGATCATTGAAGCATAAAACAACCAAATTCTGAATCACTGAACCACTGAACTCTGTCAATCACCAGTTATCAGAACACAGAGCAGACTACAGAACTCTGCAATAACTGTCAGACCCCACTGTAAACCCAAAAACAAGCTTTAAAAGATATACGCTACTTCAAGGAGCCAAACCCGCGTATACACGCTCTTTTACCGAAGCCAACCTGCGTACAGATCTAAAAATAAACTTTCTCAATTTGCAGCTGTACCAGACATTAGTTAGACCCAGAACATAGCATTGCGACAATATGCAGATCTAGAAATAAGCATAATCAACCATATCATGATAGTGCATTTCAAACCATTAGATCCCGATCTATCCTTAGATCTAGTCTTCCATCAACCAATGTGATCTCTCCTTGGCTTAGATCAAGCAACCCAGCACCTGCAAATCAGATCTCTTTCACTCTTAGATATTCAAGCCTTGTCGAAAGATGATCTTGCCTAATGATCTTCTTCTCCTTATATAGTCTTAGGCCTAACTCAATACCAAGAGCCAAAACCATAGTAACACAATACCATCAACTTCAAAACTAGGGATCGACACGCCCGTCGAGACACAATGGTCCGAAATCATAGGCACAACTTCCAAGGACTAACCACCATGGACCAAAGGAACCTTTCCACATACACGCGCTTTTTATGAATCGAACTTGCGTGTACACGCGACTTGGGCTTAACGAAACGGCGTGTATGAGCTTCCTTGGTATGCTGTACTGAGATCTGTCTTCTGATTAAGTTGCCATCACCTGTACCAACCTCTGAGCACCTGTACCATCCTCTGAGTGAGTTGCCATCAAGGACAACACTTGAATCATAATGCCAACAATCTCCCCCTTTGGACTTGATGGCAACCATCACACCAAGTCACTTTCCCCCTTTGACATCAAGGGCAAAGGGCTGTGCTCCCCCTGAGGACATGCTGATATCTCTGTTTGGCTGTGCTGACTTGTGCTCCCCCTGACCGAAGGCCAGATCTGCAAAAGATGTTCTTCAACAAGAACCAAGACTTATACATCATAAGGGACCTTCCTATCACCAAAAGACTCAATACATACATCCATACTCCCTACCAAGAGGGGACATAACAGAAACAACCAATTATATTACAGCATTCATCCCAGGCATAGTGGGGAAACCAACAAAGGCCGTTACATGACCTTGATACCATAAAAGAGATATGACAAGAGAGATACATGACATAGAGACAACAGATCTAGACCAAGACTTAGGAAAGACACCAGCAGCATCTGATAAACATCTTGTTAGATCAGCAACCAGAATTTCTTTCTGAGCTCCTTCTCCTGAAACCAACAACCAAAACATCTGAATGCCAACAATGCTTTATGAGACTTTTGAGCTGCTCCCCCTGAACCTGTGCCTGTTGCACTCCCTGAAACTGTGCCTGAAGAATTCTGACATTCCTATTGCTGTTCAGAACTTCAGAGTTTTCCCTTGCTGTTCAGAACTTCATATACGCGTTTTATCCTGTACAAAACAGCGTATGTACGCGGATATTCTTTCTGCAACAAGCGTCCAGCATACACGCGACTTACCCAGCATGAATCCGCGTGTATACGCTCATATCCCTTCCGTAACCTGCGTATACCAACTTTTCTGTAGAACAAACAAACTTCAACAACAGGATGAAGCATCAACTACTCCCAGCTTTTGTCTGAGATATTCAAAAGTTTCCCTGGGCAGTGGTTTTGTGAGAATATCAGCAACTTGCTCTTTAGAAGGAACATACTCCAACTTGACCTTCTGCTCAAGCACTTGTTCCCGAAGAAAATGGTACTTGATTGGTATGTGCTTGGTCTTTGAGTGCATGACAGGATTCTTTGAAATGCTGATTGCACTTGTATTATCACATAAGATAGAGACAGGTGGAGTGCAAGTGATTTGAAAGTCCTGCAAGGTCTGCATCATCCAAAGAAGTTGTGTGCAACAAGATGCTGCAGCCACATATTCTGCTTCAGCTGTAGATAAGGCAATCGAACTTTGTTTCTTGCTGAACCAAGATACTAATCTGGAACCCATGAAGAAAGCACCTCCACTTGTGCTTTTCCTATCATCCACACTTCCAGCCCAATCTGCATCTGTGTAAGCATGAAGAGTGAGATCAGTATTTCTAGGATACCATAAGCCATAGTTTTGGGTCCCTTGAAGATATTTGAAGATTCTTTTGACTGCCTGAAGATGAGTTTCCTTTGGGTTGGCTTGAAATCTTCCAACCATTCCTACTGCATGTGTAATATCTGGTCGAGTACCTGTCAAATAAAGCAAACTCCCAATCATGGATCTATAAGTGGGTTGGTGGACTGCTGCTGATTCATCATTTGCACTGAGGCTGCATCCTGTAACCATGGGTGTACATACTGGCTTTGACTCTTCCATGCCATACTTCTTCAAGATCTGCTTGAGGTATTTGGTTTGAGACAAGAAGATACCTCCTTCATTTTGTTGGATTTGCAATCCAAGAAAATATGTCAATTCTCCAAGAAGTGACATTTCGAATTCTTTCTGCATAACCAAGGCAAAGTTTTGACTCATGGTCTCTTCATTGCTGCCAAAAATAATATCATCTACATAAACAACAAGAATTAGCAATTTGTTATTTTCAACTTTTATATAGAGATTGCTATCTGCTGATCCTTTTGAAAAGCCTTGTTGGTGAAGATATTTGTCCAACCGATAGTACCAAGCCCTTGGAGCTTGTTTGAGCCCATAGAGTGCCTTTTTCAATCTGCATACAAGGTTTGGATCATTTCCAAGAATGAACCCATCTGGCTGCTCAATATATACTTCTTCTTCTAAGTCTCCATTCAGGAAGGCTGATTTCACGTCCATTTGAAATACCTTGAAGTTTTGAAAGCTTGAGAGAGCAAGGAACATTCGGATGGCCTCTAGTCTTGCCACAGGAGCAAAGGTCTCTTCAAAATCTATTCCTTCTTGCTGTGCATACCCTTTACAAACAAGTCTGGCCTTGTTTCTAATTACTTCTCCATTTTCATTTAACTTATTCTTGAAGACCCATTTTGTTCCTATTACATTCTTATCTTTTGGTCTAGGAACTAATTCCCAAGTGTTGTTCCTTTCGATTTGCTCAAGTTCTTCATCCATTGCTTTGACCCAACATTCATCTTTGCATGCTTCTTTCACATTTTGTGGTTCAATGGAGGAGAGTAGAGCCAAGTAGCTTGAAGCTTCTGCAAGTGTCCTTCTTGTTTGTACTCCTGCTTCTTTCTGCCCCACAATCTGAGTTTCTGGATGATTCTTTTGGACATATCTGGATGGAGTCTTCTCTTCTATTCTTGTCTGCTCCTCTGGTTCTTCTTGAGATTCTTCTTCTTCTTGAGGTTCTTCTTCTTCATCATTTCGCCTTTGAGAGTAACCTTCATCTTCTTCAATGTCTTCATGATGAACTTGCCTAGGAATATATCCCTTCTCATCAACCACTATATCAATACTGTCAACAATTCTGCCAAGTCTTTTATTGTAGCACTTGTATGCTTTGCTATGTGGAGAATAACCAAGAAGAATGCCCTCATCTGCTCTAGGTTCAAGTTTGCCAAGTTGCTCATCAGTATTCTTAATATAACATTTGCTCCCAAAGATTTTGAAATGCTTCACGGAAGGAGTTTTACCACTCCAAAGCTCATGAGGTGTTTGAGTGCTGTTTACTCGGACATTTGTTTTGTTAAGAATGATAACAGCAGCATGTGCAGCTTCACCCCAGAAGGTTGCAGGAGTACCTGATTCATCGAGCATAGCACGAGCCATTTGTTGGATAGTTCTGTTCATTCTTTCCACAACCCCATTTTGCTGAGGAGTTCTAGCTGTAGAGAATTCTCTTCTTATCCCATGTTCATCGCAGAAATCGAAAAATTCATTTGATGTGAACTCCCCACCTCTGTCAGATCTGAGGCACTTAATTTTGTGTCCTGATTCATTTTCAGCCAATGCTTTGAAGGATTTGAATTTTTCGAATGCTTCATCTTTGTGCTTCATAAGCCCTAACCAAACAAACCTTGAGAAATCATCAATGAATAATATCAGATATTCTTCTCCTCGAGGTGTCCTTTTCCTAAATGGACCACATACATCTGTATGGACTAGCTCAAGAGGCAAGCTAGCTGATCCTTCCTTCTCTGGAAAGTTAGTTCTGGTTTGCTTTCCAAACTGACAAGATTTGCATATGGTGTTGTCTGGAATTTTGATATCTGGAAGATCGCGAACTGCCTGATATTTGCATGCTTTCCTTATTTGTGAGAAGCTTAGATGTCCCAACCTTCGATGCCATAACCAGTGCTCTTCATCCTTGCTAAGATAGCATTGTTGTTGTCCTTCTTCAAATATGTACAGATTATTTGGAGTTCTTTTGCCTTTGAGAACTGTTTTTCCTGTATCAAGATCACGAACAAGACATCCATTCGATCTAAAAATAACCTCGGTTTTTTATCACACATCTGGCTGACACTTAGAAGATTATGCTTCAATCCATCAACATACAAAACATTTCCAGCCTTGACCTTTTCTTTCAAAGGAGCAATACCTTTTCCTTTTATAGTTGCAGGAGTATCATTTCCAAAAGAAACTTTCTTTCCCTTTTCTAAAGTAGAATAAGATTCAAGTTTTTCTTTATCACCTGTCATATGTTTCGAACATCCACTGTCAATGTACCATAGATTTTCCTGTCCTTCTGCATAAAATGCTATCCCACATCTTTCTGTTTGAGGTTCCTTTATTCTCCATGTTTTGGTGCTTGTGGCTTGTTCCTTTTTCTCCTGAAACCTGCTCCTGCATTCAGAGTCTTTATGACCAAAATTATTGCAAATAGAACATTCAACTTCATTTTCAAGAACCGAAAAGTTGTTATAGGTCCTTTTTGTAATCCCTGTCATACTTCTTTGTTTTTGAGCTTCCCTAGTCATGATTGTTTTATATGCAACACATTGAGCTGCTCTGTGACCAAAGTTGTGGCAAGAAAAGCATTGTCCATTGAAGAAGCTTCTGCGGTTATTGAATCTACCAGCCAACTGATTGTAATTTCTATTTTCATCTATTCTTGAGCCAAACTGAGAAGATTTTACCTGTGGTTGGTTGTAGCTTTTGTTCATCCTTAAGGAGGATTGTCCCTGATAGTTTCTGTTTGTAATTCGTCCCTGCTTTACCTGATTATCTTCATTGTTCTTCCGCTCATTTCTTCTTGCTGCATCAAGATAACTTTTTGAGGTGGATGCTTGAGAGGTTTCTCCATTATAGCCCAAACCTGTCTTGTTTAGAGGAGACCGCTGCACACTGATAATCTCATCCAAAGTTTCAGATCCTTTGACAAATTTAAGATTAATAGCTTTTGTTTTCTCAATTTCTTTTCTGAGACCAACAATTTCACCTTCTAGTTTTTCAAGATGTTTTTCCTTTTCATCAATTTGAAATTGCAAAGTATCAATGATCACATTCTTTTCTTCTATGCCTCTCTTGAGTCTAGTGATTTCATTATAGAGATTATCCACATCTACAGCATCCTCATAATCATCATCTTCAAATGCCATTAACAGCTTATATTTATTACCTTGTTCATCTTCATCACTGTTTGATAAGCCATCACTATCTTCATGGGTGTAGTAGCTTTTCTTATTTGCACTTTGTTTCTTGTTCCATCTAGCAGGTTCTTTTCCTTTATCCTTATAAGGACATTTTGCAGCATAATGACCTACTCTTCCACAAGCAAAGCATTTGAAAGGTAGCTTACCTCTGAACCTTCCAGCACCCCTTTGAAGATTTCTGACAAAATTTGATTCTTCTTCCTCTTCTTCTGGAACATGGCTTGCTTCATAGTAATCTTCTTTTCCTGATGCCTTAAAAGCAGCTTCCCTTCTGTCTGATGGACCTCCCTTTCTCATTTCATAAGCAGTTAGAATTCCATGTAGCTGAGACATAGTGAGAACTTTGAGATTTTCCTTTTCTTCTATTGCAGATACTTTAGATTCAAACTTGGGGGATAATGATCTTAGAATCTTTGAAACTACTATAGTCTCTTTTATTTCTTCACCCAAATTTTTCATACAATTAACAATCTCATCTACCCAAAGAAAATAATTTGCCACACTTTCATCATTATACATCTTGAGAGTCTCATATTGAATCCTGAGAGTTTGAAGTTTAGCTTCCTTTACCTGTTCATCTCCTTCATAGCTAGTGATCATTTTGTCCCATATCTCTTTTGCTGATTTGAAGTGCATGACCTTCATGAATTCTGTTTGGGATATACTTCCTAATAGAGTACTGACTGCTTTTGCATTTGTTTCATGTCTTTTTCTCAGCTGGATCTGTAGGAGTAGCTGAAGGAAAAGCATAGCCTGTTTCTACAATGTTCCAAACTTCTGTACCAAGAGATTGAAGATATGCAGTAACTCTTACCTTCCAATAATTGAAATTTGTTCCATCAAAAACCGGTGGCCTGATTGATGCTTCTTTCTCGTAGTTGCTCATGATGAATGATCTACCTTCAAGCGATCAAGCTTCCCTGAAGGACCTGCTCTGATACCAATTGTTGGAAATAATACTGAGAGGGGGGGTGAATCAGTATTATCAGATCAATCAAACCTTTTCAATGCTCAGAAACATATACGCTACTTCAGTTAAGTAAAACAGCGTGTACACGCTACTGTGACTAAATAAAACAGCGTATAAGCAGAAAACTCATAACTTAGTTAGCTTATTCTTCAGTTAAGTTCATCAGGACATTATTCAGCACATTAACAGTAAGCAGATGCAGTATAACAGAACGGATCAAAAGCCACACACATGAACACCAAGATATAAGGTGGAAACCCAATGTGGGTGAAAACCACCTGCTGCAAGTTATCTCTATCTTTCTTTAAGAAACTTCAGTTTACAATCTTTTGTACTGGTGCAGCCTTATACCAGTACGCAGGCTACAACCTGCAGAAGGCTACAACCTTCTCTCGTTCTCCAAACTTCCTTGGAAGGGAGCTCCAACCCCCTTTGTTCTTGTACTAGCCAAGATACTAGTACGTAGGTGCTGACCTACAATCTTCTTTTCTTCAGGTATCACCTTTCATACATTTTCAGACTTGAATATTCCTGAAGCACAACATTACAATCTGAAGACCACAATTCATTCAATTTCCACAACAGATCATTGAAGCATAAAACAACCAAATTCTGAATCACTGAACCACTGAACTCTGTCAATCACCAGTTATCAGAACACAGAGCAGACTACAGAACTCTGCAATAACTGTCAGACCCCACTGTAAACCCAAAAACAAGCTTTAAAAGATATACGCTACTTCAAGGAGCCAAACCCGCGTATACACGCTCTTTTACCGAAGCCAACCTGCGTACAGATCTAAAAATAAACTTTCTCAATTTGCAGCTGTACCAGACATTAGTTAGACCCAGAACATAGCATTGCGACAATATGCAGATCTAGAAATAAGCATAATCAACCATATCATGATAGTGCATTTCAAACCATTAGATCCCGATCTATCCTTAGATCTAGTCTTCCATCAACCAATGTGATCTCTCCTTGGCTTAGATCAAGCAACCCAGCACCTGCAAATCAGATCTCTTTCACTCTTAGATATTCAAGCCCTTGTCGAAAGATGATCTTGCCTAATGATCTTCTTCTCCTTATATAGTCTTAGGCCTAACTCAATACCAAGAGCCAAAACCATAGTAACACAATACCATCAACTTCAAAACTAGGGATCGACACGCCCGTCGAGACACAATGGTCCGAAATCATAGGCACAACTTCCAAGGACTAACCACCATGGACCAAAGGAACCTTTCCACATACACGCGCTTTTTATGAATCGAACTTGCGTGTACACGCGACTTGGGCTTAACGAAACGGCGTGTATGAGCTTCCTTGGTATGCTGTACTGAGATCTGTCTTCTGATTAAGTTGCCATCACCTGTACCAACCTCTGAGCACCTGTACCATCCTCTGAGTGAGTTGCCATCAAGGACAACACTTGAATCATAATGCCAACAATATGCGACTGTGCAACTTTGAACTCGTGTATACACGTGACTTGTCTTTATGAAACTTGCGTATGATATTTAGAACACTGAGGTTCCACACCTACAACTCCCTTTGAGTCTGTCATGTCTGTATACTCTGCTATGCCACATCTTTCTGACTGTACTTCCTTTGTTAAATTATGGTATGTTCTATGCTTATAACAGTTTACTTCTTTTTCTTATTATATTCCACCGATTAGCAATCACATGTACATAAAGTAAAGTGCAGATAGAACATTAAACGATCGACAGAAAACAAGCCAAGACAAGAGACACAAGATGTGGCGGCTAGCCAGGGACAAACCCCACAATGTCTGGGGAAACCCTTTGATCAAATCTTCTTTTATCTCCAATAATTCAGCAGAGAGAAATAGTACAATAAATCTGATTCATATCAGCAGTAGCAAACCCTAGATCAGTAGCATCAGCATTAGCGACTTCATTATCAAACTAGGGCAGACCATATCTCACAAACCGACAGTCGGATTGACTTCATTCCACCACCAAAAGTTTCATCTTCTAGAGGAGATTTAGATGAACCTACAGCGCAGTTCAGATGAGGAGATCGTCTAGGCCACGGAAGTCAATCTTTACTTCTGCAGTTGCAGCTTCAGTTTCAGCAGTTTTCGGCTTCAAACTAGGGCAGTCGATATCTTGCAAACCGTTCATCGAATTGACTTCATTCCACCACCAAAAGTTGCAGCTTTCAAAGGAGGTTCAGATGAACCTATAGTGCAGTTCCAAAGAGGAGATCTTCTAGGCCACACAAGTCAATCTTTACTTCTCCAGTTGCAGCTTCAGTTTCAGCAGTGTCCGGCTTCAAACTAAGGCAGTGGATATCTTGCAAACCGTTCGTCGGATTGACTTCATTCCACCACCAAAAGTTGCGGATTTCAAAGGAGGTTCAGATGAACCTATAGAACAGTTCCAAAGAGGAGATATTCTAGGCCATGCAAGTCAATCTTTACTTCTGCAGTTGCAGCTTCAAATTCAACAGCTTCCGGCTTCACATGTGTGAGAGAGAGAGAGACCCATTTCAGTGCAGTAGAGAAGAGACTCATATCTGCGCAGTAGAGAGAGAGAGATGTGATGAGATGAGTGAGACTAAATGAGGAAAAGTCCTCTTATATTTATACACAACGTTGGTGGGTGAATAGATGCGACTG
Organism: Pinus tabuliformis; assembly: GCA_031772625.1. Classification (NCBI taxonomy): domain Eukaryota; kingdom Viridiplantae; phylum Streptophyta; class Pinopsida; order Pinales; family Pinaceae; genus Pinus; species Pinus tabuliformis. The sequence continues at coordinate 603,683,437 of CM062805.1, forward strand.
TTGGGCTTCTGAGCCTACATGAGTTGTAGGTCGGCTTGATAATAATTCCATAATCAAAATAAATTCATATCTCCATGAATACTTATCAGAATTGGATGATATTTATATCAATCCTACACCTCTTGACGAGAGGAATCTAATAAAAATATTATTAGCCATGAATAAGATGACCCCCATGAAGTTTTGCCCTGGTTTCCAATTTTAACACTCCCTCTCAACCATGGAGAACTTCATCTGCAATCTGTCTATCGGTCGTTACTATTCATCCATCAAATGCACTGCCTTGTACAGCCTGACCCTTGCCCTGCTCTGCTCTATTTTGCCTGTTCTGCTTTGTCTTGTTCTGCCCTGCACTGATCTGTACTGTTTTGTTCTGTTCTGCTCTGCTCTTGCATTGTTCTGTTCTACTCTGCTTTTGTCCGAATTATGAAGAAGAAGAAATGATCGAGGATGTATCATGCTGACTCAAAGTCAGTCTCAGAGTATGTACCACTGGTCCCAGACCAATCTCAACCAACCCAAAGTCAGCGTCATAGTGAGTACAACTCCAATGGTCCCATACCAATATCATCCTCCACTGACTCAAAGTCAGTCTCAGAGTATGTACCACTGATCCCAGACTAGTCTCAACTGACCCAAAGTCAACGTCATAGTATGGTACAACTCCTACCACTGGTCCCAGACCAGTATTATTGATCCCAGATCAATGGAGGTCATCCTAGCGTAGGGAGTACGGTAGTTACAACGATGCGTCCATCGGTACTACTATGGTCCCTAACTTCAATTCCCTGCTCATTGATCAGATGAGAGGTACTTCCCATGAGTCCCAGACTGCATGGGTAGGATGCCTCGACAGGAGAACTAATCAATCCTGTCCTCACAGGAGAACACATCAATCCTGCTACAATGGCCATGGAGAACACATCAATCCAGGCCTCACAGGAGAACACATCAACCCTGCTACAATTGCCATGGAGAACACATCAATCCAGGCCGCCATGGAGAACACATCAATCCAGGCCTCACAGGAGAACACATCAATCCTACTACAATCACCATGGAGAACACATCAATCCAGGCCTCACAGGAGAACTAATCATCCTGCTACACAGGAGGGCGAATCATCCTGTTCCACAAGAGAGCGAATCATCTTGTCCCACAAGAGAGCGAATCATCTTGTTCCAGTGTGCACCACCAGGGGAGGGTGAGTCACCCTGTGGTCATATGTTGCTCCAGTAATAACCGCAAGCCCTCAGAGCTCCCAGAGCTCAATGTATGCAACATGCAGGACCCTTGTACAAGGGTTTCTTACCGACTCCAAGTCGTTTAGGAAAATCACAGATTAGATCTTTCCTCGGGGCTTTGACAAGGTGTATCAACCTGTACATCATCTTATGCGATGGAGCCTCCTTGCTCATCAACTTACCATATCCAAGATGATGTCTATCTGCTGGAGCAATCGACGAATACGGGATTCCTCAATAATCGAATCCAACCTTTGGTTGTTATAGAGAATCACAGTGGTATCCAATGTAAATCCAATCAGCTCACTGAAGAGCTTTCGCAACCAAACTACCTCACATGAGGTTATGCTAGCAACAATATATCCTGCTTCGGCGGTGCTCAAAGCCACCGACTTCTGCTTCCTGCTCATCCAGGATATCGAAGCAGATCCCAAGGTGAAACAGCACCCGGAAGTGCTCTTACGGTCCACCACACTGCCTGCCCAATCAACATCAGTATATCCAAGTAGTCTCACATCTCCGGCAGTGTATCTTAATCCATGAGAGATTGTGTCCTGAAGACATCTCAGAAGATTCCTGGCATCAATCCAGTGAGGCTCAACCAAATATGAGCTCACAATGCTAACTGCAAAAAATATGTTTGGACGGAGGTTCACCAAGAACATCAATGCAAATGAGTTTATGAAACTCTGAGGCATTTCCCAAATCTGGTCCGACATCACTACCATATAACTTCTAAAAGTTAAGATCCTTGAGGTAGTGACAGGCTTGCAGTCCATCATACCAAATCTTTCCAATATCTTTACCACATATTTCCCTTGAGATAGGAAAATTTCCCTTGGCCTCTGCCATACTTCAAGTCCTAGGAAGTAGTGCATCAGTCCTAGGTCTTTCATTTCAAATTTAGAGGCCAGCTTCCTCTTACATTTGTGTATGAGAGGGTCTGCACCTGATAGAAATAGGTCATCCACATACAATACCAGTATGAGAGGCTTGTCATCTTCAACCTTAAAGTAAAGATTAGGATCGGCTTCACTCCTAGTGAATCCCAGCTTCATCAAGTAGCTATAGATCCTCTCATACCATGCTCGGGGTGCTTGCTTCAGCCCATAGAGAGCTTTCTTCAACCTGCATACATGAGATTTTCGATCATAAATCTCAAATCCTTCGGGTTGCTCCACGTAGACCTCTTCTTTGATCGAGCCATGCAAGAACGCAGTCTTGACATCCATCTGATGTAGGTTCCATGCTTGTGAAGCGGCAAGGGCTATGATCGAGCAGATGGTCGTATATCTGGCAACAGGTGCAAATATCTCATCATAGTCTATACCTTCCTTTTGGGAGAAACCTCGAGCAACAAAACAAGCCTTATACTTTTCCGTGCTTCCATCTGCTGCATGCTTTATCTTGTAAAGCCATTTGGAAGTAACAACAGTCTTGTCCTGGGGTCTGGGAACTACTTCCCAAACATCATTCTTTATGATAGACTCATATTCTTCGGTCATAGCATCCTTCCATACTTGATGTATGATCATGCTCATGATGGTCAGGCATCCTTGATACCTATTAGGTTTCTTACTTTCACGAAAGGTTCCTCGGGGTGCAGCATGTCCTTCAACATCATCAAGTAACCCCTTAAGCCATGAAGGCCTCTTCCTATAAGAGGAAGGCTCATATGGAGGAGGATCAATCGGATCCATGGGTTCTTCTACATCAGGCATTGATTCATCATCCTTTTCTTTCGGTTCCCTGATGTCGGCTTCTTGAGAGCTCCTCAAAGTCGAAAGATTGTTCACCTTGCGGTGAACTTTTCTTTAGGAGTCTTGGAACCCAATGCTTGATGAGGGCATCAATTTTGTACATATACGACGGTGATTGTAGTTTCAGCTCATAGAAACATCAGAAGTCTTTGATCATGTAGCATGGCCCAGACAGCTTCCATCATCGTGCGGTTCTTCCTTCCCACCACACCATTCTGCTCAGGAGTATGTGGTGTAGTAGTCTCCCTCTTAATGCCAACCTCAGGTATGCCTGAGTGAACCAATTGTAATATATCAGAGGTCTTGCTTTGGCTTGAGGGGAATGGTCCCCTTTTGAGCTTTCCTTCAACACATCTTGAACATACACCTTCATTCTCTATTCAGAATTCGGGCATCCCTATCACCATGTGTCTTACACCGAGTATAGCTTTATAATGAAGGGGGGAAAACCTCTAATGCCAAAGTTCGGACTGAAGAGATGTGTCATAAGACATGACACCTAGCAGACTTCCATCGACCTGATATAATGAATAAACACTAAACCCAAGAGTAAAGGCATCTTTAACATTATTTTTCCATATACATACCTTGCCATCGCTGAAGGTTACCTTGTAGCCTTTGTCTTCCGTTCTCGAGATGGACACTAGGTTCTTTTTGAGGTCAGGTGCATTTAATACATCCTGGAATTTCTGGCCTTCTTGAATGCTTGTCCTCTTCCTTGATTCCCAGCTCTCCTCTTACCTTTGCTGTTGAATTTGTCATTCCTTTTATTGCCATCAGAGGGATTTTGATCATCGTCCTAGAGTGAGTCCTTTCTATCAGGGCACTCCCTTGCATAGTGACTTGCTTTATCGCAAATGTAACATCGTCATTTTCTTCTAGCCTTAGGTCCAGCCTTTCCTTTTGATTTAGTCCCAGAATTATTTCTTTTCTTTGCATGAGAAGAAAAAGCAGTAGGAGGACCTTTAGGCAAGGGCATTTCCTCCTCTTCTACCCTTGTTTGTTCTTGAATGCATCTAGCCATTAATTCCTCAAAACTAGGAATTACATTATTGTTCAAAGAGTAGTCATAAACACATACCATTTAGATGGTAATCCTCCGAGAGTTGTGAGTGCCATTTCTCTGTCAGTAATGGTTTCCCCAATAGATAGGAGATTGTTCTTGATCTCGGTGATTCTTAAGAAGTATGCTTGCATACTTTCATCTTTACCCTTCTTGATTTCCCTCAACTTATTTCTAAGAAACAAAACTTGATTTGCATCATTAATTTTAAATAAACTCACCAGTCTGTCGTAAATTTACTTGGAGGTGTCGAGATCAGAGATGTAGGCCACCAAGCACTTATCGATAGAGTCTCGGATGATCTTCTTTGTTTTGACTTCTCCATTTTTCCATTTGTTCCAGGCAGCAACAGATGCATTTGATGAAGGCTCAACAATATTGCCTCTTACATGGTCCAGCACTCCTTGATCTTCAAGGGTTAGATCGATATACATCTTTCATCTGTGATAGTCAGCTTTCTCACGGAGCTTGTCTTCGGCACAAAAGAGTGTTGAGGACCCCATAGTTCTTTTAGGATAGCCTTGCCAATCTCTCTTCAATGATTGCTCTTACTCTTGCTCGGGCTTTGCCTTCACCTCAGCTCTGATACCATGTTAAATTATGGTATGTTCTATGCTTATAACAGTTTACTTCTTTTTCTTATTATATTCCACCGATTAGCAATCACATGTACATAAAGTAAAGTGCAGATAGAACATTAAACGATCGACAGAAAACAAGCCAAGACAAGAGACACAAGATGTGGCGGCTAGCCAGGGAAAAACCCCACAATGTGTGGAGAAACCCTTTGATCAAATCTTCTTTTATCTTCAATAATTCAGCAGAGAGAAATAGTACAATAAATCTGATTCATATCAGCAGTAGCAAACCCTAGATCAGTAGCATCAGCATTAGCGGCTTCATTATCAAACTAGGGCAGACCATATCTCACAAACCTACAGTCGGATTTACTTCATTCCACCACTAAAAGTTTCGGCTTCAAAAGGAGGTTCAGATGAACCTACAGCGCAGTTTAGATGAGGAGATCTTCTAGGCCACGCAAGTCAATCTTTACTTCTGTAGTTGCAGCTTCAGTTTCAGCAGTTTCCGGCTTCAAACTAGGGCAGTTGATATCTTGCAAACCGTTCGTCGGATTGACTTCATTCCACCACCAAAAGTTGTGGATTTCAAAGGAGGTTCAAATGAACCTACAGTGCAATTCCAAAGAGGATATCTTCTAGGCCACGCAAGCCAATCTTTACTTCTGCAGTTGCAGCTTCAATTTCAGCAGTTTCCGGCTTCAAACTAGGGCAGTCGATATCTTGCAAACCGTTCGTCGGATTGACTTCATTCCACCACCAAAAGTTGCAGCTTTCAAAGGAGGTTCAAATGAACCTACATCACAGTTCCAAAGAGGAGATATTCTAGGCCACGCAAGTCAATCTTTACTTCTGCAGTCGCAGCTTCAAATTCAATAGCTTCCGACTTCACATGTGTGAGAGAGAGAGACCCATTTCAGCGCAGTAGAGAAGAGACTCATATCTGCGCAGTAGATAGAGAGAGATGTGATGAGATGAGTGAGACTAAATGAGGAAAAGTCCTCTTATATTTATACACAACGTTGGTGGGTGAATAGATGTGACTGTTAGGCTTCTGAGCCTACATGAGTTGTAGGTCGGCTTGATAATAATTCCATAATCAAAATAAATTCATATCTCCATGAATACTTATCGGAATTGGATGATCTTTATATCAATCCTACACCTATCGACGAGAGTAATATAATAAAAATATTATTAGCCATGAATAAGATGACCCACATGAAGTTTTGCCCTGGTTGCCAATTTTAACATCCTTTTTCTTCCATATCTTCAACTGTGATGATGTTTTCTCCTTTTGGTATGGTGCCCAAAATCTTCTCCTGCATTGCTTTGCTATATGTCCAAGATTGTTACATGCATAACATCTTATATGTTTCATATTCCTTCTATAGCAGTCAATGGCTTTGTGACCAAACATATTGCAAGCAAAACAATACCCTTAAAGTACCTGGAATGTGATGATATTTTTGTGTGATTGTCTTGAACCATTCTACTTCTGCATCTGGCTACAACATGCCCAAAGTTATGACATATAAAACATGCAACATTATTCATCAGAGGAATTAACCGTCTATCACTTCCACAGTTAGGAGTAAAGGATTTTCTTTGAAGACTTTCTTTCTTTGGTTGTTGATGGGGTTGACCTCTCAACTCCTTGTTGAGCATTTTAGATTTTGTATTAGAGTTCCTTGCGTCACCTTGTGAGCTAGATTCACCTTCAACAGATTCATAAAAATCAAGACCAGTTTTGATAGCAGGTGACCTTTGACTACTAAGAATATCATCCAAAATCTTAGTACTATCTTGAAATCGTAATAGTTTATCTTTTTCTTCTAATTTACCTTTCAAGATATTTACCTCAACCTGATGTTGTTCTTCCTTTTCCAGATATTGCTTCTTCAAGATTTCTTCAGACTTTCTTCCTTCTTCCACTTGTTGCCTTAGTTTGAGAATCTCATTTTCTTGTTCTTCATTCTGCTCCTGTAGCATTTGACGTACTCTGAAGACACACTCCAGCTGAGCTTTTAAGCTGATAACTTCTTCTTTGAGGGCACTCTCCCTTTTGTTAAATAGATCTTGTTGATCTATGATTTTATCTGATGCTTCATTTGCTTGTTCATCTTCAATCTAAGGTGATTTAGAATCTGCATACTTGCTTCCACTAAACAGCAGGTTGTCACTGTTCCTTTGAGCTGTCTTCTTCTTCTGACGTGCTTTCTTTCCCATTGTTCTACGGATCTCCTTCAAGTGATCAAGCTTCTACTAAAGGACCTGCTCTGATACCAATTGTTGGAAATAATACTGGGGGGGGGGGTGGATCAGTATTAGAAAATCAATAAATTTTTCATTTCCATAATCAGATTCATATACACTACTTTAGTTAAGGGAACCCGCGTGTACACGCAACTATGTTTAATGCAACTAGCATATATCCAATAAACTTATGATTCAATTAATTCATCATATGTTGATCTTTAATCAGTGCATCAGAACTTTATTAACCATATAAATAGTAACCAGGAGTATTAAAAACAGAACAGATCATCACACATGAGAAACACACATGAACACCATGATATAAGGTGAAAACCAAATGCGGGACAAAAACCACCTACTGTCGTCTTCCTTTAATATAAGAAAAACCTATTTACAATATTGTACTAGCGCAAACTCATACCAGTACGTAGGCACCCACCTGCAGAAGGCTACAACCTTCTCTCGTTCTCCAGCTACTACTGGAAGGGAGCTACAACCCCGTAGCTCTTGTACTAGCCGATACGTTTCCTAGTATGTAGGGGCCGGCCTACTTCACTCATTTTCTAGCTGCTACTAGAAGGGAGCTCCAACCCCCTGGCTCTTGTATTGGCTGATATGTTTACCAGTACATAGGCACCGGCCTACAAAAGGCTACGACCTTCTCTCTTCCTCCAGGGACCACGTTCATAAATTTTCATACTGGATACTCCTGAAGCACAATACCAAAATTTGAAGGCCATGTTTCTTCCAATTTTCATACTGGACCCATCAACAACATTGAAGCACAAAATCAATCACAACTACAATACAACCATCAACTACACCTGCATCATCAATCTTTGAATCACCCAACACTGAATCACTGAAACCCTGTCAACAAAACACAGTCACCAGAACACAGAGCAGAACACAGAACTCTGCAACAACAACCAAATCCAACTGCAACTTCAAATATCATACTTCATATTGTATACACTACTCTAATGAGCCGAACCAGTGTGTATATGCACTTTTACCAAAGTGAACCCGCGTACAGATCTGCAAATATTTACTCATAACTTTGCAGCTATTCCAGACATCAGTCATACCCAGATCATAACATTTATACAATAAAACATGTGTCAATAATTCAGATCTAGTCTATCCATGATCAAACCACATAATGATAATACATTCCAAGCCTTATGATCCCGATCCATCATCCATCATCAACCGCATAGGTGCATCCTTGGTTCAGATCAAGCAAAGCATCACAAACCCATAACTAGCATACTAGATCTCACACTTCATCAGATATTCATCACTTGCACACTTTCACTTTGGCCTAATGATCTTCTTCTCCTTATATAGGTTTAGGCCTCTCTCAATACCATGGCACAAAACTACATAGGGCCGATACCTTGGACCCAATACCTAGGGTCAATACCTCGGACCAAATACCATGGACCAATACCAAAATACCATGGAGCAAATACCACAAACCAAAACTTAGTTTTCCGACATGTACACGCCTTTCCTTTTGTGAAATTACATGTGTACATTATACACGCCTTTGTATATAGTGAACCTACATGTATACGCGACTTAGTATATAGTGAACATGTGTATACCTTTTCATATACACGACTTCGTATACAATGAACCTGCGTGTATACACGACTTGGTCAATGGTGAACCTGTGTATACCTTTCTTTCTTCATTCTTGTTGTTTACCTGTGTATACCTTTTCGTATACATGACTTTGTGTACAGTGAACCTGCGTGTATACGCGGCTTGGTCAATGATGAACCTGCGTATACCTTTCTTTCTTCATTCTTGCTGTTTACCTGCTATACTGTGATATTTCATCTGAGAGAGTTGCCATCAAGGACAACACTTGTGTCATACCTGTATCATAATGCCAACAGGATCTGACCACTATTCAGTGCTATTAATAATGCAACTGGCATGAACTCCCAAAAATAGACCCTTCATATTTGAAGCATTATAGTTGGAGCGTCCTAACTTCAGAGAGAATATCAACACGTGGTGGAAGGAAATAATCCTTGATAGAGGATAAAATATGTTTACCCTACGAGCCATATTAAAATACATCAAGATGAAACTAAAGCAGTGGAACAAAACAGAGTTTGGAAACATTTTTCAAGAGAAAAAGGAATTGGAAAAGAAAATGGAAGTTCAAAAACAACGGTTGATCTCAGATGGCTACTCAAAGGGAATCAAAGGAGAGGAAATTGAGCTACTAATCCAATGGGAGGAGAGATGAAAACAAGAGGAAATCCTCTGGAGGCAGAAATCCCTGAGTGTTATGGCTCAGAGAGGGAGAGAAAAACACCAAATTCTTTCACCAATCAACAATAGAGCACAAAAACTCCAATAGAATCCTCATAATAAAGGACGACAGAGGGAAGATATTTAAGGCTCACCAAGACATAGAGAAGGTCCTGGATCAACACTTTTAGAAGATATCTGAAGGGCCCCAGGTGCAGAGAGGGGAAGGTATGCAAAGGATAGCGAGACACATACCAAAGATACTCACTAAGACACACAATAAAAACCTAAATAAGCTAGTCTCTAGGGAGGAAGTGGCTTTGGCAATTAATGAAATGGTGAATGGGAAATCCCCTGAGCCTGATGGATTCGCCATAGAATTTTTTAAATCCTGTTGGGAAACGGTAAAAGAAAACATATATGAGGTGGTAATGGACTCTCAAGAATAAGCAACAGTTATCAAAGCTCTAAATTGAAGATTTATAGCCCTAATCCCTAATGAAGTAGCATCGTGCAACGTGATACAAAAAATCATATCCAAAGTAGTTTCTAATAGGTTAAAGGAAATTCTTCCACATCTAGTCTCAGAAGAACAATCGGGCTATGTGGAGGGAAGGTAGATCCTAGACAATATAATATTGGCATATGAAGTGGCTCACTCGTTGAATAGACATAAAAAAGCTGGAATGATAATGCAGTTGGACTTATCCAAGGCCTATGATAAGATCGGCTAGGAATATATGGTATCAGTATTACAAGCATTTGGCTTTGATAACCAATGGATTAGTTGGATCATGGAAATGGTCTCCTTCTCCTAGTTTTCTGTGTCTTATGAATGGAGCCCCTTCAAAACCTTTCTTACCATCTAGGGGAATTCGGAAAGGATACCCATTGTCTCCCTTCCTACTTATCCTAATTATGGAAGGGTTGGGTAGAGCTATAACAAAGACTAATAGAGAATAGACTATCACAAAGCTGAAGTTGTGTTGAACCCCAAAATTTCCTCTTTTTGACAACCTTCGTATACTCCATTCACCCCTTTTTGACCTTCATAACTCCAATTTGGGTATCAGTTTAAAATTTTTATGTCATAACAAGTACATAATCATCTTCTATTTCATAAATATCATTTGTCTTTATTATTTAACTCAATATTTACCTAAGCTACTAAATTACAATGATTCTGTAGCTAAGTCCAAGGTTTGATGGGTTGCAAAGCTTCAGTAGAAGAACAAGGCATATGGGTAGGTGGCAATTAGTTGGTACAACGATTTGTTCCTACCTTCATAACCTCAATCAATAAGGAAGGCACTGTAGTAGCTTGCTCAAAGCGAAAGTTAACCACCGAGGAAGGTGAATCAAGCAAGTGAGGAATTAGTGAATGCATATATTCAACCTCATGATTTGCTTCACTGGTAGAAAATCATGAGGAGATCACACTATTTTATCTTTTAATGTTAATTTTAGTCATTTTTTATTAGCATAAGGATGTAATACTCTGAAATAGGTATGCGTAGGAGTTTTATAAATTTGCCTCTCAGCATGATAGACACAAATTTGGATATTGTTTTTAAACTTTTTTTTGCAATTAAAGACGCTATTTTATTCCTTTGTTGTGTGACTTAATGCGTGGTTAATCATATCGTGAAGGCATTGTGTTGACACCTAATTCTCGCAAGAGGGCCCCCTCGAGATAGTAAAGTTTTCTTTTATTTGCAATTAGTATTTTATTCAGTATTTCCTGTAAAATTTTGTTAGTTCATTTAATCACTCATATTTTGATTTTTGAATGTAAGTTAAGATTGTTTTGCATCAGGTTCATTTAATCATTATATTTTTGAGTGAAGTTATATTTCTTGTGCACATGGACGAAGTATAAGTTGACATAGATAAGTAGCATAGCTTTACATTGCAGTTATATAAATCGAATTTTCATTTGCAGAGTTAATCTTTCTTTTTGTCAAGAGTAGATCTATTTACATTATTAAATTTCATTTTGAAGCAAGTTTGTTTTCATTTTAAAGAAATTTTGTGTGTGATTTCATTTTTAAAGCAAGTGTGTGCATGATTTCAGTTTAAAAGAAGTGTGTGTGAGATTTCATTTTAAAACAAAGCGTGTGTGTGTGATTTTATTTTTAACAAGTGTGAAGAAAGTGTGAAGTTTATTTCATGAAGAGTGTGAGCTTTCCTTTAAGAAAAGAGAAATAGACTTGATTCCATTTGTTATGAGTGATTTATTTACTTACATAGTTGTAGGGAAACATGTGCATTTTGATATCTCAAATTAACTTAGTAATTGTTTAAGTAATAAGGACTTCTAGCACAAACAATGCACATACATTTCATTAGTTTTTCTAGCCCTGGTTGATAATTCATGTAAGTAATTTAATACCAATTAAATTACCAAACATTTTGGCATCGTTGTTGGGGAAGTGTATATAGGGGTATTTTTTCTTTTCTTTTCATTAAATAAAAATAAAAATTTTGATATGCATAGGGAAATAGATTCCAGAGGTAGATTTGTATGTATAGGTAGGAGTTCGATTCCAACATCACTACTCACCCCACCATGACCTCGTAGTGCCACACCATTCACCCAAACTCATATTCCATCAATTGCACGCAGACATTGACTTCCTGAAGTACTTCGATCTAAAATCCAACCTAAATATTCACCAACTTCTTCAACTGAAGTTGTAATAGAAGAAGAAGATCCTACATCCCCAACTGAAGGAGTAATATTTCTATCTTCAACTGGAGAAAAAATTCTAGGACAATAACTAGAGATCCCTAGTGAAGAGGAAGAAGAAGAAACCTATTTTAACATTCCAATAATAGAAGAACCAGAGGAGCTAGAGGAGGATCTAGAAAATCCAATTTTGGAACTTTACATTAGTTCTGAGGAATCTACAATGGCAGGAAGAGGAGGAGGAGAAGTACATAATGTGAATGGTGAACAACCTAGGATTGGAGGTGGAAGAGGAGGAAATAGAGGAGGTGGAGGAAGAGGAAGAGGAGGTGATAGAAGATATCTAGAACCTTTTGGATTTCCCATCCTCGATGAAGATATCACAACCACAATGAAAAATATCTCACCCTTCATCTTTCCTAATTTTCATGGATTAAGAAATGAGGATCTTAAAATTTTTCTATTTGAGTTTGACGTCTTGTGTATATCTTATGACTACTTTCTTGATACTCAAAAGTTGAAATTGTTTCCAACCACTCTTAATGATGAAATATTAAAATGGTTTATGGGCTTAGGAGTACATTCTATAAGAACATGGGAAGAAATGAAAAATGCATTCTTAGAGAAATACAAGGATTATTGTATGCCTCATAATATTAAATATGAAGTCTTTAAAATGATGCAAAAATAAGATGAAAATATTGAAGATTTCGTTCAAAGACTTGCTTATAATGTAAAAAGGGCTAAAATGCATAATCTAGATGAAGAAACTTTGAAAGCTCTCTTCCTAAAATCTACCAAAGATGAGTGGATAGATCTTCTCAATTTAATGGGTAAAGGAGATGTTTCTCAGTTATCATTTGGAGATACTTGTGAGTTATGCATACACATTTCAAGAGGAAATGAAAGAACTAGGAAAAAGCCAAGAGATCATGTTATGTCTAGGATTAATAAATCTGCAACTGGGATAGTAAGTAGCACTGAAATAGGCAATTTTCTTGACAACTTTAAAATTGATATTTTGGGGATTCTTAGTGAAAAAATAAATACCCTTAAATTATAAAACATGAAAAATGCTTAAAATGTTGTATTATCTATCTTTTGTCCAAAATATAGAAAGAAGCATGCCTTGAGAGAATGCCCTCTTGACTTAAAAAGTGTGGAAACTTGTGTTATATGTGCAGAAAATCATGATACAAAGGAATTTCCTTCAATACCGGGTCTTAAAGTTGTCTATCAAGAGGAAGTAATGCCAAATCAAGTAGAACCTCTTTGTTTTATTTCCAAGAGACCATGGCAAAATCCACAATCAAATATGACCCAAGGTTTCAACACTCAAACATATGCACAACCATCACAAAGTAATTGGACTGCACCCATGCCTTGGCAACCTTGGCCTCAACCTTGGGCACAAGGATGGAAAAATCCTTATGGAAAGTACCCTCAATATCCTCAATTTCAACAACCTTACCCTGTTTTTCCACCACAATATTTTCCTCAGCCTGTTCAACCCTCTCAACCTCAAAATCCAAACCCACAACTTTCACTACCATTTCCACAAAAGCCAAATCAACTGCCTGCTCAGCCACTTCCAAATCCAAATAATAAAAATTCACAGCCTATTTAAAACATGGAAGGACAAAATTTCCAAACTTACATGATAACTCCATTAGATCTAAACAATGTCCAACTTAGATATGGTAGAGTATTGGAAAAGAAGTCACCATCTGTTGTTATCCAGGAGTCTGAAAAAGATGACCTCTTTGAGAAAGAGACATATTCTCATCAAGAAGAAAATTCTAAAAACCAAACCACCCTTGTACATTCTGATGATATTTCAATAAAGCCAACTCCCATTATAAAACAACCTTTAGTCTCTATTCAAAATCCACATTTTCCTGAAAGATTGAAAATTGACAAAGGGGTAGAAAAATAGATTGTGTTGTTATTATGATATGATAGATGAACTGAAGATTTTTTGTATAAAAATTCCTTTGTTACAAGCTATCAAAGAAATACCAATATTTACAAAGATAATCAGGGAGTTAAGTATTAAGAAACCAGGAAGAAAAAGGAAAGAAGTTAAAAGAATCCAGTTAGTTGGAAAAATTGCAAATATCATGATGGGAAAGACAACAGTTCAAAAATATATAGATCCAGGAATTCCCATTGTGAAAACACACATCAATGGTGTTGATATTCCAAACACATTGATTAATTTAGGATCAATTATCAACATCATGAGTAAACAAATTATGGATCAATTTAAACTTCCTAATCTTCAATTTACACCTACATTATTGCAATTAGAAAATAGATATGTTATCAAACTTGATGGTGTGTTAGAAAATGTATTTGTATCCTTAGATTCTTGGGAATATCTTGTTGATTTTATGATCTTGACACCCAAGAATAATCTACCATTGATTTTGGGAAGAACATGGTTAACTACAGCTGATGATTTTATAAGTTGTAGATTTGGTGATATCTTTATCTCTAATGGAAGTTCGAAAAAGAAATTCACATTATATCTTCCTGCAAAAACAATGATAGAAGTAGAAAGTGAAGCATGGATACAAGATGATAATGAAAAATTTGATATACAACCAAATTTTTCCACTTCACAAACAGATGAAGAAGATCAAATTTTGAATTTAATGGAAAATAATGAATCTTCCTCATATTGTGAACAAAATCACAGTTTTCAATAACAATGTAATATTGAATATCTATCATCTCGTCAAATGGATTTACTTTCTATGGAAAAAAATAGGTGATTCTTTAACAGAAATTTTTCCAGGGAAAACTTTGCCTATTAATGATAATCTAGAAGCTCAAAAGAAAGAATTAATAAAGATGTTGCAAGAACATGCCTCTTCTTATGCATGGGAATACAGTGATATGAAAGGAATTGACCCTAACACTTGTATGCATCGTATCTATATTGAAGAAAATGCTAGACCAATCTGAAAACCCCATAGGAGAATGAATCCAAATCTACGGGAAATTAAGAGGAATTACAAAAAATGTTAAATGTGAATTTCATTTATCCAATATCATATAGTCAGTGGGTTTCACCATTGGTAATCGTTCTAAAAAAGAATGGAAAATGGAGAGTATGAATTGATTATAGGGAATTTAATAAAGATACTTTAAAATATCATTTTCCACTTCCTTTTATAGATCAAGTCCTGGATACATTGGCAGGGAAAATGTATTTTTCATTCTTGGATGGTTTTAGTGGATATAACCAAATCCAATTAGGTTCAAAAGTTCAAGATAAAACAACTTTTACATGTCCATGGGGAACCTATGATTACTGAGTACTTCCTTTTGGGTTATGTAATGCACCCGCAACATTCCAAAGGGAATTTCTAGGTATTTTCTCTGATCTAATTCATGATTGTGTGGAAATTTACATGGATGATTTTACTGTCTATGGAAATTCTTTTGAAGAAGCTCTTAAAAATTTGGAAAAATTTATCATTAGGTGTAAAGAAGCAAATATCTCATTAAGCCATGAAAAATGTTTTATGATGTTTACTAAGCAAATTGTTTTAGGCCACCATATTGCAGGAGACAAAATTAAAGTGGATGCATCTAAGGTAGAAGTCATTTCTAAATTATCAGTTCCAACTTGTCAAAGAGATGTTAGAAGTTTTCTTGGTTTTACTAGTTATTATAGAAGATTTATTGAAAACTTTACAAATATAGCCTCTTCACTTTTCAAATTGCTTACAAAAGATTGTGAATTCATATAGAATTCTCACTGCCATAAATCTTTTGAAACATTAAAAGAAAATATTTCTAAAGCACCCATTTTAAGAGGACCAAATTGGAAACTACATTTTCATATTTCGACTGATGCCTCAAATACAACTTTAGGAGTTGTATTAGGAAAAAAATATTTAACTCCAGATGTCATTTACTTTACAAGCAAAAATTTGACTCCTGCAGAGTTAAATTACACTGTAACAAACAAGGAGTTTTTAGTTGTTGTTCATGCCATCAATAAATTTAGACATTATATCACTGGTTATGAAACCTTCATTCACACAGATCATTTTGCAATTATATATTTAATGAATAAATCAATTACTAATGACAAAATTACAAGATGGCTATTGTTATTACAAGAATTTAATATTACTATTTGGATAGACCTGGAAAACAAAACACAGTTTTTGATGGTCTATCTACAATCCAAAATGATAATAATGATGTTCCTGTGGAAGATAATTTTCCCGATGAATATATTTTCGCAGTATCTATTAAATCTCCTTGGCTTGCAAATATTTCTAATTATTTTGCTACAAGGAATTTACCATCATACTTGTCTCCTCGAGAGAAAAGGAAGGTTATTCAAACTAGTGCATCTTATTCATGGATAAATGAATAATTGTACAAGACATGACCTGACTTAATCATTCGAAGATGTGTTAGAGAGGATGAAGTACCAGAAATATTAAAGGCTTGTCATGATGAACCATGTGGAGGACATTTCGCTGATAAAAGAACTGCTTATAAAGTCCTTCTCTTAGGATATTATTGGATTTGTCTTTTTAAGGATGCCAAGGAATATATTAAGAGGTGTGATAGTTGTCAAAGAATGGGGAAACATGTTCCTTCGGATGAAATGCCTCTACAACCTCAGGTACTTATTGAACCTTTTGAGAAATGGGCTTTGGATTTTGTTGGTCCAATCAATCCACTGTCAAGACAAAAAAGGTACATTCTTATTTTTACATACTATGTCACAAAATGGTTAGAAGCTAAAACACTTTCTTTTGCTACTGAAAATGTTATAGTTTCATTTCTTTTTGAGGATATTTTCACTAGTTTTGGTGTCTGAAGGGAAATTTTGACAAATCAAGGCACTCAATTTACATCCAAGTTGGTACAGAAGATAATGGAGGAGTACAAAATCAAACATAGGAAGTCAACTCCATATCATCCACAAGGCAATGGACAAGTTTAATCTACCAGTAAAGTAATTGAAGCAATTCTTACC
The DNA here is from genome assembly GCA_031772625.1 of Pinus tabuliformis. Taxonomy (NCBI): domain Eukaryota; kingdom Viridiplantae; phylum Streptophyta; class Pinopsida; order Pinales; family Pinaceae; genus Pinus; species Pinus tabuliformis. The sequence continues at coordinate 603,700,312 of CM062805.1, forward strand.
AAGATTATGCATCTGCATAGAAGGGATTGGGCATAAAAGCGTCCATAAGCTTTATGAGCATATTGTACCACATGGAGAAATAAAATAGGACGTAATCCTTATAAACTCATTTATGGAAAGCAAGTCTTGTTTCCTATTGAGTTCCAAATAAAGACTTTTAAAACAAAAGCCAAGTTGGGTCTTGATCTATCAGAAGCCCAAAGACAAAGAATGGAGCAATTAAATGAACTTGATGAGATACAACATGATGCCATTTAGAGAACCAATATAGTCCAACAACAAAGATCTAGGTGGCATGATAAGTTTATCAAAGAAAGAAAATTTCAACCTGGTGATTGGGCATTGCTTTTTGATTCAAAATTTAAAGATTTTCAAGGAAAATTTCAAACTCATTGGCTTGGTCCTTATGAGATTGAAATTGTCTTTGATAATGGAGCATTCAAAATCAGAACCATTGATGAAGAGAAAGTAACCTTCCTTGTAAATGGTCATATATTACGAATATATCATAAACCATTAAAAAGGGAAGAATTCATAAGAAATCTGCAAGATAATCTTGATTTGAAGTTGGTCAAGGAAGATTCTTCTTCCTCTCCAACTTAGCCTTCTACTTTCTTTTTCAAAAGATATATATATATATATATATATATATATATATATATATATATATATATATATATAATTGTATAAACATGAAAACCAACATTGTTGGCATGTTTATACAGAAATCCAGGTTGAAAACCAAGAGTTCTTGGTAGCTTATATTTTCTTTTCCCTATTCTAGTCCCATTTTCTTTTTAAGCCTCTTTTCTATTTTAAAAAATAAAACATCTAAAGCATCTACTGAATTGTCAACAACCTACAACTCAATAGAATTCTGCAGCTGACTTGACAGAGTGCGACCAGGGAAAATGGAGATCATGGCTAAGCAAAGTCAGTGAAGATTACAACTAGAGCAACAAAGTACAACCTACAAAAAGACAAATCAAAATCAGTAAGACAAAGGATCTAAGGTATGTAAATATTAAGTTATATAATAAAGGTAAAACATTTGAGTTATGAAATAAATTATGACTAATCATTGCTACTGCCATACTAAATAATGATTACCCTTATTACTCTCACACGATTTTGGTTTTAACGAAAATATCTATGTCTTGTCAACCAAGTCGATCATGAACCTTGATATAATTTGAAATTCTCCCTCTCCTCTCCATTCATCATTCCACTTCATGCACAATACTTCCATTTACCATTTCACTCTGTGTTGTTTCATTGTCGGGACTACCCTCACCTAAATTATGTTTCTCTAATTCAGTCCATACTCGAATTCCTTCCACTCCTTAACCTTGTAGAAAGAGAAATTATGGGCTAAGATTCTCTAACATGGGGGTCATTGTAAGATCAGAGCCGAATGGGGTTAAGTTTCTTGAAGGATACCCACAGGCTAGGAAATTGTTGCAACATGCACAGTGGCTAGAATTCATGGAGAAATTCGATGAGCACGAGAAAGAGCTGAAAAAGTATTTCACTAGGGCATATGATGGAATTGAAGCAAAAATTTGGGACGTGAAGCTCGTTTTGACAAATTCTTTCATAGAAGAATCTACCGAATTACCAAGATGGTTCAAGAACGGAACATTTGAAGAGAAAGAATGGAAAATTTTCCTCAAGAATCTAGGTATGGATACGTATGTGTTTAAAAAGGGAATACCAACCACAACTTTGAAGAATAAATGGAGGAATTTTCTATTGATCATTCAAAATTTTATAACTTGTGAAGGAAGATTTAGTTACATGTTCTTTTATCATGTATGCTTAATGATGAATTTTCTTGACAGGAATGAAATTAAACTACCATATTTCCTACTTCGTAGCTTAAGAAATATGGTTGGTAATGTTCAGAGAAATATACAATCTATAGATAATTCCCTATACCATCACGGCCTAGTGAAAATCCTAATTGAGGACCATCTGAGAAATATAGGAGACAATTGGAAGATTTATTAATTAGAAATCATTTTAAGGAAGCAGAAAAACAAGAGCCTAATGGTAAGACCAGGAAGGGTAGAAGAAAATTGCTCTCAAATCCTAATTAAAACTGACCTACACAAGAAACACAGCAAGAAAAGTACTCTAATGATGAAACCCCTCTTATAAATGTGTTAGAAACTCTTAAATAGAATAATGTTAGAAGAAAGATAGCCAACAATGAAAGGGAAAGTTCATCCAAAGAAGAAACATATCAAGAAGAGGTTAAAAAGCGTCCCTGAACTACTAAAAAAACATCATCAATTATAAAAAGAAGTGAAAATCTCAACAAAATAGTGCATGAACAGTCTCGACAACCTTCAAAATTTGTCAATTTAGAAGAAGAAGAGTATCTGAGAGTTCCATCGCAAGTTGCAAGTCCAGCTAGAAGAACTCTTGAAATCGATCCTATCCAATATGAAATTTATGATTATATAGAGTCTTTGGAAAGAAGAGCTACAGGTAAAGTTGTTCCATCATCCTCAAACCAAGGAGAAAATGAAGGAATTCATTCTAATATTTCAGGAGAACTCCAAGTTGAAGACACCCTCAAGCAAGAAATTTTTGAATTGGAAATATCAAATAGACATTTGAAGCAGGAGAATGAAATAGTAAAGGCACAAAATGAAATCCAAAGAACCAAAAATGACAACATCCTGCTACATCTTGGTTTATGGTATAAGAAAAATAAGAAATTGATAGCTAAAACAAATTTCTTAAGAAAAAGGTGACAAGTTAGCAGAACAAAATATTGATGAAGAAATCAAGGATGACAGTAGTCAATGTCAAGAAAACAAAGAGGACTAACTTGGATGTTCTTTCTCAGGTATCTGGAGAAGCTCAGTGACAAAAAGAATCACAAATTTTGAAATTTTGCATGAGGACATCCAATGCCTTCCGTGTGGGGGAATGTTGAACCCCAAAATTGCCTCTTTTTGACAACCTTCTTATACTCCATTCTCCCCTTTTTGACCTTCATAACTCTAATTTGGGTATTAATTTATAAGGTTTATGGCATAACATGTACATAATAATATTGTATTTCATAAATATCATTTGTCTTTATTATTTAACTCAATATTTACTTGAGCTACTGAATTACAACGATTTTGCAACTGATGTATGATTTTGTAGCTAAGTCCAAGGTTTGATGGATTGTGAAGCTTCAACCGAAGAATAGGGCATATGGGTAGGTGGAAATTAGTTGGTACAATGATTTGTTCCTACCTTCATAACCTAGATCGATAAGGAAGGCACCATAGCAGCTCGGTCAAAGCGAAAGTCAACCACCGAGGAAGGCGAATCAAGTGAGCGAGGAATTAGTGAATGTAGATATTCAGCCTCATGATTTTCTTTGATGATAAACAATCACGAGAAGATCACACTATTTTATATTTTAATGTCAATTTTATTCATTTTCGATTAGCATAAGGATGTAATACTTTGAAACTGTTATGCGTAGGAGTTTTATAAATTTGCCTCAGGCATGACAGACACAGATTTGGATATTGTTTTAAAATCTGTTTTTACAATTAAAGACATTATTTTATTCCTCTTTTGTGCGAATTAATACATGGTTAATCATCTCATGAAGGCATTGTGTTGACACCTACTTCTCAAGGGAGGGCCACCTTGAGATAGTGAGGTTTTATTTTATTTTCAATTACTATTTTATTCTGTGTTTCCTGTAGAATTTTGTTAGTTCATTTAATCGCTTAAGTTTTGATTTTTGAACGTAAGTCAAGATTGTTTTGCAACAGGTTTATTTAATCATTCTATTGTTGAGTGAAGCGATATTTCCTATGCACATGGACAAAGTATAAGTTGACATAGATCAGTAGCATAGCTTTACATTGTAGTTGTATAAATTGGATTTTCATTTGCAAAGTTAATCTTTCTTTTTGTCAAGAGTAGATCTATTTACATTGTTAAATTTCATTTTGAAGCAACTGTGATTTCAGTTTAAAGAAAGTGTGTGTATGTGTGATTTCATTTTTAAAGCAAGTGTGTGTGTGTGATTTCATTTTAAAAGAAGTGTGTGTGTAATTTCATTTTAAAGAAAAGTGTGTGTGTGATTTTATTTTTAACAAGTGTGAAGCAAGTGTGAAGTTTATTTCAAGAAGAGTGTGATCTTTCCTTTAAGCAAGAGAAATAGAATTGATTCCATTTTTATGAGTGATTTATTTACTTACATAGCTGTAGAGAAACATGTGCATTTCAATATCTCAAATTAACTTAGGAATTGTTTAAGTAATAAGGACTCCTAACACAAATAGTGCACATACATTTCATCAGTTTACTAACCCTGGTTGATAATTCATGTAAGTAATTTAACACCAATTAAATTACCAAACAAGCTACACGACAACACTCAAGTAACCACTCACCAAAAATTTGTAGATGACACCATGTTGCATGGTGTTCCTATAGTTAAGGAGGCACTCAATTAAAAAATTTATTATGAATACCTTCATGAAGGCATCAGATGTGGATTTAAACTTGTATAAATCCATGATTTTCTTTTTCAACACTCACATTACTATCCAAAGAAATCTAGCAACTATCCTGGGTTTCCAGAGAAAGTCCCTCCCTTCCAGATATCTTGGGGTACCCTTAACGACACAAGCCTGGAAAAAGTCTAATTGGGAAAAAATCATATCCAACCTAGAAGACAAGGTCAAGAGATGGATAGTGAGAGCACTGAACCTGTCAGGCAGGTTGGTGCTAGTAAAGGTGGTGCTTTAAACCATATCGGGATACATGCTATCTGTTCTTCCAGCGCCCAAAGGAGTACTCCAAAAAATAAAGGAGATACAGAGAAATTTCCTGTGGAGAGGAGCAAAGGAAAAAATAAAATGGGCACTGGTTGCTTGGAACACGATCTATAATTCGAAGCAAGCCAAAGGCTTGGGGTTTCGGGACCCTGAGATAATCAACAAAGAAAATGGAGAAAAGTTGTGGTGGAAATGGTTAACGGGAGGGGAGACTCCTTGAGAAAAATGATGGAAAGAAAAATATGCTCCAAATTTTGAAGCAAAAGACTCGATCAAGCTCATGGGTTCAATCCCTAGATTAGCCATTTGGTCCCTAGCACAGTCCAACATGGATATTATACAAAAGCATAGCTTATAGGAAGTAAGAGATGGAAATAATGCCCTACTCTGGGATGATGCCTGGAAACAAATACCAGAATTAAATAAACTAGAATGGAGAATTCTACAGGAAGCCACAGAGAGACTGGGACTCAGAAAGGTCCACCATTTTTGGTCTTCGGAGATGCTAAATGACAAATGGAGAGCATGGAACTTAAACATCCTCCGTCAAACTAATATAAGTAACTTAGAAATGCAAGATATCACATAAGAGCTAAGAAAAAGACAAATCATGGCAAATGGAGAGAGAGACCAATTTATATGGGGACAATGAGAGTGAGGGGATTTCAACCTCAAGGAAGCCAAGTTTTATCTCTGGGATGAAAATCCTGAGATCCATGACCCGACCTGGAACAAACTTTGGAGGCTTCTCACTGGATGAAAATCAAAACATTCCTATGGCTAATTTTTCACAAAAATGTGCTAACTTTGGAGAATCTCATAAAGAGAGGAATGATAGGTCCATCATGGTGTGGTATGTGTGAGTGGGAAGAATAAAATCTTAACCACTTGCTGAAAACTTGTAGATATTCGAAAGCCTTATGGAACTGGTTGGCTATTATATACAAACAAAATGATAGAAATAAAGCAAATATTCAATACATAATTAAAAATTGTGTGTACAATATACCAAGAATGGAGTGGTTAGCTCAACCTGGAACTTGATCTCAAGGTTCATCCTTTGGTCACTATGGAAGGAGTGTAACCACAGAATCTTCAAAGATAAAAAGCTCCCTGTAACAAAACTGATGAAAGAAGTTCAATGTCAGATGAAGGAAACCATTAGTAGAAAAATATTTCAAATGGAGGAGGAACATCCATCCCTTAAGGAAGCAAGAATCTTAAATTTTTTTGACCTGAATTACTTGGGTGACAAGATCCTCAAAGAAAAATAAAATTGTATCAAGACATGCACTACAGTGTGGCAAGCACCTTCTGAAGGTTTCTAGAAATTGAAATTCGATGGGGTAGCCAAAGGTAACATAGGAAAGGTTGGTGTGGGACAAATCATCAGAGACTGGACTGGTAAAATTCAAAGGTTATACTTAATTAACATGGGACAATACATAAACAACATAGCAGAGTTCCAAGCTCTAGAACAAGGATTCGAAATGTTGTGACATGAAAGGAAGGTAAATGTAATAGTAGAAGGTGACTTAGCTTTATCCATTCATGTGGCACAAAGACTTCAATGTGGTACCCCGATGAACAAAGTCACGAGGAATTGGCAGCTTAGCCAAATTATTCATAGGATTAAGGATCACCTCGAAGAGCCAAAAATAGTAGAATTCACTCTAGTCAGACGCTCGAAAAATGCATTGGCAGACAAAGTGGCCAATGAAGGGGTCGAGAGCACCAAATTTCTAACTGAAACGACCTATGAATAAATGGTGGAAGGACAGCTCAAGGAGGATTGTTGGAAGTTGGCAGTAAGAGATCTACCCATGTCAAAGGGGAAACATGAAGGACACTGGGTGGGCCAGGAGGATGACAACAAGCCACCTAGCGAAAGGAATGTTTTATGATAAAAATGAGTGGATAAATAGTCAGTATTGGGGAAGATCAAGGAGGTACATGTTAACAAGGGCTGAAGCACTTGATGGTATCTTATGGGAATAAATGGAACCTAGGATCGCATAATCGTCTGCCGGGAGGTGGCATTTATGAGACCAGATGGTCACAAAAGTGGGGAAGGACAAAAATTAGTGTGAAACAGTACTGGTATAGTACCATGGCTATAATGGGCCTGTCCAGGCCATGTGTAGAGGCAAATGAGAGGGAGGATTGTCCCATCCTGGCACGATTGCACTACAAAGACATTGGTAAACGGAAATTACCGAAAAGGATCAACGAAGCTACCCAAAGTATGGGGAGGATTACGGTGCTATATATTTTTTCTTTATATGATAAGGAGGGGCACTACATGGGAGGCATAATGATGAGTTTGGAAGAAACAAAAGGGAGCAATAAGAAAATAAGGTTTGGTTATCATAGAGACGCAACACCCAAAAGAGCTATGGCAAGAAATGGGAGTGGAAGGCTAAGGGGAAGGTCGAGAAAAAAAGCTCAAGGCTCCCTGACTGGTAAGAGAACAAGATTAGAGGAGGTGACAAAGGAAGCAACCCTCAAATACCATGAGACTGTCCCAAACTGAGGCAAGGAAATTATCAAGGTCTAGGAAAATGAAGTAAGGTGACTGAGGAGGAACACCACAAATTACAGGATTGAAGAAGAGGTTGACTGGATAATAAATACGAGGAAGTCTCACATGAGACAAATGGTGTACCAGAGAATGCTAGAAACAACTTGGCATGTCAAAACATTAGTAGGAAAGCTATATGTGGAGGCAACGAAGGAAAGAATTAAGCGGGATATGGAAAGAAGTCTGCGAATGAAAGCAATTGAACAGAGGCTGAAGGGATTCGAGGAGGCACTCCAGAGGGTGGTTAACATCGAATGCATGAAGGATGGTTGCATTGGTGACATGAACAAGATTTTTTCAATTTACTTGAAGCATATCCACAACTTGGATATTACATTGGGGCAGGGACTTGGGGTTATGGCCAAGTTAACGAAATATAAGGTCAAAGAGGTAGTGGGATCCAGCAGCAAGCCTTCAGTAGCACCGAGAGTGGGAGCAGTAGTGGAAGAGCCAACAACCCCAACGGAGAAAGCCACACCTGCATCTGGTTCAAGTGTGGAGGAGACTCCACCATTGTCCCTGGATAAATGATTCTGTCTCTTTTTTCAATTTTTCTATATTTGCTTGATAGGCTAGCGAGGCCAACCCATAGTTATAGAAAAATTAGAAGGTTTGTAGATCAGGATATAAAAGATAAATTTACACTCAGACCTCCAGTATGGTGTAAATGCTTAAGTGTTGATAGACAAGTTGATTTTGTTAATATGACCATGAGATACCATAGACAGAAGATCCTTTGGGCTAGTTTAGTTAAATTTTGGAACAAGGATTTACTCTACTGTAGCTATCTGGTTTCCAGTCTGGTAGACCAACAAAATATGATGTAAATTTTTGTGTTATCATAATGTAAGATGCTTCTCTGACTTACAAATATATATATATATATATATATATATATATATTCGACATTGTTTTTTATTTAAAGTATATTTTTTATTTTATATTAGAGGTATAGGTGTCAAATCTATGTTGAGCATAGATGAAATAACACAATGCCCTTATACTGGACTACAGAATATGCCTCTTAACCCAATTAAATTTAAATATAAAGTTTAATTGTAAATATGAATTGTTACTATTTAACTTTTTTATAATATGATATACATATTATAAATCCCTTGGGTTTAATGGTATTCTCTTGGGTTCATGATCCCTTGGGGTTTTAGTGTAAATCCCTTGGGCTTATTATTTCATTGAGTTTATAATAATAATCCCTTGGCCTTATTAATCTAATCGTTCATATTCCTAGGGTTTATAATCCCTTGGGTCTTTAGTATTAATCCCAAGGGTTTATTATTCCCTTAGGTTTATAAATTCAATCATGGTCAACCATGGTCTAACGTCACATTGTGACGAATATTGTCTCAATATGAGAATCAACCATGGTCAACCATGGTCCAATGTCGCATTGTGACAAAGATTCTCTCGATTTGAAAATCAATCATGGTCAAGCATGCTCAACCATGGTCCAAAATCACATTATGACAAGGATTGTATCAATATGAAAATCAACTATAGCCAACCATGTTTATTTTAGTGTTTATAATATTTATCTTAGGGTTTATATACCTTGGGTTTATAATATTAGTCCCTTGGGTTTAATATTATTCAACCATGGTCAACCATGTTTTATAAAAGCAATCATGGTCAACCATGTTCCAATGCCACATTTTTCAAATATTGTCTCAATATGAAAATCAATCATTGTTTCAACCATGGTACAATGTAGAATTATGATAAAGATTGTCTCAATATGATAATCATCATCAACCATGGTCAATGATTGTCAATCATGGTCAACCATGGTCAACCATGGGTCAATCATGGTCAACCTTTGTCAACCATGGTCAACCATTTTTTATAAAATCAAGTATGATCATTTATGATCAATCATGGTCAACCAAGGTCAAACGTTGCATTGTCACAAAGATTGTGTTCATATGAAAATCAACCATGGTTAAGCATGGTCAACCATGGTCCAACGTCGCATTGTGACAAGGATTGTCTCAATATGAAAATCAACCATGGTCAACCATGTTTATTTTAATGTTTATAATATTTATCTTAGGGTTTATATACCTTGAGTTTATAATATTAGTCCATTGGGTTTAATGTTATTCCCTTGGTTCATAATCCCATGGGGTTTTAGTATTAATCCCTTGGGTTTATTATTCCTTTGGCTTTATAATATCAATCTCTTGAGTTTATTTTTACCTTAGGTTTATAATATCAATCATGGTTAACCATGGTCAATCATAGCCAACCATGGTCAACCATGGTTATTTAAGAGTTTATAATATTTACCCCTATGGTTTATAATATCAATCCCCTGGGTTTATTAATCTAAGGGTTCATATTCCTAGGGTTTAATATTATTACCTTGGGTTTATAATCCCTTGGGTGTTTAGTCTTAATCCCTAGGGTTTATTATTCCCTTGGGTTTATATTATCAATCATGGTCAACCATGGTCAAATGTCACATTGTGACAATTATTCTCTCAATATGAAAATCAATAATGGTCACCCATGGTCCAACGTCGCATTATGACAAATATTGTCTCAATATGAAAATCAAGCATGGTCAAGCATGGTCCAACGTCACATTGTCACAAGATTGTCTCAATATGGAAATAAACCATGGTTAACCATGTTTATTTTAGGGTTTATAATATTTATCTTAGGGTTTATATACCTTGGGTTTATAATATCAATCCCTTGGGTTTATTAATCTAAGGGTTCATATTCCTAGGGTTTAATATTATTCCCTTATGTTTACAATCCCTTGGGTTTTTAGTATTGATCCTTAGTGTTTATTATTCCCTAGGGTTTATAAAATCAATCATGGTCAACCATAGTCCAATGTCGCATTGTGACGAATAATCTCTCACTATGAGAATCAACCATGGTCCAATTCACATTGTGACAAAGATTCTCTTGATTTGAAAATAAATCATGATCAACCATGGTCCAACGTCACATTATGACAAGGATTGCCTCAATATGAAAATAAACCTTGGTCAACCATGTTTATTTTAGTGTTTATAATGTTTATCCTAGGGTTTATATATCTTGCCTTTATAATATTATTCTCTTGGGCTTAATGTTATTCAATCATGGTCAACCACATTTTATAAATCAATCGTGGTCAACCATCGTTAATCATGGTCAACAATGGTCCAACATCACATTGTGACAAATATTGTTTCAATATGAAAATTAATCATTCTCTCAATCATGGTCCAACATCACATTATGACAAATATTGTCTCAATATGATAGTCATCGTCAACCATGGTCATCTATGGTCAATAATGGTCAACCATATTTTATAAAATTAAACATGATCATCCATGGTCAATCATGGCCAACCATGGTCGAATGCCGCATTGTCACAAAGATTGTGTTGAAATGAAAATCAACAATGGTTAAGCATGGTCAACCATGGTCCAACATCGCATTGTGACAAGGATTGTCTCAATATGAAAATCAACCATGGTCAACCATGATCCAACATCGCATTGTGACAATGATTGTCTCAATATGAAAATCAACCATGGTCCAACATCGCATTGTGACAAGGATTGTCTCAATATGAAAATCAACCATGGTCAACCATGTTTATTTTAGTGTTTATAATATTTATCTTACAGTTTATATACCTTGGGTTTAAAATATTAGTCCCTTTGGTTTAATATTATTCAACCATGGTCAACCATGGTCCAACGTCACATTGTGACAAATATTGTCTCAATATGAAAATCAACCATGGTCCAACGTCACATTATGACAAGGATTGTCTTAATATGAAAAACAACCATGGTCAACCATGTTTATTTTAGTGTTTATAATATTTATCTTATAGTTTATATACCTTGGGTTTATAATATTAGTCCCTTGGGTTTAATATTATTCAATCATGGTCAACCATGTTGAACCATGTTTTATAAAATCAACCGTGGTCAACCATGGTCCAATGTCGTATTATGACAAATATTGTCTCAATATGAAAATCAATTATTGTTTCAACCATGGTCCAATGTCGCATTATGACAAAGATTGTCTCAATATGATAATCATCGTCAACCATGGTTAACCTTGGTCAACCATATTTTATAAAATCAAACGTGATCATCTATGGTCAATCATGGTCAACCATGGTTGAACGTCACATTGTCACAATGATTATGTTGATATGAAAATCAACCATGGTTAAGCATGGTCAACCACAGTCCAACATCTCATTGTCTCAATATAGAAATCAACCATGGTCAACCATGTTTATTTTAGCATTTATAATATTTATCTTAGGGTTCATATACCTTGGGCTTATAATATTAGTCCCTTCGGTTTAATGTTATTCCCTTGGGTTCATAATCCCCTGTGGTCTTCGTATTAATCCCTTGGGTTTATTATTCCCTTGGGGTTATAATATCAATCATGGTCAACCATGGTCAATCATAGCCAACCATGGTCAACCATGTTCGAATGTTGCATTTTGACAATGAATGTCTCAATATGAATATTAGAAATCAACCATGGTCAACCATGTTTATTTAAGAGTTTATAATATTTATCTTAGAGTTTAATTATTAAATAAATTAATAAATTATTTATTTAATTAACAATATTTATATTAATAAATAATTATTTATTTAATAATATTTGTTTTAATAAAACATTATTTATAAATAATAGTAATATTAAATAGTTGATTATTATTATTATTAATTATTATTTATTTAATGTATGAATTATTTATTTATTGAATTAATTAATAATGAATAAATTAATTATTATTAATATTTATTAATTAAAAATGAATTAATTAGTTATTATTAATTTTTGTTGATGCATATGATTGTTATTATATTTAATTAATTAATGTTAATTAATATTATTATTAATAATAGTATTCATATTCATTAATAATTATAATAATCATAATTATACATTTTTGGCATATATCAACTACATTTATTAATATAGTTGTGTTAATATAATATTCATATTATAAAAACCTCACACATCTCTCGTATTAAATTATAAAAACTTCTCAATCACTATATATGTATATAAAATGTTACTTTCACATTATAACATCTCTCCTACTAAATTATAAAAAACCTCTCATACGAAATTATAAAAAACTTCTCAATCACTATATATATAAAATGTTACTTTCACAGTGACTTTAAAGAAAACTTTTAACCATTTCAATCACTTATATTCAGTACCTTCTTTACTTTGCCATATTTATAAAAGTGATACAGCGCAGAGTGAAAGCTAAATACAAACAAACATTCAATCGTGAAAATCAAGATTCTTAGAACACACATGGCAAACTTCTACACTTTACACACACTTTAAATGTGGTCCATTCAATTAGAATATGCATTTCATAAAGCATGCCAAACCATACCATCATGATATACATTTTAAAAAACATAAAAGTCAATAATGAGGACAAACAAAAGGAGACAATAGTATTAATGGATAGTATATGAGTGGTCGAAGAAAGGACAAATTGGAAAGAAAGGACAAATATTAAACTTAACATCACTTCCATTTTATTGTATTTATTCCCTAACCATTTAAGTAATAGTATTGTTTATGTTACCTTGTTTTCAATTTTTTGTCAGTGTTATCATAACAATTTTCAATGTTTCTAAGGCTTTCGCTACACTAGAGGTTGGATTGATTTGTATCTATGTGATGGTTTGTTGTCACTGGGTTGCTATAATTTTTCTATTAGTTTTAATTATAGTGTTAGTCTTTATAATTGGGGTATTTGGGCCATTCTTTTCTTCATGCCAAAAATGCTGAGGTCGTTGTAACCACCACAATAAAATATTTTTCCATTATTTCAACTTCACCAGGTGGGTTTTGTTTCTTTTGATGTTGGTTTTTTCTTAAATTGAAATCATCAAATATTTGATTTTGATTTTTGTTTTTTAATAATATTTTGGTTATTGAAATATTATTTTTTTTTTTTTTGGGTTAATTTGTGAAGATTTATCTGTGTAGGTATAGTAATAGTGGTAGTTGATAAACGATGGTTTTTTTTCTAAATTGAAATCATCAAATATTTTATTTTGGTTTTTGTTTTTTTAATAATAGTTTGGTTATTAAAATATTAGTTTTTTTTGGGGTTAATTTGTGAAGATTTATCTGTGTACGTATAGTAATAGTGGTAGTTTATAAATGATGGTAGTTTAGGCTGTAACTTTATAGATAAGAGTAAGGTAATTTATCATTTTTTAAGGTTATTTTTTTCATGGTTTTTTTGAATTTGAAAAGATAATATACATTATTTTTCTAATTAATGTAAGAGGTTTATAGAAAGCTTCTAGATAACAATCTCTATATATTACAAGGAGCAAGAAGAAAAGACTTATAATAAGAATTAGAATATATCATAAGAGTATTATTTATTTGACTAATCACTAGTTTTTTTTATGAGCATACCTCACTTGTGTAATGATTATATTTTGAGAATATAATGGTTTTCTAGTTATAAGATCATCCCTATTGTATTAACAAAAGGATTAAATTAAATTTCTTTCTTCAATCTATTTATAAATTTGTGATTCTAATTCCAATAATGATATATGTGTGATGTGTGTAGAAATGAGAGTTTTTCATTTCACACAATTAGGTGTGTGAATACAATGGTATTCTTATTCTATAAGGAATTGAATTTATTTAACATGAGTATTATGGTAGATATTACGTAAAAATTAAATGTAGAAGACCATGATGTAATTAACAATAATACGGGTAAGTGAACATGCTAGAGGCATAATCTTTGGCATAGTCGTAGGTGTATGGAAACTTCCCCTTGAAGAATTGGGAACAGTTGGTTGCAGGGAAGTTGTCAAGGTAGTATCTAGTGCAACAATTTTGAGGGTATTAAAAGCAACATAAGCATTATTGCACTTATCAATAATGAGGACCAACAAAAGGAGAGAATAGTATTAATGGATAGTATATGAGTGGTCGAAGAAAGGACAAATATTAAACTTAACATCACTTCCATTTTATTGTATTTATTCCCTAAACAATTAAGTAATAGTATTGTTTATGTTACCTCGTTTTCATTTTTTTGTAAGTGTTATCATAACTATTTTCAATGTTTTTAAGGCTTTCGCTACACTAGAGGTTGGATTGATTTGTATCTATGTGATGGTTCGTTGTCATTGGGTTGCTATAATTTTTCTACTAGTTTTAATTATAGTGTTAGTCTTTATAATTGGGGCATTTGGGCCATCCTTTCCTTCATGCCAAAAATGTTGAGGTCGCTGTAACCACCACAATAACATATTTTTTTCATTATTGCAACTTCACTAGGTGGGTTTTGTTTCTTTTGATGTTGGTTTTTCTAAAATTGAAATCATCAAATATTTGATTTTGGTTTTTGTTTTTTTAATAATAGTTTGGTTATTGAAATATTAGTTTTTGTTTTTTTGGGTTAATTTGTGAAGATTTATTTGTGTAGGTATAGTAATAGTGGTAGTTGATAAACGATGGTTTTTTTTTCTAAATTGAAATCATCAAATATTTTATTTTAGTTTTTGTTTTTTAATAATAGTTTGGTTATTAAAATATTAGTTTTTTTTGGGGTTAACTTGTGAAGATTTATCTGTGTAGGTATAGTAATAGTGGTAGTTTATAAACGATGGTAGTTTAGGCTGTAACTTTATAGATAAGAGTAAGGTAATTTATCATTTTTTAAGGTTATTTTTTTCATGGTTTTTTTGAATTTGAAAAGATAATATACATTAATTTTCTAATTAATGTAAGAGGTTTATAGAAAGTTTCTAGATAACAATCTCTATATATTACAAGGAGCAAGAAGAAAAGACTTATAATAAGAATTAGAATATATCATAAGAGTATTATTTATTTGACTAATCACTAGTTTTTTTTAGGAGCATGCCTCACTTGTGTAATGATTATATTTTGAGAATATAATGGTTTTCTAGTTATAAGATCATCCCTATTGTATTAACAAAAGGATTAAATTAAATTTCTTTCTTCAATCCATTTATAAATTTGTGATTCTAATTCCAATAATGATATATGTGTGATGTGTGTGTAGAAATGAGAGTTTTTCATTTCACACAATTAGGTGTGTGAATACAATGGTATTCTTATTCAAAGCGCTATTGATGGATGGATTTTCATTGTTGGAAGGGCCCTACCCTACAAAAGGTGATTCTTTCAAAGCCGGTACCCGCTACCCCATGCGGCATGAACCTCATCCTGTGTTTCTGCCTATCCACTACTACTGCTATAGTATGGTTCAATTAGCTTCCGGTAAGTACTTACAGGGTGAAAACCTATATCCGGTTAGCTATTGAGAGAGAGTAGCTTAGGAGGTTAGAAGTCCCAGTGATAGTCTCCCAGTTGTGAAACCACATGCTCATATATAACTAAGCCGTATCTAGCAACCAAGCTACTTACGGAGGTGGCTTATCAGCCTTCTTAGCATGCTTATCCGTACGGCGCTGCTCCCTTCGTAGTTTCTTATTTGGCCATTTTCACCCCTCTTTTTATATACATAGCGAGGAGGTTTTTCAAGATTCCCCTTCAATTTACTTAAGGAATTGAATTTATTTAACATGAGTATTATGGTAGATATTATGTAAAATTTAAATGTAGAAGACCATGATGTAATTAACAATAATACGGGTAAGTTCAAACATGCTAGAGGCATAATCTTTGGCATAGTCGTAGGTGTATGGAAACTTCCCCTTGAAGAATTGGGAATAGTTGGTTGCGGGGAAGTTGTCAAGGTAGTGTCTAGTGCAACAATTTTGAGGGTATTAAAAGCAACATAAGCATTATTGCACTTATCAATAATGAGGACCAACAAAAGGAGAGAATAGTATTAATGGATAGTATATGAGTCATCGAAGAAAGGACAAATTGGAAAGAAAGGACAAATATTAAACTTAACATCACTTCCATTTTATTGTATTTATTCCCTAAACATTTAAGTAATAGTATTGTTTATGTTACCTCGTTTTCATTTTTTTTCAGTGTTATCATAACTATTTTCATTGTTTCTAAGGCTTTCGCTACACTAGAGGTTGGATTGATTTGTATCTATGTGATGGTTCGTTGTCATTGGGTTGCTATAATTTTTCTACTAGTTTTAATTATAGTGTTAGTCTTTATAATTGCGGCATTTGGGCCATCTTTTCCTTCATGCCAAAAATGTTGAGGTCGTTGTAACCACCACAATAACATATTTTTTTCATTATTGCAAATTCACCAGGTGGGTTTTGTTTCTTTTGATGTTGGTTTTTCTAAAATTGAAATCATCAAATATTTGATTTTGGTTTTTGTTTTTTAATAGTAGTTTGGTTATTGAAATATTAGTTTTTGCTTTTTTGGGTTAATTTGTGAAGATTTATCTGTGTAGGTATAGTAATAGTGGTAGTTGATAAAGAATGGTTTTTTTTTCTAAATTGAAATCATTAAATATTTTATTTTGGTTTTTGTTTTTTTAATAATAGTTTGGTTATTAAAACATTAGTTTTTTTTGGGGTTAATTTGTGAAGATTTATTTGTGTAGGTATAGTAATAGTGGTAGTTTATAAACGATGGTAGTTTAAGCTGTAACTTTATAGATAAGAGTAAGGTAATTTATCATTTTTTAAGGTTCTTTTTTTCATGGTTTTTTTGAATTTGAAAAGATAATATACATTAATTTTCTAATTAATGTAAGAGGTTTATAGAAAGTTTCTAGATAACAATCTCTATATATTGCAAGGAGCAAGAAGAAAAGACTTATAATAAGAATTATAATATATATCATAAGAGTATTATTTATTTGACTAATCACTAGTTTTTTTTAGGAGCATACCTCACTTGTATAATGATTATATTTTGAGAATATAATGGTTTTCTAGTTGTAAGATCATCCCTATTGTATTAACAAAAGGATTAAATTAAATTTCTTTCTTCAATCCATTTATAAATTTTTGATTCTAATTCCAATAATGATATATGTGTGATGTGTGTGTAGAAATGAGAGTTTTTCATTTCACACAATTAGGTGTGTGAATACAATGGTATTCTTATTCTATAAGGAATTGAATTTATTTAACATGAGTATTATGGTAGATATTACGTAAAAATTAAATTTAGAAGACCATGATGTAATTAACAATAATACGGGTAAGTGAACATGCTAGAGGCATAATCTTTGGCATAGTCGTAGGTGTATGGAAACTTCCCCTTGAAGAATTTGGAATAGTTGGTTGCGAGGAAGTTGTCAAGGTAGTGTCTAGTGCAACAATTTTGAGTGTATTAAAAGCAACATAAGCATTATTGCACTTATCAATAATGAGGACCAAAAAAAGGAGAGAATAGTATTAATGGATAGTATATGAGTGGTCGAAGAAAGGACAAAGTGGAAATAAAGGACAAATATTAAACTTAACATCACTTCCATTTTATTGTATTTATTCCCTAAACATTTATGTAATAGTATTGTTTATGTTACCTCGTTTTCATTTTTTTGTCAGTGTTATCATAACTATTTTCAATGTTTCTAAGGCTTTTGATACACTAGAGGTTGGATTGATTTGTATCTATGTGATGGTTCGTTGTCATTGGGTTGCTATAATTTTTCTACTAGTTTTAATTATAGTGTTAGTCTTTATAATTGGGGCATTTGGGCCATCCTTTCCATTATGCCAAAAATGTTGAGGTCGTTGTAACCACCACAATAACATATTTTTTTCATTATTGCAACTTCACCAGTTGGGTTTTGTTTCTTTTGATGTTGGTTTTTCTAAAATTGAAATCATCAAATATTTGATTTTGGTTTTTGTTTTTTTAATAATAGTTTGGTTATTGAAATATTAGATTTTGTTTTTTTGGGTTAATTTGTGAAGATTTATCTGTGTAGGTATAGTAATAGTGGTAGCTGATAAACGATGGTTTTTTTTTCTAAATTGAAATCATAAAATATTTTATTTTGATTTTTGTTTTTTTAATAATAGTTTGGTTATTAAAATATTAGTTTTTTTTGGGGTTTATTTGTGAAGATTTATCTGTGTAGGTATAGTAATAGTGGTAGTTTATAAACGAGGGTAGTTTAGGTTGTAACTTTATAGATAAGAGTAAGGTAATTTATCATTTTTTAAGGTTATTTTTTTCATGGTTTTTTTGAATTTGAAAAGATAATATACATTAATTTTCTAATTAATGTAAGAGGTTTATAGAAAGTTTCTAGATAACAATCTCTATATATTACAAGGAGCAAGAAGAAAAGACTTATAATAAGAATTAGAATATATCATAAGAGTATTATTTATTTGACTAATCACTAGTTTTTTTTAGGAGCATGCCTCACTTGTGTAATGATTATATTTTGAGAATATAATGGTTTTATAGTTATAAGATCATCCCTATTGTATTAACAAAAGGATTAAATTAAATTTCTTTCTTCAATCCATTTGTAAATTTGTGATTCTAATTCCAATAATGATATATGTGTGATGTGTGTGTATAAATGAGAGTTTTTCATTTCACACAATTAGGTGTGTGAATACAACGGTATTCTTATTCTATAAGGAATTGAATTTATTTAACATGAGTATTATGGTAGATATTACGTAAAAATTAAATGTAGAAGACCATGATGTAATTAACAATAATACAGGTAAGTGAACATGCTAGAGGCATAATCTTTGGCATAGTTGTAGGTGTATGGAAACTTCCCCTTGAAGAATTGGGAATAGTTGGTTGCGGGGAAGTTGTCAAGGTAGTGTCTAGTGCAACAATTTTGAGGGTATTAAAAGCAACATAAGCATTACTGCACTTATCAATAATGAGTACCAACAAAAGGAGAGAATAGTATCAATGGATAGTATATGAGTGGTCGAAGAAAGGACAAATTGGAAAGAAAGGACAAATATTAAACTTAACATCACTTCCATTTTATTGTATTTATTCCCTAAACATTTAAGTAATAGTATTGTTTATGTTACCTCGTTTTCATTTTTTTGTCAGTGTTATCATAACTATTTTCAATGTTTCTAAGGCTTTCGCTATACTAGAGGTTGGATTGATTTGTATCTATGTGATGGTTCGTTGTCATTGGGTTGATATAATTTTTCTACTAGTTTTAATTATAGTGTTAGTCTTTATAATTGGGGCATTTGGGCCATCCTTTCCTTCATGCCAAAAATGTTGAGGTCGTTGTAACCACCACAATAACATATTTTTTTCATTATTGCAACTTCACTAGGTGGGTTTTGTTTCTTTTGATGTTGGTTTTTCTAAAATTGAAATCATCAAATATTTGATTTTGGTTTTTGTTTTTTTAATAATAGTTTGGTTATTGAAATATTAGTTTTTGTTTTTTTGGGTTAATTTGTGAAGATTTATCTGTGTAGGTATAGTAATAGTGGTAGTTGATAAACGATGGTTTTTTTTTCTAAATTGAAATCATCAAATATTTTATTTTGGTTTTTGTTTTTTTAATAATAGTTTGGTTATTAAAATATTAGTTTTTTTGGGGGTTAATTTGTGAAGATTTATCTGTGTAGGTATAGTAATAGTGGTAGTTTATAAACGATGGTAGTTTAGGCTGTAACTTTATAGATAAGAGTAAGGTAATTTATCATTTTTTAAGGTTATTTTTTTCATGGTTTTTTTGAATTTGAAAAGATAATATACATTAATTTTCTAATTAATGTAAGAGGTTTATAGAAAGTTTCTAGATAACAATCTCTATATATTACAAGGAGCAAGAAGAAAAGACTTACAATAAGAATTAGAATATATCATAAGAGTATTATTTATTTGACTAATCACTAGTTTTTTTTAGGAGCATGCCTCACTTGTGTAATGATTATATTTTGAGAATATAATGGTTTTCTAGTTATAAGATCATCCCTATTGTATTAACAAAATGATTAAATTAAATTTCTTTCTTCAATCCATTTATAAATTTGTGATTCTAATTCCAATAATGATATATGTGTTATGTGTGTCTAGAAATGAGAGTTTTTCATTTCACACAATTAGGTGTGTGAATACAATGGTATTCTTATTCTATAAGGAATTGAATTTATTTAACATGAGTATTATGGTAGATATTACGTAAAAATTAAATGTAGAAGACCATGATGTAATTAACAATAATAAGGGTATGTGAACATGCTAGAGGCATAATCTTTGGCAGAGTCGTAGGTGTATGGAAACTTCCCCTTGAAGAATTGGGAATAGTTGGTTGCGGGGAAGTTGTCAAGGTAGTGTCTAGTGCAACAATTTTGAGGGTATTAAAAGCAACATAAGCATTATTGCACTTATCAATAATGAGGACCAACAAAAGGAGAGAATATTATTAATGGATAGTATATGAGTGGTCGAAGAAAGGACAAATTGGAAAGAAAGGACAAATATTAAACTTAACATCACTTCCATTTTATTGTATTTATTCCCTAAACATTTAAGTAATAGTATTGTTTATGTTACCTCGTTTTCATTTTTTTGTCAGTGTTATCATAACTATTTTCAATGTTTCTAAGGCTTTCGCTACACTAAAGGTTGGATTGATTTGTATCTATGTGATGGTTCGTTGTCATTGGGTTGCTATAATTTTTCTACTAGTTTTAATTATAGTGTTAGTCTTTATAATTGGGGCATTTGGGCCATCCTTTCCTTCATGCCAAAAATGTTGAGGTCGTTGTAACCACCACAATAACATATTTTTTTCATTATTGCAACTTCACCAGGTGGGTTTTGTTTCTTTTGATGTTGGTTTTTCTAAAATTGAAATCATCAAATATTTGATTTTGGTTTTTGTTTTTTTAATAATAGTTTGGTTATTGAAATATTAGTTTTTGTTTTTTTGGGTTAATTTGTGAAGATTTATCTGTGTAGGTATAGTAATAGTGGTAGTTGATAAACGATGGTTTTTTTTTCTAAATTGAAATCATCAAATATTTTCTTTTGGTTTTTGTCTTTTTAATAATAGTTTGGTTATTAAAATATTAGTTTTTTTTGGGGTTAATTTGTGAAGATTTATCTGTGTAGGTATAGTAATAGTGGTAGTTTATGATGATGATGATGATGATGATGATGATGATGGTTAACGTCCACTGAGACCAAATTTGTCTATCGGACCTACAATTTTCTTAATTTTTACTTGTCTGGCTCCTCGTCTTTCTTGGCGAGATTGGTGTTGTAGCTTTCTTTCTTTTCTCTACGGTCTTCCAACTTCCTTTGTCTTGCATCTCCTTCATCTCTTCTGCTTCTTGGGACATTGGTGTCTTAGCTTCGCGATCTATTGTGTTCGTTCTTTTGAAAATAGTCAGAGAAGAAGTTTGGTTTAGGAGATCTGCTTTGCTATTAAATGAAGATTTATTTTCCGCGGTATTCAAATCCTCATAACTGTTGATTTGTTGGGGCGGGCTTTCTCCTTGCTTGTTTTGAGAGTTGTTTCCTTCTTCCTTGATTTCTTGTGACTCATTTTCTCTAGAATATTCTTCTTCTTTGATGACAGTGTAGTGTTCTTTTTGTGCTCCTTCCCACCATGTATATCTGTGGTGGTTTTTTCTAGCAAAATTTTTCTCAGAGGCTTTTGGGCAATTTTTGGCTAGATGCCCCGTCTCAAAGCACGATCGACATCTGAAAAGGACACTTTCATAATCAAGCTTCTGGTTCCACACATAGTCTTTACTTGTTAGGTTTATTTCAGCTGGGAATCCGGCGCTGAAATCCATTTCCACACAGATGCGTGCATAGGTGGTTCTGGCATATTCCTCTGTTTCTGGGCACCTGCAGTAAAATTTCCCAATTGCATTTCCGATGGCTTTTAGCGAGGAGAGATTCCAGAGATGCAAGGGTAGGCTTGGCAATCTCACCCAAACTGGTGCTGAGGTTATCACTGCTGTAGAGGGATCGAATGATGGGTTCCATGGCTTCATGAATAGGCCTGATTTTTCCCAAAACCAAGGGCCGGAATCTAGAATACATTGTCTGCTTTCAGGATTTTCGAAATCTACTATAAAGAAACCTCTAGCACAGGGGTAGATATTAATTTCATCAGAAATGATAGGCTTCCATACCTTCGAGATCCAATTGTGGAGTGCTATCAGCCGCGGCCAAAAACCATTGAACCGGCAAATTAGGGCACTTTCGGAGAACTTCAAAGCTTCATCGAGTGAGTCCTGGACCACTTGGATAGTGGGAGCTGGGGCTTCACTCACGATATGGGCAGGAGATTGCCCTTCAGAGGCGGATGAGCCACCAGTTATTTTTGCGAAGCTCGGAGCCATATTTTACTTGCTCGTAGAACCCAGCCGCAGACAAATAAGACAGAAGATAAGATTAGATCTAGATCTGACCGCAGAAATTAGCCGCCTAGATCTAGCCTCAGATCTAAAACCTAGCCGTGAAATAAACTGTAAATGCGAGCAGGCCCCAGATCTATACCGCAGATCTGCACCAGATCTATACTGCAGATTCAATTCATGATCACCGTAGAACCGCAGACGAAACCGCAGACGAGATCTACGGGAGATAGATCGGTAGAACCGCAGACGAGAATGATCACCGATAGAACCGCAGACGGGAGATAGATCACCGTAGAACCGCAGACGGGAGATAGATCACCGTAGACGGGAGATAGATAGATCACCGTAGTACCGAAGAACCGCAGACGAGATCTATCTAGTTGCCGAAAAATAATTGCTGATATGAAAAGACAGTATATATGATTTCTAAACTGATCACCGAAGAACCGCAGACGAGATCTACGGGAGATAGATCGGTAGAACCGCAGACGAGAATGATCACCGATAGAACCGCAGACGGGAGATAGATCACCGTAGAACCACAGACGGGAGAAAGCTTATAAATGATGGTAGTTTAGGTTGTAACTTTATAGATAAGAGTAAGGTAATTTATCATTTTTTAAGGTTATTTTATTCATGGTTTTTTTTAATTTGAAAAGATAATATACATTAATTTTCTAATTAATGTAAGAGGTTTATAGAAAGTTTCTAGATAACAATCTCTATATATTACAAGGAGCAAGAAGAAAAGACTTGTAATAAGAATTAGAATATATCATAAGAGTATTATTTATTTGACTAATCACTAGTTTTTTTTAGGAGCATGCCTCACTTGTGTAATGATTATATTTTGAGAAGATAATGGTTTTCTAGTTATAAGATCATCCCTATTGTATTAACAAAAGGATTAAATTAAATTTCTTTCTTCAATCCATTTATAAATTTGTGATTCTAATTCCAATAATGATATATGTGTGATGTGTGTGTAGAAATGAGAGTTTTTCATTTCACACAATTAGGTGTGTGAATACAATGGTATTCTTATTCTATAAGGAATTGAATTTATTTAGCATGAGTATTATGGTAGATATTACGTAAAAATTAAATGTAGAAGACCATGATGTAAGGGTAGGGGGCGGGGGGGGAATGGGGGGGGTAGGGGGATGGGGCGGGGGGGGGGGGGAATGGGCGGGGTAGAGGGGGTAAGGGGATGGGGTGGCGGGGTAAGGGTAGGGCGCGGGTAGGGGGTGGTGGAGGGGGAGGGGGGATGGGGTGGTGGGGTAAGGGTACGGTGCGGGGGGGGAATTTGGGGGGGTAGGGTAGGGGGGGGGATGGGGGGGGATGCAGGGGGTAGGGCGCAGGTAGTGCGGGGGGGATGGGGTGGGTAGGGGGTGGGGTAGGTGGGGGGGGGGTAAGGGTAGGGGGGGGTAGAGGGGTAGGGCGCGGGTAGGGTGTAGGGGGCGGGATGGGGGGGTAAGGGTAGGGGGGTGTTACACTAAAAAATATCACCATGACTATTTACAGTTAGTATGGCTCAATCAACAGTCATGCTACCCTCTTAGGCAAGTCTTATGCCTCTGCTATCCATCTCAAACTCAAAGAAGAGAGAAAGTCTTGTAAAAAATGTGTTTATCTCTGGGGACGCAGGTTCTCTCAAGCCTTACCTGTGGGGACGCTCACAATGTTCACAAAGGCTGCGTCCTTGGACGCTCTGTATGTTAAGGGACAGGTGCGTCCTTCTGTAAAAGGCAAAATGCGCAAGTTTCATCTTAAAAAAGTTACTTGTGGTTACTTCTAGAACTTTCTAGAGGTCGGTTTGATGAAATGGATGCGCCTCCAGTTGGTTCATGTATCCCTATTAAGGAGGAACGTATCCCATCAATAAGGGAGCTATCCCACCCAAAGAGGGGGATTATCCCATTGATGGTGGACCTGAATAACCTCTTTATAGCACTATAAATAAAGGCATTGAGCCAGAAGGAGGGGAGGTTGAAAGCTATACATTTCTAAGGGTAAATGCTGCAGGAATTAGGACTCCCATTTAGAAGCTTGTGAGGAGAGATTGCCATCTTTACTTGTTCTATTTGGAAGTGGGTGAGCTTTGTCAAAGTAGAGGAAAACTCTTGTGGACCCTGGAAGGAGCTTGCACAACACCAAGGCTCAGGTTGTAATGGTTCCTTTTGATTACCTTTAATGCAAATTGGTCCATTCTTCTCAATAACTTGTTGCTTATGGGTTATTTCATGTACTCCTTGGTCTATATGTTGAATATGCTTTGTTTTATGTTATAATCAGGTGCTATTTAATTGTTTGACTGTTGGTGATTGCAGGTTTTGGAGAAAAGGAGGAGCTCGTCCAGATCAACAAAGCTTGGACTTCTACAACAGCGTTTGGACAAAGGTAAGAACGAAACACTTGATTTCTCATATCATAATGCATGTTTAGAGAAGGATAGCTCTAGTTTGTTTTGTTTGTCATTAGAATGTCTTAGACTTCTAGGAAGGTCGGTTGTGTCCGCACTTTTGACTGATTCCGTGTGACAAATTGGCGACTCCGCTGGGGATTCCATTGATGAGAAAAGTCTTTTCCTTTATGTGAACTTTGCTTTGAGAAAATTGGTTTATTTTTCTGGTTTTGGCTCTGTGATTCTGTCTCTGGGTGGGTTAGCTTAGGAGTAGT
The DNA here is from genome assembly GCA_031772625.1 of Pinus tabuliformis. Taxonomy (NCBI): domain Eukaryota; kingdom Viridiplantae; phylum Streptophyta; class Pinopsida; order Pinales; family Pinaceae; genus Pinus; species Pinus tabuliformis. The sequence continues at coordinate 603,725,697 of CM062805.1, forward strand.
TTTATTTTGGTTTTTCTTGAGTTTTTTAGTAGGACGCACCCTCTGAGTGCTGCACAGTGCGTCCCTGGACGCACTTTTGCTGTGTGCACAGAGCGGGCCCGCACCTGTGCTAACGGGTTGCCTGCGTCCCCTGCTAAAATTTGAGAAAATTCCATTTTTTGCATTTTTTGCTCTTAGATTTTGTTTTTTCTTAGTTTTTTCTGCCCAGATTCATTAATCCCTTGTCAAAAATCTTCACTTGAGCTTGTTTCATTGGCATTCCTACTTTAAGCTTTCATCAATTGGGTGTTTTGAGTCTCTTTTTTGAGAAATTCTTGATTTGTTTTCCTTTGGTCATTACTTGGAGGTTTGGCTCAGTCCTTTCACAATTTTGCATCTTTTTGCTTCTGTTTTTGCAAAAAAAATTCCCCCTCATTCGCCGGGGGGGGCTAAATTGTGTATGAGTGTTAATCGCCTTTGAGTGTTTTTATTTTTGATCTTTGGAACTCTCACCCAATTTTCTCAATTTGCACTTGATTGGTTCTTAGATCACATTAGAATCGTCTTGTGTTTGAGAATTCTCTTGCATAGATCACATTTGCATAATTAGAATTCTCATTTTCAGAATATGAATGAAAAATGTGCATAGATTACATTTGTATACTTTTCGAGTGAATTGTGCATAGATTACAATTGCATAGTTTACATTCTGGAAAATTAATCGTAGATTTAGATCAGTTTTCTTTGATTTGAATTTACACAAAATAAAAATAAAAAAAAATGGTTTGGAATTGATTTGCATTAGTTTTTCTTGATAAAATTAGTGCATTAGAGAATTTGTTATTTTTCTCTTAGTGATCAATTTTTGCATTGTTGGAAGTGAATGGAAACTCTCTCCTTACTTTAGTTAGGATTCATCGAATTGAAAAGATTACATTATCATATTCGATTGCATTCAGTTGAGTCGGGTCATAACACCATTGGTTTCATCTCCATTTACCCATTTGAGTAATAACAGCCTTAATAACACAACGCTTAATTAAAATTCATCTAGTAATTTTTACATTTCTAGGGCTCTGATACACCAACATAGCTTAGGCTAGTGTCTTGGAGTAGGAGAGTAATTAACTCTCCAAGACAACAAAACCAAACAAGTAGCTCATCTTGTGGTAGGATAAATCCAACTGTTTCACTTGTACTCTGGGAAAGCTCCTCTTAAAGGAGAAGCACGAGCTCGTGTCCGAACCAGTGAGGGGTTCATTCCCCCCTCGTTGGGAACGACGCCAGACACGCACGTATTACAAACGGTAAACCTCGGATTAACCATTGTCGAGGAGCCAGGGGTCACTTGTCGGTAAACCTTGGATTATTGTCAAGGAGCTGGCAATGGGATTGAGCTTGCTACTCTGCCCTTGCGTGCTGTCGGAGTTTAGACTGTTCCCCCAGGTGCATTTGTTGCGGTTGGTAACCTTAGTGGCCATTATCTTTAGGATTCTATCGAGGTGACGGTGGAGGGAAGGTCCCACTGTACCTGGAGCAGACGTCGGCTATACTCACTTGGATTTTCTGGGGGGTTCACTTCACTCGAGACGGTTAAAGTGGAGGAACTTGGTCCAGTCTATTCATTAAGCAGGTTGTCGGGGTAACTGTTCCACCCGCCATTTCTGTACTGAATTCTGCGAGGTTGGGCTTCATCACCAACTAGTGTTTTCAGTCCGGAGAGCTTACTGTTTGTGTGTGGTTTGACTCCTAGATTTGATAGCGCGTGTTAATTTGTTTGTTTTTACTTTTAGAGACCATAGGTGTGAATTGTGAATTTTAATTGTTAGGTGTGAATTGTGAATTGTTAATTTTAGTTTTAAATTGTTAATAAAATTCACTGAAGTTGAATATAATGGCAAATGTTCCGGAATTTATCAACCTAGGAACTCCTCCTAATGAGAATCCTAGTACTTTTCCTTACTTTGGAAATGTTGGTCCTCCTTATATGGCTACTTTGTCATTACCTGGATTTACAATAGGTTTACCGATATGGTTATTTTCAACTTCGTTGGCCCAAAATACTCCAATTGTTCCACCTCAACCGGATGCTTCACCTCAACAGAGTTCACCATCTCAACATCACCAACCTTTTGTTGACCCTTTACCTTCTTCGCCTAATTTTTCTTCCTCCATTTCTTCCTCTTCGCCTGGTAAAAGCCTTGATGCTAGTAACCAGGAGGCTAAGAAGAAGAAGAAAGGGAAGAAGAAGAAGAAGAAGAAGAAGAAGCAAGATAAGAAAGAAGTCAACCAACCAACCATGGCTGTAAGTGTTAGTTGTGTTGAGGAAAATTCCGACATGCATCGTAAACCCAAATACCCTTGCAGGCTTTGTAAGGGTGACCACTTCCTTGTTAATTGTCTTGGTATTCCAAAGGTCTTGGAAGTATGGTCAGAAACATCACATCAACTTTCCATTGATCCATCAACCAGTGATAGTCAGGTTCCTGGGAAAAAGGGTAAAGTTAGGTTTCCTTGTAAGTTATGCAAAGGGAGTCATCAAACTCACATTTGCCCTCACATGGATGAAGCCTCAACATTGTTGGAAAACCTTACTGTTCCACAGCAAGAATTTCCAACTGGTTACCGTAAACTTTCTCCCAACCTACCGTCAACTGACGGAGTGATTGATCTAGTTTCAAGTACAGACGATCACACTCTTCCATTGGAGAGTGAAACTCATGTCACTCAGGTTGATGATCCATTAGTTGATCAAGTGGTCGATTCAATTTCACATTCGGTCGATCCCACTTTCCATTTAGAGAGTGAACTTCATACCGCTCAGGTTCTTCTTGTTACATCAGATTCTTCTATGCCGAGGGGGCATTTCACCTGTTTCTACAGAACCCCCTCCAAGTACTGAGGTCTTTTCCTTTGATTGGAATAGACTGACAGAACCTCGTCTTCCTTCCTCCATCCCTTTCCAAATCATTGTTAAGGCTGGTGGTAGGGACATACATCGTACTCAGGTAGATGAGGGTGCTTCTGTTAGTATTTTATCCTCAACTGTTTGGAAAGCTTTGGGTTCCCCTCAGCTTGCACCTATTACGCAGAATCTGAAAGCTTTTAACAGAACCATTAGTGAACCTTTAGGGATCCTTCCTAAGTTTTCTATTACCTTGGAAGGTAAATCTATCTGTATTGATCTTATGGTAGTTCGAGGTCCCTTGGATTTCAATTTACTCCTTGGGCGAGACTATGTTTATGCAATGAAAGCTGTCGTATCGACACTCTTTCGCGTGATGTCTTTCCCTCACAATGGAAATATTGTGACTGTAGACCAGCTTTCGTTCCCTAGTCTTGTCTCAACTACCAATAATATGACACCCCTAAATGTTCCTGATTCTAAAGTGGTATCTACCCTGCCACGGGTAAATTATGTGGCAACCGGTCCCATGTTTTCAGTTACCGAAGTAAGTGAGCCTCTCACTGTTGATTTAGATCCGGTAATTGACATGGAAAACTCTATGGGATTACTTGAACACGATGTTCTTATCCCTTTTGAGTCCCTTGACATGTGTCCCTTCCAAAGAACTATTCTTCCTTCTGATGAAGACCTCTTTGAAGCCATGATCAAGGTGTGTCCATTGACATGTCTTTCTTCCAGTTGGGAGCCATGATCAATGTAGCGAGGATAGTTTTTTCTTGTATCAACCTCGTTAAAAAATGAAACAAGGAGTCCGAGGAAAGTTCCTTTTACTGTGTCAACCTCGTTAAAAAATGAATCAGTGGTTATGAGGATAGATCCTTTTACTGTGTCAACCTCGTTAAAAAATGAATCGGTGGTTATGAGGATAGTTCCTTTTACTGTGTCAACCTCGTTAAAAAATGAATCAGTGGTTGTGAGGAAAGTTCCTTTTACTGTGTCAACCTCGTTAAAAAATGAAACAGTGAGTACGAGGATAGTTTTTTCCTGTATCAACCTCGTTAAAAAATGAAAGGCTAGCATGAGGATAGTTCTTTTACTGAGTCAACCTCATTAAAAAATGAATCAGGTAGATTTTAGGATAGGTTATATAGGTAGATTGTAGAAAGTAGGATTTTGAGGACAGTTCCTATTACTGAGTCAACCTCGTTAAAAAATGAATCAGGGTTATGAGGATAGTTCCTGTTACTGAGTCAACCTCGTTAAAAAATGAATCAGGTATGAGGATAGTTCTTTTCTTGTGTCAACCTCCTTAAAAATGAAACAACTCCCTTTTCAAGTTAGATATTGAAAGTAAACCTTCATTCCATCTATCTGGTTGAATGCAATGAAGCCTGGGAGGCATGTACCTCGTTTTGCATCATTAAACTGGGGGCATGCGAACTTTTTGAGCATAGTTCCTTGTCTTGTGTCAAGCTCGTTAAAAAATGAAACAAGGGTAGGTTAAGTAGGTAGATTGTAGAGAGTAGTCATGAGCATAGTTCCTTGTCTTGTGTCAAGCTCATTAAAAAATGAATCAAGGATTTTAGAGCATAGTTCCTTGTCTTGTGTCAAGCTCGTTAAAAAATGAATCAAGGTTTTTAGAGTAAAGCTTTTGTTAGGTAGATTGTAGAGGGTAGTTTTGAGGATAGTTCTTTTCCTGTGTCAACCTCACTAAAAAATGAAACAACTCCCACAAGTCTTTCCAAGATCTTGAAAGTAAAGCTTCATTCCATTCACCTCATTGAATGCAATGAAGCTTGGGGGGCATGTACCTCGTTTTGCGTCATTATGATGGAGACATGTGAACTTATAACAAGCATAGTTTTTCGTTTCAAGCTTGCATAAACATGAAACCGAATCCAAGCATAGTTTTTCTCTCTGTGTCAAGCTCATTAAAAAATGAAACAAATCCTCCTCTAATTGAGTCGAGAGTTTGACTAGACCTCATAGATGTTAGGTTGTATGTTTAGGTTAGTTATTTCAGTTTTTGCATAATTTTCTTACAGTTTTAGGTCGAGTCTTTCAAATGATCTCGTAACTCAACCTTCATTTCATCCAACTGGTTGAATGAAATGAAGCCGGGGGGCATGCGCTCTAGCAGTTATGCTTAGGGGGCATCAAGCATGGTTTTCTCTCTGTTTCAAGCTTGTGAAAAAATGAAACTACTTTGAAGCATAGTTTTTCTCTGTTTCAAGCTTTTGTAAAAATGAAACCTATCTCGAGTCAATTTCAGTTATTTTCAAGACTCGTTAAACTCATGAAAATCTCGAGATTATTTTGCTATCTTTCATTCTCGTAAAACAAATGAAAATGTCGAGTTCTTTCCATCTTTTCCTGCTCGTAAATTAAATTGAAAGTTGGCCATATGAGTACATTTTTATCCCTTTTTCGAACTCATTAAAACTTACGAAAAAGTGAAGACCATGAGTACATTTTTATCCCTTTTTCGAACTCGTTAAAATTTACGAAAAAGTGAAACCTCAGAGTCATCTTTTAAGCCATTTTCTGACTCCTAAAATATGAAAAGATTGTCGAGCGTTTCTTTTACACTCGTTAAAACGGAATTAAAAGACGGTCCCCTTATAGCCCTTTTCTGACCGTAAAAACAGGAAAAGGTTGCCGGGTTTTTGTCGTTTCAAACTCGATACTGGAAATAAAACGACGTGTCCTTGATCGCTTTTTACTTTTCAGGTCAGTGGCACTAATTATGAAAGTACTCCTTGGTCGCAAGATCAAGCGGTTCCCCCAGGTATTATTTTATACTTTTTCGGGCTTGAGGGACACAAATTTACGAAAAAGTTCAACCTGGAGTCTTCTTAAGTTTTTCAAACTCTCTAAAATTGAAAAACACCGAGTTTCTCCTATACTGGACTCGTTAAACATTTCATAGTAAAGGACCTGTTCAATTACAAACAGGAACGAACCACTCCTTCCTAGGGTTCGAATCAAAACTAGGTTGGACTCATCCGAAGGATGAGCTTATAATCAAGCACATGTTATCCTCCTCAAGCTTGTTAAAAATAAAGAGGTACTTGCCAGAAATGGTGGGGGAAAAGAGAGAAGAATGAGCCTATTTGTTACCTTTTGTCTCAGAAGAAGCTTTACTACCACTCTTGAACACGGCACTTTTCATTCACCTGGGTTGGGAAACTCTTCACCTCACAGTTGATCAAACCACTTTTGAAAGTCTTTAACCGGGTTCCAGGGATTAACTTTGAGTTATTCATCGCCAAGCCATCTGTCGTGTCGTTATGTGTTCAAGAGGTCTGCAAGCAAAACTTTCATCTGCAAAATACTTGTCATCCATTTGACCATCCCTGAGTCAGTCCTTACAGCAACATTTCTCCAACTTAAACAATGATTTCGTGTTGTGGGCTTGCCTGCAACGGGTCACTTTCTATCGAAATCAGCACATTATCTAGAGAGATGACTTAGAAATCGTCAGTACCTTGAAGTCTGCATGCATCAATGGCAGGTTTCTCGCCTTTGACGTCAGTTTACATCATTGACTTTCGATCGAAGGATTCCGTGAAATGTTCGACATCAACTCATTCATTCACATCTCATGGATTGTACTGGGTACTTTGAGAACCATTGACATTACTGGTGGTCTCTCTCACGCTTGTTAACAGTTTACATCATTGACTGGTAATCAAGTGGTTTCTACCATGTTCGACATCAACTCATTTATTCGCATGGCTAGAACCGTACCAATTCGGGAAGTAGAAATGAAGACCCTGGATCTAGTTTCCACCATCCAGGCTGCGAGGAGTTTTGTATTCATTATCTAAGTAGACTAATCATAAACAGATGGCTGCGTCCATACTGTGTCTACAAAAGTCTATGATCGTGATGTACTGCAAAATCATTCCTGTATCAGAGTAGTTAGTCTGTTAGTTAAAGTTTTAATCTGAGTATGGGAATGCCTACCTCAGTGATGATATAATCTTATACATGTATTTTGTGTTGAAAATTGCAGGTTCTGACCAGGCTCTCCACGGGATAATCCTTGAAATGATAAAGCACTTCACCCTTCCTAGAATTACAAAACCCTAATCTATTCCAGGCTTCGCACTTTAGGGGGCAATCTGTTACACTAAAAAATGTCACCATGACTATTTACAGTTAGTATGGCTCAATCAACAGTCATGCTACCCTCTTAGGCAAGTCTTATGCCTCTGCTATCCATCTCAAACTCAAAGAAGAGAGAAAGTCTTGTAAAAAATGTGTTTATCTCTGGGGACGCAGGTTCTCTCAAGCCTTACCTGCGGGGACGCTCACAATGTTCACAAAGGCTGCGTCCTTGGACGCTCTGTATGTTAAGGGACAGGTGCGTCCTTCTGTAAAAGGCAAAATGCGCAAGTTTCATCTTTAAAAAGTTACTTGTGGTTACTTCTAGAACTTTCTAGAGGTCGGTTTGATGAAATGGATGCGCCTCCAGTTGGTTCATGTATCCCTATTAAGGAGGAACTTATCCCATCAATAAGGGAGCTATCCCACCCAAAGAGGGGGATTATCCCATTGATGGTGGACCTGAATAACCTCTTTATAGCACTATAAATAAAGGCATTGAGCCAGAAGGAGGGGAGGTTGAAAGCTATACATTTCTAAGGGTAAATGCTGCAGGAATTAGGACTCCCATTTAGAAGCTTGTGAGGAGAGATTGCTATCTTTACTTGTTCTATTTGGAAGTGGGTGAGCTTTGTCAAAGTAGAGGAAAACTCTTGTGGACCCTGGAAGGAGCTTGCACAACACCAAGGCTCAGGTTGTAATGGTTCCTTTTGATTACCTTTAATGCAAATTGGTCCATTCTTCTCAATAACTTGTTGCTTATGGGTTATTTCATATACTCCTTGGTCTATATTTTGAATATGCTTTGTTTTATGTTATAATCAGGTGCTATTTAATTGTTTGACTGTTGGTGATTGCAGGTTTTGGAGAAAAGGAGGAGCTCGTCCAGATCAACAAAGCTTGGACTTCTACAACAGCGTTTGGACAAAGGTAAGAACGAAACACTTGATTTCTCATATCATAATGCATGTTTAGAGAAGGATAGCTCTAGTTTGTTTTGTTTGTCATTAGAATGTCTTAGACTTCTAGGAAGGTCGGTTGTGTCCGCACTTTTGACTGATTCCGTGTGACAGGGAGGGTTAGGGGGATTGGGGGGGTAAGGGGTAGGGGTAGGGGCAGAAGGTGGGGGGGATGGGTGGGGGGGGGTGTAGGGCGCGGGGATTGGTGGGGGGGATGGGGTAGGGCATGGGGGTAGGGGTGGGGAAGGGTAGGGGTGGGCGGGGGGTTGGGTGCGGCGCGCGGTGTGGGGAGCAGTGGGCGCAGTGGGGAGGGGCGGCCGCGGGGAGGTGTTGGGGTCTGTAGGGGGTTTGGGGGGATGGGGGGGAGGGGATGGAGGGGAGGTGGTTTTGGGGGCGGGGGGCGAGGGGGGATGGGGGATGGGGCGCGGGAGTGTGGGGGGACGGTAGGGGGTAGGGTGAGGGAAGGGGAGGGGGGGCCGGGGAGGGGGGGAAGCTTAGGGGGTTGTGGGGGGCGCGTGGGTAGGGGCTCGCCCATACTTGCCTAAATGTCTACTTAGCCTCATTATCCCTCACCTGACCTCCCGCTCGCCCATCGACCCGCCTGCCCATTAGAGGTGGCTGGGCAATTCTGATTATACAAATAAAAAATTTATGGTATATTTTTGTTATTAATTTAAGTTAATGTGTTTTTTTATTTACTAATTTATGTGTTTTTTTTTAGGAAAATGGCATCAAGGAAAATTTCTGTGAATCTTTCTGGACCAAAGAGTTGTTAGGATATTCTGACACATAGGAAATAGTTAAGTACAACTTGGTCTAGTGTATAGTTAGGTATAGAGTTAGGTAAAGTGTGTTTCTTTACCTTTGTACATTTTGTAACTTACAATCCGACGGTCACGATATGTAGTGATCTGACGGTTCATTCTCTCCTTTGTATTACCGACACTTGATCCGTGGCTTGACACCTGATTGGTCCATGAATTCTATTTAAAGCGCATGGAGGGTCATTTGTAGGGTAATCCGTGCATGAGAGAAACATATGTAAATTTTCATTCTTTTATTAATAAATTTCCTGAAGTGGCCGCGTTGGCTCAGGCCGTGGACTGTTTCCCTCTTTGAGGGTTTTAACCACGTCAAAATATTGGTGTATTGATCTGCGATCTGGTTGTGAGCGGTGTCCTTTTGGTGTTCTGTCTGAGGAACTTACCCTGTAAATTCCTACATGGTATCAGAGCTATTTGAGGGCCGCGTCTGTTGGTGATCCAAATCTGAAGCCGGTAGAACTGCATCCGACTGCTGTTTTCTAGATCTGTTGTTTCTGAATGTTTTCGGGCCGAGAGGACTGCTCTGTTGTGTTGGGAGCATCTGTTCCAGTGAGGAACCCCTTTCGTTTCACGCAAAAAGGTTTCTGGTAGCCCTAGCTGCGTCATTTTTAAGATCTGGAGGTATACAATGTTTATTTGCAGTTTACTGTTATTTTCTCTCTGTTTATTTCGGTTTCGGTTTATTTAGCTTTTTTTATTACCGGATCTATACCTTTCATTTCTGCGTATGCTCTTTGCCCTGCGACTTTGTGCGATCTAGGCAAATCAGAAACAGAAAGGAAGGATTTTTCTCATGCGTATGCTCTTTTCCCTGCGCCTTAGGGTGATCTCGGAAAATCAGAAACATTGAGGAAAATATTTAGTCTACGGCCAAAGCTAACTTTGAGCCGCAAGATTCATTTTTAAAAATATTTAGTTTTTTGGCTAAAGCTAACTTTGAGCCATAAGGTTCGTTTTCTTTGCATGTTCGTGTTGGGTTTTGTGTTTTTTGTTTTGTAGGGAAAAGGAGCTTTCTCAAGGCAAGCACGCAACCCAAAGCCCCCCCTCTCTCTCTCTCTCTCTCTCTCTCTCTCAAAGTTTTTGTATAGATCAATTGGTTCAAAGCTATTTTAAGAGAGTAGAGGTCTTGGGTTCAAGTCTCCATTTTGTGGGGGCGGATTTTTTCATTTCCGCACATTCCCGCACTTCATCGGCAACTTCAACAACTTTGTTTTCAAAAAGCCATAACTTCTTCATCCGAAAGCCGTTTTCAGAGCCGTTTTTTTTAAACCAGCCTAATTTTTCGAGATCTATCAATTGGAACACTTATTTTCAGCATCTTTAGCTTCAGTTTCCATTGAAATGGAAAGTCAATACCAAGTTACCCTTGACAGCACCAACTACTTCCAATGGTTGGCTTACATTGAGGATTTACTTAGAAGTAAAGGTCTCTACAGAATAGCCTCAGGCCAAGAAAAGAAACCGAAGGATGAAGATAAGGATGCTAAATGGGAAAATAGGCAAGATCAAGCACGTGGATTGATAGGGATGTCTATTTCTCCAGATCTTAGATTCCATATTGCAGAAATTGATACTCCTAATGAAGCAATGAAACAAATCAATAAAGTTTTTGGGATTAAAAATGAAATTAGAGCCCATCAACTTGAAAATGAGTTGCTTACATTGGACCCTAATAATTTTTCTTGCATTGAAGATTTCTTGTCCAAGTTCAAGACCCTTAGATATCTTTTGGAAGGTGTTAAAGTTAAGAAAGAAGACAGTAACCTTATCTATTCCATTCTTACAAAGTTGGGACCAGCCTACTTTGTGTTTGTTTCCACCTTCCATTCTACAAGAGAAGCCTTCATTTCTCAAGGAACAGACTACAAACCCCCTTCCTTTGACTCTTTTTGTGATTCTTTAATAAGAGAACAAGAAAAACTCTTACACCTTAGTCTTCTTAATCCTGGAAACTCTTCCAAGAAAGCGTTAGCCGCCCAGCAGCAACCAAATTCAAAGAATCCTAAGAAGTCATATCCTAAAAAGAATGGTCCTAAACCAAACAAGGGTCCTAAGCAATTTCAACCCCAAAATCAAAAATCATTTCAACAAAATGATAAGACAAATAAAAACAAAGGGAAGAAGACTGATAGACATTGCAATTTTTGTAATCGAGATGGCCACTTAGAATCAAAATGCTTTAAGAAGATGGAAGCCTTGGAAGCAGCAATGAAGAAGCATAACATCCATTTGGGGCAATCTTCAACTTCAACTTCATCTTCAGGAATGGAACTTTCTGCATGTGGTTGTCAAGCATCTCGGTCTGGCTATGCATTAAATGTATCTTCTTCTTCTCATTCTCATGAGTGGCTCGTTGATTCTGGAGCTTCTTATCACATGGCCAAAAACAAAGCCATGTTTTCTTCTTTAAATGATTGTAACACCAAAAATATATATGTTGGTGATGATAGATCTCTTAATGTTGTAGGGACTGGAACTGTTCATCTAGACAATGGTCAGTTTAATGATGTATTATGTGTTCCAACCTTATCCTGCAACCTTCTATCTCTATATCAGATAACTCATTCAGGTGAAGGTAAAATCGTTGAATTTTCACCTCATGATGTTGTAATCAAGGACTTATGAAATCCTAAACAGATTTTGGCTACTGGCATTGCTGATGATTCTACAAGGTTGTATAAGTTTCACAACTTTGGGTCATCAAATCTTCCCTTAGTATTTGTTGCTCATAACGATGAAGTGAGCAAACTTTGGCATGAGCGATTTGGTCACTTAAACTATCGCTCCCTTCAGCATCTATGTAAAGAAAATATGGTGACAGGTCTTCCTATGGTATCTTGCAGAGATGGTGTTTGTTCCGGATGTGTACTCGGAAAACATCATCGGGACAATTTTGAAAAACGTGCCTCTTGGCATGCCTCAGCCTCTTTACAGCTTGTGCATAGTGATTTATGTGGTCCACTTCCAGTTGTGTCATTCTCTGGCTGCAAGTATTTCTTAACTTTCATTGATGATTTCTCCAGACGCACTTGGGTATACTTCTTAAAACTCAAGAGTGAAGTATTTAACACTTTTTTGGCCTTCAAGGCCTTTGTTGAAAAACAATCTGGACATCAAATTCTTAAGTTAAGATCTGATAATGGCGGAGAATATGTTAAAAACACATTCATCAACTATTGCACTGAGAATGGAATTCAAATGCAACATACTGTTCCATATACTCCACAACAAAATGGTGTAGCTGAAAGGAAGAATCGCACCTTAAAGGAAATGGCTAATTGTATGCTACAATCTAAAGGACTTGGTCTTAGTTTTTGGGCAGAAGCAATTAACTGTGCAAATTACATAATAAATTGCACTCCTACTAAGGCTTTAAAGAATATCACTCCAGAAGAAGCATGGAGCTCAATCAAACCAGATGTAAGTCACTTTCGTGTTTTTGGAAGTGAAGCGTGGGCCCATATTCCAGATGAAAAGCATAAAGCTTTAGAACCTAAGAGTGAAAAATGTACCTTTTTTGGATATTATGAAGATGTCAAAGGCTATAGACTTATTCCATTTAAGTCCAAAAATGTTATCATTAGAAGAGATGTAAAATTTGATGAAAATATATCGACCTGCGAGCCTAGTCCGGCGGATGTGCCACCTCTCCCTATCTCTTCTACCTTTGAAAACATTTCTTCTTCAGATGATGAAAGTGAGGATGACAATCCTCCCCCACCATCTCAGGATCCTCCTTCAGCTCCTGAGCTTCCAAAATGGGTTCGTGCTACTCGAGATGCAGCAGGTGATCTTGTTGGTGATCCTACAGATCAGCGACGCACACGTTCTCAGTTCGAGAGAGCCTCTTCTTTACTGGCTCAAGCTCCAGTAAATTATGATCCTGACACCTTTACAGAAGCTTCAGGCCATCCAGATTGGGAAGCAGCTATGAATGAAGAATATCATTCATTATTGGCAAATGATACATGGGATCTTGTCCCTCTACCAAAGGGACGAAAACTTGTTAGATGCAAATGGGTTTACAGAACCAAGTATGGACCAGATGGGAAAGTTGATAAACATAAAGCTCGTCTTGTTGCTAAAAGTTTTTCACAGGTTGAAGGCATTGACTACACTGAAACCTTCTCCCCTGTTGCCAAAATGAACTCTATCCACCTTGTTCTTTCCCTTGCTGCCTCTTTCAAATGGGAAGTCCATCAGATGGATGTTAAATCTGCCTTCTTGCATGGGGACTTGCATGAAGAAATCTATAAGGAACAACCCATTGGCTTCATACAAACAGACTCCAGCCTTGTATGTCGACTTAAGAAATCCCTTTATGGTCTCAAGCAAGCTCCTCGGGCTTGGTATGCCAAAATGGATAGCTTTCTTTTAGAATCTGGCTTTTCTAGGTGTCATTCTGACAATACTGTCTACACCAAGAAAGTGGGCAACTCTCTTATCATCCTTGTTCTTTATGTTGATGATCTTATCCTTACTGGTAGTGATCCCAACCTTATAAACCATGTGAAGTCTAGCCTTAAAAGGAAATTTGAAATGATAGACTTAGGACACTTACACTATATTCTCGGTCTTCAATTCTTGCAATCCAAGGAGGGTATTTCTCTTTCCCAGTCCAAGTATGCCTGTGATATTCTACGCCATTTTCACATGGAAGACTGTAAGCCAGCCCCTTCTCCCTTTCAGTCTGGAGTCAAACTTTCAATCACTTGTAATTCTCCTGAAGTTGATGCTACCTTATACCGTCAACTTGTCGGAAAACTTTTGTATCTAACCCATACTCGTCCTGACCTTTCCTTTGTTGTTGGCCTTGTTGCTCGGTTCATGCAAAACCCCCGTGAAAGTCATTGGAAAGCAGCTAAAAGAATATTTCGTTATGTTCGAGGTACAGTTCAGTTTGGGATTCATTACAGTGCCGAAGCAGCTCCTCTATTGGTTGGTTTCACTGATTCCGATTGGGCTGGTGACCCTGATGATTGGAAGTCTACTGCCGGTTATGTGTTCACTCTTGGTTCAGGACCTATTACATGGGCTTGTAAGAAACAAGCTGCCATTTCTCTTTCATCAGCAGAAGCAGAGTATCGTGGTGCCGTAGAAGCTAGTAAGGAAGCCTTGTGGCTTCGTCAGATCCTGTTAGAGTTTGGCTTTGAGCAGCAGCATCCGACTACACTTTGGTGTGATAATCAAAGTGCCATTCAGCTATGCAAAGATCCAGTCCAACATCAGCGCAGCAAACAAATTGAACTGCACATGCACTTCATCAGAAAGCTCATTCACGACCATGTTCTTGAAGTGCAATATTGTTCAACAGATGATCAAGTTGCAGACATCTTCACAAAGGCTCTCACAGAGGCGAAGTTCACTAAACTTCGATTTATGGTTGGAGTTCAGGAAGTTGTCACTAAGGGGGGATAGGCTCTAGTGCCTCCTTCCTTCTCCTATTGTGTCATATTTGTAAATCCTTCAATCCTATCCCAAGTTGTTCTTAAGGGGGATGTTAGGATATTCCGACACATAGGAAATAGTTAAGTACAACTTGCTCTAGAGTATAGTTAGGTATAGAGTTAGGTAAAGTGTGTTTCTTTACCGTTGTACATTTTGTAACTTACAATCCGACGGTCACGATATGTAGTGATCCGACGGTTCATTCTCTCCTCGGTATTACCGACACTTGATCCGTGGCTTGACACCCGATTGGTCCATGAATTCTATTTAAAGCGCATGGAGGGTCATTTGTAGGGTAATCCGTGCATGAGAGAAACATATGTAAATTTTCATTCTTTTATTAATAAATTGCCTGAAGTGTCCACGTTGGCTTAGGCCGTGGACTGTTTCCCTCTTTGAGGGTTTTAACCACGTCAAAATACTGGTGTATTGATCTGCGATCTGGTTGTGAGCGGTGTCCTTTTGGTGTTCTGTCTGAGGAACTTACCCTGTAAATTCCTACAAGAGTCTTAAAGGTGTATCTTCAAAAAACATTGGTGAACGAACTCCACCTGAGCTCATGCCTACAAATATTTCAAGTGCTTCAAGTGATAAGAAGCTAATCTCAGATTGGAAAAGTTCAAAAGAGGTGAAATTTCCATCAAGAGTCTAGTATGTGAAAGAAAGAGAGAGCACAACTGTGAATATATATCTATACATTGATATACCCCATAATAATGAAAATTTGGAGGTGATGGGAAGAGTCATAGATATGTGTTCGGTACCAAACACTGAAGTTGTTTACGTACTTACAAAAGCTCCCAAGTCACATGAAAGGATTAAATACCGACTATCATATTCATTATATGACACGAGAGAGGTATCTACAAAGTTGTGTAAACAAATCGTAAATGAGATGACACAAAACATCGTAAGTATTGTTATTTGTATTTTTATTTCGCGTTTTGAAAGTGTCTCGCTATATTTTTTTAACTTTGTTTATATTAACATATGATATTTTGTTTGGCAGAATTTTGTTGAAAGCTGTTCAATTAGGTTGGGAGGCATTCATTTCATAAAGCATGATATCATGAAAGTTGTCAGCCATTTTTACTCAGTGTCAGAAGAAGATATGGAAAACATGGAAAATGTAGTAATTGATGATGCTACAAAACTACATCCAAAGAATCAGAAAAAAAGGCCTCTGGTGGATAAATCTAGCAAGGGTAAACAAGTTACTTTTGAGGACAATGAAGTTGAAATTGACAATGAAGCATATGTTTCCATTACTGAAGATGACATTGGAACTGAAGAAGGTCATAAAAGACCAAAAGTAACAATGCCCAAGAATAGATCTCTTGAGAATGTTATGACGAAAAAAAGTAGAGTTGAAGATCTTGAAGTAGTCATTACCAGCAGTCAAGAACCTAGTGAAACTTCAAAAGAAAGCAGAGAAATCATTACACCAGGAGCTGATTTAGATGATGGCATAATCAAAACAAAACAAAATTCCATTCGAAAGAATTTGACAAAGAGAAACTTAATTGATGGTGGTCGTACATTTCAGTTAAATGTCAAACAAACCTATAAGGCAAGTGAAGGACAATGCCAATATCAAGTCAGAAAGCCACATCATCTGCATGTTCACAACTTGAAGACATTGATGAGGTACAATCCATATGCTCATGTGGTTAGTTATGTGCTTCTTGTTGATCCACTTCAAGTTCCCAACAAATAAGCATTTGATAAGTCAAAATGTTTTGAATACAATTATTATGTGCTTGGGGGAAACCATTTTGTTGAAGCTCAAAGACAATTGATGGAGGAATATCCTAATAACCCACGTTTTGAAACAATGAAATGTATCATTTATGCTGGTTTAAATGAAACAGAAGCAAAGTTAGTGGCATGGGATCATAATTCAGATAATGAATATAGGATGTCTATGACTTTGATCCAAAAGGTTAGATTTATTCATAGTGAATTCCTAGAAAAATGTGGTGGGGATAAGATAAATATTACTGCAGATTTCTGAAAGGAATGTTGTATGGAAATAGGCTATCAAATTGAAGAGAAAACCAATTCAAAAGGTGGAAAAGACAGCAGATATAGCGATTTATTCAGAGGTGTTGATAACATTTTCCAATTGGCATTTAGAACTAGAGATATTTGGAATTTGATTGATGACATTTTTAGCATGTGGGAAGACATTGGCATTAAAAACCAGAGGGTCAAAAAGTCTAAGCCATTGATATGTAGCAACAATAAATCAGCTCCTGAACTGAAGCAACTTCCAAACGATATGACCATCACGCCTTGGAGGGCGATGCAAGGAGTGAAAGATGAAAAAATTGTCAAAACAATATTATCTCGTGTGAGGTCAGGGGAATTATCATTGGAAGAAATGTCTGAAGAATTTCAAAAGTAAGTTTGCTGAATTATTTTTACTTATTTCCAGGATTATAGTTATCTTTTAAATAAAACATGTTGTTATTGGTAGTATTTGTTATACATATCATTATATTAACTTTTTCTTACTTTATCTATGCAGTCACAAAGTTTACATGAAAATTCAGGAACAAATGGTTAAATTGTTGAATGAAGATAGTTGGGATGATGTTGTACGCAACTATCCAGATTCAAGTTCTACATCAACATTAAAAGCTTTTTATCTTGCATTTAAAAAGGTAACTTGATTTATACATTCAGTTTTAATCATCTGTGTACTATTTTTAATTTAAAACTCACATACATTTGTTTTTTTGGTAAAAGATGAGGAAAGAAGATAATGGAGCACCAGACAGTTTCAAGACTTTTATTGAAAAAATAAAGATTGAAAGACTGAGAAAGCAACGTATTAAGAATGTTGAACTTGATCCAACTCTTAATCATTTCATTTGGAATGGGATAGACACTATTCAATATCAAGTAGTGCAAGGCGACTGTGAATACATTGCTAAACTCGTACCAAAAAGGGATTATGCCCTGGTTATTACAGATATTCCCCATGGTTTCAATATTCCAAACATTTACTATGATAGTGACCCTTATACTTATCAAGCTTTTAATAAAGTGGTGGCGGGATTTATGGAAGTGACGTCATCACCATTATGGAGATTTGTGACATTTCATTCAGACACACAATTGGCAATGGTATTGTCAAGCTTCAAGGGGAAAAAAAATTCAAGGATGCAGCTTACATGGTAAGATGTTTAAGGTATATTTGATTAATGTTGAAAAATTCATTTATGTACAAGTTAATTGAACTTTTACTATTTTATGTTACAGGCAAAAGTCAAATCTTCTTAACAATGAAGATCAACAATTTATAAATGACTGTGAGTTCATTCATATTGATAGTTGGGCAAAAGATGATAGCCATATGTCTATGATTTTTAATCGGGTGGACAGAAAGAGTCATAGCCAAATACTGACTTATGATGCTGTTGTAAGAAAACTAACATATGAAGACAAAGAAACGAAAGGAGAGATAGTTAAAATTTATCAGAAACCACAATTATTGATTCACTATCTTATAGACATATGTTCAAATGAAGGAGATTGGGTTCTGGATTTATTTTCTAGCTCAGGTAGGTTTTGCCACATGGAATTGAATTTCAATATGTTCTTTTTTTTAATCAATATGTCATTGTACTAATTTACTTCATTATTTTTTTGTGCTTGATAATTAGGTACAACACTAGCATGCTGCCTTCAAAAAGGAAGAAATTGCATTGCAATTGAGAAAGATCCATTACAATGCAATTTCATTCAGCAAAGAATTAATGCTCTTCAATTTCTTCCAGATGCAATGCAAGAAATTGGGTTGAAGAAAGGGGATTTTAGTGAATCACGTGTGGCAAAAAAGGCAAAGGAACCCCAACCACCATTACATGGAATGTTTGGAAAAACATATATTGGGAGATTTGCAGACATCAAAGACCCATTAGAAGAGGAAATTGCGCAAAAGGAAGCAGAAAATATTGTGGAAGATGGCAATGATGAAACTCTAGAGGACGAAGAGTTTGGATTACGTGACATTGTTGATTAAATTTAAGTTATACCTGGAAATCAAGCTTTGCAATGTTTTGACTCTAACATTTCATGAAAAGAATAATCAATAAATTAAAGTTGTTATGTGTTCAATATTTGTAATTTGTGATTTTCGCATTGATTTTTAAGTTAATTATTATTTTTTGAAAAAAAAGTTGTTATTATTATTTTTTTGACATGAAATTCATAAAAAAAACTATTATTTGACCATTTTTAGTTAATATTTTTGTATAAAAATTGTGATTTTGACATGTTAATTCTAGCAAAAAAAATATCAAAACGTTTAGTTTTTTTGTTATATTTATGTTAAAAATGGTTATTTTTATGTCCATTGTTAAAAAATGTTGTTTTTTAGAAACAATTATTTCATGTGGATTGAAAAATTAATTAAGGATGTATAAATATGTAGATTATCTAAAATTCAAACTATCGACTTTCTAATTTAAAAACGCAAAACAATAAAAACCCCACTAAAAAAAAAATTAAGATAGAGAACAAGAAAATATGAATAAAATGACCACTTCAAAAACTATCAAATTTAGAAAATAATTTTTTACATTTCACACACTAGAAAATTTAAAGTCAAAAAATAGGTTTTTTAAAAAAAGGGTGTGATACACAATACTCACTTTTTAAAATCAGCATGAAAATCACTACCATTCTAAAACTTAATGCACATGAAAAAAATTAAAGTTCCAAAAACCATGTTCTAAAAAAAACATGTGTATTCTGCATCACCACTTTTGAAAATCGGGTCATTTTTTTGCTATCTCTACGAAACAGGTAACAATATCAGTTCCCGTTTCAAAGTTTACATTGTTTAATTATAGTGTTAGTCTTTATAATTGGGGTATTTGGGCCATCCTTTCCTTCATGCCAAAAATGTTGAGGTCGTTGTAACCACCACAATAACATATTTTTTTCATTCTTGGAACTTCACCAGGTGGGTTTTGTTTCTTTTGATGTTGGTTTTTCTAAAATTGAAATCATCAAATATTTGAGTTTGGTTTTTGTTTTTTAATAATAGTTTGGTTATTGAAATATTAGTTTTTGTTTTTTTGGGTTAATTTGTGAAGATTTATCTGTGTAGGTATAGTAATAGTGGTAGTTGATAAACGATGGTTTTTTTTTCTAAATTGAAATCATCAAATATTTTATTTTGGTTTTTGTCTTTTTAATAATAGTTTGGTTATTAAAATATTAGTTTTTTTTGGGGTTAATTTGTGAAGATTTATCTATGTAGGTATAGTAATAGTGGTAGTTTATAAATGATGGTAGTTTAGGTTGTAACTTTATAGATAAGAGTAAGGTAATTTATCATTTTTTAAGGTTATTTTTTTCATGGTTTTTTTGAATTTGAAAAGATAATATATATTAATTTTCTAATTAATGTAAGAGGTTTATAGAAAGTTTCTAGATAACAATCTCTATATATTACAAGGATCAAGAAGAAAAGACTTATAATAAGAATTAGAATATATCATAAGAGTATTATTTATTTGACTAATCACTAGTTTTTTTTAGGAGCATGCCTCACTTGTGTAATGATTATATTTTGAGAATATAATGGTTTTCTAGTTATAAGATCATTCCTATTGTATTAACAAAAGGATTAAATTAAATTTCTTTCTTCAATCCATTTATAAATTTGTGATTCTAATTCCAATAATGATATATGTGTGATGTGTGTGTAGAAATGAGAGTTTTTCATTTCACACAATTAGGTGTGTGAATACAATGGTATTCTTATTCTATAAGGAATTGAATTTATTTAACATGAGTATTATGGTAGATATTACGTAAAAATTAAATGTAGAAGACCATGATGTAATTAACAATAATACGGGTAAGTGAACAGGCTAGAGGCATAATCTTTGGCATAGTCGTAGGTGTATGGAAACTTCCCCTTGAAGAATTGGGAATAGTTGGTTGCGGGGAAGTTGTCAAGGTAGTGTCTAGTGCAACAATTTTGAGGGTATTAAAAGCAACATAAGCATTATTGCACTTATCAATAATGAGGACCAAAGAAAGGAGACAATAGTATTAATGGATAGTATATGAGTGGTCGAAGAAAGGACAAATTGGAAAGAAAGGACAAATATTAAACTTAATGTCACTTCCATTTTATTGTATTTATTCCCTAGACATTTAAGTAATAGTATTGTTTATGTTACCTCGTTTTCATTTTTTTGTCAGTATTATCATAACTATTTTCAATGTTTCTAAGGCTTTCACTACACTAGAGGTTGGATTGATTTGTATCTATGTGATGGTTCGTTGTCATTGGGTTGCTATAATTTTTCTACTAGTTTTAATTATAGTGTTAGTCTTTATAATTGGGGCATTTGGGCCATCCTTTCCTTCATGCCAAAAATGTTGAGGTCGTTGTAACCATCACAATAACATATTTTTTTCATTATTGCAACTTCACCAGGTGGGTTTTGTTTCTTTTGATGTTGGTTTTTCTAAAATTGAAATCATCAAATATTTGATTTTGGTTTTTGTTTTTTAATAATAGTTTGGTTATTGAAATATTAGTTTTTGTTTTTTTGGGTTAATTTGTGAAGATTTATCTATGTAGGTATAGTAATAGTGGTAGTTGATAAACGATGGTTTTTTTTTCTAAATTGGAATCATCAAATATTTTATTTTGGTTTTTGTTTTTTTAATTATAGTTTGGTTATAAAAATATTAGTTTTTTTTGGGGTTAATTTGTGAAGATTTATCTGTGTAGGTATAGTAATAGTGGTAGTTTATAAACGATGGTAGTTTAGGCTGTAACTTTATAGATAAGAGTAAGGTAATTTATCATTTTTTAAGGTTATTTTTTTCATGGTTTTTTTGAATTTGAAAAGATAATATACATTAATTTTCTAATTAATGTAAGAGGTTTATAGAAAGTTTCTAGATAACAATCTCTATATATTACAAGGAGCAAGAAGAAAAGACTTATAATAAGAATTAGAATATATCATAAGAGTATTATTTATTTGACTAATCACTAGTTTTTTTTAGGAGCATACCTCACTTGTGTAATGATTATATTTTGAGAATATAATGGTTTTCTAGTTATAAGATCATCCCTATTGTATTAACAAAAGGAATAAATTAAATTTCTTTCTTCAATCCATTTATAAACTTGTGAATCTAATTCCAATAATGATATATGTGTGATGTGTGTGTAGAAATGAGAGTTTTTCATTTCACACAAGTAGGTGTGTGAATACAATGGTATTCTTATTCTATAAGGAATTGAATTTATTTAACATGAGTATTGTGGTAGATATTACGTAAAAATTAAATGTAGAAGACCATGATGTAATTAACAATAATACGGGTAAGTGAACATGCTAGAGGCATAATCTTTGGCATAGTCGTAGGTGTATGGAAACTTCCCCTTGAAGAATTGGGAATAGTTGGTTGCGGGGAAGTTGTCAAGGTGGTGTCTAGTGCAACAATTTTGAGGGTATTAAAAGCAACATAAGTATTATTGCACTTATCAATAATGAGGACCAACAAAAGGAGAGAATAGTATTAATGGATAGTATATGAGTGGTCGAAGAAAGGAAAAGTTGGAAATAAAGGACAAATATTAAACTTAACATCACTTCCATTTTATTGTATTTATTCCCTAAACATTTAAGTAATAGTATTGTTTATGTTACCTCGTTTTCATTTTTTTGTCAGTGTCATCATAACTATTTTCAATGTTTGTAAGGCTTTCGCTACACTATAGGTTGGATTGATTTGTATCTATGTGATGGTTCGTTGTCATTGGGTTGCTATCATTTTTCTACTAGTTTTCATTATAGCGTTAGTCTTTATAATTGGGGCATTTGGGCCATCCTTTCCTTCATGCCAAAAATGTTGAGGTCGTTGTAACCACTACAATAACATATTTTTTTCATTATTGCAACTTCACCAGGTGGGTTTTGTTACTTTTGATGTTGGTTTTTCTAAAATTGAAATCATCAAATATTTGATTTTGGTTTTTGTTTTTTTAATAATAGTTTGGTTATTGAAATATTAGTTTTTGTTTTTTTGGGTTAATTTGTGAAGATTTATCTGTGTAGGTATAGTAATAGTGGTAGTTGATAAACGATGGTTTTTTTTCTAAATTGAAATCATCATATATTTTATTTTGGATTTTGTTTTTTTAATAATAGTTTGGTTATTAAAATATTAGTTTTTTTGGGGGTTAATTTGTGAAGATTTATCTGTGTAGGTATAGTAATAGTGGTAGTTTATAAACAATGGTAGTTTAGGCTGTAACTTTATAGATAAGAGTAAGGTAATTTATCATTTTTAAAGGTTATTTTTTTCATGGTTTTTTTGAATTTGAAAAGATAATATACATTAATTTTCTAATTAATGTAAGAGGTTTATAGAAAGTTTCTAGATAACAATCTCTATATATTACAAGGAGCAAGAAGAAAAGACTTATAATAAGAATTAGAATATATCATAAGAGTATTATTTATTTGACTAATCACTAGTTCTTTTTAGGAGCATACCTCACTTGTGTAATGATTATATTTTGAGAATATAATGGTTTTCTAGTTATAAGATCATCCCTATTGTATTAACAAAAGGATTAAATTAAATTTCTTTCTTCAATCCATTTATAAATTTGTGATTCTAATTCCAATAATGATATGTGTGATGTGTGTGTAGAAATGAAAGTTTTTCATTTCACACAATTAGGTGTGTGAATACAATGGTATTCTTATTCTATAAGGAATTGAATTTATTTAACATGAGTATTATGGTAGATATTACGTAAAAATTAAATGTAGAAGACCATGATGTAATTAACAATAATACGGTTAAGTGAACATGCTAGAGGCATAATCTTTGGCATAATCGTAGGTGTATGGAAACTTCCCCTTGAAGAATTGGGAATAGTTGGTTGCGGGGAAGTTGTCAAGGTAGTGTCTAGTGCAACAATTTTGAGGGTATTAAAAGCAACATAAGCATTATTGCACTTATCAATAATGAGGACCAACAAAAGGAGAGAATAGTATTAATGGATAGTATATGAGTGGTCGAAGAAAGGACAAATTGGAAAGAAAGGACAAATATTAAACTTAACATCACTTCCATTTTATTGTATTTATTCCCTAAACATTTAAGTAATAGTATTGTTTATGTTACCTCGTTTTCATTTTTTTGTCAATGTTATCATAACTATTTTCAATGTTTCTAACGCTTTCGCTACACTAGAGGTTGGATTGATTTGTATCTATGTGATGGTTCGTTGTCATTGGGTTGCTATCATTTTTCTACTAGTTTTAATTATAGTGTTAGTCTTTATAATTGGGGCATTTGGGCCATCCTTTCCTTCATGCCAAAAATGTTGAGGTCGTTGTAACCACCACAATAACATATTTTTTTCATTATTGCAACTTCACCAGGTGGGTTTTGTTTCTTTTGATGTTGGTTTTTCTAAAATTGAAATCATCAAATATTTGATTTTGGTTTTTGTTTTTTTAATAATAGTTTGGTTAT
The DNA here is from genome assembly GCA_031772625.1 of Pinus tabuliformis. Taxonomy (NCBI): domain Eukaryota; kingdom Viridiplantae; phylum Streptophyta; class Pinopsida; order Pinales; family Pinaceae; genus Pinus; species Pinus tabuliformis. The sequence goes on from CM062805.1 coordinate 603,749,465, forward strand.
TGAAATATTAGTTTTTGTTTTTTTGGGTTAATTTGGGAAGATTTATCTGTGTAGGTATAGTAATAGTTGTAGTTGATAAATGATGGTTTTTTTTTCTAAATTGAAATCATCAAATATTTTATTTTGGTTTTTGTTTTTTTAATAATAGTTTGGTTATTAAAATATTAGTTTTTTTTGGGGTTAATTTGTGAAGATTTATCTGTGTAGGTATAGTAATAATGGTAGTTTATAAACGATGGTAGTTTAGGCTGTAACTTTATAGATAAGAGTAAGGTAATTTATCATTTTTTAAGGTTATTTTTTTCATGGTTTTTTTGAATTTGAAAAGATAATATACATTAATTTTCTAATTAATGTAAGAGGTTTATAGAAAGTTTCTAGATAACAATCTCTATATATTACAAGGAGCAAGAAGAAAAGACTTATAATAAGAATTAGAATATATCGTAAGAGTATTATTTATTTGACTAATCACTAATTTTTTTTAGGAGCATACCTCACTTGTGTAATGATTATATTTTGAGAATATAATGGTTTTCTAGTTATAAGATCATCCCTATTGTATTAACAAAAGGATTAAATTAAATTTCTTTCTTCAATCCATTTATAAATTTGTGATTCTAATTCCAATAATGATATATGTGTGATGTGTGTGTAGAAATGAGAGTTTTTCATTTCACACAATTAGGTGTGTGAATACAATGGTATTCTTATTCTATAAGGAATTGAATTTATTTAACATGAGTATTATGGTAGATATTACGTAAAAATTAAATGTAGAAGACCATGATGTAATTAACAATAATACGGGTAAGTGAACATGCTAGAGGCATAATCTTTGGCATAGTCGTAGGTGTATGGAAACTTCCCCTTGAAGAATTGGGAATAGTTGGTTGCGGGAAAGTTGTCAAGGTAGTGTCTAGTGCAACAATTTTGAGGGTATTAAAAGCAACATAAGCATTATTGCACTTATCAACAACTCGCAATTCTACGAGGTAGTTGGAATTTTTGTTGTTGCGACAATGTAATATTTTGTAGGTAGGGTTTGAGAGTGAGTGAGAGAGAGAGATTGAATTCATCAAATATATAAATGTCATAGGCTTCAACATTATTTTTTCCATTTATAATATCCAAGAAATGTTGCAGGAGGTCATCTTAAGGCTTAGTAGTTGAGCATGCTATTAGAAAGAAATTGAAAATGCGTACACATAGAAAAGTATTTTCTATTACATCTTAATCACAAAATTACAAAGCATATATAATGCTTATCAGATCTAAAATTTCTAAACTAAGAGATTGGTTCTCGAGAGAATATCTCAACTACCAAACAGCTCAACAAACCAATTCTAACTATTTGCTAAAGTAAGAATTATTTCCATGCTCCCCCCTTAATGATTACATTCTTACATAAGTCACAAATTACATATAAATCATATCAAGTCTAATATGGTCTTCATCAACAATTATGTTCATTTTGGGATCTTGCAGACACTGCTCTTTTTCACCATCGCACGAGCTACCACTTGATCTCCATTTGAAGCATACTTGCCTCTAACCATCATTGAGAATCTTTACAGAATTGGCATTTCTTAACTACCTCGAAGAATAGCTGATATGTTGAATATCTCTATGGAAAATTTTACATCCTGGTACTATGCACTGAAATACACACTTCCAGTGATATAGGTAACCTATCTAAGTACATAGCTTATCTAGCAGTCAATTATACAACTGACCTTTCTTCACACACACATACACACATTAATAAATACTATAATTGATAGTTGTTTAGAAAAGCATGAGAGGCTCTATATTAAATTCATTATCATTGTCACAATCTGAGAATTCATGAAGGTTGGGCTCTTACAAGTCTTCAATAGTAGCTATGTTGGTTGATTCCTTTAATTTTCCATTTTAAAGATCTCTAGCACGAATTTTGCAATTGAACGTTGTGTGTCCATGTCTTCGATAATAAAAACATTCGACTGAGTTCATGTTTTTATTGACTCTTCCCTTTGAGAACAGTGTCATCTCATCATGTGAGTTGTCCTCTGTATTACCTGATTTCATCCTCTTTTCTTCTGCTAAGAGTGTTGCAATCATTTCATCTAATTATCAAGAGGAAAATTGGCTTAAGGTGAAAATAGAATTATCATAATTTTATGGTAATATATTAACAAAATAACCTTAGCATCTTCTTCTTCTATTTTTACCTCAATTTCCTCCAACTGCCTTATGAGTGATTTTAGATCATTTATGTGTGTAGATAATGATACCCCATTATGCATTTTGAGTTTGAATAACTGCAATTTCAAAGAGAATTTTGCATTCACTGCCTTTTCCCCAAATGTCTTTCTTAAGTGTTCCCATATTTGTGAAGGGGACTTTCCTAAGTCTATAAGGTGAAGTTGTGAATATGACAAAGATAATCCTATAATAGACTTAGCTCTCTCTTCCCATTTTTACCATTCAACTAATTGTTTTGGATCTTGGGGTGTTGGTTTTAGTCCTTTTACTAAGCCCCATAAGTTTTTATGCATCAAATTGATTTGGAATTTCACCTTCCAAGTAAAGAAGTTTGACCCATTGAATTTTTCAACATCTATTTTCTCCATATTTAAAATAAACAACTATAATTGTATTGTTACTTGGCAAGCTCGCTTTCTCCACATCTCACGACTCATATGCCAGATCTGGTAGTTGGTAGTTGGTTCCACTTCTCGGTAGTCTGATTTATTCAAATGTTATTTACACCTTCTTTGTGTTCATAACCGAGTTAATGGAAGGGAAAAAAAAATATCACAATAACACAAACTCCACTAGCGTGCTTTAAAATATAATATAAATAATTTATATTACTTTAAAAATGGCCCAATGGCATCACCCTTCCCATTCAAAGCCAATTTCAACTCATACGTGAAGAAGAGACGATCTTTGCAAATTAATTTAATTAAAGTATATGCCACACATCACATCGATCTCACTGAAATCGAACTTGGACGTTGAGAAGCCGCAGAAAGATGATAACCTGAATGTTGAGACGTCGTAGCAAGAAAGGATGTGCGTTGAGATCCTGCTGCAAATTTTTTTTATGGAGGCTACTATATAGAGAATTCCACACAATGACTTATCCCAGTGACCGATCCTTGATGACTCTGGAGTCTTCACACTCATACAACTGCACCAAGTGTTAATCCCACACAATTTTACAACTCTGGAGTCTTCACATTCATACAGCTGCACCAAGCGTTAATCCCACACAATTTTTTCCTAGCAGTAGCAAAAGTTAAATTCCTCTCATACTTTTCGTGCTCTCCTTTAAGGATTTAACTTAGAGCTACCAACTTTGATACCAAGAAAGAAATTGAAAATGCATACATAGAAAAATATTTATGAGAAAAAAAAATTCGACGTAGATCACATGATAATACATTTGTTGATGCGTTTCGAACCAACGAGTGTGGTTCATCGTCAAGACAAGGTTAAGAATCAGATCATGGCTACATATTAAATAGGGAGAGTAGATCTTCCAATGGCTAGGTTTGACTGAAAAACGGCTATATTAGATCAGACTAGACAAACGGCTATAATTGACCAAGAAACAGCTAGATTTGACCATTCAAAATGTTTAATTATAATAATATTATTATGCTAAAACAAATATTATTATAATACCTATCATGTGTTATTTTAAGTAAAAAGTTAACAAGATTTGTGATAACAATACTTCATCTAGGGAATATTTACAATAATATTGATTGAAATGTTAACATATAACAATAGATCTAGGGAAAATAACTATTAGTAATTGAAAGGATTTAATATTAATTAAACTAATAATAATTAATATTATATTATCATTATAATAATGTTATAGTATTAATCTTATTATTGATGGCTTTTGTAACTAATTAATATAAATTTAATAGTAAAGCTATTTAAAGGGAATATGTATTAATATATTTAGGGATATTAGAAATTGTAAGGATTTAATATTAACTAAAGTAATATTAATAATTGTTATATTATTTATACTAGATCATTCAGAATAGTCATGAAAAGGGAATATTTATACTAATATTTAACATATATTATTAGTAATATTAACTAAAGTAATATTAGTTATTATTATATTCTTGTTATAGTAATAGTATTATTCTTATTATTAATGGTTAGGGTAACAATTTATTATTAAAGTTATCTAATAGATCTAGGGATATTAGTAATTCTAAGGATTTATTGTATTATTATTATTGATATAATAGTGTTATAATAATAGTATTATTATTAAAGGATTGGGTAACTAATTAATATAAATTTTTTAGTAAAGTTGTCTAAAGGGAACATTAAATATCTTATATTAATCATTTAACCCATTTAGATAGTCATGAAAAGGACTATCTCTGAAATAAAAGAAATCAAGGGAGATTTCCAAAGAGGATCAAAGAATAATGGCTAAAGAAAGCAGGGTAAAGGATAAAAAGGGGAAAAATTAGAAATCTAGAACAAGCCATTAATAGAGGGAGGGGAGGAAGGGGAAGAAACGACTAGGAAGAGAGGGCAGGGATCCAGCAACTACTGATCTTCCAACCGTCATCTCTATTGAGATTGCTTGGCCTTCTTTCAATCTCAATGGCTTCCCTAAATTTTCGGTGATGGAACTGCACAACCTTCGCAACAACATTGGCCTCCTCAATACAAACATGATGCTTGGTCTTCTCCGCATGCTCTGCTAGTGTAGAAAACTTGGTTCTCCCATGTTTTAGGTCAGCTGTGTGCTCATTAATCCTTTGATTAATAGAGCATCTAGTCTCACCAATATAGGGGGTCCCACAAGAACAAGGAATAATATAGACACCCTTCATGTCCTTACATCTTAATCACAAAATATTTTATATTACATCTTAATCACAAAATTACAAAGCATATATAATGCTTATCAGGTCTAACAATTTCTAAACTAACAGATTGATTATTGAGAGAATATCTCAATAACCCAACAACTCAACAAACCAATTCTAACTATTTGCTAAAGTAAGCGTTATTTCCAAGTTCCCTCCTTAATGCTTACATTATTACAGAAGTCACAAATTACATATAAATCATATCAAGTCTAATATGACCTTCATCAGCGATTATGTTCATTTTGGGATCTTGTAAACACTGCTATTTTTCACTATCGCACGATCTACCACTTGATCTCCATTTGATTTTTTTTAACTGTACTTGTATTGTTACCTGGCAAGCTCGCTTTCTTCACGGCTCACGGCTCATATGCCAGATCCGGTAGTTCGCTCCACTTTGCAGTAGTCCGATTTATTCAAATGTTATTCACACCTTCTTTGTGTTCAAAGCCGAGTGAATGGCATGGAAAAAAATATCACAATAACACAAACTCCACTAGCATACTTTAAAATATAATATAACTAATTTATATTGCTTTAAAAATGCCTCAATGGCATCACCCTTCTCGTTCAAAGTTAATTTCAACTCATACGTGAAGAAGAGACGACCTTTACAAATTAACTTAATTAAAGTATATGCCACCCATCACATCGATCTCACTGAAATCGAACCTAGACATTGAGAAGTCGCAGAAATATGATAACCTAAATGTTGAGACACCTTAGAAATAAAGCACGTACATTGAGATTCTACTGCAAAATAAAATAAAATATGGAGCCTTCTATACAGAGAATTCCACACAATGAATTATCCCAGTCACTGATCTTTGACAACTCATACAACCACACCAAACATTAATCCCACACGATTGTTTCCTAGCAGTAGCAAAAGTTAAATTCCTCTCATACTTTTCGATCTCTCCTTTAAAGAGTTAACCTAGAGCTACCAACTCTAATACCAAGAAAGAAATTGAAAACGCGTACACAAAAAACTATTTTCTATTACATCTTAGTCACAAAATTACAAAGCATATATAATTCTTATCAAATCTAACAATTTCTAGATTAAGAGATTGGTTGTTGAGAGAATATCTCAACAACCCAACCGCTCAACAAACCAATTCTAACTATTTCCTAAAATAAGCATTATTTCCAAATCTATTTTAGTTACTAGTGTTGCAAATGCATTAAGGCGCTGAGGGAGTAGTCAACACCTTGATGGGGAGGTACAACATTATATTTGATTGGAAAACAAGAAGTCATATTCACTCTGGATATTTTTCCCAATTGATATTTGCATCGATGTTTATATCAATCATTGTGTTCAGATCAATCTTGTCTTGATTTCATTATTTTTCACATCCCTTTAATCTATATTATAAAGAATAAATTGCTTTTATAGTCCATTTTTAAACACCTGATCAAAAATTTCTTTACCATTGAAGTTTCAAAATCAAGAGAAGGATTTAAGTTTCAACATTTTGATCATAAATAATTTCCAATGTTTTAAGCTTGGATTCTACATTTAACATTAGTTGATACATATTAATTCAGATCATTGATAAAGAGAAATTGCTACAAATTAAAATTGTGTAATGAATAAGGAAAGAGTGCACTTGAGATGATAAGCGAACACCTCGTAAGATGGTCAAAATTATATCATACTTATTATTTGTCATATATATTAATTAATGGACACAAATGCACATGGGCTAATGATTGTATGGGGGATTTTATAGGACTATATTCCTTTATTGAGAAACAATACATGTCTACATTGGTGTAGTATTGGTTGCAACTTGGGCTTTTTTCTAGTGATAATTAGGTGGAAATATGTTCTTTGGAATTTGAATTGAGCTAAATATTGTACTATGTATCTATGTGTAAATCACTACTAGCCTGATGAGAACATACGCTATCTTTTGCTTACCTGATCTAATAATATGAAACTCCAAACATTACCTTATCAGTCTTAGGTGGTTAATGGAGGTATGTCACATTCTTTTAGCTTCTCATTTTCATATAACTTTTGGCTTAAAGACTAATTCTAATACCCAACCATTCGAAAATTTCCTTTCCACTGCAACTTGTGAGATTGCATGTTTAATGCCTCACTTAAATGAAAAAACCCCTCTATTTAGTTGTTTCTTCCATTAACTACGGTAACACAAGATATGACAATCGACTAGGAAGTGTACAATAACATCTATTATTATGATAGAATAGAAGAGAATAGTAAATGCCTTAACATATACATTAATGTTTATGCAGTTCCAAATTATTAGTGACTAGAAGCGTGACATCACATGGCTACAAGCTTCTTCATTAACTCCCTTCTTCCTTCACATGCGATCACTCTTACCTTCATGCCTAGGATCACAACATTTGTTCATGGTTTGTATTACTTGTTTTAGTGATGTGTTCATAGTCTTCTTACCATCAAAATACCATCCCATGGCTAAGCAATGAGTGTGTCTCAATTTCTTCTTCTACTAGTGTGGTAGGAAGAGAATGCAATTGATTAGTTCTTTTCTCATTTTTTTTTTCAAAATGACTTAACAAATTTTACTGTGTGATTTATTTCCATTTCTCAAAACCACCTAATAAATTTTATTAAGTGAAATTTCTATATAGATGGTTGTACTAGGAGATCTCTAAAATACACATATTTGGGGTTGTAACTTCCTAATTTTTGTTAACGGTATATTCCAATTATAGGATATAATGTACAAGTGTAGCCTAGTTTGAATGGGGTTCCCATAGTTTTGAGGCAAGTAATTAAATCATATGATCATTGGTTTATGTAGAAATTAAAAGATCATGCAAATACAAAAGGGCGTAGTCTAACTTATATATGAAATAACCTTTTTCATCGGAATCCGACGATACAATTTCAAGCAAGATTGTGATTTTTTATCGTTTAAAATACATTTTTGAATGTATAAATGGATTCAATTGCCTAAAAAACCCCTAAAACACACAAATTCTATAGATTAAACAACTTGAACTCAAGTTTCAAAAACTTCTACCATATTTTGGTTAAAATTAATGAGAAAAAATACCCTGAAAAAAGCATTTCATCTATAAATTAAACTACACCATACAAAAATATGACATTATTATAGTTATAAGAATCATAACTATTTTCTAAACAAATAAAAAATCTTAAAATCCCTGAATCAACTAGTGATAATGAAGATGCCATTATTATCTTAGTATTCATTTTTTTATTATTATCTTACTCGTTGTTAGTAGTCAATTTTTTTTATGTCAATATTGACTTTACAAAATTATCCTATGATATAAGTTATAATATATGTGTCATTATTAGTGCATTATTATCTTACAAATTATTAATACTTATTTATTTTTATATTAAAGCACCGACTTGTCATAATGATTCATTTATTGTTTTGTAAGTAGACAAATATATCACCTAAATAATACAAAAATATTATTTATTAATTCAACTCATGTTAATTAACATGACATTATATCTTAGGGCTTGGAGTATGTCCTAAAATTACTTATATTCGACTAAGAGCTCGTTTTCTTTGGACGTAAGGAAACAAGTTAACGACCCAAGACCCAGAGGCATCCGACAGGAGTGAAAACCTGCCCCCTTACGAACCACCAACAAGTTATTCCAAGTGTCGTGGTTTTCCTTGAATAACAGTGATGAGTTGGACTGCATTTGTTGTTAGCATCTAGAGATAATTGTCCTCACTGCTGGTTTGACAACTGAGTTATGATAGATTTTCCCACTATGAAAAAAAAAAACAAAAACAAAACAAAAAAAACAACAACATGACATTATATCTTACATAATTGTCATAAGATATATAAAATGTGAAAATTGTTAGTAATAATGATGATGATTTACGTCCACTAAGATTAATGTGTCCTATTGGACTTTAAGATAAGAGACTATGAGGCTATTTAATATTTTATTTCTATGATAAAAAAGAAGGGAAAGAAGCTTTCCTAGATCATTATAGTTTTGTTGACTTAACAAGTCAAGAAGGTTGGTAGTGTGGCAAATGTTATGGAAATCATAACATGTGAGTAAGAGTCGGGCAATCCAAGAGAAAATGTCTTTCATCTTCAACCCTCATAGTATCTCAAATGTGGCATATTCTTTCCTCCGAAGGTGTTTTGGGAATAAGCCAACACTCGGTTTCACTTTGAAGCTCATGAGAATTAGTTGTAATCTTCACAATATTCATTTTCTTCTTAGCACTAGTCAATACAAAAAGGTAGTTCTTATTAGCAAGAGTGAAGTTGATCACCACCTTATAATACCTTGGCTTTCCTTTCCCCTCTACCTCCTTATCATCCCATAACTTATCCTTAAATTTGGAAGTAATAGTATTTTTAATATTATCCTTCTTTTCCAGGATGATTTCATCCTTTATCCCCCAATAGTTGAGCCAATACTGGACATTCTTGTGTCATCCCTGCTTGAGTCAGAGGTGGGGCTTTTGGCTAGAATTAGAAGCAATTTTGGGGAACCTCCTAGCTTCCATGTTATATCTAAGCATAGCCACACTTTCAATGGGGGAGATGCTCACTACAATCAAGAGGATAAGATAGGGAGTCTTTCCTTTAATCTTGAGGTTGTAAGTTATAAATTGATTTTGGATCAACTCGATCTTCCTCTATGATTCTCTAGATATGTTGCAACCCCAAACCTCGCAACCATATAAAATAACATGGGTGACGAGAGCCTCAAAGAGGAACTTTTTTTTATTCTAAAGCCAAAGATAAGTCAACTTACACATGTTTTCCAATAATCCTTTTCTCAATGATATAATTCTAGTTGAGTCGATGATGAATGTTAATACCTAAATATTTGTATGAAGAAACCTTCTCCAAGTAATTGTTATCGTATATGAAATTATCATGGTTGATATTTTTAAATTTAATTATCATGACTTTAGTCTTGTGTGTATTAACAATCATACCCATCTTGGAAAAGTAATCATGAAATATTCATTTGTTATGCGTGTAAATTGATTTGTTATAAATATTCATTTAACTTCTTATTATTATTATTATTAATTATATTATTTTATTTTGATTAAAATTAAAATTATATAAGTTTAAAATCATAGTATCATATATTTAATTAATTGAATAATATTTTCATAATCTATGCATATATGTTATGTAATATTTTTTTTGTTTAACTTGTGACATGAGTACTTATGACTTGGGGGTATTTAAGTTGTCAAAATTACCTAGGTATCACACTTGATCTGGGCCACACCAATATTTAACATCACTGCATTTCTGCCAACTAAATTTAGAACTAAAAACTTTAATACCTTAACAAAACATCCTATCTTCTACTCTATCTTTAAACTTTTTATATAATAAATTTAAAAATCATAATAAAATTAAATATAAAAAAACCCTACAACTATTACATTTTATATCACTTAACCTTTTATATGAAAGTCGTAATAAAATTAAATTGTAACTACAGAACACTTCAGTTATGTTTTCACCGAGATTTCTCGAGTCAAGGTATACTAACTCCTTTTAATATTATAAAAAAAGTACACTGATCATTGAATATTTTTGAACAAAGAAATATGCTTTGACACGATTTCTCTATTATTTAAGAAAAAAATATTCTAATAATAATAGAATAATAATTTTTATTAAAATAATATAAAATTTAATTAAAATAATAAATAAATAGTGTGAGTTAAATAGGTTGGTTTTTAAAAGTTTATTAAAATAATATTAATTAAAAAATATGGTTTTTTGTTTGTTAGGTATAGATGATTAACTCTTCTAATTTGGGGCACTTAAGGTATCAAAATCACCTAGGGATGATACTTGGCCTCGATCACGTTAGTCCTTAGTATGGTTAGATTTACACCACAAAGTGCCTTAATAGAACACTCTGTCACCCTTTGTTTTGGGCAAATATCAATAAAAAAATGATGTTAACAAACTAGCATAGTTATATTAATTAAATGACTAGTAAAAATCCATAGGTATCAATCCATGATAAACATCAAAATATTTATTTCATGATACATCTCACATCACTAAAATTTAAAAAATCATAAATTAGTGTAGCTATATAAATTAAATGGATGATAAACCCCCATAGACAACAATCCATAAGAAACATCAAAACACTTACTTCATATACCTTTCAAGTTATTACAATTTAAAAAATCATATATAGTAACTTTATTTTAAATAATTATTAGTTATAAAAAATAAATAATATATAAATTAAACATATATACATTTTAAAAAACGTGGAACTGGATTCTTAACCATTAAAATTTAGAGATGGAGATTTTTAATATATAATTAGCCCACCCATATAAATAAAATGTCAGGTCTCGCCATCTCTAAATCTTCGTCGCTATCCCTGCATAACCTGCCACTCCACACAACGTTTCTCTCTTACCCCTCTCCGCCTCTAGAACAGGAACCGGACCCGGAGATTCCACTCCCTCCTACTTCCTCCAAGCCTCCTTCCACTATTCCTGCGTCTGCACATATTCAATACATTTCCTCTTCGCCCCTGTCCCCATCCTCTCACTCTCCTCACCCTCACGGACTCTCGCCTTCCCCTTTACTTGGCAGATCTTCTGACTCTAATAATAAACCTACCCACGGAACGCTCCCCCCCTCATCTCCCCTTATGTCTAACCGCAAAGGAAAAGCTCCTCTCACTTCTATTTCTCCTCCCCTATCCCCTCCTCCCTCTCCTCGGAACTCGTTCGACTGGGATATCGACCTCCTACTAAACCGTGTGTCTTTGAAGCTTCAGCCATTAACTGTTCATCGGCCCAATTGTTCCCCCTCGCCCCACATCAGCCCTAATTCGGCTGGGAACATAACTGTTCGCCGCAAAGAGAAGCGTGGTAGCAGACATTTCCGGGGAAGGAAGGGCAGACAGGATTCTTCTATCCGAGAACTCTCCTTAATTGACATTCTTGTCACTGAAATTGTTGTTGCTGAGATATCTGAAAATCGGCCCCTTAGAGCATGCAGGCCATATGATTCCCCCAAATGATTAGCATATTATCTATGAACATCCGGGGCCTGGGAGCTGACCCCAAATTTCTGGCCCTTAAAAATCTTTTTGTCTCTTCCAAATCCAAACTGCTTCTTATACAGGAAACTATGCATGACAACTCCCAAACAATTACATATTTCAGAAGGATGCTTCCTTCGTGGCACATGGTTGCTTCAAACGCTGAGGGCATGTCCGGAGGATTAGCTGTTTTATGGGATCCAAAATGGATCAAGGCTGCTGCGTTTCAATGCTTCGCTGGCATTCTTGTTCTGGCCCATTTCCGTGGCTCTTCATCCCCCTTTCACATATTGAACATTTACGCTCCATATAGGAACCGGTTCCCTTTCTGGAATCATTTTCTATCCTCTGATCTGATTGAAATTGATTCTCTGATAATCGGGGGAGATTTTAACAAAACATTTTGTGAGGATGAAATATGGGGCAATGGTAGAAAAGTTGATTTGATGGGGAGCTTTATTTGGGAATCTTTTATGCAACATAACTTCATCAATATCCTACCTGTATGTCAAGGACCAACTTGGGATAATGGGTGCTCGAGCAATGCTTTTCTGGCAAAAAGACTTGACGGGTTTATCCTCCACGAAAGTTTGATTGAAAGATATGGCTCGCTTTCAATGGAAATCATCCCATCTTTCATATCTGATCATCGACCAATTACTATTCAATGGAAACATGCTGGACATAATTTTGGATACCCCTTCAAGTTCAATCGCACATGGCTATCTGATCCCCAATTCAACAAATTTATTATTGATACTTGGAAGCTATCCACAGGATAGGATAACGATTCCTCCTGGAATTTTCTTGATCGTCTTCACTCTCTTCGAAAAGAGGTCAAAAAATGGAAAAGAGAGAAAGTGGCCGCTAATAGTATGGAACTAAAGGAAATCTGCAACAAACTGGAGTACTTATCTTCGCTCCTCAAGATCCCTTCCATGTCGTCCAATATCAAAAATCATATATGGAGATTAGAAAAGAAAAAACAAAAGATATTTGAAGAAGAAGAGACCACGTGGAGGCTCAAAAGTCGAGCATTATGGCTCAGTGAGGAAGATAAAAACACCAAATTTTTTCACAGGTTTGCAAATAGAAGAAGGGAGGCAAACACTATTTGGGAAATCAGGGATGAGTCAGGAAATATACATACTTCATAGGAGGCCATCTCTGGACAAGCAGTGAAGTTCTTCAAAAAGGCCTACAGCGAGGTTTCTGCCTACAACATTGAGGACATATTTTGGGGGATTGACCCATTCCCTACAATGTTTGATGAACGACAAAACAGTGCACTTTATGCAGAAGTTTCAGAAGAGGAATTACTAGCAACTATGAAATCTTTCCAGAAAGACAAGTGCCCCGGGCCGGATGGTTGGACCATCGATTTTTTCATACACTTCTTCCAACTTTTTAAGACAGACATATTAAGGTTAGTTGAAGAATCGCGAATTCAGGGCCTCATAAGCTAGAACATGTCCTCTACCTACATCGCTCTTATTCCTAAGAAGCAGAGCTCTTCCTCTTTCTCTGATTATCAGCCTATCTCATTGTGCAATGTGCTATACAAGGTCATTTCTAAAATTATAGCCATCCGAATAAGGAACACCCTATCTCTTCACCTGTCTGCTGAACAACACGGGTTTCTCAAAGATAGGAATATCTCAGAAGCAGTGGGCCTTGCCCAAGAATGCTTACACTCCATTCATAGCAGAAAAATTGATGCAGCTCTTTTAAAAATCAATCTTAAGAAAGCGTACGACTGTGTCAATTGGGGTTTTATCCGATGCCTACTGGCTAGAATTGGTCTGGATATTAAGTGTATCAGATGGATCATGGCCTGTGTGGTCGATGTTAGATATGTTGTCCTAATTAATGGAGTCCCTACTTCTTTCTTCAAAGCGGCCAGGGGCCTCCGACAGGGCTGTTCCCTATCTCCTCTCCTTTTCATACTTGTAATGGAATCTCTGAGCCTTCACATTAAGAGAGCTATCCTTCAAGAGAGAATCAAGCCTCTCCCCATTTGCAGGGATATCCACATGTCGCACAACCTTTTTGTCGATGATATCCTTCTGTCAGCTTTACTCTGCAGGACTACGTGGATATGCATCCATGAAATCATGGTAAATTTCCATAAAGCTACCGGCATGTGCATCAATGATACTAAATCATTCTTCTATGTTGAAAATGTAAATGGAGATATTATTTCTTTCCTCACAGAGCTCTTCAACATCAAAGCTTTTCCTATCAAGAGAGGTTTCAAATATCTGGGTTTCAATTTGAAACCTGCGGGCTACAGACTGGCTGATTGGGCCTGGATTACGGATCGGTTCTACAAGCGTATATCTACATGGGAATTCAAGTGCTTATCCATGGGAGGCCACGCCATTCTCACGCAATCTGTGTTGGCACAAATTATGGTTTATTGGGCGCTCCTTTTCTACATCCCATCTTCCATTATCAAATGTTTAAACCGCATGATAGCCAACTTTATATGGGGCGGTCAGAAAGACAGGAAGAAATACCATCTGTGCAGACTTTCGAAGCTGTCACGACCGAAAAAACTCGGTGGATGGGGTATACTGGATCTTCACTCCTTCAGAAGAGCGCTATTATGCAAATCTATGTGGAATGCGATCATGGGTGAGTCCTATTGGAGCAAAACCATAAGAGCTAAATACATGAAGAATCTAGACATGACATATTGGTACAGACAACAAAACACAGGATCATCCACGGGTTCATATATTTGGAGAGGTTTTCGAAGATTGGATCCTTTCTTCAGAGAAAACTTAATTTGGAATTTCCAATCCGGTTCCAATATCATCATTGGAATTGATACTTTTGCTGGAGCGGGAGAAAGGATTCACATTCCTCCACTGCTCTTGAGAAATTTACACTACAGGGGATACTTCTATTGGGCTAGCGTGATACAAAAATGGAACGGTCCGATTCCAATTTGGAAATCAGCCTCAGAACTACAATTTCATGGTGCTTTGGAGACCCAATGGAATGCCTTAATCGCCTCCATAAAATCGTCTGGTCTATTCCGCATGTCGGGCAGGGATTGTCTATCTTAGAAAGGTCTTGGTGGTTCATCGATTGTTCAAGCGAAGCACATATACCTTCAATTTCTATTATTTGAATCGCACTCAAGTGGCAACATCTTTTTGCCTGTTTTTTGGAAGTCAGGACGCCCTTTAAAAATCATTATATTTTCCTGGCAAGTTTTTCATGATAGGAACCTCACCTGGCTGAACCTCCAGAAGCGCAATTGGCAAGGTCCTGCCATCTGCACCCTTTGCAGATCAAATTCTGAAGACAATTTTCATCTTTTTCTACAATGCCCTTAGGTCCAGTTGATTTGGCAAACTTTGTCTGCTCATTATGGTTTCATATTTGTCAGCGCCCCTTCTATCTATGAAGCATTCATAGCATGGAGCAAAATGCAATGCAAGTGGAGACCCATCCCATTACTTACAATCTGGGCCATATGGAAATGGCGGAATCTGATGATCTTTGAATCTAAAAAAGAACCGAGTTCTAGTATCATTGAATCAATCCTCTGCTTATATGAGAAGCTTGAATAGCCATGTCAATCGGTTCTCAGACATGATAGGAACAAACAGCCTAACAGTTTCTATGGATACCCCTGCGCTTTTTTTGATGGTGCTGCTCTGCAGAATTCTTGTGCCTGTGGAGTTTCCATTTTCCTTGTAGATGGTCAATCTATTGACATCTATTGGAATGGTGGTCCGGGAACAAATAACAAAGCAGAAATTATGGCCCTGGCTGGACTTCTCTCTATCTCTGCCTTCCTTGGTCTTCAAAACCTTCATATTTTTGGAGACTCGAAAATCACCATCGACCATGTGCTGTCTAAACATATTATAAAAAATATACATCTCTCCGGATGGTTGAATCGACTTAGAGCATTGTGGTCCAACAGCGAAGATTTCTCAATTTCCCATATTGTCAGGGACAAAAATAGGAGAGTGGGTGCTTTATCAAAGATGGGTTTATCACTGCCTCATGGTTGTGGGCGAATGCAGGTTACTGTGGACAGCGTCTGCCACCAGATCCAGGACTTCTCCATGCCTGGTATATAGTTTTTTCTTTTTGGTGCCGCCAATCCTGTATGTATTTTCCTCAATACTTTCCACATTTCCTGTCTTATTTCTCCACGCATATTTCTCAGCACAGTTCCCTTTTTGTTTTCTGATCTGTCTCGGCTCTATCTCCATATCTCTCTATGCGGATATACTGCCCTTCTTTTTTCGATTTCAGATATTTCTAGCTCCATATCAACATAGTTGTATATCTATGTTTTAAATGAATACAATACAACTATATAGTTTTTTTCTTGCTGAAAAAAAAGTTTATGAAAATGTAGAATAAATATATGTATAAAATTCCATGTCAAATCTCCAATTGTTTATCTTAAGTAATGAGGATAGCCATGTTTATTTAGAAATTATAATGGTAATACTATGATAATTTCTAATAATAATATTCCGATTCAAACAAAATTGGTAAGTAATAAATTCCTTTTGATATAAAAAAAATTTAAAATCGTAAGTGTAAATGTAATTAAAAATTTGCAAATGTAATTTTACCTCCATAAACCACATGACCCATATTAAAGCTAAAGATAATGCAAAGAAACCAAAGAGAAAGATAAAAGCGAAGGAACATAGGTAAATAGGAGGCGAGCAAGATCCACAGTATATGAGCTTGCATAATCATGTCGTCTCTCTGTTTCTCTATGTAAAGTCTCGTGCAAATAGAATCCCTATCCGATAAGGGCCAAATTGAGATATAGGGATTTAATATTCGATAACCAATCAACATTATTGGACAATAGATCATGATACAAGAAAGCTCGTAGCAATGCTGGTTTCTTATCCGATTGGGTTCTCTTTCACAGGCCCCATTGCAGGCTTGAAGCTATAAAATGCCCCGGCTTCAACCCATTAATGCAATTTCCTGTTAGGGGAGTCCTACATATATTTTGTATCAAAGCGGTGGTGTTTCAATTTTTTTTTGTT
Source organism: Pinus tabuliformis (assembly GCA_031772625.1). Lineage (NCBI taxonomy): Eukaryota > Viridiplantae > Streptophyta > Pinopsida > Pinales > Pinaceae > Pinus > Pinus tabuliformis. The sequence goes on from CM062805.1 coordinate 603,766,480, forward strand.
CAGCATGGCTACAGAAACTGTCATGTTTACCAATGAGAGTAATGTCACCGAAGGCATTGCAGATGAAGACAGAAATCCACTGGGGACTCCACATAGTAGAATGCTGGGAGGCACAGAGGAAAGCTGGTGCAAGGCCCTCGGTGGTGGAACAGGAATCACAATACTCGCCATGCTCTTTTCTGAGAGCGTAAACCCATCCGATTTGCAGGAGGTAGTTCATACAGTTCAAAGAACCCACCCTCGCCTTCGTTCTCAGCTCGTTTGGATTGATGGCAGGCCTGCATTCTCTGTGTCTCCACATCCCTATGTAGAAGTCCAGGTCGTGGACTCTGTGAGTACTTCTGAGATTCTATGCGAGATATCAAGCCCAAATATAAGCGACCCATCAGGAGAAAACTCCAGTTTTGATGGGATTAGTGTTGAGAGTGATAATAACAGTTCTCATACAGATTCTGGAAAGGAAGGGTTGAGGGATTGGCAATACCTTGTGGAGCATGAATTGAATACCAATGAATGGTCTGATCAATCTGATTTTCAGATTCCAAAGGATATGTTCTTTTCTAGATTTTACCATCTTCCTCGTGGGTATTCTCTGGCTATACTGAGGTTGCATACTTCAATCTGTGACAGGGCCTCTGCAGCTACAATCCTGACACAAATGCTGGAGGCTTTCTATGAGAAAAAATATGGCCACCCCCCTCCCAAAAAGGCAACCAATTCTCAGACAGAGAAGAATGGATATCATGAAGAAAACCTAAATTTTATGGCTATAGAGGATGCAATTCCCAGAGGCCAGGCCAACAAGCCCTTCTGGGCTCATGGGGTTGATTTATTGGGATATTCTTTGGGGTCCAAGAGGCATGCCAATTTGCCATTTGAAGATCCTAATTCTCCTCGCCATTCGCAAATCGTTCGTCTGTGCTTATGCTCAGAGAGGACAGCTCAGCTTGAGAATGTAAGTTGATAATCTTTACTGATAGATTTATCGATAGTTTTGTAGCATTGCTGCAAGTCAATATCCAATACTGTGTACTGTTTGATTTAGTAGTGTCAGAGAAGTCATATGGGGAGGATAGGAATTATGTTATGCGGATATGAAGTCCATAAGGTTTATTTCCTAGTATCTAGGTCAATGAAGAGGATAGGAATTGTTCTGTAACTGTGGATAGGAAGTCCATAAGGTCTATAGCCTAGTGATAACTAGGCCATAAAGTCTATTATCTTCCATGTTAATAGAGTTTATAGTCCACAAAGAGTTTATAGTCCAGTAAATGCACACTAGGTTTTATTCTCTACGTTATATCATTGTAAATTAATGAACTATAAGTTCTATGATTTCATGAGTATCAATTTTGATGTTGATGGATTGCCATCACAGGTTTGCAAGACAGAAAGAACAACAATGCGTGGAGCTTTAACAGCAGCTGGGCTTAAAGCCACTTCCGTTCTCAAGGAGCTTGGCAATCGCTGGGAGCGTTACTCTGTCATAACTCTGGTTGACTGCAGAAGCCTCGTTGGCAGCAGCCTATCTGATCATAGTGTTGGTAAGGTTTTGCCAATTCCATATTTGCACATTGCTTTATTTTATTTTGAATTACCACTGCTGCTTCAAAGTTTTGTCTAGTTTTCACAGTATGTTTTTGTATTTATTTACAGTTATCGGTTTCTGTAGGTTTAATTTATTTATGGCATGATTTCTTGCACTCTATGAACTGGGTTTTTCTAGTGTGAGCAGTCATGTTGTTCATGGTATATATGTTGTACAGATACACTTGTATTCAGTAAGAAAGCAATTGTGTGTGGTTCTATCAGCTACAAACAGTATTAGTATTTCTCAATTTGTATACCCTTTATTTTTTTATTAATTTTCTTCTGATCAGTTGTGTGAATATTTGTATTGCTTCCCTTGACCCTTATTTTGGTTTCTTGTGGGCACGAAGGTTTCTACCATTCTGCTATTACGAATACCCATCATATCAATGAAACAGGGGACTTTTGGAAGCTGGCCAGACAATGCTCAAATGCACTTGATACATCTACGAGGAATCGAAAACATTTCACAGACATGAGTGATGTCAACTTCCTTATGTGCCAAGCAATTCAACATCCTTATTTAACTCCATCATCTTCACTTCGCACTTCACTTATTGTTGTATTTGAAGGTCCCATGGTGGACGAAATGGATGAATTGAAAAGGGCAATAGGTTTAGAGGATTATATGGGATGCTCTTCTGTTCATGGAGTAGGACCTTCTCTTGCAGTTTTTGATACAGTCAGAAATGGAGCTTTGGATTGTGCATGTGTATATCCCGCATCTTTGCATTCCAGAAAACAAATGCAAACTTTAATTGACTGTATGAAGAGTATCCTCATTGGTGCTGCTAAGCTCTGAGAGAAAGTGTCAGGTGCAGACCTTGCCAGAAACCTGACTGTGCAAATGGGATAAAGGATATCATCTAGGAAAATCTTATGTAGCCATTGTTTTCGTTCATGCAAAGCAGTGTTTTTTTGTAGCACAGACTTTTATCATTAAATACTACCATATGATAGACAACGATCTTAGCTATCAATTTGCAAGTATTGTTTATATTTTTCCCTCATATCATTTCGGAGTGAGAATCCCAATTTCAATTTATTGAAAATAAAAATACACAAGTGTGGCCAAGCTCGGAATCCTATTGAGACAATAAGATGCAAGAGAATACACTGAGTCCTTATGTCCTTGGAGCACCTACTACAAGAGAAATAAAAAAAAAATCACCTAGTTAATTCAAGGAAAATGATATAGCCTAAATCCAAAGAAATGCAGAGGTTCCATCTTTCCATAGGCGCATAATAATATTGTATGCATAAGAGATAACATATACATAACACAAATTTTCTCTGCTTTCTTTTATCTGTTGTCACCCAGATGGCCCTGGTTAGTTTTGTAGTCAAAAGTGGTCAAATCTTGTAGTCAATGGCTACAGAATTATTTGATGTTGTTGTCTGACAAGGTTGTTTGCCTGTGCTGTAGTTGATCTATAAACTGAAGTATAACTAGAGGTGTTCTAGTTTTCAGCGGATATGTTATAGTATCTGAGAATTCATATGTATTGCACAAAGAAGTTCAATGCAATTCTTCACTATTAAGAAATATGTTAATAGATAGTAACCTTGTTTTACTATTAGTGAACAAACATTTACATTCAGTTGGTATACATATTACAGGATTTCAAAACAAAAGGCTCAGAGTCTTCAATTGGTAGGAATTTCTCAAAAGGCTTTAATACTGGCTTGATATAAATACCTATCAAGCATATTAAAATTCATGTTTCCAAAACTATTTCAATCAATTTGCATCTAAATGGTTATAAGTTCAATACCTATAATCCGGGGAAAATATTCAGTACCTAGAAATGAATTCAGAAATATACTTGAAAACTTGATGCTAAATTGTACACTGTAAGCCCAACTCTTTTGATATAAATTTAAAGGGATTTCTTGCAAATGATCTGGGATTAGTGTTGGTAATGTATGGCCTCTTTTATAGTTTGTTTTTTTCTGTTTCAGCTCAAAAGTAGGGAAATTATATGCAAAACCTTGCTATGCTGTTTATATATCACGTAAATATATTGTTCTTTGCTCTCTCTATGATGAAGCTAACAATGTGGATTATTTTTGAAAAACACTCGCAGCATTTTGACTTTTTAAAGTTTTTGGCTCTTTGCCAAATCTCAACATAAACATTTCATCCATAAGGCTCGGGTACTGAATGTGTGGCGGGTACTGAATATCCTTCACATAGATTTAGCCCTGATCTCACCTTGACTAGCAACTTAAGCACCTTAGCAAATTTAAATCAGACATATAGAACGCTAATACAGCGTGAACAATGTAAATTCTTTGCTTTGTATGAAGACTTCTAGCTCTTATTTATGTTAAAAGTCAATGACTATTTATGTAGCCATGTATATACTTCTAAACAATGTCATGTCATTGTATGAAATGGTTTATGTTTGAAAGATCAAATTAGAAAATCAGGATGAGTAAACTGGGTGCATATAATTTTGATAGTGTAAGAGATGCAGATGATTTATGTTAAAATAGATACAAGAATATTAAGTGTAGTTCTAGGTCACCTGACACAGGGATTCGGGACACGTAGGATTCGAGATTCGTGGTGTCGGATTTGGACACGCTGACCCCCCGAAACAGGACACGTTAGGATTTGTTCTATATTATTTTATATATATATATATATATATATATATATATATATATTTTATATATTTATATATATATATATATATATATATATATATATATATATATATATATTAAAAATTAGATATTTCTTACACAAATTTTAATTAATGATACAAATTTATTGATTTCAAACATAGATCTTCATCTATAGCTATTAGCATGCATAGTACATACAAAATTCAAATAAATGTCAGTGGTACTGGTCACATAAATGATAAATTTACTAAAAATTTAAATCATGATTCATAATTCATAACTGAAAGACAACTTACAAATACAAGATAGTAAGATAAACACACTGACAACTGTAGTTTTCTCATGAAGTCATCAAATCAAAATGTGTTACATAGGTAGTGTTGGTGCAATGCCAATGGCAAATAGAAATAGAAAATATAAAACAACTACAGGTATACAAGCCTTAGGGCATCAATCAGCGTCAGAATCAGCATCACTGTCCCCATCATCATGGTCCCCACTGCTCTCTTCTGCATCCTCCTCCTCCCCTGTATCTATAGTCGCCTTTGCATCTGCTGGTATGGAGGTTGACCCCTCTAAGTCATCAAATCTAACAGGCTCTAGCACTGGATCATTGAGATCCATGTTGGCTAATGCCAACTCAACAGTGGTGTCCAGACCCATATCATCAGGAAAGACATCCCACATCTTTGTCTTTCCCCTCAACCACTCTTCCCTCTGCCTGTAAATAAGACGAAGATTGGTGTGCACATACATCATTGTCTCTGCCCTGGACTGCTCAAGCCTGCGCTTCTTCACACTACACAAATTCCCATATGTGCTCCAATTCCTCTCGCAACAAGAGGATGAAGTCACCTGAGAGAGGAGCCTCATGGCTAACTGCTGAAGAGGAGGGCTTGTTGCCCCATGATTTGCCCACCAAGAATAGGGCTTCTTAGCCCCCCTGTCTCTAATCACATCATAACCTCCAAATCGACCACTGCCAGGGGAAAACTCTGCAAAAGCATCCTCCACCTCAGCAAGAAATGCACTATCCTGATAAATCCGCCAGAATGCCTCTTTCCTCCCCTGTGAGATTTCACCATCCATGTGAGGAGGGAATCTGCAGGAAGGTCCACCATTCAGCCACTCATGGCTGTAGTATTTGCGGATCAATGAGTGAGCCAAACAATGTAAAGGTGTACAATTCTTGTCCCATCTACTGACAATAATATCATGTATGGTATCGCAGAAGGCCTCTGTTGATGTCTCATACTCTGGGAACTCACTTTGTAGAATAATGCTCCTCACAGACTCAATCATGGAATCCCATCCCTCATAAACCTCTCCTAGGATGGGTTTGTCTGTATCTGCAACTCGAAACAAAGAAATGATAGGGTCCATGATCCGAGTAATTAGATCTACCCTCTCCCACCAAGCATCATCTAGCACTGTGTCCTTCACTCTTTTAGAGGTTGCCTGATCTGTCTTTCTCCAAAAAGACCAAAACTCAGAAATAACCATGGACCCAAGAGCGGTCTTGACCTCCCTCAACCTCTTCAACATCATGAATGAAGATGCAAACCGTGTATCAACAATCTTCAACAATGATAGATTGTTGTACTCCTTGTAGATAATGAGGGAATTTGTATGATTTTGCACAAAGTTACGGATATGTCTTGCATCCTCAATAATGCTTCCAATCCAAAGCACATCAGAAGCAATGGATTTCAGTGCTAAGTTCAATGAATGGACAATGCAAGGAGTCCAAAACACTTGTGGATATTTAGCTTCCACAACCATGCCAACAACCTTGCAAACAGGTGCGTTATCTGTAATGATTTGCACACAAGAATCAACACCTACATCTTCAACAACTTTAATAAATAACTCACCCATAAATTGTGCATCCTTGTATTCGCCAAGTGTATCCACTGCTTTCATGCAAACTGGACCATTCAAGGAAGACACCATGAAGTTGATGATTGGGTGTCGTGCTAGATCTGTCCATCCATCATAAACAATGCTAACCCCAGATGGTGGCCATGATGCCACAATAGGCTCAAGCCTTTTTTGCACCTCTTTTTTTGCCTTCGTCAACAATGTGGTTCTCAGCTTCTCTGATCCAAGAGGCACATACCCTGCTGGAGCCCCTTGAGTTAGAGCTCGGCACATCTCAACAAATAAAGGTGAACATGCAACATTAAATGATATGAAGTTTTGATAGAAGAAGGCAATGGAGAGATCAAGCTCTTCCTGTCTCTCTATTTGGAAAATCTTGTCCATTGGACCAAGTGCTCTTCTTTTTGATGCTTGTCCCCCAGTAGAAGTAGAACTCTCGAATGGAAATTTGGTGTTGGCTTTCGTCAAAAATGGAAGGGGGTCTTCATTCTTCGGTTTTTTTTATTTTGAAGCCAGTGCCACATGTTCCATACCAACATTGGCCTCCTTTTCCAATTCTTTTCTCTTTTGTGAAGTAATAGCTCTACAAGATCCAATCCCACAACCAGGTAAAGCCAACAAATGTGATTTCACACGGTAATATGTGCTTTTGAAAGAAATGTTACAAAAATTGCATTTCCATTGCACATTGCCTCCCCCCTTTCCCTTGTTGTCTGGCCCATCCTCTCTTGTGACATATTTCCACAATGGATATTTATCATTGTCTTTAAGTTCTCATCCCTCAACATTACTTGTAGCAGAGTCTGATGATATTGGGGGAGGAGGGGCATCTCTACCCATGACATTCTTGCCCTTCCTTTGCCCCCTAACTGCTGCCTTTGATTGAGCTATGAACACTGTTACTTGTAAAAAAAATGAACAAACTTACAAAGCATGCACAAATTTGTAAATAAAAAATAAAAATCATATACAAACTGCTGTAAAAAATGCAAAAAAATAGAGGTGAAATGCTAGTCTTAGAACAGAGACAGTTTTATCATGTCTTTTGGAAATTCAAGGTTGCAACTTGCCAGAGTATTCTGAGAAATTCAAGGTTACAATACACATAAATTATAATTAAATAGATTCCATTGTCCAGATATAAAGTTATTTCATGACTCGCAGCAAAGAAGGGTTTTGATCTTGCCAAGCTCGTACAGGATTTCAGTGTATTTGGGCAGCCAAGTTTTCTCCAAGATTGCAGTTTGATCCTGTGGAAGGAGAGGCCGAGAATAGGCATTATATTCTCTGATCTATGAGAGAATGGCCACAATTCTGTGGAGGAGGGCCAAGCCTCTGTTCACCATGAAAAGGAGGCCATAAAGCTTGGTTGCTGGCAGAATAGAAGCTTGAGTTACCTCAATACACAACCCAGGTGAGAAGGCCTTTTAAGACCGAGATATGGACTCCAAGTTGATATCTAAAGGAAAGAATCCAAGGAAGTTTCGTTATCTATGGTGTGGAGTGGTTGAATAATAATGTGATTGGAGTGGTTTCATTATCCAAGTAAGTTGAGGCCCTTGAGAATGAATGGAGTGGAAGAAATGCCTTGACAAGTTGACAAAGAAAAAGGCTTCCTTTTGAAAATGTTTTCATAATGCATTCTCAGACAACAACGAAGGGAATGTTTCCGAAACACCATGTTGCAGTGAGGTGTTCATTCCCTCAACAAGAATGGCATTAAGCAATTTCAAAGAGGATTGAATCTAATCAGTGTTCTCATTATAGTACAACGACGGGAGTTGAAAAGGGACATAACATGTTTTGGGACTGCTGCCTAGGAACTTGAATACCCTCAGATTCCCAACAAGTGAAGAAATATATGCCACAGACTTGTAGATGGAGATCGAGGATTATCAAAGGGCTTGACTGGTAATCCGAGGTCAGAAAAGTCTGTGGCATGGAGCTTCTCAACGTAAACTGTAAACACTGAACAGTGAGATCAGAAATGCTGCAAATGCACTTACCTGGTGGACCAGTGGTCGATTCTCCTTGCTGAATGCTCTACTCGCTGCAACAAAACAAATCACTTGCCAAATGAAAATATTAATGAGCAAACACGCCCTTTTCATACCCGTGCTGAGCTTAGCGAGTCCTGGAAACAGGACATGATTTCCAAAATTGCGACACGCTTTTGAAAATCGCAACACGACCTCGGATTCGATGTGTCGGAAAAGGACACAACGTGTCATATGATTTGGACACGAATCCGGACCGAATCGTGTCGGATTCGCTGGATTCGGGATTCGTAGGGGGTTTAGGATGAATCCGGTTACTTAGGTGTAGTTAGATACTATTAGTTAAGTTTCAGCAAGGTTTGTGTTTGAGCTTGAGGTGTAGTGTAGTTAGATACATTTAAGCTTGAGGTGTATATGTTTTTGGTATAGAATTGTCCTTGTTACCATTCATCCACGCTTAAGTTTCAGTGGCATTACCATAGAGCTTCTAAAAGCCTTTAATGGCTTAGCACGCACTTCTGGAATAATCTATATGATCTAACTTCATCTCAGGGAATTCATTACAATTTGATTTTGGAGTTAAGGAGTTTGATGTTCTCATTAAACAACTTTTTTTACAGGGCGTTGTCTACCGAGGTGTTAAGGTGTTAATTTTGCTTGGATGGTAAAATAATTTTTCAATAGGAGTACTAGAATTGTGTTTTTATGGTGAAAATAGATTCAGCGCCTTCAAAACCCCTAAGGCACTCAAAATCTTGAAACTTAACAACTATAAGTTGGATTTCCAAAAAAATTTGCCAAATTTTATCAAAATTATACAAAATTTTTCATTATTTTCCCCAAAAAATATGCCTCATTAGATTACGGCTTCTTAAAGTTTACCACAAAGTGATTGGAATCCTTATGGGATATCCATATTGACATTTTTGCTTGAGTATGACAATGGTCCAGAAACATATAAAATGCATGTGCTGCTTGGTTAGTTTTTCAATTGCGTACTTCCAGAGCCCTTACATGTAGTATGAACGCTGGAAGCTACATCGTTGGCATTGCCATAGTACCCGCAACTTATTTTGGTTCCATTTTCGTTGTCATACATATGTAATATCCTACAACTTATTTTGGTTCCATTTTCGTTGTCATACACATGTATATTTTGCATTTCATACTAAATACGAAATATACATGTTTATGACAACCAAAATTTAAATATACATGTGAATGGCAACGAAAATGAAACCAAAATTTCCCAAGGTTATGATTAGGATTTGATATGGTGCAAAGAAATACATTGATATTTTTTTCACTAACTCTCTTTTTGACCTTGGGAAATTTTGGTTTTATTTTCGTTTTCATACACGTATATTTCGTATACAAAATATACATGTGTATGACAATGAAAATGGAACCAAAATTTAAATATATAGGTGTATGAGAACGAAAATGAAACCAAAATTTCCCAAGGCCAAAAAGGGAGAACTTTCTATTTTATTAGTGAAAGTTATGATTAGGATTTGATATGGTGCAAATAAATACATTGATATTTTTGGCGTATCCATAGGTATAGTAATATCTATACCTAGTTAGTTGAAGACTCAAGGGTACCATGTTCTTCTAGGGTGTTTGAGAATCAATGTGAACAATGAATTTTGGTAGGAGTTCTGTTTTAGGATGATTTTGTTAAAATTTTAAGTTTTAGGTGATTAATTTTCTTATTAGTTCAATTAAATAAATAGATAGTTGAATTTAATTAATTTGATTAATGTTGAAATTAAATTTTGATCATAGCATCAATTATACTAATATGTAAATTGTTATAGATATTCTATTCAGTTATTATAGATCTACTAAAATATATTTGAAAATCCAAAATTTACACTACAAGGGTTAATTTTTCTTTAGAGTTTTGGATTCATCAATCACTATGTTATGTCTATGCATGAAATATATAAAATATGGAAAATAAAGAACAACAAAATAAACTCACTTTTGGCTTGTTGGGGCTTGACTCAGGTTCAGAGTTAATTAGCCAAACAAATCCCTGTACTATTGGCCCTTTCGGCAATAGTTCGCGGAGCGCGGATTGAGGTCCCATCCGAAGTAGTATGGGAGGGTGATAGAACCAGGTTTTCGCACCCTTGAGATGTCTGAGAGGTTCGACTGGTTCTTTGTTTGTTTCTTCGCACAGGTGCTTCGCGCACCTTTTGTTCCTCGCGGCCTGATACCCTGCTTTCGCGCAACCCTAACCAGGGGTTGTGCCATGCTTTGCGGTATTACCCGAGATCTTATTTATCTTTCAGTATTAATTAAGCACCTTCGCCTACTTAAATGTCTTAAGTTATACTTAACAATACAAAACATTCATACAGGTTCACGTAGTAAACAAACAGTGTACTTGCAAATTATATCCAATCATGAATTTAACCAGGAAAAGATACACAGAATTATAGAAAACTTTTCTTTATTGATTCTCCAACGGTTACAGACTCGAGCCGCCCTATGCACATAGCTGCAGGGGTCCGCGCACTCAGTTGTGAACTACTAGACTTCTACGCACTCAGCTGCAGAGCCTTCTCCTACTCTACAATCCACATACACACTTTACACTTCGACTCAATCACTTAGACTTCTCGTGCTTCTATTAGTTTCTCTCCTTTCTACACTTAGAGCCTTTATCTATTTATACAATCCCATGGTCCGTGGACCATGGGTAGGTCTATCCAACCGACATTACATTACAAAAACTAGGGTGGACAACCCTGTGACTCTATTATACTTTCGCGCCCTGCGCCTGTAATTTGTGGAGCTTTTACAACAAGATTCGATCAAAACTTGGGCTTTAAGCCCCAAAACATGCTTTGGGGGGATTCCATGACCAATAGGCCCCCAACATAAACATCGTGACTCGCCCTCAAGTCACTCTATCGGCGCAAAGATCTTTACGCAGAGTCCCTCCAACTGTTCTCGAACTGCGGCAAGGTCAGCAACACACTGAGCTGTTGCTTGTTGGATCTACTGCATACGTTGTTCCAAGACCTCTATGTTGAAAGTGCTTCTCTGCATTAATGCGTGCATCCCCTGCATTTGTGCGAGCTTTTTGTTTTTTTAATAATAGTTTGGTTATTAAAATATTAGTTTTTTTTTGGGTTAATTTGTGAAGATTTATCTGTGTAGGTATAGTAATAGTGGTAGTTTATAAACGATGGTAGTTTAGGCTGTAACTTTATAGATAAGAGTAAGGTAATTTATCATTTTTAAGGTTATTTTTTTCATGGTTTTTTTGAATTTGAAAAGATAATATACATTAATTTTCTAATTAATGTAAGAGGTTTATAGAAAGTTTCTAGATAACAATCTCTATATATTACAAGGAGCAAGAAGAAAAGACTTATAATAAGAATTAGAATATATCATAAGAATATTATTTATTTGACTAATCACTAGTTTTTTTTAGGAGCATACCTCACTTGTGTAATGATTATATTTTGAGAATATAACGGTTTTCTAGTTATAAGATCATCCCTATTGTATTAACAAAAGGATTAAATTAAATTTCTTTCTTCAATCCATTTATAAATTTGTGATTCTAATTCCAATAATGATATATGTGTGATGTGTGTGTAGAAATGAGAGTTTTTCATTTCACACAATTAGGTGTGTGAATACAATGGTATTCTTATTCTATAAGGAATTGAATTTATTTAACATGAGTATTATGGTAGATATTACGTAAAAATTAAATGTAGAAGACCATGATGTAATTAACAATAGTACGGGTAAGTGAACATGCTAGAGGCATAGTCGTAGGTGTATGGAAACTTCCCCTTGAAGAATTGGGAATAGTTGGTTGCGGGAAAGTTGTCAAGGTAGTGTCTAGTGCAACAATTTTGAGGGTATTAAAAGCAACATAAGCATTATTGCACTTATCAATAATGAGGACCAACAAAAGGAGAGAATAGTATTAATGGATAGTATATGAGTGGTCGAAGAAAGGACAAATTGGAAAGAAAGGACAAATATTAAACTTAACATCACTTCCATTTTATTGTATTTATTCCCTAAACATTTAAGTAATAGTATTGTTTATGTTACCTCGTTTTCATTTTTTTGTCAGTGTTATCATAACTATTTTCAATGTTTCTAAGGCTTTCGCTACACTAGAGGTTGGATTGATTTGTATCTATGTGATGGTTCATTGTCATTGGGTTGCTATAATTTTTCTACTAGTTTTAGTTATAGTGTTAGTCTTTATAATTGGGGCATTTGGGCCATCCTTTCCTTCATGCCAAAAATGTTGAGGTCGTTGTAACCACCACAATAAAATATTTTTTTCATTATTGCAACTTCACCAGGTGGGTTTTGTTTCTTTTGATGTTGGTTTTTCTAAAATTGAAATCATCAAATATTTGATTTTGTTTTTTTTTTTTTAATAGTAGTTTGGTTTTTTTTTTCTCTGAATTTAGACTAATTCTATTGAGTAAAATATAGTACAATCAAGAGAAACAAGAGACCTGCAGACCGGAAATGATGAAACCATCAACCTCGGTCCCGAAGAAAAAGAGAATCAATCTCGGAGCTACATCAAATAACTTGAGAGCAAAGACTGACTAACTGACTTTCACCCCACAGGGGCAGAAACTTCAACACAATGTTTTTTCCCTTTCTTTTTATTGACTTTTGTCCAACCATCATGGGGAGTATGCGCTAAAACAACTTGGAGACTGGAATTCTCTATCTTCGGGATCTCCTTTTCTGATTCAGAGGAGGAAGTCTCATGGGCGCGTTTATGGGAGATTGCTGTGACGGAGGTGTGCCCCTGAGCATCTGTGGACGGATCCATCGGCTGAGGTGCCTGGTCCGGTTCTGAATCGCTTTCCTCATCCTCCGAGCTTGGGGAGTCAGAGCTCCGTGCTGGCGGCGGAGAACAGGGGGTCCAACGCTTGGGTTTGAATTTTGCAAAGTTGCCTTTTTTCGTTCTTGCAGTCAGCAATGGGCAGGAGTTCTGCAGGTGCCTTGTTAGGTGACAGTGACAGCATCGGAAGGCAGTGTTTTCGTAATCTAGGATCTGGGTCCAAACAGTGTCATTGATCTTGAGATTGATTAGCTATGGTAGTCCCTTGCTTAAATCTAGCTCCACACATATTCTAGCATATGTATAAAGACCTTGTTGTTCCCTCGAGTAATATCCCATTAAAAAGCTGCCCAAGGTGTTGCCTATTTGCCTGTATACTGTTGTGTGCCACAGGTGTACTGGAAAATTTGGAAGTCTGATCCAGACAGGGGCTTTAGTGATGACTGCAGAAGCTGGGTCAAAATCTGGGAACCATGGAGTTAAGAAGGGTCCTGTTGAACCCATGAACCAAGGGCCTTCTTCTAAGGCCTTTTCGTAGTGCTTGGGATTGTCGAACAGAACTATAAAGTATCCCTTTGCACAGAAATAAACCTTGCAGTGGTGAGTCCAGTTGTCATTGATCCAGTCATAAAGATCCTTTGAGCGAGGCCAGAGCCCATTGAATCTGCAGATGATGGCCCTTTCAGCGAATTTTTGAATGTCGTCTGCAAGGTCAGAGTGGGAGATCTCAACAGAGGGAACCTCTTCCAACTTGTCAACCAAAAAAGGCTTGGGTTTGGGAGGTTCAGGGGAAATGGGTATCTTAGAGCGGACTGCAGCTTTGTAGGAGTATGGAGGAGCAGAAGAGGATTGACCTGCAGCTCCACCTCTCAAGCGAAAGGAAAACACTAAAGAGCTATTGTTTTTTATGCTGTAAAAAGAGAGAGGAAGAGGATCATCGAGTTGTTTACCTTGGAAAATAAGTCTCTGTAGGGCTGAGGGGATCCCAAGTCGGTGTTCCAGATTTTCTTTGAGGTTCTGCACCAGATCTGATGGGTATACCCATTGCAGAATGGTCTTGCCAGAGATCTGTGCGATTTGAACCTGAAAGGGGGCAGAGGAATTTTCAAGAGATTTCTGGAGTAGCACAGGGCATGAGTCTTTTGGTTCTCCCATCTCTTGACGCAAAGGAGGCTGAAGGGGAGAGAAAATCTTCTGCCTAAGGTAGTTTTCTCTCCAACTCAGATCCGCTGCAAAGGGAAGGGAAACAGATCTGTAGAGAGGCCATTGATCAGTGGAGGGGCCTGAGCTGCCATGGCTATGCGCGCCTGTGCACACCGCATGGAGGTTCGCAGCTTTCTTCGGCTCAACATCCGCATGGAGCTTCATCTCGGGTTCGCCCTTCTCCTCGTTGTTTTGCCCGGGAAAGCCGATTCGATCTGCTGAGGAGAGTCGGAAAGGGAGCAGGGGAGCGAATGGAAAGACCCTAAATCGAGCTTCCCTTTCAGCGGCATGGCCGCGCAGAGGCCAAGCGGCGGCCGAGGACAAGGAGGCGACGGCGGCGGCAGCTTCGCAGCTAGGGTTCGGCTTCGGCTCCGATTCTCCACTCAATGCCTGCTTATCAGGTATTAGGGTACGCTCCGGCCTTCTGTTCTTGAATCAAACTTCCCTTTCATCGGCAGAGAGCCGAGGCCAAGCGGCGGCCAAGGGCATTGAGGCTACGGCGGCTGTAGGGTTCATCTTCGGCGCCCAATCTCCTTTCTCTTAATAATAGTTTGGTTATTGAAATATTAGTTTTTGTTTTTTTGGGTCAATTTGTGAAATTTATCTGTGTAGGTATAGTAATAGTGGTAGTTGATAAACGATGGTTTTTTTTTCTAAATTGAAATCATCAAATATTTTATTTTGGTTTTTGTTTTTTTAATAATAGTTTGGTTATTAAAATATTAGTTTTTTTTGGGGTTAATTTGTGAAGATTTATCTGTGTAGGTATAGTAATAGTGGTAGTTTATAAACGATGGTAGTTTAGGCTGTAACTTTATAGATAAGAGTAAGGTAATTTATCATTTTTTAAGGTTATTTTTTTCATGGTTTTTTTGAATTTGAAAAGATAATATACATTAATTTTCTAATTAATGTAAGAGGTTTATAGAAAGTTTCTAGATAACAATCTCTATATATTACAAGGAGCAAGAAGAAAAGACTTATAATAAGAATTAGAATATATCATAAGAGTATTATTTATTTGAGTAATCACTAGTTTTTCTTAGGAGCATACCTCACTTGTGTAATGATTATATTTTGAGAATATAATGGTTTTCTAGTTATAAGATCATCCCTATTGTATTTAAAAAAGGATTAAATTAAATTTCTTTCTTCAATCCATTTATAAATTTGTGATTCTAATTCCAATAATGATATATGTGTGATGTGTGTGTAGAAATGAGAGTTTTTCATTTCACACAATTAGGTGTGTGAATACAATGGTATTCTTATTCTATAAGGAATTGAATTTATTTAACATGAGTATTATGGTAGATATTACGTAAAAATTAAATGTAGAAGACCATGATGTAATTAACAATAATACGGGTAAGTGAACATGCTAGAGGCATAATCTTGGGCATAGTCGTAGGTGTATAGAAACTTCCCCTTGAAGAATTGGGAATAGTTGGTTGCGGGGAAGTTGTCAAGGTAGTGTCTAGTGCAACAATTTTGAGGGTATTAAAAGCAACATAAGCATTATTGCACTTATCAATAATGAGGACCAACAAAAGGAGAGAATAGTATTAATGGATAGTATATGAGTGGTCGAAGAAAGGACAAATTGGAAAGAAAGGACAAATATTAAACTTAACATCACTTCCATTTTATTGTATTTATTCCCTAAACATTTAAGTAATAGTATTGTTTATGTTACCTCGTTTTCATTTTTTTGTCAGTGTTATCATAACTATTTTCAATGTTTCTAAGGCTTTCACTACACTAGAGGTTGGATTGATTTGTATCTATGTGATGGTTCGTTGTCATTGGGTTGCTATAATTTTTCTACTAGTTTTAGTTATAGTGTTAGTCTTTATAATTGGAGCATTTGGGCCATCCTTTCCTTCATGCCAAAAATGTTGAGGTCGTTGTAACCACCACAATAACATATTTTTTTCATTATTGCAACTTCACCAGGTGGGTTTTGTTTCTTTTGATGTTGGTTTTTCTAAAATTGAAATCATCAAATATTTGATTTTGGTTTTTGTTTTTTTAATAATAGTTTGGTTATTGAAATATTAGTTTTTGTTTTTTTGGGTTAATTTGTGAAGATTTATCTGTGTAGGTATAGTAATAGTGGTAATTGATAAACGATGGTTTTTTTTTATCTAAATTGAAATCATCAAATATTTTATTTTGGTTTTTGTTTTTTGTTTTTTTAATAATAGTTTTGTTATTAAAATATTAGTTTTTTTTGGGGTTAATTTGTGAAGATTTATCTGTGTAGGTATAGTAATAGTGGTAGTTTATAAACGATGGTAGTTTAGGCTGTAACTTTATAGATAAGAGTAAGGTAATTTATCATTTTTTAAGGTTATTTTTTTCATGGTTTTTTTGAATTTGAAAAGATAATATACATTAGTTTTCTAATTAATGTAAGAGGTTTATAGAAAGTTTCTAGATAACAATCTCTATATATTACAAGGAGCAAGAAGAAAAGACTTATAATAAGAATTAGAATATATCATAAGAGTATTATTTATTTGAGTAATCACTAGTTTTTTTTAGGAGCATACCTCACTTGTGTAATGATTATATTTTGAGAATATAATGGTTTTCTAGTTATAAGATCATCCCTATTGTATTAAAAAAAGGATTAAATTAAATTTCTTTCTTCAATCCATTTATAAATTTGTGATTCTAATTCCAATAATGATATATGTGTGATGTGTGTGTAGAAATGAGAGTTTTTCATTTCACACAATTAGGTGTGTGAATACAATGGTATTCTTATTCTATAAGGAATTGAATTTATTTAACATGAGTATTATGGTAGATATTACATAAAAATTAAATGTAGAAGACCATGATGTAATTAACAATAATACAGGTAAGTGAACATGCTAGAGGCATAATCTTTGGCATAGTCGTAGGTGTATGGAAACTTCCCCTTGAAGAATTGGGAATAGTTGGTTGCGGGGAAGTTGTCAAGGTAGTGTCTAGTGCAACAATTTTGAGGGTATTAAAAGCAACATAAGCATTATTTCACTTATCAACAACTCGCAATTCTACGAGGTAGTTGGAATTTTTGTTGTTGCGACAATGTAATATTTTGTAGGTAGGGTTTGAGAGTGAGTGAGAGAGAGAGAGATTTAATTCATCAAAAATATAAATGTCATAGGCTTCAACATTATTGTTTCCATTTATAATATTCAAGAAATGTTGCAGGAGGTCATCCTAAGGCTTAGTAGTTGAGCATGCTATTAGAAAGAAATTGAAAATGCGTACACATAGAAAAGTATTTTCTATTACATCTTAATCACAAAATTACAAAGCATATATAATGCTTATAAGATCTAAAAATTTCTAAACTAAGAGATTGGTTGTCGAGAGAATATCTCAACAACCAAACAGCTCAACAAACCAATTCTAACTATTTGCTAAAGTAAGCATTATTTCCATGTTCCCCCCTTAACGATTACATTATTACATAAGTCACAAATTACATATAAATCATATCAAGTCTAATTAATGGCCTTTATGAACAATTATGTTCATTTTGGGATCTTGCAGACACTGCTCTTTTTCAAAATCTCACCAGCTACCACTTGATCTCCATTTGAAGCATACTTGCCTCTAACCATCATTGATAAGCTTTACAGAATTGGCATTTCTTAACTACCTCGAAGAATAGCTGATATGTTGAATATCTCTATCGAAAATTTTACATCCTGGTACTATGCACTGAAATACACACTTCCAGTGATATAGGTAACCTATCTAAGTACATAGCTTATCTAGCAGTCAATTATACAACTGACCTTTCTTCACACACAGATACACACATTAATAAATACTATAACTGATAGTTGTTTAGAAAAGCATGGGAGGCTCTATGTTAAATTCATTATCATTGTCACAATCTGAGAATTCATGAAGGTTGGGCTCTTACAAGTCTCCAATAGTAGCTATGTTGGTTGATTCCTTTAATTTTCCATTTAAAAGATCTCTAGCACGACTTTTGCAATTGAACGTTGTGTGTCCATGTCTTCGATAATAAAAACATTCTACTGAGTTCATGTTTTTATTGACTCTTCCCTTTGAGAATAGTGTCATCTCATCATGTGAGTTGTCCTCTGTATTACCTGATTTCATCCTCTTCTCTTCTGCTAAGAGTGTTGCAATCATTTCATCTAATGATCAAGAGGAAAATTGACTTAAGGTGAAAATAGCATTATCATAATTTTATGGTAATCTATTTAACAAAATAGCCTTAGCATCTTCTTCTTCTATTTTTACCTCAATTTCCTCCAACTGCCTTATGAGTGATTTTAGATCATTTATGTGTGTAGACAATGATACCCCATTATGCATTTTGAGTTTGAATAACTGCAATTTCAAAGATAATTTTGCATTCACTGCCTTTTCCCCAAATGTCTTTCTTAAGTGTTCCCATATTTGTGAAGGGGACTTTCCTAAGTCTATAAGGTGAAGTTGTGAATCTGACAAAGATAATCCTATAATAGACTTAGCTCTCTCTTCCCTTTTTTTCCATTCAACTAATTGTTTTGGATCTTGGGGTGTTGGTTCTAGTCCTTTTACTAAGCCCCATAAGTTTTTATGCATCAAATTCATTTGGACTTTCACCTTCCAAGTAAAGAAGTTTGACCCATTGAATTTTTCAACAACTATTTTCTCCATATTTAAAATAAACAACTATAATTGTATTGTTACTTGGCAAGCTCGCTTTCTCCACATCTCACGACTCAGATCCGGTAGTTGGTAGTTGGTTCCACTTCTCGGTAGTCTGATTTATTCAAATGTTATTTACACCTTGTTTGTGTTCACAACCGAGTTAATGGAAGGAAAAAAAAAATATCACAATAACACAAACTCCACTAGCGTGCTTTAAAATATAATATAAATAATTTATATTACTTTAAAAATGGCCCAATGGCATCACCCTTCCCATTCAAAGCCAATTTCAACTCATACGTGAAGAAGAGACGATCTTTGCAAATTAATTTAATTAAAGTATATGCCACACAGCATGACATCGATCTCACTGAAATCGAACTTGGACTTTGAGAATCCGCCGAAAGATGATAACTTGAATGTTGAGACGTCGTAGCAAGAAAGGACGTGCGTTGAGATCCTGCTGCAAATTTTTTTTATGGAGGCTACTATATAGAGAATTCCACACAATGACTTATCCCAGTGACCGATCCTTGACGACTCTGGAGTCTTCACATTCATACAACTGCACCAAGCGTTAATCCCACACAATTTTACGACTCTGGAGTCTTCACATTCATACAACTGCATCAAGCGTTAATCTCACACAATTTTTTCCTTGCAGTAGCAAAAGTTAAATTCCTCTCATACTTTTCGTGCTCTCCTTTAAGGAGTTAACTTAGAGCTACCAACTTTGATACCAAGAAAGAAATTGAAAATGCATACATAGAAAAATATTTATGAGAAAAAAAAAATTCCACGTAAATCACATGATAATACATTTGTTGATGCATTTCGAACCAACGAGTGTGGTTCATCGTCAAGACAAGTTGAAGAATCAGATCATGGCTACATATTAAATAGGGAGAGTAGATCTTCCAACGGCTAGGTTTGACTGAAAAACGACTATATTAGATCAGACTAGACAAATGGCTATAATTGACCAAGAAACAACTAGATTTGACCATTCAAAATGTTTAATTATAATAATATTATTATGCTAAAACAAATATTATTATAATACCTATCATGTGTTATTTTAAGTAAAAAGTTAACAAGATTTGAGATAACAATACTTCATCTAGGGAATATTTACAATAATATTGATTGAAATGTTAACATATAACAATAGAGCTAGAGAAAATAACTATTAGTAATTGAAAGGATTTAATATTAATTAAACTAATAATAATTAATATTATATTATCATTATAATAATGTTATAGTATTAATCTTATTATTGATGGCTTTTGTAACTAATTAATATAAATTTAATAGTAAAGCTATTTAATGGGAATATGTATTAATATATTTAGGGATATTAGAAATGGTAAGGATTTAATATTAACTAAAGTAATATTAATAATTGTTATATTATTTATACTAGATCATTCAGATTAGTCATGAAAAGGGAATATTTATACTAATATTTAACATATATTATTAATAATATTAACTAAAGTAATATTAGTTATTATTATATTCTTGTTATAGTAATAGTATTATTCTTATTATTAATGGTTAGGGTAACAATTTATTATTAAAGTTATCTAATAGATCTAGGGATATTAGTAATTCTAAGGATTTATTGTATTATTATTATTAATATAATAGTGTTATAATAATAGTATTATTATTAAAGGATTGGGTAACTAATTAATATAAATTTATTAGTAAAGTTGTCTAAAGGGAACATTAAATATCTTATATTAGATAATTTAACCCATTTAGATAGTCATGAAAAGGACTATCTCTTAAATATAAGAAATCAAGGGAGATTTCCAAAGAGGATCAAAGAATAATGGCTAAAGAAAGCAGGATAAAG
Organism: Pinus tabuliformis; assembly: GCA_031772625.1. Taxonomy (NCBI): domain Eukaryota; kingdom Viridiplantae; phylum Streptophyta; class Pinopsida; order Pinales; family Pinaceae; genus Pinus; species Pinus tabuliformis. Next base: position 603,787,175 of record CM062805.1, read on the forward strand.
GATAACAAGGGGAAAAATTAGAAATCTAGAACAAGCCATTAATAGAGGGAGGGGAGGAAGGGGAAGAAACGACTAGGAAGAGAGGGCAGGGATCCAACAACTACTGATCTTCCAACCGTCATCTCTATTGAGATTGCTTGGCCTTCTTTCAATCTCAATGGCTTCCCTAAATTTTCGGTGATGGAACTGCACAACCTTAGCAATAACATTGGCCTCCTCAATACAAACATGATGTTTGGTCTTCTCCGCATGCTCCGCTAGTGCAGAAGACTTGGTTCTCCCATGTTTTAGGTCAGCTGCGTGCTCATTAATCCTTTGATTAATAGAGCATACAGTCTCACCAATATAGGGGGTCCCACAGGAACAAGGAATAATATAGACACTCTTCATGTCCTTACATCTTAATCACAAGATATTTTATATTACATCTTAATCACAAAATTACAAAGCATATATAATGCTTATCAGGTCTAACAATTTCTAAACTAACAGATTGATTATTGAGAGAATATCTCAATAACCCAACAACTCAACAACTCAACAAGCCAATTCTAACTATTTGCTAAAGTAAGCGTTATTTCCAAGTTCCCTCCTTAACACAAATTACATATAAATCATATCAAGTCTAATATGACCTTCATTAGCGATTATGTTCATTTTGGGATCTTGTAAACACTGCTATTTTTCACTATCGCACGATCTACCACTTGATCTCCATTTGATTTTTTTTAACTGTAGTTGTATTGTTACCTGGCAAGCTCGCTTTCTCCACGGCTCACGGCTCATATGCCAGATCCGGTAGTTCGCTCGACTTTGCAGTATTCCGATTTATTCAAATGTTATTCACACCTTCTTTGTGTTCAAAGCCGAGTGAATGGCATGGAAAAAAATATCACAATAACACAAACTCCACTAGCATACTTTAAAATATAATATCATAATTTATATTGCTTTAAAAATGCCTCAATGGCATCACCCTTCTCGTTCAAAGTTAATTTCAACTCATACGTGAAGAAGAGACGACCTTTACAAATTAACTTAATTAAAGTATATGCCACACATCACATCGATCTCACTGACATCGAACCTAGACGTTGAGAAGTCGCAGAAATATGATAACCTAAACGTTGAGACACCTTAGAAATAAAGAATGTACATTGAGATTCTACTGCAAAATAAAATAAAATATGGAGCCTTCTATACAAAGAATTCCACACAATGAATTATCCCAGTCACTGATCTTTGACGACTCATACAACCACACCAAACATTAATCCCACACGACTGTTTCTTAGCAGTAGCAAAAGTTAAATTCCTCTCCTACTTTTCGATCTCTCCTTTAAAGAGTTAACCTAGAGCTACCAACTCTAATATCAAGAAAGAAATTGAAAACGCGTACACACAAAAAACTATTTTCTATTACATTTTAGTCACAAAATTACAAAGCATATATAATTCTTATCAGATCTAACCATTTCTAGATTAAGAGATTGGTTGTTGAGAGAATATCTCAACAACCCAACCGCTCAACAAACCAATTCTAACTATTTGCTAAAGTAAGCATTATTTCCAAATCTATTTTAGTTACTAGTGTTGCAAATGCATTAAGGCACTGAGGGAGTAGTCAACACCTTGATGGGGAGGTACAACATTATATTTGATTGGAAAACAAGAAGTCATATTCACTCTGGATATTTTTCCCAATTGATATTTGCATCGATGTTTATATCAATCATTGTGTTCAGATCAATCTTGTCTTGATTTCATTATTTTTCACATCCCTTTAATCTATATTATAAAGAATAAATTGCTTTTATAGTCCATTTTCAAACACCTGATCAAAAATTTCTTTACCATTGAAGTTTCAAAATCAAGAGAAGGATTTAAGTTTCAACCTTTTGATCATAAATAATTTCCAATGTTTTAAGCTTGGATTCTACATTTAACATTAGTTGATACATATTAATTCAGATCATTGATAAAGAGCAATTGCTACAAATTAAAATTGTGTAATGAATAAGGGAAGAGTGCACTTGAGATGATAAGCGAACACCTCGTAAGATGGTCAAAATTATATCATACTTATTATTTGTCATATATATATTAATTAATGGACACAAATGCACATGGGCTAATGATTGTATGGGGGATTTTATAGGACTATATTCCTTTATTGAGAAACAATACATGTCTACATTGGTGTAGTATTGGTTGCAACTTGGGCTTTTTTCTAGTGATAATTAGGTGGAAATATGTTCTTTGGAATTTGAATTGAGCTAAATATTGTACTATGTATCTATGTGTAAATCACTACTAGCCCGATGAGAACATACACTATCTTTTGCTTACCTGATCTAATAATATGAAACTCAAAACATTACCTTATCAGTCTTAGGTGGTTAATGGAGGTATATCACATTCTTTTAGCTTCTCATTTTCCTATAACTTTTGGCTTAAAGACTAATTCTAATACCTAACCATTCGAAAATTTCCTTTCCACTGCAACTTGTGAGATTGCATGTTTAATACCTCACTTAAATGAAAGAACCCCTCTATTTAGTTGTTTCTTCCATTAACTATGGTAACACAAGATATGACAATCGACTAGGAAGTGTACAATAACATTTATTATTATGACAGAATAGAAGAGAATAGTAAATGCCTTAACATATACATTAATGTTTATGCAGTTCCAAATTATTAGTGACTAGAAGCGTGACATCACATGGCTACAAGCTTCTTCATTAACTCCCTTCTTCCTTCACATGTGATCACTCTTATCTTCATGCCTAGGATCACAACTTTTGTTCATGGTTTGTATTACTTGTTTTAGTGATGTGTTCATAGTCTTCTTACCATCAAAATACCATCCCATGGCTAAGCAATGAGTGTGTCTCAATTTCTTCTTCTACTAGTGTGGTAGGAAGAGAATGCAATTGATTAGTTCTTTTCTCATTTTTTTTTCAAAATGACTTAACAAATTTTACTGTGTGATTTATTTCCATTTCTCAAAACCACCTAATAAATTTTATTAAGTGAAATTTCTATATAGATGGTTGTACTAGGAGATCTCTAAAATACACATATTTGGGGTTGTAACTTCCTAATTTTTGTTAATGGTATATTCCAATTATAGGATATAATGTACAAGTGTAGCCTAGTTTGAATGGGGTTCCCATAGTTTTGAGGCAAGTAATTAAATCATATGATCATTGGTTTATGTAGAAATTAAAAGATCATGCAAATACAAAAGGGCGTAGTCTAACTTATATATGAAATAACCTTTTTCATCGGAATCCGACGATACAATTTCAAGCAAGATTGTGATTTTTTATCATTTAAAATACATTTTTGAATGTATAAATGGATTCAATTGCCTAAAAAACCCCTAAAACACACAAATTCTATAGATTAAACAACTTGAACTCAAGTTTCAGAAACTTCTACCATATTTTGGTTAAAATTAATGAGAAAAAATACCCTGAAAAAAGCATTTCATCTATAAATTAAACTACACCATACAAAAATATGACATTATTATAGTTATAAGAATCATAACTATTTTCTAAACAAATAAAAAATCTTAAAATCCCTGAATCAACTAGTGATAATGGAGATGCCATTATTATCTTAGTATTCATTTTTTTAAATTATTATCTTACTCATTGTTAGTAGTCAATTTTTTTTATGTCAATATTGACTTTACAAAATTATCCTATGATATAAGTTATAATATATGTGTCATTATTAGTGCATTATTATCTTACAAATTATTAATAATTATTTATTTTTATATTAAAGCACCGACTTGTCATAATGATTCATTTATTGTTTTGTAAGTAGACAAATATATCACCTAAATAATACAAAAATATTATTTATTAATTCAACTCATGTTAATTAACATGACATTATATCTTAGGGCTTGGAGTATGTCCTAAAATTACTTATATTCGACTAAGAGCTCGTTTTCTTTGGACGTAAGGAAACAAGTTAACGACCCAAGACCCAGAGGCATCTGACAGGAGTGAAAGCCTGCCCCCTTACGAACCACCAACAAGTTATTCCAGGTGTCGTGGTTTTCCTTGAATAACAGTGATGAGTCAGACTGCATTTATTGTTAGCATCTAGAGATAATTGTCCTCACTGCTGGTTTGACAACTGAGTTATGATAGATTTTCCCACTACGAAAAAAAAAAACAAAAACAAAAGAAAAAAAACAACAACATAACATTATATCTTACATAATTGTCATAAGATATATAAAATGTGAAAATTGTTAGTAATAATGATGATGACTTACATCCACTAAGATTAATGTGTCCTATTGGACTTTAAGATAAGAGACTATGAGGCTATTTAATATTTTATTTCTATGATAAAAAAGAAGGGAAAGAAGCTTTCCTAGATCACTATAGTTTTGTTGACTTAACAAGTCAAGAAGGTTGGTAGTGTGGCAAATGTTATGGAAATCATAAGATGTGAGTAAGAGTCGGGCAATCCAAGAGATAATTTCTTTCATCTTCAACCCTCATAGTATCTCAAATGTGGCATATTCTTTCCTCCCAAGGTGTTTTGGGAATAAATCAACACTTGGTTTCACTTTGAAGCTCATGAGAATTAGTTGTAATCTTCACAATATTCATTTTATTCTTAGCACTAGTCAATACAAAAAGGTAGTTCTTATTAGCAAGAGTGAAGTTGATCACCTTCTCATAATACCTTGGCTTTCCTTTCCCCTCTACCTCCTTATCATCCCATAACTTATCCTTAAATTTGGAAGTAATAGTATTTTTAATATTATCCTTCTTTTCCAAGATGATTTCGTCCTTTATCCCCCAATAGTTGAGCCAATACTGGACATTCTTGTGTCATCCTTGCTTGAGTCAGAGGTGGGGCTTTTGGCTAGAATTAGAAGCAATTTTTGGGAACCTCCTAGCTTCCATGTTATATCTAAGCATAGCCACACTTTCGATGGGGGAGATGCTAACTACAATCAAGAGGATAAGATAGGGAGTCTTTCCTTTAATCTTGAGGTTGTAAGTTATAAATTGATTTTGGATCAACTCGATCTTCCTCTATGATTCTCTAGATATGTTGCAACCCCAAACCTCGCAACCATATAAAATAACATGGGTGACGAGAGCCTCAAAGAGGAACTTTTTTTTATTCTAAAGCCAAAGATAAGTCAACTTACACATGTATTTCCAATAATTATTTTCTCAATGATATAATTCTAGTTGAGCCGATGATGAATGTTAATACCTAAATATTTGTATGAAGAAACCTTCTCCAAGTAATTGTTATCGTATATGAAATTATCATGGTTGATATTTTTAAATTTAATTATCATGACTTTAGTCTTGTGGGTATTAACAATCATACCCATCTTGGAAAAGTAATCATGAAATATTCATTTGTTATAAATATTCATTTAACTTCTTATTATTATTATTTTTAATTTATTGTTATTAATTATATTATTTTATTTTGATTAAAAATTAAAATTATATAAGTTTAAAATCATAGTATCATATATTTAATTAATTTAATAATATTTTCATAATCTATGCATATATGTTATGTAATATTTTTTTTGTTTAACTTGTGACATGAGTACTTATGACTTGGGGGTATTTAAGTTGTCAAAATTACCTAGGTATCACACTTGATCTGGGCCACACCAATATTTAACATTACTACATTTCTGCCAACTAAATTTGGAACTAAAAACTTTAATACCTCAACAAAACACCATATCGCCTTCTACTCTATCTGTAAACTTTTTATAAAAATCATAATAAAATTAAATATAAAAAACCATACAACTATTACATTTTACATCACTTAACCTTTTATATGAAAGTCGTAATAAAATTAAATTGTAACTACAGAACACTTCAGTTATGTTTTCACCGAGATTTCTCGAGTCAAGGTATACTAACTCCTTTTAATATTATTAAAAAAAGTACACTGATCATTGAATATTTTTGAACAAAGAAATATGCTTGGACACGATTTCTCTATTATTTAAGAAAAAAATATTCTAATAATAATAGAATAATAATTTTTATTAAAATAATATAAAATTTAATTAAAATAATAAATAAATAGTGTGAGTTAAATATGTTGGTTTTTAAAAGTTTATTAAAATAATATTAATTAAAAAATATGGGTTTTTGTTTGTTAGGTTATATAAGTCTATAGATGATTAACTCTTTTAATTTGGGGCACCTAAGGTATCAAAATCATCTAGGGATGACACCTGGCCTAGATCACGTTAGTCCTTAGTATGGTTAGATTTACACCACAAAGTGCCTTAATAGAACACTCTATCACCCTTTGTTTTGGGCAAATATCAATAAAAAAATGATGTTAACAAACTAGCATAGTTATATTAATTAAATGACTAGTAAAAATCCATAGGTATCAATCCATGATAAACATCAAAATATTTATTTCATGATACATCTTACATCACTAAAATTTAAAAAATCATAAATTAGTGTAACTATATAAATTAAATGGATGATAAACCCCCATAGACAACAATCCATAAGAAACATCACAACACTTACTTCATATACCTTTCAGGGTATTACAATTTAAGAAATCATAAATAATAACTTTATTTTAAATAATTATTAGTTATAAAAAATAAATAATATATAAATTAAACATATATACATTTTACCCCTCATTTTACCATGGAGATTCTTAATATATAATTAGCGCACCCATATAAATAAAATGTCAGGTAAATGTTGACATACATCAATCCATCAAGAACATCAAAACACTTACTTCATCATATATCTCAAGTTGCTAAAATTAAATAAATCATAAAAAATAACTAACTTAAAAGTTTATATAAAATAATAATAATTATTATTAATCATTAAAAAATAATAATAACAAGCCTAGATCCATCAAATCTCTTGAGGTGCAAACCTCTTTTTGAGTGAAAAGAGATTTAATCTCTCTAGATGCTTGGTAGACCGAGAGTTAACATGGATTTAGGTTGATTTAATTATTAATCATAATTAAGTATAATTATATTATTTATTTTTTTACATTTTTATATAATTGTGTGAGTCAAAATGTTTTAACTAATAATAATAATAATATTTTTTAATTTTTATTTGTGTGATTTGATCGAGTCAAAATATTTGTATAACATAACAACATGACATCTCTTCCATATCAGGTTGGAGAACGCTCTTTTATATATATAATCCAACAAGATTCTTAAACATGGAGATTCACCCCACTTTATCATGGGGATACTTCATTTATAAATAGGCTTCTTATATTACCATGGGTCAATACCATGGTTTATCAACACCACATGCCTAAAAAATCATAGCTCATTTCATATGACACTTGTTCATGCGTTTTTTTTTAATTGGCGAATTTAAATAAAAGATAAAAAATGCAACAAAATTCTTAACCATGTAGACACCACATTCATAAAAAATCATAGGTCATTTCATATGACACTTGTTCATGTGTTTTTTTTTAATCAATGAATTTAAATAAAAGATCAAAAAATAATAAGTACTTTGGAAATAAATCTATGCTTTTAATTTATGTATACTACTAAGAATATTTTATAAAGGTCAAATCCCTACCATACACTTAATAATTATTGATAATTTATTTAAAACTCTGAAAGCCTTATTCTAAATTAGACATGCCTATTGACATAAATAGGCTTTGTTATAATACAATGAACCAATACTATGGCCTATCAACACCACATACTGAAAAAAACCATAAGTCACTTCATATGACAATAGTTCATATGACAATATTTTTAATTAATTACTTCAATTAAAAGAATATAAAATGCATAACTACTTTGACAATAATTATCAACTTTTGATTGATGTTTACTACTAAGAATATTCTAGAATATTCCATGTAGGTTAAATCCTTACCATCCACCTAATAATTATTGATAATTAAATTAAAATTCTGGAAGCCCTAGTTCAAAATAGACATGCATATCGATATAATTAAATTAGCAGTGTAGAAACCCTATTCCAAAATAGCCATATCTATTGATGTAATTATTATTATCAATTATAATTATATATATATATATATATATATATATATATATATATATATATATATATATATATATATATATATATATATATATATATATATATATATATATATACATATTACACATTTCAAAAAACATGTAACAACATTCTCAACTATGAAGATTCATTCCCATTTTACCACAAATATTTTTAATCTGTAAATAGGCTTTGTTACCATATCATAGATCAATATCATGACTTATTAATACCACATACCTAAAAACCATAACTCATTTCATATGCCATTTTTTTAATTAATCAAGTTAATTAAAATGACAAAATAGTATAACTACTTTAAAGATAAATCTCAATTTTTAATTTGTGAAACCTATACAAAATATTCTACTCAATTATGTAAAAATTAAATACCTAACATTCACATAATAATTAAATTAAAATTTTAAAAACTCTATTCCAAAATAAACATATTTTAATATACTTTAATATATATTTTATTTAATTTTTCTACAGCCTAAAACAATAATTTTACACATAAATAAATAATTAAATAACCATACTGATTTAATATCTAAAATTTAAAACTTTGTAATATATTTTTCTATACCTATCTTTTATTGAAATATTTTCTTTACATCATTATCGATGCTTACTTTCTTAAAAGTATCATACATACAAATATTATTATAATATTGATTTTATATCACTGTCCATTGTTATTTTATTAGATTAGGTTACCAACTCTTTTTTATAATGATATATAATAATTTTATTTATTTAGAAGGCATGTTTAATCTCAATGTGGCATTATATTAGTAAACTTATTATTTTTAATAAAGTATTTACGTTTATATAAATATATATTATCAATTTTTTTATTTAAATATTTATTATAATTATATTCATTTATCTAATACTTAATAATTTAAATATTTTATAGTTTCATATTTTTAAATAAAATAAAAAGATTTATTATAATATATTTGAATTTTAAATTTATAATATATTTAAATTTTTATTTATTTATAACTTTAAAAACATATTTTAAATAATTAAAAAACAAAAAATTCACAATATACATTAATTACATTATATATATATATATATATATATATATATATATATATATATATATATATATATACATTAATTTTTTTATTTTTATTTTTTAACTAATATATAGATATATGCTTTCTATAATGTAAAAAATTAAAAATTCTGGCATGATTCTATTTTGATAATTGTAATTACTTGCTGATCATAAATGATGTAAATATTTAGTTGGTGTTAAAATGATATCCTACATATTTTATAGGATTAAAAAAAACGTTATTATGAGATCTATCTATATTTTGAGTGAAATTGTATATGCGTTTTTTAGGTTTATTGAGTGTAATAAGATATTTTCAATATCAAATTTATGTAAATAATTTTTTAATAGAAAATTTGTTAATTTTTTAATAAAGTTAATACAATTTAATATTAATTAATTTATTGAAAAATAATTATTATATTATATTTATTATTTTTAAATTTAAATAATTTTAAAATAAGATTATTTATAAAATATAGATAAATTTGTTTTTCAAAAGTTTAATCTCCCAATTTTAAGTTTAAATATGATAAAAAGAACTGAAAATAAAAATTTATTGTAAGAAATGAAAATTGTCTAAAAAAATAAAAATTATTTAAAAAAACTTAGATTTATACTCAATATATCAGTTGATTTTAATTTCAATTTAATTTTCATCCCATATATAAATTAATCTTAATTTAATAAAATTAAGTGCATAGACTTTTTTAAGAAAATTTATTTAACAAGTTTATGAAAATGTAGAATAAATATATGTACAAAATTCCATGTCAAATCTCCAATTGTTTATCCTAAGTAATGAGGATAGCCATATTTATTTAGAAATTATAATGGTAATACTATGATAATTTCCAATAATAATAGTCCATCAAACAAAATTGGTAAGTAATAAGTTCCTTTCGATGTAAAAAAAAATTAAAATGGTAAATGTAAATGTAATTAAAAATTTGCAAATGTAATTTTACCTCCATAAACCACATGACCCATAATTAAAGCTAAAGATAATGCAAAGAAACCAAAGAGAAAGATAAAAGCGAAGGAACATAGGCAAACTAAGAGGCGAGCAAGATCCACAGTATATGAGCTTGCATAATCATGTTGTCTCTCTGTTTCTCTATGCAAAGTCTCGTGCAGATAGAATCCCTATCCGATAAGGGTCAAATTGAGATATAGGGATTTTATATTCGATAGCCAATCAACATTATTGGACAGTACATGAAAGCTCGTAGCAATGCTGGTTTCTTATCCGATTGGGTTCTCTTTTACAGGCCCCATTGCAGGGTTGAAAGTTGAAGCTATAAAATGCCCAGGCTTCAACCCATTAATGCAATTTCCTGTTAGGGGAGTCCTACATATATTTTGTATCAAAGCGGTGGTGTTTCAATTTTTTTTTGTTCAGCATGGTTACAGAAACTGTCATGTTTACCAATGAGAGTAATGCCACCGAAGGCATTGCAGATGAAGACAGAAATCCACTGGGGACTCCACACAGTAGAATGCTGGGAGGCACAGAGGAAAGCTGGTGCAAGGCCCTCGGTGGTGGAACAGGAATCACAATACTCGCCATGCTCTTTTCTGAGAGCGTAAACCCATCCGATTTGCAGGAGGTAGTTCATACAGTTCAAAGAACCCACCCTCGCCTTCGTTCTCAGCTCGTTTGGATTGATGGCAGGCCTGCATTCTCTGTGTCTCCACATCCCTATGTAGAAGTCCAGGTCGTGGACTCTGTGAGTACTTCTGAGATTCTATGCGAGATATCAAGCCCAAATATAAGCGACCCATCAGGAGAAAACTCCAGTTTTGATGGGATTAGTGTTGAGAGTGATAATAACAGTTCTCATACAGATTCTGAAAAGGAAGGGTTGAGGGATTGGCAATACCTTGTGGAGCATGAATTGAATACCAATGAATGGTCTGATCAATCTGATTTTCAGATTCCAAAGGATATGTTCTTTTCTAGATTTTACCATCTTCCTCGTGGGTATTCTCTGGCTATACTGAGGTTGCATACTTCAATCTGTGACAGGGCCTCTGCAGCTACAATCCTGACACAAATGCTGGAGGCTTTCTATGAGAAAAAATATGGCCACCCCCCTCCCAAAAAGGCAACCAATTCTCAGAAAGAGAAGAATGGATATCATGAAGAAAACCTAAATTTTATGGCTATAGAGGATGCAATTCCCAGAGGCCAGGCCAACAAGCCCTTCTGGGCTCATGGGGTTGACTTATTGGGATATTCTTTGGGGTCCAGGAGGCATGCCAATTTGCCATTTGAAGATCCTAATTCTCCTCGCCATTCGCAAATCGTTCGTCTGTGCTTATGCTCAGAGAGGACAGCTCAGCTTGAGAATGTAAGTTGATAATCTGTACTGATAGATTTATCGATAGTTTTGTAGCATTGCTGCAAGTCAATATCCAATACTGTGTACTGTTTGATTTAGTAGTGTCAGAGAAGTCATATGGGGAGGATAGGAATTACGTTATGCGGATATGAAGTCCATAAGGTTTATTTCCTAGTATCTAGGTCAATGAAGAGGATAGGAATTGTTCTGTAACTGTGGATAGGAAGTCCATAAGGTCTATAGCCTAGTGATAACTAGGCCATAAAGTCTATTATCTTCCATGTTAATAGAGTTTATAGTCCACAAAGAGTTTATAGTCCATGAGGTCTTACATTTGTGCATTGTTAATGCCAATAAATGCACACTAGGTTTTATTCTCTACGTTATATCATTGTAAATTAATGAACTATAAGTTCTATGATTTCGTGAGTATCAATTTTGATGTTGATGGATTGCCATCACAGGTTTGCAAGACACAAAGAACAACAATGTGTGGAGCTTTAACAGCAGCTGGGCTTAAAGCCACTTCCGTTCTCAAGGAGCTTGGCAATCGCTGGGAGCATTACGCTGTCATAACTCTGGTTGACTGCAGAAGCCTCGTTGGCAGCAGCCTATCTGATCATAGTGTTGGTAAGGTTTTGCCAATTCCATATTTGCACATTGCTTTATTTTATTTTGAATTACCACTGCTGCTTCAAAGTTTTTTCTAGTTTTCACAGTATGTTTTTGTATTTATTTACAGTTATCGGTTTCTGTAGGTTTAATTTATTTATGGCATGATTTCTTGCACTCTATGAACTGGGTTTTTCTAGTGTGAGCAGTCATGTTGTTCATGGTATATATGTTGTACAGATACACTTGTATTCAGTAAGAAAGCAATTGTGTGTGGTTCTATCAGCTACAAACAGTATTAGTATATCTCAATTTGTATACCCTTTATTTTTTTATTAATTTTCTTCTGATCAGTTGTGTGAATATTTGTATTGCTTCCCTTGACCCTTATTTTGGTTTCTTGTGGGCACGAAGGTTTCTACCATTCTGCTATTATGAATACCCATCATATCAATGAAACAGGGGACTTTTGGGAGCTGGCCAGACAATGCTCAAATGCACTTGATACATCTATGAGGAATCGAAAACATTTCACAGACATGAGTGATGTCAACTTCCTTATGTGCCAAGCAATTCAACATCCTTATTTAACTCCATCATCTTCACTTCGCACTTCACTTATTGTTGTATTTGAAGGTCCCATGGTGGACGAAATGGATGAATTGAAAAGGGCAATAGGTTTAGAGGATTATATGGGATGCTCTTCTGTTCATGGAGTAGGACCTTCTCTTGCAGTTTTTGATACAGTCAGAAATGGAGCTTTGGATTGTGCATGTGTATATCCCGCATCTTTGCATTCCAGAAAACAAATGCAAACTTTAATTAACTGTATGAAGAGTATCCTCATTGGTGCTGCTAAGCTCTGAGAGAAAGTGTCAGGTGCAGACCTTGACAGTAACCTGACTGTGCAAATGGGATAAAGGATATCATCTAGGAAAATCTTATGTAGCCATTGTTTTCGTTCATGCAAAGCAGTGTTTTTTTGTAGCACAGACTTTTATCATTAAATACTACCATATGATAAACAACGATCTTATCTATCAATTTGCAAGTATTGTTTATATTTTTCCCTCATATCTTTTCAGAGTGAGAATCCCAATTTCAATTTATTGAAAATAAAAATACACAAGTGTGGCCAAGCTCGGAATCCTATTGAGACAATAAGATGCAAGAGAATACACTGAGTCCTTGTGTCCTTGGAGCACCTACTACATGAGAAAATAAAAAAAAATTCACCTAGTTAATTCAAAGGAAAATGATATAGCCTAAATCCAAAGAAATGCAGAGGTTCCATCTTTCCATAGGCGCATAATAATATTGTATGCATAAGAGATAACATATACATAACACAAATTTTCTCTGCTTTCTTTTATCTGTTGTCACCCAGATGGCCCTGGTTAGTTTTGTAGTCAAAAGTGGTCAAATCTTGTAGTCAATGGCTACAGAATTATTTGATGTTGTTGTCTGACATAAGGTTGTTTGCCTGTGCTGTAGTTGATCTATAAACTGAAGTATAACTAGCGGTGTTCTAGTTTTCAGCGGATATGTTATAGTATCTGAGAATTCATATGTATAGCACAAAGAAGTTCAATGCAATTCTTCACTATTAAGAAATATGTTAATAGATAGTAACCTTGTTTTCTATTAGTGAACAAACATTTACATTCAGTCGGTATACATATTACAGGATTTCAAAACAAAAGGCTCAAAGAGTCTTCAATTGGTAGGAATTTCTCAAAAGGCTTTAATACTGGCTTGATATAAATACCTATCAAGCATATTAAAATTCATGTTTCCAAAACTATTTCAATCAATTTGCATCTAAATGGTTATAAGCTCAATACCTATAAATTTATAATCCGGGGAAAATGTTCAGTACCTAGAAATGAATTCACGAATATACTTGAAACTTGATGCTAAATTGTACACTGTAAGCCCAACTCTTTTGATCTTTGGATTGTGCATGTGCATATCCTGCATATTTACATTCCAGAAAACAAATGCAAACTTTAATTAACTGTATGAAGAGTATCCTCATTGGTGCTGCTAAGCTCTGAGAAAAAGTGTCAGGTGCAGACCTTGACAAAAACCTGACTGTGCAAATGGGATAAAGGATATCATCTAGGAAAATCTTATGTGGCCATTGTTTTCGTTCATGCAAAGCAGTGTTTTTTTGTATCACAGACTTTTATCATTAAATACTACCATATGATAAACAACGATCTTATGTATCAATTTGCAAGTATTGTTGATATTTTTCCCTCATATCTTTTCAGAGTGAGAATCCCAATTTCAATTTATTGAAAACAAAAATACACAAGTGTGGCCAAGCGCGGAATCCTATTGAGACAATAAGATGCAAGAGAATACACTGAGTCCTTATGTCCTTGGAGCACCTACTACATGAGAAAATTTAAAAAAATCACCTAGTTAATTCAAGGAAAATGATATAGCCTAAATCCAAAGAAATGCAGAGGTTCCATCTTCCCATAGGCACATAATAATATTGTATGCATAAGAGATAACATATACATAACACAAATTTTCTCTGCTTTCTTTTATCTGTTGTCACCCAGATGGCCCTGGCTAGTTTTGTAGTCAAAAGTGGTCAAATTTTGTAGTCAATGGCTACAGAATTATTTGATGTTGTTGTCTGACATAAGGTTGTTTGCCTGTGTTGTAGTTGATCTATAAACTGAAGTATAACTAGAGGTGTTCTAGTTTTCAGCGGATATGTTATAGTATCTGAGAATTCATATGTATAGCACAAAGAAGTTCAATGCAATTCTTCACTATTAAGAAATATGTTAATAGATAGTAACCTTGTTTTCCTATTAGTGAACAAACATTTACATTCAGTTGGTATACATATTACAGGATTTCAAAACAAAAGGCTCAGAGTCTTCAATTGGTAGGAATTTCTCAAAAGGCTTTAATACTGGCTTGATATAAATACCTATCAAGCATATTAAAATTTATGTTTCCAAAACTATTTCAATCAATTTGCATCTAAATGGTTATAAGTTCAATACCTATAATCCGGGGAAAATGTTCAGTACCTAGAAATGAATTCAGAAATATACTTGAAAACTTGATGCTAAATTGTACACTGTAAGCCCAACTCTTTTGATATAAATTTAAAGGGATTTCTTGCAAATGATCTGGGATTAGTGTCGGTAATGTATGGCCTCTTTTATAGTTTGTTTTTTTCTGTTTCAGCTCAAAAGTAGGGAAATTATATGCAAAACCTTGCTATGCTGTTTATATATCACGTAAATATATTGTTCTTTGCTCTCTCTATGATGAAGCTAACAATGTGGATTATTTTTGAAAAACACTCGCAGCATTTTGACTTTTTAAAGTTTTTGGCTCTTTGCCAAATCTCAACATAAACATTTCATCCATAAGGCTCGGGTACTGTATGTGTGGCGGGTACTGAATATCCTTCACATAGATTTAGCCCTGATCTCACCTTGACTAGCAACTTAAGCACCTTAGCAAATTTAAATCAGACATATAGAACGCTAATACAGCGTGAACAATGTAAATTCTTTGCTTTGTATGAAGACTCCTAGCTCTTATTTATGTTAAAAGTCAATGACTATTTATGTAGCCATGTATATACTTCTAAACAATGTCATGTCATTGTATGAAATGGTTTATGTTGAAAGATCAAATTAGAAAATCAGGATGAGTAAACTGGGTGCATATAATTTTGATAGAGTAAGAGCTGCACATGATTTATGTTAAAATAGATACAAGAATATTAAGTGTAGTTAGATACTATTAGTTAAGTTTCAGCAGGGTTTGTGTTTGAGCTTGAGGTGTAGTGTAGTTAGATACTATTAAGTTTGGGTTTGGGTTTGTGTTTAAGCTTGAGGTGTATATGTTTTTGGTATAGAATTGTCCTTGTTACCATTCATCCACGTCACATTAGATTCATTGATATATGTTTCCTTTTAGTGGCATTGCCATAGAGCTTCTAAAAGCCTTTAATGGCTTAGCACGCACTTCTGGAATAATCTATATGATCTAACTTCATTTCAGGGAATTCATTACAATTTGATTTTGGAGTTAATGAGTTTGATGTTCTCATTAAACAGCTTTTTTTTAAGAGGGCTTTGTCTACCGAGGTGTTAATTTTGCTTGGACGGTAAAAAAATTTGTCAATAAGAGTACTAGAATTGTGTTTTTATAGTGAAAATAGATTCAGCACCATCAAAACCTCTAAGGCACTCAAAATCTTGAAACTTAACAACTATAAATTAGATTTCCAAAAAAAATTTGCCAAATTTTATCAAAATTATACAAAAATTTTCATTAGTTTCCCAAAAAAATGCCTCATTAGATTACGGCTTCTTAAAGTTTACCACAAAGTGATTGGAATCCTTATGGGATATCCATATTGACATTTTTGCTCGAGTATGACAATGGTCCAGAAACATATAAAATGCATGTGCTGCTTGGTTATTTTTTCAATTGCGTGCTTCCAGAGCCCTTACATGTAGTATGAACGCTGGAAGCTACATCGTTGGCATTGCCATGGTACCCGCAACTTATTTTGGTTCCATTTTCGTTGTCATACATATGTATATTTCGAACGAAATATCCTACAACTTATTTTGGTTCCATTTTCGTTCTCATACACATGTATATTTTGCATTTCATACGAAATACGAAATATACATGTTTATGACGACCAAAATTTAAATATACATGTGAACGACAATGAAAATGAAACCAAAATTTCCCAAGGTCAAAAAGAGAACTTTTTATTTTATTAGTGAAAAAATAAAAATTATGATTAGGATTTGATATGGTGCAAAGAAATACATTGATATTTTTTTCACTAATAAAATAGAAAATTCTCTCTTTTTGGCCTTGCGAAATTTTGGTTTTATTTTTGTTGTCATACACATGTATATTTCGTATTTTGTATACAAAATATACATGTGTATGACAACGAAAATGGAACCAAAATTTAAATATACATGTGTATGACAATGAAAATGAAACCAAAATTTCCCAAGGCCAAAAAGGGAGAACTTTCTATTTTATTAGTGAAAGTTATGATTAGGATTTGATATGGTGCAAAGAAATACATTGATATTTTTGGCGTATCCATAGGTATAGTAATATCTATACCTAGTTAGTTGAGGACTCAAGGGTACCATGTTCTTCTAGGGTGTTTGAGAATCAATGTGAACAGTGAATTTTGGTAGGAGTTCTGTTTTAGGATGATTTTGTTAAAATTTTAAGTTTTAGGTGATTAATTTTCTTATTAGTTCAATTAAATAAATAGATAGTTGAATTTAATTAATGTTGAAATTAAATTTTGATCATAGCATCAATTATACTAATATGTAAATTGTTATAAATATTCTATTCGGTTATCATAGATCTACTAAAATATATTTGAAAATCCAAAATTTACACTACAAGGGTTAATTTTTCTTTAGAGTTTTGGATTCATCAATCACTATGTTATGTCTATGCATGAAATATATAAAATATGGAAAATAAAGAACAACAAAATAAACTCATTGTTGGCTTGTTGGGGTTTAACTCAGGTTCAGAGTTAATTAGCCAAACAAATCCTTGTACTATTGGCCCTTTCAGCAACAGTCCGCGGAGCGCAGACTGAGATCCCATCCGAAGTAGTATGGGAGGGTGCAGAACCAGGTTTTCACACCCTTGAGATATTTGAGAGGTTCGACTGGTTCTTTGTTTGTTTCTTCGTGCAGGTGGCTTCGCGCACCTTCCGTTCCTTGCGGCCCGATACCCTGCTTTCACGCAACCCTAACCAGGGGCTGTGCCACGCTTTGCGCTATTACCCGAGATCTTATTTATCTTTCAGTATTAATTAAGCACCTTCGCCTACTTAAATGTCTTAAGTTATATTTAACAATACAAAACATTCATATAGGTTCACGTAGTAAACAAACAGTATACTTGCAAATTATATCCAATCATGCATTTAACTAGGAAAAGATACACAGAATTATAGAAAACTTTTCTTTATTGATTCTCCAACGGTTACAAACTCGACCTGCCCTACGCACTCAGCTGCAGGGGTCTGCGCACTCAGCTGCGAACTACTAGGCCTCTACGCACTCAGTTGCAGAGCCTTCTCCTACTCTACGACCCACATACACACTTTACACTTCGATTCAATCACTTAGACTTCTCATGCTTCTATCAGTTTCTCTCCTTTCTACACAGAGCCTTTCTCTATTTATACAATCCCATGGTCCATGGACCATGGGTAGGTCTATCCAGTCGACATTACATTACAAAAACTAGGGTGGACAACCCTGTGACTCTATTATACTTTCGCGCCCTGCGCCCGTAATTCGTGGAGCTTTTACAACAAGATTCGATAAAAACTTGGGCTTTAAGCCCCAAAACATGCCTTGGGTGGATTCCATGCCCAACAGGCCCCCACCATAAACATCGTGACTCGCCCTCGAGTCACTCTGTCGGCGCGAAGATCTTTACGCAGAGTCCCTCCAACTGTTCTCGAACTGCGGCAAGGTCAGCAACACACTGAGTTGTTGCTTGCTGGATCTATTGCATACGTTGTTTCGAGACCTCTGTGTTGGAAGTGCTTCTCTGCATTAATGCGTGCATCCCCTGCATTTGTGCGAGCTTGCCTTCAATTTCTGCTGTGATGGTGAAGGCCTCGTCGATCCAAGGTTGAATGCGCGCCTTCAGGACTGCTTCCTTGTGTCGTGCCGCGTCCACTTGTTCTTTTAGCGCTTTAGCCTGTTCCATCCGCGCGAGCCCTTGAGTGAGGGCCACCGTCTGCGCAGTTCCTTTGACGTTGTCATACTGCTGTTGGAGTTCTCGCGCCTTTATCTCTAAGCGCTGGATGTTGGGATCCTCCTGCAGATTTGTGAGGACCTCAAATGATTCTTCCAACACGCTGGTGTAGTCTCGCACTACACTGCCAATTTCCTCCAGTCTCGCCATGATAGCGCTAGCACGCTATTCTCTAACTTCTGGGGGGGTGGACGGCTGCACCTTTAACCGTAGCTCGGCAATCTGAAGGTTTAGCTCTAGTTGAACCTTTTTCATTTCTTCCCTCACCTCACGTACCCCTGCCGTTAACCTGTGGATCCGCGCATTTGCTGGCATGTCTGCTGGGATGGTCAGCGCCGGGACGCTTTGGCAAGCTTCGTCTATTACCTGTACCAGCTGTTGATTCTGTTACACCACTTCGTCGCGCTGCAAGCTCAATTATTCCATATTGATTTTCTGCTCGCTAAGGACTTGCAGTGTGCAGCTCTCCCTAGCTCGCAGCTCGGCCATTATCCCGTCCTGTAAAACATATAAGGTCTCTCGCGGGAGTGTAGCTATGTTGATACCGAGACCCTTTAGTGTGTTAACCTTAGGCCTGTTGGCCTCATTTGTTGTTACTAGTGCCCCTTCTGGCAGCGCTATGGTATTCGTCATCCGCGCGCGCAACATCTATTCTGTTGCCGTTGGGCCGATTGCGAGGTTGGTCGAAAGGGTACTAGCGTGAGGAAGGCGCACCTGCAACTCCTTCAGCTGCGCTCTAAGGGCCTCCAACATAATCTGGTTCTCCTGCATGAAATTCGGGAGGGCCTTAGAGGTGACATCGCGCACTGTCTCGCCGATGCTATGCAGATCACCCTAAGTTAGGGTGATCAGGTCAATCGACAACTTTGATGCCTTGACCTTTTACGCGACCCTGCTCGCTTGTCTGGGTGCTGGCGCTTTAACTGGGTTGACGCGGTTTGTGGGTTCGTGCCTTCCTCTTCCTCCTCTGCTTCCTACCTATGCGAAGGCGACAGTTGGTCGTCGCGCGCCGTCGCGGCTGCCTCTTGCACTGCTGCTACGGCCTGTTCTTGCTAAGTTGTTGTTTGTGCAGTGTCCCGCGCCTTCCGCACTTCTGCTGCCACTGCTTCCTTCCTTTGCTTTTTGGCCAATTGTGCAATGCGCAACTTGGCCTTGTCTTTCTTTCTTTGTGCCATCGACTTCTCTATCTCCGCGATGTCTGGGGCGTGCCACTTCGGCGACCATGCCTCCAGTACGTTAAAAATGACGTTGTCTGTGGCTAAGAAGGGTAGCTTTATCCACTGTTTGGTCAGGTCCTTGTGCGCTCTGATGTAAATGTTGTGGATGTCCGCTTTGAATTCCGCAAAACTCTGTAGGCTGTTGTAGACAGTGGGTGACAACAGCGGCTTGCAGTTGATCCCCATTTGAGGTTCATCTCCATGAACACCCAGAATATTTTACTATCACCGATCCTCTTGGCATCCTTTGTGGCCTAGAGTGAAGAACACTTCGCAGCCTTTGGCAGGTCCCTGTCAATTATGGGGAATTGACTATCCTCTGGTAATTCCCCTGCCACGAGCACTATGGACAACAGAAGCCATGCATAGTGGAATGTTTTACCCTGTTCCTGAGCTTTGCGGCAATTCTTTAAAAACTCCTTGCAGAGGAACTCGGACCAGTTAAACTGGACCTCCTCCGTGCACTGCTCAGCCAGTGCGACCACCAGCCCGGGTACTTCGTTTGCACGGCACTTGCGCATAACCTTACCAACCAGTATTTGGGTTGCCACTTTCACTGCTTGGTCGCTGATGCTGGATATGGTGTAGCCCCTTTTCTTCTTTGCCAGCTTGTACTTTTTCTTCATGGCCTCCGTGATGGCCAAGTCACTGCTTTTCCCTTCTGAGATGTCTGCGGGGTCCTCTCCTTTGCATGGAATTCGGGAGATATGGTGAATCAAGTCTGCCGTGATGGGGATGGGCTCCTCCAGCCACAAACACCCATCATGTACTAGGCAGAGCAGTTTCCTGATGACGAAAATGGTTATTGGGGCGCGGTAGAAATGCGGCACCCAGAAAAAGTTCAGTAGCCCAGCCTTTTCCACTTTGTGCAACCACTTTCGCGGCTCTAATTCTATAACCCCTGCCGCGGTGTTCTGCTTGGGCTTCATGAGGTGCCTGGTCTCAAGGTGAGGGAACTTCTCGTGGTCAGCGAGGTCCCAATCTTCGAATTTTAGGCTCGACACCCATCCTAGGTGCGTGCCCTAAAAAATAATGTTGTCTGGGAGGAGCAGGGTCTAGAGTGAGCTCTTGGTCTTGTCCAGGTCCTTGGGTACTTTAGCCTTTCCTTTTCGCGGGGGGACATAGGCAGGCAACTTTGTCGGGGGGTGTGCAGGCTGAGTTTCCTCCTCCATGCCTTCATCCTTGTCTTCTGCGATGATTAGGTCCTCCAGGTCTTCCTCTTCTTCATCGGTCTCTATGGTGACGACTTTCCCCTTCTCCTCCATTGACAACTTGGTGCGCAACGGGTTCTGCGGGGACACACGTACGGGAACCATCGCTTGTTTGTCCTTCTTGGGTCTTGGCGTGCGTGGTGATTTCAGGATTTCTGCCACAATCTCGGCACCTTCCGGAGCATCCCCCACAGTCAAGGCTTGCGCGGCCTCCTCGGCGATCATTTCTGTTATCTCCATAACATCCTCAGTTGTTGCCATCGTATCTGTCCAGAAATATAGCACTCGCGAACTCAGGGGCTCAATCAATGCTCGGCACACAACAATCAGGGCTCTGCTCAATAGCTTGATTCACAAATGACCAAGTGTTGTTTGCTGGGCAAATTTTTGTAATTTATAACGCTTTTTGAATTTGAATTCGACCGTTCTCCACAAATCCGGTTCATTAATGCTCCCTTAGTGGTAGATTTTCCCAAATCTTGCCTATAAATCGCGTCTTAAATGCCTGCCACCCGCTCGATTTGGGCTCAAGTCGAGCATCCCATTATGAATAGTGATTTCAACGGTCACTTTCTGGTCAACCCGCGTGACAGCGCAGCCCCCCGCGTGTGGTCGTGGACCTTGTGACTCTTCGCTTCTGCGCGCAGCTCCCGGGCAGAATAGTTTATAGCCCTGTGCTCCCTTTCAACTGCCTAGAGCACTAACACTGTTCTTCCTTTGGCTAGTCAGGTGGTTGCACCACTCGTGAAAAGTTTCATCCTATCATTCATCATGTTTCCTGGAGAATACCCACCTTTTATTGTTACAGTTAGCATCACACACTTTACCATCTGCAACGTGCTACCTTGGTTAATACGCTTAGCAATGTGCGGTCCAAGCCAAGGCATCGACTGATCAATTTGAGGCGATAGGCCTTAAACTTGTCATCACGATTGTATGCATCCTTCCTTATCACCCCGGTTTTTTTCCGAGAAAATCTTCCTTTATCTCGTCTTCTAGCTTCTTGACTTCCGCGTCCACTAGAGCGCTTTTCTTCCTTAATCGTATCCTTTCTTCTTCAAGTTCTTGGAGTTTGAGATTTCCCTGTTGGATTTCTGCTTCCAAGGTTCTGCGAACTGTCGTATCTATCGGTGCTATCATGCGCGTTCTAAGTTCTCCAAGTACTATAGGGCTTACTATGGTTGCTTCATACTCTAGCCGTGGCGGTGCCTGCGCGGTCAGGTTTTTGCACGTAATCCTATGAGCCCAGAGAACCGCTGGTACGCGCAGGTCCCAGTCAGTCTGCCTCTTGTTGTGGACCTTATTCAATGCTTCGCGTACTTTGTTAAAAGCTTCTGTGTGGATATTCTTCTGCGCACTTGGTTTTGCCATACTTCGTGGTCCCATCCGGAGGGGTCATTCGCGCCATTTCCTTACTCGTACCTGCTTACTAACCGTGTCTCCTATCGTGAGGACGGTGTGCTTTCACGCAGGTTTTGCACCATATGCCTGTATCCACCTGAATAGGTGGGTGTGCGGGCCGGTTTGTCCGTCATACTTGTCTTTCGATCACATCTGAGGCTTCCTAAATCGCATGAGCATCATCCTTTTGCATTCGCGCCAGTCCTCAAAACGTCTTTGGTGCATCCCTCACCATCTTGCGGGCGTAGCTTGTAGTACCCATGTTAGAGCGTCGAAATGCTGTTGTTCCGGTACTTATCTTTCAAAATTGTTTAGGAAGTCATCCACCTCACTCAACCTGTCATACGTAGACAGATCTCTTATCTCTGTTGCCACGTAGCGCAACGACCTTGTCATCGTATTACAGTTGAGCGTGGTTACCTCGCGTAACCGGTTCTGCCATCGTTCTATCTCCTCGTCAGAATCTGATGTGCAGGAGCTTTCACGCTTCCAAGAGATTCAGCCATTCGCGGTTGGATTTACCCAATCTTGCTCCTGCACAGTTATCTTGTAAATGCAGTCTAGATCGTCGTCGTTGTCATAGTTGCGCACTGGCTCTGTGTAGCGTGATCCTTCTGCAGGGTCTAAAGGTACCACTACACGCAGAGACTTTTTCTCAAAGATCATCTTGTGCTTCTTCAGATTTATTACTCCATTCATGTCGGTGGCTCAATCTATTCCCAATAGCGCGGGGTAGGGATTGCTGTCATCAACAATCTCTATCACTTCGAAATCTGCTAGTGCGCTATCTCCTTCGATGTCTACTGTGATTCCCTGCAACCTCTCCATAGGCAGGATCTTTCGCTGGTTTTCCATTCGCAGTTGGACAGGGGACCATTGTAGCGCAGGCTTGCTCATGCGCTCCCTTGTCTGCTTTGGCAGGACATTCGCGTCTGATCCTAGGTCCAGAATCACTTGGTCCATCTCATATTCCCCGATCTACGCGGTCAATCTCATCTCCCTTTCTGTTCGCGTCGTGTGCTTCCCGAGCTTCCGGACTACGTGCGGCTCTCCTGGCGCGGTCCCAGCGCATCTAGTTATGAGTTTTTATAGCCCCTTTACAGCATTGCTGTCATGTAGCAACTTCATGCATGTCTCCAAAAACGTAGTGAGCATCGATTGGTCCATTTCCGGCTCCAATCTGTCTTTACTTCCTGAAGTGGAGGCATCAACGAAGCTCCTCTTAGCTTCCATGAAGTGGTCCTTAGCGTGCTCCAAATCAAATTCTAGTTCCTTCGTTGGGGCCTTGCGAACCCAATTACTTTCTTCAGGCTGCTTGCCTTTGTCATCCCCTGTTGTAATACCACTCCAGAGCATGATATTTACATTAGGGTATTCCTCGCGCGGCTCAGACCTCATCATTTGTAGGTTCTGAGTTGGGGGAGGTTGGAGTGCTCCTTTATCACGCAACCTTGCTATCAGTGTTGGACAGTCCTCTGTCTCATGATCAAACAATGTACAATACAAGCATGATGGCTGTGTTGGATTCGTACAATCGCGGGCATAATGTCCTGGCCCTGCGCAATTCTAACATATCAGCTGTCCATGACCTCTCCCTGGTCTCCCTCCACCTCGGCCTCGTCCGCACCCCTGAAATCCGGTGCACGCCATTCCCGTGTTTTGATCGAGGACCTGTGTTTTGGAATGAACTCTGTAGGTAGGAGTTCGATCCATTATTAGTTCATAACTTCTACAGGTGTGCTCATCATGTCCTACTGACCTGCAGAAATTATAGAACAACTGCTGGGAATTCTGCATATACTTCTGTAATAGATGATAGTTATCTGTAGCATGCTTTCCTTCTATTTGACAAATCGTGCACCATAGTGTAGGCACTGCACTTGGTCATGCTTGTGCCTTCGGTCTTAGTGGCATTGGCCCTCCTCCCGCAAGGTAATTCGCAAACACCGGGCAATGGTCCTTATCGTGCCCTTGGCCCTTGCATTTTACGCACCATACCTCGTCGCATGTTTCTGGGCGAGCCGTCTTCTCTTGTTTCAAACTCTGCATCTCAAGGCACAAGTTTTTCAACTGCGCGTGAATCTACTGAACTCCCAGTTTAGGATCTTGTATCAGAGTCTTGTGCAATCTCATTGTGACCTCCAAAGCCTCAGCCTGAGTGGTTAGCCTTTATTGCGACAACGCGCGTTCCATAGATGCGGTGTTAACGATTCTACAAAACATTTGCGGTGTTGCCCATCTGTTAATGTTATGTTTGTTTCGCGAATTGTACACTTTAATCTTTGATCCAACTCCCATGGGGTTTCGCCTGGTGGCATTGTGATTTCCTTGAATCCAATGATCGATTGTGCCTCCAATTTTGGCCTGCTAAATTCTTTGTTTGTCATTGGAATTCTTAATGTAAAAGGTCAGCGCGCGATCTTGTAGAGCACTGACCAACGTCGCTTTCTTTATATTGTTGTCCGTGACACCCTATGCTTCTCATACATCTTTTATCATGAACCAAAACTGGTCTGGATCTTCATTCCCTACTCCCTTGAACACTGGTAGCTTTATTGCACTGGCCATACTGCTTCGCGGTGGTGGCGGAGGTGATATGGGCGAAATTGGGGGTGAAGACGGTGCAACTAGTGGTGGTGTGGGTGGGGGTGGTATGCGCAGAATTCTCTGCCTTATCAGATTGATCGCACTTCTTGGTGAAAGCTTCGCAAGCTCTTCTTCGCTCCCTTGCGGAGGTGAAATCAAGGGGCTAATTTCTATTTTTGTGCTATCTTCGTTTATGTAGATTCTCCCACTCTGCATAGCCCCAAACATCAATTTATTCGCATAACCCGTTTTTCACACAGTAGCATTTTAATCCAAGTGTTCAAAGATTTAACATACTTACCTCGCAATCCCTTGAGGAAGCGTCGTTCTGCCTCGCTATTGTTGACTGAAGTATCTACCGCAAACTCGGTGATGAATTCTCCTATGATTCGATCACGCCAGTGATAGACAACGTGCACGATCTTATCTTCCGATGCTTCCAGTTTGTGCACCAATTTTGGAGTCCACACAGCAGGTTTGTCAAGTTTACACCTTCCTTGGCTATTTGCTAGCTTCGCGATCCACTCGTACAACTCAGTAGGGAAGGATGCAAAGAAAATTTCGTGGATCTCCATATACAAGTAGCAATCTAACCACTCTTTTTTTGATAGTCACGGATTCCTGTTTTCCTGCGTCGAAAACTCGTGAATCTTTCTGTCCAACTACTCTTCAATTCCTTTCTTTGTCGGATTCCAGTGATACGACATCAGACATCTCTATGCAGATCTCGGTCCCGGCAATAGAACCATTTGTTGGCTTGTTGGGGCCTGACCCAAGTTCGGAGTTAATTAGCCAAACAAATCCCTGTATTACTGGCCCTTTCGGCAACAGTCCACGGAGCGCGGACTAAGGTCTCACCTGAAGTAGTATGGGAGGGTACTAGAACCAGGTTTCCGCACCCTAGAGATGTCTGAGAGGTTCGAATGGTTTTTTGTTTGTTCCTTCACACAGGTGGCTTCGCGCATCTTCCGTTCCTCGCAGCCTGATACCCTGCCTTCGCGCAACCCTAACCAGGGGATGTGCCGCGCTTTGCGCTATTACCCGAGATCTTATTTATCTTTCAGTATTAATTAAGCACCTTCGCCTACTTAAATGTTTTAAGTTATACTTAACAATACAAAACATTCATACAAGTTCGCGTAGTAAATAAATAGTATATTTGTAAATTATATCCAATCATGCACTTACCCAAGAAAAGATACATAGAATTATAGCAAAACTTCTCTTTGATTCTCCAACGGTTGCAGACTCGACCCGCCCTACGCACTCAGTTGAAGGGGTCCGCGCACTCAGCTGCGAACTACTATGCCTTTGCGCACTCAGCTGCAGAGCCTTCTCCTACTCTACGACCCACAGACACACTTTACACTTCGACTTCTTATGCTTCTATTAGTTTCTCTCCTTTCTACACTTAGAGCCTTGCTCTATTTATACAATTCCATGGTCCGCAGACCATGGGTAGGTTATCCAATCGAAATTACATTACAAAAACTAGGGTGGACAACCGTGTGACTCTATTATACTTTTGCGTTTCGCGCTCACAATTCGCGGAGCTTTTACAACAAGATTCGGTCAAAACTTGGGCTTTAAGCCCCAAAACATGCCTTGGGGGGATTCCATGCCCAACACTCACAAACCATAATAACACGAGATATGATTTGGGACCCTTATGGGAGAAAACCTAGATGGAAGGTGACAATGCTATGCTCTCTCTTTCTTTGAATGTAAATGAATTCAAGTACAAAGGAGTGACACCTATGGCCTGAGGGCTGTGATAATGCACAAACACTCTCTGTTTGTTATCTCTTTATCCACTCTCAACTACTTTGCTCATCTATGGAACAAAATGTACACCAATATGATGAAAGCTCTCTTTATCTTAGTGGTCCAGTTATAACACAACCTGATAGCCTACTAGTGATAAAGCTTAACTCCTTGAACTCTTAACTAGAGTTACAATATGGACTCTTCTAGAGTCATCATGATCATGTGTCTAACTCGTTTTCCATGAATAATGGGTGTTGACATGGCGTCTTCTTGAATCATGGTGGTCAAAATAGGAAGGAAAATTTCCAGGTGGCATAACTTTTGTATATAGACTCTGATTGAGGTAATTCTTTCGCCATTGGAAATATATCTATTTGTAGAATAACACTAGGGGGTGTGGAACTTGAGTGGAAAAATTTTACCCCACAAAAAACGTCGTTTAATGCCTTAAGTTAATTTCGAAAGGTTATGGACCCTAATTTGCGAAATTAGGATCTGTTGGTAAAAATAGTCCTATGCGCTGATTCTTCCACTTTTCCCACTCTAAAAGCATCAATATGGATGAAAAATAATATAATGATCCAATCTATCTCATACCTCTTCATTTTGGGAGGCTTTTGGTCCCCAAAAGCTTCTACTGAATTTGGTGAGGAAAATTTTCCTCTATCGTCAGTTGGGTGTACCATTTAGCTGTTTGGAAGTTGCTCTTTCAATCTAATCTGCCAAAGTTCATGCTACCCTTGTTTTGTAGTTCTAGACCTCTTCTGCA
Organism: Pinus tabuliformis; assembly: GCA_031772625.1. NCBI lineage: Eukaryota > Viridiplantae > Streptophyta > Pinopsida > Pinales > Pinaceae > Pinus > Pinus tabuliformis. The sequence continues at coordinate 603,815,067 of CM062805.1, forward strand.
TGACTAATCCTATATCAACTCTACTTGAGCATCTAGTGCTAAGTCCTCTGCAGAGGGGAGGACTTGTTCCTCTTCCTGATTTAGCATGGAAGGCTCATAGAGTTTCAAATTTTCTACATTCACCATTATGTAAATGTGCATGTACAGGGATAGATTGAGTCTATAGGCATTCACTCCAACCTTTTCCAATATCTGAAAGACACCATATCACAAAGTCTTGATTTTCTTACCAAGACCCTGTAACTTCTCCTTATTCAACTGTAACCATACTCTATCTTACAACTTGAATGACTTCTTTGTTTTGTGTTGATCATGCATGGTGTTCTATTTTTCCCGTGACTTTTGAAACGTCTCCAATACTTATAGATGAATCTACCTAATCTTCTCGACAACTTTTTCTACCCTCAATGCATTCATTGTAAGATCCTCCCTTACTCCTTAAGGTTGAAAATATCCAAAACAAATTTCAAATGGGGGATTACAAGTAGAAGAGTGGGTTGCTTTGTTATAAGAGTGTTATATATATATATATATATATATATATATATATATATATATATCAGATTTTCATCCGAAGTCTTAAAATGTTTCTGATTGTAAATGCTCAAAAGTTGCACCAAAATCCTGTTTACTAATTCATTTTTCCCATCTATTTGTAGATGTAATGTTGTAGACCTCTTCAAATTCATGTCCATCTTCTCCCAAAATGTAATCCAAATGTGTTGGGAAATCTGGTGTCTCTGTTTGAAACAATGTTCCTTGGTATCACAAAGTGCACTGATACTTGTCTAAAGAACAAGTTTGTTGCTTCTTACGCATTGATGGTCTTTTTACGAGGCATTATAACACACATATTGCTAAATTATCAAGAATAGGTAGTCATGTCCCTTCTTAGTTGTTGGCAAACCTCCAACAAAGTCCATGAAAATGCTTTCCAAAGAATGAGTGGGTATAGGCAAGGGATGGTATAGACCTTGTTTTTTGTTACTGGGCCTGTTGGTACATCAAAACATGCATTCTCTTATGAACTTAACTACCTCTTCTTGCATCTTGGGTTAGTACACATACCTTTGTAAGTTGGTTGTTGTCTTCCCTACACCAAAATGCCCCGCAACTTGAGAGGTTTGAGCCTCCCTCATTAGTTGTAGTTGCTTACCTTTAAGAACACATAACTTATCCAACCTGTAGAGTAACCCATTCTGGGAATCATAGTCAATAGTGTGTCACAATTGCACACATGACTTTGGCTCTACAAGTGCTAAAACACCTCATTGACGTCTCGATCCTTTGTGTATGCCTCTCTATATGCATCATGGGAGAAAGACTCCATATGCATAAGAGTTCCCAAAGTTGTGATCCTTGATATGGGTGGATTTCAAAGAATGTCGACCAATTTGTTTATGTTTCCCTTCTTATACTTGATCACTAAATGAAACTGTTGCAAAAGTCACATCCACTTGTAATGCCTAGTCTACTGTAGCTTACTCTGGGCCTATGGGTACTGTAGTGGTTGGTGATCAGTGTGGATTACTATCTCCTTTTCCATCATATAATGTTTCTACTTCTTAACAACTTTTACCAAGGTAGACAATTCTTTGTCGTATGTAGGGTAGTTACTAATTGTTCCATGAAATACTTCAGAATGGTAGCATATATGCCTTCCTTCCTGCAGTAAGATTGCTCCCATAGTTTACTCACTCAAATTTGTCTCCATTTCGAAGGGTTGCTGCAAGTTCAGTAATGGCAGAGCTAATTCTTGATTGATCTTCTTTTTTAACTCCTCAAGGCCCTTTGTTGACCCTTTCCCCACTATAAACTATTGCCACTTTTTGTTATGGCATGGAGTGGTGTTGTTACTATTGAAAATAAGGCTATAGATTTCGTTATGTACTATGCTACCCTAACAAAATTCTTGACCTCAGAAAAATTAGTAGGCATTGACCGTTTCATGATGGCCTCCATCTTGGTAGGATCTATCTCCTTCGCCTACCCCATATCCCAAATACACCAAAGACTACTATGGAAACTCACACTTCTAAAGATTTCCCAGCTGTTGGTGCTCTTTTAATGTCTTTAGCACTTATATCAAATGTGATATGTGCTCTTCCCATGTAGCACTTACCATTATATCATCCAAATAAACACTAACAAATGAATCTATAAAAGGGCACAATATATCATTCATTAACCTCATGAATGTAGTTGGTGCATTGAATAAACCAAATGACATAAGTAATCAATCATAGAAACCTTGTGTAGTTTTGAAGGTGGTCTTCTAGTTATATTCTTCTTTGACTCAAACCTAGTGGCACCTTGACGTTAAGTCTAGCTTGGTGAAGTATTTGGCTTGTTGTAATTGATCCAACAGGTCATCTACCCCAGATAGAGGGTTCATGTTCTTGAACTTAATTTTGTTTAGCGTTTTGTAATCAATTCACATACACCAAGTCCCCTGCTTCTTAGGCACAATTATAATAGCTGATCGACATGGTATGGTACTTCAGTAAATAACACCTTGTTCCAGTAGTTGTTGCGACAACGTCTTCACCTTGTTTGCCTCTATAATGGATTTCTACAACCCAATGTTTGGCAACATTAGAGTCTGACAACTAGATCTCGTGCTCCACATCCCTCTTGAGTGGTAGCTCTTTATGCATGTATGCCTGTAGCAACTCTTTAGGTTGTTATTTTTTTCGTTAGTACACCCCTCTAGGGATGAGTTAGCTCTCATGGAATCTTCTATAAAATGATTTTCTCTTAAAAATAATAAAGCATATTTCTTGCTAGAACTAAACGATGTTTCGGCCTGCTTGACACTTACTAGTGAGATCTTCGACTTGCCCTTGTACATATTGACGATGAAAATTTTTTTGTCCTTGGTGAAGTGGTACTGGTTGACTTTCCACATGAATATCACATTCTACATGTATATATAGGAACTCCCAAACACAATGCCACATATATATAGTGGAACTACACCCAATTCTACTTCATCAATAAAGTTATAACTAGTAGCAAATTTGATTATGCACTACTTGGTTACCTTTATTTCTACCTCCTTGTTGATCCATCCTAATGGATATGGGCTAGGATGGTAGTGAGTCTCCAGTTCTAGTTACTTTACTAGATCTACTGCTATGAGCTTCACTTATGATCCCGAGTCAAATAGAGCATCAGTTTCCATCTTCTTGACCTGTATCTTTATATGGAAGAGTTTGGTCATTTCCTTCTCTTCCTATTATTGAAGGTTACTTAAATTCACTCCCTTATGCATTGATGTATAGACAATATTCTCATCCACATCTGAGCTGCTTTCCACTTGATTACTTGACTTTATGGCCATGGAAATTTTCTTCTTACCATTTTTCTTTTGGTTCTTCAGGCTGAGCTGTGGATGCAACATCCAACACTTCTCCATTGTATAAGTATCATTGTTATAGTGGTTGCAGTGGTAACTGATATCTTTGCATTAGTGTGCCATGGTTTTTGTCTTTCCCCCCTTTCCACATCTTCCCTTCTTTGGAAACTTCTTAGGGCTACTTTTGCTTTGGCCCACTTGATTTCCATTTCTTCTAGCCTATGTTTTCTAGTAATTATGCCTATACACAAGTGTCATCCATTGTTTTGGGCTTGAACAACATCACTCGCTTACAAAAAAGGGCTGTGTAGACCCCCCATATACTTGAGGATTATGTCTAGGTTGTTTGGGGAGATATATAACATTATTTCCATCTTCCTAAATTCTGTGGTGTACTCCTCTACACTTTGCCTATGTTTTTGCTTGAAGTAAGGCCACTGGATCCATAGGTCTTCTACATATTTGATAGGGTAGAATTGAGAATTTATGAGAGTTTTGAAATCCTCCCATCTACTCATTAGAGAATCTCCCTTTTGCCTTAGGGTTTTCATGTGTTTTTCCCACCAACTCAGGGCATGGCCCTCTAGTATGAGATGAACAAACAATTTTTTCTATTCTCCCTCTATATGGTGAACACTCAAATAAACCTCTAACAATTGTAACTAGTAATTTAACTTCAAAGCATAAATCTCACCTTAATATGGCTTGATGTGGACCTTTGGTTCCATCTTGAATAAGGGATTGTGAATGGTTCAAACAATGTAAACTTTGAAACAGGAACTGATACGATTACCCGTTTCGTTGAGGTAGCAAAAAAGTGACCCGATTTTGAAAAGTGGTGATGCAGAATACACATTTTTTTAGCATATTTTTTGACACTTCAATTTTTGTTATATATATTATTTTTTAGAATGTTAGTGATTTGCATGCTGATTTTAAAAAGCATTGATTTTGCATCATACCATTTTTTTAAAAGACCTATTTTTTGACTTCAAATTTTCTAATGTATTAAATGTGAATAATTATTTTCTAAATTTAACAATTTTTGAAGTGGTCTTCTTCTTCATATTTTCTTGTTTTTTTTTTTGTAGTGAGGTTTTTATTTTTTGTGTAGTTAAAGAAGAAGGTCGATATTTTAAAGTTTCGATATTCTACATATTTATATATCGTTAATTAATTTTTCAATACACATCAAATAATCATCTTTAAAAAACAATAATTTTTAACAATTGGCATAAAAATAACCATTTTGAACATAAATATAATTAAAAAAATTACACATTTTGATAATTTTTTGCTAGAAATGACATGTCAAAATCACAATTTTTATAAGAAATTTTTAACAAAAAATGGTTAAATAATACCCTTTTTTTATGAATTTCATGTCAAAAAAAATAATAATCATTGTTTTTTCAAAAAATAATGATTCACTTAAAAATTAAAGTGAAATCACATAATACACATATTGAACACATAACAACATTAATTGAATGTTTTTTTTCTCATAAAATGTCAAAGTCAAAACATTACAAGTATAACTAATTAATAGTTACAAAAAATGAGCTTGATTTTCAAGCATAACTTAAATTTAATCAACAATATCACGTAATCCAAACTCTTCATCCTCTAGAGTTTCATCATTGACTTCTTCCACAATATTTTCTGCTTTATTTTGTTCATTTTCCTCTTCTAATGGATCTTTGATGTTTGCGAATCTCCCAATGTATGTCTTTCCACTCACTCCATGTAATGGTAGTTAATGTTTCTTTGCCTTTTTTCCATGCGTGATTCGCTAAAATTCCATTTCTTCAATCCAATTTCTTGCATTACATCTAGAAGAAATTGAGGAGCATTAATTGTTTGTTGAATAAATTTGCACTGCACTAGATCATTTTCAATCGCAATGTAATTTCTTCATTTTTGTAGGCAACATGCTAGTGTTGTACTTAATTATCAAGAACAAAAGAAATAATGAAGTAAATTAGTATAATGACATATAAATTAAGAAAGAAGATATTGAAATTCAATTATATATAATCAAACTTATCTGAGTCAGAAAATAAATTCAGAACCCAATCTCCTTCATTTGAACATATGTCTATAAGATAGTTAATCAATGACTGTGGTTTTTGATAAATGTTAACTATCTCTCCTTTTGCGTCTTTGTCTTCATATGTTAGTTTTTTCACAACAGTATCATAAACCAGTACTTGGCTATGACTATTTCCATCTACCCGATTAAAAAACGTAGACATATAGCGATCATGTTTTTCCCAACTATCAATATGGATGAACTCATAATCATTTATAAATGGTTGATCTTTACAGTTAAGAAGATTTGACTTTTTCCTGTAACATGAAATAATAAAAGTTCAATTAACTTGTAAATAAAATGAGTTTTTTAACATTAATCAAACATACATTTTTAATGTCTTACTAATGGTGATGACGTGACTTGTACAAATCCCGCAACCACTTTACTAAGAGCTTGATAAGTATAAGAGTCACTATCATAGTCAATGTTTGAGATATTGAAACCATGGGAAATATCTGCAATAAACGGGGATTAATCCATTTTAGGTATGAGTTTAGCAATGTCTTTACAGTCACCTTGTATTACTTGATATTGAATAGTGTCAAGCCTATTCCAAATGAAATGAGTAAGAGTTGGATCAAGTTCAACATTCCTAAGACGTTGCTTCTTTAGTTTTTCGACCTTAATTTTTTCAATAAAGGTTTTGAAACTATCTGATGCTCCATTTGCATCCTTCCTCATCTTTAATAAAATAATCAAATATATGTATAAGTTATAAAATAAAAATAGTATACAGATAAATAAAAATGAATATAAACAAATCAACATACCTTTTTAAATGCAAGATAAAAATCTTTTAGTGTTGATGTAGAACTTGAATCTGGATAGTTGCGTACAACATCATTCCAACTATCTTCATTCAACAATTTAACCATTTGTTCTCATATTTTTATGTAAACTTTATGACTGAGTAAATAAAGTAAAAAAAATTAATATAATGATATGCATAACAAATACTACCAAGAACAATATGTTATATTTAAAAGAAAATTATAATCTAGAAATAAGAAAAAATAGTTCAACAAACTTACTTTTGAAATTCCTCAGAGATTTCCTCCAATGATAATTCACCTGACCTCACACAAGATAATATTTTTTTGACAAGATTTTCATCCTTCACTCCTTGCAATGCTCTCCAAGGTGTGATAGTTATATCTTCTGGAAGTTGCTTTATTTTAGGACCTAATTTACTGTTGCTACATATTAATGGTTTATACTTTTTGACCTTATGTTTTTTAATGCCAATGTTCTCCCACATGCTAAAAATCTCATTAATCAATTCTTATATCTCTCTAGTTCTAAATGCCAACTGGAAAATATTATCAATACTTTTGAATATATCAGTGTTTACTCTGTCACTTTTTGAATTGATTTTCTCCTCAATTTGATAGCCCATTTCCATACAACATTCCTTTCAGAGTTCTACAATAACATTTATCTTATCCCCACCACATTTTTCTTCACATTCACTATGAATAAATCTAACCCTTTGGATGAAATTCATAGACATCTTAGATTCATTATCTGGATTATGATCCCATTCCAATAACTTTGCTTCTGTATCTAATAAACCAACATAAATGATTAATTTCATTGTTTCAAAATGTAGGTTATTGAGATATTCCTCCATCAATTGCCTTTGAGCTTCTACAGAATGGTTCCCCCAAAGCACATAATAATTATATTCAAAACATTTTGACTTATCAAATGCTTCTTTGTTGGAAACTTGAACTGGATCAACAAGAAGCACATAATTAACCACATGAGCATACGGATTGTACCTCATCAATATCTTCAAGTTGTGAACATGCAAGTGGTGTGGCGTTATGATTTGATATTTATATTGTCCTTCACTTGGCTTATAGATTTGTCTCACAGTAAACTGAAATGTACAACCACCCTCAATTAAGTTTTTCTTTGTCAAGTCCCGTCAAATGGCATTTTTTTTGTTTTAATAATGCCATCCTCTAAATCAACCCTTGGTGTAATGATTTCCTTGTTTTCTTTTGAATTTTCACTAGGATCTTCACTGTTGGTAATGACTACTTGAGAATGCTCAACTTTAATTTTATTTCTCCTAACATTCTCATCATTAACTAGAACAAAGACATTTATGGGCATTGTTACTTTTGGCCTTTTATGGCTCTTCGCCTTTCTAACATCAGTTCTAATGTCATCCTTAGTAATGACAACATATTCTTCAGCGTTAGTTTCAACTTCCTCATCTTCAAAAATAATCTGTCTACTTTTGTTAGATTTATCCATTAGAGACATTTTTTTTATGATCCCTTGGATGTAGTTTTGTAGCATTATGAATTACTATTTTTTTCTTGTTTTCCATATCTTCTTCTGACCCTGAGTAGAAACTGCTGAAAACATTCATAATACCTTACTCTATGAAATGAATACCTTCCAACATAATTGAAAGATTTTCAATAAAATTCTGTTAAACAAAATATCATATGTCAATAAAAACTAAGTTATAAAAATATAATGAGAGAGTTACAATAACACAAAACACAAATATAAATATCTTGTGCAATCTCATTTATGATTTGTTTACACAACTTTGTATATACCTTTGTCATGTCATACAATGACGATAACTGATATTTAATATTGTCATGTGACTTGAGCGGTTTGTAAGTATATTAACAACTTCAGTGTCTGGTATCAAACAAATGTCTATGATTTTCCCAGCACCTCATAAATTCCACTATCGTTAGGGATATCAACATATAAATATATCTTCACATCTTCACCTTTTATTTCTTGCACATACCATACATTTTTTGGAAGCTTCACTTTTTTTGATTTCTTCCAGTATGAAATCGTCTTCTTATCGTTTAAGGAACTTGATAGATTTGTAGTTATCAACTCAGGATTGGTTCGTTCAACAGTGCTTTTTGAGGATCCACCTTTAATTTTAGCAATCTTTGGTCTAGAAAGATTCACAAAAATCTTCTTTGATGCCATTTTCCTACAAAAAAATACACATATATATAAATCAGTAAATTACAAAAAAAATAATAGTTTAAATTAATAAACAAAATGATGAATGATAAATAATTTTGTAAAATATAACCTTCAAAAAAAAAAGAAAAAAAAAATGCATTCCCCCCTTGCCCCACCCCCACGGCCCAACGGGCCGTTGGAGGTGGAGGCCCGATTCTGAGAAGCTCCTCGGAGGGGGTTGCACACAATCCCATTCACCCCAACCTGAGGGCCCATGAGAATTGGTCCGCCACCCCCGGCGGGCCGTTCGGTCGTGGGGGTGGGGTGGAAGCGCTGGGCGCCCAACCCATCCACCTCACCTCCGCGGCCCAACGGCTTGGCGGGGGTGGTAGGTCGTTGGGCCGAATGGGTAGGGCGGTAAGGGGTTACATGCAGCCCCTGCCGCCCCACCTCAGCGGCCCAACAGGCCCGTTGGGCCGTCAGGTTGGGGTGGAACCGTTGGGCTGCGGGGTGGGGCAGAAGGGGTTGCATTCACCTCCATCCCGCCCCTCCCCCACGAGCCCATTGGGCCACGGGGTCGGGTGCCACCAGCGAGCATGATTGGGCCCACCACACCCACTGCAGATATAGTGGTTTTCTGCTTGCCATGAGATTGTCGGGTAAATCTAGCTCATCTAAATTTTTAATTTCTAAAAAAAAAGAAATTCATTAAACCTATTGAATTTTAAAACTCGCATATAGCAAAAGGGAAACTAACCTTTCAAATGCAATAATATTTCGTTGAATATGTTGTTGATAGCAACGTAGATGCTCCACAAAATTGCTCCAAGTTTTTTAACAAACCTCGAAAAACCTTGATGTGATGTGAGGAATAATGATAATGAAATTTATGATATAGCGGAAATTACGGAATTTTTTTACTACACGGTTAATGTGGGATTAATTTGTTTTTATAAAAACTTTAACATGTGAATTTTGTTATGGCGATATAGGGAACTATGATAAAACGAACATTAGCAAATTGTTTTACCACATGATGAATGTGGGATTAATTTGTTTTTATAAAGAATTTAACATATAAATCTTGTTATAACGATATAATAAATTATGATAAAACAAACATTACGAAATTGTTTTACTACATGGTGAATGTGGTATTAATTTTTGTTTTATAAAAAATTAACATATAAATCGTGTTATGGCGATATAGCGATTTATTTTAAATGTGTGATAGAAGATTCAATAAAAATTAAAAAAAAAAACATTCAATTGTCTAGTAAATGTTATATAGTTTAAATAACAAATTAATTTAGGTAAAAAATTTAGTTTACAATTTTAATTTAAAGATTTAGTTTAAAAGATCAATTTCATAAGAAAACTTTAGTTAAAATTTTTCAATAAATTGTAACAGAAAATTATGGAGGAAAATATATGAAACAAAATTTTTGGAGGGAAAAATTTCGGCGAAATTTTTTGGAGGGAAACTTTGGAGGGAAATTTCAATTCTTTAAGCTATATATTATCATTAAGAGAGAGTGCATTTGTATCATTCAATCTCTTCTGTTTGAAAGTCTTGGATTCTTTTGATAGTGAAGTTTCGCTTTGTGAAGCATCAACATGTTCGTCGCATAACAACTCTATTCATATTGATGAATATAACGAAAATTCTTCCACTATGAATAGAGAGTCAAGTATTCTATTTAGTCCTAATCCTAAGGACTATGAGAGCAGCACTGACGAAAGATAGGATGAAAAATTTCAAATAAATAAAGAGTCACAGTTTCCACTTAGTCCTAATGCTATGGACTATGAGAGTAGCAGTGATGAAGAGCATGATGAATATTTTCAAATAAATAAAGAGTTGCAGTTTCCACTTAGCCCTAATCCTATAGACTATGACAACAACAGTGATGAAGAGCATGATGAAGAATCTCAAATGAATAGTGTCACAGTGTCCACTTAGTCCTAATCCTATGGACTATGACAACAAGAGTGATGAAGAGCACGATGAAGAATTTCAAATGAATAGAGTGTCACAGTGTCCACTTAGTTCTAATCCTATGGACTATGAGAGTAGCAGTGATGAAGAACATGATGAATAATTTCAAAAGAATAGTGTGTCATGGTGTCCATTTAATTCTAATCCTATGGACTATGAGAACAGCAGTGATGAAGAACATGATGAGTCATTTCAAATGAATAGAGTATCACAATGTCCACTTAGTCCTAATCTTATGGACTATGAGAGAAACAATGATGAAGAGCATGATGAATATTTTCAAATGAATAAGGAGTTGCGATTTCCACTTAGTCCTAATCTCATGGACTATGAGAGAAATAGTGATGAAGGCGAGGATGAAGAATTTCCAATAAATCGAGAGTCACATTTTTCACCTAGTCCTAATCCTAAGGACTATGAGAGCAGTAGTGATGAAGGACAGGATGAAGAACTTAGTCCTAATAGTAAGGACTATGAGAGTAGTAGCGACGAAGGGAAGAATGAAGAATTTTCAGTGACTAAAGAGTCACATTTTCAACATAGTCCTAATCCTGTGGACTATGAGAGAAACACTGACAATGCACATGATGAAGAATATCCAATAAACATCGAGTCAAATTTTCCATTTAGTCCTAATTCTAAGGACTATGAAGGTAGCACTGAAAAAGGGCAAGATGAATAAAATCCTCCAAGTTAGTATTTCAAAAGCATAGATGATCATAGTGAGGATAGCATTCCTCATAATGATGATGAAAATGTTTATACAAATGATGATCCAATGATGGAGATGTTGCCAGGAAATATTGTATCAAGGAGTAGGAGCAGACCTTTTCATATCAATCCAAGATGTTCTATTTATACAAGGGGTAGAGCAGAATATCTGATGAGAAGAATTTTTATCAGTGCTCTCATTTCAAGTGAACGTTGTCAAAAATATTGCTTGAAACATATGGATTTCAAGTTTGGATTAGAGAAAAGGAAGAGATATTTGTCAATGAATAAAAACATGCAAAATTCATATTTAGTGGGTTGCATGTAATCTACATTGTCAGGTTACGATTATCATATTGGGTCTTTATTTATCTGTAGACAGGCTTTCAAAATGTTTCATTCAATGGGTAGTTTTCGTCTGTCAAGAATCTAAGAAAATTTGGAAAAGGATCCCACATTTTATTCAGAAGTATGTCATAAACGACAGTTTGGGCCATTATCAAATACTGCAATGTCATGGATGAAATATTTCTTTTCAAAGCATGGAGAGTGTATGACAAATAGAGATAATACATATTCCAGATAATTTCTCAAGACGAGAAATCTCCAACTTATAAAAAGAATATGCAGAAGGTGCTGAGGGACATGGTTGATTTATTACATATCAATATTTTGTGAAGATATAGAAGAAAGAATTCAACAATGTTTGTATTCCTAAGAAGACAAGGATGGGGATTTATAGTACATGTGATTCTCTTAAATAAAAAAGGGATAAATGTGAAGGGTCGGAAAGAGGTAAGCATTCATAAATTTAACTTTTAAAATTGTATAGTCATCAAGTATGAAAACGTATTTCTTCATGACTTTCTTTTATGTTGTGTAGATTCCATTGTCAAAGCACTTCAAGAGCATCGCGTACAACATACAAGTGAAAGGAAAATGTTGTACAAACATCGAAAGAAGTGTTATGATAATCCAAACAAATATTTGGTTCTGATAATTGATGGTATGGACCAGAAGAAAACACTTCTACCACATTTTGTTCGCACACCCAAAAATTTACAGGAGGAAAATTTTATTCAGTATCACTTGGTCGGTTGTATGGCCTTCAATGGGAAAATGTTTCCAAGGGTATATTTTGCATCTCCAAATATTCATAATGATGCAAATCTGACAATAACCATAATTCATGATGTTCTTTCTCATTGGTTTGGTAATCTTCCTAAAGTTTTGTATCTACAATTGGACAACACTTTCCGTGAAAACAAAAATCAGATTGTTTTTGGATATTTAAACATGCTTGTTGAATTGAGAATTTTTCAAAATGTAAAGTTTGGTTTCCTTCTTGTTGGGCACACTCATGACCATATTGATCAGATGTTCAGTTGTTTTTCAGTCACATTGAGGAGGAAGGAAGTTGGGAGCTTGTTGTCATTAATTGAATGTATTAAGAAATCATACATGCCAAAGCCTACTTTTGATGTGTTGGAAGAAACTGTTGACATGCGAAGGTTTATTATGGGATCACATGGTGAGGAGAAATACATTGAAAAAATTAATGACATTAACTTCCAACATCAATTTCATATCAAAAAAATTGATGGGAAAACACTAATATGGGACAAGAAGTATTCAACTACTGCAAAATGGGCACTGTCATCAGGTTTGGCATTTTTTAAGTTCATTTTAGATCATCTAATATTTGCATCAAATATATTGTTATTACAATCAGTTGCTGAAGTTCATAATGCACGTAGGCAAAATAGAGATATAAATTATTCTGATTGCCTAGAAAAAATTAAAAAATGTATTAGATATAAATATGAGCACCTTGATATTACTGATTCAGTTTGGTGGGAGCCTTTTTTCAATAATCAAAGTGATATCATTTCAAGAACAACAAATGAAGATATATCTTTGAAAAATCCATTTATTTGGCCACAAAATGTGTCAAATGAACACGATGAAAGAAACATTGTTGAACAACAACAATCTCAAGGTATTATTAATTCTTCATGGGAAGAGGAAAGAGAAAGGTATATTGATTCTAGAAGATCTCGTGCACAATGTGAAGCCATGGAAGACCTTTATAGGGGTTCAATATAGGATATTAAGGAGGGTTGCATGATCACAATTCTATAAGATGGAGATCCCAATCACTATCCATTCTGGGTTTCTAAGGTTATAAAGGTCATTACAGAAAATGAAGATGTTGCAGGTGTTGAAGTACATTGGTATGCCACAAATACACACACATTCAATGGTGTGTAGAAGCCAGAGATGGTAGTTGATATAAAAATTGGCGAAAAGAGAAAATGAAAGGGTACAAACATAAATTTTCGCTGCACAGACCTCTTAAAATTGGAGGATGTTGACATACTTGTTTATGACTTCAATTTAAGAAAGAGAGGAACTCTTCGCTTCAAGACGATACAGATTCTGAAGAGGTTGTTACCAGAAGGAATAATGTTGATATGGGAGTATGCTGAAACCAATCGTAGATCTAGAAGAATTTTGAAACCTGAAATGGTGGGCATGCATGTGGACTCAGATGGGGCACTAGTTGATGAAATCGAAGAATATGGAACATCTTCATCTCCGTCCAGTCATTCATTTGAAGATGTGAATTCTGATGGTGTGCAAGAAAATATGAGTGATTTTGAATAATTTTCTAAGACAATTTATATAAATGATGTTTGCATCGTATCTTGAAATAAAAAATGTGATTTCCATATGGTGTTAAATGAAGTTATGCGTCATTTTTATGTTTTTTGGATTATATGTTTTAATTATGATTCTTTTTATTGTTTAGAATATCTACAATGCAACAATTACTTAGAGATATAATGTATGTTTCATTCAATCTACAAGTAATGAAATTTTGATTAATTTAGTCATGTAATTTGTTCATAATGTCATGGTTTTTTAATTTTATGGTTGAGAAATTTCCAATTTTTTTGTATCTTTAATGTTATGGTTGAAAACAATTAGAATTTTAGTGATTTTTAGTGTCATGTTACTATATGTTTAACAACATGGATGAAAACTGATAGAATTTTAATGTGTTTCAAATCTCATTATTTTATCTTTATTATCATTACTAAAAAATTTTGAAATTGTACCTAGGAAAGAAAAATGTTATTCTACCAAAAACATTAGTGTGTTTTTTCCTAAAAAACAACTGTTTTTTGCACACAAAAAATTCGGTTTTACTACCATTTTTTAAAAATGTTGAAAATTGACCCTTAAAAAAAAACCATCGTTCCAGTATACACACTTTTCGTTTTTAGCACCGTTTTTTCATGTTTTTTTGGGTTTTTTTTGCTAGAGTTCCCGTTTCAAAGTTTACGTTGTTTTCACGACACTTGAAATCAAATTTTCTTTTTTGGGTTATTTCTTACACTTCCTCTTTGGTTCTTCCCAATCTCTCAAATTACCCTTCAAGTCGAACTTTGCATTAAAACCTTCATCTTCTCCAAATAGCCTAATCTTATTGGTTAGGGCTGCCATGAGGAGGCTTACACTATAGTTTATATCTCCGAGTTGTGCTTCCAACTATGCAAACCTCTCCTTTGTAGGATCTTGAGGGTCATTAATAGATTTATTAGCCATGGATGGGGCTTTATGTCTCTTAGATTAATCGATCTGGATCCCCTATAGCTCCCTAAAATAAACCTAGAGAAACCCGCTCTGATATCAATGTAGGCTGTAAACTTATGTGAATATTCCATTGGACAATTTGTCATAACAACTCCACTCAAATACATTTGAAAATTTGAGATCTACACCATGAGGGTTAATTTCTCCTTAGATTTCTAGATTTGTTAATTTTTGTGTTTTGTTTATGCATGCAATAAATAAAATATGGAAAGTAGAGAACAACGAAATAAAACTCACAAACCACAATGAATACATGATATGGTTTGGGAAACCCTTACAGGAGAAATCTAGTTGGAAGGTGAGGTTTATCTAGTCTCTCTTTCATTGAATGGAAATGAATGCAAGTACAAAGGAGTGAGACCTATGGCCTTGTGCTACTACAATGCACATACCCTCTTTGTTTTCTCTCTCCCTCTCTCCACTCTTAGCTACTTTGTTCATATATGGAATAAAATGCACTCCAATAGAATGGAACCCCTCTTCCTCTGCTGGCGAAAAAATTGATTATAGAGACCCAGGTTTCTACTACAGGGTGCCAACAAAGGGGTTGTTGTAGTCTAGCATAAATGTCAACATTTTTGATCTTCAACAAGGGAAGAAAGTCTCACCCGAGGCGTGCCAAGACTTGTGAATAATGATTAGGGTTTAGATAGTGATCTGAACTTAAAACTGGATCTTTTAAAGTGACTTGGCTTGTAAAAATGTTCAAGCATGTATGATAAAACTGAAACCAACAATCAATTTAAATCAAACAAGAAATATTTTAAATGAAGTTGCAATTTAAAAATGAAATGTAAAATATTGAGACAAGAAGAAAATAAAAAAAAACCAATTGATAACGAAGTTCGTCCAGTGTGGGCTACATTTCTGGGTCTTGCATCCACGAGAGTGGCCTCTTAATTATTCTCTCCAAAATCACAATTACAATAAGCCAAAATGCCTCCAAAGGCCTACTACAAAACTGAGCTCTTTGCTAACAAGAAGTAACCTCCAAAATTCCACCAAAAAACTCCTTTGTTTGTTGCAATACAAGCTTGAAAACTTCACTTACATATAAAATGAACAAGCTGAAATATAGCTTAAAGCACCCTCGAAACTATAATATTCACAACCCAGACTCTTAAGGTTAAATGACCAAAACCCCATTGTTTGTATAACATTGGCCTATGACAAAAAAATAGGGTGTATTTATGTTTTTGATACAACCATATTATATGGTTTCTTGTTATAACCATATCATAACAAATGTACCAATGCTCGAACCCATAAAATGTTGTGCACTACAATAATGTTTGGCTCACATATATATATTGTTACAACCATATACCATATAAAAACTTTGTTTTAATAAACAATACATATGTGGATTGTATTAACTCCGACATGGGTGTATTAAAATTTGGTCATACCACATATACGTTGGTGAATTGGTATAGTCGTTGGTCATAACAACCAATGTATTTAGTATATATAATCACCATCCAATATCATATTAAATATCCTCCCAACAATATTAACCATATGATATGTATTTTTTAAACTTACGGTGGAAATATGATAGCCATTTTAAATATGGCATATGGTTATAACGATAACTATAACCACATTAAGTTCCCAACTGTGCATTTTTAATCCACGTTCTTGGAGTTTGTCAGATGTTTAGGTAGGCAAGTCTAACGTTTATCAAGTTTGGCAGGGCCGCCTAACTTCGCTGTTCTGCCCCCTTTTTCCCCATATCAAAACATAAGAGTTAAATATCTTATAATATTATCTCCTAATCACATATGCCACCTTTTCCTTTGTGGTTACACTATTAGGTTGTCTTTTCATAAGTCATGGGTTCAAACCTTGTCGTTGTTGTTAATAAAACATTTTACTAATAAAACAGAGCCACGTGGAGTCATAAGGCCACGTGTTGCCCATCTAGTGGGCCACATGTTGAGCCTTCAACCTTGCCAAGTATTAGCTTCTCATTGCACCATGTGTAAACTCCCAGATGTACCACTTGTGAATCCTTGGACGTGCCATTTTCCACCTTTGACTTTGACTTTTTGCCCATTGTTGCAAAACTTCAAATAACAATAAATTTCTCATACATAGTTGGATTGACACGATTCAAATTAGGTTTGAATCTGTTTTCCCAGATCTACACAATGACGCTACTTCCATCAAATTTTGGAGACTACGAATTTTAGGCATTTTTAGGATCCTTGGATCAGACAGTGACAAAATACATTTCATCAATTAAAATATGCGCCGTGCTCATTAACATTCATAAATCTATTAAGTAATCCTTATGCAAGAGATAAAGAGATGCATTGCATAGAAGTCAACATAAAATATAAATTTATTTTAAAGTAGGCACACATACACGATCACATTCATACATAAACACATACAAGTTTCCCCGCAACAATCTCCTCTTTTCATATCTAAGCCGATCCAATATTACATATACAGAGCCATATTAACTTAGTTAGATCTGTTCAGAATTTCTCCTAGGGCTCCCATTATAGACTCAGAATTACAACAATATTACAATGAAAATATATTTGCAGAGTATAGGTCCTAATTCAGTCAACACGATGAACTTCTTTTAATCTCTCTCTCGTATCTCACTTTGCATGTATATATATAGATTTTGGCCCCTTGAACTTGTCTGCACTCACTTGATGTAGTCAACCCTAACCATCTTGACGAGATCCATATCTACTTGGACCACATTTACTTGATTGCTTCAACTTTAACTATTTGATCATTCTTTTGCGGACTCCACAAGTTCCATCATAATCACTTGGTCCTTTGCTTAATGCTTTCTTCTTTTTCACTGCTACTTTCCGGCCAAATTAACCATTTTCTTTCCCAACTTGTGCTACCTATTTTTCACAACTATATTTCACAAAAAATGTTCAAATAAATGAAGAACCCAATAAGCCCCAACCACAAACTATTGGCTCAAGCTCAAGTCAATCTTTAGATTTTGCGCTTCGTCCTTCTTATGTGTAGAAATTTTGATAGAAATTGCAATTGCTCAAGATTTCAAACTGAAAAACAAGAGACACGATTCTACTCTACAATTCCGTGTAATGAAAACCACAATTTAGAACAACATGCACAGACATGCAACAATAAAAATCACTAGTACACAATGATTTCTAGGGGAACCGAACTGAGAAAAACCCCTCAAGTCTCTTTGCATTACTCCATTGAATAAAGAAACTATTACATTTGCTTGCTCCCACTTTGAGCACAACCTACAAAAGAATAATTGTTCTCTCTACTGATTGAGGACCTCTAGCCAACACTTAGCCACTTTATGCCACCTCCAACCTCCTATTCCTTGTGCAATTATGAGAAAATTCAATCTCCTAAACAATAGGGAAGTCCTTATTTACTTGAGCAATTCCCAAGGATTGATCAACTCTCTGCATGCAAAATTCTGTACACTCTACTAGTATACAAATAATTTTACATTAGCCTTAAGTCCTCCACTCCAGCTGAGGAATTCGAATTCCATGCATGTATGAGCTATTTTGGGCTAATTGATCAGTTAATTGATAAATCTCTGAGTTAGACTACTGTCTCATTGCTCAATTGACCTTCAACTGACTCTATTAATTGTTATAGGTCAACGAATTGAGTAAAACTGAAAAACAATTGAACTATATTGCTAAAATTTAGCAATCAACACATTCATGAATGAACTCCAAGCCCACTAATTCGAATTTATTGAGTTAACTAAGTGACAAGAGCCATGTCACACTAGTTAACTGCCTCCAAGTTGTCTCGCTGATGTGGAACTTTGATTTAGTCAATTTGATTAAGGGTAAAGTCAAATTGAGTCTTTCTTGCTACACTTTCTAACACTCCCTCTTAGCAAGAAAGGGATTTTGCACCACCCCTATCCAACACTTGTGGAATGTACTGTAGCACTACCTCTCACTGTTGCTTCTTCTAATGCAACAACTACAACTAAGAAGTATCCAAAAACACTGAATCAAATGTCTTTGCAACTGTCTACTGGGAATACTTCACTGATGTTGATTTTGCATTGTGCCTCTTGCACTACTCTCAACACTCCTCTGTGCTCCTCAACATTTGATTGCACCAACTCACATTGATCCCTCTGCTACTGAACACTATGGGCTCTTGTAGCAAGGTAGTGATCCATGAGGAAAGTATACTGCAACTAATCTCTTATGGATCTTGCCCAATTCTTTGCAACTATGGGGTTATGGCTTGACATTGCCCCATATCACTCCTAGAGGTATATCTGAATGCATGGAAAAATATGCTCTACTCATACTGCTGCTACTATTGCTCGGTTGTTGCTTTCGCATTGCTACTACAATTACTGCAATAACAAGTTTGATCTCCTAAGGTCCTGAAGTACAAGCTTCCATAGGGATGCTCCCCCTGAAACTAGACTCCCTCTGATTCTTGATCTCCCTATGGGAATTATCTCTGCTCCTCAATCTGCCAATATCAATGATCACAACTCCTTTTTGTGTAACTAAACATTGGGTCATTGATCTTCCCATTAGCAGCCTTCTAGCTTCGTTAAGAAGTCTGCACATATGGTCTTCTGGATCTGCTCTGAACTAGGGCTCCATCAACTCTGCCTCCTAACAAATCATTAGTTCTTCAATGATCACTATACATGAGGAATTCAAGGATTTCCTACTTGTCAAGATTTTGGCTGCTGCAGAATGTTGCTCCCAGGGCACTTGTGATGATCCTAAATCTATTCCAAGCTCAGAAATTCAAACTTCCCTCCAAAGCATACTCCAATCTCAATCCGTTGAAAGACATTCTCCTGAACCTGAAGAAAAGCTGCTACACTGAAGCTACAAATTAGAAATACCCGAGGGACAAAATCAAAATACTAGTTCTAATGTGATTTCAGGGCTCTAATACTATGTAGAAATTTTTATAGAAATTGCAACTGCTCAAGATTTCAAATTGAAAAACAAGGGACATAATTCTACTCTACAATTTAGAACAACATGCATAGACATGCAACAAGCAAAACCATAGGTATGCATTGATTTATAGGGAACCCAACTCAAAAAAACTCCTCAAGCCTCTTTGCAGTAATAAGTTGAATAGAGAAACTATTACAATTGCTTGCTCCCGCTTTGAGCACAAACTGCAAAAGAATAATTGTTCTCTCTACTAATTGAAAATCTCTGGCCAACGCTTAGCCACTTTATGCCTCCTCCAGCCTCCTATTTGCTTGTGTAATTCTGAGCAAACTTGAGCTCCTAAACAATAGGGAAGTCCCTACTTCCTTGCACAATTCCCAAGGATTGATCAATTGCTTGCATGCAAAATTATGTACACTCCACTAGTATACAAATGATTTTACATTAGCCTTAATTCTTCCACTCAAGCTAAGGAGTTTGAATTCCATGCACGCATGAGCTATTTTGGGCTGATTGATTAGTTAATTGACAGATCTTTGAGTTAGAATATTGTCTAACTGCTCAATTGACCTTCAACTAATTCTATTAATTGTTAGAGGTTAGTTAATTGAGTACAACTGAAAATATTGCTAAAATTTAGAAATCAACATGTCATGCATGACTGAACTCCAAGCCCACTAACTCGAATTTACTGAGTTAACTGAGTGATAAGAGCCATGTCACACTAGTTAATGGCCTC
Source organism: Pinus tabuliformis (assembly GCA_031772625.1). Taxonomy (NCBI): domain Eukaryota; kingdom Viridiplantae; phylum Streptophyta; class Pinopsida; order Pinales; family Pinaceae; genus Pinus; species Pinus tabuliformis. The sequence continues at coordinate 603,835,509 of CM062805.1, forward strand.
CAAGTTGTCCTTCTAATGTGTAAATTTGATTTACTCAATTTGATTAAGGCTAAAGTCAATTGAGCCTTTCTTGCTACACTTTCTAACATTGTGACTGCTAAACTAATGTTGATCCTTCTTGTACTTATGTAGATGTTTCTCCTTCAAATGAAGGACTCAACTCATGAATCATCTCCAAGACCTTGCAACATAAACAACTGTACATATCCAGTTTATATTTCCATGTCCTGGTCAAGGTGGAGGCCTTATTAATGAAATGATTAGTTGTCTCTGCATCTAGTTTTTCAGGACGTGTTGCAAGCAAGGAATTCCATTGTGTATTTGCATTAAGATTAATATTTCACAACTCCAAATACTTTTCTTGCACCAGAGGCTTGAGATCTCAGATAGTAGTCTTGACCTTATGTGACTCCTCTTCCAAGGAAACTATTTGATTATCTGTTTCTTCAACTTGGTCAAGAAGTTATTGTTGTTGCACAAGGTCGGCGATAGCAAGAGCTTCCTCCATCAATTTTTTACTTCGCTCTTGTAGGTTGTATAATGGTTGATTGCGCTTAGCTAGCAACTCAGACCAATCTTGTACGTGGAGCAAAATTTATTAAGAGTCCTTTGTTTTTTGTTGAAGAGTAGCTCTAAGTGTAGACCCATACTCTACAATATGATTTAATTGTTGATTGAACTTCTTTATGGGATCAATATCCTTGCTGCATAACTCAAAAACAATATTGTGGAGATCTTTATTAGTAGAAACAAGTTTTGTCCAAGCATTTTCAAAAGGGTTTAGACATTCCATCGAATGATAAGAGGAAATGTCCTCTGGCACAAAAGGATCATTTTTTGTAACAAATAGCCACATACTTTGGAATTTAACATGGATATCCACTATTTGTTGTTTAAGCTGCTCTTTTTTCATGCAGAACTGGTCTCACTCGTCTATAACTTGAAGGAGTTTTTGTTGTTGCTACTCATATGCTAGGGAGTTCATTATACCTTGAGTCTGCAAGAACCAATCGATTCTCTAGTTGCACTGATGAGGCTCTAATAAACTGAAATAATTGATCAGAAGACCAATGTTGAAGGTATTTAGTAGATAAATTATTAGTTGGTGGTAGCGTGGATTTTAGGGGCTACCCACTTGTGAAAAACTTGTCAGATTGAGCATGTGGTGAAGTCTCTAGGAGTTATGCCTTTTCCTGATGTAAATCTTGACATAATTTTGCAAGTACTTCATGAGAAAGCAGGGGAACTATGTCCAATGTCTGAGCACAAAGTTGTAAAACTTATTTACAATGGATAGGATCTCAGGAAAAATTAGATAAATCTATAGCAAGGACACTGCTACTTGCTCCCAGTTGTGATATTCAAGGAGGTTGAGTATGTTGCAAAATTACTGCCTTTGGAACTTTCTTTGTTTCTTGTGCATCCTCTGGTTCTGAGGTCATCTCTATCTCATCCACGAATTTAAGATCTTGTAGTGTTTTTGTAGTCTATTCCATATTAGAGTGATGGGATAGAATATCAAAAGGTACATGTGATTACGGTGAAGAAATGAGACTATTCAGATTGGGCTCAAGAACTTGAGCAAGGACTTGTTCTTCAAAAATAGGCGTTGGGCGAAGAGGCTCCAGAAGTTCATCATCAGGGATATGAATAACATCAAAAGGATTTGGAGCAGGTGTTATAGACATTTTTGTTCCTTACAGCTCTAAGCATGAAATTTCCATAACCCAAGGGATCTAAAGTCCCTAAAAGTGTTGTTCCTGCCCCTAAAGGAACAAGGTCAACCAATGATAGCTTCTCCCAGAAGTTCTCCACCAGAAACTACTCAGAACTAGTCAAATCAGGATCAATGCAGATGCTCCACTAGCTGGCTGCGTTGCAAAGCACCCAAATACACTGGCTAGGTGCGTTGCAATGCACTTGAATGCACTACCCAGGTGCGCTGAGCGGGAAATGACAAGTGGCAGAGTCATTCAACGAGGTGGAGAGACAATGGAAGCTTCCAGAATCTTCTCCAATGACACTTGCCTCACTGAGTTCGACCAAGGATGAGTAAGAGGCTCTCAGTCTCCAAGTGGAAGCAAGAACTGACAGAGAGAAGCCACAAGTCAAAACATAAGCTGACTCATCCTCTCTGCTTACATCTATATATGGATCCCTCATCCCAGAGATCCAGAGGCTGGAATTTTGTACTTTGCAGAGAATTGCTGTTGGTTTGAGATTGAGATTAGTGCATTGGGTGATTTATGCTTTGTTGGAGGTGAGGAAGGGATTCCTTTGCTGGGAGGTAGATGTTGGATCGGGACTCACTTGGTTGTATCTCCTCCTGGATCTTCTTGTTATATCAATAAAACTATTTGAGTTTCTCCTACATGTTTGTATATCAATGATGTTTTGTTATATTTGCATGTTTAGCTTAAATCTGATCCTAAGCTAGTTATGAATGTAAATCTATATCTTTGTGTAGTTTTCCTCTTCTGTGATCTTGCAGGAACTTGGTGAAGCTGGACAAGCGAGGGAGCAGGTAGCTGGAAGCCACCAAAGAGGAGAGTGATTGGATCAACAAACTAGCGCAAGACACAGGTTAGTTAATCCTTCCTCTTCGTTTACATTTCATAAAGAAGAATACGAAAGTAGTTTTCCTTGTTTGTTGCTAAGGCACTGTCACACCTTAGAGTGGGATAGGGGCGTTCTGAGTAGATACTTTTCCCAACAACAAAATGGCGACTCCGCTGGGGATCGTGTCTAGTTAGTTTATTTGTGTTTCTCTTGTTGTTTGTTTCATAAACACAGAAGTAGCAATCGAACTGCATTTGCCATTATCAAATGCAAAGTAGCTGCTACTTCAAATCCACTCACTGGATTTGTTTATGATTTGAACAGATGATCCACAAATGCTCTAATTGCCCTTTGTGATAGCTCTTAGTCCTCCTTTAAATCATCCCTCTGATTGTACCTTACTGATTGCTTTTACTCGGCCAAAATCCATAGATTAAACTGCAAACCGTGACCCAGAACCCGGATAGAAGTCTCGTTTCTGCCCCAGCACAGGCTCTGTGAAGAGGTTCTGCATTTCAACGCAGGTCTCGAGAGGGATACCTGCGCTGCAATTCAGTTTCTCTGTGCAACAGGTGCGCTGATCAGCCCTTGCCCTGTGCAGCTGAGGTTCTTTGCTTCTTTTTGTCCAGTTTGATCTCTGATTTTTGCAGCCTGTTATCAGTGTGTGTACCTATCTGAAAACCTCTTTTCTCTGCCTTAATTCCGCCTCCGTTGAACAAAAAGACTGTAGATGTTCTTTGTGTGTTTGTTACATCATTTACAGTTTTCCACGGAAAAGTAGAATAGTCATATTGTCGTCCTTAGATTTAGATCTGTCGTAAGTGTCGATTTTGATCTTAGGAGAAAGTTTGCTTACTGTTGACAGTTGATTATACTTTTTACTTTTGCTTTGGTTTGAATTGGTCTCTTTCTAGTGTCAAAACGAGTGTTTATTTCAAAATCATAAAGTGTCGTAATCTTCTCTACCCTTTTGATTTCGAAAAAGAAGCTTGTTTGTGTTTTTCACTTGAAAGCAAATTCAAATTTGTACATCAACTTTCTTTTTAGGCATCAATATTAAGAAAGTGAAAACAAATACATGCATTTGTGCATTTGCATATTGATAGTTTGTATGGTTTGATTTAGGAAAAGTGCATCTACAGTGTGCTCTTTGCTCTTTGAGAAAAGATTGTGTCTTTCTTTTCCCCTTGTAGCTAGGATTTTCATTGTTGAAAAGAGATAAAAGCTTGCTTATCATCTTTAGATTGCATTTAGGAATTACATATACATCTCGTGGTGATCCAAAAAGGCAAACTTCTAAGAAAGATCAACTTAAAATAAATTGAATGAATCTAAAAACGCTTTGGAACTTAACGCACAACATAGAGGTCTAGGCTAGAGACGTGTTCCGGCGTCGTAAAGCCTGGTGTTGTCCTCACTGATGGTTGGGTGATTCCTCCACTGTGAGACGATAAGTGCCAGTACGGATTGTGCTCCCACGTACTGTCGAGTATATATTGGGAGACCCCTATAGGCTTAAAACCTTTTATCCATAGGAAGCCGTGTCGACCGCCCTACTGATCGCAATGCACCGAACACAACATTCGGGAAGATTGATTGCCGTACCGTAAAACGTATTCTGCAGTTTTGTGATTGGTTTGGCACACCCTCTACCTAGATCTCCAGAGCAGTCCCTTTCGTTCCTTTTCAGACTCCTTAACAGAAAAGGTCCATCTGAGCACTTGTCACTTCAGGCTCATTAAAAATCGAAGGAGACTAGAGTCATCTTTTGTTTTTTCTCAACTCTTTAAAATTGAAAAAACAAGTTGTGTCCAAGCGTCGTAAAATTTATTTTAAATGGAATATTCATCCCCTTTTCCTACGTTGATCTTAGGTTGAGAAAATGGAGTCTACCAACCAAGGAATTCCCCTTGGTGGAAATCCTAGTCCCTTCTCCTCTTGGGGAGATGTTGGTGCACCCCATATGGCCACATTGTCGCTTCCAGGATTGACAATTGGCTTGCCAGTCTGGCTCTTCTCAACCAATGTCGTTCAGAACACCACTATTCCTGAACAATCGAATCAACAGTTAGACCAGTCTAGAGTTACCCACCAACCTTCTACTTCCTCTAATTCTTCCTCTCCTCCTTCCTCTTCGCTTGATAGGGTTGGCAAAGCCAAAAGTCAAGTTCCTAAGGAGAAGAAGGAAAAGAAGAAGAAAGAGAAGAAGAAGAAGGAGCCAAAAGCGAATGGGGGCAAACGAGTGTCATCTAACGAAAATCCACACACTACACTGACCAGGCCTAAATCGCCATGTGTCATTTGCAAGGGAGACCACTTTCACAGAGATTGTCCCTGCATCGCTCGGATACTAAGGGACTGGTCTTCCCGTTTGCACAATCCGGTGGCGTCAACCTCTGATAGCCATGTTGAAAGCACACCATCAACTAGCGAAAGTGAAGTCCCAGGACAAAAAGGGAGAGCTAGATTTCCCTGTAAACTGTGTGAAGGCGATCACGCCATCCACCGTTGTCCCTTCTTAGACGAAGCCAAAAGAGTTTTGGATGATCATCCGGTTTCACCATTACGACTTCCTCCTGGATATAAAAAACTCTTGTCGAGTCCTTTGTTAGTTGAGAACCCAGCTGGCCCGCTCAAGTGGTCAGCTGAAGCACCTGTCATTGAAGATGGACCAGCTGAATCCATACCCGACGAAAGTCAAAAGGTTGAGGCGGAAGTCGACCCGGTCTTGCCTTCAGAGGTTTTATCTTCGAATGACACAGTCACTGGAGAGAACAAGGATGACACCGTCCAAATTCTCTTCATCAACACAGACTCCGACGAACATGGGGGCAATCTACCCATTCCCTTACTGCAGGAGGGAAGTTCGTCAGAGCCATACCCGACCGTCTACTCGGTCCCACCTCCAAGCAACCTAGTTGTCTCCTTCGACTGAAATCAACTAGGTAGACCCCGTTTACCAGCAAGCATACCATTCAGAATTATCGTCCAAATATATAGAATGGTCATGGCTGGTACCATCATAGATGAGGGGGCTTCTGTGAGAATCCTTTCCTCTACTGCTTGGAAAGCGCTTGGTTCGCCATCGCTTTTGCCTGAGATGAGAAATCTGACAGGCTTTGATAAAGGAACCAGTCGACCTTTAGGGATCCTCCCCAATGTGCCCATAACATTGAAAGGGAAGACAGTTCAAATGAACGTAATGGTCGTTCAAGGACCCTTGGATTATAACCTACTCCTTGGACGAGACTATAGTTATTGCATGGGAGCCATCGTCTCCTCACTCTTTAGAGTAATGTGTTTTCTGCACGAAGGAAGAGTGGTCAAGCTCGTGGACCAGCTTTCATTTCCCGGATCACGCATCGCAAATAGTCATATACCATCCCTAAATGGTCTCTTCACGCAAGAAATGTCTCAACCCACGGTCCGTCCTCCCGATGAGCACGAGTAATTCGGAAGGATATGACTGGAACCCAGGGGGCATGCGTCCTGGTCTGCTTCGGCAGGAAAACTTCGGGTATAGGGTAGGTTTCCGCGGGAGAATATGACTAGTCTGTACCCCGTCCGTCAGTGGAAGAGGGGTTATTCTAGAATAAGATTCTCTTGTTAAAGTTATGTGTGTGGCGCTCGTTGTCACTCACCTTTGTTTATCTCGGTAGACATCGCCGAGGAAGTGTTTCATTTGTAACGCGAATGAAACAATCTTTGGTAACCTGAAAGAGGTAGGCCTTTCCTGATAGAACAATGTTTTTTCTGCAAATTGAGGGGTAACCTTGAAATCGTATTTTATACCTGGGGGCATTCAAACCTTTTGGAGTGCAAGCAAGGGGCGGCTATTTATTTTTTAAATTTTTAGGTCCTCCCTTTAAACCCGTAGGCTAACCCTTTAAACTCGTAGGATTAGTCGCTTCCGAACTTGCATAACGAAAGGATGCGGGGCAAAGCTTTGTAAGGCGCAAGCTCCATAAAAAATGGCATCTTATATGAGAAATTCTTATCATATGACTGGATTATCGAGCAGTTTTAGCGCATAGTTCATGCTCGTTAAAAAATAAACATAAGACTGAGCAAGTGTTTCAATCCGCGTTTAAGCTCGTTAAAAAATGAACTATCCTCCGGTAAATAACCACTGTGAACGAAGATTTCAGCCATTAAAGCCTTGCCGTCACCTCCACTTTTCCATTGGCCGATCATTCACCTCCATTTGATTGTTTACCCATTTTGAGGAACAGCTGCGAAGAGTGATTTCACTAGCCATCCTTGTGACACTGCCGTGCTTGGAAAATTCCAACCCTTACCTGGAATCAGCTGCTACCCATTTTATCACTCGTTCCTCAAAAGATGAGTCTTCTTTAAGCTCTTTTCATCTGACTCGTAAAACATGAAAAGATTGCCGAGTTTTGGCCTTCCAGCTCGTTAAAGCGACCGGAAGCGCTAACCCTCCTCTAGATTTTAATCTTTTTGGACCTGAGGGATTATTGCACAAAAAGATCGAGCGCTTGTTTTGTTCGGCTCGTTAAAACTATCGAAAATTCATCCCTTCTGTATTGTTTTATACTTTTTCGGACTTAAGGGATTAGATGACGAAAAAGGAATTCCGGAGTTAACTTTACGTACCTTTTCGGACTCTCTAAAAATGAAAAGGATCGAGTTATCCTTGTCGTTAAACTCGTTAAAAACATTAATCGCGACAAACTTGTCTTTAGACGAGAACGAGTTTCACTATCGCTAGGCTCGTTAAAACATAGCGATGGGTTTGCCCGAAGGGCAAATTATAGAACAAGCATATGTTATCCTCCTCAAGCTTGACAAAAATAAAGAGGTACTGGTCAGCAATGACTGGGGAAAAATTGGGAAAACTCAAAGAATCTTTATTGGTAGCAAGTCGCTCTTGAACATGACACTTCCACTCCGTACCTGAGTCGGGTTGGGTTGTTTCATTCACCGGTCACATCACCATGGTCTCGCCATACCATCCACCTTTGGGGTAAATGCTACCGATCCATCACATAAGTGTCGCCGACATGTTCAAGAGAAGTCATCCAGAGAAGTCACTCGTGTCCCATCCACTACCATACATTATACTTCATTCTTTCATGACCGCCACCCTGAACCATATATCATCAGATTGTTTTCACCCCCCATCAAAATCATTTGCTCCGTTCCGTGTCATTGATGTGGGATTCATCAAGGCCTTCCTTTGACGGATCGCTTCTTGTCGACATCAGCTGATTATCCAAGAAGTTGATCTAGGAACACCCCATTCAGTACTTTGAAGCTTGCATGCCTCAATGGCAAGTTTCTCACTTCCGGCGACAGGTATACATCAATGACCTTCGACCAAAAGATTTTGCGTGGTGTTCGACGCCAAGTCCTTTATTCACACCACATGAATTGTATTGCAGTACCTTGAGGGTCATCATCCTTATCGGTGATTCCTCTCGCGTTTGTTAACAGTTTACATCATTGACTGGTAATCAAGCGATGTCTTTCCATGTTCGACTTCAAAACATTTTTCACATGGATCGACTTGTACTTCGAGTGAAGATCGGACGAGATTGAAGACCCCAGATCTAGTTTCATCCATCCGGGCTGCGATATATATTCAGGAAAAATAAAAACATTGACATGTACAACATTGCAGCACAGATAATCATCCTACCAAAAGTACGATGACTTCATCAAAATCATCAGTCTACCAACAGACAATTGTCTGCCCTGTGTACATAAAAATGAATTTATAAAGCTGAGCATGGGAATGCCCACCTAAGCTAGATCATGAAAACAGTATGAAAAATAATGTATTGTATTGTATCTTATTACAGGTCTCCTCCCAGCATTGAATGAACTTCGGATCCTCCTAATAAAGCATTTCACCCGATAAACAGCCTCATACTTTAGGGGGCAACTGTTATAGACCTTCTTTTTGCCTTACAGCTCTAATCATGAAATGTCCATAATCCAAGGGATCCAAAGTCCCTAAAAGTGTTGTTCCTGCCCCTAAAGGAACAAGGTCAACCAATGATAGCTTCTCCCAGAAGTTCTCCACCAGAAACTACTCAGAACTAGTCAAATCAGGATCAATTCAGATGCTCCACTAGCTGGCTGCGTTGCAAAGCACCCAAATACACTGGCTAGGTGCGTTGCAACGCACTTGAATGCACTACCCATGTGCGCTGAGCGGGAAATGACAAGTGGCAGAATCATTCAACGAGGTGGAGAGACAATGGAAGCTTCCAGAATCTTCTCCAATGACACTTGCCTCACTGAGTTTGACCAAGGATGAGTAAGAGGCTCTCAGTCTCCAAGTGGAAGCAAGAACTGACAGAGAGAAGCCACAAGTCAAAACATAAGCTGAATCATCCTCTCTGCTTACATCTATATATGGATCCCTCATCCCAGAGATCCAGAGGCTGGAATTTTGTACTTTGCAGAGAATTGTTGTTGGTTTGAGATTGAGATTAGTGCATTGGCTGATTTATGCTTTGTTGGAGGTGAGGAAGGGATTCCTTTGCTGGGAGGTAGATGCTGGATCGAGACTCACTTGGTTGTATCTCCTCCTGGATCTTCTTGTTATATCAATAAAACTATTTTAGTTTCTCCTACATGTTTGTATATCAATGATGTTTTTTTATATTTGCATGTTTAGCTTAAATCTGATCCTAAGCTAGTTATGAATGTAAATCTATATCTTTGTGTGGTTTTCCTCTTCTGTGATCTTGCAGGAACTTGGTGAAGCTGGACAAGCGAGGGAGCAGGTAGCTGGAAGCCACCAAAGAGGAGAGTGATTGGATCAACAAACTAGCGCAAGACACAGGTTAGTTAATCCTTCCTCTTCGTTTACATTTCATAAAGAAGAATACGAAAGTAGTTTTCCTTGTTTGTTGCTAAGGCAGTGTCACACCTTAGAGTGGGATAGGGGCGTTCTGAGTAGATACTTTTCCCAACAACAGCAGGAGGAGGGAATTTTGACATGAGAGATGATGAGGATTCTGAAATCAAGGATGGAGGAGGAATTAGGCTAGAAATATCAAAAGATGCAAGAACAAAAGGTTCAACATTAGAAACAATTGGAGGTGCAGATAAAAGAGCGACTAAAGCCATAGGAAGAGCCTTAGGATTAAAGGTTCTTCCATGAAAAGGAACAACATCGGGAACATATGAAGTTGTGGTAGGTGTACTTGCCAAAGATTTGAAGCTAGAAATAGTGGCACTGATAGAAGACAAACAAGTACGAAGCCTTTTGACTAAAGGTTGAAGGTTGAAACCAATTGCAATTGAACGTTTATGGGATGAAGATGAAAAACTGGGATAAAAATCTCTTGGCATAAATCCCCTGAGTGAATACGCAACGCCTACAGGGGTTTCCATCAACTAAATACTCTTCCAACATAGAACTTCTCTGTGAAAGGCAACTTCTATCATATAGAAAGGTAGTGTTGGCGTCTGAAATGTGTTCTTATCGACAACCTTTGGGTAGACATAAGAATGATTGTTGTCAATTTCGAACCAAATATGGTATGCATGCTTGTCCATAATATATTGAGGAATCCTTATGGTGTGAGTAATGCCAATCATATTATTATACGAAGCTCCAAAATCCATCTCGTTGAAGGAAAAGTTGGCAGAGTCAGAACGAGATTTCCAAGTATCAAAGGAAAGAGCTACAACCTCACCATTTGGTATCTCTACCAAAACGCAACCTTCATGGGTGCGCCACTTCATCATGGTGATGGAAATAACCAAATACCCATAAATGAAATACTTGCCTCTCTTGTAAACGTCTTCGCATGCAAAGAAGAGCTCATCAAGTAAAAAATTGCATCAAGTCAAACGTTTACCCTGGGCACAAAATTCAGCAATAGAGATAACATCTAGGGGGCATTCACCCTTAGTGTAGTGTTGGGTTACTTTTCCTACGATGATATAGAAAACAATTTTTATCAGTTCATTGTTGATAAGTTCAATGACGCCTCCACGACCTTGACGTTTGGTACCATATTTATCATAGAGGTTGGTAGTACCTGTCTTCTTACCACACTTAGAAGTTCCTTGGAAGGTTGTTGAAACATCTTCCCCATCCATCAATAGCCTTGTGAGCTTATGAATGTCATGCACATGTATTGGGTACTCCTTATACAACCATAGAGAACCATTATGGATTCTACCAATGAGGAACTTGGTGCATCACACAACCTCACCAATGGTCCCAAACACTCGTAAATCTCATAGCTTCATAATGGTAGACCTTTGTAACAACTAGAAATCCTGTTTAATCTCTAGAGTAATTTCATTGGACAGGGTTGAGGTGAAATACATATAAAACTCATTCTTAAGGGATGGAAATAGGGTAGGGTCAGGAAAATCTTGGTCAATCAACATTTCCTTCTCATATTTCCCTAAAATTTCATCGAGGGGCTTGATGCGGGGATCAAAAAAATCAAAAGGAACAACAGTCTTAGCAACTAGACCCATGGTGGAACGCTTACGACTATAAACTAGATGGATAGGGGGACAATGGTGGAAACTAGAAACACAAGGCTTGGGCACAGATATTGGGGCAAAAGGTTTAAGTTACTATTTAGGAATGAATGAATGACATTTCTTCAACTCCCTACACTTATAGAAAATTCCCATACTGCGGTAATGAACTAGGTCGTTGGATATTAAATGAAAAGATTGACTAAATCGAAGTTTGATTCATAATTTTATGATGACTGAGACGAAAATCCCCAATGTACGACACAAATAAATCCCCAATGTACGACCCAAATGACCAAAAAGCATTTGACACGATAGACATGAAAAAATAATAGTATAATCGACGAAATATAATGTCCAAGTAGAGATGAAAGATGAATCCTCCCCTATAGATCAACACAACCCTGCAACTATCCACTTGCATGCATCAATTGATCATTAACAAAGTGATATAAACTATGATGGAAAATATGAGTGGAATTTGAATAACATCTATTCTATGCCACAACACTATTCTGATCATTGAACTAACTCTTAAGTTGCAACAATTAAATATGAAGAAGAACAACTAACATCTACTCGTTTCCAAGAAATCATAAAAAAAAATATGTTTTCCTATTGAGATTATAAATATATCCAACCATTCTCTCATGGGAGAGGTGATAGGGAAACCTGCAATCACATGCTTTTGTAGCTTAACATCTTCTTCAATGAAAGAAATACATGAAATGCTTTAAACTAAGAACAAGACAAAAATACAAAAGAGGGACCAAAGCCTCTGGTTTGGGACCAAAACCAAGGGTTTCAACCCTCTAAAACTAGCTCACATGCAACTTAAGAACCAACTTCTAATTATCAGAAAATAGTAGTCTCATACATCACATGAAAGTTAACAATGATAATATCAAGCCTTGGGCTCAATAGCTACTCCTAGTTGGATAAAAAAATCGAATCCTAATGAGCCTTTCAACTCATTTATTTATACAAGAGGGTAGTAGATAGAACCTCCCTTGAAAATGGGAGTGATTCCCTACTTGATCTCGAAAATTATGGATCTTGTCCTCCTTGAGATTCTCATGCTCTTAGATTTACTCAGATGTCAATGAATTCGAGCTTGTGAGTGAGAATTTGGTGATCTCTAGCCGAGTTAGAGAGTTAAGGAGGTGGACAAGCCTCCCTAGATTCCCTCCTTATTGTCTTCATCAAGCTCTTGCATAGTAAATGCCTAAAAAATTCTTATTTTTCCTGCAATTTAATCACATTAGGCCACATACTATGACAAACACCTTTTACTCTTCTTACTAAGCATATTATAACCAAATATGTGAATTAATGTGAGAAAAGGATAGTTTTAAGGCTGGAGGATAATGTAATGAACCTCAAGATATTGATGGGACTCATCATTACCCCCCTGCTAAAGGTGTTTCTCATCCACTGAACAACTTAGTCATCCATAAGAAGCTCCTTCATAGCCTTAGTGGCCTCTCTAACATCCCAAGGCACCTCAGTTAGTGTTCCCTCTTGTGGATAAAAACCTGAATTTTCCTCTTATCTTTGTCCATACCTTTAGTTCCTCTGCCTAGTTCCCTTCCCCTTATAAGCCCAACAAAAAAGGTGGACTGAGTTTGAGTCTTATCCATTTTATTTTTAGTCTTTGCATGATTCTTTTGTACAATGGGGTTCTTTCTAAGGAATTCCTTAGCCTTTCAGGAGAGTGATACTCTTTGATTTGTAGACTATGGGGTAATGCATGCCACTTTCTCTAACAATCTTGTAGACTCTATGTTCCTGACATCCTAAAAGTGTCCTCAAAATGCGGAGTGGATTTCTATTGGGTTTCTATGTATCTAGGTGCTAAAGCAGTATCGGAGGCGATAAGGTTATGATTGTTGATGACAACCTTAGGGATTATTAGTTCTAATATGATATACAAGGGTTCCTTCTCTTCTTTTGTCATCACGTTTTTCACTTCCTCAGCCTTGCCTCTTCATGAGTCAACCAAGATGCTAATGCCATTAGTTGCATGTCTCCCAATATTGAATTGGGATCCCATAAATTCAGATATGTTAGAATGAAATTGTGCATATAGAATTCAACTACCTTTGCCCTATCTTCCATACTAGCTTGTTTGAAAAACTCAATAAACTGTCTGTAGTATTGAAAAGGCAAAGATCCATATTGTGCTAGTGTCTTAATTTGGAATTGCAGCCACTGTTCCTTGAGGAAAAGAGCATAGGATTTTGATGGCTGCCTACACTATATGGATTCCATAGAGAGACTTTCCATAGTGGCAAGTTGTGTTTCTTTCTCTTGTAGCTGCTCTCTCAACCTTGTGTTTTTTGTCTATAGCTGCTCCCTCATAATTGACTCTCTTAGTCTCAAATCACTCAACTCCTTGCCCATTTTAGTGACTTTCTCCTCCATGAGGCCCACATCTTCTACATTCTTATATTTGGCAATTTGCATCCACCTATGTGTTTTGCCTCTCTCTATTTCCAACTCATAGAGGAGTGGGACTGCAAAATTTTCAGGTATGATCCTTCCTCCCTCAATAAATTTGTAATAGGACCCTAAGTTGGGCTGTGGATTAGGTTCTTGAAGCTCTTGGAGGCCTTTTTCATTTTCTTTTAAGGTGGCTTCTCCTTCCTGTAACTTCTTTTTCTGCCCTTGTAAAATTTCATGTTTCTCCTATAACTCCTCTGTTTCTGCTTGCTCAAGGGCAGGTTATGTCTTGGGATTCTTGAAGGTCACTACCTTGGTGGTGGGCCTTCTCTCATATGTCACAGGTGGTTTGATTTTAACCTGAGGAGATGTAATCTCCTCAAATTTTCCTTCACTAGGACCCACTTCTCCCTTTTTATTGGGTGACTCCTCAATAGTGATAGGGACCTTTGAAGGAGGTTGTGGTTTCCCCTGCCTGATCCTAGTGCTCTTCCTTGTTTTGAAATATAGGGGAACTTTCCTTGATTACCTCCTTTTGGGATTGAAAGTTGGGCTAAATGTGGCTAATGTGGAAGCCACTTCTTGCTTTGAATTCCTTGGAGAAAGACTTGTTTGATGTCCTTGCTTCTCTTTTCCTTGGGATTTAGAAGTCTTCTCAAGGCTTCCTTTTTATTCTACTTGTTTCTCTTCTTATTCTTCATTAAGCTCTACTTATTTTCCCTTTTTTCTTGCTGCTTCTTCTTCCTCTGTTCTGCCTGCCTCTTCTTCTTCTGTTTTTCCTCCCCTACCTCTAGTGCTAGAGGTTGGTGTTTCTCTAGGTATGATGGCTTGGGTTTCAATGAAGATCTCCCTTTCTATGTCCACAAAATTAGTCTAGAGGACAGGGTTCCTTAAGTGGCTCAAAAAATCCATCACAATTAACTTGATGAGGCCATGACAGGCTATGTGTTGATGCTTTCCTTCCCTCACCTTCTAGCTCATTTCAATGATTGAGTGCAGGGGGAAATGGAGGACACTAAGTCTTTGAGGGAGAGACAATTTTACTTTTAATATTAACTCATGAAGTAACCTAAAATTATAGGCATATACCACACTCAATCTCCATGCACAAGATATATATTTGAGGATGTGATAAACCACCTAATCCTAGGGGTATGGTAGGATTTTTCTTCTTACTCCATTCTTATCCTCTACGGACTTCTCTTTCTAAATGAAGAAGTTCTTCCTGGCTATAAAATTATTGCCTTCTCCTCTTTGCTCCAACGAACCCCTAAGGTTAAGGTGGTCACTCTACTTATGGTTTCAGGGCTTAAGAAGATGGCCAATCCTCTGACAATACTAGTGGCACTATCTTCCCCTTGAGGATGCAGTGCTATGAAAAATTCATGAGTGATATCATCATCATATCCTTTTATCAGTTCAAAGAAACCCAACCATTGATGTCTTCTGAATATTTTCACCACATGAGGGTGTTAGTGAATCCTCTTAGTGTCCGTGGGTTTTCTTCTATTAAATCCTCCCCACATTTCTTCTATTGCCCCTCCTTGGTGTTACTTAGGTGTGGAATTCATTTTTTTTTAAAGCAATCTCAATTGTGGAAATAGTGTTAAACTAATTTTTATCAGTGAGGGAGAAGGATGCTAGAATTGATATCAAACAAACTCTTTTTCTCTGCTTCTATCCACAACAATTTCTAGAAAGACCTCCTACTGCTTAATTGTCTATTACAGACTATCAAGTTCAGGCATAATTCTCATGCAAGTGGATGGGAAACAAGGAAGGATGATACCACTTACTTCTTTTCAAAATATCTCTGTGTGTGCATGAGGGTTTGGAGACAATTTCTAGTCACTATGGCTCCCTTTCACAATTAAATTCCTCCTGTAGCTCCTTCTTAGCTCTCTTGTAGCATCTCAACCCTTCATGTAGATTCCTCCTATAGCACCTGCAAACAGGGTTCAAAACTTCTCGATGACACCCTAGGTGGTCTTATAGCAATAACTTGTCCTTCCTCTAACTGCGTTTTTGGAAATGAGCAATGGTCCAAATGAAGTTGAGCCCAATACATAATATTCTCTTTGTCGTAAAGGCTCAAAGCGCTTTGGTGACATGGCATATACACGAGTTTCCCTTTTTTTACTGTTGTCCCCACTCCTTTCAATCATTTCCCCTCTCCTCATGATTATCACCCCACTCCTCGTGAGCACCACCTCACTTTGGGTTGAAATTTCCATATTTCATGGGTGACTAACACAAACTTAAGTTTAATAGCCGAGTGTGGCCAAGTTCATTGGCCACCTCCAACCTATTAAAACTCCTTTCTCTACCATTAACACATTTTAGCATTTTATGCATAGGGAAGAGGTGAGGGCTGCCATACCTGAGCCTACCTATGGATCAAATTTCTGGAGATGTTTGGATGTTGGAGCTGGGTCTCATAACATCATGATCTCTGAGGGAGTTGATTCTTTTACTTGTTTCTATGCATGTTGTCATAACTTAATCATATCATGACTGATAACTTTGCTGTGTATGCAAGTGCCTTACTTATGTCCAAGCTTGTTGTTGCTTCTGGTGGAGTGCCTTCATGAGGATGATGTGTCTCCTCTCTGCTATAGATATGGATCTCAGATGCTCTTTATGAGTGAAAACAATTCTAGGGAGTCCTATTGTGACTGCACAGGCTGCTACATGAGGAGTTTCCTTCTTGTAGCAGTCAGTTAATCCTCTCTTCAAGTCTCTATCTTGCATGCCAGGGTTAAGGGGAAGTTATGAAAGGCATGAGGACTAGATTAGGACCATGAGGTAGTGGTGTAGCTGTTAGAAGAACAAAAAATAGGGATTTCTCTGTTTTTTTAAATGCATGATAGAATGGAAATTTTTAGCAAATTTTCTACGTGGGTTAGATGGGTGATGGATTTTGATTTTGTAGGACCCCCCTTTAACATTTCCTAGATACAACATGGAATTCTAGTCTCTTTTTCCATTGGATCCTCCTCGTGTATCCTCATAGGCTCCTCCTGTAGCATTACAAGACCTCCTGTAGCATTACAGGTCCTTGTAGCATCAAAACGAGGAGGTAAAAGTGGAGTATCTTATTGATTGGATGATGGAGAGAGGTAGGAATGTCAATTGAGAGTGTGTAAATGAGGTGCATGGATGGAAGGATGGAGGAAGACTTGTAGATCCTACCTTGTAGCCATAATTCTGCCATCTGTGTGGAGTCTTGCAAAATAAAGATGTTAGCAGAAATGGTGTAAGAACTCCCTCCTCGTGCTTCTATTTTTTCTTCTTTTTTTTTAGACGAGCAGGCTGCCTCTATAGAGGTTTTCAACCTACATGCGTTCCCTAGGTGCCTCAAAGGACGTTTTCACCTAGTGATCTTTTATTTATTTATTTTTCTCCTGGGTTGCCTTAGAGAGGTTTTCAACTCAAGAGTGGGCCTTAGATGCCTCAAGGAGGTTTTCATCTAGGCCCTCTTATTATCTTTTTTTTTTAGAATTTTGGTGGACTAAGGGCTATGAGCCTCCCAATCACATTTAACTCTCTGCTGACTGAACTGACAAATTCTTCCTTAGACAAAGGTTTCTTGTACAATTTCAACCTATGACCATTGAAAAGTAAGGGAATCCCTTCCTCATCAATGGTTTTGATTTGGACAGACCCATTCTCATGACACTTCTCTACTAGATAGGGACCCAACCATATTGTCATCAACTTCCCCTTGAAATCCTTGAATTTGGAATCATACAACAGGGCCTAATCTCCTTCTTGGAAAGTCCTTTCTCTGATGTTCTTATCATGCCAAATCTTCCTCTGTAGTTGGATTACCTTAATGTGTAGGATATCTTGCATTCTGAATTCATATAGACCACTGAGTTGGAGAAACCTTTCCTATTGTGTTGAAGTGAGATCCAAGTCTAACTGAGCTGCCATCCTCAAGATGTTGTACTCAAATTAAATAGAAAGAAGGGCCTTCTTCCCATAGACCAACTCAAAGGGAGTGAATCCAGTGGTGGTCTTCAAAGTGTTGTTGTAGGCCCAAGTAGCTTCCATAAGTCTGTTTGCCCAATCTTTTTTGTTGTTTTAAGAATGTTCTCCAATTCTCTATTGGTGACTTCCACCTGCCTATTTTCTTGAGGATGATAAGCAGTAGATGTCCTGTGATTGATGAAGTGATGTTTCATAAGGTCTTCAATCAAACTTTATGTAAAGTATGCTCCTTGATCAATGACTAATTCCCTCGGAATTTTTTTTTTGTAGAATATATTATCCCTCATAAATTCAACCACCTTTTGCTTAGTTGTTGCTTTTACTGCTTTTGTTTCAACCCATTTGGTCAAGTAATAAGTGCACACAATGATATATATTTTTTGTCTTGGTGCAAGATCAATAGGTCTAATGAAATCCATGCCCCACTTTTCAAATGGTTCTAGAGTCACTTGAGATTGTAAGGGCATCTCATCCTCGGGTGTTGGATTACCCATCCTTTGACACTAATCACACTTGGTGGTGTATCTCCTTGCATCCTGATGTACAGTAGGCTAATAATAACCTGATTGTAGAACTTTGAATGTTTTCCTCTTAGTAGAAAAGTGGCGTCCAGAGGGCCCATCTTGACATGATGTGAGGATGTCAAAGACCTCTTCTTCCCTCCATATCTTCTTAGGAGATGATCTAACCCCTATCTGTAAAGGTTTCCCCCAATCTAGGTGAATGGGGTGCTCTTCCTGAAAATATTTCTTTTCTCCCTGGAGGATAGGTTAGCAGGGAACCTCCCAATAACCAAATTGTTGGCTATATCATAAAACCAAGGAGAAAGCACCTAGATGGCAAAGAGATGTTCATTTGGAAGTTGGTCATCTATCATTTCTTCCTTTCATGCAGGCAGAGTTAGTCTTGACAAGAAATTTGCAACCAAATTCTCCTTCCCTGGTTTATCAACAATAGCAAAATCAAATTATTGTAATAATAAAAACCATCTAATTGTCCTAACATTGACATCAGGTTTATTCATTAAATACTTAATGGTTGCATTATCAGTGTGAACCAAAATTTGATAACTAGTGATATAATGCCTAAACTTGTTTAGAGAATGTACTACAACTAAGAGTTCTTTTTCAGTGACAGTATAATTCAACTCAACTTTAGACATATTCTTACTAATGAAATAGATAACATAAGGAAATTTGTCTTCCACTTGTCCTAAGGCAGCCCCTACAACTTTTTCTGAGGCATCTGTGTGTATATGGAAAGGTAATGCCCAGTTGGGACCCCTAAGGATGGGTGCAGTGGTCAACTTTTCTTTTAGTATTTCAAAGGCTTCTTGACAATTGCTTGTCCAACAAAAATCTGAATCTTTAGCCAACAGACCAAACAAGGGTGAAGCTAGTTTGCTAAAATCTTTAATGAACCTTCTATAATACCCAGCTAATCCAAGGAAACTCCTGACATCTCTTTGCTTTTGAGGGATAGGGACCCTTTTGATGATGGAAATCTTTTTTGGGTCAACCTATATTCCCTCCTTGGATATAGAATGGCTAACAATAGTCCTTGTCATTAAAAGATCACATTTCTCAGGGCTCAATGAGATAATCATTTCAATACATTTATTTAATACTTTTCACAGATTTGAGAGAGCTTCATTTTAATAATCCATGAATATCTCAACAGAGTCATGAACAAGTTCAACAAAAATACTTAGAACTGCCCTCTAAAAAGTAGCAGGGGCATTGCACAAACCGATTGGGAAAAATATATAGCCAAAGGTACCCTAAGGGCATGTAAATGTGGTCTTATATTTGTCTTCAAGGCTGATCTGGATTTTGTTGTATCCACTAAATCCATCCAGGAAGGAGAAGAATTTCTTCCCTGCAATGCCATCTAGGAATTGGTAAATGAAAGGCAAATGAAAATGGTCCTTCTTTGTAGCCTTGTTAGGTTCCCAGTAATAAACACAGGTTATCCACTTCCCATTCTTCTTAGGAACTAACAAGAGAGGTGACACTCACTCACTATATGAAATGGGGTATATGAACCCTTAATCCAATAGCTTTTGTAATTATTCTTTCACAATGTCCTTAAGAGATAGGTTAATTATTCTTTGGGATTGTCACACAGGCTTGCATCCCTCTTTGATGTAAATATGATGAGTACAAATTGAGGGATGCACACCATTAATTTCCTTATAATACCAAGCAAAAGCATCCATGTGTTGACTTAGTGCATTGCACAACTGTTCTTCTTGTTTGGCAGAGAGGGGTTGATATGTAGAGTTCTGTATGGGCCAAAATCTATAATATTGACATGTTATGGACTTGAGTCAACAGAGCACAAGTCAATCCAAAGACTACTCCCAGATTCTTTCATCATCTCATTAATTAGTATGGTAGTGGGAGGCCTTTTCTGAAGGATATGATCAATAAGGTCGTCTTCATCTAGTTGTCCCCCTCCTATAACGATATCTAGAGTGCAGACTGGGTAGGGGGTTGTATGATACAATTCATCCTCTTCCTCATCCTTTAACCATATGGGTAAATCACGTTCAATATAAGGTTGAGCAGGAGGATACAACACAAGTTGTTTGGATAGATGCCCATTCTTGATAGTCATGTTTCCAACCCTACAACTAATGTAGGCATCAACAATGGCCAACTAAGGTATTCTTAATATGAGAGGATAGACATTAAACTTGGTTTTGGGCTGGAGGACCAGGAAATCCGTAGGGTACTCCTAGGAGTCAATGGAGGCCATGACATCCTAAATAATTCCCTCAGGAGCTACTGCGGATCTATCTGCAAGATACAACACCGTGGTGGTCTTTTTCAATGTCCCTTGGAGATTAAGCTTCAACATGGTTTCCCTAGTCATCACATTTATTGCAACCCTAAGATCAATCAAGGGTATTAGGGACCATAATGCCATCAATGTGCACATCCACTACTAGGGAGATCACCCTCCCAAGCATCAGATCAAATAGTTGTCTAACAATATTTATGGTGGGGGCATCTCTTCTTCTTCTCCTAGACCTTTTGAAACATTTTTATTTAATAAGCTTGTTGTAGATGGGAACATCTTTAATGTCCTGGAAAAGGGGTATATTGACACAAAAATTATTCAATTCTCCCATAAGTTTAACCTCTTCTGGGGTGTGTTGGTTAGGGTGGATAAACCTTTCAGGATAGGGGGGTGCATTGACTTGAGGGACACTCTCTTCCTTCTCTCCTTCAAACGCTTCAGGTGGAGAAGGTGGGTGATTATATGGGAGAAACCTTCCAGATCGAAGGTTGAGTTCTTATATTTCCACATCATAAGCAGGATAGGATGTGTCCCCACTATAGACCTGTTGTGCCTGCTTATTGTTCAGGTTTGGATTAGGTTGAGAAGGAATTTGAGGTTGCTTAGGTGGAGTAGGATGAGTTAGTTCTAGTTGAGGTTAGGGTGTAGGTGGTGAAGCAGGAGGATGGTTTGTTTGAGGCGTCCAAACTTGTGAGTGGTTTCCCCATTGGGAATATTGTGGTGGATATGGCTGAAAAGGATGGTTGAGAGGTTGAGGAGGGTATGGAGTATCATAAGGCCAACGAGGAGGTGTGGACCATGACGGATGAGTGGAAGGGTACCAAGGCTAAAAAGGTGCATTATGATTTGAATTGTAGTGAGGATAATGTGAACCTTGCATACGTTGTTGATATGGTTGAGGTCCTTGTGGCCTCCTTCGGTTAATGAAACAGTGTTTTTCTGACCCACTCTCTACTCCTCCTTGGTATACAACTCTTAGGCCTGAAAGAGAGTGACATTTGTTTGTTTCATGATTCTATTGACATGCTAGGCAAAATTCTATAACATTTAGTGGGCATTCATTCCTAGGATGTCTTTTAGTACATCTAGGGCAAAAAATAGTTAGTGCCCTTTCTGCTTCCTCTTGCTTCCTTTTGATTTACATAGTATCGATTCATAGGGGAAAGGTGTGGAACGCTTCACTCTTGAAATCCTCCAACATATTACCTATTTCATGCTTGATGGATGTTATGGAGGGAGAGAAACTGACTAAGTTTTGGCTAGACCTACCCTTCTTCCTAACAACCCTAGAATAATTCTTGAATATATTTTTGATGTCATCATAGGGAAATTGGTAGATATATCCTCCAGATAGCATGTTGAGGGTTTCCATTACATATTCCCTAATCCCTCGAAGAATAAATATCTTGAGTGACTCAGCATCAAGGGTACAGTTGGCCATCCTATAATTCAGTTGAAACCTTTTCTCATAGTCTTCCAAAGATTCATCAGGTCTAAGGGCCATCCTAAATATTTCCTCCTTTGTTTATTTGGTCTTACCATAATCCTAGTATTTATCATTGAAGGTTTGTTGCATTTCGGCCGAGGTAATGATGTTGCCTCCAAGTAGACTCATAAACCAGCGGAAGGTTGCATATTTGAGGGCAGAAGGAAACAAATTCAGCTTCTACTCATAAAAGGCATAGTCATAAGTCCTATAGACAATAAAAAACTCAAACATGAAGGTGCTAGGATCTTCAGAGGTTAGGCCATGGAAATGTGGAAGGGAAACAAGGCTTATATTTTTCATTCTAGCCTCTCCATTGGTTTCTCTGATAAGGAAGAGCTCATTGTTCTAGTTTTCAGCCATGGTTTGCGTAGGTGAGTGTTAGGGTCCCACCCTAACCCCCTTATTTATGTCATGGGATCACGTCATAGTCAAGAGTCAATAAAGCCCATATCAATATTTGTAAGTGGTTAACCCGCAATTAATGATGGGACCACAGTTAGTTGCAAATGGGCGGTAGTATTAGATAGATGGTAAATGGGCGGTAGTATTAGATAGATGGTATTAATAAAACCCACGATATTGGCTCGTGGTATTGCATGTATGAGTCATATATAAAGGATAGAGACTCCCTGCGAGGAGCATCGTGTCTTGTTTTGTAATCGATCTCTGCTCTATTGGAGGTTGCCCCCTCGAAGAGGCCTGTGAACATTTCTCTCTGAATAATAAAATCATTGCTATTCTGTGTTCTGGGTATATTTTCTTCGCATATTCTGTGTTCTCGATATCTTTTCTTCACTTGGGTATTGTTTTGCAGGTTAAGAGCATAACAAGTGGTATCAGAGCACTTTCCAGGGCTCGGTGGGATCTCCAAATTTTAGCAATTTTTTTTTTGGCTAGAGACGTGTTCTGGCGTCTTTAAACCACGGGATCTGTCGTTAAGCGCATAAATCTGCGGATTTGGGGAGGCATCCACGCAGGAAATACAAGAGGTGGTCACGTCTGTTGGACTCCCTTCTAACCCCTGTGGGTACCCCTTCGAGTAGTAACGCATTAGACAGAACCGCGCACGGACTGTCTTCCACGTACCCTCTGGGTATAGAGGAAGCCCCCTAGCTCCCTTGAACCCTCGCCATAGATAAACCTTCGGCCGTCTTGTGGCTACAGTACATCGAGAACAGCACTCGGAGAGATTACTCGCCCGTACGATAGGGTAGTCGGGTTGTACGGCTAAGGGTACGGTCGATCCTCCTTAGTTAGAGCCCTGAAACATTGGGCCGAGTACTACTGTCAGACCCTTATGTATATTGCGATCTGTAGCACCTGACACTCCCCAAGACTATAGTTCCCTTTCTATCGGGGGATCACACATCATCTATTCCAGATCAGCAGCAGCAGTTGTTCCACCATTCAGATCTCTCAGATCCACCAGATCGGAGTAGTTGTGAAGGGTTCTTGTACCTGGATATAATTTTCGCAGGACTTTTGGCGGAATTGACATTTTGAGGATTTGGCGACTGCAGTATTGATCAGGAAGGAGTAAAACTCCATTAGGAGTTTTCCAAAAAAAAAAAAAAAAAAAAAAGTCTGAGATCTTCCGGGGCGCTTATTGGTGACCTAGCCCATCAGTATCAGGACGACGAGCTGAGCAAGGTGGTACCATTCAATTTCTTAGTAAAAAATTTTCTGCGGTCCCAATTTTTCATCAGGTTGGTGTATGGTAGAAACTCGCGCTCAAGCGATGGCCAATGAAAGGATCGAAAAAATTGAAAACTATGTCAACTCCCTCCAAACTACGGTGGACAAGATCGAACTTGACCTTCAAGGAATGAGTAACCACATAGAACTTGAGCTTAAAGGAATGAGTAACCAGTTACAGGAGGCATTCTCAAAGGGCAAGAAGCCAGCCCACGAGGAGGTGTATAATGGCCATGAATACCATGAGGGTGAGTCTAGCCACTCTCCTCATGTTTGGCACTCCCATCCACCACCCAGTCAGCGACCTCCCAAGTTGGATATGCAGAAATTTGATGGTTCTCACACGTCCGCATGGCTAGCACAAATGGAGCAGTATTTCCAATTGAATCATATCACAGATGAGGGGACTAAGCTTATGGTTGGCACCATGTACTTGGACAATGAACGATGGCAATGGAAGGAATGGCATCAGTGTTGCAATAGACATTTTCAGAATTGGGCCCAATTTGCCAAAACTCTTCGCAGTCGCTTTGAACAGGAAGACTCTTTTTTGGGGCGTCTCACTAAGCTCCGACAGACGGGTACAGTGGAGGAATATATTACTGCTTTTGAAGCCTTAGCCTTCTGCACTAAGGGTCTCACAGATGAGTTCTACATGGAATGCTTTATCAGCAGTCTTAAAGAAGCCATCAAAGCTCAGGTTCTACTCCACCACCCTCCCACATGGACAGAGGCTTGCCAGGTAGCCCGTAAGGTGGAACGTGCATTAGCAGCCCAATCCAGCCGCCCCAACTTCCTCGCTAAAGGTCGTCCCTCACAGGCTCCCAATATGACTCGAACACTTAAGATTCAAAAGGTGTCACCTGCGGAAATGGCCGAAAGAAGGAAGCAAGGACTATGTTACTACTGTGATGAAAAATATTCCCCGGGTCATAAATGCAAAGAGCACAAGTTTTTTCAAATAGATGCCACTGACTACAGCTCCACAGAGGAAGATCCACCACTTGAGGAACCGGAGGCGATCGAAGAAGATAACCAACAGGAGATTGTATCTGATGAACCAATTATTTCGCTGAATGCATTGGCTGGAATTTCTTCCCCTCAAACTCTCAAAATCAGGGGTTTTCTTAAACATCGCCCAGTAGTAGTCTTGATTGATAGTGGAAGTACCCATAATTTCATCCACCAAAAGATCGCTGAAGCAGCACATTGTTTCATCCGGGCAGTTTCTAACTTCCAAGTCCAGATTGCAGATGGGGGCACAATGAAATGTGAAGGTCGCTGTGAAAATGTCAAAATTCAAATGGGTTATTCTTCTTCCCCAATAGGTTCTTCAAAAATTCCAGGTTTCTCACCTAGAGGGTCTTCTAACTTCCCTGTAGTCAGAGAGGGAAGTTCACAGTCACCGAAGAAGAATGAAGGTTGACTCCTTCAAGGTGTGGGGGTTTTTGGTAAGAATTCTCTTTGATTATCCCTACCCTTACGAGGCATGAAAGAACCAAATTTTTGAATTTTTCACTTTTTCAAAGAAATAAGACTAATGCAAAATAGAAAAAAAAGCTCAATAAGAAACAAAACCTACTTAGACACCTCTCCGAAAATGATGCCAAAAAGTGGTGAGCCCTGGTATTGCACCAAGAGTGTTACAACTCCCAGGGGCTCCTCAACTCAAATTATAAACTTGAGGTTCATGAAAACTTAGAGGTGACAGTGCTATATGCAGAGTAGGTTAGATTCTACTCATGCACCCTTAGCCATGACATCAAATCAAGGTGTTTAGATACCATTCCTCTAATTCAACTATAGTGAAAGCACAATTGAAAACTGATTCTTAACTATGAAAACTAAAATGACATTTGTTCAACTTGTAGATGTTAACTAGCATTACATGAAAGAGAAAGGGATAATCTACCTATAGAAGTAAAGCTACTCTATCTTGCATAATTCATCAAATTGGTAACCTATTTGCATGTATCATTGATCTACTTCACATTTTCTTGAAAGTCAGAAATCTAACTTGTATCATGCTTGTGAATGAAAAAAACTAATTCTACTATGTTTCACAGTGAGGAAATGAGGTGGTTGGAGTGGTCTAGGATATTCTCTTGATAATCAAATCAGAAGTTGGGGTCATTATTCATCTTGAATGATCTTAATATTAAAGTGGGGAGAAAAATAGGTGAAGGAAAATGGTGCTACAGGATGACCTGTATTGCTATAGGAGGGTTTCTAAGAACCTTTTTAGGGTGAATATGGTGTCTTGAATGTATAAAGAGGTGGATGAAGGTAGGAGGGAGTGAATGAAGGTTTCGGAAGCCTCCTAGCCAAGCCCAGCGCCTATCAGAGGTCTTTCTTGCACCAAGATGAATGCCCACAATGTCCTTAATTGTCTAAACAGAGTGACTGTAGAAACAGAGTTTTGGGAGCATAATGGAAGGGTGGAAGGTGAATATGGAAAATTACAAGTGGATGTGAAAGAGGTGTCCTCCCCTACATATCGACACAAACTTGTAACTATCCACATGCATGCATCAATTGATCATTAATACTATGATATAAACTATGATGGAAAATATGGGTTGAATTTGAATAAGCAACAACAATATTATGATCATTGAACTAACTCTTAAGTTGCAGAAAGTAAATATGAATAAGGACAACTAACATCTATTTGTTTCCAAGAAATCATAAATGAAATGTTCTTAGACTGAGATTGTAAATATTTCCAACCATTCTCCCACAAGAGATGTCATAGGGAAGCCTACAATCCCAAGTTTTTATAGCTTAACATCTAATGCAATGAAAGAAAGACATGGAATGATTTAAACTAATAAAAAGATAGAAATACAAAAGAGGGACCAAAGCCTTTGGGTTGGGACCAAACCCAAGGGTTTTAGCCCTCTAAAACTAGCTTAGATGTAGCTTAATAACCAAGTTCTCATTATCAGAAAATAATAGTCTCATACATCACATGAAAGTTAACAATGAAAATGTCAAGCCCCGGTATCAATAACTACTCCTAGTTGAATCAAAAATTTGAATCGTAATGATCCTTTCAACTTGTTTATTTATACAAGAGGGTATATGATACCAACTCCCTTGAAAATAAGAGTGTTTCCCTCCTTGATCTTGAAAATTTGGATCTTTTCATCCTTAAGCTTCTTATGCACTTGGATATACTCAATTGTCAGTGAATTCAAGCTTGTGAGGAGGAATTGGTGATCTCAAGCCGAGTTAGAGAGTTAAGGAGGTGGAAAAGCCTCCCTAGATTCCCTATTGGTTGTCTTCATCAAGCCCGTGCATAGTAAAGGCCTCAAAAATGCATTTTTTTCCTGCAATTTAATCACATTAGGCCACATACTATGACAGACACCTTTTACTCTTCTTATTAAGAATATTATAAGAAAAAATGTGAATTAATGTGAGAAAATGATAGTTTTAAGGTTGGAGGATAGCATAATGAACCTCAAGATATACCTATTGATGGGACTCATCAATAAGGATTTATTTTGTGATGTTGGATCAAGAAATCTCATATTAAGGTTGCAATAATGTCATTAAGGAAGTGAGATCCCTGATCCATTGTCAAACTCCTTAGACAACTAAATATGGTAATATTTTTCTCAAATATAAATCTGGCTGCAGTACTGGCAATACAATCTTTGATAGGATCTACTTCTGCGCATCTTCTTAGATAATCAAATGTTGTAATGATATATCAGGCATGTGAGTGTTGCACAAGAGGGTTTGTGGGACCAATGAAATCAACAACCCATTTATCAAAGGCTTGCAATGCTCTAATGTGATGTAGTGGAAGCTCATCTCAATGAGAAGGCCTCCCAAATCTTTGGAAAACATCATAATTCTTAGCAAACATTGTATCCTTAAACAGATTCGACCTCCATAATCTGCCTTGAAGCACCTTTCTCGTAGTGGATTTACCTCCTATATGTCCTCCTGCAACACCACTATGACATTCCCATAGGATGTCATCCCTCTTGTGGCTTAAAATACACCTGCACAAGATACTCTCATGTCCCAAATTATATAGATGACTTACAATCAACTAATAATCGACTGCTCTGACCACCAGATGCTTCTTCTGAGCAGAAAAAATATCATCTGGACACTTACCAGTGGCCAAGAAAAGGGCAATGTCTTCAAGATAATTTGGAACAAATTTAACTCTGAACAAATCTGCATCAAGGAGATCATCATCAATGGAACCTCTAGGTTCCCCTTATTCTAGGCAAGAAAGATGATCTGACCCTACATTTATTCGTCTAGGCTATAAAATAACTTCAAAGAATAACCCCTAGAATAGAAATAACCATCAGTAAATTCTTGCTTCCAGAATAGGTTTATTGACTAGGTACATTAATGTAGAATGATTGGTAAAGAATTTAAAATTCCCCCCAAGCAAATAATGTTGAAACTTTTGAAGTGAATAAGCCATTGCTAGAGCCTCACACTTGGGTTTAGTGTAATTTCGTTTTGCGATAGAAAATTTTCGACTAGCAAAATAGATGGGATGATCATGATTACCTTCTCTAGGTTGCATATGGATGACACTGAGAGAAATACCAGATGCGTCAATGTGCACATGAAATTCCTTGTTCCAATCAAGATAGACCAAAATTGGAGCACTTGCTAACTTTTCCTTCAGAGTATCAAAAACAACATCACACTCGGAGGTCCATATAAAAGGGCCAATCTTCTTTAGGAGCTTCTCCAATGGTGTAGTGATGAGAGTGTAGTTGCGGATGAATCTATGATAATAACCTGTATGCCCCAATGTATATCTCAATTTATTTATACTTGTAGGAGGTGACACATTAAGAATTACTACAACTTTGGTCGGATCCACTAATACACCATCCTTACATATGATATGTCCCAAAAAAGTTCCAAAAGACACAACAAAGATACATTTCTTCAAGTTGAGATAAATCTGTAGTTGTTTGCATGAATCAAATATCACTCTTAACAACCGTGGAATGCTTTTTCAGGGGACTATAAATTGTCTAGTAATCCATATAGACCTCAAGGAACTTATGTATATACTGACAGAATTCTGCAATAACTATTTTGGAAAAACAAGAAGAGCATTCTTAAGGCCAAAAGGCATAACATCATAGGCATATGATCCCCATTCAATGGTGAAGGTAGTTTTTGTCTTATCTTCTTCCACAATCTGAACTTGACAATATATAGAGAATCCATCTGTGAAGGAGTAAGCTTCCCGTCCCACAACATTATCTAGCACTTCGTCAACTATGTTATGCTACACTATATGTGTGTGTGTGTGTGTGTTGGGGGGTGTTAAATACATATGTTATGTCAAATAACTTTATGTTATGATAAATAGTTATAGAATTATCTCATATATATATATATATATATATATATATATATATATATAGTAATAGTTGAATTATATATCTAGTTATATAATTATGTTATGAACTATCTAGTTATGTATATGTTATATAATTTTATGTTATGTTAAATGTTAAATAGTTATAGAACTATGTTATATTATATATGGGTGTGTGATGTCACAACTTTATAATAGTTAAATATATATAGTTATATTATATATATATATATATATATATATATATATATATAGATATATTAGTTATGTTAAATAATTATATAACTCTGTTATGTTATGTTAAATAGTTGTAAGAAATTTTATATTATGTTATAAACAATATATATAGAACTATAATATATCTAGATATGTGATATGTTCTAACTTCAAAATTTAGTTAAATATATAGTTATGTTTAAATAATTATATAATTACATAGTTATAGTTATGTTACATGATATGTTATATACGTGTGTTTTATGTTAAATGACTTTATATTATACGTGTTAAATAATTACAAAGCTCTATGTTATAACTTTATGATTATGAACTATAATTATGGTTTTGTTGTAATATATATATATATATTTTGTAGTTATATATTTTATATATAGAATTATAATATATAGCTATATATATATATATATATATATTTATATATATTTTATTTAGATTTTTAACTTTAAAGATTAACATTTTATTTTTAAAATTAGAATCGTACTATATTTATTATTAAAAAATATAAATTAAATTAAATTTAAAATAATAAAATAAAATAAAATTTCTTATTTTATAAATAGAGGTTTACTATGAGAAACAATATTCATGATATCAATCTGAAGCTCCTAATTTACTTATTTATTGGTCTGAGTTTCATTGTTTTGTTTTGGAGTTTTTTGAGGTATATTTTTTTGTCAAATTTGCTAGAAATTTAAAATTCATTTAAAATAACAAAAAAATGAAAAAATGAAAATTTATTTCAAAAACTTCCTAAAGAAAAACTTTAAAACCTAGAATAATTAGAAGAAAAATGTTTTTACTGTTCAAAATCAGAAAATATGCATGTAATAAACAAACATTGTAAGTAAGAAACAAATTTAAAACCTAATTTATAGTCTTTTTGGTGGTTTCAAAGTGTTTTATAGGTTGTTTTGAAGGGTTTTTTAATGGTTTTCTATGTTGGTTTTGTGGTTTTATAAGTTGTTTTGAAGGTTTGTTTTGTGGTTTTCTTGGTTGGTTTTGTGATTTTCTAAGTTTTTTTGAAATGTTTTTCTGTTTCATGGTTTTTGTATGGTTGTTATTTTTTTTAATTAATTAGTTTTCATGGTTTTTGTACATCGCTGTTGTTTTTTTTTAAAATTAATTTGTTAAATTTTGCAAGAAAAAAATAAATAAAAAAGACAAAGGATATAATACCTACCTTCGTTTGAGCCTCTGGGACGTTGGCAATGTGGTTGGCAAGATTGATTTGAACTCTCCATTGCTTGATCGAGCTCCAATACTCTCGATTGAGCTCCAACGGCTTGTGCAAATAGTGTGCGTAGACCGTGAGAGCGGTATATATAAAAAAATAGGGCTCTATCAAGCCTCAAAGCTCGATCGAGCGTTATAGCTCAATCAAGGGTTATTTTTTATCCTTCGATCAAGCTACCCTTTTAACACCCAAGGAGATCGATCGAGTTCTTAAAATTTTTTTCCACACAAACACACTCACTTTTTCCAAAAAGTGTAGCCCAACTCTATGCTTTCACTGTTGAAAAGTGTGCAACAAGAAATGCTTGTTGAGAATGCAACAAGATGATGAAGCTTAGTGGAAAGGAGTCACCTTCACTAAGTGGGCCTGCAGGTAAATTATGGCACAAGTTCTATTTTTGGATCCCAGCAGGGATGATCACAGCAGGAGTGACCACAGCAGGGATGATCACAGCAGGAGTGACCACAGCAGGGATGATCACAGCAGGAGTGACCATAGCAGGAGTGATCACAGCAGGAGTGATCAAAGTCTATTTTTAGACTGGCTGTCCAAAATAGAAAAGTCAAATATTATTGTCTCATAATAATATTTGGACTATAAACTTGATCTTATTCTCTTGGAGCACTTCAGTTTGAGCTACAGATGTGGCACATGCAGCTGTCAGAAGGAAGTACGCTTTCTTTGTGGGTCAGTTGAGTTGTTGCATGCATGACTTCAGTTAGAACTCAATCAGTTGAGTTTGGTGGAGTTGATTGTAGAGTTGATGGAGTTGTGTTCAGTTTGACTTGGTTAAACTAGTTTTAATTAGTCTAACTGCAGATAGACTAATGATGAGTTGTTAAACTAATTATTAACTCATAATGCAACTATAGAATACATCAGTTAACTCAGTTGCATGTCAGTGCATGTTCAGTTCAGCAGGGACAGGTGTTAGAGGATCAGATTTCTATCAGTTGTGACTATAGTTGTGCATGAGGATTTGCACAATCAAAGGGATTGAGTATGCCAATAAATTGGCCAATACCAAGTATTATAGCCTCTGCTCACGTATTTCCCAGTGTGAGTGATTCTTTGGAGGTTAAATACGAGTTTGGTAAACCATTCTCATTCATTCTTGAGCAGGTATTGAGCTGTGGAGGTAGGCAAGCAACGGGGGAGATTTGCAGATCAGATCTGAGCTGTATTGTGTGTAGCATGTGGAGATAGTACTGATTACTTGTGAGGAGTATTGTACTATGTATTGTTACATGTTCTCAATCAATATAATATACAGATAGCTGGGGTTTTTAGCGAGATGCTTTCCCCGGGAAAATACTGTGTTGATATGTGTGATTGATGCTTCTATGTACGCCTGTGAATGTTTCTGCATCTGTAAATTGATGATCAACGCAGAGGAGGTTATGTATTATGCATGTTCTGCTTATAAGTGTATAATCAGGATAATCTCTGTGAATATGTGTAATATTATTCAAAATTTCTACATTCACCCCTTGTAAAAAATAAATAAAATTAATTAATAACAATTCATAATACAACATGAAAAATCTCATTGTGCAGAAGTGTGGAGCATCTACGCTTCTCCGCACAATGAGCCATTGTCTCTATTGCTACCCCCCTCATTGTTCATGTGATATCCCCTAGCTTAATGTTTTTCTTAATGTAAATACATGTGCATAGGCTCTCTTTAAGTTAAAGTATGCTACATTGGTAAGATATTTAATTATCAACAACTTAGTTGATAATAATTGAATGTAAAGTTATAAGTCTATTTTTATTTTACAAATAAAAATGAGAATAAAGATGTAAAATTAATGGCTAACTAGGCTGAAAGAGAAAAATGTTGCAATTTTATTTTAGGAAACTATTACAATCCATCAGTAAGTCCTAGGCATCTTATCTAGGCGATTAGATTTAATTTTGAAATTATAATATTGACCAATTAAAACTCTCATAAGAGACATGAAGTTGTCCTAAGACGTGGGAGACAAGAATTCATTAATGAGTAGTTAAATTATAATATTGACCAATTAAATCTCTCATAAGAGACATGAAGTTGTCCTAAGACGTGGGAGACAAGAATTCATTAATGAGTAGTTAAATACTTGCCACCTGTTGGTGAGGTGGAGTAGTTAGTGACTAACCAAAGGGTGGTAGATGGATATTATCTCATAATTCTCCTTCTTTTGTCTCATGGATTCTAAGAGTAAAATTGGAGACACTGAAAGAGTGGTGAGGTGGAGTAGTTAGTGACTACCCAAAGAGTGGTAGATGGATATTATCTCATAATTCTCCTTCTTTTGTCTCATGGATTCTAAGAGTAAAATTGGAGACACTGAAGAGAAGCAGGGAGAATATATGGAAAAGAAAGTTTGGAGGCCTAAATTTGCTCGAGGGGGAAAGCAATGTTTTTTGTATCAAGAATGAGAGGATCCAAGTAAATAACCATATAATTCCCCGAATTATTTCAAGTTGGTGTTTTCTAACTCTGTTTCTCAATTTATGTTAAAAATAAAAATATGGTTCTATTTTTTTCTAAGATTCATATCCTACTATGTAAATGAAATATATTATTCTAATTGTAAAGGTTGTGTATCTGTTATAGGAACATGAACATACTATTTTAAATAGGAGGTGGAAGAAAATGATGAACAACAAAGACTTAGTTATGTATTTCTATAAGTGCAAATAAAATAGTAATACATGGAGAGCCATAAATTTATGTGGTTAAGAATTAGTTTTAAGTTTTAAGTTTTATTTATGCCTGTGAATACAAATAGCAAAAGAGAATTTAATAAATAAAATCATACTAAAAGAGAACTCATAAAATGAAGTAATATTATTCTTTTATACATATTGGAAGTTGTATCAGTGCATTGATATAGATAATTACATAGTATATTTTTTACTTACATTTTTTGTTTTCAAATTATATAATCTTGGATATAAATTGAAAGAGAAATGTTGTAGGAAAATTCTGTCATGATTTTTTTTAGAGAATTGAGAAAAAAACACCTTAAAAGTTTAATGTTCTTAAACACAATGAATAGGAAAACAAATAGACTAAAAATGTTAAAAATACACCATGTTGGAGTCAGAAGGACTAGTCTCCCATAATTAGTCACTGGTGAAAAAAGAAATAATTTTTTATTAAAAACAAAATTTATCTGTTTACAAAAGGCATGCAATCCTGTAAGTCTATTGTTCCAATATTTAGGAAACAGGATATTTATGTGTTATAAGTAGAGAATCTGGAACCAATGACTCCAAAATTTAAAGACAATTGAAATGTACATAGTGGTACCTAAAATTAAATATAAAATTTTTTGTTATATTGTGATAAATAAATTTATAAAACTTCTAGATAAATATGAATTCTGTAATCTGGAAAAAAATGGAGGGTAGTTTAGGAAATCTTTCTGTGAGAAAAAACAAGAGAAATTAGTTTCCAAAGAAATTAATGTTTTGTATAATATCTTGTAGGAGTTAAAAATTAAACTAATACAATGGGAAATATGAATTACAGAAGCGAAAAACTAATGATAAACCCTAAAACCTAATTGCGTTTAAGAAAAGAATAACCCCGAAAATTTAATAGGGTTCAATATTTCCTGTAGCGATTGAAGGAGTCTTTATAACTATACATAGAAATAATATGGTAAAAAATACACCATTAAAACTTTCACTGAGAAATATCTCTGCAAAGAAATTTTGCTAGGGATTTGACATGATGGATAAACCCGAAAACGAAACTCTAAAGGAGTTCACAAACACAAAGACTCTATTCATAACTGCAACAATACTTACGAGAAACGTTTACCCTAATAAGTAAAAGATAAGTTCTAAAGTGATGAGAAATACTTTCCATAATACTCTCAGAACCATCGACTAAGTCACATTAGATCAGGACCTTTCAAGCCTTAAGGGTATACGTGGCAAATGAATGAAATATCCCTCTCATGTCTAGACCTTTCTAGAAGTATGTTCATATAACCAAAGTTACATGTATAAAAGATTGCAAAATAAAATACCACATTGTCCAGCGTAAATAGATAAGCAAATATATATCACTAGGTTCCTACATATACCTATAAGGTGGAGATGGTAGATGAGAGAGCCGAGTGGAGAGCACCGACGAGCGACCAGTCAGGTATGTATCTGTCCATATCCGCTCAATAGATAGCATCTGAGCCCCCCACATGAACCTATAGTTTTCAAGAAGGTGGACGGCTGCATGCGAGATACATGCTAGTATTCTATGCGCTCTTCTTCAATGCCTCTGAACTGATTGACGCTCGGTACTCTGGGTTCCCAGACGTGTCACCTCCTCAGACAGTTTTTTCATCCACACTTGTCTATGCTTGTGTTGGGTATTTTTCAATGGAGAAATACCAAAACCAACAAAATATTCACCACAGAGACAATGCTCCAGGATCTTTACACAGGGAAGCTTTTAAAACAAATTGACTCAGAAGACAACACAGTCACAAAGCATTTCTATTAATTTAAAACAAAAAGACTGATACATATTTCATCCTCTGTGCAGAGAGGGATTCAAAAAAAAAAACTCTGCTGCTATCACAGATTTTCCACTGCTGTGGATATTACATAACCAATTTCAAAACATTCCTCTGTTTTTCAATGGCGAGCATAAAACATTACATCACAGTTTTTAAATTCTATTCGCACTGCTGTGCATTCTATTCATTTCCATGAGCTACAAAAAAAAAAAAACACGGGCTCGACACACTGTTTTTTATATAACATGCATACCAAAAAAAATACTACACTAAACTACCACATGTAGTCTATATTTATGACAACGTATATAAAAACATATAAAAGATACATGGGACGTGAGCCCATCACCATATTAAACACATGCCCATAATTATATTAAAGGCCGCCACCAAAAAACTACGACAAACATTAAACTCCATTGAATTCCTCCTACGGCGGTCAACGGGAAAGACGACAAAATTTGATGTGTCGTGGGCGGACAGCACCTTCGGAAAATTGACGGCTGAGATCGCGCGCCCAGCTGATCCGACGTGGTTCGCACACCCTCCTCGGGCAAACCAAACGACCTTTACCGTCCGGGGAAAGTGGTTTTGGGCGTCGTACAAGAGACGCGTGGCAACATTTGATTGTGTCGGGTCCTCAGCTACGGATACCGCCTTCAGCGAATGGTGGTGCGGGGAGACCGGGTGGTTTTCCAAAAGACCACCGCGCGCTGTTTTAAAATTAGAATTTAACACTCCCCTTTAATTTTAACAGCTGGGCGTTCAGTCATTCCCAAGCATTTTCTCAAAAATTCGAAACTCTTCTGAACCAGTGGCTTTGTCAAAATGTCTGCAACCTGTTCCTAGGTCCTGCAATGCTCTAGGGCGATTTCGCCATTGTTCACCAATTCTCTGATGTAGTGAAACCTTGTATCAATGTGTTTCGTTCTCTTATGAAACACTGAATTCTTTGACAAAGCAATAGCTGAGCTATTGTCACAAAAGACCACTGTTGCTTTTGCCTGCTCTTGGCCTAAGCTTCTCAACATCCTTCTCATCCAAACTGCCTGACATGCTGCTGCTGTCGCTGCCACATATTCAACCTCTGCTGTAGATAATGCTACAATGGACTGCTTCTTAGAAGCCCATGAGATGGCTCCTGAACCCATATTAAAAACATAACCGGAAGTGCTCTTCCGATCATCTACACTTCCAGCCCAATCGCTATCTGTGTACCCAACCAAATCTGAATGTTCTGAGGCATGATATAAAATTCCAAACATTTTGGTGCCTTTGACATACCTCAAAATTCTCTTTGCTGCCTGCCAATGTGCCTCCTTTGGCCTCTCCATGAACCTGGAAATTAAACTAACAGCATACATTAAATCAGGCCTAGTTGCTGTTAAATACATAAGGCTGCCCACAATGCTTTTATACAAGATGGGATCAAAATCCTTGCTGCTGTCCTCTCTGCTGAGCTTTAATCCCATCACTATGGGAGTGATTGCTGCCTTGCACTCTTGCATGTTAAATCTGCTCAATACTTGATTTACATATCTTGCTTGTGAGATAAAAATTCCTTTTTCATTTTGCTCTACTTCTATGCCTAAGAAGTATCTCAACAAACCCATGTCAGTCATTTCAAATTCATCCTTCATGACTGATTTAAAATTCTCAATAAGATAAATATCATTTCCAGTGAAAATAACATCATCTACATACAAGACAACAATTAAAATTTTACCATCCTTTTCCTTGATGTAGACTGTGGGTTCTCCTTCACATTTGTCAAATTCATTCTCCAATAGATATGAATCTATCCTGCTGTACCATGCTCTTGGCGCTTGCTTCAGCCTATAAAGAGCTTTCTTCAATTTGCACACTTTGTGCTCTTCTCCTTTCTTCTCATATCCGAGAGGCTGTTCCACATAGACCTCTTCCATTAACACTCCATTTAGGAATGCTGATTTCACATCCATTTGGTAGACTTTCCATTTGTTTTGTGCTGCTATGGACAGCACTGCTCTCACGGTTTCCATTCTTGCAACCGGTGCGAAAGTCTCCTCATAATCTCTCCCAAACTGCTGCTTGTAGCCTTTGACAACCAGCCTTGCTTTATGCCTTTCAATCTTGCCTTCAGCATTGCTCTTGGTCTTGTAGACCCATTTCACACCAATGACTTCTTTGCCTTTTGGTAGCTCAACCAAATCCCATGTTTTGTTTCTCTCTATGGCATTCATCTCCTCATCCATAGCTTCTATCCATTTCCTATCTTTAATTGCATCCTCGAAATGAATAGGATCATCAACATGACAAAACAAGGCAAATAAGGAATTCATTCCTTCTTCATAAATTTCACTTAGATTTCTAAACTTCTTACCTCGTTCACTTGGTGTGCAAGTGCTTGAAGATGCACTTGAATTTCCTCCTTGTGGTGTGCTTGGAGAAGCACTCTCATTGATCCTCAATGGTGTTCCTTGCTGTCCTTGTGTTGGTGCTGCTGTTTGGGGATTCATTTCAGCCACTTCCTCTTCATCCTCATCATGAGACAAACAATTTTTAATGTTCACTGTTTTCTCTATGCTTCCATCCCAAGCTTCCTCTTCAATGAATTGAACATCCCTGCTGACAAAGAACTTCTTGGTAGATGGGATGTACAGCCTGTAGGCTTTGGATTCATCACTATATCCAACAAGGATACACTTCTCCCCTTTGCTGTCCAACTTCCTCCTTAGCTGATCTGGAATGTGTGCATAGGCCACACATCCAAAAACTCTCATGTGGGTGACTCCTTGCTTTCTCCCACTCCATGCCTCTTCTGGCACTTTGTTCATGACTGCTTTTGTAGGACACCTGTTCAAAATATAAACTGCACAATGTACAGCTTCAGCCCAATACTCATTTGGCAAATGCTTTGCCTTCAACATGCTCCTTGCCATCTCCATGATGGTTCTGTTCTTCCTTTCAGCAACTCCATTTTGCTGTGGGGTGTACCGAGTTGTAAACTGTTTATGAATTCCATTTTCTCTACAAAACTTTAGGAATTCATTTGAGATATACTCACCTCCTCTATCAGTTCTCAATACTTTTATGTGCAGCCCGCTTTGGTTCTCCACAAGTGCTTTCAAGTTTTGGAATTTCTCAAAGACTTCACTTTTGTTCTTGAGGAAATATATCCAAGTCTTTCTTGTAAAATCATCAATGAATGTCAAAAAATATAGGCTGCCAGCTAATGATGGAGCTTGCATTGGTCCACACAGATCTGAGTGGATAATCTCTAAGGGTGCCTTTGCCCTTCTACTTTTCCCTGATGGAAAACTCTCTCTATGTTGTTTGCCCAATATACAACCTTCACAAAGGCTGTCCGACTTCTCTATCAATGGTAATCCCTTTACCATTCCTTTTCTGCTCAATAAGTTTAGGCCTCCAAAATTTAGATGCCCGAATCTCAAGTGCCATAACCAGTTCTCATCCTTTGGCACGCTTTGGAAGGCCTCTTGGGTGACTGCTGCCATTTCCCTTTTGTTCTTCATGTCTGCCCTGATCCGGAGAGGGAACATCCTGTTCCTTGTCATCTTCACTTCAGCAATGCACCTTTTGCTGGGTGGTATATCCATGATGGTGCACACATCATTTACAAAGTACACATTGTAGCCCTTTTGGACAAGCTGTCCAATACTCAAGAGGTTACATCTCATTCCGGGGACATAGTAGACATCTGCTATGGTTTTCCTTTCTCCTTGTTTTGTAAATATTTTTACCTCCCCTTTTCCCATAACAGACACTTTACTATCAGTTCCTAGTGTGACCTCTGATTTCAAGTTTTGATTTAAGGCTGAAAAAAGGGCTATATTCCCTGTCATATGGTTGCTGCAACCTGAGTCTAAAAACCATATGTCCTCACTATGTGTTTCAGCCATGTTACAAGCTAACAGGACATTTTCTTGACTGCTGTTTTCTCTTGTAACATTTGCATTTTGTCTGCTGTTCATATCATGTTGTTTCTTTCTACAATCACTAGCATAATGTCCATACTTTTTGCAATAATAGCATTGAACATTAGATTTATCATACCTTTGTCCTTGAGCCTGATGCTGATCTCTTTGTTGGCTGCTGCCTTGACCTTGGTTCTAATTTGGATTGCTGCCTCTTCCTTGTGCATTTGATGGGCTGTTCCTTCCACCTCTGTTCTGACTTCTGCCTCTTCCTCTTTTGTTTCCTCTTCCTTGACCTCTTCCTCTTCCAAAGGACATCTGGGTCTTGAAGGCTTGCTCTAGAGATGAGTTTTCATTCCTACTCAACCTCTGCTCATGTGTTATCAGTGATGCATGTAGCTCATCAACTGAATAGTTTGAGAGATCCTTTGTCTCTTCAATGGTGGTGACTATGGCATCAAACCTTGAGGGTAAGACCCTCAATATTTTCTCCACTATTCTTCTATCTTCAATTGTTTCTCCATGAGTTCTCATTTGTGTGATTACACCAATCACATGAGTGAAGAATGAGTCAATGTTATCTGACTCCTTCATGTTCAAGTTCTCAAAATCCTTTCTCAGCAATTGTAGTTTTGCTGTCTTCACTCTCTCCATGCCTTGATAGGCTGTCTTGAGGGTTTGCCATGCTTCATTTGATGTTTTAGCTGCTGCTATCCTTGGAAATATACTCTGGTCTACTGCTAGATGCAACAATAAAATGGCCTTTGCATCCTTCTTCCTATTGCTCTTCAGGAGATCTCTCTCTCCCTGAGTTAATGCATTGAACTCAGTTTCATCTGCTGGTTCTTCAAAACCATCTTCAACTATTTCCCATAAATCTTGAGAGGCAAACAGGGCTCTCATAGTTATTGACTAGTAGTCATAGTTCTTCCCATTAAATTGTGGGAGCTGGGTGTTAAACATACCCATACCAGTGCTTGTGCTAGCCATTCCTTGACTGTGTATTTTTTTAAAACAACTAACTGTCTTCAGCAATAACAAAAGAAA
Organism: Pinus tabuliformis; assembly: GCA_031772625.1. NCBI lineage: Eukaryota > Viridiplantae > Streptophyta > Pinopsida > Pinales > Pinaceae > Pinus > Pinus tabuliformis. The sequence continues at coordinate 603,875,305 of CM062805.1, forward strand.
TGCTTTTGAAGAATACCTGAATCCTGCGCTGTCTGAGTCTTCTAACTGCCTGAGAGGTTTTTCTGCAGCAACAACCTTCTCCCTTCAGCTTCTTTAACTTCTTTAAAGAGCCTGGTCCTGCTCTGATACCACTGTTGGGTATTTTTCAATGGAGAAATACCAAAACCAACAAAATATTCACCACAGAGACAATGCTCTGTTTCTTCTGTCCAGGATCTTTACACAGGGAAGCTTTTAAAACAAATTGACTCAGAAGACAACACAGTCACAAAGCATTTCTATTAATTTAAAACAAAAAGACTGATACATATTTCATCCTCTGTGCAGAGAGGGATTCAAAAAAAAAACTCTGCTGCTATCACAGATTTTCCACTGCTGTGGATATTACATAACCAATTTCAAAACATTCCTCTGTTTTTCAATGGCGAGCATAAAACATTACATCATAGTTTTTAAACTCTATTCGCACTGCTGTGCGTTCTATTCATTTCCATGAGCTACAAAAAAAAAAAACACGGGCTCGACACACTGTTTTTTATATAACATGCATACCAAAAAAAATACTACACTAAACTACCACACGTAGTCTATATTTATGACAACGTATATAAAAACATATAAAAGATACATGGGACGTGAGCCCATCACCATATTAAACACATGCCCATAATTATATTAAAGGCCGCCACCAAAAAACTACGACAAACATTAAACTCCATTGAATTCCTCCTACGGCGGTCAACGGGAAAGACGACAAAATTTGATGTGTCGTGGGCGGACAGCACCTTCGGAAAGTTGACGGCTGAGATCGCGCGCCCAGCTGATCCGACGTGATTCGCACACCCTCCTCAGGCAAACCAAACGACCTTTACCGTCCGGGGAAAGTGGTTTTGGGCGTCGTACAAGAGACGCGTGGCGGCATTTGATTGTGTCGGGTCCTCAGCTACGGATACCGCCTTCAGCGAATGGTGGTGCGGGGAGATCGGGTGGTTTTCCAAAAGACCACCGCGCGCTGTTTTAAAATTAGAATTTAACAGCTTGCTGGTGTCGGAAGAATTCGTAGGACTCTGCGCCGAATATTTGTCTTCTTGTTCATCCACACTTGTCTATGCTCGCTAGTCTATGCTTGCTGGTGTCGGAAGAATTCGTAGGACTCTGCGCCGAATATTTGTCTTTTTGTTCATCCACACTTGTCTATGCTCGCTAGTGTCGGAAGAATTCGTAGGACTCTGTGCCGAATATTGTCTTTTTGTTCATTATCATAGCTTTGACTCCATCACCTTTCGATGTTTATATATGTCGGGATTTTCAGAAGCATGGTTTTCTGAGCCCGCTACCGTGTCAATCTTTAGACTAAGTTTCATCCATATATGTCTATCTTTGCGATGGTATCTATTTTAAATGGCAACTCTTATTTCAGACCCTATAGCATTTTAAATGCGGCCTGACATGACCGCTCGATACCCAGAGCATATTGATCTCCGTTTTTTTTCAATGGCATTGGCATGGCGGCGTGTTATATCAGGTTATCGAGCAGCCATGTCAGGCCGCATTTAAAATGCTATAGGGTCTGAAATAGGAGTCGCCTCTATTTTTGGCATTTTTTCCATTCATGTCAGCTTTCTTTGCGGGGACATTGAATGTTTCTGGTGACAGACACCCAGTTGAACATCTCTGCTCCTTTTATTGTCTTTACGCTCATAACTTAGCATTGACTCCATCATCTTTCACTGTCCTCCGCGGTGGAAGGCCATACATCTTGGTTTTTCCATTATCCTGATGTATATGGCCCTATCCACTCATATTTCATTTCCGGCATTGGGCGATATTTCGCTATATGGTTCGCGGTGCTCTTCACTCGGAGAACGCTTGGATAACAAGTCATTTTAATTTCTGTATCCCATATATCTATGAAAACATAGTTTTCTTTCTCCGAATTTGGATAATATTTAATGATTGTAGTTTGATGTGGAGTATATATTTTCTCTATTATTAAGAGGGATTATAGGTCTTTTGTTAAAGTCTGAACTCTGGTTTAGATTTGTCATTTACTTCACAATCCAGTTTAGATTTGTCATTTACTTCACGATCCCCGGAGGCCTGCATTGTATTCTTTGGGCATCCATATACAAAATTAAGAATTATTTTGTGATATACAAACCATGCACAGACATCCGTGTCAAGATTGGACCTTGGCGGCGTATTTATGAAATATGCTACTGTTGTTTTGTATGTCCTGATGTTTCATCCTGAAGCCCAATTCACAGAGCTGAGATCGACTCTGTATTTTCCGATGCCGGATTTTGTTTTGAAAATTTTTCCGGTTGTTTGGGCTGGTCATGTCACAATTGACTTCCCATTTAATGTTCGCCGTCACATTTTAAATTCTCCATATATGATGATCGCATATAATCAATCCCTTTGTGAGAAGGGTAGTTTATGGTGACTTGGCTTCCTATCCATTCGCCGTCATTCCCGATTTCATTTAGTGTCCCTATATTTCCGGACAGTGTCGTATTTAGGTCCGCACATCTGTCTTGACGTTTTTGGGATTTCTCCACCTATTCTTGCCACTTTTTATTAAAACCTTGAGTCCTTTATCTGTCAGACAATCCTTTTGGGATCTTCACCTCTGACTCTTTGGAGTCTGTGTTGTCTTCTATCATGGACTTTCCCTTTGACAACTCCCCTGCGTCGGCCATGGTTCAGGCCACGTTGGACGTGGAGAAAGTCTTTGCTAGCCATGCACCAAAACCTAACTGGCGTGCTTTGCTGGAAGATGACATCATCCTCCCTACCCAATCCAAACAATCTCCATGGGGTGACAGTGTTCCATATAAATCAAGTCGAAATCAGTTTCGCCCTGTTAAAACCTCTCCCCCAATGATGCCATTAATTTTGATAGCCCATTATTATTTGACAGAATCGCAAGTCTTCAAAAAAGGGCACTTGTCAGCCGATGGCATTTTCTGTCAATGGATGATGCACAGATTAGGTCTTGGATTGCTGCCAAATGGTCTCCTCTCGTGGGTTATTCTTCGACCATAGTTCGCCTTATGAATAACTGGTATAGTTTCCATTTTCTCTGGGTTCGCGACTTATAAATTATCTTCGATAAACCCTGGGTTCGAGATAAAAGTTTCTTGGCTCTTCACAAATGGTTCATGGGCTTTAATCCTCTTAGATGTACTCCCCAAAATAATTATATATGGCTAAAGCTGCCAGGATTACTGATAGAATTGTGGACCAAGGAATCTATCGAGAAAATAGGTAATGCTATTGGGTGGTTCATATATGTTGACCCTAAATGCATTGGGGCTAAGGACAAGCGCGTGGCTTGGATCCTTATAGAAAAGGAATACAGGGGAGGGTTTCCAGAGACAATCGACTTATCATGGGAAATGTCCAAATTTCAACAGCAGTTAGACTATTGGGGTGTGCCTTTTAGATGTTCATCTTGTCATAAAACGGGAAATCTATTTCCCCAATGCCCCTGACGAATAGTTGGAAAGCACAAAAAAAAGATTGTAATAGAAAACGCTCCTATCTCAGATAAGGAGAGAAATATCATGGAAAAGGAATGTTCCTACATCTCTTAAATTTACCGGGCTCCTGGTCTCTTATATGATCATCTTTCATCGCCTAGAGAACTCTCTCCCTGACGACACTCTTGTCTCCCTCGCTCCTGCTCTTTGTCTACTGATCCTGCTCGTAGGAATTTCCCTAATACATCAAACCGCCCCCGGTCATCCTCTACATCTAAACATCCCACAGAGTCTCATAATGTCGAGCCTGTTAATCTTCAGAATATCTTGGTCATCCCTTTGCCTCCAGAGCTAGACACGGATTAGGCTACCCCCCCCCTCCATCTCTTCCTAAACCACCCCAGGCTGGCCCATCATCCCCCCACTTTCAATATATCTCTTCATCTCCCCTATCCCCTTCCTCTCACTCCCCCCCTCCCCAAAGGTATCATCCACCCCTTTCTCATGGCCATGGTTCTGATCTCAAAGGAAAAGCCCCATGTATTCCGATCACCCCCCCATATTCCCCTGGATCCTCGGCCAAGAATTCATTTGATCGTGATTTAGACCTTCTCCTAAAACGAGCATCTTTGAAGCTCCAGCTGCTTACCATCCCCCGTCCCAATGGCTCCCCTTCCCCTAATATCAGCCCAAATTCGGCTGGGAATATTACGGTTCGCTGGAAAGAGAAGCGGGGAAGTAGACATTTCAGGGGTAGGAAAGGAATTCAGGATGTGTCAATTTGGGACTTATCCTTAATTGACATTCCTATCACGGAATTCACTGCTGATGATATCTCCGAATCAGGGCCTCTTAGAGCAAGCCAACCTAAAGATGTCCCAAAATGATTGACATCATATCGATGAACATTCGGGGTCTAGGAGCTAACCCTAAATTTTTGGCTTTAAAAAATCTTTTTATATCCTCAAAATCCAAAATGCTCCTCATACAAGAAACCATGCATGATAGTATTCAATCTATTTCTTATTTTAGGCAGATGCTGCCATCATGGCATATGGTTGCTACAAATGTGGTGGGTTTGTCCGGGGGATTGGCTATATTATGGGACCCAAAATGGATAAAGGCTGTGGCATTTCAATGTTTTGTTGGGATTTTTATTCTGGCCCAATTCCATGGTTCACCAGAACCTGTTCATATATTAAATATATACGCTCCATATAAAAATAGATATCCATTTTGGGATTATCTTCTCTCATCGGAACTTCTTGAAATTGATTCCCTGTTAGTTGGTGGAGATTTTAACTGTACACTTTGTAATGACGAAATATGGGGCAATGGCAGGAAAAATGACCAGGTTGGGGTTTTGATCCGCGATGCCATCATTCAAAATAATTTTGTTGATGTTCAGCCAGCTTGTCCAGGTCCCACATGGGACAATGGTCGATCCAATGAATCATTCCTGGCTAAAAGGCTTGAGAGATTCCTTTTACATGAACGGCTGATTGAAAGATTTGGGTGCCCAACGGTGAATATCATTCCATCATTCATATCGGACCACCATCCCATTTCTATCCACTGGAATTGTGTAGGTCGCAGATTTGGTTACCCTTTCAAATTCAACCGCACATGGCTCACTGATGAACAGTTCAACAAATTTATTAATGATTCCTGGGAGCTCCCACCCATCCAAGAACTTAATCAATCTCGGCATTTTTTAGAGCGTCTGTCCTCCCTTTGAAATGGGGTTAAAAGATGGCAAAGGGAGAAATCGGCATCTAACAGAAAGGAATTGAAGGATATCTGCAAAAAATTGGAGAATTTAATTTCTCTCTTTAAATATCCCAGTATATCGTCCACCATTCGAAATCAAATTTGGGCCTTAGAAAAAAGAAAACATAAGTTATTAGCTATGGAGGAATCTTCCTGGCGTCTCAAGAGTCGAGTTATATGGCTCAAAGAGGGGGACAAAAATACAAAGTTCTTTCACAGATTCGCAAACGAGAGGAGGGAAGTAAACACTATTTGGGAAATTAAGGATGAAGATGGCAATTCATATTCCTCGTAGGAGGCCATTGCTAGAGAAGTTGTGAAATACTTCAAAAGGGCCTACAACAGGAACATCGGTAGCGACATAGAGGACATTCTTTGGGGCATTGACCCATATCCCACTATGTTTGACGAAGAGCAAAACAATGCCCTATATTATGAGGTTACAGAAGAAGAATTATTGTCTACAATGAAATCATTTCAGATAGACAAATGTCCAAGGTTCGATGGGTGGACCATCCATTTATTCATTCATTTTTTCGACTTATTTAAGACTGATATTCTAAAAATGGTGGAGGAATCCAGAACTTGCGGCTATATTAGCAAAGTTATATCTTCAACTTATATAGCATTGATCCCAAAGAAGAATCTCTCCTCCTCTTTTTTTGACTTCAGGCCTATTTCATTATGCAACATCCTGTATAAGATCATTTCAAAATTCATCGCTATTTGAATGAGGAACATCTTATCTCTGCATTTGTCCCCTGAGCAACACGGATTTCTAAAGGAAAGGAATATTATGGACGCGGTGGCCCTCACCCAAGAATGCCTACACTCAATGTATTGCAGGAATCTAGAAGCTGCTTTACTAAAGATTAACCTAAAAAGGCATACGATTGTGTGGAATGGGGATATATTCGTTTCCTTCTCGCTAAGATTGGCCTTGATGTCAGATGCTCCAGATGGATTATGGCTTGTGTGGTCGATGTAAATTATGCAGTCCTCATTAATGGAGTCCCTACTCCTTTTTTCAAAGCGGCCAAGGGATTAAGGCAGGGTTGCTCATTGTCTCCACTCCTCTTCATTCTGGTGATGGACTCTCTGAGTCTACACATAAAAAGGGCGATCCTCCAAGAAAAATGTAAGCCTCTCCCTATATGTAGGGGCATCTACATATCTCATAATTTTTTTGTAGACGATATAATTTTATCAGCAATGCTGTGTAAGTAAACTTGGATATGTCTACATGAAATCTTGGGGAGATTTCAAAATGCCACCGGCATATATGTTAATGAAATAAAATCATCTTTTCATGTTGAAAATGTTAATGGGGACCTCATCTCTTTCCTATATCATCTATTCAATATCAAAGCAGTTCCAATCCGGAATGGGTTAAAATACTTGGGTTACAATTTGAAATCTGTGGGTTATCGTGTGGCTGATTGGTCTTGGATCCCTGATTGCTTTTACAAGAAAATTGCTGCATGGGAATTCAAATGCTTATCTTTAGGTGGGCGTGCGATTCTGGCACAGACAGTGCTGGTGCAAATCATGGTATATTGGGCACATCTCTACTATATCCCAACATCCATTATCAATAGTCTAAATAGGATGATTGCCAATTTCATATGGGGTGGTCATAAGGAACAAAAAAAATATCACTTGGCAAAACTCTCGATGCTGGCCCAGCCCAAAAATATGGGAGGATGGGGTATATTAGATCTAAATAAATTCAGAAGAGCCCTACTCTGTAAATCTATGTGGAAAGCAATTATGGGAGAGTCTATTTGGAGTAGGGCCATTAGAGCAAAATACATGGATAATCAAGATATGACTTACTGGTATAGACAGCGCATCACTGGAACAGCTCACGGTTCAGCTATATGGAGAGGGTTCCGGAAAATAGAGCCATTCTTCAGAAGGAATATGATCTGGAAATTCCAGTCTGGTACAAAAATTATCATTGGTTTGGATGAATTTGCAGGTCCAGGTGGAAAGATCCATATATCTTCGCAGCTATTAAAAGCTTTACACAACAGAGGCATTTTCTACTGGGCCAAAGCCATTCAAAAATGGGAAGGTGCAATTCCTATTTGGAAATCAGCTACAGAATTGCTTCTAAGCGGTGAACTGGGAAGACAGTGGAACTCTATCATTACATCGTTACGGGCACATGGTATATTTCGCTCAGTGGACATGGATTACCTCATCTGGAAGGGTCATGGTGGCTCTTCGTCTGTTTTTGTCAAAAATATATACCTTCAGTTACAAAACTCAGAATATGAACAAAAGGACAACATCTTTCCAACATCTATTTGGAAAACAGGCTGCCCCTTAAAAATCATTTTATTTGCATGGTTGGTTTTTTACAACAGGAACCTCACATGGGATAATCTACAAAAATGTAATTGGTGCGGGCCCGCCATATGCCCTCTATGTAGATCTAATGCTGAGAACAACTTACACATCTTTCTTCTTTGCCCACAATCACAGATGATATGGAGGAATCTTGCTGCACATTTTGGCTATACCAACACCTCTTACCCTTCCATTTCCGAGGCGTTCATAGGATGGAGTAACATGATCATTGATTGGAGACCCATTCCATTTATAACTATCTGGACCATATGGAAATGGCGGAACGGTTTGATCTTCAAATCCAAAAGAGAATCACTTTCAATGGTTTTTGAATCTATCCTTTGCCTATACAATGCGCTTGGAATGCCTCACCAATCCAAAGTCAAAAAAGGAAGGTGTCCACAGATTCCGGAACCTACAAATATTCCTCGTGCATATTTTGACGGAGCTGCTCAACATGGTACATGCGCCTACGGAGTATTCATCATTCCAGAAGCTAGTCAAACTTATGAGATTTATTGGAATGGAGGTGCCGGGTCCAACAGCAAAGCAGAAGCTATGGCCCTCACTGGTCTTCTTTATCTTTGTGACTTTCTTGACATACAAAAGATTCAAATATTTGGAAATTCAAAAGTCATCATCGATCATGTACTGTCAAAACATACCATAAAAAACATCAATCTTTCCGGTTGGCTGAACAGGATAGAGGATTTATGGAGCTGCAGGAGGGACTACACAATTGCTCACATCATCAGGGAAAAAAACGGGAAGGCAGATGCTCTATCAAAAATGGGCCTATCTATTCCACAAGGCACCTGGAGGATGCAGTTAACGGTGGACAACATCTCTCATCAGATCCAGGGCTTACATATTTTGGGTACTTAAATTTCAATATTTTGATGACTATCTGGTATGTCTTTGTTTCCCAATATTTTTGACTTCCTTTTTGAGAAACTTCCATATAATTTTGTCCTATAGGACCGATTTCGTCCCTAGTATTCTATATGTTACAGAACAAAAAATAGCTTATTTTTGTATTTTTTATCATATGGGACTTTGAACCAATTCTTTCAACCATATCTGATGGTTCCTATAGAATATTGTTGTACATTTTTCCTATGATGAATATAATACAAATATATAGCATTTTTTTTCGCGCTTAAAAAAAAACTATAAGGTGGAGATGCACCATATGAGATCAAATTATATGTATACAGTCATAAGACCTTAATGAGTTTTGAATGCTTAATAATTGCATGGAGCAATATAAATGAATCCAACCCAAAAATGGAAAGTATTAAATTAGGAACCAAGTTGGATTGAAGTCCACAAATTTTAATATGAAGGAATTTTTATTCTTTGATGAATTAAACACAAATATCCAAGGTAGAAATGTGGGGCTTGTATGAAAAACAATCAATTTGTTATGTTTCTAATAAAAGTACAGTGGGAAATTCATCTATATGATAAGTGTATAACAAATTACCATAAGAACCAAGTACTTGAAAGTAAATATAATAGTGAAGCCTTTCAGTAAAATTTTACATATGTATCATAATGTTGATAAAAGTAGATTCAAGAATATTTTATAGATAAAAACTAGTAGAAGATATTGAATGAAATAATTGAAAAGAGAAGGAGGAGACTCTTTAATTGGGTGATCACAGTGATAATTTCTCTTCCACCACTTCCTAACTATATTCATTATAAAAATTTGAAAAATAAAATAATTTGTATTGAGGGTTGGTCTTTACAAGTGGTATAAGATCTTCCAGGTTTAACACTTGGACCTAATGGGCCCTATCACAAGAGAAATGAAGATGAAGGGTGCTTATTAGTGAATTTATAATATTTTTAGAGTGTGCTATCTTTGGTAGAAGGTGTTTCCTTTTAGGAAGCTAATTTGCTAGTGGGAAGGCTTCTATTTTTTGAAGGGAAATTTTGTGTTAGTTTAAAAGAAAGTTGTTATTTTTGGAGGATAGTGCTTCTGTTCTTGTTAAAAATATATTTCTCTTTGTTGATTAAAATTCCATTGTTGAGTGAGAAACAAATTTTCATTTTGAGTGAAGATCCACTATCATGCAGATTTGGCAAAAGAAAAGAATCAACATAGATGCTCAAGTAACTCTAATTTGTTAAATATGGGGTATTTGTGTGACAAATACCTAGATTAATAGATAAATATCCAAAAATAAGATCATATAGTTGGAGGAATGAGGGATAAAAGACTTCCTTAGTATTATGCAGGGTTTCCAAACACTTCCTTAGCCTAAGAAGCCATGTAGTCTGCTTACAATGAAGCCTCCAAAATTTGTTTGGACATACATTTAGGACTGGCCTTCCAGATAGCTAGTAATTACTACCATTCATTAGTTATACTCAAGGAAGGCCTTAGATTCATTTGATTGCCTATTTTCCACCAATTCCTTTGGAATTGCAGTCCATGTTTGAATATGAGAGAGTCTAGAAATATATATTCATGATTTTTTCCAACATTACCTTGTTTACATTGTTTAGTATGAATTTATCCTTTAGCTTAGGACAAGGAATCTATTATCTGGATCCACTATAAAAGATGTCTAAGATACTTGAGCCCTCTCATCAAGAGTGTTAAGGATGAAAATGATGGTATTTTCACCAATGACATGTGACTAGAATAGGTAACTACTAGATGTGGTGTCAATTAAAAGAAAGGCCAAACCAATATTGTCACCTCTTAATATTATGAAAAGATTGATAACCTCCTAAACTCTCTAGATATTTTGAGACACAAAAGCTTTGGATTGGGTAAGGGTAAGCTCCTAAAGTTTTAGGTCTCGCCGTAGTTTCTTACCGTAGGAAGCTTATTGGGTACAAGAGCTCACCACCTCTTGTACTTGGAAGAGAGATACAAGTATGCATTCTTTTCCTTTCTTCTAGTGGGTACTCTATTCTAGGAAATTATATCTATTAAGGATATGCACATTAATTCTAGGTGCTTAGGATTAGGTTGCAAGGGCATCACTGGCTGTCTACACACATTATATTTCTTGTCCTCTCTGTCTCTAAAACAAAGATAGAGTACATCGTAGATAAAGAAGATAAAAGTGAGATAGTTTAAGTTTTGAGATGGTGTTTTTTCTAATGACTCCCTGATGTAGTTTCCTTCTTTCAAACTTAAGAAAAAAATATATGTGATTGAAGCTTTAATTTCAATTACTATTATAAATTCTAGAAATTTGGTTTATGCAGAATTAAGACATACAATCCACTCTTCATAGTTTCTTTTAAATATGAAGTATCTTCCTATTTGATTCTAATGTCCAACTTTTAGCATATACACTGTCTATTGTTTAGATATGTTTCTAGGGAGTTTGAGATTCTTGGTGTAGGGTATTTGTGCGTAAGAAATGCAGGTCTATGTATCATGACTTAAAATCAACATGAATACCTTTGTAATGATAGAAATGATTAAGAGATTTTTACATGATAAGGTTGTAGTTTTGGTTGATTGAATCGCTGAAGATCCTATGGCTCAAACAAGACCTGTTGAATTTCCTGATGAATACATTATCTACATAGGGAAAGAGATTTGCAGAGAGGAACCTTGATTTTATGAGAAAATGATACCTAGATTCAACCAAATTAGTAAAAAAAATAAATACTAATCTACAATCAATATATATATATATATATATATATATATATATATATATATATATATATATCTCAAAATTTACTGGAGGAACAAGAAACACCATTAAAAGAGAGTTGAAAAGCTTAGTTCCAGACCTGAAACAAGTTTGAGAATAATGATGGAAGCCTTGTATGGTAGAGAAGGCCTACTAAGTGGATGATAACTATACTTGATCAATACTGTGATTAGTCAATAAGGGAGTTTCTCACTTGAAAAATTTGTTTTCTAATACATAGTAGTAATTGTATTACGATAAATAGAGCAGTAATCATATGATTTTCTACTTGGGTGAGAATATAAAAAATCATGTGTATTGCGTATGATTGGAGGTATATCCTACAATTAGAGTAGCATTGGGGCCACAAAAACCCTTGATAATAATGTAGAGTTTGTAAGGGAGAACTCCTTACCTCAAATATTTCCATATGGTTATATTTATTTAAGTGATAAATATGTTTTATACATTGAGTAGGGAATATAAATGTTGTTAATGTAATAATTAGTAATTGGTTGTATATAGGTGCTTAAAGACATACATGGGTTGCAAAAATAAACAAGGCTTAGATGTGCATATATACATACTACATGTAGTTGTGTCATTGCATACACATATGTCATCACATCTGTACTACATGTGGCAAAGTGACTGATGATTGTTATTGTTGTTGTGTGACCGTCAATAAACTAGTAAACAGACGATGTAAGCTCCCATGTGGCATCACATGAAAAGATGACATCATAGATGATGAAGGCATTCATTATAGGTAAAATGGACCATGCCAATATTGCACATGTCTAATGATAAGGATTTGGTAAGAATTAACTTAAATTTTGTTGATATTGTAAGTGTTTAACTAATAATATTTATATAAATAGAAGTAGTTAATACTTAGGTAGGCTATTGCAAAGGAAAGAGGTTGTCATGTGATATCACTTCAACACTTTGATGCATTTATGAAATAGAGCGCTTTTATTGAGTTGGTATGAGAACTTAACCAAGATAAGTGAATGCTTATGCCCGTAATTTGAAAAGGTGTGACCTATGTGAGACCATAACATTGGTGGGCCTAGGAAAGGCCTTTACTTGTATTATTTTGGCTAAAGAGGAAGGTGTCTAGATGATCCAAATATTTTGACTTCAAATATGCATACAAAATTGCCTTTAAAAGTGCATCTAACCATACGATGCATCCACATAAAAGGAGCGAAAATAAATGACAACCATGAGAAGAAAAGACACAAATAAGTTGATAACAAAGTTCACCCAGTGTGGGTTACATCTCCAGGCCCTGCTCAATGTGGGGAGGCCTCTTTCATTAATATTCAACAAAATCAAATTACATGGATTTTAAAAAAACACCTTATACCTCAATTTCTAGGGATGGTCTGAAAATGCACACCTCTTCTGAAGAAATGGACTGCACCATTGAATTACTAGCGAAAAATCATGAAAAACGACTGTAAACTTGACCCCTTTCTGCTCAGGTCAAAATCTGGACCCCCGGGAATCTCAAAGATTCCCCAAAGACTCTTTCTTGTGGGTTTACTAGAATTCAATTGCTCAGATGAAAAATTTGATCACACCATCATGTTCCTTCTAAAAAACTGAGAAGAATGAGTATAAAATCAACCTGGTTCTGAAACTGTCATTTTCACGCCTCTAGGGAATCTCAAAGATTCCTCACGATTCCATAAAGATTCTTTGTTTTTTAGGTTCACTGAAATTTTGCTGCTCAAATGAGGAAACTGATCACATCATTAGACTCCTTGCGAAAAACTAAGAAAAACGAGTATAAATTTGGCATGATTCTACCACTGTAAAAAATAAGCTCATAGGGAATCTTTTAGATTCCTCATGATTCTCCTGCGTCAAGGTTCCACACCTCGTTTTCCGTGCACACTCAGGGTTCCATTGCAGGTTGGGTTCCACTGCATGCTAGGTTCCACTGCCTCCTTCTTTGTTGGGGGAGCTCTGAGTTTATTTAAAAAAATGTGGCAAACTTTACAATGACTAGTCCATGTGGCTTAACCGCTGGCGGGTCAAGTTTGGTTCTGTGGGTCCCGGGTTCAATATCCGCCCACACTAAAAAATAGGTGGGTTCTCTTTTTTTTGTATGGTGGCAGTTGTGGTAATATATGGCATGGTTAAAATTGGAGGGTCACTAATGGCGGGCGGTTCGGTGGTCGACGCAGGGTCAATACTTGTCGGCCCTATCAATATATGGTGTCGTATTTTTTTTTGCTATGGTTCGTTGGTTATATATATATATATATACACACCAACCATTGGGAGGTGGTAGGGGTGGTGGCCCACCACCCCATTCTTTTCTATTTTTATTTTTATTTTTTAATATAAACTTGTTTGAATTTTTCCACTAGATTTTAAGGGTCACCGACAAAATTAGGTAGGCGACAATTTTGCTAGTTCCGGCTGCCGAAAACCATCACCGCAAAGTGCCAATTTGTTTCCTCGTTAATTTCTACCAAATTTAGCAGCTTTTCCAGATTTATGTGTGCTCCAAATTTAGTTGGCACTCTACTAACTTTAGCTAAGGGGCCTAGTTGACCAAAACTTTAACTGACCATAACTTTCACATATGATGTCAAATTGAGGTGCCATTTGCACCGTTGGAAATATTGTGACGAGATTGTTGATCTAACTCTAGTTTCATGACAATCCAATAACATTTATTTTTGAGCCTCTCCTAAGGCCTCTTTGATTTCTGAGCTTTTCTGGAGCCACCTGGATCATTCCTCCCCAATGAGGAGCTTTTGGTCCTCCAAAAGCATGAACAAAATCTGCAATCTATGGTACTTCCTCATCTACACAACAAGTGCCCTAACATGCCACACTTCTTTCTCCTTCACCTTTTTTCTTCAGAGCCATAAGAGATGATTCGACGCCTGCATTCCTATGAAAATTCATGGTACAATATTTTCAAAATACATGTTCTACTACCAGACCAAACATGACCCAAGCAAATCCCATACTTTCCAAGAATTTACAACACACTCTTTGGTCAAGTTTACATCAAAATCATGATAGAAAACAATACCCCATCTATCAACAAAAAGAGGTCAAAACATCATCATGTTGCTTTCATAAGTGATGGAAAAATGATCGCCACTTTTACAATCATTTCACAACATATGATTTACAAAATGTGTCCATGAAAATCTACTATATCTAATAAAACCATCTCTCACTCAATAAAGTGAATGGGTTATCTTCCTATGGAAGATTCACTTGTTGAACATCTTCACTAGTCGGTTCCTTCATAAGTGATTTCTAGTCATGAAGTATCTAACATGTGGTTCTCTGATGCCCATCCTTGTTGCAGTGATTGCAATGATTCTTTCTCCTCCAAACTTTCTGGACTGTCTTGGAATGCTTATTCCTGGTGTGCCTCTGATAAGTGCCCGTGGAATCCTCACTATCATTGGAATGTGATGAAGTGCTCCCATCAATCATCATTGGTTGGTCACTGGTTGTCTTGGAGCATTCTCCAACCTATTTTCTAACATACCCAAGTCCTGCATAACGAGGCAATTCCTCCACTTTGATGGGATTCACAATGCCTTGGCCATTAATGTCAAGGCTCTTTCTTTGGTACCCCATCTTCTTCAATAATTTTTATCCAATTCCTGTAGTATGTTTATGAAAAGCAACGAAATCATAATCATAAAAAGAACATGAAATTGAAGAATCCATTTTTACCTTAGTCTTTTTATGCTGCAACTTTTCCAAGGCCTCCTCCTTCGCTTGTAATTGATGTGGCAACCTTTATTTCTCCTCCTCTGCTTTTTGTGGAGTCTCCTTAGTTCTACATTCTTTGCCTAAATTCTTTCGTTGATCTCTTCGAATTCTTGAAGCCATGCAAGATTTTGTGCCCTCCTCATTTTTGGCACAACATCTGTTGAAATCTTTACCTCATCACCTAAATCAGGACCCAAGTTAATAGGTCCATCTTCTGCAATCCAAAGAGTTGTAATCTTCATTTCATCACCTAAGTCTAATCCTAGGTCAATTGGTCCAACAATGGAAAATCCTAGAGCTGTGATCTTCTCATCATCCTCTGATTCATATTCTTGGTCTTGTTGCATAGTCGTAACTGTCTTATGCTTCTCCTTCCTACCATTCCTCTTTGGCCTCAATTCCAGATGTAGTTTCCAGCAATGTTCCTCATCATGCCCTTCTTTCTCACAATGAGTACAAGAGATATTTTCTTCCTTTATCTTAGCTACCATTGTCTTCTTTGGGTGGTCATCTTTCTCATGCTTCCCCTTGCTTTCAAGATGTACAACCTTCACACTAGCTTCATCAAGAGTTTGATGTTCAAATAATAACAATGAATGGCACAAATAACTATGCAAATATCCAATATATTTCATCAATGTCTCAAGAGTGTCTAGTGGAACATTCAATGATAATGCTTGTTTCCTAGACTCCTTTGTAAAATTATGAACATTTTGACCTTTACCTTGTTTCAAAAGTTTCCATTCCATCATGGCCACTTGTTTGTAACCCAATGGGTAAAATTGTCCTCCTAAAGAAGAAACGAATTTAGACCAAGATGAGTAAAGTTTGCGAGTACTCTTACAACCTTTCTTCAATTTTCCTTCCCACCAGATGAGAGCATTGCCACTCAATCGAAGGGATGGTAGCATGATCTTGGCTTCATCCTCTTTGATTCGTTGTATGCGGCAATATACTTCAACCTGTCTGATCTAGTTATCTAGATTTTCTGCATTAGATTCTCCACTAAACACAGGAAAACCAAACATGACATCAAACTTGAAAAAGGGATTTTTATGAGTCCTTCTACCTCTAGAATGATGAGAAGAGGAAGAAAAATAACTTTCACTCAAAGATGGAGAGGGGGGTTCAGGAGGCTCTTCTCCTCCTCCTTCATGATTCGTTGAGGCATGATCATCTGGTCCTTCCTTCTTCACTGGATTTTCCATTGTCTTCGCATACTCTGCAAACACTTTGTCCACTTTTTATACCATGGTGTAGAAGGCCTTACCATAATTTCTCTCTTCCTCCAACTGAGCATCTTCATTTGCCATTTTCGCTCATCGTGCTACATGCCCTGGTTTTGGATCAAAAGACTTAAGTTTTCCTTCACCTCTGTGGAAATTTTCCTTGGTTATCATACACTTGCGATTCACATCAACAGAAGATCAACTTTGATACCAAACTTGATCCAAATCTTTTCACTTCAAAGATGCATATAGAATTGCATTTAAAAGGGCATGTAACCAAAAGATGAATTCACATAAAAGGATCATAAACAAATGACAACCATGAGAATAAAAGACACAAACAAGTTGATAATGGAGTTCACCCAGTGTGGGTTATGTCTCTAGGCCCTGCTAAATGAGGGGAAGCCTCTTTCATTAATCTTCAGTGAAATCAAATGACATGCATGTACAAAAGACACCTTATACCTCCACTTTTGGGGATGGCCTAAAAATTCACACCTCTACTGAAGAAATGGACTACACCATTCAATTCCTGGCGAAAAATCGTGAAAAATAATTGTAAACTCGACCCCTTTCTGCTCAGGTCAAAATATGGACCCTCAAGAATCTCAAAGATTCCCTAAAGATTCCTTCTTGCGGGTTGACTAGAATTCCACTGCTCAGATGAAGAATTTGATCACATGATCACATTCCCTGTGAAAAAATAAGAATTAGTATAAAGTCGGTTTGGTTCTGAAATTGTTATTTTCGGGCCTCCAGGGAATCTCAAAGATTACTCAATATTCCATAAAGATTATTTTCTGCAGGTTAACTAAAATTCTACTTCTCAAATGAGGAAGCTAATTACACCATCAGACTCCTTGCGAAAAACTAAGAAAAATGAGTATAAATTTGGCATGATTTTGCCACAATAAAAAATCAACTTCTAGGGAATCTTTTAGTTTCCTCATGATTCCCCTACATCAAGGCTCTACGCCTCATTTTCCATGCATGCTTAGGATTCCATCGTAGGCTGGGCTCTGTCGCCTCCTCCTTCGTTGTGCGAGTTCTATGTTTATATAAAAAAATGTGGTGAACTTTACAATGACTAGTCCACCTGGTTTAATGGTTTCTGGGTCAAGTTTGGTTCAATGGGTCTCAGATTTAATACCCACCCATGCTAAATTAATTAGTGGTTTTTTTCTTGTATGCTGGTGGGTGTGGTAATATGTGTCATGGTTAAAATTGGAGGGTCACGGATGGTGGGCTGACCCTATTAATATTTGGTGTCGTATTGTTTTGGTCATGGGTCATTGATTATATATATATATATATATATATATATATATATATATATATATATATATATATATATATATATATAACCATGGTAGTTTACTCGCTCCTCCATTAGCAGCCATAAAGGTAATTGTGGGGAAGGGAATTTATAAACCAAGGCAAGAGAGATAAGAAGGGAAGGATGCAAAGGGTAGATAGAAAGATCTCAATTTTTTATACAATATCTAAGGCAATATAAATACTCTAAGAAACCAATGTTCTTTATAGGAAGACAATTTCTTTGGGATCCATTCCTATTTCAAGAGTTTCACACTATTAGGGCAATGCCTACTGTACCATCTCCAAATTTTACTTGAGGAGGTGCTCCCGGTTAGGTCAATATTGCTTATTCCAGTGTTTATATATATATATATATATATATATATATATATATATATATACCAACCATTGGGGGGTAGCAACCCGCCACCCCATTTTTTCAATTTTACTTTTATTTTTTAATATAAACTTGTTTGAATTTTTCTGTTGGATTTTTGGGGTTCACCAGAAAAATTAAGTAGGCAATAATTTCGCCAGTTTCAGCCATCGGAAACTGTCGCGCAAAGTGCCAATTTGTTGCTTCATTAATTTCCTCCAAATTTATCAGCTCCACCAGATTTGGCTAAGTTCAAACTTTAGTTGGCCCTCTGCTAACTTTAGCCAAAGGTCTTAGTTGACCAAAACTTTGATTGGCCATAACTTTCACATATGATGTCCGATTGAGGTTTCGTTTGTGTCGTTGGAAAGCTTGCAACTAGATCTACGTTCTGAATCTAGTTTCATGACAATCTAGGAACTTTTATTTTTGAGCCTCTCCTAAGCCCTCTTTGATTTCTGAGCCTCTTTGGAGCCAACTGGATGACTATATGGTTGAGTATGCATTTTTGAGATAGCTGGATTGATACAAACCCCTACAACTTCTTGAAAAAAAAACTAATCGAGACACCGTTATGGTGCCAAATTTATGTGGGGGTGGATGTGATATCACCTAGCTTAATGTTTTTCTTATTGTAAATAAATGTGCATAGGCTTGATTTAACTTAAAGTATGCTACATTGGTAAGATATTTAATTATCAACATTTTAGTTGAAGTGTAAGTCTGTTTTGATTTTATAAATACAACTGGGAAATTAATGTCTAAGTACAAATGGTTGAAAGAGAAAAAGGTTGCAATTTTATTTTAGGAAATTATTATTAGCCATTAGCAAGGCCTAGGCATCTAATATGGGTAATTATATTTAATTTTGAAATTATGATATTGGCCAATTAAATGTCTCCTAGAAGATAGGAAGTTGTCCTCACAAGTGGGAGACAAGAGCTCATTAATGAGTTGTTAACTACTTGCCACCTGTTGGTGAGGTGGAGGCAATGAGTAACCACCCAAAGAGTGGTAGATGGACATTACTTGAGAATTATACTGCTTTTGTCTCATGGGTTTTGAGAGCATAATTGGAGAGACTAAAGAGATGCAGAGAGAATGGATAGAAAAGAAAGCTTATAGGCCTAAATTTTCTCGGGGGGGACAAGTAGTGTTTATTGTGTCAAGGATGGGAGAAGCCAAGTAACTAGCCATATAATTCCCAAAATTATTTCATGTCAGTGTTTTTTAACTATATTTCTCAATTTATGTGAAAAATAAAAATCTAGTTCTATTTTTTTTCTAAGATTCATAGCCTACTATGTGAATGAAAGATATTTTCTAATTGTAAAGGTTATGTATCTATTATAGGAATAAAAACATACTATTTTGTATAAGAGGTGGAAGAAAAGGATGAACAATAAATACTATGTTATATATCACCATAAGTGCAAATAAAATAGTAATACATGAAGAGGTATAAATCTATGTTGTTAAGAATTAGTTTTAAGTTTTAATTTTTATTTATGCCCATGAATAGAAATAGCAAAAGAGAACTTAGGAAATAAAATCATAGTAAAAGAGAACTCAGAAAATGAAGTAATATTACTCTTTTAGACATATTGGAAGTTTTATTGGTGCATTGATATAGATAATTACAGAGTATATTGTTTACCTACATTCTTTGTTTTGAAATTATATAATCTTGGATGTAAATTGAAAGAGCAATGTTGTAGGAAATTTTTTGATGATTTCTTTAGGGAATTGAGAAAGAAATACTTTAGAAATTTAATGTTCTTAACAATAATGAATAGGAAAAAAAATAGACTAAAAGTGTTAAAAATACATCATGTTGGAGTTAGAATGAATAGTCTCCAATAATTAGTCACCGACGAGAAGAAAATAATATTTATTAAAAACAAAATTTATCTATTTACAAAAGGCATGCAAGCATGTAAGTATATTGTTCCAATGTTTAGGAAACAAGAGATTTTATGTGTTACAGGTAGAGAATATGTATAAAAGAACCAAGAAGAAATTTGGTAGCAGATTCTCTGTAAAATAGAAAAGAAATATAAGTGGCTCCTAAGAAAGAGTTGAACTCTTGTGCAGCTAGAAGAAAGAACGAATTTTGAGTTTGACAAGCCAAAATATTTGGAGACATCAAATGAAAATTTATTGACCTTTATCCCCATAAAATGAATTCCTGAAAGACAAAAAAACAATATGCTTACTTTCATTGACAAGTTTATGATGGCTATGATATAAGTAAAACAAAATAATGTGGTAGAAGAATATAGAGATTATATGATTGAGAGAGAATTAACATTTTTTTTAAAGGAAATATTATTCACCCTTCGCAAAAATAAACCATCATTCATAATCATAATTTCAATCACACATCTATCCTTTATGGGAACTAATTACCATGAGTTAAACATTAAAAGAAAAACAATTTATTATGATATTTCTTCTTAATTGCAAATATTTCAATCTCACATTATTGAAAACTACAATGATATACAAGATATTACAACACACATAGTATAAGACTTGTTATATAGACCAACAGAAAACTATGAAATTATAAGTGTGTGCAACCCTAGGAATAGAGTTTGTAAAACTTCAATTTTTAATTTAAAATATAAATACAATGTATATTCTTATAGCCTCTACAGGTATCCTTATTCCTAACTTCTCTTTATCATTAAGAGAAGAAAATAAGAAAAATCTGAAAAGTAAAATAGTAAGATATTTTATTTCATAAACTAAACAAGGGAAGCTGCGAGGCAGCAAGTCCCTGCATCAAGTTAAAACTAGTTACTTGTGCTGAAGCGAAAGAATCTAAGCTTGAAAATGTAATACAGGTGGTCTGGTTTTGATTCTATGGCTGGTGATTCAATATCAATTCTGGCTGAGTACCCGTAACACAAAAAGAAGATCATTCTCCTCCAATGTTGCTATCAAATTTGATGTATTCCCTAGCATAGCCAACAAAGCTTCTGCAATCCAAAGAAAATGTAATACAGGTGGTCTGGGTTTGATTCTATGGCTGGTGATTCAATATCAATTCCGGCTGAGTACCCGTAAGACAAAAAGAAGATCATTCTCCTCCAATGTTGCTATCAAATTTGATGTATTCCCTAGCATAGCCAACAAAGCTTCTGCAATCCAAATGCCCATTATTGCATAACCCCTGTAGTCCATTTCTGCAACATGAAGGACAAATGCAGACATCATCAAACCCATAAAAGGACAATGCTGAAGCATAATTTAAAGAAAAGAAAAAAACCTCCATGATAATCCATAGCTGCTTCTTTTTCTAAACCAGAAGAAATTTCCAAGGGAGCAAAGAAAAGCACAAACCAGATGGGCCAGGTCTCTGCCAAAAAAGCTGATCAGGCAGAGAACTGGCAGGAAGAATAGTCATTCCTCTGAACAACCCAATATTTTCTTGAAAGTCCAAGAAAACTTACATATGCAGAAGCCCCTTTTTACCCAAGTATTGCATTAACCCAAACGATCTACAGCAGGTAATTTGAATACAAACACAATGTAGCAGAGCAAAAACTATAGTTCACAGAATTGAATTGGGATTCTGTGAGCAATATAATTGACCATATGATGTGAACATTTGTATAAAATTCAGTGAAGAAAGCGCTAAATAATAGTGGGCACTCGTAAATCAATCAAAGGGATAATGATCAATCACTTTTAATTCAGATTAGGGATTTCATTGTCAAGGGAAAGCATCTAAGCTTGAAAATGTAATACAGGTGGTCTCAGTTTGATTCTATGGCTGGTGATTCAATATCAATTCTGGCAGAGTACCCGTAAGACAAAAAGAAGATCATTCTCCTCCAATGTTGCTATCAAATTTGATGTATTCCCTAGCATAGCCAACAAAGCTTTTGCAATCCAAATGCCCATTATTGCATAACCCCTGTAGTCCATTTCTGCAACATGAAGGACAAATGTAGACATCATCAAACCCACAAAAGGACAATGCTGAAGCATAATTTAAAGAAAAGACAAAAACCGCCATGATAATCCATAGCTGCTTCTTTTTCTAAACCAGAAGAAATTTCCAAGGGAGCAAAGAAAAGCACAAACCAGATGGGCTAGGTCTCTGTCAAAAAAGCTGATCAAGCAGAGAACTGGCAGGAAGAATATTCATTCCTTTGAACAACCCAATATTTTCTTGAAAGTCCAAGAAAACTTACATATGTAGAAGCCCCTTTTTACCCAAGTATTGCATTAACCCAAACGATCTACAGTAGGTAATTTGAATACAAACACAATGTAGCAGAGCAAAAACTATAGTTCACAGAATTGAATTGGGATTCTGTGAGCAATATAATCGACCATCTGATGTGAACATTTGTATAAAATTCAGTGCAGAAAGCGCTAAAAAATAGTGGGCACTCGTAAATCAATCAAAGGGATAATGATCAATCACTTTTAATTCAGATTAGGGATTTCATTGTCAGCAGCAGCAAGGTGTATCTATTTCCATGCATATCTACACATCATTCATTGAGTATTCAACATTAAACTAAAATATCTGTATAATTCTCTGTCAGTCCGTCATTTTATCCTACCAAATGACTGGTTTAACCAAGATTTATTGCGTACGTTGTTTGGGCACATTAAAATACTTGCATAATTTGAAATGACGAGAACACCATCTGAAAAGGTCAAGAAAGGTTTGCGAAGCTTGATTATGGTATGGATAATGTTAACTTCTCCAAGTGGTAACGTTGTAAACAAGAATAGATAATACAGTAAACAAAAGATTTCAGTAATTTCTCTGAAAAAATTGAAGAGATGTAATCAAGAATAGAGAATACAGTAAACAAAATATTTCAGTAGTTGATCTAAAAAAAACAGAAGAGATCATTAAAACCTCCATGATTACATGAATACTCTTTGAAACCCGACATTGTTCCCCAACCCTGAACAAAAGAGATAAATAAAACTGGTTTACCTCCATCATAATATATGAAGAACTAAAGCAATCGCTAAGGTTAAGTACAGGTACTGTGTGAAATGGGAATGACGAGGAAGGAATTTGAAAGTGGGATTAACTTACACACAAACCCCTGATTTTGTTTGGGGGGGTATATATGATTGAAACTCTCTGGCAAGATTTTATGAGCTTGGAGATTCTGAGTTGTTTAGGCTTTCCAAAGCTTCACACTCCCCTAGCTTCTATGGTCTCAGTGGTCTGGGTTTGATTCTATGGCTGGTGATTCAACATCAATTCCGGCTGAGTACCCATAATACAAAAAGAAGATCATTCTCCTCCAATGTTGCTATCAAATTTGATGTATTCCCTAGCATAGCCAACAAATCTTCTGCAATCAAAATGCCCATTATTGCATAATCGATGCTTAATGCTAGCATATCATCAATTCAAGACACCAGTAACATGAAAACTGCCTTGAAGCTTACATTTGACCTTGAAAATAAGCATTTCTTATGACAAACTGTAACATGTGAAGAATACAAGACAAGCACGAATGCTAAAAATTAAGACATTAGACCTATCAAACAGACTGATACTCTTTTTAGAAAGTTTTCATATATATAGAAAACTGTCTCAAACAATTGATAACTGCAGTGCTGAAGCGAAAGCATCTAAGCTTTAATACAATCATGGGATGCAAGTTTCAAGCTTGAAAATGTAGTGCTCACAAATAACATATGAAGCACTAAAGCAATTGCTAAGGCTAAGTACAGGTACTGTGTGAAATGGGAATGACGAGGAAGGAATTTGAAAGTGGGATTAACTTACACACAAACCCCTGATTTTGTTTGGGAGGGTATATATGATTGAAACTCTTTGGCAAGATTTTATGAGCTTGGAGATTCTGAGACACTCCCCTAGCTTCTATGGTCTCAGTGGTCTGGGTTTGATTCTATGGCTGGTGATTCAATATCAATTCCGGCTGAGTACCCGTAAGACAAAAAGAAGATCATTCTCCTGCAATGTTGCTATCAAATTTGATGTATTCCCTAGCATAGCCAACAAAGCTTTTGCAATCCAAATGCCCATTATTGCATAATCAAACTAATGAAAGGAATGCACGAGACCATGGAAAATTTAAAAAGTACCCCTGTAGTCCATGCTTTAGGTAGGTAGGCATAAATCGTACACCACACAACTGATGACTATATTGGGGCAAAGAATTTGTGTTTACATAAAGCATAATCGATGCTTAATGCTAGCATATCATCAATTCAAGACACCAGTAACATGAAAACTACCTTGAAGCTTACATTTGACCTTGAAAATAAGCATTTCTTATGACAGACTGTAACATGTGAAGAATACAAGACAAGCACGAATACTAACAATTAAGACATTAGACCTATCAAGCAGTCTAATACTCTTTTCAGAAAGTTTTCATATATATAGAAAACTGTCTCAAACAATTGATAACTGCAACTGCTGCTAAACAAAACTGGAAACTTGCATACGGTAGTTTCCCTGAAAGGAATACTGGCATCAATGATACATTTATCAGTCCTCAGTTTAGATTCTTTAGATTCAACGATCTTAAAATCATCTTTAACTCTGTCATCCTATGTGACATTTTCACTCTCAAGCTTTGGCTTCGTCTGAATACCAGCTGCCACTGGAGCGCTGTTATTTCCAATCAGGGCAGTCTGCAGTGCCTCTCCTTTGTTAGCTTGATATTCTAGTGTTTTAATCATCGGCATCCCAGCAGAGATGATAGAAGCATAAAAAATGAGAGTTTCACCACCATGGCAGATCCAAATGCATATTTGAAGCATCCGTCGTAGACCTGTAACAGAGAAGGAAGCGGGGAATTAAGACAATGCGTAAAATAATGCAAAAATAGGCCTGAGATTCAGAATTTTGACTATCTCTCCACAAAGATGTGAGCTGTAACTCAAATATACTCCATAATCATGCCAAGTACTTGTTGTAGATTCATATGCTCCTCGTTCGAGATGTTATTGTTTTCTTGGTTTCTTTTTTCTTTGTGTTTCTACTTTTACGATGTCAATAATTAGAAGAGTCATGAGAACAAGTGCTAAGAGAAACAATGCCGCCAGTTGAGTAAGTTGGCTTATGCTAATGGATTCCATGTTATGTGAAGTAGAGAGATGTATGTCAATATCTAGGTGCAGAAGGTGGTTTTGTTTTGTAAGCGAGAAATTAGGCATTACTTTTGCCAATTTATAAAAGAGTTCAACGTGTTTGCAAGCTGGTTTTAAGTGTGAATGGAACTGGGTTTTTGAGAATATTTTACTGTACAACCAAATAAGGAAAGCTGTGCAAGATTGCAAGAGTTGAATGCGGGATAAATTCCTGACACGTGCAGAAGTAAGTACATATACGGATTGATTTGGAATGGAGCTGAAATACTTGAAGATCAGATTGGAGGGGATATAATCCAATATGAGGAGCATTTATTGGAGCAGGCCAGTATTTAATGATCGCCATAAAACGAAAAACTTACGTTAAGTGAGCAATCGGTGCAATTAAGTGATCTATCTGACATCGGAGGCAGATGGCATATGAAATGATGTATGTGACGGCAAAAGTAAATGGGAAATTAGGTGATGTATTTGACATCAGGGGCAGATCTCAAATGAAATCTTGGTGTTAGATTGGGTCCAAGCTATTCTAATAAACAATTGGCTAGACAGGACAAGTAATGAGTGTATGAAAGACATGTTCAGACAACAGGTGTAATTAAATCCCTTTCTTATAAAGCACACTACGTAATACTAGCTATATTCTATTTTATTGTGCCTCCATGTATAAGACTCTAATGCAGATGACTGAACTACTTACTTATGCAGGTATCATGGTCTCTAATATACAGAAGGTCACCTTTGCAGCTACAATCATAGCTGCCCCATGTATTTTTGCAACTGCTCTCTGAGCACTGGCAAGCTAAGAGACAGATTGATATGTGCTTCACATAAGCTTCAGTAAGAGCACTAACATGTGCTACCACATTGGCTTGTGCTTCACAATCTAATTTTGGCCCTTGTGACCACAAGAACAACATTTTAACCAGCCAAATTTATTGAAGATAGGATATCTACCTGAGGGTGAACACTACAGAAAGGCTGGGTCCAAATTAGTCACTGCATTCAGTGATTTCAAGCTTGAAATTTGAAATTTGCAGACCTTCAACTCTAAACAAATGTCAAGTTGATATCAGAGACGATAGAAACCATCATGGAAGATCCAAATGCATATTTTAAGCATCCGTCGTAGACCTAAATTGGATGTGTGGAAAAATATAGGGCTACCAGTAGATTATGTACCTGCCGATTATGAACATAATCCAGGAATGAAGGAACATCTGTAAATCGATGTATATGCTCTTCAGATGTACCTAGAGATCTCTGAAAACAAATGATGTCCCCATCTTCAAGCTGCATGAGGCACACAAGTAGCATTCAAACGCACTCTTTATGACTTGCACATTGGTTGAGTTGAAGGAAATCATGTCCACCCATTAAGTACTATGATGAATAAAGAGCAGTATTCAAGCCTAATTACTTATATTGCTCAGATCTTAGCTATAGAGAATTCCATAATATGTACAGGTATGAACACGTGGCCATAAACATGTGTAAATGACGAAACACACTTACTGTAATAGGTATAGATATAAAGTACATAAGCTTAGCTCATTACATAGGTTAAGCTTAGTTAGCTTCATTACCTTGGATTCATAGAACGAGGCTACCAGTAACACGGACAAGATATAAGTGTTTTTCAGACATAAGAGAGCTTTGATCCACAAGAAACTGCCTCAATGTTTCAAAATGACCAAATTTAAAAGACACCAAAGAAAAATCCATACCTTTTCCATCCATGCCTCCTTATATCCTACAATGTAAGGATGTTTAATGCGTGAAATGAAAGCCATCTGCAATCATCAAGAAGAGACATGACCTTCAGAATTGAAGTCACATTAAAGTGAGATTAACTGAGTGTTTCCTTGTTAATAAAGTTGCTTCTTGATGAGCTTTTGTACAAACCACAGAGGAAAAAGTGGCAACATAAAGCTCTTCTAAATATTAGCTTATAAAGAAGTAGCCAAAGGGCCACCAAAAGAACAATACTTGATATCCTGAAAATACAAGCAACAGTCGCTTAAAGAACTTATTATACACACCATATAATACTGCAAAAACAAGTTCCAGCAGTTGACCTCTCTATCATGCAACATGCCTAAGAAAATTTAGAAACATAAGCCTAAACGCAATGTTGGGTCATGATTTTCTTGTTTAATTGCTGACACAAAGTGGAAAGGTTAGAAAAGACACAAAATATAATTAATCATAAGCCTTGGCTAATTTCAATTTTCACACCAAAAAAGCAACTAAAACCAATATTTCAAAATTAGCAGGAGTAAAAACATAAAGGAAAGAAGGTTGAACAAAATTATTACTGTCTAGAATACAAGTTATAAGTCAAATTGGATCACTTTCAGTGAGATGGAGGGTTAAACTTTATAGGAATGGCAGACTTTCTTCTTTTTCCAAAAAGCTATAAGACTCACAGCAATGGTTGGGCCGGAACCCTACAGAAGACAGTGAGTTGGTAATTGATGGAAAGTAAAGTGCATAATAGGCACATAAGTAGCATTCAAAGGCACTCTTTATGACTTGCACATTGGTTGAGTTGAAGGAAATCATGTCCACCCATTAAGTACTATGATGAATAAAGAGCAGTATTGAAGCCTAATTACTTATATTGCTCAGATCTTAGCTATAGAGAATTCCATAATATGTACAGGTATGAACACGTGGCCATAAAAGGTGTAAATGACTAAACACACTTACTGTAATAGGTATAGATATAAAGTACATAAGCTTAGCTCATTACATAGGTTAAGCTTAGTTAGCTTCATTACCTTGGATTCATAGAACGAGGCTACCAGTAACACAAGAAACTGCCTCAATGTTTCAAAATGACCCAGTTTAAAAGACACCAAAGAAAAATCCATACCTTTTCCACCCATGCCTCCTTATATCCTACAATGTAAGTATGTTTAATGCGTGAAATGAAATCCATCTGCAACCAACAAGAGGAGACATGACCTTCAGAATTGAAGTCACTTTAAAGTGAGATTAACTGAGTGTTTCCTTGTTAATAAAGTTGCTTCTTGATGAGCTTTTGTACAAACCACAGAGGAAAAAGTGGCGACATAAAGCTCTTCTAAATATTAGCTTACAAAGAAGTAGCCAAATGGCCACCAAGAGAACAATACTTGATATCCTGAAAATACAAGCAACAGTCGCTTAAAGGCCAAATGGCCACCAAGAGAACAATACTTGATATCCTGAAAATACAAGCAACAGTCGCTTAAAGAACTTATTATACACACCATATAATAATGCAAAAACAAGTTCCAGCAGTTGACCTCTCTATCATGCAACATGCGTAAGAAAATTCAGAAACATAAGCCTAAACGCAATGTCGGGTCATGATTTTCTTGTTTAATTGCTGACACAAAGTGGAAAGGTTAGAAAAGACACAAAATATAATTAATAATAAGCCTTGGCAAATTTCAATTTTCACACCAAAAAAGCAACTAAAACCAATATTTCAAAATTAGCAGAAGTAAAAAGATAAAGGAAAGAAGGTTGAACAAAATTATTACTGTCTAGAATACAAGTTCTAATTAAAATTGGACCACTTTCAGTGAGATGGAGGGTTGAACTTTATAGGAATGACAGACTTTCTTCTTTGGCCAAAAAGCTATAATACTCACAACAATGGTTGGACCGGAACCCTACAGAAGACAGTGAGTTGGTAATTGATGGAAAGTAAAGTGCATGACAGGCACACAAGTAGCATTCAAACACACTCTTTATGACTTGCACATTGGTTGAGTTGAAGGAAATCATGCCCACCCATTAAGTACTATGATGAATAAAGAGCAGTATTCAAGCCTAATTACTTATATTGCTCAGATCTTAGCTATAGAGAATTCCATAATATGTACAGGTATGAACACGTGGCCATAAACAGGTGTAAATGACTAAACACACTTACTGTAATAGGTATAGATATAAAGTACATAAGCTTAGCTCATTACATAGGTTAAGCTTAGTTAGCTTCATTACCTTGGATTCATAGAACCAGGCTACCAGTAACACGGACAAGATATAAGTGTTTTTCAGATGTAAGAGAGCTTTGATGTTGCATTAAAACACTTTTGAAAAGGTAATGTGGCTATCTAAGCTATGAAAAGGGCCATTGGTTCATATACTCTTGCTTCTCCTGCTTTTTTGTCGAATCAATTAATTAACTACTAAGTCATTCAAGCAAATGGTTTGTTTACATATCCCTTATGGTTTCAGCTACAGGAATCAAAACGAAAACATGCAAGTGTAACAAGGGAATTTTACCATGACCCTCACAGCATGATATCTCAACAATGCAACAATCAAGTGATTGCTACCATTCACCTCGTTTGTCTTTTGATAGTGCAAACAAAGTTGCTGCCAGTAAAACATCTTTACAAGAGAGCCTAATTATTACAAGAACAAGAACATTAGTTGTAACCCTTAAATGTGCATCTGAAAGTGACTATAGTGACTATATACATCAACTGTGTCTATGAAGCCATCTAGGAGATGAGGCACTCCTAGCGTGTGCTTCTGATTGGAGAGAAATACACCATGAAAACTGAAAAAGTCAAATCCTACAGAGGGTAAAATATGTCAATCTGTACGGACAATGACATCCGAACTATCCAACAGAAAGCTGCTGTGTACGTGGAAATCTCGTAAATTGTATGTAACATCAGCAACGTCTTCTAGATATTTTTCATATGTCAGACCTGTTAAAGATGGACAAAGTTCTAGCAGCAAACTGTCTTTTAGAATGCACTTGTACTGAACATTTGCCTCTGTTTGGATAATGCAATTCAATTGTAAACTGCGTCGATATGTGGTTAACTTTCTGCATGTGGAACAATTAAGTTGATCCATGAAAACTGTTCCAAATGTATCCGCGGGCAGAGAGCAATTGTTGCAGATTGTAACAAAAGGTTCTGCATGTATGTTTGCTATCGTCAACATTCCTTTAACCTGGTCCATGTTTCAGTACAGGTTTAGCGTTAGATATTGTAATAAAAAATGCTAAGAGGACGTTAAATGAACGAGCATAATTTAGGAGAACAACAAATAAAGAATTATAATATATATTTTGTGCACTATGAAAGAATCTTTGTTGTTGATGCAGTTATTTTACTGAGGTCTACAAGTACTCTATTCGAAGTGACGGCTGTAATGAAGGTGGATCTGCAAGTGCGTAGTGATCCATGTTCTTTGCCTCTGACAAGATTTCGAAACAGCATCATTGGTGCTTCTTGTTTCGAAATTTGTTGTTGTATGGATTTGAAAATTGCTTGAAATGTACTGAAAAGATGAACCTGAGTTGCAAAATGTACTAGTGTTAAATGTAATTGCTTTTAAGTAAATGTTAAAAAGTATAGATGATTTAAATGTTAAAAAGAATAAATGATTGAATTTGTATATACCGTAGCTTTGTCTTTTTGAGATGGGCCATCCTTGATATTTAGCACATATTGACCGCCTATTTCTTTTGCAACTGTTACAAGACCAGCTATTGTGCCGATTGCGAATGCAGTTGTTGTGCTTGTGAGTTGGCTAATAGTCGTTGTCGGTACAAATGTGTATTGGGTACAGATGGGTGGGATTGTTTCCAGGATGCTTTTCTCATGTAGAACAAGTATGCACGTATAGTCTCCATGGTCATAAACTGTTTTGGGAGAGATCTTGAAATCTCTGATACAAATTGCCTGGCCGACTACAAGTTTGGCTTCAATAGTAGCAATCAGGTTATGTGGCACATTCAGTGTGATTGCCATATTCCCTTTGCTATCCACTAGGTCAGCACGTAACAATTGAATTCCATGTACTTGATCGACCATTGTTTTGTATATTACAAGAATCTGACCGTGAAAGATTGTTCCCAGTTTCAGGCCTTTCAACTCCTGTATTGTGATCGGTGTGCATAGTTGATGCTTAGCTCTTATTTCAGATTTATTTTCCTGTTTCTGCCTGTAGAACAATATTAAAGAATCTGAATTAACATTATGTTTGTACTACAAAACTTGTAAGAATAGATTTGAAGGTTATTTAGTTACTTTTTATCAGTTTCTGAGACGTTGCAAGTCTCTGAGAGACAACATGCCTCTGGAGCAGTTACTTCTTCGTGTTGTCTTTTCATATTAGTTATCTGTTTATCAGTCTCTGAGACGTTGCAAGTCTCTGAGAGAGAGCAAGCCTCTGGAGGAGTTACTTCTTCGTGTTGTCTTTTCATATTAGTTATTTGTACAACACGAGTACAAGCTATTAGGTTTACAAGCAAAATGTGTTCCATGTAATAATACATCTGTGCATAATGTGATTTTATGTGTCATTACATACCTAGATTAGTTTGCACAGAGTGTTGCAAGGAAGCTACAAGAAATAGACATTTAGTATGGCCATTGGAGATTGATATTGCTCACATAGCACAACATTTGTTCGAATATGAAGTTTAGCAAATTGTAGAGAAACTTGTATATCAATGCTACATTGATTTTGCTACACACTAAAACTGGTTTGTACTAAGGGTCGTTAGAGCTGTAGTAGCGCATAGAATATGCTGTGATTAGACCAATAAGCCCATGTTACATTTATTTCACACTGTTTTATAGGCAAAGTTGTCCAGATATGGTCTATTACTGTTTTTCGGTGCGGAGATAGTTTGCTTGTTATTTCATGTAAGTTTTCCATTTCCATAAATTGTACAAAGAGTTTGCTACGAGCTGTTTCTTGTTGTATGTCAATGTTGAAATCACCAATAACTAAAAAAACACAATTAGTATATGTAGTTTGCGATTTTGCTTCCTTAATTATTTGCATTATCGTGGATACTTGTTCAAATGGTGCTGCATAAATGTTCATTAAACAAATTGGTCGTTGAAAGTACATGTCAATTAGGGTAAGCTCTGTTTTGTTTTTGCAAAATGTCTTTGTTTCTCTAATAGATATTTTTTTGTTTATGCAAGTAAGAATTCCATGTGTAGAATGTGCAATGGCAAAATTGAATGATAAGAATTCTTTGTCTATTGGTGGAGTGTACAAATGAGTTTCTTGAAAACAGAGAATCATATTGTCCATTAAGTCATTGTGATGAATCACGTCACTAAGATGTGCACGTAGACTACGTGTGTTTAGGCTTGCAATTGATAAAACATCCTTGTTAACAGATTTCTTCTTTGCGAATTCTAGTTTCCATGCACCAATTGTTTCTATCCGTGCCATCTCATTGATTATTTTGTTTTTGAAATGGAAGTTTTGTTGTGTCAATTTGTTAATCAAGTATAGTGAGTCAATAGTTCTAACACGTGATAATGCAGTGTAGACTAGACCATGTTTTGTGACACCAGTTGGGTCAAATGAAAGTTGATCTAATGTCAACCCTTGTGTTCGGTGTATTGTTCGTGCACAGGCTAATTGGATTGGAAATTGTTTTCGAATTGTAATTTTTAATTTGTTACGAGACATTGCTAGCGATTTTGCAATTCGAAAGATTGGTGTCCAATTTGGCAATATATTTATGTCGTATAGTTGTTTGAATTTGCTTCTTTGTTGTTTCCCAATTTTTGGGTTTGAAAATTCTATCCAGACAATGTCAGGCCTGTTGTTATTAGATGAATAGGATTTGAAAATCCCTTCAGCACCATTAACCAATCCATCATTTGTATTGTAATTTCCTGCATATAGTTCAACTAACATGTTCTGTTTAACTGTAATTGTTGATGGAAATGAGATTTCTTTATCAAAAGCAAAATAACTCGATCCAGGAATCTTGTAGTTGTCAATTGCAACGAGCATTATTTGTTCCCCCTTTGTTAGGGAAAGCATTTTCGCATTGTGAATATGGACATCTTTGTTGCGATAGAAAATGTATGGGAAAATTGGGCTTGAAGGTGGGATCCTATAGCAGTTATTGTTTACATAAGCAATATCTTCATCTGTTTGCATGTTTAATCTCATCCTATTTAGTACATCAATGAACAATGGGTCTTTTTGGCGCATCGTTGTGTGCAATTGATAACATTTTATTTTCTCTGGCCAGAAGTCGTATGGAATTGTGTTTTTGTTGATTTTTGGGTTTTCAAAGATCAGAGAGTCTCTGACTGGGTTTGCCTGGTAAAGATCACTGGAGAATATCATGTCAGCATTACCAAAGTATGAAGTTGGTGTGTGTAAGATTTGTCGCAGGCGCTTATCAATTTGATATAGTGTTGTTGCACCAACGAGCGATGCCTCATCTATGAGGAGTACACACAATTGTTGGAAATGCTTTGATAATGTGTCCAATTTTTCGTTGTTTAGTGAGGGGAAATCTGCTTTGTTAAAGGGCAATTAGAATGCAGAATGGAATGTCACACCACCAGCATTAAAGGCAGCTTTGCCCGTGTATGCAGCGATTATTCCTATTAGTTGTGATGGGTTATAAGGCAATGCCACATTGTGTATGCGTACTAAGGATTGGAAGATTTCCTTGGCTGTGTGTGTCTTGCCTGTTCCTGCACCTCCTGTTAATAACAGGTAGATCAGCTCATCTGGTCTGTACAATTTTCTTGTTATAACATTAGTAACTATGCTTGCTTGTTCTGTGTTTAATTGTCGCATTAATTCATAGTACTCTACGTCTTCAAGTATATGTGGTTGTTTGACGATTTCGTATGGCCTTGTAGATCGTAGAGCAAACTTCTTGGTATCTTGCAAATGTTCCAAGTCATTTTGGAAGTCGTAGTTTTCATATTTGTCATCTATCGATTTGTTAAAAGTTATAGTTTCTGTTTCATTTGATTTCAAACTATCTATGTCAAATATTTGTTCAGTTTCTGTTTCTACTGTGTGCATTGCGTCATCTATGTCACCCCATGTAGTTGTTGTAGCAAATTTGAACTTTTGTTCATTTTGCTTGACTATTTCTTCGAATGCAAGATATGCAGCTTGCCAACTTGTGTGATGTTGCCCAATTGCAATTTCACTTCCTCAATAGGGATAGTATAACATTAATTGCTCTCTACAGTGATTTTCAATGTCCTTGTATTTGTTATATCTAACAGATCGAATGACATATGGTCTAATTGATTTTCTGCGTTCTTGTCCTTTCTTTGTATAACTAGATGCAAATTCTGCTAAGCATACATGTTCAATAGCGATAGGTCGTAGAACATAGTAGTCAATAATTGATGGGCACATTATGTCTTCTGAGTCATCTGCTTCCTTTTGTAGGTCTTTTTTTCTTTTAAGAACAAATGCACGATCATCGATAGGAGATGTGTTAATAAATACACACTTTCGTGAACTACAGTTTAGTGGGAGTGATAACACAATATGCACTGCTTGTTGTGCAGACATTTGTTGCAAGTTGACCAAATATTTCCCTAAAGAACTAATGGTATTTAGGATATCAGATTTTGTTTTCACATGATTGTCGTGTATGTTTTTAAATGTTCTTGTGAGTGTTTTATCTTCTTTTGTCATATAGGAACTATAATACATTGCAGCTGCATATGAGTCAAGTACAAATTGGGAATCAGTGTTTGCAATCCAAATTCCTGGAATATGTTTTGCGAAGTTATTTGTCCAGGTGTCAACTGGTTTCCTTTGCAATAAGAGCGTTGTTCGATTTAGTGTACACTGGATAGCATGTATGTATTCATTGTGTACTAGTCCAAGGTTGGCTAAAAAGCTATCAAATGTATCATTTTCACTGTATCTTGTGTTGTTTATTGTTTCGAAGATTAACTTTGCATGTGCTTTTGTTTTATCACTATCGAATTCAAGAGGCTCAAGTATTTTTGTTACTTTCATTGATGGTATTGGGAAATTAAATCTGCAAGAATTTGCACGCTTCCTACAACTTTTTGTGTGAAAATGGTGTTGTAGAACTCTAAGTTCACTTGCAAGTAAGAGTGAATTAGTTGACAAGTAATTGTCAACGAATTGTTCGACTTCAATATTTGTATTTTGACCGTAGATTGGTGCAGATTTTATCCAAAGTAAGCCATGTTCATGTTCACTGCCCCAGTTTTGGAATTCAGTTACATAGAAGTGGTCAGTGAGCTCTCCATAATACTTGTGATCATGAGATATCAATTGATGTAGTGCATCCCTCCTAGATCTATAGTAACGTACACAAGTAACAGGGTCGTTTCTTATTAATGAGCTAGGTTCATTTTCATCAAGTTCATTTGTATTTGGTCTTCTAGTGTTTTGTTTTATGTCTCTCAATGCATGCATTAAAGGATCCCAAAGATGCTCTGCACTGCTAAAGGAGACAAAGAAAGTGGGCGGCCCTAGTTGTCGTATCATTGCATAGAGTTTGTTCCGTATTCGCTGGTGGTAGTCAGGTGAGGTACGAATTGTTTTTAGGTCCATGTACCCAATGTCAGAATTTAAAATACGATCTAGGTTTGGTTTTGACTTAACATCTTTTGCAACTAGTTTTCTACCTTTCAACTGCCCTTTTCTAATTCTAATCCACATTGTATTCAACACCTGATTTATGATAATGCGAATTGCTTTATAGAACAGGTTTGTAGTATGATAAACAAAATCGTGGCTTTTATGCAGCACTTCCCAGTGGCAAATATTTTGATATGTAAAGTTTTTGGAGATGTCAGCTGGGCATTTGTTGCCATAGAAAAGCGATGGGAAACTCATTTCTTCTGAGTACTTATCTTTGAAGATTCCTAATGGCATGTATCCGGCAGTAGGTGCAATGTTAATTTGTTTATTTACAAGGTCATGGGCAGTGTGTGCCTCAATGAATCCATGGACCAATGTTTTTGTCGTTGGTTCATCGTTGTCTTGGTTATCGTGTTCGCTATCTTCAGCTTCACTTGAACTTTGATATGCCTCTTGGTTTTGTAGGAATGCCTCTTTCCAATTGTCATTTATGGTAGCGTTCTCGAGCTTGTAAAGCATCCTTTTGCATAATTGTTTTAATGCTTTCATCACTTTGTGAACTCGAACTCGACCAAATGCATAAGCACTTTTGAATCTTAAACTCTTTTTGAGAACAACGGCAACCGTGTCAGTGTATTTTATAGTTCAAGGCAATGCAGATAGAATTCTGGAAATGTTAGTGGGGACATTGATGAATCCTCCAGTTAAGCTTAGTTGCGACTTCTTATGTCGATGGCCCATTTCTTTTATTTGCAAGAAGGGCAATCTTAATGCAACTAGTCTTTCTTCTAGTTCAGTGAGTTCTGTGAGTGTTCTAGTGCCATTGTTTCTTCTTATCTGTTCAAGAACTGCATATTTAGCAATTGTTTCATGTTCAATTGCTTTTTTGCAGTGTTTACAAATGTAGCAATTTTCAACACGAGATTTAACATTCTCGAAACTAGTTGATAGTTTCCTAATCTTATTTTGTTTTTCTTGACTTTCTTGTTTAAGCAGATGTCTCTTTTGAAAACGTTGTTTCACATGATGAACAATTGAAAATAGGTGTGTCAGTTACTTGTCTTTGATATATTTGATCAAACTCTGATAATTCTGTTAATTTGTTCATTGATCTTGATTGAATCGATAGGCCTGATTTTCCTGATTTCTTTGATTGTGCTGAAAGATCCTTTGATGTTGTTGCAAATGGATTGTAGTCCATGTTTTCTATGACTATTTCTTGTTTCATTGTTGTTGTGTTGAATGCAAGTCTTATTTTCTGCGTTTTCGATTTTGTCCGGATAATTCCTTTAAGCAAACGCAAATATAAACTTTTTGTGTCTTTGCCTAATGGAAAAGGAATTACAATTTCTGTTTGTGCATTGTTTCTAATATGTTTTTTCAAGTTTCTAAGTGATCGAAATCTCAGTGTCTCAGATTTTCCTGATTTCTTTGATTGTGCTGATAGATCCTTTGATCTTGTTGCAAATGGATTGTAGTCCACATTTTCTATGACTATTTCTTGTTTCATTGTTGTTGTGTTGAATGCAAGTCTTATTTTCTGTGTTTTCAATTTTTTCCGAATAATGCCTTTAAGCAAATGCAAAGATAGACTTTTTGACTGTTTGTCTAATGGACAAGAAGTTACAATTTCTGTTTGTGCGTTGCTTCTAATATGTTTTTCAAGTTTCTAAGTGATCGAAATCTCAATGTGTCACTAACATCTTCTGTGTGCGGTGTGTCACAAACATCTTCTGTGTTGTCTAGAACTACTTGTTTTTCCATTGTACTTTTGTTATATTGAATGCCTATGTTTTGCCTTTTCAAATTTTTCTGAGCAATTTCCTTAAGCACATGCAAAGATAAACTTCTCTTGTGCTTGTTTAAATGACAGTCACTAACAGCTTCTATGTTTTCTAGAACAACTTGTTGTTTCATTGTAACTTTGTTATACTCAATGCCTATTTTTTGTCTTTTCAGATTGTTCGGAGCAATGTCCTTAAGCACATGCAAAGATACACTTCTCTTGTGCTTGTTTAAGTGACAAGATGGTTTTAATTTAGCTTCAATAGATTGACATTTTGTCTCAGGTTGCGGTTCAGTATTGTTCTTTGAGGTATCGGTTTGTTGTTGGAAGGTACAACCAATTGTAGGTTGCCTAATAACCAAAGGCTCGAAGTGCCCATTCAGAGGATCCTCATCATGGAACAATATGTCATGAGTATTTGTTGTAACACTTGAATTGAAGTGCAA
Organism: Pinus tabuliformis; assembly: GCA_031772625.1. Taxonomy (NCBI): domain Eukaryota; kingdom Viridiplantae; phylum Streptophyta; class Pinopsida; order Pinales; family Pinaceae; genus Pinus; species Pinus tabuliformis. Next base: position 603,912,998 of record CM062805.1, read on the forward strand.
ATACACTCTCATCTTTGTTTTGGACCAAACCCTAATTGGAATTTTCAGCCAGTTTGAGAGCCAATGGATGCAGAAAATATCTCCCCATAGACCTCTAGATGCTAGGGGTATATTGTTTGAGGCAGATCTAGCCATTTTGTCTAAATAGATTTCACGGTTGCTAATGTTATGCATTTCTTTAAGTGAGGCTTCATGCAGTTCATGTTCATAAGACAAAATTGCCTCACTATCTTGTTTTTCGAGACAGTCTCTAAAATATTCTATTGTTCCTTTCCTTAGCTCTACTGATGTGTATCGGAAATCTAGCAAAAGTTCTAAACTATCGAATAAACAGTCTCCAATTAGATATGAGAAATTGTCCACACGAAATAAGTGATGATTTTGCAATACTAATTGCAACTTGTGTTTCTCAGACATAGGAGACATGATGACGACTAAGTGTTCGATGCAATATTATGTTTACTGATGCAATGCAATTACAAGTCACATAATCATAATAGCAAGTTGAACAATGAAAATGAATATAGAACACGAAGTGATTGTGTGTACCTTTGGGACTGCAAATGTCTACTAAGCTGCGCAGACTGCTTATGTCAGGTAGCATCCAATGCACAGTTTTGATACCGAAGTTCAAAATATGACTGCCAAGATAAAAAAGAACCTGCAGAACCTGCTGTATGTTAGGATCAGTCATTGTAAATCCATTGATCAATCTATATCAATCCAATGACCAGTCGAAGACAGCTTCAAATTAATAAGTGGAATCAAGAAATTAGATACTTGCTAGCTTCTGCAATCCAAATGCCCATTATTGCATAATCAAACTAATGAAAGGAATGCACCAAACCATGGAAAATTTAAAAAGTACCCCTGTAGTCCATGCTTCAGGTAGGTACGCATAAATCGTACACCACACAACTGATGAATATATTGGGGCAAAGAATTTGATCTGTGTATAAGCATTTCTTATGACAGACTGTAACATGTGAAGAATACAAGACAAGCACGACACCTGACAGTTAGGTCTCATGACGGAGGCTGTAAAAGAACCAAGTTAGCATCATTATAAAACTACATATGAAGGTCTAAAGTGAAGGTTGCACAGGCTAAGGACTTCTCATTAGTATCTAATTGCTACAAAATCCAGTCAGAATAAGAAAAAAAAAACACTCTAGACAAGTCATGAATAGGCAGAATGTTATGGATAATGAAGAACATTTTGACAAAATCTCTCTTCAAAAGACAGGAAAACTTTTCAACACGGTCTTACCAAGGATGGTGTTTGTCTCAGGACATTGTACTAAGGCAACTCAATATAGCTTCTCTTGTGAAGACCTTAGAGCAAGTAATAATCTTTGAAATCATAAATTGATGTTTTAATATGCACAGATAAATCATATTGCTGGACTGCTAAATAAACTAAAATGAAAAGGAAACAGAGTTCTGATCTCATGTCAAAAAAGTAGAAGAAAACGGGCCAACAGAATAAAATATTCTATTGTTCCTTTCCTTCCAAGGCTTTTTTTATCACAGCTGACTAAAAAATGCAATGCAAGTGCAAGTGTTGCATGATGTCATTATCTGACCTTTTCACTTGATCTTTTCACTGAGTTCAAAAGAATCTAAAATTCAGAGTTTAAAACAATCTAAAATAAAATTACAAAGTTTCCATAAACCAAACCAGGAAAGTTTTAGAAGAATCTGAAATAAAAACACTCATTCCATGAACTAAAATAAATAAAGTTTTAAAATAGGACACTCGGTTGCGGATCTAGCAAGTCACAGCATCATGTTCTATAGAAGTGATTACACCCCACGTGAAAGATAAAAGTTCAAAATTTCAATGGTTTGAGAATTGAAATTTCAGTTATTCCAGAAAATGCCATTTTAATTTTGGATTGGAAGTTTAGGCCATTTAATAACTAAAGATTTTAATTATTTAAAATAAATCTAATTAAACTCAAATCTATTACATAACCATAAAACTAAGGATTTTAATTCTCTAAAATAAATCTAACTAAATCCAAATCTATTACATAACCATAAAAAGACATTGTGATATTACATAACCATAAAAATAAAGACATTGTGAGACTTCAAGTGAAATGGAAATGAAAAAGAATCCATCTGTTGTGAAATGATATATATAATGGATTACAATAAATCTAATTAAACCCAAATCTATTTTATTAAACCCAAATCTATTACATAACCATTAAAATAAATACATTGTGAGGCTTCAACTGAAATGGAAATGGAAAAGGAAAAGATTCCATGTGTTGTGAAACGATATGCATTAGATATGTATGATAAAAGATGAATGGACTCTGGACTGATTGGAAATGTGTAAGAATCTGTATTGTTAAATTGATATATAAAGGGAGGGATGAATTCTGGACTAGACTGTAGAATACAACTGGGTCTTTTCAATGAGATAAAACTTATGAAATAGTGTAATAAACCAAAACATGAAAATGAAAATAAAAATGAATCTACATATATAATTGATTAAATCTGTATTATAAAAGGGAGGGATAAATTCTGAACTAGTAAACTGCTTTTTCCAATGAGTTAACTCTAACAAAACAGAGTGTAGTGAACTGTAAGTACAATTAGTTAAATTCAACCAGTTTTGTCTCAGCGAGATACTCTGTTTAACTAGTTTTGTCTCAGTGAGAAACTCTAGCTAAACAGAGTGTATTAAAACAAAAAACCAAAACACACATATATATAGACTGAACTATATAGTACAACTAGTTTTTCTCAATGAAATATTCTAGTTAAACATAGAATTCCCCTATTGTATTGAAATTATTCCATTTGTCTGACCTGTGGAGATGATTCTTTCAATTGAGCAATTTGATTAGCAAACCTAGTCCATGGTAACACGGGTCATAATTGCTTTCACAAAAAGGTTGTCTCTTATCTGCTCCCACACTTGATAATGGGAAGATTTCTCAAAGTTATGTCAGTCTACTATTCATGAATTTGCCCTAGTTATCCAAATAAAAGTTAAGTTCACTATAGAGAGGTCTTGACTCTTATACTCATGACACTACTATTAGGCTCATTGGTTACAGAGTGTTGAAAATATTAATTTTTCTTGCTGTTACTGGATATTTTCATCTCAAACCGTTTTGAGAATCAATGCCATGTCAACAGGCATCCTCAAATTACTGACATGCCAAGAAATATCTTCGAATTTCTCATCAGTTTACAGTGACTGGATTCCATTATGAAAAGATTGAGAGGTCTCTACAACTCCTGCCATGCCAACAAGTATCTTCAAATTTATCATCAATTTACAGTGACTGGATACCATTATGAAAGCTTGAGAGGTCTCTACAACTCCTGATCTGCCAAAAACATAATACCCATTTTCCATTGAGCAGCCCACAGATGCAACAAATTGGAGATAGGTCACAATTGAAGATATGGGTTTTGCTCAGTAAGAAAAGTCATTTTACATTCAATATGGACCAAAAGTGACCGTGGTAGTCCATGCTTTAGGTAGGTACACATAAATCGTACACCACACAACTGATGACTATATTGGGGCAAAGAATTTGATCTGTGTACCGTACTAAAAGATAACGGGTATAACAAGGAATTTCAATAGCAATCCAATCAAGGCAGTTTACATAAAGCATAATCGATGCTTAATGCTAGCATATCATCAATTCAAGACACCAGTAACATGAAAACTGCCTTGAAGCTTACATTTGACCTTGAAATGGAAAATTTAAAAAGTACCCCTGTAGTCCATGCTTCAGGTAGGTAGGCATAAATCGTACACCACACAACTGATGACTATATTGGGGCAAAGAATTTGATCTGTGTACCGTACTAAAAGATGACGGGTATAACAAGGAATTTCAATAGCAATCCAATCAAGGAAGTTTACATAACATGTGACACGAAATAAGTGATGCTTTTGCAATACTAATTGCAACTTGTGTTTCTTAGACATAGGAGACATGACGACGACTAAGTGTTTGATGCAATATTATGTTTTCTCATCAGTTTACAGTGACTGGATTCCATTATGAAAAGCTTGAGAGGTATCTACAACTCCTGCCATGCCAACAAGTATCTTCAAATCTATCATCAATTTACAGTGACTGGATACCATTATGAAAGCTTGAGAGGTCTCTACAACTCCTGATCTACCAAAAACATAATACCCATTTTCCATTGAGCAACCCACAGATGCAACAAATTGGAGATAGGTCACAATTGAAGATATGGGTTTTGCTCAGTAAGAAAAGTCATTTTACATTCAATATGGACCAAAAGTGACCGTGGTTTTATTGCATGCAGAAAACGAAAATCTGAAAACATGCATATGATGATGACAAATTGGATGAAGTTATAATCAGAGATTCTTCGGACCGAAACAGAAAGTTGCTTCATTAAAGCAGCCAAACTTTCTGCAACATGAAGGACAAATGCAGACATCATCAAACCCACAAAAGGACAATGCTGAAGCATAATTTAAAGAAAAGACAAAAACCGCCATGATAATCCATAACTGCTTCTTTTTCTAAACCAGAAGAAATTTCCAAGGGAGCAAAGAAAATCACAAACCAGATGGGCCAGGTCTCTGTCAAAAAAGCTGATCAAGCAGAGAACTGGCAGGAAGAATAGTCATTCCTCTGAATGAACCAATATTTTCTTGAAATTCAAAGAAAATTTACATATGCAGAAGCCCCTTTTTACCCAAGTATTGCATTAACCCAAATGATCTACAGTAGGTAATTTGAATACAAACACAATGTAGCAGAGCAAAAACTATAGTTCACAGAATTGAATTGGGATTTTGTGAGCAATATAATCGACCATCTGATGTGAACATTTGTATAAAATCTAGCACAGAAAGCACTAAATAATAGTGGGCACTCGTAAATCAATCAAAGGGATAACGATCAATCACTTTTAATTCAGATTAGGGATTTCATTGTCAGCAGGAGCAAGTTGTATCTGTTTCCATGCATATCTACACATCATTCGTTGAGTATTCAACATTAAACTAAATTATCTGTATAATTCTCTGTCAGTCTGTCATTTTATCCTACCAAATGACTGGTTTAACCAAGATTTATTGCGTACGTTTTTTGGGCACATTAAAATACTTGCATAATTTGAAATGACGAGAACACCATCTGAAAAGGTCAAGAAAAGTTTGCGAAGCTTGATTATGGTATGGATAACATTAACTTCTCCAAGTGGTAACATTGTAAACAAGAATAGAGAATACAATAAACAAAAGATTTCAGTAATTTCTCTGAAAAAACTGAAGAGATGTAATCAAGAATAGAGAATACAGTAAACAAAATATTTCAGTAGTTGATCTGAAAAAAACAGAAGAGATCAATAAAACCTCCATGATTACATGAATACTCTTTGAAACCTGACATTGTTCCCCAACCCTGAACAAAAGAGATAAATAAAACTGGTTTACCTCCATGATTACATGAAGGCAGACCTTGTTCCCCACCCAAGACAAATAATAGAATCTCAAACTAATTGCTAATAGGACAAATGCAGACATCATCAAACCCACAAAAGGACAATGCTGAAGCATAATTTAAAGAAAAGACAAAAACTGCCATGATAATCCATAACTGCTTCTTTTTCTAAACCAGAAGAAATTTCCAAGGGAGCAAAGAAAAGCACAAACCAGATGGGCCAGGTCTCTGTCAAAAAAGCTGTAAGAAAACTTACATATGCAGAAGCCCCTTTTTACCCAAGTATTGCATTAACCCAAACGATCTACAGTAGGTAATTTGAATACAAATACAATGTAGCAGAGCAAAAACATAAACAGTACCTGAAATAGACCAATGTAGTGGACCCCAAGCGAAATAAGAAGACCACGAAATCATTTCTAACCTTATTATATAACAACAAAAGTAACTTACACGTAGCGGACGCTACATGCATAATGTGAAATGGAATGATATGTGTACACAATACACGTACAAATGGCCTGAATTACCTTAAGCCCCATCAAATCAGCTTAGGTGATGGCCCAACAGATGTTGGGGATAACTTTAGGACATATAGGAGGGGTTCGCTTTAGCATTAATATAAAAATTAGAATACTAAGCTTGCTAATTTATAAGCTGAGGGGAGGCTTCATTAACTTACTGCCTTCGCTTTAATGAATTTTCCATGCTCGCTAAGCCATATAACCTACTGAACTTAGGATCTTACCAGCCACCTTTGTTTATGGAGTGTTACCTACCCAGTCCCAACCTGTGCTTGTTTCATCCGGTTTCTGTGCATAAAGAAAATCCATGCAGTGCTAGTACCTGTGTCAGTTTGTTTTGTTCTTCCAGCTTGGACCTATCTGTTGTCGTTGTTCCAGTTGAATATCTAGTCCTTTCGCCTAGTTCCATATCCATAGGAAAAGGTGCTTGTGGCATCGAGTCAAAGCAACAGCCAACAGCATCACTAACAACATCAGCGGTAGCCCTAGTAGTATATGATCCATCCATTGAAGCAGCACCTGGAGAGGTAGGACCAGGTCCAGATCTACTCACCGATCTCTCTAGGAATTACTCTCAGTCTCAAAGGAAGACAAGTCATCTACGGTAAATAGGAGAATGAACTCACTATCTGATCCCTCAGCGCCTGAATCTCCTGCTGTTGACTGGCTATCAACGCTTGCATCCGAGACTGCTCTATCCTGGTGATCAAAACCTGATTGGGGTGTATGTGATGCTGCAAGGTAAAACAAAGGTAGAAAGTCAACACAAGTTCAGCAAGATTCTATCAAGTAATATATCAAGGGAAAGAAGATTTACCAGCCAGTGGTCAAGTACCTTGCCCCCAACCATCATACCACTAAGGACAGGGGCCAAGACACCAAAAGAAGGCGGGATGAATCTTAGGACCCTCACCATATCAGGACTTATTTGACACGCCCCTCATGGACTACGGTCGAATAAGGGGTGAATAGCAGTGGTAAATGTAGGGCCAGTTTCCTATAAGGCAATGGAAGATCTAGGATCTTACCAGCCACCTTTGTTTATGGAGTGTTGCCTGCCCAGTCCCAACCTGTGCTTCTTTCATCCGGTATCTGTCCATAAGGAAATCCATGCAGTGCTAGTACCTGTGTCAGTTTGTTTTGTTCTTCTAGCTTGGACCTGTCTGTTGTCATTGTTCCAGTAGGTGCTTGTGGCATCGAGTCAAAGAAACAGCCAACAACACCACTAACAACATCAGTGGTAGCCCTAGTAGTATATGATCCATCCATTGAAGCAGCACCTGGAGAGGCAGGACCAGGTCTAGATCTGCTCACGAATATGAATACCTCCATGTCGTCGGATGAAACCTATTTCTTCCTATAGCTTGATGACTCTCTCCTGGCTGGATTCCGATCTCCCAAGCCACCAAAAGAAGGGGGGATGAATCTCAGGACCCTGACCATATCCGGACTTATTTGACACGCCCCTCATGGACTACGGTCGAATAAGGGGTGAATAGCAGTGGAATGTAAAATAAGTGGCTTAATAAGGTCTTCACCTGGAGTTCCCCTTTGGTAAGTTGCAGAAAAAGGCTTCTTCCTGCCATCCAACCGCAGCTAAGCCCATTAAGTTCCAGTATTCTTTTGGTCGAGAGTCCTAAGCCATGGGAGCAGTCTCAGGGTAAGCCCCATAAGTTGCAGCAAACAAGTCAAATGGAAAAGCAGGAAAGACGGCAAGCGAAGCAGCACCATAGGAACCCGTTCAAGGCTGTGAAATGGGGATGAAACATGACACCTCCCGTGAAATGGGGACGAAACATGACACCTCCCGCCATGCATGGACACCTGCAGCACCTGCTGCACAACACCCGGTAACATGCTCAAATAGCCTAACCTGCAAACCATTGTGCTAATAATTTAGCCTAACCTGCAAACGATTGTGCCGATAATACAAACTAATGTCAACATTAACATGAAACCGTTGACGGTTAGTAATAATGAACAGGGCCTAAAGCAAAATAGGCTATGCTCCAGCCTCTTCCGCCTCGGGAAGAGGCCAAATAAGATGGCAAAGCAGAATAACTTCGAAGACTTTGGTTATCCCGGCACAGCGCGATTGAGAACTTTGTAATAATCACCGTATAACAGAGTTGAACAAATCGAAACTAATGCTAAAGCAAGGCTTTCCGATTACTATAGTCCCTGCCCATTGCGGATTAAAAAAGAATAAGTCATGTTATAATCGACTTGCATAACATTAAATACATATTCATACACAAGGAACGACCAAAGAAAATAGTGAAAGAAACTACATACCTAAAAATATGAGAGAATATATTAGTTGCGAAGAAGCGGATAATCCGCGGTTTCTAGAACCAACGACTGTAGAATTTAAAGACAATTGAAATATACATTGTGGTAGTTGAAATTAAATATCAATAATTCATTATATTGTGATAAAGAAATTTATAAAACTTCTACATAAATATGAATTTTGTAATATGAAGAAAAAGGGATGGTTACTTTTTGGAAAATATTTTTGTGAGAAAACAAAAGAGGAATTTGTTTCCAGAGAAATTAGTGTTCTATATAATATCATATAGAAGTAAAAAATAAAATTAATACAATGGGAAATATGAAGTATAGAAGAGACAAACTAATGATAAACCTTAAAACCCAATTGGGGTTACGAAAAGAATAACCTTGAACATTTAATAGGGTTCAATATTCCCTATAGCGAGTGAAGGACTATTTATAAATATATAGCGAAATAATATAGTAAAAAATACACCATTAAAACCCTTGCTCAGAAATATCTTTGCAAAGAAAATTTTCTAACTATTTGACCATGACTTGACCTGACCCCTCCCAACCGAGACTTACATTTTTTCAAACACATGGTGCACATGAAACCTATAGTTCATGAATGCAAATATGAACATAATGATCTAAAAACTTATCGAAGGATAAACAAGAAGGAACAATGCCTTGTCACAATAACTGGTATTACACCAATTGGGTCTTGCATTCATTATCTAGACATTCATTAATAGAAATTTGATAAGATCCATACTTAGATATGTCAATTTACCATGCTTATAACTATCATATAAGAAAATAAATAACAATGAGATAACAACCATTAAAGCCACATAGTAAAAAGTACATTTACTCATCAAAAGCAAGAGGAACTTAGCTCTTATAAGCCCTATGAAAAAGGCAACCAATCCAGGGACTTCCATGTACTACCGAACTATAGATTGGGCTGAACCACATCTTTCTTCCAGTCAATCATCCATGTGCCATATTCGAAGCATGAATGTTGAATCTCATGGTATAAAACACTCCATAAACAACCATAGGAATCTATAGGTTAAATCACCTCCAGCCTCACCATACCGTGATCTCACCTAAATTGGTTCTACGATCACAAAACCAAACTGAGCTTGGATGCCCCAAAATTCCTTCATCGTCACTTAAGGAATTTTCCTATCTCCACCCACCTATTGAGGATTTCCCAAAGAAACCCATTTCCACCCTAACCCTTGGGATTTTCTTGAGACCACCTCACCCAGATCCAAACTCTTTCGGAAATCCAAAGCTCAAACAAGAATGAATCCCATCACACATGGCTCTTCGTAAATGGAAATGCAAGGCTAAAACCATTGTCAAAAACCTAGCGAAATCCATGCCACCGTAAAAAAAGAAACCAAAATGCACACATGCATATGCCATGCATGCCAAAACCAGCTAGTAAACAATACTTGCAATCTGTTAGATGCAAGTATTCATATTGAATCTTCTTAATCTAACCTTTCCTTGTTTGATCCTTGATTTTCTTTGCTTTCCTTGTCCTTCATTGGCTTTCCATGTCCTTCCTTTGCTTGCTTTCTTTCCTTCTCCTCTTGGCACCCTTCTCCTCTTTGAGACTAACTCCAAAATTGAACTGACAAAAGGCTACTGACTGATGCTCTGATGTATTTTTATTATTAATGTCTCTAATTTCTTAATTTTGCATTATTTTTCTTCAATTTCTTCCTCACATGCAACCTCTGACCTTTCACCTCCCTTTTCTCCTAATTTCATTTATTTTCATAAATAAACTACCAATTAATGCATATTTTCCTTTTCAATGCCTTTTACATTACGTTTTCCAATTCCCCCTTATCCATAAACACAACAAGTGATGCCCACTAGGATATTTTTCCCAGCATTTAGCTTGGAATAAGTGTTCCTTTCACTTGGTCTTATTTTGCCTTTGTTAACTTTATTACATGGATTTTTAACCCAGGGTTGTTACAGACCCCTCCACCTTAGGGAAACACCACCCTCGGTGTTCCATGACACCTACAACCATAAAAATCGTCGAAAACCAAAACATACTACCCATTGTTATAGCTCCAAATCTCACTCTTAATGTTTGTGATGCTGCACTCATGGCCTAGGGCAACCCTCCTTCTAGACCTGATCCAAATACTTAAAAAACAGTGTTTTACTCCCTATAAGCGACATTGCCCTGAGCTAAATGCGTTTGTACATGGGTCTATGTATACCCAACCTGTGTATATGTCTTAAAACACTTAAAAAAATTAAATCTCCTTAATTTCAGGGGGAGATAATAGGTTTTACCTGTTGATTACCTATTAGTTCCCGTGGCCCAACTGTTCCCAATGAATTCCCAACTAAAAAAATACTTTGGGAGAAGTATAAAAAGGCTTCAATGGGAAGGCCTAAAGGAGGAGAGAAGAGAGAGAAAAATCACTCTGTGGAGATTATCACTAATCAGGTTTGAAGATCCTTGTGCTTCCAACACTTCCCCCATTACAGGAAACCATTGTTTTCTTGAGTTATGATGTCTTTCCATTAGTTGAGATATCTTTGAGTGAGTTATGGAAGGAGTTTGTTGAAGGCTTGAGATTGGACGAATCCAAAGGACGGTTTCGCTTGGAGCCTGCGAAAGGAAGACTTAGGTGAAATCATTCCTTACTATATTTTAGTTATCTATAATAAAAGAAACACTTGTCTTGTTCCTGATATGAATCTTCTTCATGCTTATGATATTAATGTTATGATTTACATATGAATGGTTGTTTCAATTGTATAACTAACTTTCAATATGCTATGAAGTTGATTTCCTTATGATGTTTGGTCCATATACTGCTACGCTTTCTTGAATTGATTGTTTTGAAGGTTGAAGGATCAAAAGGAACTCTAAGAGGGTTTGGACCCTGGCTGGATCTACCCAAACGAAGGACCCCCAGGTGCACCTCTCTTCGCGTAATTTGTTTATATTAGCATCATGGCTGTATGGAATTCTTGTTTTTCTTTGTAGATAACCCCCACTCTGCTAGGGTATTGACCCAAGACCTTCGGGGACTTTGTCCCTAAACACCCATGGAGCTTTATAACCTAGCTTGTTGCAATATTTACAATGAACAACCTTCTCAAAAGCAAAATCATCATGACAAACATGCTAAAATGACAACCATACCACTTATTGGAGTGTTATAACACAGCTCATGGCGGTATTTACATCCATGTCCATATATACATATACCAAAACTGCTTTGCCTCAACCGGTAAATAATGAAGGATATGTTGTAGCGGCTACAACCACCCTCCAAAATTTTTCCTTAGCTCGTTTTGGAGCCTCCCTACCAACCTTTCATAGCAGCTTGCCTTGCTTCGTCAAGTTCACAAGCTTCAGTGTTTTTCATGCACAAAGGTAGCCTGTCGATCATAGCTTGATGCATTTCCCTCACAGGCTGTTCACCTGGACTTGGTCCAGTTGCAGACTGAGTAGCTTCCCCTATAAAATTGCGCATTTCTGGAGGACAACCAACCTTCCCTCCAAAAATTGCGCAATTTTGCCAGCCAACACTCCCAGCAGAAATTGCACAAATTTCCCCAGCAAGGATGCTCAACCCAGAATTTGCACAAATTTGGGAAACAATCAGCTACTTTGCCCAGAAAGTGTGCAAATCTCCTGGGAAATCAGCCCAGCTCCTAGCTGGAAATGTGCATTTCCTTCAAGCAGTCGGGCAGCCTCTTGCATGTGTAGCTAAGTTGGCCGATTCCCTCCGGGACCGAGCAAAATAGACTTGCATGCATAGGCTGCTTCTCCTAAGGCAGCATACAAAGGCATCCATTGTCTCAAGGATCAATGTTTAGCAGTCGGAGGTTACATGCAAGGAGCAATTTAGAAACCTCCCACCAAGTGTCGCTTTACATAGATTTGTGGCATGCACGTCATCACCTTGATGTTATCAAAACTCATCAACCAAACGCTACATAGCTCATTCCTCACATCAACCTTGCAGCTCTGACATCCCACATCACATCTAGGAGCAGTCGACACATTCAACTCAGCTGTTTTGGGGTAAGCCTACTTCCCATGCCTTGTGCTACATTTCTGTCGTTTTTTGTGTTTTCGCTTATGGGAGTATTCACTACAAGAAAAAAGGTCAATGGTGAGGGTCATGTCCATGATAGACCTTTAAGGTCCGTCACCAATGTCGCATATGGTGACGGTCTTTAAAAAAGTGTTGTTATAAGTGTATATAGTGATGGTTCTTTAAGGTTTGTCACCAAAGCCATTTGCAATGACACTTTTGGTGAGGGTTGTTAAAGGCCTATCACTAATTCTCTCTTTGGTGACACTTTTGGTGAGGGTTGTTAAAGGCCCATCTCTAATTCTCTCTTTGGTGACACTTCTAGTGACGATCTTTTATTGACCGTTACCAATGATATTTTTGGTTACTTTTGGTGACGGTTAATAAATGTTCGTCATCATTGATCATTCCAATGAGTTTTTGATGACGCTTCACCAATGTCTCATATGGTGAAAGTCTTAAAAAAATCGTTGTTGTAAGTGTATATAGTGATGGTCCTTTAAGGTTTGTCACCAAAACCATTTTCAATAACACTTCTGGTGAGGGTCACCAAAGGCTTGTCACTAATTCTCTCTTTGGTTACACTTTTGGTGAGGGTCGTTAAAGGCTCATCACTAATTCTCTCTTTTGTGACACTTCTAGTGACGATCTTTTATTGACCCTCACCAATGCTCCTTTTGGTTACTTTTGGTGACGACAAATTTTTTTCCATCATCATTGATCATTCCAATGAGTTTTTGATGACGTTATGTACCTATTACTATATTTTTTGTCAAAATATAACGATTTAAGACCATTGTTGTGGAGTATTTTTCATTATGTGTCCAAGGTCATAGTGGTCAATTTGTTAAGAAGTAATTAGTGTGTATCATTTCCCTCAAGTCATAAGAATATAGTTTCCTACGAGTCAACACATGATTCATCTCTATTAGGTTTATTATCTAGCAAATTTCCTTTAAATAAAGTTCCACTAGTGTTTGTAGGAACTATATTATTTAATACATAATCAAGCTCTGTCAATTCTATTAATGAGAGAGACATAGCACTCAACACTCATGACACACATTAAAATGCTTTGGAACAGTACATTAACATTTCTTGGCACCTAGCATGTCTTGGAACATCTTTGTACGTGGAACATTTTTGTACCTAAAACATCTTGCCATGAGTAGGACACCCAAGCACATGTTCGCATGCCCTATTATAGCATAACACTCCCCTATCATGTATTGGAATTCCCTGTAGTCCATAGCATTCCGTGGAACACCTTGGCATAATATTGAATTGACAAACATTAGCACTTGACACACATTGGCACTTGGCATGTATTGGAACATATTATTAGTGTGCCTAGCATGCCCCTTTTGAAAAAGATAAAGTCTTGACTTATTAATCCTCTTATGTATTCATTTCCTTGAATTTTAGCTTGGTTATTCCTTTTGTTGCCTTGAAACTCTTTGATGCATATTGGCATACTTTGGCACCCTACACATCCTAGCATGTCTTAGCACCTAGCATGCCTTGGCACTATTTGGCACATGTTAGCACACCCAGGAACTACCTAGCACACTCTAGAACTTCTTGAAATTCCTTGATATTCCCTGGAATGCCTTACCCGTGCTTAACATATCTTGTCACTCCCTCCTTGACATGACAGCTAGCACTCATTGACACTCCCTAACACACCCTCATATTCATTCACTTCCATGCATTTTGACCTAGTGCTCCCTTGTGTTTTCCTAGTACTCCCTAACACTCCTCAGCATGCATTGGAACTCTCTAGCACACCTTAGCACTCTTCGATATGCTCTGCCACTTCATAGCATGCATCACACTCCCTAACGAACATTGGCACTTGGAAAGTCTTAGCATGTTTGGGATGTGTTGAGATGAATTGGTATTCTTTGGCGTGGTTTAATATTAAAGTTGTTTTAGATCAATTATTGGAAACTAGATGAGAAGAAATGAAGGAATATTTGGCACTTAGAATGCATTGACACTTGGCACTTGGCACCTATTGGCACCTAGTGTTGGTGTGCCTAGCATGCCCCTCATGGAAAAGCTAAGTTGATGACTTATTGGTGAGCGCCAGTATTGCAGCAAGAATGCTGCAACTCTTGGGCTGCCAACTTTACTTTTATCAACCCAGTAGTTCGTAACAAATTTGGAAACGTCGGTGCTGTATGCATAAGTACTAGTTCTCACTACAGGTTGTCACTTGGTTAGACAGCGCGAGATCACTAGGAGCTCAAGCCAACTTCTATAGATTTCAGAAGAAGCCCTATGTGTGATGAAAGAAAGAAATATTACTCTATAGAAGCTATTCTAATTGTAGAAAGGAAAAAGACTGGAATGTAAAGCAAGACCTAGTAAACCCTAATTAATCAGCTAATTCTACTTTTGAAAAAAACACTATGAAAACCATGAAAGTAATGCCATTACCTACTCAAGAAAGCAACAACATCTAACCATGCTATTTCTGGAAGTAAATAAGCAAAAAACATATTTTTGGATTTTTATGTGTTTTTATGTAAATTTAATCATGCATCTAATTTATTGTGTGTGAGTGTGGCAGCGAATAGGTGGCGTTGGAGGGTGGTTTTGGAGCTTGGGAGGATGTAGGATGGTGTGGATGGGTCTTAGGAGGTCTTAGGTGGCCTTCTGGAGGCTTTTCCCACACTCGGCCTTCAAAAGGGAGCCTACAAGAAAAACTTTAGGAGGACACAGGGAAACTATAGGAGGAAAACAAGGAAACTATAGGAGGCTTACAGGAGGAGGCCGAGAGCAATTTCCGCTATTTTGAGGGTGTGAGGGTGGGTGAAAAAGGTGGCTGAAGGTTGGGGTGAGGTGTTAGGGCACCTAAGGTGTACCATGAATCATCAGGAGAGAGAAAGATGATTGGGTTTGCTCAAGAAGAGAGGAAGAAGTTCTATGAAAAATGAAGGAAACTAAGGTAGAATGGAGGTGAGGTTTGGGATACCTATAGGGCATGGATCAGATGGGGGATGTGATTGTTGAAAAAATGGCCTACTACTGGAAGAGATATACTACATAGAAACTGACAGCTAGCCAAGAAGATCAAGCAAGCGATGAAATGAGTGCATCTCGAAAAACAGAGTTTTGCATTAAAATGATCTAAACTATGATCTATGAAAGGAAATGCTAAGAAATGTTGTAGGAAAGGAAATCATGAAAGAGGACTATTGCAAATCAGGAAGTGAACATGATAAAGGATATTTGGAGCAAAGAAAAACTAGACTATTAACCTACTAAAGAGCTGCAAACACTAGAAGTCCTATGAATGAGAAAAATTTGTGTTTTTGGGGCAGCAAGAGAGTCTTTGCCTCAAATCATGGTCCCTGAGGGAGGAAGAGAGGCCAAGGCACTATTGCTAGCATTTTGAATATTTTCTGATCGCTATTTAACCTGCTACAAAAAGCACAAATGGAAACAAACTACTAAATCATCAAAAGCAACCTATTCTTAACCATAAAAGAAATACATCTAACAACAAATTAGTCTACAAACGGAAGTAAAGTATACAAATACAAATAAAGAGAAGCTTGGCTGCTTGGATCGGGCCCTAACCCAAAAGCTCCAGCCCTATGAGGTAACTCAGTGCTAGCTCAAAAAGGATTCCATCTTCATTATAAAAAAAATAGAAAAATTACATAAAACTGCCACAAAATAGTAAGCTCGAAATTTGAGCAGAGTTTACATAAGCAAAAATCCGACCCTAGTGAGGCTCTAGGCCTCTCTACTTATACATCTGAAGCTACCAACAACTTCCTTAAAATTAGGGAGGCTTGGCTCCCAAAACTCAAGATAACTATCAGTCATCCTCCACTTGCTCGGCTGCCTTCTAGTGCATGATTCGGCTGCTTGTACTCTGAGCTGAATGAAGGGGAATTCAAAGTGAGGAGTAATAAATGAGGGGTATTTCCTCCTATAAGTCCTATCCTCTATCTACTTCGATTTATTGCTGCCATTTGACCACTGGATCCTTGAATTCGACCTCGAAATCCATCAATAATCTGCATTAAATACATGTTAGACCACATGGCATCATAACTAACTCAATTCACTCTATAAGCATAAATGTAATCAGAAAATCATACAATAAGCTAAGAGAATAGTTGATTTGACTAGGTTAGGAGGTAAAATGAGCCCATATAATTACC
The DNA here is from genome assembly GCA_031772625.1 of Pinus tabuliformis. Taxonomy (NCBI): domain Eukaryota; kingdom Viridiplantae; phylum Streptophyta; class Pinopsida; order Pinales; family Pinaceae; genus Pinus; species Pinus tabuliformis. Next base: position 603,929,542 of record CM062805.1, read on the forward strand.
CATTTATGAGGCTCATCATCACCCCCCTACTGAAGGTGTTTCTCATTCTCTGATTAATGTAGTCAATCTCCTCATCTTTTATGGCCCTGGTGGCCTCCCTAGCATCCCAGACTTTTGATGTGGTCTGCTCATGTTGGTCATAAAACCCTGTTGTTCTGTCTATGTCCTCCCACTACTCCTTCTCTTCTTCTTCTTTTCTGCCTTCCAACATTCCCAATAGGAGTGGAGGACTCAGTTTGAGGCCAATCTAGTTGACCTTCAGTGTTTGCATGAAGTGCTTGTACATTGGCACTCTTTTCAATGCCTCCCTCAGCCTCATTGGGGAATGGTATTCTCGAATCTGCAAGTTGTGGGTTAGGGTGTTCCATCTTCTCATGCATGCATGCACACAGTCATCCCCAAGTATCCTTTGCATATCTTCAAAATGTGCAATGGCTTGTGCCTGATTGGATAAATATTTAGGGGCAATCTGAGGGTCATTGGAAAGCAGGTTGTGTGTGCTAATGAGTGCCATAGGATCTGATGGCTCAACTCTTATCATCAATGGTTCATTCTTCTCTTTTATTATCAATCTCTTCATTTCCGCTGCCCTCAATTCTTCATGGTTCATCCATGAGGCCATGGCCATTAATTGCATATTCGCTTGCTTGGCATTGGTGTTCCACACATTCATGTCTATGAGGGCCATGTTGTGCAGGTAGAACTCTACCATATTTGCCTTATCCTCTGAGGTGCTTTGGTCACACAAATCCATGAACTGTCTATAGTCTTGGAAAGGCATTGTGCCTCTTTGTGCCAAAGTCTTTATTTGGAATTAAAGCCATTGATCCTTTAGATAGAGGCCATAAGGTTTGGCTGGTGTTCTGCATTGTAATGCTTCCATGGATAAGCTGGCCATGTATGCCAACTGAGTCTCTTTCTCTTGCAGCTACCTCCTTAGTAGTTCATTCTCATTTTCAAGGTGGCTTCTTACAATGGCCTCTCTATCTCTGAGAGCACTCAATTCTCTAACCATTTCCCTGAGTTTGTTTTCCATATGGCCAACATCCTCAACTCCTTTGGATTTGGCTATCTGCATCCACCTATGTGTTCTCACTCTTTCTTTCTCTAATTCGAAAAACAGTGGAATTACAAATTTCTGTGGGATTATCCTGCCTCCCTCAAGTAGATTGTAATAGGAGGCAAGACTAGGCTGGGGGTCAGGTTCTTGTATCTCTTGTGCTTCCCCCTTCACCTCTGGCTATTCCCCTATCTTTTTCTCAAGCTTTTGGGTCTCTTGTAGTTTGGAGAGTGTCTCCTGTAGGACTGTCTAAGCCTCCTGTAGGTCTGGTTTTGGGTCCTGTAGTACTACCTTTCCCTTCCATGTAGAAGATCTTGGAGTCCCCCTCTCGTAGGTTATAGGTGTCTTGGAAGGATATTCTTTCACCTTGGCAGATGGTGAATCTTCAATGGTAATGGGAACTTTTGAAGAGGGCTGAGGTTTGCCTATTTTAATTCTTGTGCTCTTCCTTGCCCTGAAATACATGGAGGTCTTTCTTTTCCTCTTTTGCTTTGGCTTGACTGGTGTATTGAGGGCAGTGAGGGCAGCTGTTGCTTCTCTTTCCAAAGTCTCAGGGGACTCTTCTCCTTGCTCTGCCTTCTCTGCCTCCTTTTCTCCCTCTTCTGTCTCTTTTTCTGTCTCTTCAACTTTTCCCTCCTCTGTTTCTTTTCCTTCCTCCTTCCTTTCTTGCTCTGCTATGTCACCACTAGCTTCATCTTCTCCTCCTTGTTGTTCTTCCTCCTCACTGCCAGTAGGACTGACATCATAGGTTAATGCCTTTATGTCATCCTCAGCTGTCATATTTCTGTCTCTTTTTCTGTCAGAGGAGACTCTGTTTTTTTTTTTTTTTTAAATAAACAATTTTTTTTTTTTTTTTTTTAATGTATTTTATGCCCTCCTAAAGACTTATTTCACCCTCAAATTGAGACCACTTCTTTCAGGTATTGATATTCAATAGGGGGCATGCATGAACCCTACCTCTTCAGACTAAAATTCATGCCAAAAATCATGGTTTCTCCCTTCAAAATGACTCATTTCCCCTCCTGTAGAAGCCCACTGTCCCTCCTGTAGATTTCCTATAGGTGCTCCTATAGAAAATGCTGAGAGAAAAGATGGGGAGGAAATCGATGGAGGATGGTGATTACGAGGCTGTGGGGGCACAAGTGGACTGTTGTGGTCGAGTTAGGAGGAGGAAATGAAGAAAAGGTGGTGAGAATACGTGAGGAGGAGTGCTCATTACCCTTTATGGATATTTTCGGTTATGAGTGTTGAGCTGGCAAGGTGTATGCTGGCCATATTTGGACCATTGGTCCCCACCTACTTGGTCATCATGGCCCCTTCTCGTAATCATCCCTCATTATTGCATCAGAGTTCACACTTCCTCCCACTACCTGTCCTTGGCATCTTATGCTTGAGTTGATTGTGTGTATGTGTCGGTGACATCTCGGATAAGTGGAGTCAACTAAATGAAGGTGGCCAAGTTAACTGGCCACCTTTCCCTCATTCAATCTCAACCATCTCATTGCCTTCGTATGACTCCTAATTACACAAATGCAAATAGAGGAGTGACTTAGTTACTTACTTGTGATCCGAGTGTATTTGTTGTGAGGTGCTGTGGCTTTCTCTGTTGCATGCCTTCATTTCCCTTTATGCATGTTGTCTCTGCTTGCTGATGTGTGGTTGTGTGCTTGTGTAGGTTCTTCTCTTGTTGTTGGTGTTGGACTTCTATGGGATCAGCTGCTACAGGAATTCCTACAGGAGCTCCTGTAGCTACTTCTCCCCTGGAAACTTCAGCTTTTCCCTATGCTTGGAGCTTGAGAATAATGCCAGAGGTGTCATGAATGATGGAGGGATGGTAGGTAAGCTTAAGGTAAGGTTATTGGTGCCTTCTCCTCTTTTTATTTTTGGTTTTTTTCAAAACCAAAAAAACTATTTTTCTGTGTTTTTCCTTGGACAGGAAGAGAAAAAAATAATGGTGCTCGTGGTGTGATGCAGGCTTGGAAATGATGGCAGGAAGGTTTGAAGATGGTAGGAGGGATTATAGGTTCCTCATGAAGCTTTTTTGTCCCTCAAACTACCTTCTGTAGACACTTTTGGCTCTCTGTAATTCTTACAGGAGCCTCCTGTAGAAAAAACAGAGCCTCCTGTAGAAACACAGTTTTGGAAGAAAAAGGTATTGTGGGGTGAAAGAGATGCCAAAAATGATGGAGGAAGGTGTGGAAAAGGTGATACAGATGCTGGTGTGAATTTCAGGGTCCCCGTGGCACCTTCTTCTGCTCCCTGTAGTCCTCCTGCAAACCTGCAATGCAATAAAAATTCATTTTTTTTTTGAAAACAACTAGGGTGCCTCAGAGAGGTTTTCATCTTAATTGCCTGCCCTGGGCACCTCCAAGGGAGGCTTTCACCCAGGGATCTTATTATTTTTTCCTCTCTTTTTTCGACATCGCTGGGCCACCTCAGAAGAGGTTTTCAACCCAATGATGGGACTCAAGCACCTCATTGAGGTTTTCACTTGAGTCCTTATTTTTTATTTTCTTCTTTTCTTCAGTGAGTGGGTGAAGTGGAAGCTAAGACATGCTCCAATACCATCACTGTTTTATTTAGATCTTCAATAAACTCTCGCTTGGAGAGGGGGATTTTGTAGACTTTCAACCGATGTCCATTGACAAGCATGCGGATGGCTTCCTCATCAATGGTTCTGATCAGAATTGAACCATTGTCATTGCATTTCTCCACAATGTAGGGTCCTAGCCATCTTGTTCTAATCTTACCTTTGAAATCTTTGTATCTTGAATCATAAAGTAGTGCACAATATCCCTCTTGGAATTTCTTCTCCTTGATATTTTTGTCATGCCATATCTTTCTCTGAAGTTGCACTACCTCTGTGGGAGAAGGGCTTGCAATATGTATTCATCTAATCCATTGAGCTGAAGTAATCTCTCCTTCCGTGCATGGCTGAGGTCTAGGTCCAGCTGAGCTGCCATCCGTAGGGTATTGAATTCAAACTCTATTGACAGCAAAGCCTTCTTCCTATATACTAGTTCATAGGGTGTGAACCTGGTGGTGGTCTTCCATGTTGTGTTGGAGGCCCAAGTGGCCTCAACTAATTTGCCTGCCCAGTCTTTTCTATTGCTGCTCACTACCTTGGTTAGGATCCCTTCCAATTCTCTGTTAGGGACCTCCACTTGCCCAATGGCTTGTGGATGGTAAGGGGTGGGAGTCCTGTGCTTTTTCTTATGATGTGTGAGTAGGTCTTCAATCAGGTTGGAAGTGAACTGGCTACCTTGGTCTGTGACCAACTCTCTTGAATACCCGAATTTGTAGAATATGTTTTCTCTAAAAACTCAACTACCTTTTCCTCTGTCGCTGCTTTGATTGTTTTTGTCTCTACCCACTTTGTCAGGTGGTCGGTGCACACAATGATATACTGCTTCTGCTTTGAAGGGGGTTGATAGGCCTCACAAAGTCCATGCCCCACTTCTCAAATGGCTCAAAGGTCACTTGAGGCTACATGGGCATTTCATCCTTCGGAGTGGGTTTCCCCATCCTCTGACACCGATCACACTGGCTCGTGTATCTCCTCACATCCTGATGAAGAGTGGGCCAGTAGTAGCCTGCTTGCAATATCTTGAAGGTGGTTCTTTTTGCTGCATTGACCTCCACAAGGCCCATCATGATAGGTCAGGAGGATGTCAATGACTTCTTCCTCCCCGACACATCTTCTCAAGATCTGATCTGGGCCAAGTTTTAAGAGATTGCCTCCAATCCAGGTGAAAGGGGCACTTTTCCTTACTATCCTGCTCTTCTCTTTTGAGGACAGGTGTGGCGGGAACTGTGTTGAAACCAAGTAGTTTGCTATATCAGCAAACCATGGAGAGAGTATTGATATAGAAAATAGGTGTTCATCTGGCATTTTTTCATCCACCATTCCTTCTTCACCCGCAGGAAAATTTACTCTAGGCAAAAAGTCAGCAAAAACATTCTCTTTACCAAGCTTATCAATAATGGTAAGATCAAACTGATGTAATAAAAGCAACCATCTAATAATGCGAGCATTTACATCTGGTCTGTTCATTAAATATCTAATTGTAGCATGATCAGTGTGCACAAAGGTTTGATAGCCTGTGATATAATGTCTGAATTTGTTTAAGGAATGCATGAAAGCTAGGAGTTCCTTCTCGGTCACTGTATAGTTTAACTCTGCCTTCGACAAGTTCTTGCTTATAAAGTATATGGCATAAGGTAACTTTTCATCAACTTGTCCTAAGGCTGCTCCTATCGCTTTGTTCGAAGCATCTGTGTGAATGTGAAATGGCAGGGGCCAATTTGGGCCTCTGAGAATTGGGGCAGTCACTAGCTTGCTCTTCAAGGTACCTAAGTCTTCTTGATAGTTTTTCGACCATATGAATTCAACATCTTTGCCTAGGAGGCCAAACAAAGGAGAGGCTATCTTTCTGAAGTCTTTAGTGAATCTCCTGTAATATCCGGCTAAGCCTAGGAAACTTCTGACATCTCTCACCTTTTGAGGAGGCGGGACCCTTTGGATGATGGCAATTTTGTTGGGTCCACCTGCAGTCCTTGTTGAGATATTGCATGACCTAGCACGGTCCCTTCAGTCATCAAGAATTCGCATTTTTCTATACTGAGGGATAGGTTCATCTCAATACACTTATTTAGAACTTTTCCTAGGTTAGATAAATCTTCTTGAAATTCAAAGCCATAGGGAGTAAAATCATCCATGTATATTTCTACTGCATCATGAACCAATTCAGAAAATATACTCAATACCACTCTTTGGAAAGTGGCTGGATCGTTGCACAAACCAAAAGGAAGGACTTGGTATGCAAAGGTACCCCAGGGACAAGTGAAATTGGTCTTATCTTGGTCTTCTGAGTTGATTTGAATCTTATTGTAGCTGCTAAACCCATCTAGGAAAGAGAAAAACTTTTTCCCCGCCAGACCGTCTAACACTTGATCTATGAAAGGTAAAGGAAAATGGTCCTTTTTAGTGGCTTTGTTCAATTCCCGATAGTCGACATAGATTCTCCACTTACCATTTTTCTTTGGCACTAGCACCAAAGGAGAGACCCATTCATTGTCAGAGATGGGATAGATGAATCCTGCATCAAGCATTTTCTGCAGTTCTTCCTTAACAATATCTTTAAGCACTAGATTCATCCTCCTTTGAGGCCACCTGACTGGTTTGAAATCTTCCTTGATGTATATATGATGAGTACATACTGAAGGGTGCACTCCCTTCATCTCCTTATAACTCCAGGCGAAGGCATCTAGATGTCTTCTCAGCAGGATGCATAGCTCCTTCTCCTAGGAAGTAGATAGGGATGGATTGATTTTCAATGTTCTTTCTGGGCTGAACTCTATATTTTTGACACAGAGATAAGTAGGATCAGCCACACATAGATCAGTTGAGGGGTTTTTTTGGGTTTCTCTTACTATGTCTTCTAATGGTGATACACTCAAAGGTGGATTCTGAATCAAATTTTCAATCATATCATCCTCATCTTGTGATTTCCCCCCCATTGCGATTTCTAATGCACAAAGCGATGTAGAATAAACTTCATCCTCATCCTCCTCCTCCAACTAGAAAGGAAGATCATGTTCTAGCAGGGGTTGGGTAGGAGGATATAGGGTTAACTGCTTGGACATGTGCCCATTCTTTATGGTCATGTTCCCAGCTTTGCAGCTGATGTAGGCATCGGTTGTAGCCAACCAAGGTCTTCCCTAAATGAGAGGATACCTAGTGAGCTTTGCCTTTTGCTGGAGAACTAAAAAATCCATAGGGTACTCCCAAGAATTAATGGAGACCATCACATCTTCCACAATCCCCTTAGGGGTCACGGTGGAGCGGTCTGCTAACTGCACCACCGTCGTGGTCTTCCTCAAGCAGTCTTGGAGATTAAGTTTGAGCATTGTGTCCTTTGTCATCACATTAATGGAAACTCCTAGATCAATCAAGGTATGTGGTACCATTGTGCCATTGATGTGGACATCAACCACTGGGCTTCCAGGGTGCAGATATTTTGAACAGATTATCTGCCCCAACATCAGGTCAGACAGTTGTCCTATGACATTGATGGTTAGGGCATCTCTCTTGTGCCTTCCTGGATGCCTAAAGCACTTCTCTTTGATCAACCTATTGTAGATAGGCACATCTTTTATGGCTTGGAGAAGTGGTATCTTCATACATAAATATTTCAATTCTCCCAGGAGTTCAGTCTCTTCTGGGGTAGGCTGGATTGTCATGGATAGTCTCTCAGGAAAGGGTGGATTTGTTGTAGGTTTTCTTTCCCCTTATCTTCCTCAACGTCCCTGGGTGGAGGCTGGCTATATGGGAGAACTTTCCCAGATTGCAAGTTGATTTCTTGAATCTCCACAACATAAGTTGGGCATGATGGTTCCCCACTATACACTTGTTGAGCCTGTCCATTGTTCGGGTTCGGATTTGGCTAGGTAGGCATTTGGGGTTGCCTTGGTGGAGCAAAAGGTAACAGTTGTGGTTGGGCAAGTGGTGGAGACAGAAGAGCGGGAAGAGAGTTGTATTGGGGCCTCCACCCCTGATGAGGTGAATTCCACTGAGGTTGCAGCTGAGCATAGGGTTGAAATGAATGAGTGGTTGGTTGGGCATGATATTGAGATGTGAAGGACCAAGGAGGTGGTGTGGACCAGGAAGGATGAGCAGGGGGGCCCCAAGAATGTATGGAGGGTACTTGGTTGGGGTTGTAGTATGCTTGAGATGTCCCTTGCATCCCCTGCTGGTATGGTATAGGTCCATGCGGCCTCCTTTGGTTTATGTAATAGATCTGTTCAGTGACTCCTTCGGCCCCTTGGTATACAACTTTAAGTTCGGGCAAGGAAGGGCACTTTTTTGTAGAATGATTTTCTTCACACACTGAACAAACCTCTATAGAGTTCAATGGGCATTCGTTCCTAGGATGCCTCCTGGTGCATCTAGGGCAAAAAATGGCCAAAGCCCTCTCTGCTTCCTCTTATTTTCTTTTGATATGTAGAGTATCCATTTGCATGGCAAGAGTCTGCAACATCTCACTCTTAAAGTCTTCCAGCCTGTTTCCAATTTCACCTTTAATGGATGAATTGGAAGAATAGGTACCGGCTATGGGTTGACTCCCCCTACCTTTCTTTCTGGCTGCTCTAGAATGGTTTCTAAAAATAGTCTTTATGTCCTCATAGGACAGTTGGTAGATGTCTCCCCCGGCTAGTAGATGCAGGGTGTCTAGAAGATCTTCCCGAATTCCCCTGAGCAGGACCAACTTCAGAGACTCAAGGTCAAGTGTACACCCGACCCTTTTGTAATTGAGCGGAAACCTATTTTCATAGTCTTCCAGGGACTCATCACTTCCCATGGTCATTCAGAAGATTTCTTCTTTAGTATCTTTTGACCTATAATAGTCTCGATACTTGTTGTTAAAGGCCTGCTGCATCTGAGCCCAAGTTGTGATGCTATTACCAGGTAATCCCATGAACCAGCGCAGTGTTGCATACTTGAGAGTAGAAGGGAACAGTTTCAACTTTTGCTCGTCTTCTGCATAGTCATAAGTTCGATAGATGACAACAAATTCAAACAAGAAGGTGTCAGGATATTCTGTAGTCAGACCATGGAAGTGAGGTAGGGCTGAAGGGCTTATATTCTTCAATTTGGTATCCCCATTGGTCTCCTGAATGGGAAGGGTACCCTCTATTCTCTTTCCATTCCCCCTAGTATTTCTGTTTTCAGCCATTGGCTCCAAAGGAATGGTTTCTTCTTCTTCTTCCCCTATAGGCTCTTCAAATATATCTGGCTATTCACCTAAGGGTTCTTCTTGATTGCAGCCACTGAAGAAGATAGAAGGTTGGTTGTGTAAAGCAGTGGGGGTGTTGGGCAAACATTTTCCTGAGTTATCTCTATTCCTACAAGGCATGAAAGGAAATATTTTTGGTTGGTTTTTTTGTTTCTTTTTCCCCACACTAATAGTACCTGTAGAAACTGAAATTGTGATTGAACAAAACAAATTGCAACTAGCTAAAATGAACTCACTGAATGGAAATTCACAGAATTGAAAAGGAAAGAAAGGAAATGAAAAATTGAAAGAAAGGAAATGACTAGTCTACTTTTGCCGAAATGAACTATTAGCAGAATGTTGCAATAGGAAATAGAAGAAAGCAATAATCACAAAATACTCTGATGCTTCCCTGGAAACGATGCAAAAAATTGGTGAGCGCCAATATTGCAACAAGAATGCTGCAACTCCTGGGCTGCCAACTTTACTTTTATCAACCTGGTAGTTCGTAACAAACTTGGAAGCGTCGGTGCTGTATGCACAAGTACTAGTTCTCATTGTAGGTTGTCACTTGGTCAGCCAGTGCGAGATCACTAGGAGCTCAAGCCAACTTCTATAGATTTCAGAAGAAGCTCTATGTGTGATGAAAGAAAGAAAGATTACTCTACAAAAGCTATTCTAATTGCAGAAAGGAAAAAGACTGGAATGTAAAGCAAGACCTAGTAAACCCTAATTAACAAGCTAATTCTACTTTTGCCAAAAACACTATGAAAACCATGAAAGCAATGCCATTACCTACTCAAGAAAGAAACAACATCTAACCATGCTATTTCTGGAAGTAAATAAGCAAAAAACATATTTTTGGATTTTTATGTGTTTTTATGTAAATTTAATCATGCATCTAATTTATTGTGTGTGAGTGTGGCAGCGAATAGGTGGCGTTGGAGGGTGGTTTTGGAGCTTGGGAGGATGTAGGATGGTGTGGATGGGTCTTAGGAGGTCTTAGGTGGCCTTCTGGAGGATTTTCCCACACTCAGCCTTCAAAAGGGAGCCTACAGGAAAAACTACAGGAGGACACAGGGAAACTATAGGAGGAAAACAAGGAAACTACAGGAGGAGGCCAAGAGAAATTTCCACTATTTTGAGGGTGTGAGAGTGGGTGAAAAAGGTGGCTGAAGGTTGGGTGAGGTCTTAGGGCACCTAATGTCTACCATGAATCACTAGGAGAGAGAAATATGAATGGGTTTGCTCAAGGAGAGAGGAAGAAGTTCTATGAAAAATGAAGGAAACTAAGGCAGAATGGAGGTGAGGTTTGGGAGACCTGTAGGGCATGGATTAGATGAGGGATGTGATTGCTGACAAGCTGGCCTACTGCTGGAAGAGATATGCTACATAGAAACTAACAGTCAACGAAGAAGATCAAGCAAGCAATGAAATGAGTGCATCTAGAAAAACAGAGTTTTGCATTAAAATGATCTAAACTATGATCTATGAAAGGAAATGCTGAGAAATGTTGTAGGAAAGGAAAGCATGAAAGAGGACTATTGCAAATCAGGAAGTGAACATGATAAAGGAGATTTGGAGCAAAGAAAAACTGGACTATTAACCTACTAAAGAGCTGCAAACACTAGAAGTCCTATGAATGAGGAAAATCTGTGTTTTTGGGGCAGCAAGAGAGTCTTTGCCTCAAATCATGGGCCCTAAGGGAGGAAGAGGGGCCAAGGCACTATTGCTAGCCTTTTGAATCTTTTATGATCACTTCTTAACCTGCTATAGAAATCACAAATGGAAGCAAACTACTAAATCATCAAAAGCAACCTATTCTTAACCATAAAAGAAATACATCTAACAACAAATTAATCTACAAACTGAAGTAAAGCATACAAATACAAGTAAAGAGAAGCTTGGCTACTTGGATTGGGCCCTAACCCAAGAGCTTCAGCCATATGAGGTAACTCAGTGCTAGCTCAAAAAGGATTCCATCTTCATTATCAAAAAAATAGCAAGATTACATAAAACTGCCACAAAATAGTAAGCTCGAAATTTGAGCAGAGTTTACATAAGAAAAAATCTGACCCTAGTGAGGCTCTAGGACTCTCTACTTATACATCTAATGCTACCAAAAACTTCCTTAAAATCAGGGAGGCTTGGCTCCCAAAACTCAAGATAACTATCAGTCATCCTCCACTTGCTCGGTTGCCTTCTAGTGCATGATTCAGCTGCTTGTACTCTGAGTTGAATGAAGGGGAATTCGAAGAGAGGAGTAATAAATGAGGGGGATTCCCTCCTATAAGTCCTATCCTCTATCTACTTCGAGTTATTGTTTCCATTTGACCACTGGATCCTTGACTTTGACCTCGAAATCCATTAATAATCTCCATTAAATACATGTTAGACCACATGGCATCATAACTACCTCAACTCACTCTATAAGCATATATATAATCAGAAAATCATACAATAAGCTAAGGGAATGGTTGATTTGACTAGGTTAGGAGGTAAAATGAGCCCATATAATTACCCATTTATGAGGCTCATCACTTATTAACCCTATTATGTGCTCATTTCCTTGTAGTTTAACTTGTTCCTCCCTTTTTTTGCCTTAACAGTACCCAGCATGCATTGTCACACCCTTGTACATCTTGGCATGCCTTAGCACTTGGCACATCTTAGCTTGTTTGACATGTCTTCATACTATCTGGCCCATGTTAGCATGCCCTAGCATTCCATAACACACCTTTGTAGTCATTACCTCACAACTAGAATTACATTTTTCCATGACTTTGGAACCTTACATTCACTAGAACACCTTGGCACTCCCTAGTTGTCATGCCCTTTGTTATCCTCCACAATGTCCTAGGCTGATGAGGAGATTGGCAGAGGTAACCAAAAGCCAAGTTTTTAGTTTGGTAGCTAGCCCTATGAAACCAGAGAGGGCTCTCTGTATGAAATCACAACCAAGATATGACTGGAATGTAAAGGATTTTAGGCTAGATAGCTAGGCTTAGGTGGGTTTTGGAAAATTTAGGGTTTTGTTGCTGGATAAGGGAGAAAAACTAGGTAGCTAGGTCTGAGGATCAAAGGGTTACAACAAAAAATATATAAAGGAGAAAGGTAGCATTACTTTTGTGATGGATCTTAGGTTTTTTTGTGTGTAGTGTAGTGTTTAGAAGAAGCAAAAGGTCTTAATGAGCATGAAACATGAATTCATTAAGCAAGAAAGAAAGTAACACATGATAATGATTTTTCCATCAAAACAAAGCTTTATGCAAAGAATTGTGTTTATAAACTGTAAGGAAAACAATTGAAGAATTGATGAATGGAAAGAGAATATGAATATATTTCATATAAATCTATAACAGAGAAAAAATAACATCACAAACTTACTGCACATGAATTCCTAGATAATAGTTGCAAACTATGTCCTTTGATTCCCAGAAAATGTCCAAGTACAAGCTACAATAATTCTCTCCTCTGAAATCCAACCCCTTCTATCACTGAAAAATTGATACGTAAAGAGCAGAAAAACATCTCCTCACTCTCAGGGGTCGAATCCATGACTCTAGGAACTATTTCATGAGGTGTTCTAACCAAACCCGAATGTCTAGGGAAGTTAAAAACAACTTCTACAATTAACTTTGACTCCAACCTCTCTCATAAATGAGGTCAAATTTACATCAAAACAACTCACAAATACTAACCACCCATTATTTACATTTACTTTTACCCCTCACATCCATCTACTTCACCCTTTTGAATTTTACCAAATTCAAACTAGGAATTATAAAAAATTACACAGTGAAAATTTTACAAACATCTCAGAAATTTACAGGTGTGCAGCGAGCTGTTGGAGGCCATTTGTTAGTGCCTTTTTGAAGTCCAAATCCAGATCTGAAGCCTTTTCTAGAAATATGGGAGAGTGTTGATGTATTTAGAGTATTGTTTCACTCAAAATGATCCATTTTTGGCTGATATATGGCCATTCTCCCAAGGTTTCTCGAGGTGCGCAATGAAATGGAAAAAGGGGTAGAAAGGTGACTTTTGGCCTCTCTTTTGAAAATTTCTCAAAAACTGAGCCCCAAACCAAGAAAGTGGGAAAATGGGTTTTGAGAGGGGGTCATAAGCTTTCCAAGAATGCTCAGTTTACACCATTTGGAACCCTGAGGAAGAAGCATAGCGTGAACTCGCTGTGCTTCTAAACAGAAAATTGACAATAAATTGCAAGTCTGCGCTAGTCTGCACCAAAACACAAAATTTTCTCCAAATCCTCCAATTTTTTTCTAGAGATGACTGATGAGGTATGTTATGCAATCATGGATTCATCAACAAGAAAATCTAAATTACCCTTCTCCTCTTGTCTGATTAGGGTTTCCTTGAGTTTTTCCTTCCACTGCTTGATTTTGACCTTGGCAACTTGATTCCTTGTGTAATAATGGATGGCCATTTTCTTTTGCAACTTACTATCCCTGTTCGCCTTGTCAAGGAGCTTCTCAAGGTGGCAATTTAATTTTTCAAGCCAAAATTTCCTGTCCTCATTTATTTCCATGGCAATCCTCTCTTCAAAGGTAAATTCTTCCATTGGTGGCTTTTGTTCTCTTTCCCTCTGAAGTGCCTTCATAAGACCCATTGTCCTTGGTCTCTTCCTTTACACATGTCCTTCATGCTCCTCAGTGTCCTAATGGTCCACCACTACCTTTCCTTTCATATCTTGTTTCTTGGCTTTGAATTTCTCTTTCTCCATGACTAGTTGTTTTGCCTTAAGTTGACTGTTTTCTTGCTCAAGGAATGAAATGATGAATTTGGCCCTTTCCAAAATTTCCTTAAGCTTCATGATCTGAGAATCCTTCCCTTTGATTACTTGTTGTAGGGTTTGATTCTCATCATGTGCCTCCAAGTCAACTATGTCAAAGTCATTCTCAATGGGCTCCTCATCATGTAAAGAAGCCTCATGATGTGATGGTGATCCCTGTTTTGCTGATGTAGTTGGCTTGGACCCTTCCTCAATTTGAGGAGAAAACACAAGGATTCTGCCTCTCTGATATGTCTTGGTCACCTCAGGCCTTGGTGTCTTGGAAACCTCATCATGTTTGCTTGATGACCCCACCTCCACGGGTTGTACTGACATGGTTTGGTGTTGGCTTGGTGAAGTGGTTATATGCGTTTTCAAGGTTGCCTGAATGAAGGTGTCCCATGTCATGTTCTTCTCTTTCAACTGATGGAGTACTATAACATTTATTAGGCTATGGTAAAAGAGGCTTGGATAATGTTCAATTTCACCCTTTCAGACCTTTTGGTTAGGCTCCTATAAAACTAGTTAGACAAATTTAGAGACTTGGCAGCTTTAAAGTGCATGTCTTATGTGGTATTGATATAGCCTAGAAAATATGCCCTCACATGTGAAGAAATTCATGACAACCTTAATCAATGGTGCATATCTCTCCAACAAGTATCTGATTGTGAAATCATGTGAGTGAGCTCCTTTGTATTGTGATTTCAAGTAGGGCTTATACTCTTCTAGGCCTAGGTTCATGCCTTTGAACCAATTTTCACGATGGTTTGGTATGCCTATAGCTTGAGAGATGGCATCCACTAAAAAAATGAAATCAGTCCCTGCAATGGTGATCTTGTCTTCCTTCAAGGTGAGGGCAAATATACCTGTGAGATGCTCATGGTAACCCACTTCTTGAACTCTTTGATAAAATCTAAACAATTGACATCTTCAAAGAATTTCATGACAAATGGGGAGGAGGTGATTTCATTGCAATTAGAGGGCTCAAACCTTAGTATCTTCCCCCCCTTGTTGTACTTACTATTCTCTGATGGTTATGAGTTAGGCTCCATACTTCAAACCCTAGGTGAAAGGCAAGCAAAAAAGTGAAATTTGATGTTGTGAGGGAATGAGGTGGTATGATGGACTTAGGAGTTCCCTAAATTTGTAAGGAAATTTAGGAGGCTAGGGGATGATGTTATTGAGTAGGGGAAAAATGAATTTTGGGGAATGAGTGAGGGGAGGGGGTGGAAAAGGCCCAAACATAGGCATATCCTAGAAAGAGATAAGGTAGATTAGAGTTTAGAGGAAAATGATAGAAAATGAGGGGATAAGGCTTTATGATGGATGGAAATGGTGTATTAGATGAAAACAGAGGTGTAGGGACAAAGAATATATGGTTTAGGGCAGAAACTCATTATTTGAGGATCAAAGCCATGGAAATCATGTAAACCCTAGAAGAAGAAGTATTTGATCATTTTCTTGACAATGAGGCAAAGGAGGGCATGAGAATGATTAAAATTACTTGTTATAGAGCCTGGAGGATGAAATGATTGAATAGGAGCTTTGAAAGATGAATTTTGGTGGTCAAACAATAATTTTGGACAACTCTGTCCCGTGTGCAATGAAGGCTTCCTGTGCGCAGCAAAGGCTCTTTGTGCGTAGTGAGAGTCAATTTTTGCCAGTGAGGATATGGAATCACAAGTTTTTGCAAAGGAGAGGGAGGATCTTGATGCTAGGATGGTAGACAAGTGAAAATGAGTGTGAATGAGCTCCTCCATGTGCGTTTATAATTTGCTTTTGGTGTCTAAGTGATTAATGAGGTAGGATGGCCCACCTCACCAATTCACTTTCTTTTTGCGTTTCATATCCTTAGGACCTCTTCTTGTAACTTTAGAACCTTAGGAAAATTATTACATCTAAAAACATAAATTACATTTGAAATCAAGTGTTATTGAACAAATTTGCCTATTACTACTCCTCATTTGTCAGACTTATACATGAAATGACTGATTTTGTGACCTTAACCTTAATGACCTAATGGTGACACTAAGCTAAGTGGAGACTGTGATGATGTGAATGAAGTGATATTAATTATGTTTTCATGATGGTAGACTCAACTGAGTGATGAAAGTGACTGGCATATGAAATTCTTGAGAGAGTGGAAATAACCCTAGACACACTAGCCAGTGACCAAATTTTTATTTGAAGACTCACTGAAATGACCAAAATTTGACTTGACACCCTAACAACACCTTGTAAGATCATATTTGATCATTGGTGACAGACTGAACTGAATGAAACTAACACTCTCATAAATAACCTTACTTTTTTTGCGACGTGGGAACCCAACCAATTCATTAGCAAAACAATATTGTGCCCAACCCAAAGTCTCCCTTTCTCTGAAATTGCTTCATCCATGCCTTATCACAACCATAGGCTTACCTCCTGCAAGTCCTATTCTGAACTTCTCCTAAAACACTTCATCCTTGGGACACCTGGAATTCACTTGCACTCCTTGGCACACACTCTTATTTGTTCATTTCCAAGCATTTTGACCTAGTTCTCCCTTGTGTTCCCATGACTCTCCCTAACGCTCCTCACCATCCATTGACACTCTCTTCCATGCGTTAGCACACCTTTTCATTCCTTGGCATGCCCTAACACTCCTTAGCTATCATGCCCTCACAACTACCCTTACTTTATTTTAGACTTTGTCGGAACCCAACCAAGTTCTACCTCAACTACAACGACTTAACCAAGTTATAGTTACTACAACTAGACTATATCTTGTTCACCTAAGAACTGCCTATAAAAAATCTTAGGCTACTCATGTCCAATCTCAACTCATCCCACTTAATAAGTTACCAATTCAAGGTTCACGTCCAACCATGGCCATAAAACAACTAAGAAACACAGTTTACATCTTGACATGCCATAGCACATGGCACATCTAACAATCCCTTAGCCCTATGTGGCATGTGTTAGCATCCCCTACATTTCTTGGCATGCTTTGCACTCCCTAGCATAGCCTAGCACTCTTTGACATGCCCTGGCACTCTAGCATGCCTTGGCACTGCCTAACATATAACCTTGTCATTCCCTCCTTAGAACACTTGGAACTCATTGAAACTCCCTATCACACACTCTTATCTCTTCATTTCCAATGATGAATTTTGAACTAGTTCTCCCTTTTGTTTTTGTGGCACTCCCTAACATTCGCTGGCACACATTGACACACCCTAGCACATGGCACATCTTGGTATGTTTCCTTGGCACTCTAGCATTCCTTGGCACTACCTAACATATCTTGTCACTCCCTCCTTACCACACCTAGAACTCACTAACACTCGCTGACACACACTCTTATTCATTCATTTCCATGTATTTGAAACTAATTATCCCTTTTGTTTCCTTGGCACTCCATAACATTCATTGGCATGCATTGACACACCCTATCACCTGGCACATCTTGGCATGTTTCCCTGGCCTCTAGCATGCCTTAACACTGCCTACCATACCTTGTTACTCCCTTAGCACACCTGTATCTCACTGACACTTCCTGTCACAAACTCTTATTTGTTCATTTGCATGCACTAATTTGACCTAGTGCTCCCTTGAGTTTCCGTGGTACTCCCTAACACGTCCTAGTAGATGTTGACACACCCTCACACATGGAACATCTTGGTTGCATGTCGCCCTAGAAATCTAGCATGACTTAGCACAACATAGCATACCATGTCACTCTCTCCTTAGCACACTTGGAACTCACTGACACTCCCTGTCACACACTCTTATTCATTCATTTCCATGCATTTTGACCTAGTTCTCCCTTATGTTTCTCTGGCACTCCCTAACACTCCTTAGCATGCATTGGCACACCTTGGCACTTGGCACATCTTGGTATGCTTTCCTAGCACTCTAGCATGCATTGGCAGCAATGCATAACATACCTTGTCACTCCCTCCTTAGCACACATGGAACTCGCTGAATGTAATGCTCCAAACTAGGAAAAATAGTGATATGCAAAGCGGACAGTAAAAATAACACCATAAAATTAAAACAAACCATCAGACCACAAAACTGTCTAGCATGTGTTAGCACGCCTTTTCATTCCTTAGCACGCCCTAGCACTCCTTAGCTGTCATGACCTCACAACTACCCTTACATTTTTTGCAACATGGGAACCCAACAAAATCCTACCTCAATTATAACAACAACTTAAGTATAACAACAACTTGGCCAAGTTACAATTACTACAACTAGACTAGTGTTTCACCTCCATTCTTGGTGTTTACTGGCGCTTTAAAATATTGAATTGCCATTCTGATATACCGGGGATTTACATTTGCAATTTCAATCTTCTTGTGCTTCTTTATGTATTGTCCATCCATGCAGTGATTGTTTTGCTCCAACTGATAAATTTCTTCTTCCAACAGTTAAAAAAATAAAAATATCATTGTAAACTTGCTAGTCAAGTATAATTGTTTATTACCTTGGAAACTATGTAGGTGCTTGATAAGGATGGTGGATTTCTTTCAAAAGGTAATCTGGAAAGTGTTGCAAGCTTGATAGTGGAATTGGGTCTTCAAAATATGGGGTGCCCTATCATAGTGGAGAATATGAGTCAGCCCTGAGAATTGCTTATAGAGGTCAGTTAATTTCTTAGATTAATAGGGTTTTTATATTGCATTCAATAACTCATTTTTGTTATTTTGAGACATGGTTTAACGTTGTCATGTTATCTTCTGTTGGTTTTCACCAATATTGTAGATGCTTTGTGAGGAGTAGGGGCTCTTCCTTGAAACAGATGACATCATTTGAGGATTAGGGCTTATGATTTTAAAGGGAGTCATGGAAGCTCACAGTGACAAGATCTTGGCTCGCTTTGTTGTTGAGGTAATGCCATGATTGCAAACAAGATAATTAACTCTCAGACCTCTGATTCCATGTAAAGATTCCTCTTTTATTTGTGTTTGGTTGCTTGAGCAGACCATAGAATTCAAGGATTGGCATTTGGATTTATAATGAGAACATGGTATGCAATTTATTTTAAGCCTGTGTGTGTTTCTAGAGTTGGAGAAAAGTGCCAAACCAAATAAATTTCTATGGTCGATTCTTAATAAGTAACACTTAGAGATTGTTCTTGGTAATTTGATTGTGTGGGGTTGTAGACCATAAGATACTCTAGCTATCAACCTCTATATTTCACCTTATGTTGTCTATGTTCTGGCATATAAAATTCTGAAGGCACCACTAGTAGAAAATGAGAATTTAGTGATTAGGTGACGAAAAACGTTAGTCACCACAACTTTTACAAGTGAAATACTACCAAAAATGAGCAATATTAAGTGACCCAACTAAAACCGACTAATATAAATGACTAATTTAGTCCCAGGATAAAATATACGACTAGCTAATAAGTAATAAAACTCAAAATGACTAACGTGAATGACTAATTTAGTCTAGGAACAAAAAAATGACTACCTACCAAGTACTACAATAACATGAGTCAGTGGTGTACGTTAGTCATTTTAATAAATGTGTACAACAAGATACATTTCAACAAAAGTAAAGCCACTAGGAACCATGATGAGCAAAAGATCCAAGCCCATATGAAGAGCTCACCATCGTCAACATAGACACCAATTCAATATCAATAAAAGAAATAAGGTCAATACCATCAATGCAATACACATGCAGGTTGCCATAAACGTAAGACATGTTCTCGTCACCCTCAATAAGATACAAAAAAAACACATGGACACCACCATCATCAAAATACACATGCCTATTGCCATCATTGAAAGGTTGTTAAGTTATGTAGGATAATGTGCCTTTGAAGTAGGTCTATGAGGTTGACTTATTGTGAAAAGCACATAAAACATGAGAGAAATCCTTTGAGTTTGGTTATAGAAAATTCCTAACAAGAATCCGTGATATTTAGTGGTGTCGTGTCTCTGCTTCTCCCTTTAAATCATTGACTTCCTTGCTTTGCTTTGCAATCCAAAGGCCTTGTGCAATCTATGGGTGGAACCCTACAAGGGTTTGAGGTAGGTGCCATTGAGTTGAGAAGGAGATGAGTTCCTCTCGTCATTTTCATTATCAATCCTGTAACTATTTGTATCACCCTTCATTATCAATCTTCAATATCTACATGTAACATTTTGTATCGCCCTCGAATCCAAAAGTGAGAATGAGATCATTGATACCTTGTGAACCTCAATCAATAGTTGATTCACAAAAAAATGTAATCAATAGTAAATTCATGAAGAACTAATATATTGTAAGCAAGAATTGAATATGAGTGAGGAAAATAACATTATTGCCTTTTAATCTCCCAAAATAAACTTAATATTTAAATTATTAAAAAAAAAAAAAAAAAAAAAAAAAAAAAAAACCTTAATATTACATGAAAAAATTTCCATTTTATGTTTAAATAATGTTTTTTTAATTAGAAAATAAAAACCCACCATACCAATTATCCAATATAGCATAATTAGATTTAAAAAAACCATTTAATGGTGGCTCACATTCCAAATTCCCGCCACTCTATTTACAAAACCTGTGAAAAGAGACTCATGTTCCAAAGTGAGTAAGAGGAGGGAGGTGCAAAATAAAGTTTATGTTTGAAATTAACAGATATGCCATTAATTAATTAATGAAAATGAATGAAAAAGAAAGGAAGAAGTCGTAAGTAAGAGATTTTTTGTTTTTATGGGTGCGTGGATTGGCAAGAAGAGGGCAAAGATGACCAAGAATCACAGGGAGGAAGAATTCAAGGTGAATTTGTAAGATAGTGTAGGTTTTTTTTTTTTTTTAATTTTTTAATTTTTAATTTTTTAATTTTAATTTTAATTTATTTATTTATTTTTTCAGTAAGCCATTTGAATTGTGATGATAGATGGAAAAAAATAAGAGATTTTTTGTTTTCGTGGGTGGGTGGATTGGCAAGAAGAGGGCGAAGACGAGGAATCACAGGGAGGAAGAATTCAAGGTGGTTGTTTTTGGAAATCAATAATAATACTTATCGATCTGTGTATTTGATATGGCATCAGTGCACCAACGAGCTAATGTTTCACAGTTGGCATCTACTGGGAGGTCCTGCCATGGTCAGCCTGGGCATCTGTAAATGTAGAAACACTTTTAGCTAAGGGAAATCAGAAAGACATCAAAATGTTTTAGGTATGTATTATTTTTTGCTTTCAATCTCTACTCTGCACTATTTTTCCAGTTACCCCAGTTACCAAATATCATTCCTAAACTATATATTCAGTTGAATGTTCAATATATTAAACAAAACGTAGGCAATGGACTTGAATTTGGTTAGCCCTTGTTCAATGGTTGTTTATGATTCTGTCAACTCATTTTGACCACACCACCCAAGCCCACCCCAAGGAAAAACCAAAATAAAAAGAAAAAATATAGAAAATAAACATACCCTGAACTTAGTCCCCAGGGTTAGCTCAGCTGGTCGAGTCCCGGTCGGTAAAATACCTCTTCTATTGAGAGTTCACAAGTTCAATTCACTCAGCACTATCAGGGTCAAGCTTCATGGTTAATCCAACATGAAGTGAATCCTTTGGGTGGATCTACATGGTACAAATATTCCTTAGATGTAACAGTTACCATTCTCCAAGAACTTTGAACCACATAAACATACCTTGAACTTCAAGTCCATCATCAATTTTCTTGGGATTCGTTTCACTTAATTCTTGAAATTGGAATTCTGAAGGGTATGGCATGTAAGCTAGAGTGAATAGAGGCAGGAAAAAGAGAAGAAAAGTGATAAATCTCCTCCAAATTGTTAGAATATCTACTTGGTTTCTCTGAAAGTGTCTTCACAACGTACCTTTAGCAGCACACCTTTTGTAACTTTAGATCCAAGATGGTGGAGGGTGCACTAGAAAAACCTCCCAGTGAGGCATATTTGCTTGATGTAGACAGTTGAAAGTCTTTCAATAGTTTATCTACTCTGAGCAAGTTTTATTCCGTTTATGGTTTTTCCATAACTAGAATATGTTTCTTTTCTTAAACTAGCAAAAAAAATATTTTATAAGAAGTAAAAAACATATTTGATATATTTGGAAAGTGTTTTTATCACAATTTTCTTGGCATGGTAGCCTAACATATGAATCTAGAGGAGGGTGCATGCATTTGGGGTGCATTTCCTTCTCTAACATGATTTTCCATGCAAGTTGGGAACTAGGACAGATTTAGTCCAAACTTGATTGTAACTCATGACCCTTTGCTACAATTATAAAAGTAGGGCATGAGAGTAGAGTGAGGTATTCTAGTTTTGGGCCTTTCATTGTGTATTTATTTTTTTTCCTATTTAATGCGATGATAGTTGTAAGTTTGAGTGTTTAAGAGTTGTGTTTGTTGTTCATGAATCATATGTATTTGTAGATAAATGTGTTTTAGCTCTGCTTACCATGGTTTGCAAATTTAACATAGTATGAGAGCACATTTTGAAATCTTCTAGGATTCCATGTATATGGATAGTAGGGCTACTACCTAGGATAGGGAAGTTTTGTTAGAAGGTTTTAAGCATGGGATGTCCAAGATCTATTATGGACCTATGATAGTTTACTGAAGGTTGCTGCTTTGTTTTGTTTAGCTTTTTGTTGTAGGAGTGATAGTGTAACTACCTTTAGTCTCAAATATGAACACTGATTGGAAGGCCCCTCTAATTTTGTTGCTTGTATGTGTCGGTTGTAGCTTCTTTTGAAGGAGCATGGGAATTGGCATCCTGTCAAGAAAGAGGTTGCAACACTAGATTTCTAAAATCCGAGTTTCATGTCTCTAGACTTTTGCAAATTAGAAAGTCTGAGTCAAATTGAAAAGGAGGACAGATTTCAGATGTATGTGAAACCATGAATTCAATCTCATTATTAGTTAACGTTAATTAATGATTCATTTATTTCTCTTATAAGCTCTTTGTTTATGTCATGAAGACCAGGGATGAGGTCTTTGGGAAGTTTAGAGAGTTTAAAGCTTTTGTAGAAAAATCAAACAAGTGAGAAGATTGAAGTGTTGAGATCAGATAATGGAGGAGTATATACCTCCAAAGAGTTTGACACTTTTTGCAGGGAAGTAGAGATCAAGAGCGAGTTGATAGTGACTTACAAAACACATCAAAATGTGGTTGTAGAGAGGAAGAATAGGCCTTAGTGTCATGCAACAAAGATTGGGGAAGAAGAAAATCTTTCTTCCTCAAAGGTCGTTCCACAAATTCCAGTGAAATCAAATTGAAATCAATTAGATACCAATACAGTGGAGGTACAAAGACCATTTTTCCTTCTAGTTCATTTAGGAGGCTCGAATGGTTTACCTAGACAATGTAGGGGGCATAATAGCAACTAGGAGCACATAAATCTTCATTTTGAGTGTGTCATCCTCTTGAGAAGTTTTGTAATTATGGTGCATTGGTTTCTTCTAGTTTCTTAATAAGAAAATGGTAAGTCATTTGTTCATATATACGAATTGTCAAAATGTTTAAATGTTATTTGAGAATATAGTTGAGAAACCCTCACGTTGAAACTACTATATAGTATATCAAGTCCATTGGCTTGAATAATGTCATATATGAAGTTTGGAAAGTTTGTGTATGTGTTGGTCAATGTTTGAAAACTCAGACTCAGACTGATATTATTTCAATGACTTGATTTACCAAAAAATATATGACTCCAAACCATTGAAACAGAATATGAAAAAGTCTGCTCATGGCTCATACATATACCATGTAAAGTTGAATATATCAAAAAAGTTTCAAAATGGCACTGCATCCAATATATATCAGCAACAATGAGGCTCTAAATGGCCTCCATAGGCTTTAGAGTCTGAAAAACATGCTACAACCATCTCCTTTTGGCCTAGCCTCGTCTTCTTCAAATTTTGCAAGCTGGTTTTACAATTCAAATCTAATATGTCCAATCTCCTCTAATGGGGCCATGCATGGGGAAACTTGGCCTCTTATACTAGCCAAGTGCTCTTTAAATCTATGAATTCCCACTCCCCCTTCCCTTCTTAATGCATTTCTTGTAGTATTTGCAATAAATTTTCACATCATCTAGATTAGCATGGATCTATGTAGGATATTTGACTCTAAGGGTGGCAACCATGGAAAAATTCCAATATGGGGTTTGAAAGAGAACATTAGATTTCAGAAATCTGAGTAGCATAATTCTAGACATGTGCAAATTAAAATGTCTGAGTCAAATTCAAAATAGGGACAGGTTTAAGATGATTTGCATTTGTAATTTAAACACTAGTAGAAAATGAGAAATTAGTGACTAGGTGACTAAAAAAGTTAGTCACCACAACTTTTCCAAGTGAAATACTACAAAAAATTAGCAATTTTAAGTGACCCAACTAAAAACAACTAACATAAATGACTAATTTAGTTGCGGGTTAAAATATACAACTAATGAATAAGTAATGCAACTAAAAATGACTAATGTGAATGACTAATGTAAACTAAACTATGACTAGCTTCTAATAAGGTATTTTTGAGCTACCTACAACTACTTGAAGTTTATTAATAACATTATTCCCCAAAAATAATGGGCTACCTAGGACTATTTGAATTTATTAATAACATTATTCATAGAATTAGATATATTTTCCACCTCCTTAAGGGTTAGTTAATATTGGAGTCGTCTACGGAGGCAGAGGAATTGCCTAGACGACCAAAAGTGGCCAGAATTTGGGCAAAAACATTTCAAAAAATATTGTATATGCAGTGTTTGAATCATGTTTTTGATGGTGGAAATAGATTCAACACCATCAAAAACCTCTAAGGAACCTAAAATTATGAAGTTTGACAGCTTTTACTTGGATTTACAAAAATCCCTGCCAGATTTTTTCAAAATATAACTGGAATTTCCATAACTTTCAAAGAAAAAAAGCATAATCGTTAGACTACGGTGTTAATATTCCCTTTATGTATAAACCTCATATTCTCTTTCCCTCTTTATATAAACATACTAGAAAAATATTTTATACTTTCATGTAATGGATCCTAAAAACATTTTTCAAAATATTTTTTTTTATAATTTTTATTGATACCTCAATCCAAAATTATCATTTTGTAGACCCCTCTATGCGAAGAAACCTCCTACTCAATAATAGCAACATAAACAATGGAAAAATTATTAAAATCTAATTTTGGGCCACTCTAAAATCTAAAATTGACCCATTAAAATTTAATTTCTCGTTGCAATTGACAAATTTACAAATTGTTAAAATCTAATCATTTAATTTCCCTCCTTCCCTTTCCCCTTCCCTGCTACTTTTCTTCCTTAGCAAGTTGGGAGATGGTTCAAAGAAAATAACACTAATTAGCTAGGGATTTTACTGTAAATAAATTCTATTTTGTACTAGGCTTCTGGGCAGACTTAGCATTGCAGTCCCTTCCTGGTTTGTAGTGCCAAATGCTGCAGAAAGAGAAATACTGGAAGGTAGGTAACAAATGATACTTGGGGCCCTTAGAAAAGCATCCCCCTCGGGTGAAAATATGATTGTGCTATCACATAATATGAGGGGAATAGGGATGGCCTCCCAACAATGATACCTGAATAGGCTTATTTAAAAACATCGACCATCCATTCTGTACATTCAAGAGACTATGTGTTCAACTGAAGCAGCTCAGAATGCCCTCTCCCGGTGTTCAAGGATGCATAAGTTGCATCTACCATAATAGTTATACAATTCTGGAGATGTAGAATGCTATCGAGGTCAAGGGCGTATAATGAGAAAACAAGAAATAACCTCCCAACCAGATCCTCTGGCTATAAATAGCAATACGACCCTCCTCTTTTTCAATTTATTGCAGCTGGGACGATTTGATGAAGGCTCAGATATTACATGCTTATGGTGATATTAATGGCCACTTGGAGCCTTCAGAGAGTGCAAGGATGAGACACTTGGCAAGAATGGCTACTGCTTATGCTAAGTGATACATACAGACCAAAGGCACATTGCTCAATTTGTATGGAGAGAACATTTACTAGGAGTGGAAAGGATTGGCAACCTTATCATGCATTGTTTTATGGCTTGTAACACCGTTTACTCTGCAAATGAAGTGTGCTGGAATTGTTGAAAAGAAATAGAGAATTGCTAAGGCCAAGACTGAGAGAGCTGAATATTGAAATGATCATTCAAAGTTGAAGCAACAAGGCGATCACAAGGGTGAGAGTGTAGCAAATGAAACCCTAAAGATCAATGACAAACTATCTTAAGGAAGTGGATTCAGAATATGAAGATGTGGAGGATGTTGATAAGTCCGATCTCTGAATTACTCTTTCAATCGCTCAGTTGACGAGGACGAAGATGACTTTGAGCCGAAAGAATCAAAAAAGGACTTTTAAGCAGATGAAGATGATGCCTTTCAACGTGGGCATGAGGATTTGTTCAGCCCTCAGCTTGGTGATTCTACAAGCCTTTCACTAGTCTTGCTAGGATAGAGAGATTTCCGATATCTCCAAAAAGTTTGCATTCACTGTCATCATGAAGAATTGTTTCAGGATCCATTAAGGAAAAATTTTTGTGATGAATTTGTTTGGGGCCTTGGGCATCACACTGTAAGTTTCTCTTTTTGTCTATTTCATTTATGTTGGATGTAGTACATGTATTATAATGAAGTGGATCCATGTCAGTATGTAGAAAAACTATTGCCACTTGGATTTTAATGGAAGGGAGATTCAGATGGATTATGAGATTTCGAGGAGGCTTCCTAGAATCAATAGTTACAACATTTACCTTCAAGAAATAATTGAAGTTTGCCTCATCGTTATGAAGTTTTTGGAAGGAAATTGCTGCAAATAAAGACAAGTTGTTGAGTCAATTAGAACCTGAAACCTCTCGTGTTGTACTGTGTTAAGGCTTGCACTAAAAATAAGTAGAAAATCCTCTGCCTGTAAGTAGCAATATGACCCTCCTATTTTTCAATTCATTGCTATTGGGATGATTTGAAATCCTCGTCAACATTGGTTTCTTATTTATTTATCTAGAATAAAAGCACTTTCATGGATTGTATTTGGGGCGGTAAATTGGACATGAGAAGAAATTCAAAGCTACAACACGTCCAAAGTCTCTATATCTCTGCTGGCTTATGAATTTCATTCTGAATACAATATTCTTGATCTCTACAATCATCAAGTTCATGTCCACAACTACTAATCCATATAATATATTCCCTCTTGATGACCTTTTTGCATTGATAATTTTCCCTACCCATAAATTTTTATTGGCATTAGCCCTCAAAGGGTCTACAAGAATCACCATTGTTGAAGAAAAAGAAAAAAAATTACATGAACCTCTTCTTGATGGTAGCACTTTGAATTTTGGCACTGAGAAGAAGTAATAACCCCTTATGCTACAACAAGTATTTTGTTAAGGGATACATGGTTATGGTTGAATCATGTATTGAACAAAGGTTACAGAAATGCTTTGAAACCGGATTTGTTGAAATAGGTCAACGTGTCCTGAATCTGGCGAATCGGACACGATTCGTGCTAATTCGTGTCCAGAAATCAAAACACGTTGTGTCTGATTGGGACACGATTGAATCCAGATCGTGTCCCGATTTCCGGACATGAATCTGGAAAAAGTGACCCACGCAGCCTAAAATAGGCGACTTTGTTGTTCTTTTTTATCATTTTCTCTTCTCTCTTTTGTAGTAGGTTTGTTGTGGGTTTGTTGTGAAGGGTTTGGAGCAAGGAGAAAATGGTATTTTTTCATCTAGTGTGCACATATTTTGTGCAACTTCCTGATGCACCATTTAGTTAAAACTCATTTGCTCATCACAATCTAAACTTCTTTTTTCCCATTCAACTTTATGGGTTCCTCTACCAATTTCTAACTTTGTTGCTTTGATCTTATCCTAATCTTCAGAATGAATTACTTTGTTCTAAGGGGTATTGTCATTTTAAAAATGTTCTTCAGTCATGTGTTCTTTTGATTGTTATCTCAGCTTGAAGTTCTCTGTGGTCAAGGTTTGACATGGCTTTGCCCTTCCTGTTTGGTTTTTAAGAAGGAAACACATATGTAATGTATCATTGTTAATTAAACTAGAAGAACCTAGTTTGTAGTGACTGAAATGATTTTTATTGTTAATTATTTCATTGCTTTGAACAGTTTCATGTAATGAAATATTTACTATTACAGTTGACAGTATAAGTGTCCTGTTGAAGCATTCAAGTGTAATTTTAGAGTTTTTCATATTAAACACTTCAGAAGTAGGTTATTTGCAATTGAGAAAAATGCAGCTGTCAGTGCCTTTATCTTACTATCTTGTCTTTCTCCTATTCAATCATTGATGAATTGAATATGTATTATGAATTTAGAATTTAGAATTTATCATTTAAGTGACATGTCACAAATTACAATTGTATTTGAGTTTTGTATGTACTATGCATGCTATATTGTTACTAACTTACTTTGTAAAAAGTAAAACTTACATCTAGATGAAGATATTTGTTTGAAATCAATGAAGTTGTATCATGAATGAGAATTTGTGTAAGAAATATCTAATTTTTCATATATATCTATATATATATATATATATATATATATATATTTAATAAAATAAAATGTATCCGAACGTGTCCTGTTGCAGGGGGTCAACGTGTCTAAATTTGAAACTCGAACCCCTGTATCCAACGAATCCTGAATCAATGTGTCAGGTTACTTAGCAGAAATGCTTTGCAATTGATAGATGTTCCTGCATTGGCACTTGGTGATAACGCTGAAAATATGTTTGAACTTTTTAAATCAAACTAGTCTAACAACATAGTGGAACACCAACACCCTGTACACCTTACATTTCTTCGATGCTTTTTGCCCAAATCTTGCACTTACTACATCCCTGGCCATTGCAAAATTGTGTGTGATGTATATTGGCCCAATTTTGATACAAAAATTTGTTGATTTTACATCTGGAGATAATAGCTTTCCCTATGAAGGCTTTGTCCTTGTATTGATACTATTTCAGCAAAATTCATTGAGGTTCTTTGTTCCCATCAATATAACTTTCAATGTCAGAAGTTGGGCATGCTGATAAGGTCTACCCTGATCACAACTTTATATAGAAAGGGTTTAATATTTTCAAGCTCCACTAGGCCAGCTCATTGTGTTGGCCATATTTTAAATTACATGGTCGTGATTGGTCAACAACATTCGAATGCGATGTAGAAGCTTCATTACATCTAGATGATGCCTCTACAAGTTGGGGCTGCTTTATCAATCTTGTTTGAGGTTTTGGGCATTTCTATGTTGTCTAGTTTTGTTTACATGGAACTAATAATGGGCATTGTAGCTTGGGGATCCAAGAGAAATAGGAGATATGAGTTCCAATTAGTGAAAATGTGTGATCTTCACACAACTAATAAGTTTTTAAATTATATGAGGGTTATCAAACTTCAAGCATGGGAAGACCATTTCCAAACATGTGTAGAGTCTTTCAGGAATTCCAAATATGAATGGCTCTGCAAAACTATGTATTATATTTTAGTGAATATAATTATTCTATGGAGCATGCCTTCACTTGTTTAAGTAGTGACATTCACTACATGGAGCATGTCTTCACTTGTTTTAGTAGTGATATTCACAACATGGAGCATGCCTTCACTTGTTTCGGTAGTGACATTCACTACATGCATTTTTGTAGGAGAAAAACTTATAGCAGGGAAGGTGTTTCCAAATATGAATGGCTCTGCAAAACTATGTATTATATTTTAGTGAATATAATTATTCTATGGAGCATGCCTTCACTTGTTTAAGTAGTGACATTCACTACATGGAGCATGTCTTCACTTGTTTTAGTAGTGATATTCACAACATGGAGCATGCCTTCACTTGTTTCGGTAGTGACATTCACTACATGCATTTTTGTAGGAGAAAAACTTATAGCAGGGAAGGTGTTCACTGCAAAATTGATTTTCAAAATTATTCAAGAGCCCATTAGGAACTTTCATCAAGCTTTAATATATATATCACAAGCAATGGTGTCCTTGGATAGACTTGACAGGTATATGACCAGCAAGGATCTTGATCCTGAGGCAAAGAGATTGTTATTGTAGTTGAAAATAATACTTTCTTTTGAGATGAAGAGGAATCCAAATTCACTCTTCAAAATATCAACCTTGAGGTTCAAAGTGGATCTTTGGGGGAAATTTTTGGCACAGTTGGATCCGGGAAGTTCTCTTCATTTTCATCCATTCTTGGGGACATGCCAAAACTCTCTAGCGTGGTACATCAACTATCCCTACTATAATATTTACTTTCATCTCCATATTCCTCTTTTAGTCTTCCACTACATTTACTAGATTAAAAATATGTATTTATAACTTGATAACATTATCAAGATAATTGTTACAAAATTTGTTATGGTTTCCTATTCAAACTCAAGCCAATAGAGAAAACAAGCCAAATTGACTTGCTAGCAAGTAAAAATCGCTACTTGGTCAGTACAAAATTTCCATTCTTGTAAGAAAAAATTAGCCTAGTTTGCCTGAGTTATTCTCGTATTTGAGCCGATCACTTACTCTTCGGTCTCACCCAAGCTTTCACGGAGCCAAGTTTTGTAACTATAAGAACCAAAACATGGGAAAGCTCCTCTGGCCAGAGAAATGTGAGATTGCAACAGGTACAAACCAAGGACAAACATATATTGAAAAGAAGAAACTTGTACCCATTAGAAGTTTTGATTGCAAAGGACTCACATAACTAGTTGTTCTTAGTACGCTAAACTTAATTTATTGCAAGATAACCAGATGAAAGAAACGATAGTCAAAAGTAACAAAGATAGTAGTTAACTTGAAAAATGTCACTTCAAAGGTATAATAGACTTGTTTTCTGTTAATTAATGATTCATTGATTCATCAAACATGATTTGTTCTCTTATATTTCTTTCCCTCATTCAGACTAAATAGGTCTATTAGATTGAACTCTAGTTCTCACCAATTTTGTCAGAAATCACATAGATCTAGGATATCTATCTCTTTAATAGAAACAAAATAATTTTACTAGAGATGTAACTTTTGCAATGAAAGCCCTTACTACTTGTATGGAAGTTTTAAAACTGACTTTACATTTTGTTTGTGCACGATTTCAACTATTTTTTCATCTCTTCTCAGCATTCTTTTCCTTTTCCTGCCTCTTTTTCCTAACCAAAACTTTATTTTGTTGTACCTCTTACCTTGCGGTTCCTTTGCTGAATATTTTCCTTCTTGAACTCATAGTTGATGATGGTTTCTTCTCTCTTTTTTTTTGCGACTTTCTTCTTTACATTTATTTTTATTCCAATTAGAGTTGTTTTCCAAGTTCACTTTAGTATTTGATGGGGGTTTTCCTTGATCCTTCACTTTCTTAGGTTTGTTGCGTAACCCATTCTCCTTTTCCCCTTCTCCTTGCATCTCAAAACCCTTCTTTCCTTTAGCAATTAGGTTATGGATGTTAAATTTCCACGATTTTGCATCTATGATAGAATCTTAACATCTATGACACTACCAAACCAAGAATCTCAACGATACTACTTTGCACAACAGAATATAAACAACGGTTAATCACACATGCACACAATATAGACAACTATTTACAATTTTTAACCCAACTTCATTATGTTAGAAAAAACATAATACAACAATCTAGGGCTCCCATACCATGGATAATGGCCCTCATACATCCACTAGTACAAGATACAAACTAGGGCTTGGTGTCAGTCCATCGACAACCAATCTACCCTCAACAACATACTCTAATCATCTGGTTGATGTAGTCAACTCTCTCAGCTCCCCTTGGTCGTACCCTATACCTGCCCGGTCCTTCGGCTCCTGATCTGCAGCTCTTGCCTCTATCAATGATCCAATTCCATCTAGCCACTGAACCTTGGCTATCAAGCTGCTCTATAGTTTTTCCATAGTCCATAAAGTCCATAACACATCGAGCCTCCTGTTGAGTTGTTCACAGCTCCGCTTGTGAAAAATACTCAACTTCCTATTGCTGCTCCTAAGCTACTCAGGGACTTCAGCCCACTATGGTCTTCCTGCACTGCATTGATGAAGACCAACATAGGGCATGGAGGGATACCACCTATCACTACAAAATGTCCATCTACCACAATGAACACAGGCTAGGAGGACTGCCCGTCATCTATTGTAGAAGTCATTCTCCACACACAAGTCTCAGGCTCCACAACTGCTCTTGGTTGATCAGACCCTTGAGCTCAACAATTGCCTCTCTCGTAACTACCTTTGTCCATCAAGGTGTTGCTCACCAGGCTCCAACTTGGACACTATCACACTATCCTCCAATAGACCATAAGTGCCCAATCTGCATCCACACTTTTCCTACTCTCACGCTGCCCTCCAATAGTCCACGAGTGACGAATTCCACGATCTAGCATTTGCACCTAGTTAGGGCATCCCACACATAGGAGACCCTTACACGCGGCTGTCCACGGACTTCTCCACATCTGCCCTTTGCTCTGCAATAGAGGAGCTATTGCAAAAATATAGGATCCAAACTAACACTGTGAAACTTCCCATTGGTTAGGGCTTCTAACATGCCATGTCATCCCTACCTCCTTGGCTTCCACAGGCTGCAATAATATGTCCACACTAGGACACCTACATCACTCCATAGCTGGATCTTCTCCTAGTTGGAGTTCCTTCATGCCCAAGGCAACTCTAACAAATGGATCCCAATAAACAATAACAAAGATTGATCCAAATACTGGTAAAAACTTTGACCCAACACAAGGAAAACTCAGCTTCAGTTTTGATATATTTCTGTTGTCCCTAGTTAGGGTGCTTGCACGATGAAACAACCCTAAATATACCACCCAAACAAACTCCAATCAATGTGATCTAACCATGGGATCATTCCCACCTATTATATTGCTATTCTGAGCATATACCACCCCAAACAGCTTTGTGTAGATGCCTTCTGATGGTGGTATGGCTTGCAGCCTACCACAGTTAAGCTCCAATGCCTACAACCCACACAAAATTGGGTTTAACTCACCTCGTTGCTACCATATCAGTCCTGCATTCAACCTTTAACAGCCTCGGCCTAGCTGCAGCATGGGATAATCCTCAATGCAGTCACAAGAGGCTCCAAAACGACCCTTCTACTTCTCATTGTTTTTCCCTAGTCTCTTGCGGCTAATCAGAGGCCTCTTCCCCTTCGATGCTGCCCTTTTGCTGTCCTTATGTTTCACAAGATGGATGATTAAATGATCACATATCACCTCTTATTTATACCAAACAAGAAGGATTCTTCCAACGTCATTCTAGGGTTGTCCAACTTGTCAAGAGGCTTATTTAACTCAAGTCGACCTGGACACATATGGTGTAAACCCACTCATGACCTTCAACAATTCATATCTCAAGTTCTAGATCTCCGATTTGGGTGATCTTTGAAGTGTTGGAATCAACACGCCAAGCCCTATCATCTCAAATTTTTCCATGCTCAAATTCTTGATGGTTTTGGCCCAAATCTCAATGGGTGCAAAACCCCATGCTTGGGTTCCAAGCCCATAAGCTTACTTGTGGCACTTTACCTTCTAAGCCCTGAACCCTAAGGCTTGGAGTACCTCCCAAGCTACACAAAAATCAACACTCCCTCTTAGCAAGAGAGGTACTTCCAAGACTAGGAAGTCACTATCATCATCTCTGGCGACATTAGCCCATTTGGCATCCATCACTGCAACATACCCTATAGAATGAATCCGACAATCTCGGTATTTCCTTTGCCTTATAACATCCAAACCTGAAGATCCCAAACCTCTATAGGGCTTCTCCCTTTAAGGTTAGACTCCCTCTGAGCCTAAACGATCTCCACTGGCTCAATCCTGTAAGCAATCATCCTCCTAGATCAAATACCAATCGTGAAAATCCCTCCAATCTCAGATATGCAACATCACGATTCAATGAATATTCTAGCCTGCCAATATCTAGTCCATCACATGAAGCCATCTTGATCAACCTGATCTCGTCCATGCCAAAGAAACCCTCGACTTGTCCCGACTCCCAACCACCCATGACAACACATATGAAGTCCACAATCTATAAACCACCACACAACATATTGAAGTGCACCAGGTTCACCACTGATCCACCAGAACTCCCAACCCAGATCATGTAGTCTATCAAGACCACATCTCCATGTCTTCAGCTGAATCCTTTTCTCCATGATCCAAACACCCACAACTCCCTTTGATTTGCTTCGCTGTGCACACTCTGATTCACTGTCCCTCAAAGTAGCTCAGATACACTATGATACCATGTTGAATTTCCACAATCTTGGGTCTAGGATAGAATCTTAAAATCTCTGACACTACCAAACCAAGAATCTCAATGATACTACTTTGCACAACAGAATATAAACAACAGTAAATCACACATGCATAGAATATGGACAACCCCTTACAAATTTTAACCCAACTTCGTTATATTAAACAAAATATAATACAACAATCTAGGGCTCCTGTACCATGGATAATGGCCCTCATACATCCACTAGTACAAGATATAAATTGTGGCTTGGTGACAGTCCATCGACAACCAATCTACCCTCAACATGATACTCTGACCATCTGGTTGATGTAGTCGACTCTCTTAGCTCCCCTCGGTCATACCCTATAACTGCCCGGTCCTTCAGCTCCCTATCTATGACTCATACCTCTATTAATGCTCTATGTCCATCTAGCCACTAAACCTCTAATGTTAATCTGCTCTCTAGTTGTGCCTTAGTCCATCAAGACCACAACACATCGAGACTCCTGTCGAATTGTTCACAGCTCCACCAATGAACAACTCTCAACTTCCCACTGTTTCTCTGTTATGCTCTTAACCTGCAAAACAATACCCAAGCGAAGAAAAGATACCGAGAACACAGAATATGCGAAGAAAATATACCCAGAACACAGAATAGCAATGATTTTATTATTCAGAGAGAAATGTTCACAGGCCTCTTCGAGGGGGCAACCTCCAATAGAGCAGAGCTCGATTACAAAACAAGACACGATGCTCCTCGCAGGGAGTCTCTATCCTTTATATATGACTCATACATGCAATACCACGAGCCAATATCGTGGGTTTTATTAATACCATCTATCTAATACTACCGCCCATTTACCATCTATCTAATACTACCGCCCATTTGCAACTAACTGTGGTCCCGTCATTAATTCCGGGTTAACCACTTACAAATATTAATATGGGCTTTATTGACTCTTGACTATGACGTGATCCCATGACATAAATAAGGGGGTTAGGGTGGGACCCTAACATGCCCTCCCCCTTAAGACTAGCCTTGTCCTCAAGGCTGAAGCTGCGGAAACTGCTGAAGAATAGTGGCTAGTTCCCAAGTTGCATCTTCCGGAGAGGTGTCTTTCCATTTGACGAGGACCTCCTTAAGCATGCGGCCGCGCAGGTGCTTCTCTCATGTGTCTAGAACCTGTTCAGGTTGAAGCCAGATTGACCCTTCTTCGTCCAATTCAGGTAGACTGGTTTGAACTCGGCAATTGTTCCCAATCACTTTCTTGAGGCATGATACATGGAAAATTGGGTGGATTTTTGCTGTAGGTGGCAAAGCCAACTTGTAAGCCACTTCTCCAATGCGCTGAAGTACTTGGTATGGTCCGTAGAATTTTGGAGAGAGCTTTTGACAACCCTTGTCTTTGAGTGATGTTTGCTTATATGGTTGCAGCCTCAAAAAGACCTGATCCCCTTCTTGAAATTGGTGTTCTGAGCGATGTTGGTCAGCCTGTTGCTTCATACGGTTCTGAGCTTGATGAAGATTCTCGCGCAGATGGGCAAGCATGGTTGCGCGGTGTTGTAGGAGTTGATCCACAGCTTGTACTTTGGAGCACCCCGTGAGATAAGAAGTAGGGGAAGGCGGAAGTTGTCCATAGACTGCTTCATAGGGAGTCATTTTGGTAGTGGCATGATAGTTGGTGTTATACCACCATTCCGCCAGAGGTAACCACTG
This sequence comes from Pinus tabuliformis, assembly GCA_031772625.1. Taxonomy (NCBI): domain Eukaryota; kingdom Viridiplantae; phylum Streptophyta; class Pinopsida; order Pinales; family Pinaceae; genus Pinus; species Pinus tabuliformis. The sequence continues at coordinate 603,965,141 of CM062805.1, forward strand.
TACCCAAAGGTGTTGTTTTTCTGAAGTGAAACACCTAAGGTAGGTTTCTAGACATTTGTTGACTGCTTCAGTTTGACCATCTGTTTGCGGATGATATGAAGTACTGAGTTTGAGTTGAGTGCCTTGTATTCTGAAGAGCTCCTGCCAAAAATTACTGGTGAAGATTGGGTCGCGGTCGGACACAATAGAAGCGGGCATGCCATGCAATTTGAAGATCTGATCCATGAAAGTTTGAGCAACCAAAGTGGGTGTGAATGGTTGGGGTAGGGCGCAGAAATGAGCATACTTCGACAGTCGGTCCACAACCACCATAATGACTGACTTGTTCCCAGACTTTGGAAGACCTGTAATGAAATCCATGGAGACCTCCGTCCAAATTGACGCCGGAATGGGCAATGGTTGTAATGTGCCTGGTGTGTGGACGGTTTCCCCTTTGTGGCGTTGACAAACGTCACATTCTGCTACGAAAGTAAGGATGTCCTGTTTCATGCCGGCCCAAAAAAATCATCTTCTGGTGCGAGCATATGTCTTCTGAAAGCCCGAATGTCCTGCAATGGGAGATGAGTGCAATTATGCTAAAATGCGACTTTTGAGGGTGGATGTTGGTGATATTACGACTCTGTCCTTGTAGCGAAGAATATCATTCTGCCACAAGTAGCCCTTGCTGGAATTAGGATCTACTTGCAATTGAGAAATGAGTTGAGAGAGCCCGGGATGTGAAAACCATTCCCTGCGAGCCTCTTCAATCCAGTTTGGAATGGGGAGTGAAATTGCGAGCAGAGTACTTTCCTCCTCAAATTGGCGCGACAATGCATCTGCTACCCTGTTGTCTTTCCCTTTCTTGTAAATGATCTCATAATCATATCCCAGCATTTTGGCTAACCATTTATTTTGTTGTGGGGAAGATAGGCGTTGCTCCAAAAAATATTTAAGACTGTGATGATCTGTGTAGATTTGGAAACGTCGCCCCAACAAGTAAGGTCGCCAGGTCTCGACTGCATGTAAGATGGCCATCATTTCCTTCTCGTAGGTAGATTGGCCCAGATTCCTCCCACTTAGTTGTTGGCTGGTGAAGGCCAATGGTCGCCCTTCCTGCATTAAGACTGCTCCAATACCTATTCCCGAAGCATCAGATTCAATGACAAATGATTTGGTGAAGTCCGGTAGTGCTAAGACAGGAGTGGAACACATGGCGATTTTGAGAGCGGTAAATGCCTGTTGTGCTTCTTCGTTCCAGAAGAAGGAATTTTTCTTTAGCAGTTGCGTTAGGGGCTTCGCTATGCGGCCATAGTTGCGCACAAATTTACGATAATAGCCTGTGAGACCCAAAAATCCTCTCAAGCTTTTCAAGGTCTTAGGTTGAGGCCATTCTTGCATCGCCTGGATCTTTTTTGGGTCCACCTTGACACCTTCACGCCCCACAATGTGGCCCAAATACTCAACTTCTTCCATGCCAAACGAACACTTAGACATCTTGACAAATAATTTATGCGTGCGGAGCAGTTGCAAGAGTAGATCTACATGCTGAAGATGTGCCGCCCAAGTGCCACTATAGATGAGGATGTCATCGAAGAAGACAAGGACAAATTTTCTGAGATATGGTTTGAGGAGGTGATTCATAAGGCTCTGAAAAGTAGAGGGGGCATTACAGAGACCAAATGGCATGACCAGGAACTCATAATGGCCTTCATGAGTTCTGAAAGCTGTCTTGGGAATGTCGACTTCCTTCATGCGAATTTGGTGGTAGCCTGAGCGAAGATCCAACTTAGTGAATAATTGAGCCCCATTGAGTTCGTCCAGCAAATCGTCAACCACTGGGATGGGAAATTTATCTTTGACTGTTAACTTATTGAGGGCCCTGAAGTCTGGACACATCCGCCACTCCCCATCTTTCTTGAGGACCATGACCACTGGAGATGAATAAGGACTAATGCTGGGACGAATGACACCTGCTTCCAACAATTCCTTGATGATTTTTTCTATTTCATTCTTTTGGGTGAACGGATATCTGTATGGCCTCACATTTGGGGGTTGGGCCCCTAGAACCAATGTGATGCTATGATCATGTTCCCCTCGCGAGGGTGGAAGCTCATGAGGCTTGTCAAAGACAGTCCGATGTTTATTTAAAATCTGTTGCATCTCAGGATGAATTGGCGGGGGCATGGTGTCGACTAACTGGATGGAATTAAATTGAGCTACCACTCCATGATGACCCTTTTTTAACAATTTTTCCATCCTATGCGAGCTGATGATAGAGGGGGCTCCCGCCTGTAGTCCACGGAGGGTATGTGTGGAGTTGTTCTGCTTAAAACTCATATATAACTCCTGGAAATCCATTGTGATTGGCCCAAGAGTGCGGAGCCATTCCGCACCGAGGACAATGTCGCAACCCCCCATGTGTATTGCAAACATGTGGGTTTTCAATTGATAATCCCCCATTTGAATTTTGACATTTTCACAGCGACCTTCACATTTCATTGTGCCCCCATCTGCAATCTGGACTTGGAAGTTAGAAACTGCCCGGACGAAACAATGTGCTGCTTCAGCGATGTTGTTGGGAAAAGTATCCAATACGGAATGACCCTATCCCACTCTAAGGGTGATAGTTCCTTAGCAACAATCAAAGCAAAGCTATCTGAGATTACTTCTTTATGAGATGTAAAAGAGGGGAGAAAGAGATCCACTAACCGATGTCTTTCGCTAATGGTTGATCCAATCTTCTCTCCTTGCTGCCTGCTCCCAGCTCCTTGCTCTTTCACTGGCCCAGCTACACCAAGATCCTGCAAAATGACAAGAGAGGGAAACTACAAGAAGCATACATTCATAATTGATTCAAGGATTAGAATAAATCAAATACACAAGTATAACAACACACCATTGAGACACATGCATATAGAAGAACCTCAAATGCTTTATTAATGGAAGAAGTAAGGTTCAGGAAGTGATACAACCATAAGAGGCCCAATCCAGCATCACCTTCCCAGCAGAAAGAAATCTCCTCTTCACCTCCTTCAAAGCAAATCACCCAATAGTTCTAAACTCAAACCAACAACAATTCTTTACATTCACAAGATTCCAGCCTCCCTAGACCTCATGAGAGAGATCTATATATAGGAGTTTTGGAGAAAGGATGAGTCAGCTTGAGGCTGGCATGAAGCTGACTAGTGTCCTCTCCCACTTCAGTTTTTCTTCAGTTCTTGAGTCCACTTGGAGGTTCTTGCTTCCACTTGGAGATCTAGAACCTCTTACTCATCACCAGTCGAATTCCCTGATCCAAGTGTCATTTTGGAAGCTTCCTGGGCATTGACACCTTGAGGAATGACTGTGCCACATGTCCAAACTCGCCCAGCGCAGGTAGCCTTCTTTGCAGTTGACATTCAACGCAGGTAGACAGTGGAGCAGTTGACATTCAGCGCAGATGCTCAGTGGAGCAGTTGACATGATCCAGAATTGCCTTGTTTTTGAGTGTTTTCAGGTGGAGAACTTTTATTAAGTGCTGTGGTTTGCTGGCCTTGTTCCTCTAGGGGTAGGAACAACATGTTTAGGGACTTTGGATCCCTTAGATTATGGACATTTCATGCTTCATGCTGTAAGGCACAAAAATTTCTATAACAGTTGCCCCCTAAAGTATGAGGTCGTTTATCGGGTGAAATGCTTTATCAGGAGGATCCGAAGTTCATTCAATCGCTGAGAGGTGACCTGTAATAAGATACAATACAATACATTATTTTTCATACTGCTTTCATGATCTAGCTGAGGCGGGCATTCCCATGCTCAACTTTATAAATACATTTTTCTGTACATAGAACAGACAATCGTCTGATGGTAGACTGATAATTCTCTGTTGAAATTATCATCCTTTGAGCAGGATTATCATCTGCTGCACATGTCAATGTCTTTATTTCTTGAATATATATCGCAGCCCGGATGGATGAAACTAGATCCGGGGTCTTCAAACTCGTCCGATCTTCACTCTAAGTACAAGTCGATCCATGTGAGAATTTCTTGGAGTCGAACATGGAAAGACATCGCTTGATTACCAGTCAATGATGTAAACTGTTAACAAGCGCGAGAGGAATAACCGATAATGATGATGACCCTCAAGGTACGGCAGTACAATCCACGTGGTGTGAATAAAGGACTTGGCGTCGAACACCACACAAAATCTTTCGGTCGAAGGTCATTGATGTATACCTGTCGCCGGAAGTGAGAAACTTGCCATTGAGGCATGCAAGCTTCAAAGTACTGAGGGGGGTGTTACTAGATCAACTTCTTGGATAATGAGCTGAAGTCGACAAGAAGCGATCCGTCAAAGGAGGGCCTTAATGAATCCCACATCAGTGACACGGAACGGAGCTAATGATTGTGATGAAGGTGAAAACGATCTGTGAAATATGATTCAGGGTGGCGGTCATGAAAGGATGAAAGATGACATATGGTAGTGGATGGGACACGGTTGACTCTTTCTGAACAACATCTCTTGAACATATAACGACACTGATGCGATGGATCGGTAGCATTACCCCAAATGTGGATGGTTTGGCGAGACCATGGTGATGAGACCGGTGAATGAAACAACCCAACCCGATGGCGACTCGGAGGAAAAGTGTCATGTTCAAGAGTGACTTGCTACCATTAAAGCTTTGAGGTTCTCCCAATTTTTCCCCAGTCATTTCTGACCAGTACCTCTTTATTTTTGTCAAGCTTGAGGAGGATAACATATGCTTGTTCTATAACCTGCCCTTCGGGCAAGCCCATCGCTATGTTTTAACGAGCCTAGCGATAGGGAAACTCGTTCTCATCTAAAGACAAGTTTGTCGCTATTTAATGCATTTTAACGAGTCTAGCGACAAAGACAACTCAGTTCTTTTCATTTTTAGAGATTCTGAAAAGATACATAAAGTTAACTCCAAAATTCCTTTTTCGTCATCTAATCCCTTAAGTCCGAAAAAGTATAAAACAATACAGAAGGGATGAGTTTTCGATAACTTTAACGAGCCGAATAAAACAAGCGCTCGACCTTTTTGTGCAATAATCCCTCCGGTCCAAAAAGATTAAAATCTAGAGGAGGGATAGCTCTTCCAGTCCTTTTAACGAGCTGGAAGGCCAAAACTCGGCAATCTTTTCATATTTTATGAGTCAGTTGAAAAGAGCTTAAAGAAGACTCGTCTTTTGAGGAACGAGTGATAAACAGGGATAGCAACTGATTCCAGGTACAGGTTGGAATTCTCCAATCACGGCAGTGTCACAAGGATGGCTAGGTGAAATCACTCTTCGCAGCTGTTCCTCAAAATGGGTAAACAATCATATGGAGGTGAACGATCGGCCAAGTGAAAGTGGAGGTGGCAGGTGCAAACACGACCAAGGCTTTTTATGGCTGATGAATTTACGGTCTCAAATGGTTATTTACCGGTACTGGGTTCATTTTTTAAAGAGCTCGAATGCGCCAAAACACTGCTCAATCTTATGTTTATTTTTTAACGAGCATGAACTATGTGCTAAAACTGCTCGGTTGTGCGTTTATTTTTTAACGAGCATGAACTTTGCTAAAACTGCTCGTTCAGTTTGCATGCCCCCAGCATAATAACGCAAATCGAGGTGCATGCCCCCCAAGCTTCATTGCATTCAACTCGGTGGTTGGAATGAAGGTTTACCTTTGACCTTTAAAAAGGGGATTTGTTTCATTTTTTAATGAGGTTGACATAGTAAAAGAACTATCCTCATGACTCCTTGTTTCATTTTTTAACGAGGTTGACACGAGATAAGAACCATCCTCGGAGCCCACTGTATTTACAGTATTTCTATTAGGGCGATGATCCATGCCGACAAAATATTTAGGAATCTTCCGAATCCATTAGATACAGAAGATTTCATTTTCTAGGTTTCCACCGTGGCCACTCCCGCCAGATTACTTGGAGGCGGTAGGGCGAAAGTACCCATTAAGGCAGGGTCTTTTAGGAGGCCTACCCCAATATTTTGAAGCGAATGATCGCTTCCATTGATCATTGGAATGCTTCCCGTAACTTGTGAACTGTCGGGGAGGAAAGTTTGTTGGTCGACGACTGTAATTCTTCCTTGAAAGGGAAATGCAATCTTCCTGAAGTAGGTCGACACAACTACGGCCATGGCATATATCCAGGGCCTTCCCAGTAGGATGTTGTAATCGAGGTTTCCATCAATTACTTCAACATCAATTCCTACTGTTTTGCCCCCCAGTTCAACTTGCAAGTTACTTAAAATCCCGTATGGAGTGTATGATCGTCCATCAAATGCTTTTAACGTAGTTGATGATTTCGACAAGGGTGGTGAGCCTAAATTTTTCCAGCAACTCATCGACATAAGACATGTAGATGCCCCCTCATCAATAATTGTTCGATGAACAGTTTTGTTGAGGGCTTTCACTTGAATAAGGAAAGCTAGTTGAGCTGGTAACTGAGGGTCATATCCTTTATGATCAAAGGCCACAAGATTGGAATCCATTGGGCCAATCCCAGCTATTGCTGATAATAAAGCTTGCTCTTGGGAGGGGCAATTTTGCGGTACCTCAAGTGTCGACATAGCGGACGATGATTGAGCCAGGTCCTCTATTATATTATAATTCTGTGCTATTTTTGCACGAGGATTAAATGTCGATTTGTGTACTACTCCCTTTGGCGACTTTATCATTTGTTCAGGAATGATGGGTGGCACAACTTTGGTTAAAGTTGTCGTCGAACTACTAGGTTGTTCATCAGCCTTGTTATTCGACAGCCGTGGATTCCCGTAATCTTTATTCCTTGTCAAAGCATGATTTTGCTGCTTCGAGATAGACAACATAAGCACTTGGGATCGGGAAGCATTTTGATTAGCAACCAGATTTTGGCCTGGGTTGGGAAACGGATCAGTCAATACTGCTGGGGTTTTTGAACTCTTAAAGAGTTTCTTAACTTCAGCTATATGTGGACAATCTTTCGTCCAATGATCCTCATCGCATATATGACACCCTGCCGAGGGTTTCCTTTTTCTCCCTTTCTTTTTCTTCTTGCCCCCTGGTTGCTTCAGTTTTTTTCCCTTGTCGGTCGACATGGCATTTACTTCTGAGGCAAGAAGTTCTTCATTTGCATTTTGACTAGAAATTTTGTGTTTTCTAATCACGCCATCGCCGGCGTGAGAGTCATTGTTTGATTTATGAGGAGGAGGAATTGAGAATTCGGGTCTAGGGGCATCAGGTATTTTGTCGTAGAGCATGCCGGACTGAGTATAGACCAAGTCCAGATATTGCGCACGAGCGATAACCTGCTCTTCCGTTACGACTCCCCCCTTGGCCACATCTTCCGTGATGGCAGGAAGTAATGACTTGATAAACCATTCAGCTAATAGCTGATCGGGAACGTACGTTTTTACCATCCTACGACGACGTCGCCACTCATGTATATGATCAGATATGTGGGTGGCAGTCGTCTGTTTGAAGTTGGTAAGGAGTTCTGTTCCCGTTTCATACCTTATTGGTAATTGAAAATGGGTTAAAAAGGTTGTGGCTAAGGTACTGAAGTTGTCGAACGAAGCTCTAGGCAATTCAATGTACCATTTTGCCGCTGGACCCATTAACGTCCTCTGAAAGAGGCGAAGTCTTATCGAATCATCATTCAGGGTGTTCGATGAACACCATAGATGGAATGTCATCACATGATTCGACGGGTCTTCACCCGGATTTCCATTAAATTTAGGAATATCTGACGGAAGTTTATGTGGAATCGCTGGCCACCAAGGGGCATAAGCAATTGGATCATTCGTCAGCCGGTTTAGATCTGGTAATTCTAGAGTTGCTACAAAGGGAAACTGTTGGTTCAGGTTAGGCGAAGCATACCCAGGATAAGATGGGATCGCCTGAGCAATGGGTCTTTGCAAACCAGCATAATGCTGGCAACTTTGACAAGGTTGATGGGCATAACCATCATAGTATGGTTGCCCATTACTTACAAAGACTTTTTGCTCAGGTCCTTGATATGATTGCTGGAATGGCGGTTGTTGAGATTGAACCAGCTCTGGTTGTTGGACCATTTGCTGTTGACCAATATTGGATGATCGACCAGGATGAGGAGTCACAGTACTTGTTTTAGCCTGAGTTGCTCCAGATAAGGAGGTACTACCCTGAGATTGTGATTGAGTCGTTGAGACAAGAGGTTGTTGTATTGCAACCTGAGAAACTTGGGGTTGACATACAACAGGTGGAGCTTGTACTTGCGACACATTCACTATAGCAGGTATGGTGGGAATATTCGACACAGGGTGTACTGGTTGCATTGAATATACAACCCCTGGTTGTTGAGGCAGTATTGGTACCCAACCGCTGGATGTAATTCCAGTTTGACCTGAACTTTGTTGTAAACTCCCATATGGTTGTTCTCTGGGAGGGAACAATGAAAGAGCATACTGCCCTCCATATGGTGAAAATACAGTACTTAAAGGGTAAATTGGCCTTTGAAGACACACTGGATCAATTTGTTGAGTTTCAACATAAGAAATACCAGATGATAATACGGATGAAGAAATAGGAACTAACCATGTCGTCCTCCCTGATTGGGCTCTGGCTTGTTGTTGACAATTTGCTGGGACAGATGGTATACCAGCGAACATCGTTGGAGTAGCAGCAGGAGGCTCTGCTGCTGCTGTGTCGGACGACACAGTCCTAGATGTTGACAGTTGTTCAGACATATCTAGTCTATCCAAAATATTTCTTAGCGATTCTACAAGAACTTACGATGCCAAAAGACTAACTTCAAAGATCAATGAGGGAATGGTGATGATTATCCCGTTTAAAATAAATTTTAACGACGCTTAGACACAACTTGCTTTTTCACTTTTAAAGAGTCGAGAAAAAGCTAAAGATGACTCTAGTCTCCTTCGATGTTTTAACGAGCCCGAAGTGACAAATGCTCGGATGGACTTTTTCTGTTATAGAGTCTGAAAAAGGCCAAAAGAAACTGCTCTGGAGTTCTATGCAGAGGGTGTGCCAAACTTTTTGCAAAACCACAGAATACGTTTTATGGTACGGGTGGTCGATCTTCGTGAATGCTGTGTTCACTGCATTGCGATCAGTAGGGCGGCCGACACGGCTTCCTATGGATAAAGGCTTTGTTCCTATAGGGGTCTCCCAATATATACGCGACGGTACGTGGGAGCACAAGTCCGTATTGATATTTATCGCTTCACCGTGGAGGAATCACCCAACCACTCAACGCTAAGATATCACGTTTAACGACGCCGGAACATGTCTCTAGCTTAGACCTCTATGTGTTTGCGTTATGTTTCAAAGCGTTGTTATGTAAATTCAATTTATTTTAGGTTGATCTTGTTTAGCAGTTTTCCTTTATGGATCACCACGAGATGTATGGTACAACTCCTAAATGCAGTCTAAAGATGAGAAGCAAGCTTTTTCAATCTTTTCAACTTATGAAAATCTTAACTACTGAGGGAAAAGAAAGACATCATCTTTTCACACAGATCATAGAGCACACACTAATGCAATTTTCCCTAAATCAACATGCAAGCTGCCAAAATGCACATGCACAATGCAGGTATTTCTTTTCTCTTTCTTAATGTTGATGTACTACAAAAAGAAAGCTGTTGTATAACTTTGAATTCAATTTCAAGTGAAAGCAAACAAGCTTTTGTCCAAAATCAAAAGACAAAGATTTACTTGTTTCAACACTAGAAATACATAAATTCAAACCATATGACGAAAGCAAAAGCTCAATCAGCTATGAACAGCAAACAAACTAACTCTTAAGATTAGAACGACACTTATCACAGGTCTAGATCGAAGAGGCCACAGCAAGACTAGTTCACTTTCGTTATGGGAAACTGCAAATGATGTAAGAAATACACAAAGAACAAATACAGTTTATTTATACAACGGAGGCGGAATAGTGGCAAAGAAAGGTGGTTTCAGATAGGTACTTTGACTGATAACAGGCTGCAAAAACAGGGATGAAAACAGGGCAACGGAAAGCAAAGAACCCCAGTTGCACAAGGCCACACTGGTTCAGCGCAGGTAGAACATTGTCAGTTTGACATTAAGCGTAGGTAGTCCCTTCGGGACCTGCGATGAAATGTAGACTGCCTTCACAGTGCCTGCAATGAAGAGAGAAACTCTCGTTTCTCTTGGTTTCCGGGTCACAAAATGCTCAAAAATCAACAGTTTTTGGCCAAATCAAAGCTACCAATCAAGTACACACTAAAGGATGATTCAAAGGAGGATGAAAAGCTATCACTAAGAGCTGTTCAGAGTCCTTGTGGATCAGCTCTTCAAATCATAAACATGCCCAGAAACTGAGCTAGAGTAGCTGCCCTCTACTTTGCATTTGAAAGATCCAAATGCAGTTCGATTCGGTACTCCCTGTGTTTAGGAAATGAATAGCAAAAACACAAACAACCAACAAGATACGCTCCCCAGTGGAGTCGCCAATTTGTTGTTGGGAAAAGTATCCAATACGGAATGACCCTATCCCACTCTAAGGGTGATAGTTCCTTAGCAACAATCAAAGCAAAGCTATCTGAGATTACTTCTTTATGAGATGTAAAAGAGGGGAGAAAGAGATCCACTAACCGATGTCTTTCGCTAATGGTTGATCCAATCTTCTCTCCTTGCTGCCTGCTCCCATCTCCTTGCTCTTTCACTGGCCCAGCTACACCAAGATCCTGCAAAATGACAAGAGAGGGAAACTACAAGAAGCATACATTCATAATTGATTCAAGGATTAGAATAAATCAAATACACAAGTATAACAACACACCATTGAGACACATGCATACAGAAGAACCTCAAATGCTTTATTAATGGAAGAAGTAAGGTTCAGGAAGTGATACAACCATAAGAGGCCCAATCCAGCATCACCTTCCCAGCAGAAAGAAATCTCCTCTTCACCTCCTTCAAAGCAAATAACCCAATAGTTCTAAACTCAAACCAACAACAATTCTTTACATTCACAAGATTCCAGCCTCCCTAGACCTCATGAGAGAGATCTATATATAGGAGTTTTGGAGAAAGGATGAGTCAGCTTGAGGCTGGCATGAAGCTGACTAGTGTCCTCTCCCACTTCAGTTTTTCTTCAGTTCTTGAGTCCACTTGGAGGTTCTTGCTTCCACTTGGAGATCTAGAACCTCTTACTCATCACCAGTCGAATTCCCTGATCCAAGTGTCATTTTGGAAGCTTCCTGGGCATTGACACCTTGAGGAATGACTGTGCCACATGTCCAAACTCGCCCAGCGCAGGTAGCCTTCTTTGCAGTGGACATTCAACGCAGGTAGACAGTGGAGCAGTTGACATTCAGCGCAGATGCTCAGTGGAGCAGTTGACATGATCCAGAATTGCCTTGTTTTTGAGTGTTTTCAGGTGGAGAACTTTTATTAAGTGCTGTGGTTTGCTGGCCTTGTTCCTCTAGGGGTAGGAACAACATGTTTAGGGACTTTGGATCCCTTAGATTATGGACATTTCATGCTTCATGCTGTAAGGCACAAAAATGTCTATAACAAGCGATCTTTTGGTGGATGAAATTATGGGTACTTCCACTATCAATCAAGACTACTACTGGCCGATGTTTAAGAAAACCCCTGATTTTGAGAGTTTGAGGGGAAGAAATTCCTGCCAATGCATTCAGTGAAATAATTGGTTCATCAGATACAATCTCCTATTGGTTATCTTCTTCGATCGCCTCTGGTTCCTCAAGTGGTGGATCTTCCTCTGTGGAGCTGTAGTCAGTGGCATCTATTTGAAAAAACTTGTGCTCTTTGCATTTATGACCCGGGGAATATTTTTCATCACAGTAGTAACATAGTCCTTGCTTCCTTCTTTCGGCCATTTCCGCAGGTGACACCTTTTGAATCTTAAGTGTCTGAGTCATATTGGGAGCCTGTGAGGGACGACCTTTAGCGGGGAAGTTGGGGCGGCTGGATTGGGCTGTTAATGCACGTTCCACCTTACGGGCTACCTGGCAAGCCTCTGTCCATGTGGGAGGGTGGTGGAGTAGAACCTGAGATTTGATGGCTTCTTTAAGACCGCTGATAAAGCATTCCATGTAGAATTCATCTGTGAGACCCTTAGTGTGGAAGGCTAAGGCTTCAAAAGCAGTAATATATTCCTCCACTGTACCCGTCTGTCGGAGCTTAGTGAGACGCCCCAAAAAATAGTCTTCCTGTTCAAAGCGACTGCGAAGAGTTTTGGCAAATTGGGCCCAATTCTGAAAATGTCCATTGCAACGCTGATGCCATTCCTTCCATTGCCATCGTTCATTGTCCAAGTACATGGTGACAACCATAAGCTTAGTCCCCTCATCTTTGATATGATTCAATTGGAAATATTGCTCCATTTGTGCTAGCCATGCGGACGTGTGAGAACCGTCAAATTTCTGCATATCCAACTTGGGAGGTTGCTGACTGGGTGGTGGATGGGAGTGCCAAACGTGAGGAGAGTGGCTAGACTCACCTTCATGGTATTCATGGCCATTATACGCCTCCTCGTGGGCTGGCTTCTTGCCCTTTGAGAATGCCTCCTGTAACTGGTTACTCATTCCTTTAAGCTCAAGTTCTATGTGGTTACTCATTCCTTGAAGGTCAAGTTCGATCTTGTTCATCGTAGTTTGGAGGGAGTTGACATAGTTTTCAATTTTGTTGATCCTTTCGTTGGCCATCGCTTGAGCGCGAGTTTCTACCATACACCAACCTGATGAAAAATTGGGACCGCCTAAAATTTTTTACTAAGAAATTGAATTGTACCACCTTGCTTAGCTCGTCGTCCTGATACTGATGGGCTAGGTCACCAATAAGCGCCCCGGAAGATCTCAGACTTTTTTTTTTTTTTTGGAAAACTCCTAACGGAGTTTTACTCCTTCCCGATCAATACTGCAGTCGCCAAATCCTCAAAATGTCAATGCCGCCAAAAGTCCTGCGAAAATTATATCCAGGTACAGGAACCCTTCACAACTACTCCGATCTGGTGGATCTGAGAGATCTGAATGGTGGAACAACTGCTGCTGCTGATCTGGAATATCCGATCTAGTGGATCTGAGAGATTTGAATGGTGGAACAACTGCTGCTGCTGATCTGGAATAGATGATGTGTGATCCCCCGATAGAAAGGGAACTATGGTCTTAGGGAGTGTCAGGTGCTGCAGATCGCAATATACATAAGGGTCTGACAGTAGTACTCGGCCCAATGTTTCAGGGCTCTAACTAAGGAGGATCGACCGTACCCTTAGCCGTACAACCCGACTACCCTATCGTACGGGCGAGTAATCTCTCCGAGTGTTGTTCTCGGTGTACTGTAGCCACAAGACGGCCGAAGGTTTATCTATGACGAGGTTTCAAGGGAACTAGGGGGCTTCCTATATACCCAGAGGGTACGTGGAAGACAGTCCGTGCGCGGTTCTATCTAATGCGCTACTACTCGAAGGGGTACCCACAGGGGTTACAAGGGAGTCCAACAGACGTGACCACCTCTTGTATTTCCTGCGTGCATGCCTCCCCAAATCCGCAGATTTATGCGCTTAACGACAGATCCCGTGGTTTAAAGACGCCGGAACACGTCTCTAGCCAAAAAAATTTGCTAAAATTTGGAGATCCCACCGAGCCCTGGAAAGTGCTCTGATACCACTTGTTATGCTCTTAACCTACAAAACAATACCGAAGCGAAGAAAAGATACCGAGAACACAGAATATGCGAAGAAAATATACCCAGAACATAGAATAGCAATGATTTTATTATTCAGAGAGAAATGTTCACAGGCCTCTTCGAGGGGGCAACCTCCAATAGAGCAGAGCTCGATTACAAAACAAGACACGATGCTCCTCGCAGGGAGTCTCTATCCTTTATATATGACTCATACATGCAATACCACGAGCCAATATCGTGGGTTTTATTAATACCATCTATCTAATACTACCGCCCATTTACCATCTATCTAATACTACCGCCCATTTGCAACTAACTGTGGTCCCGTCATTAATTGCGGGTTAACCACTTACAAATATTAATATGGGCTTTATTGACTCTTGACTATGACGTGATCCCATGACATAAATAAGGGGGTTAGGGTGGGACCCTAACTTTCTCCTTGGCTAGTCAAGGACTTCAACCCACTATGGTCTTCTTGCACTACATCGATGAAGACTAACATAGGGCATGAAGGGCTACCACCTATCACTGCAAGATGTCCATCTCCCACAATGAACACGGGCTAGGAGGACTACCCATAATCTGTTGTAGAAGTCCTTTTCCACACACAAGTCTCGGGCTCCACAACTGCTCCTGGTTGATTAGACCCTTGAGCTCAACAACAACCTCTCTCACAACTACCTTTGTCCATCAAGGTGTTGCTCACCAGGCTCCAACTTGGACACTATTACGCTGTCCTCCAGCAGACCATAAGTGCCTAATCCACGTCCACACTTGGTTCACTCTCACGCTACCCTCCAACTATCCATATGTGACCATGTCCATGATGTAGCATCTGCACCTAGTTAGGGCATCCCCACACCTAGGAGACCCTTACACAACTTCCCACAAACTTCTCCACATTCACCCTTTTCTCTGCAATAAAGGAGCTATTGCAAAAATCTAGGCTCCAAACTTCACTGTGAAACTAGCCATTGGTTAGGGCTTCTAACATGCCACATGAGCCCTACCTCCTTGGCTTCCACAGGCTGTAATGACTCTGTCCACACTAGGACACCTACATCACTCCATAGTGGGATCTACTCCTAGTTGGAGTTCCTTCATGCCCAAGGCAACTCCAACAAATGGCTCCCAACAAACTGTAATGTAGACTGATCCAAATACTGGTCAAAACTTTGACCCAACACAAGGCAAACTCAACTTCAGTTTTGATATATCTATGTTGTCCCTAGTTAGGGCACTTGCATGCTGTAACAACCCTCAATATACCACCCAAACAACCTCCAATCAATGTGGCCTAACCATGGGATCGTGCCCACCTATTGTGCTGTTGTTCTGGGCATATACCACCCTGGACAACCTTGCATAGATGCCTTGCTATGGTGGTATGGCCTGCAACCTACCACAGTTAAGCTCTAATGCCACACAAAAAAGGGTTTAACTCACCTTGTTGCTGCCATATCAGTCCTGTGTTTAGTGTTTAACACCCTCAACCTAGCTGCAACATGGGATAATCCTCAATGCAGTCACAAAGGGCTCCTCGTTGTTCTTCCCTAGTCTCCTGCGGCTAATCAATGGCCTCTTCCCCTTCTACGCTACCCTTTTTCTGTCCTTATGTTGCACAAAATGAATGATTAAATGATCACACATCACCTCTTATTTATACTAAACAAGAGGGATTCTTCCAACGTCATTCTAGGGCCGTCCAACTTGTCAAGAGGCTTATTTAACTCAATCCGACCTTGACACATATGGTGTAAACACCCTCATTACCTTAAAAAATTCATATCTCAAGTTCTAGAGCTCTGATTTGGGTGATCTTTGAAGCATTGGAATTGGCACACCAAGCTCTATCACCTCAAATTTTCCCATGCTCAAATTCTTGATGGTTTTGGCCTGAATCCTGATGGGTGCAAAACCCCATGCTTGGGTTCCAAGCCCACAAGCCTACTTGTGGCGCTTTACCCTCCAAACCCCAAACCCTAGGGCTTGGAGTACCTCCCAAGCTACACAAAAATCAACAATAGAGAGGGAAATAGTAGGGATATATTCCATGTCCATGGCAAGACCAACACTAAAGGGTAACCTTTTCATAATCTAAACCCTGTTTCTAGGTAAAAACATTTAATTTCAGAGGAATGCCTATATGAAGATTCATTTCAAAAAATAATATTGTAGATGTGACCAACTATGGGAGGTTGCATTGTAAGGTACTTTCTTAGAAAATTTCCAATACTCTTCAAGGTTGATTCATACCAAAATTGTGTTAACAAATTTAGGAGTCAAACTCAAAATTACATAGTTTCAATTTTTTTTATGAAAGGACTGAAATTTGAAATTTGTATGCCATGGTTTCAACTGAGGTTTTCCTTCCACAATTAACATGGCCCGACTTTCAAAACAACTAGTTTATTTTCTTGTAACTCAAAAATCAGAATAGAGAAACCCCTACCATAGTATTGTATATTCATAGAGCCAAGCATTTTAAACACCAATCCAAAATAGTACTAAAATGAATTGACCAATGCAAAAATCTAGAGCTCTAGACAGCTAGAAGCTTCTAAACCTGCAAATCTGATATGTGCACAAAAGACAACAATGAGAAAACACTCACATAACAAGAAAATGCAAGAGAAGAATTGTCACAACTATACACATTGTACCAGTGTAGTTTGACTCATCCAAGATTCTTTTGTTGAGTCTTGTGGAGTCTTCTCTAGCCCCCACACTCACTAAAAAACTCACCAACAAACTCACCACTTTCTATACTCACCATAAAATTTCCATTCTCATCAAGACTCGCCATATTTTTGGACATTGAATTTATTTTATTTGGAGGTTCATTTGTATTTGTTGAGTCTGCACCAAGTCACCGAGTCATGTCAAGTCATTGAGTTTTTTTGAGTCCTAGGCTAGTTGAGCCTTTGTCAAGTTTGAGTGTGACAATATTGCATTGTTGTTAGGGTTCCACAGGCACCTTAATTTCCATAGTTAGTGGAATAGATTGTTAATGTATTGACAACCATCTTTATTAAATAAGGCTCTACACAATAGTATAGTGTGAAATCAATAAATGTAAGTGAACTTATTAAAGAAGGTCCATTAGTTAGTGGTTGAGGCCTCATTAATGGAATTCCATTAGGTGGTTACAATTTTCGTCAATTAGAAACTATATATATAGTAGTAGAAGCTATGTAATGGGTTATCAAGTGAATATTGTAGTATTTGGAGCTCCTCATGTTGAATATTTCCCCCTAGAAAAGGCAAGTGAACATTGCATTTAGTTTGGAATATCAATAAAGGATTGCTTAAAGTGTTATTTTCCAATTTTAGTTCTATTATTTGCTTTCCACAGTTGCATTCCATGTATCTTATTTAATTTCTTCTTGAATTTATATTATGCCCTTTTTTCTCTAAATATTCTATTTCAACTAACAAGAAACACCACAAATACAAGTGGTTCCAGAGCACTTTCTCATGCCAACACATGTTCCAATTTTAGAAAAACATTATTTAGGTTAGAGATGTGTTTCAACATCTTTAAATAACACAAATATCTATCATTCAATGGGAAAGCCTATAATTGGGGAAGAATACATGTAGAAAATAATAGAGGCATCACCTTGTTGAACACCTTTGTGACATCTGTTGGCACCCCTTTATGTAGCACTGTATCAAATAACACCTACATATGGAATTATCTTCCATGTTCCTTTAGGTATATCAAAATCCGCCTCCGTACACTTGAAACCAACCTTACTTAACCCTATTAGTCATCCTATTTCCATGAGTACATGGAGAATAACACTTGGGAGATAAATCTCACATACTAGGGAATTGGGTAGTATGACTAAGGGTATAATCTATTGCCATTAGTTGGTGCAATGAAAGATTCAGTTGATTACTATTGATGGAAACCATAGGTATATTAAGATCTATAGAACTTGACACTCCTCTATCCTTAGGACCCTACAAATCCTAGCCTCTTCCTCTAAACCATAGCTTTTGCAACACAAGTAACAAAGTTCCTACACATTTTGTAGTATCAAGAGTTTTGGAATTTCATCACTGTAGTAATACTCCCCTCAAATTGAAAAAATATGTCTAGGGCCTGCCAATACTGTTACAGGAGACCTAGCTCAACAAAATCCTTGTGCAACATTGATTTTTTTGGTGTCACTTTACAGTAACTAATTTTTAATTTTTTTTGGACCAGCTTATACCATTACTTGTGGCTCCTATCAACAAATTTATTTTGGTACACTCATTATGTTGGGCTAAAATTTGGCTAACCCCTTTGATGGACCCAATGGTCCCATGAAAAACACTCGTAGCATGTCAGCCATGAGGAAGTATAGAAAATAGTTGAGTCTTTCGCCTAGTCAATTAGCAAAATGGAAACCAATATGTCTTCCCTCACGTTTCACATATCCCCCATTTTCAAACCAATGGCCCTTTTTCAGAATATTTTCCATACAATGGTAGTTTATTATTTCTATAGTGGTTGCTTTGAAACCTTTGAGCATGTAGGAATTTCCTTTCTCTTGAAAACTCATGTATAATTCCAAGAAATCCATGGTGATAAGTCCTAGTGTTCTTACCCATTCATCACCCAAAGAAATATCACAGCCATCCATTTCAATGGCAAACATGTGCCTTCCTTGTGAGGGAAGACATAATGGTTTCCATTTGCTAATTTAGGGAACAATTCCTTGCAAACAAGGAGGAATAGGTGAGCATAATACTAGGTGACAAGTGGCAAGTGGGAATGTATCAATGTATTTGTAAACATCTACAGATTCCTACTATAACCTAGCATATCATGACAAATACTGGATACAGGGCATCACTAGCATGGACATAGGATACAGGGTGTCACTAGCATGGACACAGGATATAGGGTGTCACTAGCATAGACAATGACAAATTATTGAAACAAAGGCCATCAACATGAGATATCATGAAACCACTTCATCCCATTGCTCTCCACATATGGCATAAAGTGATTACCACTCACCCTTGTTTAGCATAGAGGTCATGGGCAGATTCCTGCTGCAACCTCCTTTAGGGATTTAAGAAGCTTGGATAGCACCATAGCACACTTGAAGCTTGAAGTGTGGTGGTTACCCTTGTAAAAAAAATTCATGACAGTCTTGATGTGGATGAGAACTGTAGCTCATATGAGTTTGAGTCATCACTTTCTTCAAAGTGTCACTACCCTAAGAAAGTTGTGGATGACATGACAACAATTATATATGACAACCATAAGTGAATGTGCAATACAACAGTGGTGAATTCTTTCTATGCTCATGGTACAATTAAAAGTCTTTTGACTACTTTTGAAGCAACAAGTCATTCTCTGTGGACAATACCATTTATGTCACAACAAGGAATGGAAACAAAAAATGACAAGCTAGAGCATGTACCTTGGTTGTTAGAGGCATTACAAAGTTATTGTAGGCTTTTGGAGTACCTTGTGAATTCTTCTTCGCTGTTAACTGTGCCCTCTGTATCATAGTTAGTGAAACCATTTGTTGGAGGCTCTGTCACTATTCCAAGGGATCCAAATTTTTTTGTCCGCACTCTACAAGCTCAAGTTCTCAATGTTTTTCTACCTATATGGAGCAATCCAATGTTTTGTCATTGTAGTCCATCTTTGATTACCTTTGTTGTTTCCATTATTACCCATGTATACACTGCCATAGGCGATGTTAAAGGAAGCATAAATAATATTCCTGGAAGCACAGGTCAACAATTTATACCTCATCCACCTGATGATGTTTCCATTTCTATGATGGTTGAAATGGGATTTCCAAGGTCAAAGGCAGAGGAAGCATTGAGGCGTGTTGAAGAAAATAATGTTGAACTGGCTATGGAGTGGCTCTTTAGTCATCCCGAGGATCCAACGCAAGAAGGCGATGAACTTTCCCAAGCTCTTTCCTTGTCATTGGGTAATTATGAGGTTCCCAAAGACAATGCCAATGAAAAGGAAGAGATGTTTCTTATGAAGAGAAGCCTCTATAAAATCCTCCCATTAAGGATATCTTAAATACATGTATGAATCTGTTGCAAAGTACAAATGTGATTGCTTTTTCCATGACTAATTTGATTGTGACTTTTTGCAACTGAAACAAAGGCCAATACCTTCTAAGAGTTGTTTCCTTTCTTATTCAACAACTGAAGCTTTGTAAGGTGGATGGATCTAAAAAAGACACTAGTCCATTATTAACTAATTCTCATATTTTGGCATTAGTTTTGAGTGAAGACAAAAATACTAGAGATATAGGAACCAAGAATGGACTTGTTGGTATACATTGGACTTATTGAAATTTTTTATGCCAAATACCCTGACAAGGGAAAAGGTTTCAGTTCCCAAGTGGGTGACTGTGTTATTTCTCATACTTGACCATATGTTGCAATACAAACTTCAGATGACTATAGATGCCCAGAACACTGGTTCTATGGAAGGAACTTCACTTGTCTTTGATTATGAAGATACAACTTTAGCTGGTGCATGTGTTGTAGATAACAGTAAAAAGTCTTCCTTGGATGACAACATTAAAGGCAATACTCCATTCATGAATATTTTGGAAAATCCTTTGGGATACATAAAAAATGATGAACAACAGAGTAATGATTATATCTTGCAAATATTTGCAACTACACCTTCCAACAATTACAATTTAGGTGGTTCTTCAGTTGTGTGTGACTTACAAAGTCACATTCCATGGCAATGCAGTTTCTTGAGAGAGGTGGATTGTCTTCACATTGCTCTTCAAGATTTCAGCTTTGCTCCAAAACTCCAAATGCTCACAAATGCTATGTGAGAAAGGTGTGAGACAAATAGAGGGGTGGGAGATCTCTTTATAGCAATTTTCTTAGTTTAATGCTTTTCTTTTTTGAGTTTTTTAATTTAATACTGAATTTTTCTTGTATTCTGTATGGGGTGATGATGCATATTCTTGGATAAGTTGGGCTTATTTGGTACCAAATCAACCCATCGAGCCAAGTCAAACCAAGTTTTAGAGCACTAGTGTTGGGCCCTTGTCCATTGTCTCATAATATAGTCAAAAGAAAATAATACTAAGTATAGTTGGGTCATTGGCCACTAAATATAATAGAAGCAAGACATGCCAGTGTTGAATATAATTTGGCTCCTAGACACTAAATCCTATGCTATTAGAACAATAGAAATAAAATATATAAACTAAACCCCCATAGAGAGGGGGACCTAATATTCTTCGTGTTATTTATTCACTTCAAGGAAATGGGATGGTGGGGGTCTTCTCCAGCCTTGTGGTTTTCCATTTGCCTCTCATCCCTAGATTTTGGAGAAAGCTCTGAACCTTGGAGGGATTTCTACAAGTAGTATTCATCATTGAATTATTGTAGCTTTCCCTTGATACCATTCAATAGGGGGTTATTCTTTGAGGCTAAATCCATGTGATAGGATATCATTTCTTTGGCATGTTATTATAGATCTATGGTCAAAGAGGGGTTGTTCTTCTTGTTTCTTGAAAAATATGCATTGGGGATGATGTGAGCCAAGTCTTTTTATATATGCTTGTTGTTGGTAGAAAATCTTTTTCCATCCGATAGGAGGTGACTCCTTTGGG
Source organism: Pinus tabuliformis (assembly GCA_031772625.1). NCBI lineage: Eukaryota > Viridiplantae > Streptophyta > Pinopsida > Pinales > Pinaceae > Pinus > Pinus tabuliformis. The sequence continues at coordinate 603,986,408 of CM062805.1, forward strand.
AGGATCTACATGGTACAAATATTCCTTAGATGTAACAGTTACCATTCTCCAAGGACTGTGAACCACATAAACATACCCTAAACTTCAAGTCCATCATCAATTTTCTTGGGATTCATTTCACTTAATTCTTGAAATTGGGATTCTAAAGGGTATGACACGTAAGCTATAGTGAATAGAGGTAGGAAGAAGAAAATAAAAGTGATAAATCTCCTCCAAATTGTTAGAATATCTACTTGGTTGCTCTGAAAGTGTCTTCACAACGTACCTTTAACAACACATCTTTTGTAACTTTAGATCCAAGATGGTGGAGGGTGCACTAGAAAAACCTCCAAGTGAGGCATATTTTCTTAATGTAGACAGTTGAAAATCTTTCAATAGTTGATCTACTCTGAGCAAGTTTTATTTCATTTATGGTTTTTCCAGAACTAGAATAGGTTGCTTTTCTTAAACTAGCAAAAAAAATATTTTATAAGAAGTCAAAAACATATTAGATATATTTGGAGAGTGTTTTTAACACAATTTTCTTGGAATGGTAGCCCAACATACGAGTCTAGAGTAAGAGGGTGCATGCATTTGGAGTGCATTTATTTCTCTAGCATGATTTTCAATTCAAGTTAGGAACTAGGAAAGATTTAGTCCAAACTTGACTGTAACTGATGATCCTTTGCTACAGTTATAAAATAAGGGCATGAGAGTAGAGTGAGGTATTCTAGTTTTGGGACTTTCATTGTGTATTTAGTTTTTTTCTTATTTAATGTGATGATAGTTTCAAGTTTGAGACTTTGAGTGTTTAAGTTTGAGAGTTGTATTTGTTGTTCATGAATCATATGTATTTCTAGATCAATGTGTTGTAGCTTTGCTTACCATGGTCTGCAAATTTAACATGGTATGAGAGCACGTTCTGAAATCTTCTAGGATTCCATGTATATGGATAGTTGGGCTAATACCTAGGATAGGGAAGTTTTGTTAGAATTTTTTAAGCATGGGATGTCCAAGATCCATTCTAGACCTATGATAGTTTACTGAAGGTTGTTGCTTTGTTTTTTTTAGCTTTGTGTTGTAGGCGTGACAATGTAACCACCTTTAATCTCAAATATGAAGACTAATTGGAAGGCCCCTCTAATTTTTTTTTCTTGTATATGTCAGTTGTAGTTGATTTTGAAGGAGCATGGGCCTTGGCATCCTGTCAAAGGTTGCAACATTAGATTTCTAAAATCCGATTTGCATGTCTCTAGACTTTTGCAAATTAGAAAGTCCGAGTCAAATTGAAAAGGAGGACAAATTTCAGATGTATGTGAAACCATTACTTCAATCTCATTATTAGGTAATATTAATTGATGATTCATTTATTTATCTTAGAAGCTTTGTTTTTATGTCATGAACACTAGGGATGAGGTCGTTGGGAAGTTTTGAGAGTTTAAATATTTTGTAGAAAAATCAAACAGGTGAGAAGATTAAAGTGTTGAGATCAGATAATGGAGGAGTATATACCTCCAAAGAGTTTGACACTTTTTGCAGGGAAATAGAGATCAAGAGCCAGTTGACAGTGCCTTACCAAACACATCAAAATGTGGTTGTAGAGAGGAAGAATAGGCCCATCATAGAGACTTCCAAGGCAATGATCCATGACATAGATCTACCCATTTGTCTTTGGGCATAAGCATGTTGTACAAAAATCTACATTTCGAATATGTGACCTCACTAGATATTGAAGGATAAGACACCAGAAACATATTTCATTGGTGAGAAACCACAAGTATCACATTTTGGTGTTTTTGGTTGTCTTGTATACATTCATATCGTTGGGGAGAAAATAACCAAGTTGGAACCCTCTAGTTTGAATGGTACTTTGGTGGGATACAATGAGACATATAAGGCTTACAAAGTCTACATTTTGTCTAAATGGAAGATGGTTTTCAGTTGAGATGTCAATTTTTATGAGGATGTTGGTCCTTTAAGCCTTATTGTCATGCAACAAAGATTGGGGAGGAAGAGAAGCTTGCTTCCTCAAAGGTTGTTCCACAAATTGCAATGAAATCAAATTGAAATCAGTTAGATACCAGTATAATGGAGGTACAAATACCATTTTTCCTTCTAGTTTAGTTAGGAGGTTTGAATGGTTTACCTAGATAGTGTAGGAGGCACAAGAGCAACTAGGAGGACATAAATCTTTGTTTTGAGTGTGTCATCCTCTTGAGAAGTTTCCTAATTATGGTGCATTGGTTTCTTCCTATTTCTTAATAAGAAAATGGTAAGTCATTTGTTCATAAATACTAATTGTCAAAATGTTTAAATGCTATTTGAAAATTCAGTTGAGAAACCCTCACATTGAAACTACTATATACTCTATCAAGTCAATTGGCTTGAATAATGTCATATATGAAGTTTGGAAAGTTTGTGTATGTGTTGGTCAATGTTTAAAAAATTAGACTCGGACTAATATTATTTCAATGACTCGATTTACCAAAAAATATATACGACTCCAAACCATTGAAACATAATATGCAAAACTCTACTCATGGCACATACATATACCATGTAAGGTTGAATATATCAAAAAAATTTGGCACCGAGTCCAACATATATCAGCAAAAATGAGATTCTAAATGGCCTCCATAAGCTTTAGGGTCTGAAAAACATGCTACAACCATCTCCTTTTGGCCTAGCCTTGTCTTCTTCAAATTTTGCAAGCTGGTTTTGCAATTCAAATCTAATATGTCCAATCTCCTCTAATGGGGCCATGCATGGGAAACTTGGCCTCTTATACTATCCAAGTGTTTGTTAAATCTATGAATTCCCACTCCCCCTGCCCTTCTTAATGCATTTCTTGCAGTATTTGCAATAAATTTTCACATCATCCAGATTAGCATGGATCCATGTAGGATCTTTGACTCTAAGGGTGTAAACCATGGTAAAATTCCAATCTGTGGTTTGAAAGAGAACATTAGATTTCTGAAATCCAAGTAGCATAATTCTAGACCTGTGCAAATTAAAAAGTCCAAGTCAAATTCAAAACAGGGACAAATTTCAGATGATTTGCATTTGTAATTTAAAGAGGCACATATTTGAATTTTGAAGAGAAGAAGATTAAAAACAGGGACAGATTTTAGAGCATATACATTTGCAATTTAAAGAGAGGGAAAACAACCTTGTAAATGAAAATAATGGGCAGTGGGCACAATAATTTGGTCCACAACACCTCCAAGCTTCAAGATACATTATAGCCTCTTGATTAAGCTGCCTAAATCCATTGCAAACAACCTCAAACAAATGCCAAACTAGCACCAAGCTCAAGCATCACATTGCTCTTCAAGATTTCAGCTCTGCTCCAAAACTTGAAATGCTCACAAATGCTCTGTGAGAAAGGTGTGAGACAAATAGAGGGGTGGGATATCTCTTTATAGAAATTTGATCAGTTTAATGCTTTGTTTTTTTGAGTTTTTTAATTAAATAGTGAATTTTTTTCTTGGATTCTGTATGGGGTCATCATGCATCTACTTGGCTAAGTAGGTCTTATTTGGTACCAAACTAGCCCATCGAGCCAAGTCGGACCAAGTTTTAGAACAATAGTGTTGGGCCCTTGTCCATTGTCTCGTAATATACTCAAAAGAAAATAATACTAAGTATAGTTGGGTTGTTTTCCACTAAATATAATAGAAGAAAGACATTCCATTGTTGTATATATCTTAACCACTAGCCACTAAATCTTATGCTATTATAACAATAGAAATAAAATATATAAGCTAAACCCTCATAGAGAGGGGGACCTAAGATTCTTCATGTTATTACATTCAATTCAAGGAAATGGGATGGTGGATGTCTTCTCAAGCCTCGTGGTTTTCCCTTTGTCTCTCATCCCTAGCTTTGGAGCAAACTCTGAAACTTGGAGGGCTTTCAACACGTAGTATTCATCGTTGAATTGTTGTAGCTTTCCTTTAATACCATTCAATAGGGGGTTCTTCTTTGACGTTGATTCCATGTGACAGGTTATCATTTCTTTTGCATGCTATTATAGATCTATGGTCAAAGATGGATTGTTCTTCTTGTTTCTTGAAAACTTTGCATTGGGGATGATGTGAGACAAGTCCTTTTCTATATGCTTGTTGTTGGTAGAAACTTTTTGTCGATTAACATGCTCCTCCAGTTTGCCAAGATTATGAACTGCTTTGTATTTGTGCCACTTATTGAAACCTTGTGCTATACATTGATACTCACCTTTTTGCATTTGGTTCCAGTTCTTTCAACATAATCTTCTTGAATTCTTATCTTTAGTGAATTTATATCCGTAAATTCTTTGACCTGAACATATCTTTGAATATATAATAAATAAAGTTTGTCAATATTTTCTTTTCAATTATTAATTTATATGTATCATGTTTTATAAATGTTAAATTTAATATATTTATTATTTGATATATGTTATATTGAAAAAAATATATGTAAGTTTTTTATATAGATATATTTGAATTTGATGGTGAATTTTATTGAATTTTTGTATGGGGTGGTTTTTTTTGAATTTGATGTTCAAACATGAACACAAACTAGGTAACTATGATTTTGGGGAGATGTACAAGGTGAAGTGTGATACTAATGATAGTGTTGACTACCCTTCCACATCTCTTCTCTGCTAGATCTTTATGAGTCAAGCCTGTGGTATCATGGGTTTAGTGCAATAGCATTAAACCTTAGTTGAAAGGGGCTTCAATCTGCCAAGCCACTTTGACTTTACCAGAAAACCATTTTGGATCGCTCAACTTGAGTAATTAGTGATCTTCTCATTCTATACATACAAACCTTGAATATGGGGTGTAACTATTACAACAACCTTGGGATTTCACCATTGTCTAATGCATGCTAATTTATGGAATCTATTTGATCAAACATCATTTATATGAAAATCTTGGTTGAGTATCATCCTTGGGATTTCACAATTTTCTGATGCATGGTATTGGGTGGAATCCCTATGATTAAACATCATTTATATGCATGTCCTTGTTGAGTTTTATTCCTGTGTCTCCATTGGATTCTGGAAAGGAAAGCAAGAGCCTAACGACATGAATAACACTGTCTTTCTATGGCATAAGGTTTGGAGTGTGGTTTACAACATTCTCTTGTGTGGATATATTCACATGACTATTCTTGAATGTTTCAACAATATGAGAAATAAACCAATATCCAAATTTAAAGACAAAAAATATCATTCAGCCAACAATGAAGCTTTCAAGACCTTGCCAAATTTTTAAAATACAACACCCTAGAGTCAAGGTAACGATAATGTGGATTCCTTTCAAAGATTGTTAGTTCAAAACACCTATCTATATATGAATCTATGCATTTATGTTAGTTTAATACTAACAAAAAAATACAATGATTAGAAGATCCATGATATTTAAGCAGATATGTGCTATGCAATATTTGATTGGCTTCAAGGAACTACACAACAAATGTATTGATCAAGACAAACAAATAATGTTTTAGAAGTTGGAATTGGTATTGAAACTGGTCAAGGGTTAGACTGGACTAGAACCATCTAATAAACTAGTGACTCTAATAATTTATGAAGGATTTGGGCTGTGTGATTCTCTTAGAGCCCATCAATAGTCATTTACTGGAGTTTGAGCCCATACGCATCAGCAAGGGAATTATGTTCTATGCAATACATAGTAGTCTTCTACCCTTTCATTGTTCAATTTGATAAATGCTTGTAGGTAGCAAACCATGTGTAACAAGTTCAAATTTATAGGGATTATTTGGTAGCCAATTGTTGGGATCAACCCCCACAAGTGGTTTTCGAAAACAACTTTAGCATACCCTCAGAATTCATGGTAAGCTGACAAGTGGCATAGTGGTTTGATATCTGAAATACGTGGATGACATGATAAGCATAATAGTGAAGCTTTGAGGTTATGCATGGCTATTCATGCTAATTGGCATGGTTTCCCAAAGTGTTTGTAGCAGAATTTGCAACAACAACTTCACAAATTATTGGATCTCTTTTGACTTTGAGATCCATTCATCACAAAGAATACTATCCGTTTGCTAGAGTCATTTCTTATATGGAGGAACAACAAGTTATTTGTCTTTCTAGCGTAGTACTTCTAACATTGATGTCCAAGGTGGAATTTTACACATTTATTACATACATGGCTACTTATTTGGGAGAAATCACACTTTTAGCGCACTAGGTCATGGTTTGGATCTATTCCATGTGCACCATTTATGGAGAAGATTTAGCAAAAAAAATTCAATTATTCATGCCTAACTGGACTTCTAATGTTAACTACAACATAAGAAAGGCACAATAATTTCTTCACTCACTAATCCTCATTGGAACAACATTTCGCTTTTCATTTGTCTCTAGGTTCACAGGTCCCTGCTCAAAGGTTTAATTAATGCCTGATGTTGAAAAATACTCAACTTGGACAAGCATCACAAGGAAATTCCTCACCCCACAATCTTTCCATCCCTGACGTATCAAGTAGAAACATTTGGCATGTGAAGGGTTAATTGTTGTAGGTGGAGTTGTGATTGAAACAAGATTGCAAGATAAGGAATATTGGAGCAATAATATCAAATTAGATGTTTCCCAATATGAAATCTCTCACCTCTCAAAGAGTATGACATGATGATATTGGTCACTTTCGTAGTTCTCCTAAACAGAATCTTGAATTCTGGATCATTGATTTTGGCTTGTAATGCATTACACCAAAGCCATATATGTTCCCTTTTGTGCAATTGATTTTCTTTGGACAATGCTTTATGTGCAAACTTGACTACGGTTAGTGCCAGTGGTGTCATGGAAGTAGGCACAAAAGGTGCTACTAAGATTGCAGTGGGAAATTTACAGTCTCCATTTCCATTCCCATTGGTGGCATGCCTAGAAAAACACTAGGCATGCCCCATATTTCATCTTCTAATTTGCAACAAACCAGTAGCAGTAGTCTTGTAGAAAATTTCATTAGCATTGACATGCAACAAGCCAAATGGGAAGGTTTTTTGTTTGAAAATAATGGTGATGTTGGAGGATCATTTGATTATGGAAATAATGCATCTAATCATCTTTTTCTAATAACAGAAGCAACTTCTTGTGCCCCAAAATTTTAAGTGCCACCTTCACTCCTTCTAGTTACAACACAACCAAATTCTAATTCTATGGATCACTATAGTAACACTCCAAGTGTCATTTACTTATTTGATGATGACTAGAGCTATTGTAAAATATTTGTTGTTGATTACTTTTGCAGCTAATGCTACAAAGCCTCCAAAGGTTTTATGTAAATATACATTTTTTTGTGATTGCCTGCTAGAAAATCCTATTTGTTAGATTAAGAAAGTGGATAGAGATGTTGGAATTCCAAATTGCTAACAAGTTCTATGTGAGGTAGATACAAAAATTCCATATTCAGGTTTTATAGTTATTGGGAAAGTGTTGTTACAAACACATTGTCACTAGGAAATCAAATCATTTTAGTTTTTGCGGTTTAATCAAATGAGGCACCTCAACTTTGTTGTTGATGTTGGGAACATGAGTGGATGTAGCACTAATAGGATGTTAAGAAAGATTATCCCTAGACAACAGGGCTTGGTATTGTATTGGCAATCAAAAATGCCTTAGAAACAACAAATACTACAAAGTTGTTGAAGTAATGACCATTTAAAGTTATATAAGTTGAAAACATATTTCCCCACATATTGAGACTCCGAGTAGTACTAGATCTTATATTTAATGAAGAATTAGGGAGCAGCATTACAAGGAACATTTGATTAGGAACTCTTGCATATGGAAGGAAATAAGGCTCATTGTGTAATGATGGGGATTGAATAATTGTACTCAAAGGAAGGAATAGATGAAGGAAAATCTAGAATTGATATTTTTTTTGTGGATACTAAAAAAGGCTTGCCAAAACATCCTCACTTACACGGATAATAAAATGTCATTAAGCTCACTTTGTTTTGCAAGTGATGAAACACTAATTGGTTTAGTTGTAGAGTCATCTAGAAGAGCCCTTGAAATGGCGAAAGTCAAGCCAGAGGATGTTGACTTGGTTTTGATGTGTACGTCTACTCCAGATGATCTTTTTGGTGGTGCTCCCTAAGTAAGTATCATATGATATTTATTTGATCTATAGCTGAATAATTATCGTTAACTTTGCTATGACACTTTAATGTATTTGTACTCCATATTTTTTGTTTTCCCATGTTTCTGCTTGGTTCAAATTGTTTGAGTTAATGTTTTCCATAATATGGGAGCTACTTGGACTAGAGATATTATGCTATATCGTTAGCATTTTTATGGGAATTTATTAGTTATAGAATCTATATCATGATGGTATCATATTTTATTGATGTTGTACATGGAGTTTAGATGCATTTCATTGAGTGGCAAACAATTCTTTTTTATCATGTATTGATTGGCTTGGTGAGCAATTGTGTTTGTCTAGGCTAATCTCAATTCAGAGGTGTTGGATTTTCAAATTATACAATTCACAATTTTGTTGATATCAAAACTCCTCGTATTGCTGTGTTTTTTGTTTTGAGATGATGTTTATAGCCAACATTTGGGCTTTGTTGTGACAATTTTTGTGTATAATTTGATATAAGGGTATGCCTTTAAAGTTTAAACTCATTATCTTTGTTGCATTGATTAAAAGAGAAGAATCTGCCTAACCTAAAAATGAACTGTAGTGACATTGAAGTTAAATGTGAAGTTCTGCGTGTATTTATTCATTAACTTGTTAATGTTAGTTTCTGTTGTAGGGAATCACTTTGATGTTGGGTTGTTTTGTTATAATTACCATTTCAATGGCTAGAAATGTGTCTTGAATTCATGTAAGTGTTTCCTTGGGGTGTGTTGAAAATCCTTGGAAATAGGCACATGGGGGAGCAGTAGTAAATGTAGATTTGATCAAGCTTATTCTTAAAGGAATAGAAAGGGATATGGTGAGAAATTGGAGGGCAATCATTTTACTTAATGTTTTGTACAATTTCAAGGTTTGAGAAGGATTGATCTATCATCATGTTAAAGGTTCCTTATGTGCTACAAAGTTGGTCACTTCACTAACACTGTTATTTAGTCTTGCCATAGTCTTCAAGACACCCCTTTATTCACTTTTGATATGGACATTTGGATGCTGATTACAAAAATACTGTTATGAATTACGATGTTCTCATGCCGAGATGGTCTTCAAAATTATCAATAGCCAATGGTGGTTATGACTTATCAAATTATCAGTTATAATACATGGATGGCTAATAGTAACATGCATTAGAATTTTATTTTTTGGTTTTGATTATAAACTTGTAGTTTTACTCTTGTCATTCCTGAATGGTTTTGATTATTGACTGTTTTTTTTTAATTATATCTCTTTATTTATATATATTACAAATATTTTTGTACTTACCATTTTCGTACTATATCTAGATCCTGGCTTTTAAAAAATTTGGCAAATATGTGTCTAGATCCCTATTTGTATCCTACTCAACTTAGATTGTAATTTATCTTTGCATCATGTCACCATCTAGCCATGCATTCCCAAGAAACTTCCTCCATTTGTTATCAATTGGGGCTAAGAACTAAGGGCGTTGTTTCCTATTGGATAAAAATATTGAGTCAATTCTTTCCTTGTTAGGACTATGTTCTTTGTGCCATAATCACCCTCATGTTTTTGGATGGATTGGTATTCTAAAGGTATCCCTAGCAGGATGAGTAATGGATTCTTCGAAACTATGGTTTTCATTATCATGTTCACTTCCATTCATTCCTATTTCTTCTTGCATATATTTTGCCTTGTGTTATAGCTTTCAATAGCAGCTTGCATGTCAGATTATAATTTGGTTGAGTTTTTAGATAAATATTGAATTTTCCTAGTATATTTTCTAGGTGTTTCGACTCTCAGTCTATGTATAAACACTGGCCCACCAATTTCCATGGGACAATAGTTACATACCATTTCATCCCCAACTATTTGGCAATGGTTCCATGTAGGATCCTTTTTATGTTTGGGAGCCATGGCAGTTTTTCTACGACATAAATAATTTGCAAATAAAGCCCTACATTTGATTTCAAGATTTTTTTAACAAACTCTCTTAAGAGAAATAGGGTTTGAAGAATATTTGTAAATACCTTTACAAGTTCCAAGTCTTCACTCTGAATCAGTTCTAGGAGCAACTTTAAATCAATTGTAGGAACAGATTGAATCAACATCTGGAATCAACAAAAGAGTAGCTCCAAAAACCAGTGTTGCAAACATTGTGATTACCATGGTCCTGGTATCACTGCAATGTCACAAATTTTACACCAGAATGATATTATTGCCGATAAACTGTGCAGTGTTTTCATTCCCGAAAAATAACATGAGAATATTGTAAATATCTCGATATTATCATGAGATGCATGAAATTATTTTCCCTACTCATCGATTGAGGGGCATAAAGTCAATTATTTATGTCTTTGAATAATTTTTTTATTTTTAAATTTGCCTATATTTTGCGATATTTTCCTGATGTTGTCAATATTTTCTTTTCCTGATCCTTGGTGATATTTTTGCTGACATGATGTTTAAAACATTACCAAAAACACAAGAATCACCCCAATCAAATCTTCAAATCAATACTCCAAGTCTTAATCCAAATAAGGTTTAATAATAGATCCAATAAACTCCCCAATCAAATCTTGATTGCTCCAAATCATCAGATGAAACTCTATGAATCAGACTGAGAAGCACTATGAATCATCAGTACAAGAATATTTTTGAATCAACGCTCTTTGCTACTCAAATGATCAATGAGAAGGTTCTGAAGAAAATATAGGGGGAATGATTAAATAGATGGGAAATGAGGTTTATGGCAATTTTAGGATTTTTTGTAGGTTTATTTTTCCCTTTTTCTGGGTTGGGGCTGCAATGGTACAAAATATGTCAAACTATCTAGTTTGATAGTTTTTTCCTGAACTGCAAGTTTTGGGGAAAAATTGATCAATTCTAGTTCATGGGTGGGTTCTGGCTGGAAATGCTCAAAGCAGTACTAGAACTAGTTGCTTCTAGTTTGGATTGTCCATTTTCAAATTTTAGCAACACTGAGCTGAACATGGATCTAAATATGTTAACTACAAGTTGATGATAAAATGGTTGACATTATCCTTTTCTATTCTTGCGCCGCCCCGCCCCCCCCCCCCCCCCCC